>CM076456.1:8532500-10015000 GCA_038419695.1 Scomberomorus guttatus | reverse complement strand
TATAAACCAGCTTGTTTGGTGAGGTCAGACAACACCAGCCGCAGTTTTCATCTCTTACAGTCCCACACTGCAACGTTTCTGTTGAAGCCAGACTTGGGGTTCTTGGTGTGTGTCCGTGATTCCTGGAGTGTGCGTTTCTTCCCTTTTGTGGGGTATTTTCCTCAAGCCGTTTTCAGCGCCACGCCACTGGCATCTCCAAAAGTACGGTGCGCCTGTACGAAAACATTTGCATGAATTTCCTTTTAGCGTCGGACCTCTGTTAGAAATAGACGGGGAGGAGGGGTTAAATTGAAAGATTGGCTTTCCATTACGTAAACACGTGGTTTCTGCGCCGTCATATCAGTGATGCTCTCGGAAATCTTTGTGATCCGACTGAGACTATTGTCACAAGCCGTATACCAGTTTACATTTTTGGGGGGGAAATTACAGTGTGTATGAAGTAGATCTTGTGCATGTGGGGGCATTTGTGCACCGCACGTCAAAGAGTCCACATTTACATCACTCATCTTCACACAATTTCTACTTGACGTGTCATTTCTTTGCTACCAGCTCCTCAAGTTGTTGCAGCTCTGATGTGTGTTAATCGAGAAATTGCGCACACAGGTGCTAAAACTCACCTGCTGTGATATGTTGATGGGGACGCTTGCGTGTGTGTGTGTGTGTGTGTGTGTGTGTCACGCATTGCTAAAGCAGGGCTGCAGCCTATAGGGCACTGCAACAGATCACTATTACTTCGGCAGGTTGAAAGAATTCAGTCCATTTGCAGCAGAAAATATGTATTCACCATAAAAGTTAATGCAGAAGGTTGATAGGTAGAAAAACATGTTTTTTAAAACTATTTGGTCATCCACTGAATATATGATTACCGGGTACAAATTTCAGAGGGAAATTCTGGATCATCTATTTGACAAAACATTCATATGTAACATTGTGTGTTTACGTTTCTGTTTTGTTCCTTCATCTCTGAGGACCAAGGGCCAGTTAGTGTTGCTCATGACGACTGTTACCACTGTGTGACTACATTTCTCCATGGGTTTAAAGGTTTTCCATCACAGACTAAAGGGGGGAGGAGGACATTGTTTTCCCTGATTATGCCTGCCTTGCTAGGTAGGGGTTGTGTTCAAAGTGTGTGTGTGTGTTTATGCAAAGGCAAAATTCAGTTTTTTTTTCCACCAAAAACATTTTATATTTGATCTGGCACCAGTAGTGTTTTTCTCCCTCTGTTGTTTGTGTTTTCCATGCTTCAGATCTAATAATCCTAGATCTGTCAGCGTGACTCCCTCTCACCACAAATGGCAGAAGTCAGTTTGTCTGCCAGTGTTTGAAAGTGGAACCATTAGTTGCTCAGTATTGAGCTCACCCACAGGTGTTGGATACAGTTTTCCAGTAAGTCATCCTCATTAGACTGTCATACAAAGAAATACAAATAACCAACATAATGACTGCAAATGACCCATTTAGAACTGATCCTGTAATTTTGAGTTCATTAGTGAAGGATGAGTATTGAATTATTTTACCTGCATGGTGATTTGCTGTAAATAAGCTTAAGGAAAAAGGTTGATTCATAATGAAACAGTGTTGCATTACATCACTGATTGATCCATCCATTCTCCAAATTACTTCCAAAACTGGCACGTAACACTTTCAGATGTATTTCTGTCACATTATACGCTTGTAAAAAGTATATCACCCAACCTCTTGACATAATCATTTTTTTCATAGTCATGTTTTTTTGTGGACAACTGATGACACATTACAGTTGAACTCTACGTTGTTAACAGAAGCTGCTTTTGTCCGACGTAACGTCGAGTGAGCAGAACAGACAAAAAGCCGAGGTCTGTGTAAACAGTATTAACCACAGCACAGGAAGCTTGATGTGACACTGGAGGGGTTCATTAGTGGGGTTGTGTTGTGTGTTCCTCTCTGAATTACGGCATTAATCCACTTTAATGACCTAGTTTTGTGGCGCCCAGGTCTTGTCAGTTGTCTGTGTCCTCAGTCCTCAGGGATGTGGGCCACTTTGAAACAAAATGTTTCCAGATTGACTTTCTTTACACAGCAGCATCATTTTGCTGTGTCACTGTTTAAAGGCCAACTGTAAAGAATGTCTTATTGATTTTAAGAGGGAGCTGTCAATTCTTCAGTTACTGATAGGGTATGCACACGTGTGGCTGCTTAGACTTTAAATGCGCACACACACTTAACCAGACCGCACGCACAATGCCACTGAACCCCCCCATACATACACATGCATACAGCGCACCACCTCAGACATACGCGGTTACTTAAGCATTTAAAGAGATTTCCATGCGTGTGCCGTATACTTCCACACGTGTCCTGTGAGGTCAAATGGACTCGCTGGAATCAGCACAAGTTGGAGCAGTGCACCGCGGCCTCTCCAGCTTTCTCCCCTCCGTAGATGCCTCTCATGTCATCCTCTCTATCGATCCGTCTACTGTAATGTAAAGTATCATCGCACCCTGGAGGATATCGTCTGACAATTTTGTCAGGGATCATTAGAATACTTCTTTTTGATTGCCCAGGCTGCGGCCAGCAGGATGTGGCTCCCCTGTGAGTTTTAACAGCCTCTTTTCTCCTGATGGCGAAAAATAACTTGATTTAGGATGCATAGAGATAAATGGACTGGTTCCAGTTTTACTCATGGTCTCTGTGGCTTTACTGTGCACATTTAAAAGGCTCACACATGGGGGAGTGTGAAGATTGCATGAATGGGTGTCATCATTTGGAAATATATGGTGGAGGGATTCATAAATTATCTGAAGATATTTAGAAAGGTGTTTTATAACACAGGCTATTTTGGCTATTATGACACAAATTCTGCACACATACAGTATATTTTTAATTTGCGTGAACTGACCATTTAAAGTAGTGAGCGCAATCTATGAATGAATGAGCCAGGAATTCATTACAACATGTGCTATGCTTTGGATTCGACTTAAGATATTCAAATAAATGAGGTGGTTTAAAGGTTACAGTGGGCATGATGAGCTTTGTTGAGGTAATTCAAGCATTTCCATCAGTATTAATTGCTAACTTGAAATGATAAATGCCCACACATGCCAAAATAAAGTAATCTAATGTGCTCTTTTGAAAGGAGAAGGTATTTAAGCCAGTTTGCCTTTTACTGTTTTCGGGATGAATAAGACTAATATACATAATGAAATACTGGACAATAATGAACTGACAGTGATGTCAATTAGCCAGTGAAAACACATTAAGTGCTTCAACTAGTTAATAATAATTTTTGGACAGTATTGAAGAACATTTAATGATAAATCTATTTGTACTATTGATTTCAAACAGTGTTAAACATTTTCTACAGTTCAATCTGATCAAAACGATTGCGTTCGGTCATTCATGTAAAAAGCATTATGTGTCATAATCAGCCTGTTGTAGTTTAATTTAGAAACTTGTGCATTTGTCCAAGTCATGCCCAAGGCTTTCAGGGAATGCTAGACTGGGACCACATCTATGTCCATGTTCAGTAGCAGAGTTAAAACTATCCGCTCCCCTTCACCCAGCATGCCCACAGCCAAGATGTCTACCAATCAGAGTAGGAGAGTGGGCCGTGTTTGGCACTGCTTAGAGCAAGTGTTCGCTAGCAGATGAACAGCTGCTGTGAACCACTTCATGACCAAAGACTTCATTTAAACATTACACACACTCACATATACATAAACACAAGCTCTGTGTGTAAACAATTTGTAGCCAGCTTGTGTTCATTCCCACTCTGCTCTTTGCCCAGCGAATGCCCTCCTGCAACACAGTCGCTGATATCCAGGCACAGAGTCGAAGGGCCAGAACTACTTCATGTGCATCACTGGGCTCAAACAGCTACAATACACTATAAACACCATTAAGCAACTTACTGGGTTGGATTAATTTACAGATATAAGTTTTATCAGAATGGATAGGTGTATATATGTATGCATACTGCATATGGAATACAAAACACAGGCATGCAGGATAGTTGATATGTTTAGCACATATTAGCACCCAGCTTTGATTTCCTGCTCACTGGTATTCTGCTAATATCTAACACCATATGTGATGTTTAGCGCTGGGCTGTAAAACCTCTCCAGTGCACCCACATTGTGACTAATAGGGCAAAAGACCAATAGAACAAATTGAGGAATCCCACACACTAATAACCAACTGCTCTTTAAAATCCATTGTGACCAACTATTCATTATTGCAGACAGATAAGGGCAATAACACTGGGCCAGTGCATGGGCGCTGGAAGTGGGGGGTCCAAGGGGCCATTGCCACTCCCCCCCACCCTTTCTTCCACATTCTTTTTAAATCACGAATCACTGTATCCTCGCAAATGCCCTTATATTGTGAAACTTACAGTAAAAAAGTGTTTCACACATTCCCGTCCACTCTAACTTTAGGTAAAATGAAGCAGGCAAACATAAAACGGGAAGAATACATTCACATTTTAATCCAATCAGACAGGTCCAAAGTATTTCCTATTTGAGTAAAGGCACTCGAGGTGCTCCCAAAGTTTATTTAGGCTGTTGTAGGCTATGAATGACATTTTCACAACAGTGTGGCATGTTGATAATTTGCGAAGGATAAGCAGTAGGAAAATAATGTTTGTTTTTTGGGGATTTGGGGTATGGCTGCTTACAACACAATGACAACGTTAACATTCCTATTGCCTGCTTGCTGTTACTCAGCTGTAGAAGTGTCACTGTCCTGTAAACTCATTGAACAAAAAAGCTTGTATCTAATCCCACAAACATTAGTTAGCTGCTTTGTGTTTGGAATTATACCACCAACCTGTGGTGCAAGCAAGGTATAGTTACTCCGCAAACGTTTAGTGAGGGTCTATCTACCGGTACACACACACACACACACACACACACACACACTCAGCCTCTCGGTGTTCATTTCAACTTGAAGAGTGGCATTCTCTGTTCTTATGACAAGTCAGTTTTTCCCTCCATTAACAACCGATAAAGCTCCAGGATCATCAACACAGTCTTATTGTCTATTTGAAAACATCTGTCACCAAGGCAAATACAGATAAGTATACTGTAGATGTTCTCCGTTTTGTTTTGGGCGAGGCAAGGAGTGCCTTCACTGAGTAGTCACCCAAAGCATGAGGAGGGGCCTGTGGGTCAAATGGAGCAGTGAATAAGTGAGCGGATATTAGTAATGAATGCTACAGTGGTCACTCTCATGCCAAGCATCGTTTGGCACTGCTGCCACTGCCCTTCCTCTGGCCTTTCTCCCCACACCCTCATCTAAACTTTACCCAGAAGCAATGCACACATGTCTTAATGATGCACAGGGCCTAAAATAAAGTCCACTCTCAAATCACGCCCTTTTATAATCATCTCTCAGGGAGTTTCCTGTCCAGTGAGAATTGTCATAATCAACATATTTCCTGCCTTATCATGAAAGTGCTCTCCATTTTTAGCCTGGCTGAGCTCTCCTCGACTGCTTTACAGTGTAGTTTGACCCTTTGGTGATTTGAACAGCTTTATTTCGGATGTGACTGTCCAAGCTTTTTTTCTCTCAGGGCAGTGAGATGCACTCTATATGGTTGTAACAGTACAGTTACATAGTCATGCTCATGAGGTTGTACCCGAACGTACAGCCATGTGCGGTCATGCAATTGATTGGTTCCTGCAGTGCCAACAAGATAATCAATATTTCAACTATTTCACCCCCTCTTTAGGCACTGATCTGCCATGTAGTGAACTACTTTGTTCTACTCTTTACACTGTATTTATCCTGTACCTGCTCTACAGATTGTAGGAGTCATTGTTAAGACATGTACTACTTGTACTACTTGCACCAGAATAAAATACAACAAGTACAGGGACAATACATGTTATACTATCGGGTTATTTTAAGTGTCAGACATGAGGTGGATGTTTCCTCATGAACTTCTTTATACCACACTGGAGGGTGCGTTTTTTGCACTACCTGACCGACAGGTTCGGTGACTGTGAATGCAATCAAACTGGCTCATTGTGACGTCATTTATATTCAGAGATACAGCGGTACACATATGACTTAGCAGGTTGAACCCTTTTATATTGAAAACAACTTAATTTTGCATATGTTTTTGGATCAATCATATCTATGGATGGATAATGATGCATCTTAAATACATTTATACATACATTATACATTATAATGACTTAAAGCTGCACTAATCTTATAATTTTATATGAGCAGCTATTGCAGCTATGCAGCTATTTTCAGTGAAAAAGCTCTAATAAACCCACTATACTCTAACTGCCCCGTACTTAACGTAACACAAAGTTAGCTGGTGAACATAGTGGGGCATTTAGCTGCCAAAGAGAAAGATATTTGCCTCAGACATTGGACATTGGAGACCAAAACAGAGGCACAAGAAGAGTGAATATTGCAATTATATCATCGGGTGGCCAGAAACAAGACTCCAAATGAATGCTCATGTTGCTCTGTGTCTGCAGGATGTGTCAACAGGCAATACTTTGCTAACACGTTAGTCATATCATCATAAAAAGGCCATAATATGTCAAATGTGTGTAATTTTTAGCTTGTTGTGGAGTTCTGCCCCAAGTGACTCAAGGAAAACTGATTAATGTGGCCCCGCCCCCACTTTATTACACACAGTAGTAGGTGTAATCATCTAGTGAAAAAGACACAAATTAGTCACTGAAGCTTTTGTTTTGGAATAAAATCATTATCGGCTTGTCGAATTCACATTATCCTTTCCACGACAGCATACTGTATAGTAGCTCTTTAATGCAGCTGTGTTCAGCAGCTAACTCTTATATCTCATATTTCTGAGACTCTCACGTTCACATTTTCTACTGCATTAACATGCAACAATAAAATGTATACAATGACAAGAAATATACACTGAGTTGCATTATCTGCCTGGCTCAGGTTTCAGGTCTCTGAAAGTTAACTATTGTGGCACGCATCATCACACTCAACAGTCTACCGCATGATTGTACGCTTTAGAAAATGTGGCTCATTCATTAAAAAGAATATGATTTGTCCCAGTACATACAGAACAACTAGCTCTAAAACTGGAGCCTAATATTCTTCAGCTTTAAAGTATAGTTTTTAAACCAAGATAAAACAAAGAGGAACCTTGCAAGTAACCAAGAAGCTGAGATGTTAAGAAGAGGTGAAGTTGCCAAGGGAAACAGGACAACATTTATAGTTGTGATCAAAACTGAGGTTACATTTAAGAGGACAAATCATACTGTAAATCTCTATTTGTGTTCACTTACTGCAGTCGATTAGTCTGGCATGTTACTGTACTCGGCCTCACTCCGCTAATTTGTTATCCTCATAACTCATACCACTGTTATGTAACGGCACTGTGGGTCTTTTTTTAACTTGCAAAGACTGCATCTTTCATTATTTATACCATTTCATAGCGCAGATCTATCTGGGATATAGGCCTGTATGGGTTGAGTATAAAAATGGGACAAACTTCCTGCATCCAGGAGGAAGTGCAGCATGTGTGCGCCAAACTGTCATCAAAAGAGCCACTTTTAGAGGGATAAAGCCTATTTCCGAGTCAAAGCATCCATTCCTCTGTAGCTCAGCAGCATTAATGGAGCAGCAGAGCTGAGAGTATAGTGCCTTAGAGTCATTACCTATTCTACCATCCATTAGCTGAAAATTGTGTTGACTTTGAAACTACTTTCTATATATCAGGTAAGACGGATGTTCAGATTTTGTTAGGGTTCACCTTTTTGTCACCGTTAACCAGGGGAACTGTATGGAGAACTGTTTAGTTTTTGCAGGTGAGGAGAAACTCGGACTCGGACATGATTGTGTGTTTTCTGCATTTTCTGATATGGTTAAAGATTATATATATTATATTTTATTACTTTATTATGTAGATAGTGGCAGAAGAGGGACAACTCCAAAAGAAGTAAGTAGTATCCCCAGAGATGTCTCTAATGTCTGTTTCTATATTTAAAAGGTCAAGACAGTGTTTATAATGCCTTCTGTTGGCAAAAGCTTTCTGGTCCATCACTTTAAAAGCCTTTTGATCTGAAAGGTATGAAGTGATACATTTGAGCCAACTAACTGCATACATATGCAGACACATTAAAGTGCCTTATTCTGCCACATTTCTGGTGTGACATTAGAATTATTGGCTTAACAAAATAATGAAATATAGAAGCTAGAGGGGAAAAACACATATTTTTTACTAAGAAAACGTCTTGATTGCAGGTGTCTGTTCAGTAATCTTAACAAGTAGGCTGGGAGGCAGTGTGATGCAGCCACCTCTAAACAGGATCCTCTCATGGGACCTGTTACCTTAGTCACTTTCCATCACTCAGATTAGAAAAAAAACCTCAATCCTGACCTTGGGGAAACGCCTCCTGCTGATATCTCTCTGTTCTGGCCACAGGCATCGACTGGAAAAAATATGAGCTCTGAGGGAACTCCTGGTATTTGTCTCAATCTGCGGAGACAGGGGGGCCAACAGGAGAGACAGTGGGTGGTACTGTTCAGTGGCCATACTGAGGTAAACAGAGCAACAAATGTGTGAATGTTATACTATTTTCTTGTGAATAGAGACAACTATATACCTGTACGGCCTAACATAATCTAACATGAATGGTGATTGAGTGGTCGGTAAGACTAGAAAAGCACTATACAAATGCAGTCCGTTTACTCTGATCATCCAGTTCATCTAGTTTGGTAACTCCAAGTGCTTTACAACACATGTCAGCATTCACCCATTCACACACACATTCATACACTGATGGCAGAAGTCTCATAGTTGAGTATAACACTGACAAAACGGACAAAAACACACCATAGATGTTGGAATTGCATGAGAATAATGCAACAAAATTGCCTGATGTCCTATTTTTAATCACTCCAGCAATAGCAATACATTTTCTCCTTTTTCTTTCTCTGAGGCTGTAGTACTATACAGGATATACTTTACATATGTGCATCTGGGCTTTAATATTTAAGATTGGTTTCATCTGAAAAAACATTACACACATCCACACCACACACACACACACACACACACAGTCTCTGTTATGTTGATAACGTGAATCAGGTCTTACTGTACTTCCCTTTCCCAAAGAGACCTTCTTTCTTAGCACCAATTCCCACAACAGTGCAATGGAAGATCCACCGGTGAGACTTCCCTGGAACTGGTAGCATCCCCTGCCATTCTCAACAGGACATGAAAACAAGCTTCATTATCTTAAATGCATCATTATGTCCCGTCTTACTTGATGGTGATATTTAAGGAGCCTACAAAAAATATTACACTTTTCCATGTTTGTATTTTCACAACATTAAATTCCAATTGATATAAATGTAATTTTTGACAGTGATCAACAGAAAAAAAAAAGCTTTTAAATGTCAAAGTGAAAACAAAACACAAAATAACTGTTTGCATGAATATTAACCCTCTTTAAAATGACATGTATAGAAACTGATAAAACCCGTTGTTTTTAGATGTGGCATTGTACGTTGAATAAAGATCACCTGTGTGTAATCGAAGTGTGAGAAAGGGATTTTTGGTTAAATGATTGAGGGTCCAATCGATAAATACAGAGGATCATTCTAGACAAACCCACAAGTTAAGTGAAAAATACCAGTCAAGGAAAAGGATACAAGAAGATTTCTGATGCACAAAGTCAAGTAAGGTCAATCAGGGAAATGAAAAGAATTTGGCACAGCTGTAAATCTGCCTACTCGTACTCAAGACCTGAGTGTTTGTGTGAGAAGGCCATCAGTGAGGTTGCCAAGAGACCTGTGGAGATGCTTTTGTGGAGGTTCCTTGGCTGAAATGGGAGATGCTATACATACAACAACTGTGTGAAGTTTGAATGTTCTCCTCGTATCTGCATGGGTTTCCTCCGGGTGCTCCAGTTTCCTCCCATAGAACAAAGAAATGCAATTTAGGTGAACTAGAGACTCTTTTGCCCAAAGCTGTAAATGTTGATATGAATGGTTGTACACTGCCTCTTGCCCAGTGTGTACTGGGATAGGTTCCAGCACCCTACAACCCTAAGCAGGAATAAATGGACATCTGAGCAAGTGTTTGCCAAAATGTACATGGGAGACTCTGATGGTGGAGGAAGATTCTAGGCTCTTATGAGACCAAAGTTTAACTTTTTGGTCATGCTATAATCTATTTTATGTAAACTAACCCCTGCACATCAGCAGAAAGTAACCATTTCCTCCACGAAGGCTGGTGGTGGCAGCATCATACGTGAAAATGAAGTCTACGAGAGAAATACAACCCAGGAAAAGATTTCTTTTCAACAAGACAACAACCCCCAACATAAAGCCAAAGCTACACAAGAACACCATCAAAACATGTCCTTCAAATGTTGACATCCTGGTATGACCATGTCAGAGTCCAGACCTCAATCCAGTTGAGAATTTGTGGCAGAAAATTGCTGCTCACTCACAGTCCCCATGCAACTTGACAGATTCACAAACAATGGATGAAATCTGCAGTGTCCAGATCAGCAAAGCTGAAACAGATTGACTTGAAAGGTGTAAAATCCTTAATCAATTAGTTATTTAGCATTCATGTAATGTTAATTAATTTAGATCAATTTGTAGAGATATGTTCTCTGTATTAAGATTCAATATTTTTTTCATGTTGATCAGCGTCAAACAAATCCTAAATATATCCAGTATGATTAAAAAAAAATAAAACATGAAAAAGTCTGAGGGGGATATGGGCAAGTCTTTTTACAGGCACTGTACAGTGTTCCTTGTTAAACTCATAATAGTAGGGTTTTTGAAAGCAACGTGTATATGCTTTTTGCAATAACCCCATTTGAGACTCGGCTACATAACAAGGGATTTTCATTTTTGGAAATGCGGTGGAAAAAGGAAACACAAAGAAAGATTGTCAGAGGTCGAGTTCCTATTTTAACACCGTTATCTACCATCTGTCCCATCAAGACGTCTTCTCTTATACAACAAAGTAACAAATTGGCCAGGAAACGTTTTACTGCCTATAATTCATTCATGAGGGCTCTTCCTATGCACTGAGATGTGACTGCGCTGGGGAGAACGGTTAATTGGCTTTTGAGGGCATCTGTGGGGAGATGTCAGACATGAAGAATCACCCTTCGCCATGGCAGCTTTATAACAACTCCTACAATCTTACACAACTGTACTCTTTTATAATACACTCGTAAAAGTTACATGTGTGCAGTTACTAAAAATTTGCTTGAGCCTTGATGGTTGGTTACACACGTTTTGCATAGTGTATATTAATGTTGAGATTATCAGACTTAAAAGCACGCTAAATCTTGTTGTGCTAAACACTAAATTCAGAGGTTATCATGGCGCAAGGAAAAATAGTGACATAATCATCTATTACCGTTATTTATTACAGTTTTATGAGCGCTTTGGCTGTTCATTCTGGTAGGAGATTTGAATTATTAACAGTTGTGATCTCAGTTGCACTAAAAATAGTCATAGCCAGCTCTAGTCAGTAGGGGGGGGTGTTGTAATGTAGATAGATGTTCATTCATGAAGTCACGTTACCTCAATGGGATTCATTCAACAAATCTTTGATGATACACTCCTTTGTATTGTATTATTTCAAAGATATATTGGGGATGTTACATGATAATCTAATTTAACATGATACCAAAGCATAGTAAACACTGTTATCTGGTGTTTGTATTCAATTTAATTGAAAGTATTTTTATACACTTTATACCTTTAAATAAACTTAATTTCCATGTTTTTTTTTTTTAATTTTTGCATCCAGGCATCAGTTTACTATGTGGATTAGATTCTCTGTGGTTGTCTTCTGTGTAAACTGTATAAAATGTTGCACTAAGTGTGTTAGTTTATGTTGTTCTAATGAAAGTTTCCAAGTAACCGTTCCCAAGGCTGTAATTGTCTCTATGCAGCAAGTAGGAAAATAGAGTACATGCCCTTGACCTCATGGATTTAATCTCGTTTTTGTTTTGTTTTTTTCCATTAAATGTAATAATTCTACATTTGATTTCATTTTTTTCTGGATCAGCCTGTTTAACAGATCCATTAAACTGTTAGACTCTAACAGAAAGTCTGTTTCTTCATTTTTCCTTCCAGGCATGAGCAACAGTTTAAAATAGCATGAACACATTTTTAAAAAAAAACTCAGTTTGTATTCCTTTTCAATTTCAGCTTTGAACTGTGTGAAATGGTGTCTCTTCGCACAGCAGCTCATTTTACAGTCACTCTCTCCGCCATCTCCTCACTAATTAGCCTATCTCTATGCCTGTGTGCGTTTCTCTGTGTGGAACTTGCTAAACAAGCACATGGTTTGAAACCATTCATTCATCTCCCCGCTCTCCAGCTGCTGTCATGGCAACCGTGTATGACTGGCAGAAAACAGACTGCGGTCTCTGAGCTCCAGTTAACCTGAAGGGTTTAGGCATAAGCACACTCTTGGGCAGATATTGAGACACCAGGCCAGCCACAGATTGTGAGGTGAGTCAGAGAGCCTTGAGGAACTGGGTTAGCTGGCATACTGTCCACTTTTATGTGATTAGTGCTGGACCACAACATAATAATACATTATTGTTGTTAAAATTAATTGTTTTGTTTGGGGTTTTTTTTTTTTTGGTGGGAGTAGGGGGCTTGTAGTATTGCCACTTTGTCTAATGTTTTTATCTTTACAGAATACGATGCAGCATCTGGCATATCAACCCCTGCTTCCCACCGGAAACAAATATCTTCAGCAGAAATGGGACCAGTCCTCATATGATTTACACAAGAGAAAGGTTAGGTGCAACATATACTTTAAGTTGTGACTTAAGCTTTTTTTCAAGTAACAAACCAACCAAATTAACATTTTTTTACCCATCCAGTATGTTGAAATTAGTATTATTACTATTCAGGGTCTTATCCAAGCTGTTTGTACTGTATGTGTCTCCCAAGGTGAAGTCAGCTAAACCAACAATAAACACAAGTCCACCAAAGACCTATGGTCACCTGGCTCTGAAGCTGAAGAAACTAAAGGTGTCTTTTTTTTATCTCTCATGTTTTCGACTTAGCTCACATCGTGTCCATTGGGTGGCAACAGATACAGTGCTGAAACCGTAGAGTGAAGTCTCAAATTATTAGAAATAAATATCCCAGGAAATTAAAAGAATGTTTTTGCACTCAATTCAATTCAGAATATTGTTTTAACCATAAGTGATCAAATGCACTAATCAAAATATTGAAAAGACTGATTGACTATTTCAGGTGTCTCATCATGTGTTCCTTCTCGTGCCGTGTTTCTGTTTCTAATCATATGTTACTGCATTTAGCTTGAAGAGGAGTGGATGATGAAGATTCAGAGAGAAAACAGTATGCTCATGGACAAAATATCACACATCATGAGGACAACTGGAGGAGTTGACAACAGGAATTACTATGACAGGAAAAGGTAAGTTAGGGTTTTTCATTCACAGCAGCAAAGGAATCAGTATAGGGAAAAGTACATATTAAAGTCAACATGTGAAGGCAACAAGTTGTATTGCCAAGAAATAAGGTGGGCCTTGAAACTAAAAACCCAGCCTGTCTTTACTCTTTATTGTAGCCTTGGCAAGGAGAAGCGACAGCTGGAGTTGCTCCATATTACCAAGGAGAATCAAATGATCCTGCTCCGTCTGACCCAGTGTAGGCCTCACTATAATGTGAGGAGCTGGCATGACGATTGGCTCCAAACTCTCAAGGTGATGGACGCCATTGCACGTTACCCACGAGGAGCAAATCCACAAAAGGTTTATTTGTTCTTTTTCTTTTTACTTAATGTAAAATATAACATTACACAATATCTTCTTCACTCTATATACAAGTCAGAATCACAATGATCTCTTGAACTGTATCAGAATGATTTTGTACCATACAGATTTCATTTTGTGTGTCAATATCAGGGCCAAGAAAATCCCGGCAAGAAGAGCTGTGGTTGTGATAAAGAAAAAAAGACCAGTGCTAATGTAACCACATACAGCCCTGCAAGCGACAAGACAAGGGGCAAAGCAAAATCTAAGGAAAATGAAAGCAGGAAAGAAACCAGCAAGAAAGAGGACACAGGAACAGAGCAAGAGGAGACTACTACACACCCTGCCCCTAAACCAAATGCACCTGAGAAATCCACCTCACCTGAGAACCCTGGTTCTTCTGACACCATTAAAGTCACACCAGATAAACACCCTCACACTGTTGAAACATCCTTGGGTCGTGATGGATCTGAAATGTCCAACACTCCTCATACACCTGAAACACATGAGCAAGAGACCACAAGTAGTGAGGAGGGATAAAATGCCTTGTATTAGCAAAGTAATCATTTTCTGCACAGTAAAGATACTATGTTAGTTCTACTATAAGCAGGTTTGGACAAAGACAGCCTTAGCTCCAAGTGAAACTGAACCCAGATATTGTATAGCAGGTATATGTTCTGTGGTACTATTAATCTATTAATTAAATACAGCTGTGTAACGTTACCAGGATAATTTCATGAACACAATACTTCCGTTGTTTATTCACAAAGAAATGATGCTCAATAACCTTTTGTAATGTGTTTACACATAATGAAAGAAAAAATAAAGAAATAAGGAAAACATCGAATAAATGTGTAAATACTGTTTTTATATTCATAAAATCATTTTACAGCTAAACATGTAGCGAAAGTGAAAAAAAGTTACAGTTAAAGTGGAACCTTCTATACACACGAGTTTCCCTACGACGTAGTTTAGCGGAACACTCGCAGCAGAAGAAGCCGCGGATTTGATTTTACGCAGCTAGCAAGCTAGCGCGTACTACAAGTGCACAGTTTGATACATTGTTTTTTTCTGTCTCTAAGAATGACACACTTTTGATAGTCAAAGCGTCGTCTTAAAAAACAATCAAAATGAATCTCGACAGACTTCGGAAGCGAGTGCGGCAGTACATTGACCAGGTAACAATTATGATTTCTTTCTGAGTTTCTGTGTTGCTAGCTAATGCTAGCAAACCTGGCGTTAATGGTGACAAACCTTCATACTCGAGACTATCACCTGGCCAGCCAGTCAGCAAACCACAACACAAATATGCATTTTAGTGACTCTTATCCTGTCTATGTTTATGTCTCTCTGTGTGTGTATGTGTATGTGTGTTTACAGCAACAGTATCAAAGTGCTCTGTTTTGGGCCGACAAGATAGCATCCCTGTCTCACGGTGAGTGTCGTTAGTGCTGTTTATGATCGCGTACTTACCAATCTGTCACCTAAAGTTATAGCATAGCTTATGTTATAGGGATGGTCTTTGTGTTTTGTTCCTGTTATATTTCTCAATGTTACGTACCATCACAGCTGAAAGGCAACTTTTCACCAGTGGATGTGGCGGATAGCACATTGGCTGCAGTGTTTTAGTGTAGCTCGTCTGTGTCTGTGATGGCATCTAACTTCAGAAATGATTTACCCTCCCTCTCTGTGTGGCATACAGAGGACCCCCAGGATATCTACTGGCTAGCTCAGTGCCTTTACTTGACCTCACAGTACCACAGAGCCTCCCATGCCCTCCGTTCACGAAAGCTTGACAAGGTAACTTCAGGCTATGTGTGAATTATTGATATGTGCAATGAGTAATGAGGTGTGAGTTCATGACACAAATTAGTATTTTTGTGTTTTTGATTTGTGTAATGATTTATGTTTTAAAATCTAAATTAAACCTATGACAACAGTCAGTAGCATAATCTTCCTTACAGTCAGTCCCCAGTCTGAAACAACACTTGTCTTCTCTCACACAGCTGTATGGAGCTTGTCAGTATCTTGCTGCTAGGTGCCATGTAAGTGACTTGAACATACCTCTACTGTATGAATTCGAAACCCTTTCTTACTTTTTAATACATTTCAGAATGCGTAGATAATCCGTCTAGATATATTTTATGCTTTCAATGTATTTATTTATTTGTTCCAGTATGCTGCCAAAGAGTTCCAGCAGGCCTTGGATATCCTGGATGCAGAAGAGCCAGCTTGTAAGAAGCTGCTGGACAGCAGCGGGAAGGAGGACAACGGGACACCAGAGTCAACCAAGGACTGGGACATGTCCCCTGCTTCTGTAAGTCTGCCACTGAAACACTGGAATATATCTAATACAGCACACATTTCATGATTTCATTGCTCAGTTAGGTCATAGATTGTTTTTCTTAGTTTTGAATAGTCTCATTTAATTACTCAGCATTGTGTTGTAGTGTTATTTTTGATAAAACACTGTCAGCACAAAGATATCCAAACACCAACTCATGATTTTTTCCTCGTGTTGAATGCTGTCTATTGTAGCACTCTGTAGCTGTACTGCCAAAGAAATCTTCTTTCAGTGTCCTGACTTTTCAGTCAAGTGCAGCTCTAGTCCTCACAACCACTTCTACCACCAAGGATAGTTTTATTTACCTTAATGGTATTATTTTCATTCTTGGTGTTTAATCCTAGTTTTTGAAGGAGAGTGTATTCTTTCTTATAAATTTAAGAATGTCACAAGAATCCTTGAATGCATTGTCATATATGATGTCTCTATCATTTATTTTCCCTTTTTTCCATACCAAACTGTCTGCGGTAGCCTCATACATCGATTTTGATTGGCATGAAGTGTAAAAGTTCTGTTCACAGCAAAAAATATAAATGACAAAGGATATGATACTAGATTGAACTCAGTGGTTGAAAAATTCGCTCCGGTGGTGGATTTGCAGCAAAAGCAGTTGAGTGCAGCTGAAGGATTATTTTTGAGCAGGCAAGCTGCATGACATAAAATGTTTGGAATATAATATTCTCTCTGTTGTGCCGTTTGTTCAAACTGTTGCCTATGGCCAGGCTTGGTAATGTTGTTGACAGAGCTTTAACACTGTATGAAGTTATGAGTAATATTACAGACATTTACTAGAGACTGTGGCCTCTGCCCTCTTCTTTCTGTTCTCCCCATTTCCTCTGTGAAATATTTCAGATCAACAGCTCCATCTGCCTCCTGCGGGGTAAGATCTATGATGCCATGGACAACAGGCCACTGGCCACCTCCAGCTACAAAGAGGCCTTGAAACTGGATGTGTACTGCTTTGAAGCCTTTGACCTTTTAACTTCTCACCACATGTTGACTGCACAGGAAGGTGAGGCTGACATGTCTGTACAGATCTTTCAAGTTTCTATAAATGTGTGCAGTTTATTATAATTTAAATGTCTTGTTTAATGTCAGTATATATGAAACCTTTGTTACTCATTCTTCCACAGAGAAAGACTTCCTTGACTCACTTCCTCTAAGCCAACAGTGCACTGAGGAAGAGGAGGAGCTGTTGCACTTCCTATTTGAGAATAAGTTAAAGAAGGTAGAGGAGCTGTGCTTTTAGTTTTCCAAATTATTGTGTATTTCCTTTGCTCGTTAATGAATTCATTAATTAAAGGATTTGGCAGGTGATATTTTATATTTCTGAAATCAACAAGGAATTTATCCTACTAAGAAATATTTCCTTTGTGTCCACAGCTAATACAGCTTATTCCTCTGTTGTAGACCCCTAAAAAACTACTTTATTAAAAGCCACACTGTTGCAGTGGATCATGTTTCTTCATTATGATGAACATTGGCACTGTAGTTTATTTTGAGTAAATCCTTATCCTTTAATCTGACCTCAGAGAGAGCTAACAACCATATAATGGTGCTCTGCAGTGCTGCAGAGCTTCATGGTTTATTTCTTTACAGTTAATATTAATTGAAATGCAAATGCATGTCATGGATATTCTGCCCTGTTTTTGTCTAATTCCTCTTCATTTGTCTGCCTTTTTCATGACCTTGCTTTATCCCCTTTCCCACCTACTCACTTTAAAACCCTGCACCCACCCTTTGTGCACATACACAAACCCACACTCTCTCTGTCTCTCCTCCTCTTTCCCACTGCAGTATAACAAGCCCAGTGATTTGGTGGTGCCAGAGATGGTCAATGGTCTTCAGGACAACTTGGATGTAGTGGTGTCTCTTGCTGAGAGGCATTATTATAACTGTGATTTCAAGATGTGCTACAAACTCACATCAATGTAGGTGTCTTCAGTTTTCAAAATGTGTTGTTTGCTTTACTATGTCGCTTACTATTCATACCTTTTCTCAACTAGAGAAAGCTTTTGTTAATACACCCACGGAACCAATGTAGTCGAACAGTCAAACCAAGGAAGCACATACATTCAACCCTTGCAACACAAAATAGCAAAATTACACAGTTCCTTAAATAACTGTTATTACAAAAACATGTACTTTTTCACTTTGCTCACATGCTTCCTTGTTTTATCTGGCAGCTACCACTCTTGCCAATATCTACATCATGCTGGAAGAACAGAATAGCTTGACTTGTGGTTTTCACCACTGGAACACCCATGTTCATGTCACCTGAATGTATGAGTCAACCATAACAACCAGCACATGTTGCTTTCTTTAACAAGTACAGTAGATTGTATACATTTTGATTGATAAATCACAGTTAATACTAACACTTGGTTAATTTAGATTTTTATTACCTTTTGTCTTTCTTACTCTAAACAATGCAAAAAACTCTTGGATGGTTGTGCCTGGTTGCTTGGCCAAAACATGAATATATTTCAGGCTGTAAACATTTAAAAAAAAATCTAAATTCAGCAAATGAGTTGGATTCAACATTATGTTAAAAGGTTTATGAATGTCTGTATGCAAAAAGAAAACAGTACTGTTTAATGCAGCTCTGTTTGTTTGTTTGTATTTCAGGGTGATGGTTAAAGATCCCTTCCATGCCAACTGTTTGCCAGTCCACATAGGAACTCTGGTAGAGCTTGGAAAAGCAAATGGTAAAATATATAATATATACCAGCCATAAAGAATGTTCAGTTTGATTGCTTGGCCTATTCATCAATATTGAGATTTAAGTAAGAGTGCTTTTATAATGTAATGGTTGAATTTGCTCAGTTTTAAGCTTTTATTCTTCTTTTTTTCCCCTTCAGAGTTGTTTTACCTCTCACACAAACTTGTTGACTTGTATCCCAACAACCCAGTAAGTGTTGCCACTACATCACTTCTCTCTTTGAACTTAAATTAACCTATTTGATAACCAAATGAAAACCTTTTTCTAGGTGTCCTGGTTTGCTGTTGGGTGCTACTATCTCATGGTTGGCCATAAAAACGAACATGCTCGGCGCTATCTTAGGTATGTATTCACACCTTTAAAGGGTCCATCCTCTTTACCTCAGGCAGTTTATATTTAGGTTCAGTTCTATGTACCACATATTTGATATTGTATATCTCCTGTAGCAAAGCCACCACCCTGGAGAGGACATATGGTCCTGCATGGATTGCTTATGGTCATTCATTTGCAGTAGAAAGTGAGCATGACCAAGCCATGGCTGCCTACTTCACTGCTGCCCAGCTGATGAAAGGGTAGGTACATGACTGACAAATTCTTGAATTCTCTTCTATGTTATCTTCTCTGAAATGCCACAGTTGAGCACCACAGCTGAGTTGACACAAGCTATCAGTCAATAAAACCCCCACATTGTCATGACTAATGGTGGACAAGTTGTGCATTTAGAGGCACATTTTTTGTGCTATGATTGACCTATAAAATGTAGGCAGGCAGAAGTACAAGGGCATTTTATTTAATGATTTAAAAGTCCCATCAGTCAGAAACATCCACCAACTTGCTGCTCTTAGTTTATAGCTAAAATAAAATGTTAATACTTCTGTGAATGTTTTGCAGTTTGTAATGTCAATTTAAAGTGTCTGGACTGGTTATTTTGCCATTGAAGGCGCTTGTGACGTGTTTATTTTTCACACGTGCAAAAAAAAAAAAAGCTTGAATATTGACCTTTTCAACTGAAGTAGTCGTTAACATATTATATAGTATTTAAACATGATGCTCGTTTTTTAGGTTTAACTTAACTTTGTGAAGGCCCCGAAACTCTTTTTGAAAGTTGAGATTTGAGGCAGTGTTAATAAAACACAGGATGGGAATAGCTTGTTTAATGTCCCCTGCCCTTTCTCATCCAGGTGTCACTTACCCATGCTCTACATCGGCCTGGAGTACGGTCTGACCAACAACTCCAAGCTGGCAGAACGTTTCTTCAGCCAGGCTCTTAGTATCGCACCAGAGGACCCATTTGTCATACACGAGGTGGCAGTGGTTGCCTTTCAAAACGGAGAGTGAGTCATGCGGCCACAAACACACATTAACACGGCTGAGGCCTCTAGTTTGACAAAGGTAGCATAAATGTAACTGCAGCACATATGAATGTTGGCACACAGCAATGGTAATTCTAAAAGTAGATTAAGAAGCTGGGGCTAATTAAAAAGAATTAACATCATGTACTGTCCATGTACCCGCCATGTAAACGACTATCACAGGCTGAATGAACAGACCCTGCTTGACAAAATTAGCAGCAGCTATTTTGCTCTCTTTTTAAAAGCTATTTTGGGGTTAAATTATTCCTATTCAGGCAGTCTGCTACTAGTCACTTTTTCTGGCAGTCCAACAGTTGGCTGGAAGATTTGCATGAAATTACTCCAATTTATGACTCTGAGCATCAGATAATACTTATGCATTGATGTAACTCCCAGTCATTAAATTCATTCTTATGGGAAAGATCTTTCAGTATACTAAGATCATACAAAAAACATATTTTCTCACTCACCCTCAGTGATATAGTTTTAGTTAGATTTTCCCTGGTTTTGACATATTTAAATAATAAATATGCATAATGTGATTTAATTTGGGTAAATTCAATCCAGGAAAGCATGTATAAACACAAATTACACACATCTGATTTAAAGATGAACTGAAACAGCAGCCACACATTGAGAATACACAGATTACACACAAAGGATCAGGTTTATTATATAGAAAATTCATGCTGTATGAACACTTTCCACATCTGTTGTTTCAGCTGGAAGACAGCAGAAAGGTTGTTTCTTGACGCAATGGAGAAGATCAAAGCCATAGGGAATGAGGTAACTGCTAATTTATTAAATTTGTGTGAATGATGAACGTCTTCAAACATGGCCGCATCTGTCAGTGTTGTTTAATGTATGTTTTATACTATTTTTCTTTAAATTTAAGGTAACTGTGGACAAATGGGAGCCTTTGTTAAATAACTTGGGTCATGTGTGTCGAAAATTGAAGTAAGTATAACATTTATTTTGCAGTCTGCTGTTTTAATGAATGATCTTGAATCTTGCCTTTTTTTTTTCTATATGACATGGATTTCATATTGTCCTCTGAGTTAGGACATATATTGCCTGCAAGTATGTTAGGCTAAATTTATCCTGAGTGCATGATTGAACAAAGATTGTTTAGAGGGCACTCTCCTCTAATTTGTTCATTCCCCTAATCTTTTTTTTTCTTTCACCTGCCTGCTTCAAACTATATTCAAAGTCGTGCTCAGTTGTTCTTTTGCAATATAATTCAGCGTAGGTAGGCCCTCATTGAGAATTCATTTGAATATACTTAAATGAATTATGCACAGCCACCACTCAGTAGATGTAAGGGGCTTGCAGAATGTGTGCCGCACAAGTGGTTGTTTTGAAAGGTTTGGATAGTTTATATGTAGAAGGAGGATCTCAACAAGACAAAGGTGGTGCCTCATGTCGGTTGTTGGTGCGTCATCAATACATTTCTGGTCTGGTATGTGTTGTTACCATTGGTTGCCGCTCTGTTCTATTCAATTGATTCTGAAGTATTTATATACCGATGTAAACCTCTGTTTTTCTGTCTTGTTTTCTCCACCATTTACAATTGTATATGTATTTATAGGCATGTTGCAGTGTCCAGTCCACAAGTGTTTGGCTCTTTCTTGCATTTATCAATATTTATTGGAATAATAAAAACAAAACTGTATCATACCCAAGGTAGTTTACAAGCTATTTTGGTCATTGTCAGACTACTTCTCAGTACACATGGTGAAATGTGCCAAAAGTTGGGAAAGCATTTCTATGAAAGCCCCGTATTCATGTTAAATTATGTTTTGACGCATCTTTCGGCTGTGCAATTCATGATAAAGTAATGTATTATGTTAATTTTGTGACACTTCTGCAAATATCTGCTTACAACATTTTGTTAAATCCCTTCATATTTACTTTTTTATACTCTGATGTTTTTCTGTAGAAAGTATGACCAGGCTCTGGAGTACCACCGTCAGGCGCTGGTGTTAATCCCTCAGCATGCCTCCACCTATGCTGCCATAGGATACGTACACAGCCTCATGGGCGACTTTGAGAGCGCTATTGACTACTTCCATACGGTATAGTCCCTTTCTCTTCAGTCCAGATGGGTTTCGTTTCTTGCTTCACATCATTGGGTGCTCAGAATTTGGCAAGAACCACTCATAGAAAGGAAGGCTGCACTCAAGAACTGTTTCTATTGAAATCGTAACATACTATGCAGGATTTTCCTTAAAAAAAAAATCTCAATCATCACCTATGACCCACTAGAAGTGTGTGGTGGTGTATGTATCTGCAGAGACTCTGCCCTCTGCCTGTGTTTTGTTATTTTCTTATTAATTTGCTGTGTTCAGGATGCTTCTGGGCGTCAACCTTTGGGCAGAACGTAACCGCCATGAAACAATCAGAAAATAACATTTTATTTATCTGATTCACGGCTTTGTTCTCACCAACGTCGCTCCCTCTCTTCATTCACTCTCTAGCTTGCTCGACCACCACTGCTCTCTCTCTCTCTCTCTCCTTCTTTCTTTGGTGTCCTTGAGCTGGGGAGGAGGGGCCAACTTTGAATGCTGTGTTTACAAACACCAACCATCAAATCCTGCATAGTATACCTTTTAATAGTGTCTCAACATAACAAAAACAAAAATCACAAACATAAAATCAAGCATAAGACAAGACCAATAAATACTATTCAAAAATGCAAGTTAAAACCACCAGCTGTATTCTTTAATTTTGTAGTTAAAACAAAATTAAAGAATGGAAAGAAAAACATATTGCAAGTACATAAATACAGTGTTATATCTTGGGTGATATGGGACGTTTTGTTTCATTAGTCATACTTAACACTAAAATATGGAGCTTCATCTGTGATTGGTTGAGTGAATCTTTTTGTCAACAATCTTTTTGTTATGTTGTGTTTTCTCTTTCTGCGGCAGGCACTTGGACTGAAAAGGGACGACACGTTTTCTGTGACGATGCTTGGTCACTGTATTGAGATGTACATTGGTGACACAGATGCCTATATAGGTATGATACAGCTATAAGCAGCAGTGCCAGAAAATTAAATTTTCTTTTAATTACTGTGAAGGAAATTTCATTTTTCAACATGTCATCCCTTAGCTTTTTTTATAAGGCTGCCCTGAAATATTTGATTATTGTTTCATTAAAGTGATATTTGGATCTTTTTTAGCATTAGCATTGATGTGGTGAATTTTGTCTCTAAATTTGACACTAAGGCACCGACCTCAATGACAAGGTGAGAGGAAGCTTGAACACTCCGGCGTTGATGAAGATGCTGAACACATCAGAACCCAGTGACCTTCTAGCCACGCCAAGATTGGAAGACACCAGCATCACGTCCTTGGAAACGCCACTGTCAAATCAGGACAAGATGATGTTGGAAACACCCCTGCGACTTTCTTTAACCCTGGAGTGCGATATGTACGAAAGTGACGTGATGTTAGAGACCTTGTCAGACACCAGCACGTGATTTCATCCTGCCAGGGGGTGGAACTGTCGTAGCAACAGGTTGTCATAGGTACACATATCCAAGCCCAAGGACAGCTTTCAAACCTAAACTTGGGCACCTCTCCTCCACCAAAGGTTTCTTGTGGATTTCCCCTCTTGTGCATTAGATATGATTGTGTTGTGTAGTGTGTGTTGTGTAGAGTAAAAGTGAGTGAGTGAATTTGTATACAGCACCTGCTGTACATCAGATCAATTTAGCAAGAATGCACTTTGAAAGGGGAATTAACATGTGCCTTGGTTAAGGGGTTGAGAACATGGTTTAGCATTGGACTTTGGGTTAAGCCTGAAGTAACTGGGAAGATATGATGATCCTCTGACACTTGATTGAATGGAGCAAACACAGCCGTACGCCTCATGTCACAATTAAAAGACTACAGTCACTTATTACTGCCTATGGCAGGACCCTCCGTATTGTTTAACCTGTGGACTTTCACCTTGAAAAAGAGCCAGCTAAATATAAGCAGTTTTGGTGAAAACAGTTACTGGTAATTCTAGAATAAACCATGCATTTATCTTTAAAGATTTTATCATATCTGTTTGTCTTAATTTGAATAAAGTGGTTAATTTGTAAAACCTGCAGAAGAAGATCATGTCATGACAATATGGCTGAGCAGTATTTTAATATTATGATTGACAAATGATGACAAAATCCTCATGGAGATGTTGATTAGAGTTCTGGTGTCTAAATTGATGACTTACATTTAATTTTAAATCTTGCAGAATGAAATCTTGTATACTTACATCATCTTACAACATTTAATTAAATCACTGAGCATTTTAATTAACAGACTGAAGAAACGACTATCATTTTACAGTCATTTTTAATACTCATACATTTTGTTATAAAGATGCTGATATTTGCTTAACTCAGAGTAGATATTAAACCTAGAAACACTTAAAATGTTAAAAAGATTATGTGGAAAACTTCACAGTAATTTCCTATACAACAAAAACGCACAGAAGCATCTATTTTCTGTATACAGAGTTCAATGTTACCCAACTGTCCTACAACATGCATTTATTATGGATACAAAACTCGGTGGAAATGCATATTTTAAAGCAGGGAATCCACTGCAGATTAGAGTTCCTGTTCAGGGAAACTCACATTGTTGAACAGAGTCTTTTAATTACCCTTCCAAAGAAAAACATGCAAAGAGATGTTCATGTAGCGTGAGACTACTAACCGGAGCACAGAGCATCCTCTCAAATGTCATGTTCCGGTTTAGGGGAGGAGTGAGGTCTCCCTGCCTCAAATGAAAACACACAACTCCTCTCCATCATCC
Organism: Scomberomorus guttatus; assembly: GCA_038419695.1. Taxonomy (NCBI): domain Eukaryota; kingdom Metazoa; phylum Chordata; class Actinopteri; order Scombriformes; family Scombridae; genus Scomberomorus; species Scomberomorus guttatus. The sequence continues at coordinate 9,990,020 of CM076456.1, read as the reverse complement.
CTCTGACAACCACCGGCCAGATACAGTATTTCACTGTTTATCTCCGGGTCCAGTTTTCCAATGGAGAGCGGCTGGAGCTACTTCAGGAGAGATGGGCTGCACTCCGTCTAAGTCGGCCGTTATTTACACCCAAGACAGGGTCTGTCGGGACATGGACACCTGCTCCACTTTTGTCCCAAGCCTGAAGAGCTCCGTGTCAACGCCAGAGAGACCCTCACCTCGGCTGTGTGTGGAGACCAGCAGTGGGAGGCAAACTTTCCTCAGTGGTGAGTTGATAAAGTTGTTAGAAAACGCGCTTGGATTCAGATTTATGGAGATTTAATGTCTCACGCATGCTCGGGGGGGGAAAAACGCAGTTGGAGACACAAGTTCAGTTTATTCCAATAATGCAGTGACGCAAATCTAATTGAAAAGTCAGATTTCTGGACCATTTATTAGCCTAAATATTTCCATCTCCCCAGTACCCCACCGAGATGTCCACGGGCGGTCAGTGAGCCAGTCGTCCTGCTCTGAATCATGGAGCTCTGCGGGAAACTCCGCCTCATGCAGCTCGTCCTGCACAGATCAACCCAACATGATGCCCCGCAACCAGACACCGGACCCGCACACTGAGGCTGAGGGCTGCGGAGCTGTTTAACTCACTCCAACCCCGCAGTTACAGAGTGACTCTGGGACATAAAAACATACGTACAACAAGTGGAAGTCGGTTTATCTTCACACCACATAGGCTACTACTTGTTCGGTGTAAAAAACAAAACAAAACTGTGCTATCAGATGCTCTTTATATGCAGTCATGCAATGGAGGGTCAAGTGGAAAATACGCTGAGCTATGGATGAAATCCTGACAGAAATAAATGCATTCTTGAATTGATTGAACTTAATTGTTTTTCTAATGGTGGTTGTTGTTTAGACTTCTGAGGTCATTCAGTTTACATGTTGAACATTTCCTGCCAAATATAAACTGAATTTTAAAAACGTAATATACTCAAGATAAGACAGAATAAGAAAGTTTAAAAACATAATTTTGAGCTCTGCCTGCGTCATTTGTGATTTGTACAGTAAACTATAGTAGAAAAATGGCTAATTTATAAATCCCGGTTGGTATTACAGCTACACATATTCATAATACATTACAAAATGTAATTATTGGGAAAACTAGTGTTTGGGGACCTAAAACTTGGGTTATATGTCGGAAAAGGTTCAGAGAGCGTGTTTACCATTTGAAGCGAAAGAAAATGGATTATTGCACATATTATGGCTCCCACAGAAATTCAATCAAATGGAAATCAGGAGGAAATGAGAATCGTCCAGCTGGCAGTAATAGAAGCCTTTCATACCAGTATGCAATCAGTGTATGTCCATTTTCTGGTTTTTTGGGTGACACAGTTGATGACAATAGTTTTGCCACCCAGCTCAGTCGCATTGACATCAAAGCCGTCTTTCTTAAGCTCCCTCCACTCGCGATATTACTGTAATCTCGCGAGTCCAAAGTGACAACACTGGCGAGAGGGAGATGGAGAGAAATGAGGTCTGAAAAGGACCAAATGACGGTGGGCAAGGAGAAAAACGTCGTCGAGATAAAGTTTAGGGACAGCCCAAGAGAGCAAGAAAACACTCCCGGTAACCCCAAGCAGAAAGAAGAGAAGAAAGAGGTTTTTACAAAGGTAGGAAGCCGAGCGTTTGCGATGTGTCGCATTGTTTACGCTGCGTGGAAAACAGACATGGAGGAGACTCAGAGGAAGGTGGGATCGTTTCAGCACCGCGGACAGCGACAGCAGGAGGACGTACTGCTGGAATCACGACGATCCCACAGCTTCTCCAGACCGTCAGCTAGATCTACAGTCTCCTATCAGTTTAGATTTCACACTCCTCTCTGACTTTATTGGTGTAACTGTTGTTTTTCTCTGTAAGAGAAGCTGACATTGGCAGCTAAGTGATTAAAGGAATGCAGCAAACACTGATCATAAAAGATTGACATTGTAATCTTATTTAGCCGCTATAGCAATTCTTTCATCATCTAATGGTTTAGAATACGTTTATTCAACCTTTTACCGTCTGTAAAAGGTTTAAGCCCCCAAAACAGCTCATATCCACAGTAGCCCCAAGAGTTGTCAAGGTGTCATTTGCAGTAGGTTAATTTTATTACCGTTTGCATAAAATATCAAAATTAATGATGTCTGAGCCCAAAATTGTGCTTTTAAAAAGATAATTTTGTCTATCTGCTTTTGATTATTTATTGTTTGTGTGTTCTGTTGAACGCCTTAACATGCAGTACCAGTCAAAATTTTGGAGACACTTTCTCATTGAAGTGAATGGGAAGGTGTGTCCAAACTTTTGACTGGAACTCTCCTTATTTTCCTTTATAAGTTGCTTTAAGATGATAAACTTAGTTTACCGAGACTTATTATAGGTAAACTATTGTAAATTATTATTATTATTATTATTATTATTAATGTTGTTTTGATGGGTGGAAGATAGGAGAAATATTTTTTGCAAACTCTGACACTAAAGATAATGTATAGAAAATAGTTTCAACATTGAAAAAATAATCTTACTCCACGTCATCAGGCAGCATCATATCTGTATTAGCTTGTCCCAACCTTTTGTTGAAGCTATATGATATTTCCACTAAGTGACATATTCAGGCCCATTTTTTATGGCTGCACCATTCCATCAGAAGGAAATATTCCAGATGTCTTGCGAATCACTTTGCACAGATTTTCCCAAAATTAAGCCTCACATACAGTATATGGTGTCACTGGAAACTTTAAGATCTCCACTTGAATTTAAAATGAAACTCTGGGCTTGAACAATATTTGCCTGCACAGCATGACTTTGGCCCGTTGGCAGCTCAGTGAGGTTTTTAAAGGGGTACTCAAGCAGTTGTGTACTGCACTTCCATCAAGTTGGGGGACTCACAAGAAACATGTTTAAAAACAGTCGGTATCCAAGCAGCAGAGGCCAATATATCCTGACTTTTAGTTTCTAGTATCTGCCAAGCTACAAAAATGCTGGAAGCTACACTTCCTGTAATGCAAATGACTGGAATCTTTTACCACATCCCTCCTGCCTGGTTTATGTCTTTCAAACTGCATGCCCTCAGTTTCTAACTCAGGCTTTCTGTTACAAATTCGAAGTCTTTAAAAAGCCAAAGAAAATATTACACAATTGTTTATACTGGATGTGTTGTACTCCCTGTGATGAGTAAACTGGCAATTCGGTGGCCTCGTGAGCATTTCAAATCTACTTACACAAGAGAAAAATGTCAAACAAATATCAGTGTACTGTATGTCTTCAGTACAGTATTCTCTCATGACCTGATTTGCACATCAAGTGACCCCACTTGGACCTAACCCCAAAGTTGAGAAACTCTGGTAAATAAAATATCTAGTACCCAAAGGATGGTTGACCCCTGCACTCACAGAAATACACGCACCACCAACAATGTTCTTCCTTCTGAACTGAAAATAATATGTAACTGATTGTTTACAGGTGGTGATTCGAAGACTCCCACCTAACCTGTCAAAGGACCAGTTAGAGGAGCAGCTCAGTCCGCTTCCATCCTATGACTATTTTGAGTTCTTCCCAGCTGATCAAAGGTAACCATGATAACCTCTTCAACCAATCACAAAACTACTTATGCTTAAGATAGCAAATATTGTTGCATTGTCCCTTTTATACAGATGTTTATGACTTTTTCCTTTGTCTCCACAGTCTCTACCCGCACCTGTTCTCCAGAGCATATATCAATTTTAAAAACCCTGAAGATATCCTTCTGTTTCGGGATCGATTTGATGGCTATGTCTTCATTGACAACAAGGGTAACTCTTGATTTTGCTTAAGCTCAGTTTGACTTTGATGCCGGCTGTGGTGCCGGGAGGGTGAACATACACCACAACCCATTCTGCTATATTAAATGCAAACAAAAGTGTGTTTGTTTTACATCTGCAAACCCAATTTAATGGACAGATAGGTGGCTTTAGAGCTTGTGTTGCCATTGTTACTGTTTGATAGCTGGTGTGTTAAGTGACAAGCTGCCTTTTATTTCAATATTTACTCAGGCCAGGAATACCCTGCAGTGGTAGAGTTTGCCCCCTTCCAGAAAATCTCCAAGAAGAAGCTAAAAAAGAAAGATGCCAAAGCTGGGAGCATTGAAGAAGGTAGGGAAATACAGAGCTTGCATTTTAAACAACTCTGTCATTATTTTGTTCCAGCATGGATTCAAGAGTATTCAGAGAGGAGTATTCAAACTTATGTTGCTGTAATCTTTATTCACCCTGGGTCCTAAACCCCCCCAGACCCAGAATATAAGCGGTTCTTGGAGAACTACTCCTGTGATGAGGAGAAGTCTATGGCCAACCCTGAGACCCTGTTGGGAGAAATAGAGGCGAAGACCAGAGAGCTCATAGGTAAGTCACAAACAAAATGATCACAAGTCTCAGAGTAACAGCTCCTACAAAACTACTGAACTTCTGTTTATTTCTCTCTCTCCCCTTTCTTCCCACTTTGATCGATTTCAGCCAAAAGGACAACACCGCTGTTGGAGTACATCAAAAATAAGAAAATTGAGAAACAGGTAAGAAAGAAAAAAAAATGCTCAGATTTATTGTTTCTAAAAGATGTGAAAATATCTTTTGTAATGTGCCACATTCTTCTCCTACAGAGAATAAGGGAGGAGAAGAGAGAGGAGAGGAGAAGAAGAGAGCTTGAAAAGAAACGGCAACGGGAGGAGGAGAAGAGAAAGCGACGAGAGGAGGAGAGACGTAAACGGAAAGAGGCAGAGAAGCAGAAGAAATTGTCTGATAAAGACATCAAAATTAAGGTAACCATTAAAAAAATCATATTTATCCGTATATCCTAGTTGTTTGAATTCTTTAAAGGGTGTAGCATGTAGTAATGGAATCTGTTGCCTCTTGTGTTATATGTTTTAGCTCCTCAAGAAGAGTGACAGGGACGATGACGTAGATTCAGACCGAATGAAGGACAAAAGTGATATTGGGGAGACAGACAGAGGGAAATGGGAGAAAGCTGGTGGACAAATGAAGTCAAAGGACCCCAAGGAAAAGTAAGGATCCCCCAAATCCTTCACTGTAGCTGGACAAGTTTGTGTTAAAGGGAGCATCATGTGGGACGTCCACTAATAAGACATAAGTGGAAGGTCAGTGGTCAACGGGAGGTCCCTCATGATTAATTAAAGATAATGAGCACGCTACGTTGGTAGATTCTTAAGTGTGAGCTCACAACCTGCTAACCCAAATGTTAACAGAAGATGCATGTTATATTTCTTTGGAAAAAACCCACAAAAAAACCCACAAACCTTTATTGAGGAGATCAATAAAGCAATAAATATGTTTCCACTTTACAAAAAGACATCAATCTTTCAGTTTTCAGTGTTACTAAGCAGAGTTCTTCAGGGAGGTTGGGGAGTGTGAGGGGTCTGTCCTGATTATTTAAAGAGTTAGCTTGAAGAGCTGCGCGAGCTATGTTGGTGGCTCACAACCTGCCAACCCAAATGTTTTTTTTTTTTATTCTAATGGGTAATTGCTGATCTGTTGGGTATTAAATTATTTTTTAATTACAAATTAAGTAACAGTCCATGATCCAAATATAAACAAAACTACAGTCCCAATAAATATCTCAATTCAAAACACACATTTGAAATTTGCTATCACTTATATTTAAATTTTAGGTCTCTTAATTACACTAGAGTACTAACACTAAAAAGGGTTGTTTACATCCAAAATGCGTCATCCTATAGTGCTATATTTTCAATTATTATGAGTTTTGAGACATACATACTACTTATTACCTATATGTATTATTCATCTATAGGCCAAACAGTTCCCTTTATATTTATTAGTCAGAATTCTAGTCCTTACTGTCAAGTTTTACCAAGAATTCTCTGAAGAACAAGAGTGTCTGTAACAATCATGTATTTGGTATCTGTGTAATTTCCCCTCTGGCCACTAGAGGTCAGCCTGAGAGTGACAAGGAGCAGAGAGAACAGCACTGCCGCAGACAGAGAGACAAGGATCACCGAGGGAAGGATGATGAGAGGAAACGTCAGCGGCACCACTATGAGTTTGACAAGTTTATGCGCCGCAAAGATGAAACCAAATGGGGAAAGGGTTACTGCCAGGACCGAGCCAAGAAAGAGGGGCACCATCATGGCTATTCTTACTGCCCTGACAGTGGAGACAAACTGGGAAAGGAGGACAGGGAGGACCTGGGTAACAGGAAGGAACGCCTCCGAAACAAGGTGAGCGAGAAGGTGAGCATGAGATGGGGGGGAACGGTGACAACTAATTGCTTTGTCTCTCATGATATAGTCTTTTAACTTCATTGTTATGACTCATTGCAGATGGTGACTGACCTGAAATTGCTCATAAGGATGAATACGTGTTTGTGTGGTGTATCTGTGTTTGGCCCTTTGAAAAAACTGCAATGATGTTAGCGGCATTGGCTCACAGAACATCTGGTGTGAGGTGCACATTTAAACACAGGGATCCAAAAGCCAAACTGTTTATTAGTGGAAATCATTCAGGGATGGATGGATGAACAAATGGATGATTTTTTTCTATACATGAAAACAAAATATCACCAATCAAAAAGAAATGAGATAATAACAGAAAAATCGTTATTCTCACTTACTGTACATTGACTACATCCATAATCTTGGAATTTATGATCATATAAATCTATATTATAAATATGATACAAAACAATCCAGTATACACTCAAACAAATCCATGACATTTTAACTAAATAAAATAAGATTATATGGGTGATAAGTAATTATTTTAACTCACATAGTTTGTCTCTTTGTCCAGCCCTCAATCATAGTTTGGAGGGAAACACCTGACAGGCACAAACGCATGGTTTTTATAACTTCCTGGGAGTGTCTAGTGGTAGTGGGGGTGGTGGTGATTTAACAGCTTGTGATGTCAGGCGACCTATCCAGGGTGTCTCACTACCTGCTAGCCCCGTGCATGTTGGGATAACCTTCGTCCCTGCGTAAGTGGATTAAGTGGATAAAGAACATGTATGGACCTATGTAATGAAAGTGTGTGCTGCTTTTCTCTCCCATGCCCTGCTCTCTTGTCTCCCTGCAGGACCGTCCAGCCATGCAGCTCTACCAGCCAGGCGCACGCAACCGCAAGCGCATGAGCTCAGCAGGCAAAGGCTACGACTGCATCCCCGTGGGGCACTCACCCGAACCCGGGACGGAGCGTTGCTATGACGTTGTCACTATGGCAACAGGGCTGGATAAGGGGTTCGAGAAAAGCAAAGATGAGCAGTGAGCAGTTTGGATGTTCATAAGAAGTACAAATAAATTATTCAGCTTTTCAACCTAAGCTGATGGTGACAGGTTTGACTGATTATTATTAAGCTTCTAAAAATAATATTCCCCTGTGAGGGAAAAGGTAACTTAGTAATATTTATTTTCTTATTTTTTGTTTTAGTCATTTTCATCAGTATAGGTGTAATAAAATTCATAACTTTGAATGTTGGTCAAGGTTTTTTCTTTTTTCTGGATCATGAACATTTTTATTATATAAATATTTTAACTGTCTCACTGTTCACCATTCAAAGAGTTATCCAACAATACCACTAGTATTGGGGCAAACAATAGAAGTTATTAGTATGATAGCACAACAATTAACTCAATTTGTCACAACTGGTTGGTATATTTCATGTGCTACCTTGGTGCTGATGCACAGATTTTTGAGATTTCTCTGTTCATTTTTTAAATTGCTGCCTGCTAGCTAGTTTTTTATTTTCGTTTTCATCAAATTTTATCAAAGCTTTGTCACTAGAGGCAGTCCATTGTCATTTCTGTGGTCGTGTGTGTGTATGTACCCAAGAGGCAGCTCACCTGTAGTGTCCATCATCAATTTGCTGGTGAAACCATGACCTCATCCTCCGCAAGAGATCTTGTTTCTAAACCTATGTAGTGTCCACTGAACTTGGATGTTTTTAAAGATCCTACAGATTTTATCAAAAAGAAATATAATGTAAGTAGAACTTACAGACAATGGATGTAGAAAATGTAAGAGTGGAAATCCTGTGTGTATTTTTGTGTGTGAAGCTGAGCAAATGAGAGGAGGTTATGAATGATTAAGAGGACAATGTTTCATGTTCTACCACTTTTTCCTAATTGTTATGTGTCTTATGACATTTTGTCCATATTCCAAGGTGTCATGCAATACAGACAGTAATTTTGTTCTGTAAGGAGAGCTTCATGAGCCAGGAAGAACACATTGTCTACATTTCTATAAAGTATTTCCTAGAAATAAAGTGAAGGATTTCCCAGCCTGACACAGATAAATGAAAACAATTGATTTTCTAAGATGTTTGCATGGTTTTCTATTAATTCTATCAACTAAATGTAATGGAAAAGCCACAGACATTGCTATAGTAATATGGTCTGTTTAATAAGCCTTACTGTATATTGTTTTTGCACATGACCTAACATTTGTCTACCATACCTCTTATATCGTTTTGGTTTCTTTACTTATGCTGTGAAAAAATAAAGCTCTTCTACAGGTATGAGAAACTAAACATTTGTTTCACTTTCAGCTTCTTTGTGGTAATTTTCTGTTCTGGGAAAATGTGTAATGGTTAGGGTGAGGCAGCATTTACATAGCTGTACTGTCCATAATACACATTTACAAAAGATAGTTATGAGTCAGTTACAGTTATGAATAAATCTACAACTGCGTCTGAACTTTAATGGGTGTAGTCATGTAACTGCTTCATGTGTGATACTGGAGGCAGATTATCCAAATCTTAAATGAAACTCTGCTCTTTCTTTTCCTTCTAAATGTTCAAATGTTAAATCACATTGATACCTGAAGACAGGTGGTATGTTGATATTGATGTTTTTTTTATTTGTCACACATGATGTTGAATTGTTACTCAGCCAGACAGTGTCTGACACATTGTTACACTTAGGGCAGGAAGCCAGCAGCGTAACAGCATGTCTCATAAATCTGGTACCTTAAACTCTCTGTTATTGTGCCTTGACACTGATTAAAGACATGTAATAGACTTTACTCAACCCACATAAAAAGATTTTATTTCTTCTGCATTTGCATACACATCAGTTATTTGTCACAATTCCTCTTCCCATTTCAATCACAGCAGCAATACAAATGATAATGAGTAAAAGTGAAAGTAAACACCCATGTCATGAATTTAAAGACTTTCAAGAGTAGACTACATACTTCAATGCTGTTCAACATGCATGTCTATGCCTTAAGAGTCATCTCCAAGACGGAATGTAATGGGTGGCTGTTGCTACAGTTGGTAAAGGATGTCACATGGTCCATTTCCTCTGTCTCTCACTGGCAATAACTTCAAACCTCATTTCCTCAGCAGCCAATATCTGTGCCTCAATCACCAACTGACACTCGTGTGCCTACCTGCCTTCCCTCTGGTCTGCATCTGTGTTAATAAAGGTGAGTGTTCAACTGATTTTTACTGAGGTTTACCGGTACTTTGTATAATTTAAGTTAAGTTGTCTTGAAATGGACCTATAATGCACCACGTCAATATTTATTTATTTTTAGTGTGATTTCCTTTTGTATTTATCTGTACTTTTAACTTTCAACACTTAAATGTGCTCGGTAAATAAATTGACTTGATTTAGTATTTTTAGAGAAGAGAAAAAAAGATTACCACAATATATATTTCTTTTTAACAAACGGTAGTCACAAGAATTAAACATCTGACTTCTATGGTGCAATATTAGTATGGTGTGTGTAGTACATAGCATGTGACATACCCAAATAGACAACTGCACACTCACAAACGTGTGAAAATATAAATGTGAAAACATCATATATCCGTATATATAGATGTTGGGATTTATAGAGAGAGCCTCATACAGGAGCAGCATTTGGTAGGGTGGTGATTGTTATTAGCAGTAATTAATAATTAATAAAAATTAAATTATTAATATGAATTAATAATACGGGGCACCACCCGGAAACCGGGACCAATAACCAAACAAAAAGGTAGTCTCATAAACAAGGTTCACTTGGGATGCTAATATCTGAGGGATATCAGCATCCACAAGTGAACAATGAAGGTATGAAATCGAGCTCTGGTCCTCTTTCTCAATCAGCCACAATAGCAAAGTTAACAAGTTAGCAAATGCTTTGATCAATAAGACACTCCTAAAATCTAATCCTACCTAGGCAATAATACAGCTATATACAATGGAAACAGGCAGAAAGGGACTCGGCAGCCCGTTAAATCAACAACACAATAGCAATTAGGCTTAAAGCTAAAAGCTAACAAACACACATTTAATTCTGTCTCTGTCCAGACATAGCCTCTTACGTGATCACTTCATAAAGCGATACAGTGTGTGTTTCTCCCGTCCTGGTCCAAATACTCTGCCAGAGAGAAAGTAGAGTGAAAAAATAATTTCTTAGTTTACAAATATTCATCATTGCATTCCAATATGTGTTTCTGATATGTCAAAATACTGGGGCGTGGGTGATCAACCTGACCATTGTTGTAGTAATGGTGTACTTCCCATTGCATAACGTCCAATGATGATTACAGTGGCTCAATGTTTTGCATGTCTGTTGCTTATTTGGTTTGTGGTAACTCGCTTCAAACCACGTTGTCTGTGAGAGAAAGTGTGTAATGGTGAAAGTGTATGTCTTGCCTTTGTTGAACTTTATAACTTCCTTGTGGCAAGAATTTGTCTTGATTCTTCAGTAACTGGACTTGTTGTTTATGCTCTTAGTTAAAGCTTTTTATTAAATCTTCACTGGCAGTCTACTCCACACATATTTTTGTTGAGCACATGAGCCACCTTGAGTGACAGTTGGCACTGCTCACCACAAATCAAGCATGTCCTTTTCCTGTGTGAAAACTCCACCCAACACATGTGCTAATGTCACGCAAACAACAAAACAGCACAATGGCGTCCTGAAATGAATGCTACACTATCTGTTTCACACTTCTGAGATCAATCAATTTTGCAGAGGAAAGACTGCATTCAGTAACATGCATTACTTGTGCTTGATGAGATTTTTTTTTTCTGATGGTGTATGATGTCTGATGTTTTGCTTTTATATTCAGATATTACAAAACAATTACATGATATACATAAATTCAGATGTACATGATAATGCTTTATTCTCGCCAGTATTTTGTAAGAAAAATGAACACTACCACGAGCCTCACTGAAGCCTTTGTTGATCTATGGTACACAGGCGATGAGAGGCCACCCCCCCCCTCCAGTCATGTTGTGGAATTCCAGCAGCACCAAACTAGACAACGCCACCCTGTCCCTGTTTCAGGATGTACACACCAGCATCGCCATCTCTGTCATATACATGTTTGTCACTGCCATTAACCTGGTAGGAAATGGCCTTTCCATGTGGCTCCTCCTCTTCCGCACGTCTCCTAAGACTCCATCCATCATCTTCATGATTAATCTCACCTTCACCGACTTGGCCCTCGGCACTGCCCTGCCCTTCCAGATCGCCTACCAGCTCCAAGGATACCATTGGAATCTTGGACCCAAGATGTGCAGGTATTCTTCATGTTTGCGGGACGCTGCTGAAAGTACTGATACAGGATGTCCTCGACAGAAATTCAATGAAATTTGGGAGAAATTGGCTCTTATGATGTTTTCAACTTTCACTGATTTAGGACATTCTTAAAGGAATAGTTCGACATTTTGGGAGATGGGCTTATTCACTTTCTTGCCAAGGGTTAGATGATAAGATCGATACCATTCTATTGTCTGTATGATAAATAGGAAGGTACAGCCAGCAGTCAGTTAGCTTATCTTAGAATAAAGACTGGAAACAGGGGGAAACAGCTAGCCTTCCTCCGTCCAAAAGTAACAAATTCACATACCAACACCTCTAAAGCTCACTAATTAACACATTTTATCTTGTTTAGTCTGTACAAAAAAGTGGCTGCTGGCTGTGGCGTCATATTTATCATACAGAGTGTGTATCCATCTTCTCATCGAACTCTTGGCAAGAAAGTGAAAAACGCATTTCCCAAAATGTCAAACCTTTCCCTCAAACTTTTATTCATTATTATGCTTTAACCAGTTATTAAATAACACCCTTTTTCTATGTATCCACCCACAGTTTCCTGACCCTCGTCTTCTACACCAATATGTATTGCTCCATCCTGACCATGATGGCCATTGGTATTGACCGCTATCTGGGCATTGTCAAGCCCATGATGTTCAGACAGACCAAGGAGAGGAAGTCCATCGCTGTCATCAGCTGCTTCCTCATGTGGGGTATGGTCCTGGCCGTTCTGTACCCGATGATGACCACAGATCTGACCTATGACATTCCTGAACTGGGGATTACCACATGCTTTGACGTGCTGAAGAAAAACATGCTCCCGTCCCTGGCAGCCTGGGTGGCCTTTCTCTTCAGCATGGTGTTCGTCCTCTTCCTCCTCCCTTTCTGTGTCACGGTATTCTGCTACATCAGTGTCATTCATAAACTGGCCAGCGACTCCAAGACAGCCCAGAAAGAGAGAGCGATACGTCTGGCCTTCATTGTTCTCCTGGTCTTCACCATCTGCTTTGCTCCCAACAACATCCTCCTCTTGACTCACACTGTGCTGAGACTCTTCTATAAGAAGTCTCTCTACATGGCCTACAAACTGTCTCTCTGTTTTAGCTGTGTAAATAGCTGCCTTGATCCGTTCATTTACTACTTTGCTTCTAAGGACTTCAGACAAAAGCTGAGACAGATAATGAATCTGCAGAGCCTGAGTAGTGCGGACTCAAAGATGGAGCATAAAGAGAGCTTGTACACTCAACACTGCCCTATGGAAAGTCGCGAGACTGAACACAGCAAGGTGATGCAGCACAGCAATGTATAGAAAGAGGGAATGAGAGAAACAGTGAGAAAGGAAGTGAAAGAGAGAGAGAGTTAAGGGGTACTAAATGTGAATACTGAATGTGTCATCTGCTTAAAATGTTTTCTCGTGACACATTTTACTTCAGTTTTTTCTTTATGTGTATCAGCATAAATGAACACGGACAGCCGCTGAGTCTGTTTGTAAACATTATTTTTGTTTCTCCATTACTATTTGTGTTTTTTAAAGAATGTTTTTTTTAAAAGAACTGTGTGTTTTATCTGTCACAAGTGTCCAAATAATTATTTTTGACAAAATGTAGCATGTATGACTGTAAACAAAATGTGAATAAAGTCTATATATTATATAAGCCTTCTTAATTTTCATATTGTTTATGTTCATGTCTTGGTAAATAATCTGTGGGCATAGTTCACCTTTTCCAACTTGTTTCAAGTTCCTCTTTTCATTATTTGTCATTTCTTTTTTTCCAACTAAAAATAATCAGAATCAGAATCAGGCTTATTGCCAAGCCATTGTTGTTGTGGTGCATAATAGTCAAACATATACACAAAATTAAGCAATCCTAAATGTTATTTAAAAAAGAAAGAATTTACAATTTAAAAAAACATATTAAATATATTCTAAGTGAGAAGAGCTGCTACGGGTTTAAATTTTAAATAGAAGAATGAGATGAAATGTAGCCTACTAAATATTTGTAAAGTCAACAGTATATGCAGTGTGAAATTATTATTATTATTATTATTATTATTATTAATAATAATAATAACAACACTAATAATAATAATAATAATAATAATAATAATAATAACAATAATAATAATAACAATAATAATAATAATAATAATAATAATAATGAAATTGCGTTAATGTTAAGGTTGCGTCATATTAGAAAAAGTATTCTTCCTCTCATTGTTGTGGTTATTGTCTTACTGTACGCTACATGCTCCTTTTCTGTCTGCGATTGGTGGATCCGCCCACGGTATAAAACGTCATCACGTATGTGCCGTCATGCTGGTTGTCGCTGCAAGCCGTCCACTCGCCGTTTCCTGACTTGTGCAGGTAAGCCAAGCGGTATACTGCTTGTTTACTGTATTAAATGTAATGTTCCTACCATGAAAGATGGTTTTAAAGTGACTGTGTTCATGCTACTGTGGGTGAACTGGCTAACCGATGCCCTTACAGTAGTGTTACGTTAACATATTGGTACAGCAGCTTGTTCAGGACATTAGGTCCACAAAACAACCAAAGTTAGCTAATATTAACTGACGTAGCTAACACTAAGTTAACATGACGGTAAGTAGGACAGCATATTGTTTGTTAAATTAGTAAATTAGTTATATGCTTATATGACGTTACGTGTTTAGCATGAGCTACTTTCAAAGACGCCGTATTAGATAATACAGGCTCAGGCCAATACATGCCATGTCTTTATAGTCAATTGAAATGTATCTACAGTACTTACAGCAACATATTGTGTTCTTTTAAGTCAGTTTTGTGCCACATGTATGAGAAATATGGGCCTAGTGCAGCATTTACCTTTAATTATGTTCATTATAGGTTAATCTGTCAATTACTTTTTACAATGTATTTAGAAGATAGAAAAAACTGTCCATGACAATATTCAAGAGGCCAAAGTGAAAATTGTTTTGTCTGACCAACAGTCTAAATCCCAAAATATATTCAATTTACAATGATGTAAAACAGAGAAAAGCTGTAAATTTTCACATTTGAGAAGCAGGAGTAAGTGAATGTTTGACATCTTTCCTTGATAAATGACTTAAATTATTAATTGATTATCAAATTTGATGTTAAGTCGATCATCTAATCGAGTCATCAGCTAATCATATAAACGCTATATGGACCTGTCCTCAGTGCATATCAGAACACCTGCAGTCATTTGATTTCTTACTCCTGAGCCTCTGACATGAACTAGGCCACATCTGTAATGTCTCTGTTCATCACCTTAAGGGCAGTAAGAGGAGAAGGCCACCATGGTGCTGAACCCTGTCATTTCCAAGCTTGTTGGTAAACTGGTTGTGCTGGCAAGTGCTTCTCCTAGGAGACAGGAGATTCTCCGCAATGCGGTATGTGTCCTGGTTTAATTCATTGGATTTGTATATTTATCATGGCATGCACATTTTGTTTTATCCTGAACACATAAAACTGTATATTTGGAGTTGGACCCTTTACTGGGCCATGAGTCCACTTTCATAAACTGTCCACATCCACTGTCATAAAACTCTTATGACTCCAGCATCAGGAGAGTTGTCGAGCTGTCACGAAAATCTGAGTATAAATTACTTTTGTTTTCTGACTTGAAAAATATTATTGGATCGTATACATGATGAAGTGAATACAATAACTAAAATGAATTCAAACAGGTAAAATCAATAAATAAGAATATATTTTAATAGATTGTATATGTAGCGTTTAATTCCAGTGCTGGTAACTAGTATAGAGGGTGCAAATTAAGTGATTTTATTGCACATCCTAAAAAGTAGTGTTTCTATCAATTGCACCTGGCCCTGAGGAGTCTACACCTCCACTTTAAAGGAGCTCAAACTCTTTATTTAAGGGGTTCTGGGTATCAGTGTCAATTTGTAGACCTAACAGTAAGGTTTCGGATCCTTGGGCTTAATGTATGATGAATGCTTTGTCACACCTTTTACACTGAATGATAATAACAATAATGTGAATGTTTTATTATTGCTTTGTGCTCTGCTACATGTCAGGGCTTACGGTTTGAGGTGGTACCATCTTGGTTTAAAGAAACCCTTGACAAGGGACTTTTCAAAGCACCTCATGAGTATGCTGTTGAGACAGCCAAGCAGAAGGCTCTGGAGGTGGCCAGGAGGATGCCCTTTGTGAGTTAATCTACTTTTTATATGACTGTATACAGTATATTTTTTCTGTAGAATGACATATCGATAATATGTTTTGTATTAATTTGTTTTAGAAACACCTGAAGACTCCAGACATAGTCATTGGAGCAGACACTATTGTGGTAAGAGGAGGAGGCTTACTTACTGTCTGCAATATACTGTATGTTTTCTGTTCACTTTTGGCCAGTGTTTTTTTTTTTTTATTTCCACAGACTGTGGATGGCATGATTCTGGAGAAGCCAGTGGACAAGCAAGATGCTTACAGGATGCTGTCAAGGTCTGTATAATTTTACACTTTTTCATTACATTACAGACATAAAACAGCCTTGTTTATAATTTGTCTCTTCTGTCTTTTTTTTCCTGCTCCAGCTTGAGTGGTAAAGAGCACAGTGTCTTCACGGGTGTAGCTATTATCCTCTGCCATGAGAAGGAAAGTAAGTGAATAATTGTTACAGTTGGGTTAGGTTAGGTGTTGAAATTTTGAATCATTTACACTGTAGTGTAGTGCTTCCATGAGTGCACACAATTGATTTCTAAACTCCTCTGCACCCCAGACGAGGAGGTGGATTACCAGTTAATAGACTTCTACGAAGAAACAAAGGTGAAGTTTGCTGATCTCTCAGAAGATATGCTGTGGGAGTACATCAATAGTGGTGAACCCATGTGAGTATGACGGCTTGAACTTGCATACATGTAAGAACTATTGATTTTCTTTTGGTGTAGAAACCGCACACCAAAAGATCAGTGGAGGTCATGTTCACTGGATGTGAGCTTCATGGACTTGTTGCTTGTTGGACTTTGATGCCACAGTTTTATTCCAGCTCTGTTTGTCTTGTCCTATTTGACATGAAGTGATTGTGTCAGCAAGATAGTAAATCTGGAGTCAGGTCAGCAAGTGTATTGTGTGATTTGCTCTGCATTTGAAGAACATATCAGACATATATATACGAACCCTTTGTGTATAGTGTTTTGTATTAATCTGAGTCTATATGTTGTTGTATAAGTGAAATGTTTGTCTGTGTGTGTCAGGGACAAGGCTGGCGGCTACGGTATTCAAGCTCTTGGTGGCATGCTGGTCGAGTACGTCCATGGAGACTTCCTCAATGTTGTGGGTTTCCCCCTCAACCACTTCTGCAAACAGCTGGACGTTATTTACAATCGCTGTCCCTCCTTGGATCAGGATAGTGGGTCTGTTCACTTAAACTACAACGGCACTCACTTGATACTCACCCAGCCCCCACCCAACCTGCCAGCGTCATCTAAACACAGCTCCTCATCCAGCCCCAGACCCAACAGTCCCTCTGCCAGTCAAACAAACCACACCCAGAGCAGCCCATCAGCCAGTCCCATCCATAAGGTTTGTTTTTCTCACCCAAATAGCACAATTTGTTACCGTTTTATCCATATTTCTAAGAGGCAATCTCTCCCTTTTATAGGTCAAACGGAAAGGCAGTGAAAGTGAAGTGGGTGAGAGTTCGTGGACATTGGTCAACAGCTTGTCTAAACACACAGACAGAGATACTGAGCTCAGAGACTCTGAGAATACAACATTACCACTGATAACCAGCAGAGGGCAGTTGATTGAGCATGACGTGAGAGAGCATGAAGACAGTGGACCTAAGAAAGAGGACTTGCAGCGAATCATTGAACTGATGGATGGATTCAAAGCCTCAAAGGTAATTAGGAATAAACTGTGTATGCAAAATATTAATGTTTATCTATGTTGTAGTTGACTTCTACAGGATGTAATTAAGCATTTAGCTGAACTTGAGCCTCTTAAAAATTGCCCTATTCTGATCTGGTATATCCATTCTGCCTCTCCAAAAATGTTCCAGGCACTGTTTACTGCATCTGAGATGCGTGTGTTCGACCTGCTACAGAGCAGGCCAGGGCTGGATGCAGCACAGGTGGCCCAGGAGATCAAAGCCTCTGCAAAAGGGACTGAATGCCTGCTGGAGGCTTGCGTGTCTCTGGGACTGTTGAAGAGCAAAGAGAGAAGTTAGTGAGCACTCAGCTGATAATTACAAAATGAGACATTAAATGCTTAACTTAAAAAAAAATCTCTCACGTTTTCTGTTGTCTTCACTCCCAGAATACCAGAAGCCAGTGTACAAGAATACGGACATGGCAAAGCGTTTTTTACGGTCAGATGCTCCTTTTTCACTGCACGGCTACATCCAGCACTGCAACAACACTGTGTGGCCTCTTTTCTCCCACCTCGATAGTGCTGTGAGGGAGGGAACCAACCAGCATGAGAAAGCCTTCGGCAAGAAATCTAAGGATATGTTTCAGGTGATTATCTCCAAGTTCAGCCTTAGATTTATTAAAACATGGATAAGATCATGTTGAAAATGTTTTACAGATGCTATTTTCTGGTTTCTCTGCTCATTTTTCTCTATTTATAGGATACATTCTACAACAGTCAAGAGGTCAAACTGAGATTCATGAATGCCATGCACAGCATCGCTAAAGTTACGGGAAAAGCTGTAGCCACAGCCTTTGACCTCTCCAGTTTTAAAACCGCCTGTGACCTTGGAGGTAAGGATAGATAGAATGTAAAAGTAAAAAAGTAGTTTTCTTAGATAATGAACCATTCCTCTGCATCTCATCTTTCTGTTTTTTTTTTTCAGGATGCACAGGTGCCATGGCCTATGAGTTTACTAAAGCCCATCCTGGCTTGTCTGTGACGGTGTTTGACTTGCCAGCTGTTATTGAAATGAGTGAACATTTCCATCCGCTGCACACAGACAACAGGGTATCATTTGTAGCAGGTCAGTTTGTGTATCCACACTAAAATACTGTTCTGACTGTTGCTGGCTGATGCTGTATAATTAGCTTATTCTGTTGGTCTTGGATGTCAAAGTTACAAATGTTAATGCACACCTACCCTCTCTGTGACTATAACTCATGGCTTTGTCCTCACTGTACAAACAGGAGACTTCTTTAAAGACAAGTTACCCACAGCTGACTTGTACATCCTTGCAAGAATTCTCCATGACTGGACTGACGAGAAAGTGCATATCCTGCTGAGTAAAATCGCAGATGCATGTACACCAGGTAAATGTTAATAAGTTTTTTTTTATATTTTTATATTATATGATTAGTATAATGTTCTCAGCTGTGTGCCACTGAAACTGAAAATCTGTCAACCATCAGTAAAACTGCAGTTTTTTGATTTTACTGATTAGATCCCTCGCTGTGGTTGGATTGCTCACAAGTGAACTCAGCTTCTGTGTAGTTATGTTTCAGTGCAAACCTGCAGACTCTTAAACCTTTGTAGGAAAATTGATAGAAAAGCCTGTTTATAAGCTAAAAATGATTGCACTGTAACAAAATGTAAAACAACATATTGCAAGAGGATGGCAAGTTCAAAGCCAAACTGAAATGCCAAAATCTTGATAATAGTTTTGTGACTCCCTTACTCTTCTTGAGCTTCATTCTTTGCCATAAGACAAAGAAATGCAAGGAGATATGGGAGTACAAGACCACTACTGTTCTCTAAAAATCTGCATACACATCATGCACTTGCACCATGCTGCCAGGCTGTGGACTCCTGCTGAGTGAGATCTTCCTGGATGAAGACAGAAGAGGCCCGAGTCGTGGGCTGCTCCAGGCCCTCAGTATGAGCGAGGGGAAACAGAGGGGCGAGACAGAATACAGTCTGCTTTTGAAGAGCCACGGGTTCATCACAGCACAAGTCAGACATACAGACAACTTCCTGGATGCTATGCTCTGCATCAAAGTGTGACCGACAACACTTTCAGCATGACATATAGAAGGTCTTGTGATATATATTGTTGGTAACATTTTCCAAAATCAAAAGCTAATGTTAGGACTGTTTTATGATGAAGTGAGTCACTAAAGCAGGTAAACCAGTAACAAGTGCTCAGCACTACCCCTTTTTTGCTGATTGACAAAAACATACATACAAGACAAATATAGATAGTTGTTTTTTGTATAATTTATAAAAAGATATTGTCATCTAATAAAGAAGTGTGTATGTTAGAGGTATATACATATTTATTATAGTTATATTTGTTATAGTTATTTTTAATGTTGTATAGTTAGCCACTGTATAATTGTCCTTTACACTAAGCTCCAGAACAATCTTTTGTGTTGGGCTGTAGGATGTGCAGTGCTTGTAGCTGAGACCATGTTGGACGGACAGACACCCTACTCTACTCTGCAGTCTCTTATCATGCTGGCCCAGACTGAGGGACTGGAAAGGACAGAGAGCCAGTATGCAGACTTGCTGAGCAAACATGGATTTGGGGACACACGTGTAATTCACACCAAGAACTTTCTAGATGCTTTTATTGCTGTTAAAATGTAGCAGCAAGTGAATCATGCATTTGAATCGTTTTTTTTGTTTGTTTTTTTTGTTTTTTTTATTCAGTTGATTATGGCATAAGATCAGTAGTAGTAGTTTTTGGTATTTTTGATCAGTGGTAGAAAATATATTGAGATATGTTACTGAAGTAAAAATAGTAATGCAACAATTAAATAAACTTGATTACTAATAAAAGTCCTGTGTTTCTGGACATGTGGGGGCATCATAAACACTACATTAACATATTATCTTTTACGTTGATGTGGTAAAGTCCAATATTTCTTTTAGCTCTTTTTTTGGGCTTCAGTAACTCTTGATGGATATATCTTTTAAAAAAAAAAAAAGAAAAATCTTTATGTCTAAAAAATATCTTTATCATGCATCATACAAGTGAAAAGCTACATCGCCATTGTCATGTACTACAAAATGTAGTACAAGTATGTGAAAATAGAAAATATTCAGAATATTTTGCATATATATGTGTGAGATGAGAGTGAGATCATTTTAACTTTTATATTCTGTTGGGTTTTTTTTTTTTATGTGTGTCACCACTACCAGTAACAACTACTGAAGTGATGGACATGTCAGCCCACAGTGGTGAGGCTGTTACTTTCTTTTCTATGCTGATGCATAACTGTGACACACTAATACTTACAGATGCTAATCAGATCTGTGGTTGTCTTCTATAGTAAGCAGGTCACTGATCTACATTATCTCCTTTACTCTGATTCTCATGAGTTCCAGTATATCAGCAGACACATCAGAGCTGAAAAGCAGTGCAAGGACATTGTAGAAAAAATTTTGTGCATCCAAAAACAAAAAAAGAAAAAAAAAAAGAGCAAGCTCATGTTTTTGGCATTGAAATCCAGCCAATGCCATCCACATACTTCCCCACCCCAAACACCTAACTTTGCTTTAAGGGAAGCACAGATCCTCTTGAAGGGAGTGGATAAGCACTCGTGGCACTGCTTTCCCTGTAACTTTCTGGTGGAGCCGCAGGAGATACATCCCTGGATCCCATTCCCTAAAACTAACCAGATCAGGAAGTTCTCAGAGTTTCCAGACTGCCCAAAGAAGAGATTTTTGTCAGATTGGATGCATCTGTAACAGGGCCTCATCGTCTCTACAGGGGATTTCACACTCCTGGGCTGGGCTGCCTATTTTGGCATCTTTAAAAGAGTGAAGTGTAGAAAATTGGTCAGAAACACAAGCACACAGCCCCACAAAATGAATGATGATATCTTTGCATACGCCATCATATAATACCTTGAATATCTCAGCACTAAACTAGTGAAACACTTATGTGGATAGTCTACCTAAGTAACAGGCTGTTGTTGTAAACAACACTCACTGTGGTCAGCTGGGTGTTAGCAGCTGTGGCTAGAGTGTGAACCCTGCTTCTTTAACACTGTGGGATAGAGTCATATTATGATGCAATCTGGATGCAATGGGGCCAAGACGATTAAAGAAGAAATAATCACTTTTAAGTAGCATTGTCTCTGTAGTATTTTTGATATCATTTTTGTGTCTCTCCCTAGTGGACGTGACTTCATGTACACTTTCACTTTAGATTGACGGAGGAAGACTGCCAGTGATGAGGGGTCCTTCTTCAAAGGGTCCCTGTCAAACATGCTCTGCGGTATGGGTGGAACCTTCTTCTCTGTCTTGTATGATGGGTTCAGTACATTTTTCTAAGTTTACTTTTTAAATAAACTGTTTTGCTCCGGAAAATTGACATACATGAAAGTAAAAAGGTCACATTCAATAAAATACATCATTAACAATAATAATGCAATAATCATCATCAATCATAATATATCATTTACAATAATACATCATTAAATAGTGTTAACAAGTTTACCTTTACCCTTCCACCCTGACAAACTGTTCCACCCTTGTAACCCTACAACTGCTATTTAAGCTTGAACCTTTTCCATTATGATCTCCATAATGATCACAGCTATTACTGTTTTTGTTTACAATGATCAAACTCTGATTTCTTATCCTCTTGCATTGTGTGTTATCAATACACAGTAAAAAAAAAAAAAAGTATTAATAACTGTCAAAGGATAAGATCATGTCAGAGGATAATCAAAACTCTGACTTCTTATCCTGTGACATGAATCTATTCCACATGCTTGTAACTGTTTTATTCACAGTAGATGCTCAGTTGATGTTGTGGAAATATAACCCAAATATCTTTTTTTGCAGATGAAAGGATTGCATAGTTCTTCAGTTTCTTGCCATGTCAGTAAACCTCCTCAAGATGGCATTAAAAACCTGCAGATCTCTCCAGAAAACTTCTAGAAAACCATCCTGTTAAACTGTGTATTTTTTTCTTGTGACAGCTAAATGTGCTGTAAAGACTGTTTGAACACCGAGTGACAGTGAGCTGCCAGAATTAAGGTTTATGTTGCCAGGTAGATTAATTATTTGTGCTTTATGCATTTGGTTGGGGAGCATAGTCTCTTAATGCATACAAGCATATGACACCATCCCTTAATTCCTTACAGATATACCTCTTAAATTTCAGTTTTGAGGCAAAGCAGCCAAACAGCTGATGGGAATGTGGGAATATCTCGAGCCAGAATAGCTCTTATTCTTTGTGACACTGAAAGTGTATCCGGATTACTCTTCATTTTGGATCCTTCTCTAAGTATTTTCCTAGAAGGGTAATAAGGGTGGTCATGTTATTCATGGCTATTTTCTTGTCAGTCTGGGCTCAGGCTTTTTGTGACATTAAACTGATTTCCATTACTCAGATTTTGTTCTTTCGATGGGAAGAGACAGAGGGAGGGTGGACTCAAGTTCAAATATGACAATGAGTGTAAATCACATAAGGTTTGTTTTATTGTGAACGCACACTGAATGCATCAAAACACCGTATATTTGCAATACTTTCCTGCCATGCTGATTGTGAAAGCCTGCACTAATTCAATAAATTCAGTGCTTCATGCACATTGCATTACTGATCAGTTCTTTTTAAAGACAGCTAAGTGACACCAGAATGGCTGTGTAGTAGGAGAATGTCAGGCTTGTGAAATACAGACGAGCATCACAAATCAAATAGCAGAGTCTGTGTTCCCTTAAAACATGATGAAGCATTTCCATGAAAGGATTTGCATATCCGTTCACTTCCAATGTCCCAGCTGCACTCGCTCACCCTTGAATGCCTCAACTTTTGTGTACGAACATCAACAGCAAAGCCTCTGCGAGGCTTTCTAATGAAAACCATTCAAGTCAATCAAGTTTACCAGAGACCAAAGGCCAGTGTAATTTGGGAAAATTGCTGAAACTCTAAAGTAATCTTCTGTAATGTGATCTTGCCTATTGAACACTGGCTGTACTGTACGTGTCGGATAAGAGCTCAGTCATTTTCTTCAAATGCAGTCTTGACAAGCAGCATGGATATCCACCTGCAAGTAATCATCATTCTAGTGTTAAGTGCTTTGATATTAAAATGACTGATTTAAGACCATTTGCTGCTAGTAGATAGCAATTTGAAAACACTTCCATATGTTGATAGCGAGGATAAGCCGAGTTTGTGAACCGAGTGGACTGCATGTTGTGTTTACTGTTGTAGAACAGCCAGTGAAAACAGATCATGGTTAAGTCATGTGTTTTTCAGTTTTCAGTCTAAAAAGCAGAGTATACATTTAACAGGAATGATGTAATCAAACCATGTTAAATATTAGTGGGTGCAAAGTTTTTGAGGATTTGGTTTAAGTATGTTAATTGCAGTGTAACGTAAACTTGCAACTTCTAGTGTAACCACTTGGGGGCAACGTTGGCTAAAAAAAAAACCTCCATACAGGGGCTGATTTTATCAAGTTAAATTGTTTGTTGACATTTTTATCAACGTGACAAGAGAGGACAGACAATTTCACTGCTGAGAGATTTGAAATTCTGCAAATATCCATGTCAAATTTTAATGTTATCTTTGTCGAAAAAATAAATAGTTTGTTTATACCGAAAGCGTCTATGTGACTTTGGGGAAGGATACACAGAATCCAAATGGTTGCATGCAGAATAACTCTAATCAGTCAGTTTTCTGAATTGCCTTTCAAAACTGAACTCATGCTTGGGCACCTGTTTCAAAGAACCGGCTTGTTTATCAAAGTCCTCCTCTGTCAACAAACAGAATAAGTGCAATGATGGCTGGCTCCTCAACCCACATCTGATTTCAGCAAATGTGCAATTGTTCAAAGTGAGTTGTGCTTCATTGATTTGTTTCAAGGCAGAGGAAAAATAACCTCAGGGCTTCTACCAGTTAGAAATAACAATGGAGTCCTTCTCCGCTGTTTGTAGTTTTTTTGGCCTGACATCAGTAGTAGAACATGGAGGGATTTTCATTGCGGATTTAAGTGCTGGTGGGGACTGTGTAAAAGAGTGCTTCTCATTAGAGAGGGGGCTTTATTTTTGGTGCATCAGATCAGCAAATTATACAGTCATTGTACTCTAATACTACAGTAATTCTGCAGACTTTAAATTGATTTGTCTGCTTTTCACTTTGGTGCCTCGGTTGATTTATACATGTATTTTTAATTGTTTAGGTCATTCAAAGTAAAGCAAATATGCTTATTTGCTTTTTTTTTTTCTTCTTGAGAGTTAGAAGAGAAAACTAAAAAAACACTCTAATGTCTGTGCGCTAAATACAGAGCTGGAGCAAAGAAGCGATTAGCTTAGCTTAGCTTAGCATAAAGCCTGGAAGCAGGGTGAAACTGTTAACCTGTCTCTATCCAAAGTTCAGCACCTCTAAAGCTCACTAATACATTTTGGCTAGATGTTTCCCCCCCCGTTTCAAGTCTTTATGCTAAGCTAAGCTAATCGCCTCCTAGCTCTAGCTGCATGCATACTTCACAGACACCGTCTAACTCTTGGCAAGAAAGCAAATAAGTGTATTTCCCAAAATGTCAAACCATTCCTTTAAAAGAAAAAAATTGGAATGAGCGCTGGGATGATCAATCTGATTACTCATTACTCCCAACTTTAACTTTTACCAAATCCCAGGATATGTTTACATCAGCAGTTAAATAGCAAACACACAACTATTCAGTTTAGAACCACAACCCATTTGGCCCTGTTAAAAGCCAACAACAATCTCATTAACATATGGAAATATTTGTTGCGGTCAGATGCGAGAGACTGTCTCCCCTTCCTGTCTTCATGTGATGTGTGAGATGTCACTCAGAGATACAGTAGGGGAGGAGACTCTCTGTGCTGAAATGGTTGGTGACAGGGCTTTCATCCGACCCACTGAGGGCTCTTTGTTGTTATTTTGGGATCTCTCATGGGTGCAATCTGAGAGAGCAGCAGACAGACTGGGTCTCATCTCTGCACCAGTGCATACACACACACACACACACACGCACACACAGATACACACACATGCACACACTCTCAGGCACCTGCATATACAAAAAAATGTAATGACATGCTCACTGTCATGTCAATCAAATTGGCTGGTTTTCTGGAGATATGTTTGCATATGGAAAAGCCATTAATTCTCAGTAATTAAGACATAAGTAGAGTATTTCAGTGCAGAGGAATTATTTGTTCCATGTGATCTAATATAATTTGTATGGAAGCCCATTTATACTGGTAAAAAAGTATTTAATTTTTTTTTTTAAATACTCACATATGTAAAAAAAAAAAAAGAGATAGAATTGGACAGTAAGTCAAAATTTGATTTGCTGTCTCATAATTTTTATTTTCTTCATGTCTAACTTTAATCTAGTTATTTTCTTTGCCTGGTGGAAATGGGCTTCCTTGAATCTAAGTCTCTACAGTGAACTAGGGGTTTTGGGGGGATCACTGTTTAGTTTCTATCCATTGCAATAAGGAAACTCTGCAATTTCGACACTTAAGTAAAGACTAGGGCTTGTTCTCAGATTGTTTGGATATGTGTTATTTTCTCTTGTGCAAGTCAAAACTCTTCTGTTGCTGTGGCCTCAGCTTTATGCCAAGTTAAAAGCTCGGTTCACCCAGCATATTTCCCTCACTTATCCTTGTCCCTGCCAAGGTTTTGAGATATCATGATAATCAACAAAAAATTGCTCTGAACTCATGCATTACCCAGAGTAACAAGAACATTGGTAAGAAACATTGCTTTTCTCATGGAAGGTTTTAATCCCTTAAACCAAAATTATCTGCATGGCAGATACCACCAGCGCTAAGTGAGAAACTGTGTTTTTTGTGATTTGTCTGAACTGACCCTGAAAAACGACATACTCCTTGCTGCAGTTGTGCGTCAACATTCTCCATTTGAAAGTTACGCTACATGAATGAAAATGAAAGTCTCCAGTTAACAGCTTAAGTCTGTTTGATTTCACATTCAAAAACGTTACAGTGTTCATAACCTTTGACAGTGTAAGATGCAAAACAAATGTTTAGCCTATCAATGGTTTGTGCTGATAAGATATTTACGAGGTTGACAAAGTTGTCTTTGTGTCTGTCTTGTTGTCTGTTATCATGAGTTGAAGGTGCTTTTGCAGTGGCCTCTGACACGGATCAGAGGCGGCTGCTGTTTAAAACAAGTGAGAAGATATATTCCTCTCACTGTGCGATGCTGACCCTTACTCTTAACCCCCTCCACCAGCAGCTCATCCTCCAAACAATAACAATCAGTTCCCTCCACATCTGACAGAGCCAAAGAACAACTTATAAATGATATGCATCTCCTGCTGGTCCCATGGCAACCGCCTTGACTTTATTGTTGCGTTTCTTTGATCCCGCCAAGCTTTGATTCATTTCTCTTTCACCCTTTTAGCTAAACATATCATGTGAATTTGGAGCTTTGTTCCTGACAGGCCCCGTCTTACCTCGCTCTCTCCACAGGCTCCTGACGCCTCCCAGAGGAGCCGCGAAGGAGGAGAGGAATTCCACTGGATTCAAAGACTTCTCCGGCTTTCTTTGACTCTTCCGTCTGCCTTGCCTTCTCTCGCTCATCATGTTGACCTGTTCCTCGTGATCCCCTGCCAAACCATCTTCCTGGCCCTGAGGGACTGTGGCTTTATGTGCACACGCACACACAGGCATACACATTACATGGGTGCATGGAGGGATTTTGAGGCTTTTATACTGGACAAGTTCCATAGTTGGTTCTTCTGCATGTCCAGGCCTTTGATTCAGTGAATGAGGAGAAAGAACTTTGGCCTGATTTATTGGGCGTTTTTCATCAGGGCTTATTAGTTTGTTGACAGAGCTGGAGATGTGTTGCCAGGTTTCTTACAAACTGCAGCTTTGAGTGTATTCTTATCGATTCCATTGAGAAATTATTTGCAGGCAGTTTGACATGGGTTTTACTTTTAAGACTCATCTTCAAGGGTGGGACATTACATCTAAAGAACTTTCACCAAATGAGACTGTAATGAAAAATGAAAAGTGTGTATTTTCCCAGTGCCATCTGTTTTCAATCATAGCAATATCCTAAACATGACCAGTTTCTTGAATGAGCTACCTTCAGCTTGCCTCTCAGATGTTTGAGGTTTGAGGCCACTCATTATTCTAGTCAGGCCTCTCTGACAGCTATACAAAGTACAACATTTTCACCAGCACAGCCCAAAGAGAACTTAGAACTCAGCTATCCTCAGAGTAGCTTAATCATCACTTTATTCTATAATGTGATCCATAATGGTCAGTTCTGTATGATAAGTTATGTGACTTAGCCTGGCCACTAATAAAATTCCAGAGATCTTTTTTTTTAGCTGTTGAACAGCACCATTTTACAATTAAAGTCCCACTCCACTCAAAAATGTGTTTTGCTTCTTGTTCCTACAGTTGGATGTTTGAGCTTCACTGTACAGAATGATGTATGTGCAGAGTTTGACACTAAACGACTGTTTTCACATCCATCTGCTGAAGGTGGAACGTTTCACTTTGCTCACCCTTAATCTGAATTTAAGATGTGTACCTACAAGCAGGATTTGTGACATCACAACTAGTTTGGAACCAATTGTGGTCCAGTATGCAACTTACACAAGTGTGACGTGGAACCTTGAAGCCTCTAGTGCACATACACAAAGCTGAGTATTTTATGTCTTAAAATATGTCTCACTCACCTCAGTTTTCACACAATGCAATTACAATATTACTGCTAGACTAATTAATAGACAACCCATCCTAGTTTTGTAACTGCAACCAATAGCATGCTCAAATCCCCAAATTTCTCCCCAGCTCACCAATGAAACTACACAGTGAGCTTGGAGAAATATTTTTAAAGGAAAACACTTTAACTATATAAGTCTTGTGTGGTTTTGACAATCATTTTTGCCAGTTATGATACAGTAACATCTAACTTACCAGTTCTGCTGTTCAGATCACATGATGACACAGGTTTTAAACAAATGACCAGTTTTATTTGTCCATCTTAACCATCCTTTGTATTGTAAAACTGCCTGCATCTGTAAGTACAGTGGGTCAACTTTGAACCAAATACCTCCAAGTCTACTACTACTGTCTATAAAACTTTAAACACTGTACTGTATTACTTCATTGTTCACCTTTGTCACTTAATCTCCAGGCCTTATCAATGAAGACAGTGAGTAAAATGTTATCAGATCAGAGGAGATAAGATTAGAACTACAGTAAGATTTGTAATGTGGCGTATCATTCAAGCAGCTCAGTGACATCATTTCATGTCTTTATTGTGTGTCTGATAAGACATAAATATGTGTGTATATGCGTGTGTGACAGTGGCTGTCAGAACAGTATACAGTGACCAATGAATGTGCAAAGAAAGAATATAGTAGTTATGTAGTTAGGCACTAAACAACTAGCTCGATCCCATTTAAAGAAACTAGCATTTTAAACAGTAATATATCATCTTAAAATGAATTGTTTGGCATAGTAACAAATTAACTATGGTCTATATAACTGTCTGGCTCTGTCTCATGCCAGATGTGCTATTAAATCAGCACCACATTTCCCATAAACTTCACTACTAACTGCTGCAAAAAAGGGTGTAGCCACTTGTTGGAAGCTTTAAGGAACAATTCAGGCTATCAGAATCCAGGCCTTATTTTGTTGCGACTCCCTGTCTGACAATTTATTGTGTTCAATTTTACTGTAGTGCATTACTGTATGTTACTCTAGTTCAAAGCTATTAAAAACACATGCTTTCATGAACTCACACAGCTACCTCCAGAGACTCTTTTCAGAGGTATCTTCTCAGGTTTTTAAAGCAGATTTAACTGTCAGTTCAGCAACTAGCTATCACAGGTTTCAGCCTTTGGCTTATTTGCTCAACTAGTATTCTCTGGTTTCACATGTCATTCTGTAAGTGTACAGGAGGCTGTGTTTGCATGTTATCTTCAGAGGAATGTGGCACTGATTGTTTTTTAACGACCCTGCACACCCACACAGGTGTTTTCACTTATGCTCGTTAATTAGGCCTCTGCTCAGGTGGAAATTGGGCAGAGCTGTGTTGGGAATTATACAAGGTCATCAAACTTCATGTACCAATAACAATAATAAAGGTGTCATTTTTAAAAAAATCATTCATATAATTATTTACTTTTTAATGTATTTTAATATTTTTTGTCTTTCATTTAATACATTTATTTATTAGTTTTCTTTACAAATACTTATACTATATATATATACATATACTATATTTTTGAATATGTTATCATCACTCCTGCATTGTATTGTGTACTTGTTGTGTACCTGACGTAATATGTGCTCTTATTTCTTGAATAAAGGTGTGTAAAAAACATCTGTATTATCACAGTAATAAAAGTGCAAGTTGTCTCGCCCAAACAGGAACAGCAAAGCAAACAAGAAAGTGAATGAGGTGTACATACCACCACAGTGAAGAGGTCTAATCAGGCGCAGTAAGTTAAAACACCCGTGTACCACAAGTATGTAGGGCCAACCTGATCTCATGGGATACATCAGACCGGCACATCCGGGAACTTTGGCTTGCAACACGGCCCCGCCCCTTTTGGGGGGAAAACAAATGACACTCGCCATAGACTTTAATGTAAAATAGCAGTACAAAAGAAAACCAATAGAAAACCACCAGAATGAAATTAGTTCATAAATGACCCAAAGACACTATGTCAAGTAAATGTATGTCCACTCTGCCTGCCATAGAACGTGCAAGATACATCGAAAAGATTAATTTGATCCGTCTTGACTCGCGTCCCTTCAGTCTCCCAGCATCAAGCTGGTGCAATAACCCCACTCAATGGCCAGAGATATCCTACCCGGACATCTATTTTTACCTTATTGAGTCTCCAGAAACAGCTGAGCAAATGGTTGGTGTGTCTGAATGTGGCTACTCTGTGAGCGTGAGAATGACCAGAACAGCCTTATTGTTTTATGCAATGGTGTCAAAATTAACAATTCCAAGCAAATTGTAATAAAATTTAAATTTTAAATTAAAATGCTTTTTTTTTAAAGACAAAGAGTTTTATCTAATGTAAAGCGTAACAGTGGGACACAGTTCACTGCATTTGCCATTCATTTGATTACTTTATAAGATTTTACATATGATTGTTATATGGAGATGCAAAAATATCCCTATTAATATTGTCAAGTTGATTTCAAACATAAAGCTCTAATGTGCATTCGTTTTGCTGTGGAAAGGGTATTAAACTTTCTCTGTCAAGGTCTTAAAAAAGTCTTAAAAAGCGCTACATTTGATTTCAAAAAGTGTGCGGCAACCCTGATGCAATACATTTGCAGTAAGTACGGTATTTTCACTGAATTAACTCAGTAACACATTAAGGCATTTTGAAAAAAATGCATCCAAATTGTATGATAGTATCACTTACTGTATGTATGATATATACACTGAATTGAGTCTTATTGACACAAAATCCAACATGATGTACTGGCACTGAAAACTTTGTGATCTTCCACTATTGTGAGTTTAAACAATGATTGATCACACGACAGAGTCTGTAAAAAGTTGTATTATACTTAGCCCATTCTTGTTGGTCCTCTGTAGGGCAGTGGAGATGAGAAAGAATTTGTTAGAAAATTAAGGATGTTTGCAACACTTCAGGCCTTCTGTATGATCTATGATTGAATGTGTGTATTTCTATATAGTTATTCTAAATGCCTGCCACCGGGTCAGATTCCCCGTGAAATCAGACGAAACGATTTACAGCACACAGACCAGACCAGTGGCCAAGAGAGCTAGAGAGTGAATGAAGAGAGATTATTAATCTTACATAGCCACAAATAGATACATTACCTCATCGCTATGCGTCCTTCAAACAGCTGTGTTTTAAAAAGAAAATAGTATCAAAAATGAGTAGCTCTTTCTTTCATTCGCATCCAAAACAAATGCATGTGCTAGCCATAGACTGTAAAAAGATAATGAACGTAGCCACTGTTCCGTCACCCATTGGTTTGTGGACTCTCGTTTTGAAGCCTTTAGTTTGCATTTTGAGTGCTGCCATCTTGGATTTTTGGAGCCAGAAGTAATGAGAAGTGACCATATTTGGATGAGAGGGTGGAGTTGACCGTAACGCTAGCTGCTAGCTTGGTTAGCACGATGCATTTACAGTCTATGGTTAACTGTGATGATGCTAATGCTAATTTTTGCTAGTGTAAAACTGGCTTAAAACTGGCTTAAAACCATTAAAACAAAATGTACTTACCGCAAAAACTGAACATCCGATTCCTTAGAGGGTCTTTTAGTACAACCAAACACTGAACAAGACTTTTTTAGGCGACCACAATGACAGCTGTTAATCTGGGGTTACGCCGTGGTTACATTACCTAACCAAGGCCGTGGTAGTGACTTGTCAATCACAAAACAGCCACACCGAAAAGCATACCCTGCTTTATCGTCTATTTTATCATACCACAATTTACAAAATGAACATCAAGCTGTATTGAAGAAGACTTGAAACTAGCAATTGAGACCATAAACTCATTAGGAAACTGTTTACTGAGGTAATAAATCAAGTGAGATGTAGAATCATTTTCTCATAGACTTCCATACAATTGGAACCAGTGGAGTCGCCCCCTTTTGGCCATTAGAGAGAATGCAGATTTAAGTCACTTCTACACTGGCTTCACTGTTCAGACCCAGAGCCACCCACGTGCTAGCCAAGATCTTTATGACACGAGGCGGTGGTGCTCATGGGAAATGCAGTCTTCATTCCAGGAAAACACTACCGTTTTTGTCCACAGGGATCGCTAAAATCAACGCAAAATGAAAGTTCCTTGTAGTAACTTTAAATTTGTTTTCTAAAATGCTACTCATGCTCCATTAGAAAGGCTTTGAACTTGCAATAATTCTCTTGACAGTATATATAGGTCTGGTGAAACACAGATAGGGTTAAGCAAGTCTGAATTTGGGCTCTTTTGCCACATTTCACTTCCAGCAAATGAAATATTGCCAGCCTTAGCCTTCTACCAGAACATTTGACCGTAATGAATCTTGAAGAATTAGGGTAAGATTGCCTGTATTAGTTGGTTAAATTGTTGAATTAAGACAATTTAATTAAAGATAAACTAGAGTGTTGACTGTACAAAAATTGTAAATGTGCACACTACATTACAGAACTAATGTACTGTCAAAACTGCTAAATAAAGTATAAGTATGATGTATGAAACAAAACTTGTCGTGTCATGTAATTTATTTGTTTTATGTGCCATGTGATGTACCTAAAATGAAGTAAACTAAATTCGGACCAAATGAACTACAAATGTAAACAATACAGAAACTAAGGTGTGAGTGCCAGAGGGTTACCGAGTTTTAAATCAGTTTTTTGGCTGCAAGTGCGGCCATCACACCTTATGAAGGAAAATAAAGTCACATTATATTGACGTCATCTGAAATGCGTCACTTCACCTGTCACTCACACATAACTAGGTGGTTTTTTGCATCTACCAAAAAAAATACCAAAAAATGTGTAGTGAAATGACTTGATACCAGGCTGATAGGCCCTTTATGACAGACAGAGCTTCATGTCCTACTGTGATGAAAAGATGATCAAGGTGCACCTCTTGACTACGAAACAACCCAGTCACATCTTCAATAACTTAACAGTCTGAAGTCATAGATGTGCCCTCAAAAGCAAACGGGTATCATCCATTCAACAGAACCACTGAATCAGAGCCAGACGGCCCTATACGCTCACTATGCAAGTTGCGTAGGGCCCCGCAAATTGCGCAAGGGCCCCGCCTCCCCCTCGTGTCAAAGCGAAACACCATAAGAGTGAATTGCAGGAACAGCAATCAGGTAAACTTGTGTTCTCTCCTCTCCAAGTTTGATGTCGGCAAATAACAGCAGCATTAAGTTGAGCTAGCTTGCAGTACATCTCTTGGGCTTTGTTGAAATATGTCGAAATAACTCCCTATTTACTATATAGTGCACTATATTCACCCTCTGCCATTTTATTTTAGTGTCCAAATGCTGAGTGTGTAAATATATCCACTATATAGTGCCCTCAAAAGTTCCACAATGGAGCCAAAAAAGTAGTGTCCATGGCATGTACACTACTTTCTACAAACAATCCCACAATACAATGCTCCACATTTTAAAGATGTGAAAACTATCGTCACTTACCGTGACTCATTGACGACGATTAGTTTGTGTCCAATATCTTGATTTGCTGCTCACTATTGAGTAAACAATTTAGTGTCTATTATATAGAGAGTAGTGAATGATTGAATAAGGGTGTGATTTCGGACACAGCCATGGTCTGTCTGTGTCTGATACGCCTGCACGAAATAAAACTTGCGCTTTCCAGCAGCAACCTCTGTGGGGACCAGTCCAGACAATATATGGGCACTCCTCATAGGCGCACATAATTTTAAAACAAAACAATGATTATCTAGTCTGTCAAGGTTTAGTTGCAACTCTGGACTAATACAAAATGGAAAGCAATGGATTGACACTGACTTTTGATTAAATATTGAATTTAAAATGTTGATTAGCTGGGCATAGTGGGAAATATGGATGCACATCTCTCAGTAAATAATAACCAAGCCGTAGTATAAACAGTATTTTATATTTGAAAATATATAAATGGAAATCTGGAGGAGCCTGTTTATATGGGCCTGATGCAGCTGATAAAATTAAAAATAGTATTGTTATAATTTACAGGTACTATGCTTAAATTTGTCAGTAGAGGAGATGCTGGATCATCAGCCAGTACTAACACTTATCTGTATAGGTCTACTTATTCTTAGACTGACAGATGGAGCAAACTGTTTTAAAGAAGGGAGGATTGTGGTGGGAGCACTGGGGTGTCAGGTGTGACTGTGTAGCAATGGCAAATGGTTACATGGCTCACAGGTCAGGTAGGAGGGCCCCTTAGCAGAATTTTGCTTACGGCCCCAGGGAGGTCAGGACCGGCTCTGCACTGAATCACTTTGTGAGTGCAATGATCTTGCTGTGCAGAGTTATGGGAAGCACCCTCATAACAAGGTGCAGAAGCTCCTCTGCCACGAGTGCAACGTAAGTCTAAAGCGTTTGTGACACTGATGTGGAGTTATATATTTAAGTACTTGCTTTAGTCAGTGCTCATACTGCAGCTTTTAAAATAAATAGAGATGAAAATAAAAATAGATAAGACAAATAAGTAACCACTTTTTCTTTTCTTTTCTTCTTCGTATTGATAATACAGTGCATACAATAAGTAAATGAAGACGATGATCAAACTGGAGACCTTGGTATGCTCAATCGTTAACCTGAACATATAAATCAAAACCAAATACATAAAAATTTCAACACCTAATTTGTTTTGGTTGTTTACTTAATTCGACATAATAAATTACTGCACTTGTCAACAAAGAAGCAATGTTTTAAATCAAATTTGATGATGGAAAATTTAATTTTTTCTCCATATCTGACAGACCTTAACAAGTGATTCCCCTACTTCTTTGATCACCCTCCTTAGGTATCAAAGCAGTTAGGAAGATCGTTAGGAGAGTACAACCTGGCCTATATTGCATATTACAACTCCTTACCCTCAATAACGACCATGTGTGCAATGCAACACGTTTCAGCAGCAATGTATTCATTGTTTTTCTACATACCATGAGATAGAAGAGAAGAGCAAACATTCATTGAAACTGATGTTTCAGTGATGACTACATTCAGCTATGTGTAGTGCAATATTGCCTAATGGGTTGCACAAACCACAGACATGCTGTTTTATGAACAGAAATTCATCAATACTGGCAAATAGTATGAAATTGAATTTTTTTAACATCTAATACTGACTTGTACACCATAGAGTTGTCATGACTTTGATTGATTAATCATGACTTAGATTGGATTAAGAGGGAGGAAAACAGTACAGATGAGATGACGAGAGAGCAACAGATTTGGAAGTTGGATCTTGTAATGATTTACAGATCTTTAAAAAAAAAAGTTACATATCATCACAATGAAGCCTTTCACCATCGTCAATAACTTGATCACACCTTACTCTGACAACCCTGAACTGCTCTTAGTCAAACTGGAATTTCAGTACTGACTTTAAACTCAGCACATTTGTTGTAATATGACTTTTAACCAATGGAGGGCAGTATGGCTATGATGACAGGCATCGTCACAAAAGTAAAGGACCAAATAAGCTCTGTTCAACTCCCCCAAAACACTGGTGTGTGGGGATATAGTGCATGATAAATACTACATGATGAATTTTGCGTCTTTGTCATTCAGATGTGACACTCTAACAAGTTTTACACCCTGTGATTATAACTGATGAATGCAGAGAGAGGAAATATGTTAGATTGTTAATTTAAAAAAAGAAAAAAAAAACATTTTGTGATTGTATGATGTAGTCTACTCTAGTTATACTCCTAGAATTGAACTGAAGTCTCTCAGCCCAAAAGATGTTTTACTTTACTTTGTTTTTATCTGGTCTGAGAGATACTGGAGTAACAGATTTTCACTGTGCTGTAAGATCATTTTCTATTCATAATGTTGATGGATCAATAAGGTTTAAGAACACAATTTTAAAGATTGAAACATATGTCCATCATGGCTTCCATGTTTTAAAATCATTCATCATTAGATTGGCTCATGTAGATATTTTGCTTCTATTTGCTTAAATGTCTCTTACCTTTTACAAGTATTCTGCCTCTGGAAATATACATCTACCAATATTTTCTCACAAATCAATGTTTAATTCTTTTTTTTTTTTTTTTTTTCTTTTCATTCAGCCACGTTTTGTTTCAAGCAGTCTTTGAAGAGCAGCGGTGGAGCCCGGGGATGGTTGGGGGTGAGCAAAGCTTGGACGGTAGACAGCACCTGAGAGCGAACCTCAAACCTGGGGGTAAGACCCACAACATGACCTCTACAGTCAGAGCGAAAAACAAAGAAACAAAGACTTTTGCCATGTTTGCTGAGACACAAAGGGCCCTCTGTGTAACCCTACTGTAGTGGAGTAATTTTCTTAATTTAGTTTCATGTAGTCAGCGATTTTAAAATAGGTTTTGATTGTGTTAATTCTTGTTGTCAGATCCATTTGTATTCGCGCAGTGTTTTTTATGTTCTCATGAATGTTTTGTTTAATAATTTCACATATGACTTTTTCAGGTCCAACAAAGTTCTCAATTCAGTTTTCTTACTTGATTATTAATTTAGCATAAAATAACAATGTAATATTTTCTCCCCTTATACACACACCCACACACCCACGCTGATTTATTACTGTACCTCTTCTTCTGCATTTCTCCAAAGAGCTACAGCAAACAGCTGCCTGATTAATAAGTTAGGTCCTCTAAATATGGCTCAGAGTCATGTATCTTTAAAAACTACTTAATAATGGTAATCAAGATTATCAACAACATACCAATTACATCTTTATACTTTCCTCTCTTAATTATGTATAGTTCTCCTTCACCGTGGATAAAAGGGCTGCTCTCTCGGTCTCAGGTGGATTGTTCATCTTAAGTGTTTATGATGGTGTATTTGTATCCCTTAAAGTGGCAGTGAGCTAAAAGGGCCTGCGCCTCTTCGGTGTGTGAATCAACCACAATGGAGGAGTTCCTATGTTTTATTTATTGATATGTTTTAGTAGGGGAAGACCTAGCATTCATTATCATAAAGGCCTCAAGACATCAAGTCACACACAAAAGACCCAGCCATCCCACAGTCTCACACACACACATACACACACACACAGAGATCAACACATCAGCACAAGAGGAGCAGGCCGCTTTGCTGTAGCGACTCCTCGCCAGCAACCATTGGTAGCTTCAGTGACAGAAGCTGACAATGTCAAAGTATCTTTGTCTCTCGCACATAAACTGTCCCTGAAGCTGTCGTTGTGAAAGAGATGTAAAACACAGGCTTTTTTTTTTTTTTTGCTTCATGGGGGAAGTTTTTTTTCATTCCCCCCTTCTAGTTTTTTTTTTTTTTTTTTTTAAATATGTCATATCTTTTCTGTCAGGGCCCTGGGGCGCCTGGTGGTACTCATGCTAGAGGAGGAGGAGTGTAAGCATCTGCAAACCCAGCGGAGTCTGACCATATTGTACCTGCGCTCGTCTTCATCTCGCTTATTTTGTCAAAAGCTCAAAGCGGTGAATTTCAGACATGTTGTCATATGATCTGTGTGTGTGTGTGAATCTTTATGTATGTGTGTGTGTGGGTGTGTGTGTGTGTGCGTGTGTAAAGCAAGACAGCCAGTAGGAACAGATGTGGGGAAAGTCAGTAAAAACTCAATATGAACCCTGCAGAGGCCTTCCTCTCTCTGTTCAATTATTTAGAGTCAAAGAAAAGAGGCAAGAGTAACATATTTCCTCAGAAGCCACTGTGTTCAGCAGGAATGAATAACATATTTATCTCATCTTTGCCAAATAGCCGGAAATGGAAACAAATACCTTCAATTGGATTCTTGGCTCTGGTGTTTTCCTTGAGCTGCTGGTATGTGTACTCATGCAGTCATATTAAAAAATTCCTCAGGACCAAAATCTATGGAATTGCTGACAAGAATACTTTTTCATGGTATCTAGATGTACGCTTGGCAGTTTCAGGCAAAGCTTATCCTCTCCTGTCTCATGTGATGGGAAGGAGAGAAAGAGAGAGCGCAAGAGAAGGAAAAAGTGCTCACCTATTTAATTTGATTAGAGATTAGAGGAGGAAAAGAGTCACATTTCCTCCCTGGCACGTCTCTACTTGGCGCACTCTGACACCTGATTTTATAAAGAGATGTCACCGCCAAGCGCCACGGTAATGCCTGTAATTACTCTGAACTCAAATAAATAAATAAATTTGCTTTTCTTTGTGAGAGTCTGACAGGTTTTCCAACATCCTAGACTGGAAAATTGCAGTCTGTGTGTGCACGCAGGCGTGTACTTTTTTTTGTGGTTGTGTGTGTTTGCGTATGTGTCTTTGTGTGGGTGTGCGCTTGTGTTTACATGTAGTGAGGCACTTGTAAAGGAGAAATTCAGACAGGATGAAATTTTGACAGCTACAGTATAGCTTGTTTTCCCTTCTCTTCTTTTTTTGACTGTGATAATCTCCGTTCAGCTGCACGCGCTGAAGGCAAACTTCCGTTTGAGACTGATAAGGTTCGAGGTGCAGCTTTGTAAATAATAAGGTTAGAGTTTCTACACAGTTGCTAGTGCCGCCGCTGATCTCGCTCCCATTAGCGACAATTGGCTGTGACCTCACCTGCTCAGCCATGCTGTCATCACTGAAGGTGTATCTACAGCAACAGCAGCAGGTGATTAGATCATCCACTCTGGTCATAGAAGTAGACATCCAGACAAACGTTGCTCTGCTGAACCAAAGGAGGTCTGATGCATGTTGTCATGAAGGCTGGCTCCTTGAATTTTTCATATTGTTTAACCGCAAAAAAACAAAACAGTTTTTTATTTCCTATTTGGGGAGAAAAAAAATCTCAATCTCAAGACTCTCAAAGGCTCACAAAGCAACCAGCCTCTTTGCATGTACAGGTGTGCACTGCCTTTGTGATGTCTGTCATCATAGCGATAATGTCCTCCATTCATTAGTAATCACAAGCTCTTCTTACAGAGAATTGCATATTAAAAGTTGTTTCTAATATCTACAGTAGTCCAACCACAAAATCTTTCAATTTCATGTGATTCAGTACAACACCGTCACAAATTTTGGCCTCCAAAAGACCTCTCTGCCACAGTCAAGCTTCACCAAGAAGAAATGCATTTTTCATAAGACTGATAATGAGCTGTATTTGATTGCATAGATGTATATCCCATATATCTCCTGGGAGGTGCAGCATGTTCATGTGTCAAACACTTAAATGGGCACTCTGCTGATTATTACACAACAGTCAGTTTACTCGTCGTAGGAGTTCTACTCAGCCTGTGAAAACAGTTGTGTAATGCCTGGAGTTTAACCCATACTAGGGAATAAAAGTCAGGAAATCTTGGCCTCTGTTGCTTCAGTTTTGATGAACAGCCATGTCCCCCAACTTTATGGAAGTGCAACATTAAATAGCTGGAGATCCCCTTTAACAACACACTACCAAAGTAAACTTTTGGATTTTTCATCAAATAAATTGTGTTAATAACAATAAGTGTTAAAAGAAAATCTCTCTCCTCAGGCATTTTTAAAGAAGGGATGTCATTAATTACTAATCAATAGCTCCCCTGCAGCTTAAAGTTGATACAAAGAAGTACATTTTCCTGATAAAGAGCAGCCAAGAGAAAAAAATCACTGGGCTTCCCTGTTGTTAGGAGCAGTGCTTTATTGATGGGATTACTCACTAGGAGGGAAGTTAGTGGGTTTAGAAAGGATCAGAAGATCAGAAAATAACATAGTCAGATAATTACAGTAATGCTTTATGCTGGAATCACAATCCTTCTTTCCTCCCTCACCTTCCCATCACTCCCTCTCTTCTCCTCTTCTCTGAGTGACAGTCATGCTGATATTCAAGGCCTTCCAAATCTCTCTCCCTCCACCCCCCGGTTTCTCTGGTCAATGAGCGTCAATCAGCGTTCCTCATTGTGAGCGTGTATTTGTTTGGCAACAAATACAAGCTCACAATGCCTCTGTATCCCATGAGTCCCCTGGTATGCCACAGCGGTGTCAAGCAGTCACACCTCTCCGGCAAAGCAGATGTTCAGGATGCTCTTTACCGTCATGATCGCGGGATTCACAAGTACAAACTTGAAACTCGCCCTTTTTCCCTGACGAAGCCCTACCATATAAATTATAGATGGTGAAACAATCTTTAAACATGTTCATTAAAGACAACGCTTTCTTTAAAAAAAAAAAAAAATCAGCTCATAAATATTTCTTTCAAGCAAATCTCAATACAACCCACCCCTCCCGTCTCTATCCCTGTATCGCTCTCTTTTTCCAGTCAACTGGTACGTGTGCGGGGGGGGGAAGAGAGACAGTGCCTCAGCAACCTTGACTGGAGACAAGCAGGAGACACATGCGTAACTGTATCGACTTCGCCTGTGATGGCTGTTAGCTAGCTTTTCTCCAGAAGCTGAGCTGCCTGCCTGCCTGCCTGCTGATGTGCTATTACTCGCTCTGGAAGAGATGCTTGTGTGGAGGATGACACATTATTATCCTTTAATCTTGGTCTCAGCTTGTTGAGCATCAAATTGAAATATCCTGAACAGATGTAAAAACACATGTGAGCCTGGGCGCGCAAGCTGTGCTGCGCTTTGTTTCATCTATCCGTGATGTGAGCCTTAAGGAGAAGCTTTTTAAAATTTCATCACTATTCAAAAGGATAATTAATACGTACCCCCAGGCTTTGATTATGCGATACCCAGTGTGTACTGCTGGTGTTGCCATAATGAGCCACTCATCAGTGCTCTGCCTGTGCCTCCCCAACAAACATACAGTTTGCATAAGGTACTTAAGATTCTGCTAAGGTACCATCTTGTGTGTGTGTGTGTGTGTGTGTGTGTGTGTGTGAGAGAGAGAGAGAGAGCTTATATGTGTATGCACCTGCATGTACTTGTATGTACTGTATGCTTGTATGTGTGTATGCATGTGAGGTGTGAGTCCCCTTCTCATTTGCAGTACAATGCTATAGGTAAGATCACACTGGTTGTTGCAGTTTGTTTACAAGAGGACCCCTGTCAGATTGTCAGCAGAAAGCTGGGCCCTTTCCATAAAGCTTACCACCGCCTACACCCACACACCCCTCCCTCGCATACACACAAACACAGACACACTATCTCTCTCCCTCTCCACAGCTCGTTCCCAGCCTAAAAGCTGGCGAGGAGATGGTGGTTGTCAGCGAGTGGGTGCTGAGGTGATGCAGCAGCAAGATGGGCAGGCAGGTGGAGACTGACAGGCCATGGAATACGAAGGGGAATATTGGGAGTTCACACATAATGAGACCTGTCAATTTGAATGCCTCAAGGCTAAGCAGTGAGCAGGCTGTGGCTGACGAGTGAGGCAGCCATTTCTTCTCAGGAAAAATATTTCAGGGTAATCTCTCACCCTTGACCCTGATCCGTCTCCAAACAACAGTGTTACCACAGCAATTACTCTGTCGTTGCATGAATGTTACCGCTGCTGTCTGACTGGTAAAACACAAACTGACGCCATGAGAATTCAAAGACGACTGTTTTTACACTTTACCTGCTTGTTTTACGGGTTTGTATCAAAAATGAGTTGATGTCAGCTAAAAAAAAATCTTCACGCGTATCATTGAGGGTGTATCTGTTCGAGTCAAACCCTACCAAGAGTACACTTTTCTTGTGTCTGCCTGACAGATAATAGGACATCACTGTCACAGGGTCAGGATCTCCACTGACTTCCTATTCCCTATCCAATGTGCTGCTTCTGCTTAGAGATACTTGAGGATACTGGTCCAAAGTAGTGGGGTATATGGGGAATAGAGAATGTCATCAGAGATTTGCCCAAGGCCTCAGATAGCCTGTGATGGTGCTTTACCCTGTTAGGAAGTTAGCATGTTCACCCAGTGCTGAAGTGACATGTGAGGGGGTCACTGGGACCTGCCGACAGCAGACAGACTTGTGCAACTTCTCTGTCCTTAAATCCAATTCCATGCTTGACACCACACGGAATTAGCTTTGGACAGGTGAGTGATAAGTTCCCTGGGCGCTTTCGCCAAATAGATCTGAGCCATCTCGCAAAGCAGTGGAGCCATGGGTTTCAGATGTTAAGTTGTACCGGCAAAAGCAAATTGAGCTATAGAGCATATGGTAATCACAATCAGAGTTGAAGGTCTCTTTGATAAAGCAGACAGGCATCTGTGTCTATTTAAAGAGATGATCTTATCAATTACTAATCAATAGTTCTCCTGCAGCTTAAAGCGGATAAAATATACATTTGCCCCTGTAGAGTAAAGTGCTGAGAAAATCATTACGTTTGGCCGTGCTGCCTTTTTTCAGGGTTACTGCTTTATTGACTTGTGTAAATGATCGTTCACCAGGGAGAATGTTGGATTTTTAAAGGATAAATAATGAAAGAGGAAACAATCAGGAAAAGAAACTGGATAATTACACTTAGAGGGTGGATATCCGACCCAAGCCCAACGGGACCTGATGGGTCGGGTCAGTTTCGGACAAAAATTTTGAAATGATGTTCGGGTTCGGTCAAATTTTATTATATTTATAACTGCTGATGACATTGCGTAATATGTGTGTGTGTTAAAACAATCTACCTATAGCCTATGTAAAACAATGCCTTTTGACAGTCATTTACAAGGTGCCCACACATGTGTAATCAGGGTAAACAGGCAAGCTGTAACCATGGTAACAATTGCGTGACAGGGTAACACAAAGTGCTTCAGCTCACATTAACTGCACTGGGCTTGGGTCGTGTTCGGACATTAAAAAACAGAATGCCTGTCGGGTTCGGGTCAGGCTCAGTTACTACTCTCCCGGACTCGGGTCAGGTTTGGAAAGAAATATGCGGTCTGAGCCACACTCTAATCACACTAACACATTGCAATCATAATTATAATTTCCCCCCTCTTTTCTTTTTCCTCTCCTCTCTGCTTTCTCCTTCACCTTCCCATCACCCCCTCTATTCTCCACTTATATATGAGTACTCATATTTGAGTGACAACCATGGTGATACTCAAGGCCTTCCAAACCCCTCTCCCCTCTCTTCCTCCATCCCCTGGTCTCTCTGGTCAATGGGTGTCAATCAGTGCTTGGCCCTCACACAGATTGGCAACAAGTATCCTCGTGCTCACGAAACAATTATGACTGGGCTGCGGTGAAAATGGATTCCCGCGTTGACTCTCCACACTGTGCTCCTCTTCTCCCGGCCGACGGGGTCCTGCCATGGGAAGCAATTATTGCTAGATGCCAGCTGACAGCCCGATTCTATTGCCAGCGCGATCAGCCCTCATCCTCAGGCTTTCTCTAGGCAAATAGCATCCTCAACACTCAAATCAAACCTCTTACCAACCATTGGCTTCTATCAGAGAAATAGATGGCTCCCTTTGTTCCCCTGGACAATGCAGTGGGAATAAGGCGGATACAGAGGCAGACAATAAAGAGGTGTTTTGATTTCGCAAGCTCTCAACTCCAACTGCTCCATCTCCCCGGTGTGCAACCCACAGAAAGGTCTTTGCAAGGCTGGTGAAGCGGAGGTATAAGAGGGTGTAGCACTGCCCTGTGTCCCAAACTTAAAGAGACGAGAAGGCAAGGAGATTACAAGAGAGAGAGCGAGAGAGAGTTTAATGAGTGCCCATCAAACTGATCGGCATCCATGAATTGATGACTCCCACTGCCTTTATAATATGGCTGTGTGGTTGCATTTATTTCTATTGGCATCACACTTTTCATCATACAACTTGTACTTCTCAGAATTTTCACATTTAATTTTGAGACCAGCTGATGGGCTTACCCAAATAATCAGTCTTTTTTTAGATGGCTTTTTTAGATCGTTTTGATAACCAGTTAGAACCATTGTCCTTTCCAGTCGAGTAATATTATCAGAACATTAAAAAAGCAAATACTAAATTGAAATTAAAATGAAGATGAATTCTAAAATGAAGTCATTAGTGTCAAAATCTGTGATAACTCAGTAAAAATCAAAGCGCTGAAGGCTCAGTACAATCACAAACACTAATTAATTGGTATAGAAT
Source organism: Scomberomorus guttatus (assembly GCA_038419695.1). Lineage (NCBI taxonomy): Eukaryota > Metazoa > Chordata > Actinopteri > Scombriformes > Scombridae > Scomberomorus > Scomberomorus guttatus. The sequence continues at coordinate 9,945,930 of CM076456.1, read as the reverse complement.
CTGTGTATAAGAATTACAAGTGGGTTAACATGTAATTGACACATTTAAGTCGGTTTGTTTTGAAATTGAAGACAGTAGATTATCTGGGCAACAGGCTAAGATTGATGTGATGGCTTAAGAGGATGAGTGTAAGATGAATGAGCCTAAATTAACGAAAACGGTACAATTAATCGTTATAAAAGTCAAACAGTCATCTGCCACTTTGCTTATTAATTGAATAAACACATCAAGGCAAAGTTCAGTCAATCCTTTAATCACTTTAATTAATGCACATTGTTCTATTTCCCTCTCCCTCTCTTTCTGTAGCTCACTCTTTCCCTCTCCCTGTGTACCTATATTTGTGAAATAATAAATAAATTAGAATACACACACTGCCACCAACTAATTATCATGCAAATAAAGCAGCAACAAAGCATGGTGGGACTGTTAATCTGTGCCAGATCGCGGGTGAAATTCCCCAAAGTGCTCAGAGATGTCCACCGTGCAATTAGAGAGAAGAGTGACTTGGGATGGGGTAGGAGAGGAGGAGAAAACACAGCACTAAAGGACGGGAATGCTGTCAAATTAATTCTGTCCTCTCTCCCTTTTGCCTTTATGGAAAAGTAGCTGCAGTGTCTCGCTGTTATTTTGTCTTTGTCTCCTTCTCTCCATGTCTGAGGTAATGCTGTGCAAAACGTAAGTCTAAAGCCCTACTAGTGCCCCAGTGTTGGATGGAACAAACACAAGCCGGTTTATCCCCTTGAGAGAATGAACGTGCCCAACAAAGTTCATGGCAGTCAGCCTAATATGGGACATGCAGCAAAGCTAAATGTTGTCCTGAGGGTGGTGCTAAAGTAAATGTGTCATCAATGAGCTGTTTCATTTCACGGAGGTAAGTATTTGCTGCTAATGCTAACAGGCATATCGTGAGTTGATGTCTTGGCTCTGCTCAGTCAGTATTTGTGACAAATATAGTTCCCAACAAACACTCTAAATACTCCTGTTTAAGTGACATTTTTAACAATATAGTACCCAGCTTTTTTAGGAAAATATTTAGCCTTTGAAAAACTGAAAGTATATATTCTTGACATTTTTATATTTACATCTTCAGTGGGAACAAATGGGCTTGAGGCTGAGAGCCGCAGACAGGCAGACAGACAGGTCTGACAGCAGTGACAAACTGACTAATGCAATGTTGGTTTTGGTCTTTTCATGGGGTCTTTTGTTGCCAGTAACAGAGATATACAATACTTCCAGCCTTTTTCTTTTTACGCTTATTTCCATGTTCTGATCATCATTTACTCTGTATCACTTTACTTACATGTCATAAAAATTCCAAGCCACAAATTTTTGTTTGGCTGACTGAAATGGAGCAAAACTTGTTCACTGGAGTGCACCACTACCATCTCTGTATACTATAGGAATTAGGTCCATATTGGATGATCCTCAACCTCACAATTTATGTGCAATGCCAAATCCCACGCCAATCCAGTATTGTCAAGTAAAGTCAATTTTATTTTGTGTAGCACCAAATAACCAAAGTTATCTCAGGGCACTCAGGGCACATAGAGCAGGTCTAGTATTTGACCAGTTGGGTCAAGACAGATGGTTGGGTTGACTGGATTTGGAGGACTTATTCGCTGCCTCAGTAGAGCAGCCTGAAACACCCATCCCACCTTGGACATCCTCTGTTTGACCTGCTGCCCTCTGGTAGACACTTCAGGTCCATCAAATTACAGACAAACAAGACTTAAAAAACCCCAGAGCCATATGAGAACTGAACACTGACAAACACTGACACTGACTGTCTGGGACCTGTGTGACTTTCAGCACTACAATACTTACAGTTACATTTATAGAACACTGCACAGATATCTACATTCCAACTGCACCTTTGTATGTACATATTCCTAACTGCACTACTTGTAAATAGGGCCACTGCAATTCAGCAAATGTGCAATATGCTGAAGTGCAATATCTCAGCTACTACTAATTTTTTATTGTATTGTTTTATATCTTATTCTTTTATAGGTTACAGGAAATATATATAATTTATTTACATATTTAGCACCTTAGATTAGTTTAGTACTTTTACTTTTCTATTTTTAATTGCTGTTTGTTATGTGTGAATGCACTGTGAGGATTGTTACTCAATTTCATTCTATTCTCTTCTATTCTATTCATTGTCATTGAATGTAGTCCTGAGTTTTACAGAATTGTCCAATTGTCTGGCAATTTGGTTGCTGCTACACTCACATGGCATACTCTGTTAGTTACAACAGATATCCAGCACAACCTTTACAATAAGGATGCCTATTTAAGCTGTCAATATTCTGCACACTCTATTTCTCTGCTGTGCTGCTGCTGTACTGCTCATTTGCAAACTCTCCTGCAACCAATGCTTCTGCTGATGCTGCTGTTCATATGAGTTTTTAATAAGCCCCAACCTTTGTCCCAGCATCCACCTGTAGGCTCTCAAGAGTCTGCTGCGCTGAACGTGGTGTATGCTTGCACGGGTTGACGAGGTCAGAGCCTAGACTGCAAATATCAACTCTGCATACTTTTGACTTGCATAATAAATCCGTTCCACATGAGTCGGCTGACTGAACTTGTGTTTAAATGCATCCACTATAATCCCATTACCAAACATTTTAATCTGGACAAAGAGATCCAAAGAAGGATTTGTAGTTGATAGCTTGTGTAGTACCAGCACTGCAGCGCCATAGCCTTTGTTCTTTGTTTATGAAGCCCTTCATAGATTAAACACACAGAGACACACCCACCAAATGCATCACCTGCTGTGTCAAACCAACTGCACTTTCAGAGAGCGCCTCCAACTTTTTGGCATTAACCTACTTTGGAACACTTGAATTCTCGCAGGTAATTACTTCCATAGCCTACCCCCACACAAAGACAGTGATAATCCTATAAAATAGGCTGCAAAGAGGACCTTGTTTAAAAATTCAGACCCTATCTTGATTCATCCCCGGTGAATTCAAAGCACACACCAAGGGTGCTCAGCTCAGAGAATCAAAATCAAAGAAAAGACCCAATCAGATGCACCCTTTTTTCCTCAGTCGCGATGTAGGGTAAATATGCCACAAAATAAGAAAACAAACAAGAGCAAAAGGGCCTTATTATCAGCAGCCCCATTATCATAACGATCTGATTTGCCTAAATCATGTCCTTATTAGGCCCAAAAGTCTCTCTGTCCCTTGTGGGTAATGAGAGGCCAGGCTGGGATTCTTATCCTAGCTCTGACATGTCTTTTATTACTCTTACACTAAATGGAGGCAATGATGAACATTTCAGTCATGTGATTACTTGCTGTGTACCCTTGATGTCAGAGGGGAAAAGTGGTGTGCCCTCTTTTAATATTTGATTGTTTTTTCTGTGTAATTTGGTCCAATTCATCATTTGAGCCTTTCATTTGCTCGCTCTGTGACATTTGTCTAATGTGGATGTCCTGATTACTGGACTCTGATGCTGTGTTAGCCTTTGATGTCCAATTCCTTCTTCTTGTCCCAATTTTGGCCACAGCGAGTGCAGAAAACTTTCCCCTCACTCTATTCCAACTTTTGAAAATTTTACACGGAGCCTATTTGCTGTGCCCTGCAAATGACATAGCCAAATTATTCACAAATGCTTTACAAAATTATGATAAGGGCAAAGCTAGATAGTCTAAATATTTGTTTTTCGTGTGTTCTGATTAGTGAATGTTGTAGAAACAGCGGGAATACTTGAGAATGTATGCTTGAAAAACACATGAGCTATGCAAGCTTGGTTGAGCAGGAGAGGCTGTAAAAGGTCCAGGATCTCAGTGGCATCAGAAAGGAGAGTATTACCCAATGAACATGTATCACAACAATTAATGTCATTGGCAGGATTGAGCCTGGGATGTGAACTGTCCATGAAATAACAAACTGCTTGTCAAGCACCCCATCAGCGGCTGGTTTGAACAGCAAAACATGTACTGTATGGAAGCAAATAAGGGTCATTAATATTTTGAGCTTGTGAAATGATGTTCACAAATAATTTCACAGTCTGTTGTGTATTTAGCTTGCAATTAGTTCGCTGTCACTGTAAGGCAACGCAGTTGTCCAAATGCATAGTTTCAAGTTTAGGAAGGCTGCTTTATGTACCCAGAATAGAACAGGAATGTAGCTTTAGGATGTTCGCAAATGTCTGCTAGCATTACCAAAGTAGCAGCATCAACACTGGCAAGGAACTTTTCAAGCTGAAGGCAAACCAAGAATGAAGACATGTACCGTGATTACATATAGTTGGACATGAACACTAGCCCACTTTGTATTTACAATTTAATGGATGTAGGACAGTCTAGCTCCTGTGGGATTACAAAAGCTTCATTGTAAATGTGAAGATAGTATTAGGTTCATATTGACTTGTTTACTAAGCTAAAGTTAGCATTAGCTATTAGCTTAGGTAAGGTCGATGGTAACAGTAAGCCAGTAAATTAGCATGAAGTTAATTATATTTTCTGCATTGCGATTGGTTTACATTTTAATCTTATTCTGTTTCTTGGCACAGGTAGAGGTGATGTTGAAATGATCCCTGTGGGTGCTTCTATGAGCCGACAGTCAGGTGGATAGAAGGGCAAGGGCTGTGGAAAACGGTGCAGAGGATGTCGATGATCCTGGCACTGAAGATCCTGCTCAGTGTGTTGGTCAGAAATGCAGGGAAATACCGACAGCTGTGGAGAGGAAATGCTACAAACAATGATTAGAGACAAGTCCAACGCTGCTGCATACGGAGGCACACATATTGCAGGAAGGAGTGTTGCACAGAGGATCAGATTCAGGAATGACACCCAGGTAATAGCTGACCTGCCAGACACAGCAGAGGATAACAGACAGTATTTGCAGTGTGGAACTCTTGGTCAGGTTCACACACTTGTCATCCCAAATTGCTGTTTTTGGAGAATCTGATATCCAGAATGTCACAGAAGGCACAGTTTCATCTGTATGAGGATGTAGCTTTCATTAAAATTTTTCAATTGTATATAGTTTGAGGTTCTTTATACTGTAAATAGGTTACTCATGTTTTATTTGCTATGTCATATTTCTTGTGCTATTGTTTCTTTTACAATAAAGTGACTACAGTGCATTGTTTCTGAACAAATACATGTTTTTTACACCATTGTACCGTTATCTACTTTTACTTGACCTTCACCTTCATTTAGAGTTATGGCATGGACAAATCAATAAACAGTTAATCATGACATGCAGTCTTTAAGAAGCTAAACAAAATGAATTATGACTTTTTAGAGTTGTAAGAATTTATTTGGCTCAAGAATAAATATATACAGAAGGTTGGGTTACAAGTCACAAATATAAATGAACAGCTATATAGAGGTCAATTTATATGGCAAATATGTAGTTTGATGTGGTGGGGTGACTGTGGATACTTCACAGGTGGTCTTCATCTGATGCAGGGGCAAGCCTTTGCCTCTGTGGCCTCTGTAAAAAATACAATTAAAAATCTCAAAGAATCCTTAAACGCCAAGAGAAAAAAAGAAAAGTTACTGTTTGGAAACATTAATAATAAACAGATGTGGCCTGTATTGTTTTGAAATACTTTGTTACTTTTCTGTTTTCAGAAAGCAGCACAGAGTTTGACCAGAACTGACACTCATGCCAAATAGATTAACTGTATGAACAATATTCACCTTTTGTTTGTATGACTTAAGTGTAACAACCACCTCTTGCACAGTAGTAGAGTCAGTGATACATTCTCATGCCATGTCATGCCTCCTGCTGATCAATGTGTCTACAATGGCTCCTGAGTGGTCAAGGCTGGTACAGCAGACTGCAAACCAGGGTGATGTGGATCATTTGGCCTTCTGGATCAAAGTTGTGGCATCCTAGGCCCTGATAACACTCATTTTAATACCATGGCCCACTTTTGGGATGGAGCTATAGTCTTTGGCCTCCTTCAGTATCTGAAATATGAGAATGACAACTCATGTCTACTAGCAAATGGGTGTTATTACCAGGTCACACAAAGCTGCAGATATGTCTGCTAATACAGTGCTGCTGTACACAGATGTATTTAGCAACTACACAAAGTAAATTACTTACTCATTGGCACAAGGGAAGACTGGATATTACTCTTATTAGAAAGATCTTAGAAATAAAGCTTCAGCCCTAGCAATGCTTACATTATTAAATCAAACATGATAAAGAAGAGAAACAGTATGCAATACAGCCGAGCGATTGGTTTGCCTTCAGCTTGAAAAGTTCCTGCTAGCGTTGATGCTACTACTTTGTTAACGCTACCAGACATTTTCTAACATCCCAAAGCTACATTACTGTTCTATTCTGGGTAGATAAAGCAGCCTTCCTGAACATGTAAATATGCATTTGGACAACTGCGTTGCCTTACAATAACAGTGAAATAACTGCAAGCTAAATACATAAAACATTAAATGTTTACCATTATTACAGTACAAATAAACACACCTGGGTCATGGGAGAATCCACACCATCGTCCATCTTAAAAATTGGCTAGATCTTTCAGGACCTGCACGGGGATGAATGCAACAGAACCATCTGCCCTCTGATTGGACAGATTGACTCTACGTTTAACCAATCGGATTCAGCTATAAAAATAGAGTCAAAATTTGTGCTTGTAACTTGTAGCTTGTAGGTTGTAACTTCAGTGTCGCACACAAAGGTAGGAAATTTGTGTGTCTGTCTCTCAGACTTTGTGAAACCTCACTGTTGTGTATGAATAATGGAATAGTGAATGGTGAATAGTGAAACTATTCATACACAAATTTTAATTACACATACACAAAATATTTCTACAGCTACAAAAACTTTTTACATGTTCAAATTTTATCTGTGCACAAAACCTTTTCACACATGCATAAAATATTTCTACAGCTGCAAAACTTTATTACACATTCACAAACTTGAATTTGTGAGAAAATATTACAAATATACAAGTTCACACATTCAGATACATGAATGCAATTTTTTTTCACATGCACACAAAAGGTACAACTGCAGGCTGTGAAATTATTTGTGAACATCATTTTACAAGCTCAAAATATTAATGACCCTTATTTGCTTCCATAAACATGAGTCTTGTTATAAGAACTGAAAACAGAACAAATTGGTATGTAAATAGCTAAAAAATGCCAAGGAAATATTTTTGCCACATCGAAAGAGAGGAAGGATCAAAATCCTCAAATTATTCGCTCTCTGTGTCTGCCTCGATCTGTTTTATTATTTCAAAAAACAAAAAAAATCAATTATAAGTTAAAAATGTGAGGGAATCACATTCATTATTTTCATTACACGTACCCACCAAATTGCATCAAGCTTATGAAATATTTCTTCCTCCTGTTCAAAGGCTTGTTAGAGCTTGTATTCAATTACAACTGTGGCTGTAACATGCTGTCAGGTCTCTTTAGCCAATCATTAGTCAGGGACTATTCCTCGCTGCACAGTCAGCCTGGCAGAGTCAAGCTAGAGAGCGAACGACAGGCCTAATTGTTGTTCAGTGGTAAAGGTCGGCTAATGAACCAGGGGGCTGATGGAGGCTGTTGGTGCGAGGGTGGCAGGGCGGGAGGAGGGGGCTGCTCTCAACACACAGAATTTGCAAAACTTTCCCCAGATCAAAGTGGTGTAGAAGCAGGGCATTTTAGGAATTTTTCAGCTCCAGATTAGGTCTGTCTGAGACGTAGCTCCAAGATTTGAAAAAGCACGAAGGAAAGGAGTGTGTGCATCTGTGTTTGTGTGTGTGTCGGGGTAAGATTAAATCCCTTTTCTGTAAATTGCAGTCAAAAATGAGATCATTACTTATGACTGTAATCTGACCATTGGTCTGATTAACATAAATCAGTTTCTCTTTACTTAGGAACAGTCACTGATGTTTGACCTCCAGCTAAAATGGATTTAAAGGTTGATTCTCTAGCAGTAAGTGACTTTCATCAGGGACAAAACAGCAATTATTTCCCTTTCTCTCTTCATGGTCAAATTACTATATGACTTAAAGTACTCCACGTCAGGTGAGCTCTCCACATCACTCATACTCTTTCTCATACCTTAATCAGTCCTTAAACACTGCAGCTCTGACCGAAGCCTTTTACTCTGTATGACAGGGCAATGACGTGAGAATGGGCTGGAGTAACATGCGACTACTCTATGAACCCTATTTTGGCAAAGAAACAAAGGGAAGATTAAGTAAGCCTAGACAGTCACAATGCTGTTGATTCCCTTTAGGCTTAGAGGACGGGTAGCGTGTTGTGAGAAACTGCCACAGCTTTTTAAAGCTAATAGTGCAGAACTACTGTACAGTACCTACAGCATCAACCCACATATACTGTAGGTACTGTAAATTAAAACACTGTAGAAGTTTTGATTTAAACTAATGATTGATTTGGTGAACAAGACAACCCTACCAAGGACTCATGCTTTCAGGTCAATCTTTTGCTTTTTTAAAAATCCTACAGTAGGATGAAAACACACGTCATTCACTTATGTTTTGTGTTAACTGCAAGAAGTGGTGTCTAAGACACATTGTACATGATCAGGGGTTCAGCACCAAAATTCTGGGCCCTGTAGATATCTCGCCAAGTCCTCCAAATTAAAAAAAATATGTCATTGGTCCATAAACATGGAAGGTTTTTCTGATCTAAAGCCTCTGCCAGCAACATAATGTGTCTGTGCCTTTATGATGTGACAACACTATGGTAAAGGTTTGATTAGGCTTAGACACAAAACAACTTGGTTAGGTTTGGGGAAAGATCGTGGTTTGGGTTAAAATAAGTACTTTGTTAAGGATTGTGGTTGGGATTAAAATTACTACTTCTTCAAGGTTAGGGGACCTTCGTCATCATGGTTACAATAACAACCATGTGGGTAGGTAAAGATACAATCGTCGTCATGATTTTAAAAAGACAATATTGACTTGTGGTTGGAAACAGTGACCTCCCATGTTAAAGTCCAATGTTTTGTTGACCCATCCATCCACCCTGACCTCGTCCCCACATGGACTTTGTCTCTCTAAATAACATCATCTGATTTCCTCCTTTGCTCCAGTCATAATTACTACGGCCACTAGAGGGTTTCTGTCACTTGAACGTAAACATATGTGGTTCTGGGACACTTGCATAAACAACTGATCCTGCCATTTTTCTTGGGAGGACAGTCTCAGGGTTGTGTGGCTAAGTGAACTAACTGACAAAACGAGTTAAAAGAGAATATATGGTTTGTGGATATACCTGACCTGACAGAAATGCTGTTTAATGATGATGTAAGCTACAAAGACTTTAGATTGTATTTCACAAAAATAACACAATATACCTCAAATTTAATGACCAAAATAGTGTTTTAAGTGATTGTTTGTTTGGTCTATGGTCTACGAGTTTGACCTCTGGATAGTTTGTGTTTATTTGCCCCAAACACCCAATGTACCAGCTGTTCATTAGCTGTAAGCTAGCTAGCAATCAATGCGCCAACCGTGTCTGTGGGAATGTTTCTGTGAGTTTAGCTTCGAACTGAAATCAAACTGAAACTCCAGTTCTTTCTGTTGTTTCCCTCGAATCTTTACCTTTTCCCTCTCATCTTCATACATTTATGAAGCAGATTCATAAATATGCATTAATGTGTATCCCCATTAATGTATATTCACTGCACACTAATTTAGAACAACATGGTATCAGCAAATGGCATATGAATAACAATTTCTTAAGTTAGTTTTTGTGTTATGACTTGCATTTTTGCTTTTCGCGTGTCATTTCACACCATTTAGGTCATAAATTCAGCCAAAAATGACCTATACTTACGTTTGAGTGATAGGGGAAGTGACCAAGCGGCAACCTCCGGGGCTGAAAACTGAAGCCAATGCAGAAGTGCCAAAAACTGCAGATCCTCAAATGGCCATTTGAGGCTGGCGCCAAAAGCGAGTCAATCCCCATAGACCCCCATGTTAAAATACCCAACTTTACAGCAGAAATAAACATGTTTACAGCCTGGTACAAAAAACGGTTTTGGTCTCTCTAGCTTTACCATTTCATGACAACTGTATGGGAGGTGATTTTTTGTATAACTCACCTGTTTAAATTTTATTAAGCCGTAAAGTTATGCATAATTAAGGATGTGGCCACTTCAAGTGACAGGTCACTAGCCGCTAGGTGGCTTGTTTCAGCAACCAGGCTTCATTCGACCCACCTCAGCTCCACCACCATTTTGGATTAGCCAGGAGTTAGGCGGAGTCAGGCACTGCCAAGATGGCGACGTCCGGAGCCGCCCACTTTGACCTTCAAAATCGCTCTTCAGAAACCAGTGGATGATGTCACGGTGGCCACGTCCATGTTTTTTACAATCTATGGAAGGTGACGTCAATATGTGACTTTCTTTTTCTTTTATAAGATAGTTAGTTGGCAAAAAGTTGCAAAAGCAGCAAGAGAACACTGTTCAAGACCACTAACCGGACATTTTTACTGTCACATCAGAGCATTTTAACTGGACATTTTTACCATCATGTCGGGACATTTTAACCAGACACTTTTACCGTCACGTTGGGACATTTTTACAGCATTTTACTGATCATTTTAACCCAAACCATGATCTGTCCCTAACCCTAACCAAGTGTTTTTTGCGCCTAAACCTAACCAACAGCGTTAAATGACACGTGAAAAGCTTAAAATGCTATTTATACACCATCCCATTAGATCGTGTTGTTTAGAACAGTGGTTAAACTCTTGACCAGAACTATGGCTGTGTCCGAAACAGGGTAGGAAATAAACGTTTTTAACTAGGATTTTTTTTGCCCTCATGAAATATGTTTCGGGGGCATTTTGGATTATTTCCAGGGCAATTTTTTCAAATGATGGGAAATACCTTAGTTCTATGTTGCGTGAAAGACCAATATTCAATGACTCGTGTTTAAAAAAACAAAGGGAGCAGCCAAATTTATAATGCAAGAACATTTAATGGTTAAAAATACTCCCAGTATATAATCATAATCCCAGTTACAGATTATAACTGTGAGTATTTTTACCCATTTAATGCATATTCTATTTTCAAAACTATAAATAAACACAACGTTAGATAACAACATCACATCTTAACAACATTGCTGATTGTTTGGCATGTTATGTATGGCACTCTATTGTTTAAAATAACATGCACTATGACAGCTTTGGTAGCTTTTTTAGGCACAGGGCAGACCGGAAGAGGGTCAGCAACTGACGAGATTTCTATCATCCTTTCATTTCGAACTGATTGTAACTGAGCTGGAATTGTGACAGGTTTGCGAATTAAAAAAAACACTCCATGTTGGCAACCTTAACCATTAGTAGCTGTTACAGCTGTCTCACAACCTTGCAATGCTCGAGCAGGAGGAGGGGGCAGGGATTGTGCAGATACGGAAGCCTAGCTGAAGTCTTTGTTTAACTGTTTATTTTACGAGGGCATTTAAAAGCCCCATCATCCCAATTCCAAGGGCAATTTTACATTTTTAGGGGCATTTTCCCCCGAGCCCCCGTTAATTTCCGACCCTCCTCCAAAATCACTCCCTATTTACTATGTAACACATATTTACCTTCCGCCATTTTATTTCCGAATTTGTCTGAATGTTTTGTGTGTAAATTCATCCACTATATAGTGCCCTCAAAAACTCCAAAAAAAACGTAAGTGTCCATGGCACGTACACTGCCTTCTGCTAACAATTCCACAATGCAATGCTCCTCATTTTATAGATGCAAAAATTACCAATGTGTGACTCTAGCTGGTGTTTTCCATGGTCACGTTTAATTATAAATAAAACTGTAGAATACTTTTAGGTGAATATGAGAGTAATTTTAAAAAATGAGGAATGAGACATATCATTTAGTAACATTGTTGTAACATTGTAAGTAAGAACAATAATATCATGCTCCAATGTTTTGCCTGTTTTCAACTGGGCAGAATCAGGGTGCTTTTCCTGCTTCACAGCAAAACTGATATTAAGCAGACAGTCTTAATCCAGTCTGCTAAACAGCTCCTGTAAGACTGTAATATTCAAATACTCAATGTGCTTCTACAAATATGTATCAAAATGTGCATCTCTCTAATCTAAGGTGTAGGCTATAGTTTTTTTCCTTTTACCAAGAGAGTAACCCAAATACCAAGCCTCTGTGTGAGTTTGACTATGTCACCACATTTCATCAGAATACCCCAGACTCACCATCAGTCTGAACCAGTTCAAATAGCTCAACTCAATCTCTCAGCAGCCGACGCAGAGGCACGAGGCCTAATAAGCACATGCTAAATGTGATAAGCTGCTTTGTAGCTGCGTTTTTGCCTGTTATTTTTTTTTCACCATTCTTTTCTTCCACCCTGGTGATTTACTCACTCCAGGCGATATGTGCTTTCTGTTCAGCGTAGACATATACACACCACAGAGCAATACAAATAGATTTCTGTCTCAATTGGTCCCTCGGTGTCACAATGGAAAGATACTTGGACAGAAGACAGGGCGAAAAGGGATTTTTATGTTAGAAATATTCAAGCGCTAAATCACAATGTGTACTCTGAGGAGGTTGAGTTTAGTATTTTTAAGAGGCCCCTGTTGGAAACTGTGACTGGAGGCTGAATCCAAAGCGCAGCGCAGTTCAGCACCACTCATGAAAATTCATTCACAAGTACCTATGCAGAGGTCAAACCAAAGTTTGGGAAATGTTGCCAAAACATCTCCCACACATGAAAGTCATTTTTGTCATAGACGAGAGAGATAGGTGCCATTTGGTTTCAGTTACAGTCTAAAGAGCAGACATAAATGGAAAAATGTATCTCCTAATGGTTAAAGTTGTCTTATATTAATATCTATGCGTTTTTTATGTTACTCAAGTGCTCACATCTCACTTGTGCACTTGTGTGCATATAAGGACAATGAGCCACTTATGAGTACAGCACTCTGGCGTCTCTGTCCTTTTTACCAAGGGGCACTCTGACCAGCTGGCGGATTGCACAGATGAAAAGCAACTCTCTGCAACTCGCCGGAGTGGTACTGATGGAACCTTTTAAGAGCAGAATTGCTCCAGTGAGTGAAAACATGGCCAACACTCTGGCTGATGTCATATCCCAGCTGTTACCTCAATCAGAACAGGTCCCACCACGACTAAGTGAGTCTCAGTGCGACGCATTCCACTTAACACGCAGTTGCTCGATAAAGTACGGAGAGCTTTTTGAAGCGCCGTGTCTCTGCTGGTACTCTTGTGACCCCGCTGCCAACTACCAGGTCTCCAAAGGCCTGCTGGTTAAAAAGAGCCAGGCTCAATCAGCACATGCTTAGATTGGTGATGACTCCCCTCCCCTTGTTGCTGCTAGTCTATCAGTGTTCCCTTGTATTGCCCTCCATTTTCCATCCTCCGTAACAGACGGCACTCCCATGCAGCTGTTGAGAGGTTGTCCCTGATGTCATCTTAATAGTGCCCTGCCCCCTCTGTTTAGCATCCATCTTTCAGCATGTGTACCTAAGCATTTTTGTTTGATGACATCTTCTTTGTGGTTTTCACAGTTCAGGCCACTGATTGACCGCCCCTCCTTTCTACTAGCACTACTATGCGGAATGTTGATTGTGCAGTGTGTTGTGTTATAATGGCATGAGGGACTGAGAGTCCACGTCGGCGCAGTGAGTTTGCTGTCTTCTTGTGTCAACAGCGATTTTAGCCTCCTTCTCACCGAGAAGGGCACCACATGGCCAGCGCACACATGGAAAGGACAAGCAGTTATTCGGTTTTGACAACCGGTGCCAGCGAGACCTCAGCCTGTCAGTGTGTGTGCGTGTGTGAGTGTGTTTGTGTTTGTGTGATTCTACGAATGTTATTGTCTGAGGTTTCCAGAGAGACTACGGGAGCAGAATGGCCAAACACCAGGTATGCTCTCTTTCCTTCTCGCCCACGGCAAAGTAAGACATGTTAGCATTCATAGACACAAAGCACTAGAGGCCAACTAGCTGAAAACAGGAAGGAGAGGTGGAAAAATGACATGCACAGCACAGTAAACCTCATTCGGGGTCAGGGCAGAGGGACAAGCGGGTGGAAGACGGGAGAATATGGAGTAAAGCAAACATTTGTTTGTGAATACGTCTCAGTGCGCATTGCAGGCGAGGAGCTTGTTGTTTCACTGTTAAATTAGTGGCATTGTTGTTTTTTCTGTGTCATCAAGTATTCAGCACTAACACTCAATGGAACGTCACGTCAGAGATACAGGTAAGAGAAAAAAAAGAGGAGAGAACAGAGAGAAAGACAGCGAGAGAACTCCTGTCAGTGCTGACTTGATTGGGTATCACAATCTAACAAAACAGAGTTTACTTATTTACACTAACACTCCTCGACAGTTCCTGCAAATTCCTCCAACGTTGCCAAATGCAACTGTGAAAAAATATCCGAACCCCCAAACAAGAGGAGACTCTATTATTATTTTAATTATGCTCTTTTTGTTTCATTTCCCCCAGCTGAAAGTCAGTGGAGGAGTGTGTGAGTGAGAGAACAAGAGTGTTTGTCTAGTGTTAGGAAGCACCCCAGTGATTCTTCAGCAGGTACAAAAGCTGGCATGTAGGAAATAGCTCTTATTAAAGTCAATACATATACATATTCCTGATGCATAATTTATTGCTACTTCTGTAGCATTAGAGCAAGCACTGGAGAATAGCTTCACACACAACCACTGTTTGGGATTTTTCAAAGCGTTTCGAAAAGGTGCACAAAATATGCCAAACTCAGGGTGAGAATAAAAATCTAGTGTGTTTGAGCAAAGCTATTCATACCGTTCAACTGCTCAGGTCACTGCAACACAACTTCAATTGTAAGATTTACTGCACATGAAATATGTTATGATAAACCACAAAGTTTTTCTTTTTTTGTATGATTTTTCTACAGTTTTAATGTTAACAAACCGCAAAATGACTAGACCTTTGACTGCATTACAACTACAGTGTGACTCAACAGAAGACAACTAATCTAAGACTGTTTCCATTTTAGTGTAAAGCAAAAACATTCTCATTCCCAACTCACGTGTCTGCAGTGTCAGACAACAGGTTAATGGGGCAAAACAACTCAATTAAATAAGTCAACAGTTTTTGGTTCCCATCATTAGCAGCGTAGCCAAGCAGGCCGGAATATTGCACATTCCAGACTAAAGCAGGCCATCTGGTCCCCGACTGCACAAAACATCTCTTTCATATTAAGTGTTTATTGTTTGGTTAGATTGATGCCGTTAATATCAGCCTTTCAGAATGACAGATTAGCATCACCTCCTAATCAGCGCTATTAGAAGATAAATATCAGTAATTTAATCACTACAGCAATTTCTTTTACAATAATAAGATTTACAAATGTAAGTGATTAAGTAATTAGCTTACATCTCTGAAGATTACAATCCCCTGGACTTTGGTGCATCTGGTTTTCTGAAGATTACACAGTTTCACTTCAGTCGCCTGCCTTCATTTTTTTGTGAATGAGATTTGTGCTTGACCAAAGCATAATGTTTGCAAATGACCCCGAAATGCTTCAAGTGATTTTTTTTTTTTTTAATTTCATAAGTCTACCATTTTCTGAGTGGACGTGCAGCACAAGTACTGCACACAAGGGAGATGAATGCCTTACATTTATTTCAATTGAAAAATTATATACACTTGATAAAATAAAACCAGGCTGTGGGGTGACATATATAAACAGTTATCAAGGATTTCTTTGTTGCTGGGAGAACACTGGCCCTTGGGCTACTCCTGGTTTCAACATTCTAAAGCTCTACCTTTTGTATTTACAAAGTAATTTGTCGGTTAGTGTTAATTTCCTAAATGCAACATAAAAGGAGCGCAGTGCGGTGAGAAAAAAAATTAAAGGGGAAAATCATAAAAACAGCAGAGAATCAGGCAAATTGCTTCCATGTGTCTGCGGCTGCCAGAGCTAAAGGAAGCGGAGCGCTGCCTAAATGCCCCTGACCCGCCGAGACTGGGCCAATTCAGTTTGAAAGGCCCAGCTCTCTAATGAAGGCCTAATTTTTATTGCCACTCCATTGACTTCAAAGCAGTTCAGGTTGCCAAACATAATTTCACTGGAGGTATTTTCAGGTGCACTGCAAATAGTTCATAAATAATTTCCCCATTAGTCCAGGCGATGCACTTTTTGGGTGAATGTTTCGTCTGTTAGTCCTCTACCACACCACTCCCCCCCCCCCTCCTCCAGCCTTAACGCCACCACTACCAACAGTACACCAAGCAACAACCCTGCATCCTTCCTCTATCCCTGCACCCCCGTCAGCCCCTAACCTTAGTACTCTTGGAGCTTAAGGAGTCAAATACCGCTTAGTGGCTCTGTGAGTTTTCTGGTGAGGCAGGGAGACAGACATAGCTCGGCGCTGTCAATTCCTGAATAAGGAGCCCCACAGCCAGGGAGACACAGCTCCACCATTACAGGATTAGTGAATTAAAGTAAATCCAACCCGAGGAGGCCCAATCACTATTGGCTTATTGCTTGTGACCATGCTGACATTTTGAATGGCTACCTGCTATTGTGCAAGGAATGGCACGTGAGATGCAACATTTTGCCAGGCTGACCAGGGAGTGTCCAACAGCTTTCATAAAATCTGTCTTAAGGAGCTCTAACTCTCTGAGTCACAGAGAGGATGATTTGTATCAATTTTATTGAATTACAGAATTTAATTTACCATGAGCAGAATAACTGGGCACAGAAAATGGATGGATGAAAATTAGTATTGTAACAGTTTTGAGTGGCAATGGGTTTTGAAAGA
Organism: Scomberomorus guttatus; assembly: GCA_038419695.1. Taxonomy (NCBI): domain Eukaryota; kingdom Metazoa; phylum Chordata; class Actinopteri; order Scombriformes; family Scombridae; genus Scomberomorus; species Scomberomorus guttatus. The sequence goes on along the minus strand of CM076456.1, from coordinate 9,929,185 downwards.
CTGTCCACAATCATTTTTTTATTAGTATCTACTAGAAATGGTCATTCAATGTAGTAACTTTCAAGTTAATCAAGTCAAATAATAATAGTCTCTTAAAGTCCTTAAAAGATTACAAATCAATGTGAAGATGTCAGTTTCTAATAAAAGCTGCTCTCATTTATACAATCCATCCTTATTGTTGCCAACCACAGGTGTCGAATGGTTTGTTTGTCACTGAATGGCAAGCACGGGATCCGTACTTTGGATTTAAGGACCTGAAAGGCCCTGGACTAAATAAAAGAATTGTGGTTTGTAAAGAATGTGGAAGAAGTTAAAAACACTGAATCCAAAGCTCCAGAAAACATACCCAGAAAGGTCTGTATGTTAGCTGTTAGCTGCGAAAATCACTGCTTTTCTTGTTCTGGTGTAAAATGTGACGACTAGGACCAATAAATTAAATTTCAAATTGTGCTTCAGTCTCTTTTTGATTTTACCATTGTAAAATATTGTCATGGCAGTGCTGTTCTTCCTCTTACGCTGCGAAACACTTTAGGAGCCAGGTTAGCTCTAGTTACTATTGTAGTCTTATTTCAGTTGTCTGAGACTGATCACACTGCTGGTGACCCCTGACCTCCCTGTAAAAAGTCTCGGGGAAAGGAGAACTCCCTTATAAGGATTCAAATAGTATCACATTACTTCAGTGTGATCGTTATTAACAATGGTTAGCCTTTTAAGGTGAGCAAAGGCACCTATCCAAAATGTGGTGTATTCAGTCAAATCAACATTTTAATGGATAGTGAAAGCCTCCCAGAATCCTGCAATCACAAGCCTAATTCAAAACAAACTAATAATAAAAAAGAATCAATGCCATCAAAGCACATGTGTTTCCCATTTCCAGGCATTCTCAGAGACGTAGTGGAATCTTGTGGGGCCGTGCCTTGACTTAGCAAGCCGTTAAACTAGTTTTTTCCCTTTGTCCAACGCTCTGTAAAGAACTTCATAAAAGCTATGAACCTTTTGATAGGTAATAACACGCAGGAAGCTGCACGGGCCAAGATGAGTTGGAGAGCTCTGGAACCGACTGGGCACCAAATGTAAATCTCCCAAACAGGAATACCAAGCTGATTGCCCATTAACCAACCCCCGCCCAATCATCCACATTTCTCCTCCTTTTTTTTTACGTTAAGATATTATTATTGTTCTATAATTGCGTTTCCTCCCCTGCAGCAGACCTGATTCTTTGAAGAGGGAAGAATGGAACACTTTTTTATTGTAAGCAGGCAGGTATTTTGCAATAAACTGGGGTGTTGTCATTGTACCCATAACATGTTTAATGTGAAAACAGGCCATAAATCACAGCAGTGATAAGTGATTACTCTCAACTCCTTCTCTTTCTCTCTTTCTCCTCCTCCCGTATGTTTGCTCACCGTTACTCCATTTCTCCAGGTGATTCCCTCCATCCCCCACCCACCAGTACTGAATCAGGACACTTTCTTGTTTCTTGTCTTGATGTGTGATAGTACCAGCACGTGTTTGTCCACACTGAAAGTATGACGTAGGAACGGGGCAATTAGATGTGTACAGATGTATCTTATATCAAAGTACTGTAGGTCGATGTTAAATACAAAAGACAAGCATATGGTGCTGTACTAGCTTTCTCCTTCAGGATCACTCAAGTCTTTACATGTTTTAGCAGAGGGCCTCAACCTAATAAGAATACAGTATACATTACTGTCATCATTTTGGTTGTCTTACAAAAGTCAGGAACTAATACAGATGGCATTTACAAGCTTTTTTTAAATTAAATCTGAACACATACATTTAACTTTCACTTTTTATTTATTTCATAATTTCATGGTTTTGTTGTTGTTTTTTTAGTCATGCCATTCAGTCCTGTCTTGTCAAATTTATTTTCGAAATGTCTTGTTTTGTCCATTTGTAAAATAAATACATAATAGAAAGAAAGAAAGAAAAAGAAAAAATCTGTCTGTCATCTAGTGTGAATCTGGTAGTTTCTTGCATGTTGACATTCACTGCTCCAAGTTCAAGTCTTGGTATCAGAGCAAGGAGAGCTTTCAAAACAATCCCTGCTCACTACAGCATTACCCTTTTTGACATAAAAAAGGCGACACTATATTATCTGTGATGCATTACCCCTTCAAGCATGTTTTAAAGTCTTTGTTAGTTGGTTTACATACTGTATGGAAATCAGTGGATGCCTGGAAGAAACAAAACAAAACATATGTTTTTAAAAAAGGTTGGCAGTAATGTTAAATATGCTTTTTGAGGTTAAATGGGTTAAAGCATATGAAATGACACCATCACATTAGCATTAATAAGCAAATTCAAAAGGCATTACTAAATGAATTATGTTGCTATTCAGGATAATCATGTAGAGAGACGTTCAATAGTCATTCATGAAATCATCCAGATAAGTTGAGATATATAAATAGTCGTTCTTCCTGCTTCTCACATGGCTGCAGTGTTTATCTCTGTCAGTCTGGTGTTTGGGATCTGATCAATAACACAAGACTGATGTGTCTCATGATTCATGGCTACAGCCGCTCTAATTCCCTTACACACACAAACCTTCATTAATGAGTTGTTATTGGAAGAAAGAGAGCCATTGGTATCTGTTAAACACACATGGGTCCTCTTAATGAGCTCTCTCTCAACACAAACAGTCGTCTCTCTGTCAGCTCTTGGGCACAGTCCTACCCCGGGGTTCAAACTAACCCGCGCTCCTGAAACACGGTGGAGGAGTGCCATTGTTCCACTGTTAGCAGTGAAAATGTTCTTACAGCTGAAGCCATTACCTTAACTGTACCGTTGTCTCAACTGCGGCAGTCTTGTTCCTTGAAGAAAAATAAAAAGCACCTGCTTTAACTGGAGAGACATTTTTTCTTCTCTGCTGTTGGGATTGAATGGGTCCTTGAATGAGTTTGATTTTTGATGGATGGAGATGTGTCCAGACTGGCTCTCTGTGCTCTAGCAGGCCCTAATCCAGGCCCCAAGAGGCCCCTAGCCGTGTCCTTTATCCAATTCCACTGACTCCCAACAGGAAATGAGAGCTTCAGGGGGCACTGGTAAGGAGACGGGAGGCTCAGTCACATGCAGGGGTACAGACACACTGCACACCCAGAGCAGATGTGAAACAAAAGAATCCAACGATAATATTAAATGGATCACTGATAGAAAACAGGGCAGTTGCCAAGAAACGCATTTTCTTTGTCTTTCTCTCTGTTTCTTTCATTCTTTGACATAAATCAGTTTGTCTGAGCCCAACATGCAGCGCAGAATTTACACCCAGGAATTACTCAGTTCTCCAAAACCATTTCAGTTCAAAGGACGCTTAAAAAGTTTGGGGGCTTTTGTCTTTGTGAGAGGCGACCCCTCCCAAACAGAGGCAGCCATTAGATGTTCCGGACATAATTAATCAGGGAGAGCGGCACGACACTGATCTGCATCAAACACTCCCCATTTCCAGATATCTCCTCCAGATTTTCCACTAACACTTTCTAATCATAAATAATCACACACAAAAAAAGACACTCAATTAGATTAGTCTCCAAAGTCCCGGCGTTACAGGGAAAAGAAGACATTCCTCTGGTCCTTTGCTAACTATCAAGCTAAAGCGTAATTGCTCTCTGGTGACTTCATACCAGTTGCAAGCTCGGGGTTTAACTTGCCTTATTAGGGGATTTTCAGAGCAGCGTGGATTGAGTGTATTGAGTTTAGACTGACTAGTATGAAAGAGAAGATTGGAATCATCCATAGACAGTATATGGAGATTAGATTGCCCCTTGTTTTGATTATTGTGCGACATGTTGTGGAGTTATCGTCTGCAACATAATGATGTCTGGAGTTTGTGCCCGGAGTTTCATAGTTAGATTTGCGGGGAGAAAAGACTCCAGTGAATAACATCAAGTCTTCAGATGCCTACAGAGAGATTTTATGATGTCGTAGCAGCATTTGATATGTTATTCAACTTGCATGTTTTATCCATTTGACTGACCAGTACAGTGGTTGCCTTTTGCATCGCCTTAATATATTAGAAGAATTCCCCAGTTCCCTCCTTCAGTCCTATCACTGCCTGCATACCTATACCTCCTACCCATACGCTTTGACTCAAAACCTTAAGAAGAGAACCCTGAAAAACATCTATCACAAATGACAGGGCTGCTACTTTAGACTTGCATTTTTACCATATTTATGATGTTATAAGAGCTTATCACAAGTCAGTGGATAACCAAAGAAGGGGAGAGAGAGGAGTTTTAAAGGTTAAAATCTTTTGCAATTTTAAGATAAGTAAAAATTAAAAAATTAAAAAAAGAAATAGAGCCAGTGTCCCACAAAGTAGTAGCTCAAACAATACTGTTATTTGATACTTTCTGAATCTTGCTCCATTAAAGTCTGATTAAAATCTGAGTAGTAAGCCAAATCTCTAATTTACTATCAGTACACCATTTGAGATGCTACTCCCAGGGAGAGTATGAACATGGATGGGATCTACAACATCATGTCACCAGATCCAATCGGCGATAATAGGAGTGATTGGAGTGGGTTTGGAAGGGGTGTGGGATTGTTATTGGCTGGTAAAGAAATCAAGGAATCACTGCACTGAAAGGAATTCCTTTTCCCCAAAACCCCAGATTTTTGTTTCTTCCTATGCCAACTGAGATTACTGCATAAGGGGTTTTCTCCTTGCCTCGTCCCCCCGGTGAAAGAAATTGCATTGACCTCTTCTATCTATTGCTTCCATATGCAGGCAGTTATCTCTCTTGCAAATGGAAATGAGACCCAAAATTGCAACAAATGGGGCCATGCCACTGAATGCAGATGTTCTCTGCTCCTCGCCCAGAGTACACATGCCCGATCAAATTAACTTTAACCCCTCCGCCGACAGAACAGACATCTCTTTTACAAACCCTCCGCTCCAGCAATTTGTTTTGAGTCGAGGCCCGAGGAACAACTGTATGTCCACACGTGGTAAATAAGAAGTGATAGTATCAAACACCTGGACCAGGCAAGGTTCAGTGTTACCCCACTGAAGGGGCCCCCAGCGCCAGGCCTCTAAGCCTTCCCCTTCCCCATGCATGGGCCCAGTTTGGCCTCCTGGTCAGTTCCCTCTTTTTGGGTTTCTCCCTCTCTCTCTCTCTGCTGCTGCTTTGTGAGGGGAATCGGCTGTTTGACGGAGAACACCTGCTTGTGGGGTGATTCTAGGGGGTCGAGGCTGAGAAGCTACAGTGATGGAGGGATGAAAGAGCGGCGAGAGAGAAGGTGGAGGGGGAAAATTGTGAGAGGCTAACAGGTGCTTCCTCTACTGGACTCTGGGAAAGGCAAAGCACTGATAATGTATGTAAATGGGAGCAAGCTCTTCGTGCCCACATCCCTTCATCAAGTCTCTCTATCTCTCTCTCCCTCTCTCTCTCCACTCCCCCTCCTTCTGAATAATAAGAAAGCCCTATAAAAGTGGCCTCACAGATAATTTACCAAATTGGTTAAATGTTGCTGAGAGCCTGGAGTGTTAATATGCTTCCATTCAGAGCAGGCAGGGGTCAGAGGAGTCAGTGGTTAGCAGGAACCAGACAGAAACAACACCGCTCTGATGATCCCATCCCACACAATGCCCTTTAGGGTTGTTCTGTAATGACCAGCATGTCTGAGCACATTTAGCACTACATACAGTATATCCACATTGGATATGAACTGTGTTTTGTTTACTCATACACACTTCAGAATGGCCTTGATACTATTGTTGATGACCATATCTTATATCATTGGGTCATTTTGTGTGGATTGTTTTGTATGTTTGTTTGTTTGTTTTTTTGCAGTGAACTTTTTTTTTTTTTTTTTTTTTTTTTTTTTTGCACTCTGCCACCATCTGCTCTCCTTTAGGGACCCTGATTACGCCTAATGAGTGTTTCCAAGCCCAGTCCCTCATCTATCTCCATAGACCAAAAAACACAGAACATGTCCCTGCTATTTCTCCACCAGTGGCCCTCTCGCTTCCTTACATCCATCTCTCTCACAACACACAGCAGCAACTTGCACCGTGGCTAAATCCATGCCATCATTTATAAGGCTGTCAGCTTAATACACACAAATATTACATACATGTAGAAGGCATGCAGAATTGGAACATACAGGTGCTAACTTATTTGGCTGGGTCTGTTCCTGGTCCGGGCTAATGAGGAGCAGGTGAGTGGCTGTTGCTTTAATCAAGTGGAGAGTGGGCCGCGCACAGATTTGCAGCTTGTTGAAAGGGCCAGTCGTACACATGGGCTTCATTATGGGGTTAGGGGAAAATCAGTCAGGAACAATTGTTTTCCCACTCCTGCTGCTAAACTGGAATATTTTTCTCTGCCTGTGTCTCACACACTGACACACACACACATACTCAGAAAGATGATAGATTCCAACTTGTCGACTTTGGAGAAGAAAAAAACCTGTCCCAGGCTTGAGTCAGTATGTCATTAGTGAGGACAGTTAAACTTTGCCAGATAACAAAGAGCAAGTGAAATTAAGCAAATTAAGATACATTACAGTTTCACAATTTAATATATTGTTATCCACTTTAAAAATATACATTTTCGCGTTTTATCATTAAAGCTAGAAGTAGATGAACATATTTTTTGTTCATTCTCACTACCAGATGCATAATTAAAACACATAACTCCTACATTCTCAAAAGTATATAGACCAGACCAGCACATATGGTACTTTGCAAACGTCATGGTTGTGCCCCTTTTTGGGGGATAGAAAACCTCAGATCCTAAAGATGTTAATGCAATTTGACGTGTGTTTAGTTGAGAATTTTGACAAGTTTGTATGCCTTCATTTTGTGCTCAACAAACCTTTGTTTTATAGACATGTCTAGTAATTATTTTGCTACCTTGCCTGAACCTGAGTGTTTACGATACTTCATACCATCATGCCCCTTCAGCCTCCCTACATCCAAGTGGATCAATGACCCGACACAGTGGCCGGACATTGCTTATCCAGACATCTACACATTATCGAGTCACCAGGTAGCATTAGGCTAAGTGTTGTTTGTATATAACCAACCTGTTAATAGCCAACTGTTTGACCTAGGCTAGGCTGAAATTTAGTTGGAGACGACATTTTGATGCTGCTATAACATTACTGTATGACTATACTCCAGCAGCCTCCCACTCAAGCTAGCTACAGCATCATTTAGCTATTTACCACACTGACGGTGAATATTCATGTATCTGTATGTGTCTCAAATCTCAGTGTGAAAGACTGAAAGACCCACACACATGGGAAGACAATTGGTTCAATAGCTTTCCCTCCTTGTCTCGTCTCCGGATAGCTCGAAGCCATAAAGCTCTCCTTTTTGGATCCCTTTCTTTTCCAGGAAGGATGGGGAACCGGAAATCTGGATTTGTGTGTTTATTTGTTTTACAACCTGCTACACAACAGCTTTTCATCAATTTCCTGTTTCTCCTGTTATGTGAAGGCGCGATTCTTCCCCCCAAAAGAGGGCGCAGCCTTGGCACTTGATGACGTGATACTGGTCTAGTTTATTGATAGTAGTAAAACAGCTGTACAAAAATATTTCACAGTAACATAAATTTATTTTTGCTGCAAACTGACTGGCACAAAGTAAGAGCTTCAACCAACAGGAAGAGGACTGCCTAACTACTTTACAGATGGGAAAGCAATTCGCACACACACATCTGAAAGTGCTGCACAGTGCTAAAGAGCTTATAGCCAGGTGATTACGTTGTGTTGAAGCTACTATAATTCAACAATCTTCAGCATAAACAAATTCAAAACATGTGTTCCAGAGTATTGCTGTGGTTCACCCAATTAGCTGTCTTTCAGTAAAAGCCAGTTAGCCAAAATGTTTAATAAATTCATACAAATAGTTAAATATTGTATGACATGCACAGCTTATTCTCTACAATTATAGTAAAACCAAAAATAAATACTAGTGAAGTGAGCATTTCTATATTTGGCTTCACATCACTTTACTTCATCTGCTGCTAGCGAGTGATAGTGAAACCCAATAAAGTCATGATGAGTATCAAAGATGTCCAAGACAATAGGTTTCTTGGGTTTATAGTTGTCTGGGTTTCTATGCTTTTGAATGTAAATAGAGTTAGCATTTAATCTATATCATAGGTTTATAAATTTTACGGTCAAATAATATATTTTAGAACATTTTTTAAAATTATGAAAAAATGAAATTTAAAAACTGCAAATATTTCAAATTTTTTTGTTTGATTTTGCAAGACAGCAGACCTTCTCCTACCTGCTATGTGCTAGTTTTAGCTAGGGTGTAACTTACACAACATGGTCATACTATAAATTATATTTTCCTCATCCTGTAACAGCCATGCACACTCAGATGCAGATAGCACAATTTTGCACATAAGAACTACAACAATATCTACAATAGCAAGTGGAGCCGGATGTCCCCTTTGCATTGTGTATTTGCCTTCTCTTTGCAGTCTGCATGAGTGTATGAGAGTTAGGGCCATCTGTGGGACAGATGATATGAAATACTATCATGGGACTCAAGGCGTCACCAAAGTCATCAAATTTCAAATCCAACCAGTGGCTTTGAGTAATGAGTTTAAAAAGAAATTTACTGCACAAAATGTATTCAAACTGACTACATGACAAATTCTGCAAGCAAGATTTGTCTCACTATGAATCAAGCTTTGAGTGACTAAAGTGGGATAAACAAAAGGAAACAAATTATGTCGGTGGGCCACAAAGAGCTGTTTGTGATTTATGGACCACTGGGGAGGTATAAAAGCACATTCACACAAATTATTCTTACAATTCAGACAAATGAGCAAATAACTCCATGTTAGTCTTAACAGGAATATATGACTGTTTTGGAGAGTTACAACATTGAGCCCCCTCATTTCCAGTTTAAATGGAGTGATTCTTAAGAATTATGACGTTTCGGGACTACCATGAAACTGAGGAGGTCTGTGTTTAAAAAGTTCACATCTGCATTTGATGAATAGCTACAAATATGCTATAAATATGTCATAGCTAGATGTAAATACTTACTTTAGTATCTGACAAATCAACATTTGATTCCCAAATTTTGCAGATTTATTAGATGTGGTCCCAGCTTATGTTGCCAGTGGCAATACACACATAAAATACAGTAATTCTGCTTAATTTAATTGTGTCAAATAACTGTATTTCTGAGACAAACCTTATTTGTTATGTTTCCTTGACAGAGACAGTAGCTGAATATGTAATACTTTACTTTTGTTTACTTTTTGAAACTAAGTACACAAAATACATACGGAATCCACAGAGGCAAAATCCATCCTTTCTTTTTCTCCTTGTGTTGGTTCCTTGAAATATTTGTTATCGTTCCAACTCCCCTAGCCTTAGCAAGGCCACAGAGCTTTTACCCAAAGCCTTTACTCATGCAAACCAAATTGCTTTCTGTTTACCTTTACAAACTCTCGTCGCATTCTTTTTTTTTTTTTTTTTTGTATTTGTATTCACAAGAGGGATGTGTAAAGCTGTGCTAGCTCTCTGAGTCCAAACTTTAATGACTATTCAGTATTTAAAAATCATATGCTTTATCCTGCAGTTGAACCTTCTGGGGTGAAATTTAGAGGAGTGTGTGTGTGTGGTGTGTGTGTGTGTGCGTGTGTGTGAGCGAGAGAAAGAAAGTGTTTATAACTTTGCATGCATACAGTACACGCATGCCCCTGTGTGTTAAACTCAACAATGACTGCATCCAAAGTTGAAAAATTAAACTCGACCTAGCTCTGCATCTGCAAGACTTCTAGTGAACTTTGGAAGGTCATCTCCAAGTAAACGCAACGCCTGATTTTGCATAAAACTCAACGGATGATCTTTGACAAAGCTGCTTAATGTGTCACTCCACTGACAGGCTCCCATCAGTCCTCATTAAGTCCAGCCATGTCAGAGGTGTCAGCTGGAGTCTCTCACCGTACACCAACACCCTTGCCTTATGAAAGCAGGTGACAGGAGGAGTTACTGTCATAGAGGAGGGACTGCAAACTCGCACCAACCCCTCTGTCAGCCGTTATGACTGGAAAAATACTGTGCAAAGATGCAATAACAAGGAGTGTTTTGGCCGGTCATTGGCACAGAGCAGGGAACAATTAAGAGTGTTTTTTTTTTTTTTCCTTTCTCGCAGAGGTCTGTCTGTGGAGGCAGGAGGTTGTTAAGTTGTTTCAGAGACACCCTGCACCTGTAGTGCTGCTCTGTGAAGCAAGGGCAGGCGTGGGAGTGTGAAAAGAACTTCTCTTTAACCTTTGAACCCTGACCCTTCTCACTGTTTCAAAGTGTAAAATGGGTGGCAGAGGAAGACATGGCTTTACGTTTGATGAAGAAAGCACAGGAGAGTGGGAAAGTGAAGGAAAACCAGCAGTTAAGTTGATGCTTGTTTGTCACACTGGAAGAAACGTAATAGCTGTGAGACACTTTATGCTTTCCATGTCAAAAAGGTGCTATTTTATTTGGATTTATGTTTTTTTATATGCACAAGGGAGAATTACTTGAAAATGAAACAGCAGACATTTATGCTCTTTATAGCACTCTATTACTTCTACACTCACGGCTTTGTTGCGCAGTCATCTTGGGTCGAATATCATTCAGTGGGTGAATAGCAGAGAGATGGAGCTGCACTCAGAATGTGCCTCTCTGTTGCCAGTAGGTGCAGCTGTAGTTTAAGCCAGCAAAACAGTGAAAGTGCAGAGGGGGAGGGGGTGATATATGGTCTGAGTTAAGTTCGAGTTAATTGAGGGATGATATTAACAGACCATGAACATTTTTGGAGAGCTGTTATGGAGCTAAACCTTCTGTACCATAAGGAGCTGGACTATTTGGCAACAGACATGTTAAAGGGGACACTGGGAAATGATTTCCCCGGTCTCCCATTGAGCCCGATCAGCTTTCCAAGTACTAAGACAGAAAACAGACGCTGTTTGATTAGTCAGTGTGAGCATCAGTGTGAGCTTTTTTGCTTTTTTTGCAGAGGAGAGCAAATTAATCCCTCTTCCAGGAAACTGACACAGTTGGTTCTTATCACATTTTTTTTGTCATTGCCTCCGTATCTGTTGTGAGGTCTGTGTATTATTTAACTTTAATATGTCATAGATAAAAATGCTAAAGCATGCATATAGTTTTTATGCATGCATGTGTGTCAGGTGGATTTCACTGAAACCTTTGACCTCCCCGGAGTAGGAAGTTTCACCAGCAGGGTCTGCTAGTTGTCTGAGCAGGTCCACTTCCTATGGGTACAACCACGTTTCCTGTTAGGCTGGTGGCCCTCTTGGTACGGTCCTGTATGATGTATAACGGTCTGAGCCGCAGAGTGTCTGTATATTCTCTGACATTTGTGTGTGTAGCTGCCCTGCAGACCGTAAAGCTGTCTTAACTTAAGCAGTGATTAATACACCCATCACTTTCTAAATGCTGCCTGCCTGTTCTCCAGTCTCAGCCCCAACAGAGTAGACCAATGTTTGCCTTTCCCAAAGCACCCTCCCTTTACGACAGCACAGGGTCAGGGGGAGAAAGAAGCATTCTTTAATTTGATAATTAGTCTGTGGACTCTTTGGGGTGAAAGAAAAGGATTGGCCTCATTAGCTGTAATTGTCTAATTGCCTTTCATCTAAATAGTGCGTAATTTTCACTTCACGGATTATACAAATACCATAAATGCGCCTCTATGTTGTTTGTGTATCTTGCAACTCACCTCTAGGAAAAAAAGCAAATTCTGCTGTCAGAGCCTGGCTGGAGTGAGAGATGGGTGTGTTTAAATAGTGAGACTGGTGGAAGGATTGGAAAATGGACAGAGGGAGAGAAGAGGAGAAGAGGAGGGCATACGGTGACACATAAGACTGATTCCAAGAGCTGATCTGCCAATTAACTGAATGCTGGCTAAACCACTTCCCAAAATGATTGGACAATAGCTTAGCAACCGTAACTAGGCACGGGAAGTCTGTAAAGCTTTGTGCATTCCGAAGCAGTGTGCATGGAAAATAACACTGCGTTCACGTTATAGCGTTCAGACTGTCATTACAAGCAGCAGAGTGGAAAAGAAACATTCGTGTCAGCCTCCTACTTGTTACAAGTCAGAGATATCAGAAACTTCTGACTGGTACGACATTGCCCACTTAACAAAAAGAACTACAGAAGTGTTGCTGGTAAAATGGCTGCCAAATGTCGAATATTAACCGTAACAGAGTCAATTTAGCTAATTTAAACTGAGCTATACACTAGGTAAGGGTTAGGGTTATGGTTTCATTTGTTAAAGGGCTGGTATTGTGGAAACCAAGAAAAATGCTCTTTGGGATGGATTAGAGATTAGAGATAGATAAAATTACTCAATTCTATCTCCTCTGTCTTTATTTAAGTTATTTGAAATTTTGAAATTTGCGGCTGAAGAGTGAGCAGTATTGAGGCAGCACTCGTTACTATGTCACACCAGAAAGTCAAATCAAATATGCAGGAAGCCTTAGCATGAGCCCACCCTTGCCGAAACTTCTGTAGTCGGAGTTAGCATTTCAGCTGGGTGACGAACAAAGCAGGACACTGGAGTGTTGCTGGTTGTCCAGCAGCTTTTGGAGAATCTTTCCTCCGTTCATCAGAAAATGGTTGTTTGTGTGTTCCGCAGTTCACTGTAGGATTTTCAATTTTTTCATCTTCAATCTTTGGATGAAATTTTAAAACAAATGCACCCGTAAACATTGTTTCTTTCTGTTCAGCTAAAGGAATATATCCGTGTTAAAGCTAGGCTAGCGACATCTGGCTACATTTGAAAAAATTACTTTTACTTTGTGAGGAAACTTAGACACAGTCTTACTGTTCTGAAACATCCTTTTCAAATCTCAACTATGCAGCAGCAGGTTCTTCCCCTTCATTCAGGATCAGACTCCAGTTCATAGAGCGCTCCAGCTGCAGCCATTACTCCAGGTAAAGATGCCACGTAAGTGAACATTATTCATTAGGTAGTATTGGAGGTGTGCCCCCCACCTTCACCCACAGCCAATTGGAGTAGGTGGTCAATAATAATTACGATTTTATGTAAATAGCTTCCGAAACAGCCTGCTGGAGGACAAAGGGGAATCTGGGCTGTAAGGAAAGATGGATTTAGAGAAATCTCAACAACTTTAGGTGATGTCATAGATATGTTTAAAATAGACTCAGTATTTATAAAAATTAGTTCAAAAAGGCCAAAATACCAGATCTTTAACAAACTACTACAAATACGTAACACAACAACAGTATTTAATTTAGTTATTTATCTAGTGTGACTACAGGAGCACAGAAGTGACACTCTGTGCCTAAAGACTTTGGAGGCTTTTTATCAGCTTTCTAACAACAAAAACATGGATTCAACTGCTCTAACACAAACTGCTAACGTTAGCATAGCTGGCTAATTTGCTTACTACCTACAGTAGTAACTAGCATTTTGTTCTTCCACAGTCAAGAGTTAGATTATCGTTAGCTACTGTAACAATCCAGTCTCACGGCAGTTCGTGAAATTGTCACAAAATTTAATCTATAGATTCGTGTACATGGACACGAATTTTACATTTTTTTCGTGACACTCAGCATGACTTTCGAACTAATGTATTTCATTTGGAAGTATGTTTTGTGCCTGCACCACTTTTTTTTCAGTCAGTCAGGACTCGGGAGCACAGGAGCAGTATTGTTTTTTCTCATTTGTTATTCATTTTTTAATTATAAACGCTATGTTACTCAACATTTAATCACAATATTTTATCCTTTTTTTCCATTTTTATTTCTTTATTTTAATTCAGTAATCAGTAATCATCAGTAATCATTACAGTCAATAGTCCGCGTCAGTCCGGTGGGCAGACCGGAGGACCTGCTGACTTGTTACTCCATTCAAAAATGTTGAGATTTAATATTGCTGTCCTTTTCTGAAAGCAGGCAGCTCACATAAAACATGATAAAACCTGACAGTTTGACTTACAGACCACCTGAATTTAAGAACCAAAGCAGCGGGATTAAAATCTGAGTTTTTATTAAGTTTTTGTGAATTGTGAGTGTTAAGTGAATCGGGCTAGCTAACGTTAGCAGTTTTATTTCCAGCATGTCTGCGATGATGTATCAACTGGTTTTGTTCCATTTCTTAGAAAGGGTCCCTGATTAACTTTCACACAGCTCTGTAAATACATTTAAGAACTTGCAAGCTATTTTATGCATTTTTCTCAGTAACATTCGCGGTAGCAGGTGCTAACAGGCTAAGCTGACAGTGTGTTAGTGGCATTGCAGTGCACTCATTGGAGTGCTTTATTGAATGACGTGGCTCAATATTAATTAAGGAAGACTCCATGTTTTAGGAAAGATGATTTCATATTAAATATCCTCAGCCACATATTCTTGGAAATATAAAATTAAATGAGCAGCTTTACATTTCACAATCACAGGCTTCTTAACAGAGATAGCGGCATTTTGATTCAGGTTGCAGCAGACTGGCAGCAATCTGACATGGAAATATAGCCCACCAACAGCAGACAACCCAAAACAGTCAAATGTGCCACATCCATCCACAACACTGACACCAAAAAAAAGGTTATTTCTCAGAATTGAGAACAGGTCATCCGGTCCACCCACCGGACTGACATGGACCATTGACTGTAGGCCACTGATAAAATTAAAATAAAGGAGTAAAAACAAGGATAAAATCTTGTGATTAAATGTTGAGTAATGTAGCAGTTATAGTAAAAAATGAGTAAGAAATGAAAAAAAACAATCCAGCGTCTGTGCTCCCGAGTCTCGACTGACGGAAAAGAAAAGTGGCGCAGGCACAAAACATACTTCCATTTGAAATACATTAGTTTGAAAGTCGTGCTGAGTGTCATGAAAAAAATGTAAAATTCATGTCCATGTACACAAATCTATAGATTAAATTTCGTGACTATTTCATGAACTGGCGTGAGACTGGGTTCACTGTAACTACATTTATTTTGTGGGGTTACAGATTCAATTAGAAAAAACCCTGCATCCAGTTCCAGATGCTACTATGTCAGAGTTTAGGGTAATATACTAGTGTTGGGCAGGTTTACCTACAAACTTTCATTCACAAAACCTTTTCTCATAAAAGTGAAACACATAAAAGTGAAAAACACTGTATGAAAATACTACAATTAAAGCATAGCTAACCTCTGTTTCTTGTCCAAGTTGCAGTATAGAATGATGTTACTTATTTGTTTCCATGTCTTCTACATGGATCATCAGCTGGTGAGGATGCAAACGTTTACCTGGGACCTGTTTTTAGACTGTTTTAGTCTTTTTTGCTTCATCACACAGTCCTGAATTATGTATGTATCAAATACATGTCTAAGACCCTTTTGCAGAGTTCTGATGATCATACAAATCAGCTTAAGACATTTAAAAGCCATAAGGAATTGGATTTTTAACCAAATCACAGAGATGATGTTAATTAACAGGATTAACATTGATTGGCTAGCTAGCTACAGATGAGAAAATCTGCCAACACAGTTGTCATTTCAGCCAGCAAAATCAATGGTTGCCAATAAAAAATTACAAGCCTAATTACAAGGAACCATGGTTTTAAAAGTCGCCAAATTTCAAATGGTAAATCCGCCTTACTGTTAACATTGCAAACTGCATACATGCTGTGCTACATTGGAAAGCAACATGCATAGCAACAGTAACTGGGGGGTGGAGGTTTAGCATGGTATGTGTTTTTTAAGCTTTAAATGAAGCATTTGTAACTTGGACTGCCTCAGAAAGCACAAGAGAGCAGAGAGTTTGTGGTCCCCCTGACTCTGTTTGTGTGTGTGTGTGTGTGTGTGTGTGTGTGTGTGTGTGTGTGTGCGCCGGCTGGGGTTGGAGGGGGGTTGCTTATGCATTAACACAGACATAAACAGATCAGCATGTCTACAGTGTACTCCTTCACTCTGAGTCCCACCTCCTTGTGTCACGCCCACAGGAGGCATCAGAAGAAGAACAGGCGCTGGAAGTGAGCAGTCTTCCTTCACACACACACACACACACACACACACACACACACACACACCCTGCAAAAAAACAGAAAACACACTTATCTATGTTAGGGCCACCTGCCACTGCAGGCCTGTCCTTTGTGTAGATGTCTGTATAAGCCTAGGATTCTGTTACCCTGCTCCCTAGGGAGAGCAGACGCTGCAGAGCCCAGCTACTGGTAGACTGGATGCTTGGACAGGATGACATACAGGCTTGTCAGTGACAGGTGGAAGTACATCTCTTATTATCTGAGCAGATACAGACAGCGCACGTCCAGCAACACTTTTGGAGGTAGCTTCTGTTCCACTAGCTTTCATTGCTTAATGAAAATTTCAATCAAACTTTATTTTATGGTACACTAATAAGACATAATAAGTTGTACTTTGTATCAAATTATACAAAAACTAGAAATAATATGTTCTTTATTAGACAGTAAACAAACAGTTATACCATAATTAGACACCATACACCTAAATTATGCTGTAATTAGAAACCGCACATAATGCTGTATTAGACCCAAAATAGACACTAAAAACGAAATGATGCAGAAATAATGCTGTTGGGTAGGTTTGCTATCACGTTGGCATGTATGTTCTACAACAGTTCTGTTGTAATGTGCAGTGTCCTGGCAGCTTCCATAGCCTAATGTTACTCAGGTTGGATAGTGACATGGCATTAAATGGTCTGATGTCTTTACTGTTATTGGAGTAGAGCGTCAAGGAAGCTCGTATTAGGCTATGTAACTACCTACAAACTCCACAGGACTCCGGAGAACATCCAGGCTACGAGGGACGTGTGAAGTAGCAACCAGATGTGACCCGATGTGGTTTGACTTTAGTTTACGGTACAGTTTTCTTCTAATGAGCAACAAATGACCCTGTAAGAAAGTGAAACTATGTTAAATAAAGGCCAAATAAATATTCTCAGTTCTCAGTGTTTTGTCTGACTATTATAAAGGCTATGCCTGATACAACATGGCATTAAATTTGTCTAATTGCAGCCTGTGTTGTCTAATTAAACTATCATAGCCCCATGTTGGTAGCATTAAATGTGGTGTCTAATTACAGCATAATTTGGTACTAAAGGTAGAATAGTGTTTAACTGTAGCATATTTTGGATCTTATATGGCATTGTATTTGATTTCTACTTAGACTATGATCTTGAAAAAGGGGGTCTAATAGTGTATTAGGTTTTTACTTTGATATATTGTAGTTTTATCATTGTTAAAAGAACATTCTCAAATCTAACTTACAGTACAGATGTATGCATAAGAGATAAGAACAGACCAGTTATACATTTTGTGATTCCAATGGATAATGTTGAGGCAAAAGACTGGTAATTGACAATAAATAGAAATTCAAAAGCTAAATAACTATTATATTTAAGTAATTCATCTGCTGAGCATTGGCAAGAAGGTAATCCCTCAAAGGTCAATGGTTAGCCCTGCTAGCTTAGCTACCACAAATCTGACAACTCACAACGAGAATTGGTATCTGCCAGTTGCAGAACAGTTTACAACACTGCCTGCCAATGAAAAGTGCTGTCTATCATTGGAACACATTGGGTTTAAAAGTGGCAAATGTTATCCCCACAGAATAGCACACCAATTTTGAAGCTGATAATCCGCAGTTGCAGCCCTATAACAAAGTCTTTTCTCTCTCTGAAACCCTCTCAAATGCATATTAAAAGTATTCAAAACTGTCTACCAGTAATGTCACTGGTTGATAGTGACTGGAGAGAAGAACCAACCTGGTTTGAGCTGCTTTACCCTCAGTGGGCCTGATTTTGTCGACTGTCAACAAATACCTACAGTATATTTGATAAAACAATGTAGAAGAGTTGTTGGTTGAATGGAGAGAACAGAGTTGCAAACAACCACAGCTTGACAGAAAGAAGAAAAGTTGCAATTTTTCTGCCAATATGGTGTGTATTTGAAAAATTGTAGCTCAGATACAGGTAACATTCAACATTGTCAAAATGTCCACTTCTCTTGAAGAATTATCACTCTGAAAATCTTTCTGTCACAAGAAATGGCAAGGTGCATTGTGGTTCATGATCATACCCATTTTAGAGATATTCTGGGGTAGCAGGGCCAATATTACAGCCAGCCAACAAAATATGTAGAACAAGCTTTGAGGATAATAGTCACAATGATTTACATGGCACATTTCAGGACCTCATTAGTGGTTTGTGTTATTGGGTCGTTCTGTGATGTTGTGGTTAATTCTGTTTACACAGTTGTTAGAGTGCAGATTGACAAGGAACATTTATGTAACTCAGTCCTCCTTCAGAGAGCTGTAAGTCATCATTCACATAATGTAGCTCCAAAGATGGAGACAAACATAATCTGAGGCTTCACCTTCTAGACCAACTGTCAAATGTGATTGTAGGAAAGCATTTGGGGGCTATTTTCCTTAAATCAAATGGAATTATGTAATCATTGTGGATCTCCAGCAGGAGTGCATACATAAGAAGTGTAATGAGTTTTGCATGTTTGCATTAAGGAGCTTTCAATCTCAGAGGTCTGAATGGGAAATACAGCCCATCTGCAGAACAAGGAAGTAGGGATAGAGATGATTACATCACAGGATCATCCATTAGTGCTGTCATCTGGAATTCACCGTGGGACCACAGTGCAGTAAGCTGCTTGGCTCAGACCAGTTTATTTAGCAGCACTCAGCGTTTAGAGCAGCAACAGTCTATCAGCAGGTCAGATGTGCAGTAGGTTGGCAGTTTTCTCTGAGCAGCACAACCCTTACTTTGTGACTGAAGCATCTGCTACATTATAGTTAGCAACGTACATCCTGCCTCTTCCCAATACTGATTCTGATACCTAAACTGATGCAGAGGATGAATCTCTTACTAATTAGGTAAATTTGTTGATTGGGATCATCTTTAAATTTGTCTTGTCCCACAACTTTACTGTTTTGGTTCAGTCTCACGAGCAGGCAGCTGTTTCCAGAGAAAAAGACCACTGTGCCATACCTGCCCAGCAGCCAGACAAAGTTAGCAACTACTTGGTGAACAAAATGAAGGATTAAGCAGCTTGGAAGATAGTGAATATGGGACTTACACTCACCAAGCACTTTATTAGGAACACCTGTTCAATCTAATGCAATCAAACTGAAAAGTGTTCCTAATATTTTGTCCACATACATGAGGGGAGCAATATATTAGGAATACTTCAGTATACTGCACTCCAGTACACCACCACCACCCACTATGACCTCAATAATAAGCATAAAGTAGAATTATCACCTTTCTGACAATATCAACAAAAACTGAAAATGTATTAGCTTCGTAAAAGTAGAATTTATGGCAGAGCTGTTGTGTTGGATTGTAACAGAAACAGGTGTTCCTAATAAGTGCTTGGTGAGTGTATATTCACCAGATGGACACAAATATGTCTCCAAATAAATGCTAACGTTGCATCATATCTGCTGGATGTATAAATAGATAACTGTAGGCTAACAATGTGCGTGTGTCTAAAATAATAAGTTATTGCCACAAGTGAAAATATTTATACACCAACATTCTTTGTAGACTTTTGTAGGCCAATTGTATATCCATTAAGTTTGTGATGAGGGCAGTACATCTCTATAACTGGACAAAATAACAGTAACAGTAAATCATTTTACATTTACATTATTTGACCTTTTGAATTAGACATACAAAATATTAATTCAAGTGGCAACAACATATATAACATAAGAATAACATAAATCATTGACAAAAATTAACGGCAGCAATTCCAGCTCTGTATTAATAATTAGATAATAAGATTATTGTTATCGTAGCTAGAAATATCACAGTAAATGGTATTATCATAATAATTGACAACATTTCCTGAAATCCTACTATTAGTGCTAAAATATAGTTAAATGACTTTCCAACATGATCACCTGGGGTTTTATAAACTGAACATTGTTCTGTATGTTGCAGCTTTGTTGGACTCATAAAAAATAACATCAAAAACAGTTAAAATAGTGTAAACAAAAGCAGGTTGTTCAAAGTTTAAGACAGTTGACTGGAAATCACTTTAAATGCAGCTCAGTGTCTGTGTCTCTTAGATTATATGCATTCGTATTTTGAAAATTCATTAATTTTTATCTCCGCCAGGTGTAAGCCTGGAGGGGATCATGTGTTTGGTTGTGTGTGTGTGTGTCTGTGTGTGTATCTGTCCGCAGGTAATCTCATATACTACTGGACTCATCAGCCTAATATTTTTTGTGCACATTTATGACTGTATGCTCAAGGACCTCTCGTGGTTGTCGACCTCTCGTGATTGACTTCTGACTCCTCGCTAATCTTAACTGGCCGGTAGTTTGGAATCTTGTTTCTGCTACGGACAACCAATCATGCCTCGTTACCACATCAGATCAATCAGTGCCAAATTTTGGTACTTTGCAAGCAGGTTGTGTTGTGAATTCAAATATTCATAAGATTCCTTATGATCCTATCGTAAAGCTTAGACTTTCGTTTTTTCAGCAGTCCTCCCAACTGCATTACGACATAGCAAAAGGCATTTCCAGCAATCAGCTAGAAACAAGGCTTACCTATTCTGTTGCAGGCCATATTTTGGCCTTTGTCGTGGATCAAAAACTGACATCCATAGAAAAGTTTGGTCTCTGCAGATTAATTCCGTACCCAATATGTTATGATCCACTAAAGTTAGGCACGATATGAGATGAATAAATCCCAGTTTTTGTTATCTTCGCCACCATCTTGACTGTACACACCTGGCTGAGATCTGCGCTCTACTGAGTGTACTGTTCTAGTTCCTGATTGATTTCTGGAGTGCAAGAACTTTGTAGTAAGTGTATCTGCTGGCAGATTTTGTACTATTACCTTAAAACAAAAGGGAATGTTTGGAACATAAGCGAGGAGGAATTTGAGCACTATGATCTGGTATAATTACCAATTTTAACTTCCAAGAACTGTTGTAATTTTGAAGGTATTACGCTGATAGTAGCCCACAATATTTTGAATATATGACCCATATGACCTAATTATTATCAGGTTATTAGCCCATTAATGTCACCATATTACCTTTTTTTTAAAAATATGATATAACCTTATTATTAGCAGGTTACCGTATTGTTACTGAAATTTTACTGTGCTATTTACTAAATAGTTCTGCCTCATTGTTATCTTTAGATGTGTTTCTGCATTATTACCCCTTTGTTTTTGGCCCCTTATTACCCTGTTACAAAAAATTAAGTCTAATATTACCTGGTGATACCCATTGTTAATAGCAAGCTATTACTTGTTAATTACCATTATATTCCATTATTATTACCTCTTTATTATCTAAATATTACCCGACTATTACCTTGTTAATACTGAGCTAGAATGTAAAGTGGAATGTAAAATGCTACCAAATCACTGTAACTATTGTATTGTATTGTACATAAACTGTATTCATATTTAAAAAGGACTTTACTGTGTTGTAGTGATCATTATAACTTAACGGAAGAAAACCCTTCCCAAATATCTTTATACTGTATGACAGTTAAAATGTTATCTCTTAACAAAAACATTGCTCGTGCCATGAAAAAGTGCATTTTTTAATTTTAACAAATCTTGTATTCTGCATACAGGCTAAAAGCTCCACGAGCTACATTTACTGCATTTCTTGTCAATGGATTTCAGCCTTTTGTCAGCTAATGAGCAGTAAGCTGCTTGGCCTACTAACGAGGTTCTAGTGGCTGTTGACTTGAATAATAACATGTTAGTTACTGAGTGGAGAGAAGAACAAAGACCTTCTCCTTGTTACTGCTGGTGCCTGATTGTTCTCAGTCTTTCTGTGAAGACAGCTCCTAATATCATCTCATAATCTGCCATCCTCTCCTCCAGATGCCCCCGCCACCACTCGCTTTCATGTCTGACTGTCGTTCAAAGCCTAATCATTAATGTGATTTATTTCTCGCTGTGTATTATTTTGTTCCTCTAATTTGTTTGGGTTTTTCAGCATGGGTGTAAATCAGAATCAAAGCGATTGCCACTGCTTTTCCCTGTCACCTCTGTTAATGGCCTGTCTACTGGAGGTTTGCACTGAGAAGAAGCAGGCCTGCTGTCTACCTAAATCACCTTTCCATCCTCTCGCCCCTCATCATAAACACAAAGAGCCCATTGGCTACCAGCACAAACACCTTCTCTGACCGACCCCTAGCAATAAATCAGCGGCTCTGTGCAATTGCAGGGCCAAAAAGTGAAAATTGGGGATGGTGGAAAACAAAATACAATCATTAATCATCATTAAGTTAGTGAAAGTTTTGATACAGAAGTTGCTATAGTTTGACACTTTTACCAACAATATAGTTTGACACTTTTTAAAGATATAAATGGGAACAAGATCTCCAAAACACATGTAGCCTATCTGAGAGATGAGGAGACTGAGTGAAACAATAGAGCGGGGATGATTGTCATCTGTCCATCATGTGAGGAAGGCGAGCAGCTTCTCAGACGGCATGATGTGTAATGTGATTGGACAGTGCTGTGACAGTGAGCTGTGACCTTCAGCTGCTTGCCTACTCCAACCTCACCTTCCGGGGTTCTGGGGGGGATGTCAATGCTACTGATCAATGGGGGCATTGGCACTCATCATGTCAAATCCACTCCATGTCCATTTTCCATCTCTTTTGTCATCAGGCCTGCACTTTTCCTTCCGCTAGTCAATCACTCAGAGCTATGAACCGAGCTGTTCACGCATCAGAGACAGAAAGTGGTGATGTTGCATAAATTCACCCTCATTTTTTTGGCTTACATGCAGTCTTCTGTTTTAAGGGTGCTGTTTTTCATCATCTCAAAGCACTCCACAAACTATACACACCACCAGTGTGGGTTGTACACACACAAAATCATAGCCAAGAGAGAATTATTTGCAGCGGCACATAGTCACAGCAGCCTAAATGAGAATTTCACCAAACAAACACAATCAGGCCCCTATTACATTTCTCTTTCATGATGCTGAAAGGAAATGCAAACGAGATTAGATAACACAAAGGCCACAAGGCTCATTTCTCTCCTGCGTCTGGAGATGGCTAAATGCTCTAATTCCCCTCTCCGCTCAGCTCCTCAGGCCAAGTCCCCCTTTTGTTGAACCCAAACCAACTGCATTAATGTAATGTAAAATCGCCTCTCGCGGGAAAGTTTTTTTTTTTCCCTTTTTTTCTAGCACTTTTTCCCCCCCTTCCCCCTCCCTCTTGTTTCTGTCTGACTCTAAATTAAGTGAGCACAGGCCACTCTAGCTTTAAGTGGGCATGGCATTGTTTTGAACCGTGCAATTATGGAGAGATCTGTCTGTCTGCCAGAGGTTTTGATTCATGGTGCAGCCTTGGCAGTTAGAACAATCGGAGGAGTCTGAACAGGATCTAATGGATAAGTTTGGACTGAGAACAGGCATCGAGAGAAAAGCAACCGAGGGCCTTAACGTCACAGCTGCTTGCCGGATCACAACAGCAGCGATAAATGGCAGCTACATAACTTCCCTTAATCAGATTGGAGCAATCAGCCTGAAAAAGTTTCCCATATGTCGTTGTAGCTGAGCTGAGCTGAAAGGGGTGGGGGGTGGAGGGGAAGCAAAAGCAAGAGGGAGAGAACAGAAGTGGGCCAATTTTTTAAAAAAAAAGGCTGATAAAACAGCAAGAGAAGAGAAGAGTGAGAGGCTGAATTTGAAAAAGAGAAGTGCCAGGGTTACAGCCAGGACACAGGCCACAGGGAGGTTAGTGTGTCTGGCTACAATTAGCTAGTCACAGGAGAGATTGAGATGATGCTTCGGGGAGCTATTGGTCCTCAGTCATTAGTGATTATTCAGTCAGAAATTACTGACTCTGAAGGCAACGTGTGGCTGCGTCTGGTAGTTTACTAACACATGTTTCCTTCCTACCCTTGCAGCAATTCAGCAAGATCCAGATCTGAGAATACTTCATACAGGAAATGTTTTGCTAAGCATGTTTACGTGGTTTTGATTTCCTCCCTTTTTTGGATGGCAATATCGATAGCCTAAAATGAAATGTGACATCACTGACACTTTTTAAATTACCAAGTACACACATAAAATTGAACTTTATAGTGTAATTTGCCCCAGTTCTACCTCAGTTTGCCAAACACCATCTTGAGAATGCCGATTTTCAAAAGCATGGCAGCAGTCTGCGTTAATGTGGGTTTGCTTAGGAAATCTTATTAACTCTGAGCACTTTATGAGATGTGGTTACGATTGTTTAATTAAATAAGCATTAGGGGGTGTTTTCAAACTCAAAGAAGTGATTCCATTTCCTTTGCTTTCAACAATCCCTGAAAATTGTGTGATAATTAAAACCCTGTAAGTGTTTCATAACACAGGGCACATTTTACATGCGACACTTGCTCTCTTTCTGCGCAAACGCATACAGTTTAGGGAGAGCAGCCTGGCTACAGTGGTCTCTGGTGTGCAGAGATTTTATTTTATAGATGTGTCCTGAACAGCCTCATGGTCTGATGTGACTGAAATGACCAAACTTTACTTTTTTAACTGCAGGTAGAACTGAAACAAAAGTAAATACAAAGACAGAAGGGAGGGTGCATATTCATATATAAGCACAAATACACTCACACAACACGGAGTAGAAATTTTTATATGAATCCACATTAATTCTGTGCTGGGTGTCGTTAGCCCCTCAGTGAGCTTGTGCATATGTGTTTGTTATTACAGCTGATGAGTAATGTGGTGAACAAACACAAGATTTGCAACTTGGCACTCCATGTAAGGTGCCTTCTAAACCGCAGTCATGCTGTATCCAGGGATTGCGCACATACAGTACAGATGGAAAGGTAACACACACAGATGTGCACACAAATGGATCCACAAGCACATGTTTTCTAAGTTGCTGCAAATAGCAGGCAGAGTTGAATACAAGTGCTAGTACTGAACATCTTACTATAACCATAACAATAATAATTGGGAATGATCATGTGGTTTGCTAGCCTTGTGTGTTCGCCCGCAGCTCACCTCGGCTCCACTCAACATCTGAAGCACCTGACCTGCAAAGTTGGAGCTCCAGATGTAGCTGCAGCTCTCGCCCGTGCATGGTCTCCCACACCTGATTTATATCCTGCTCTTTACAGCACTGCACACGTGAGCACACCCACACACAGAACATACACTGACAAACAAACACATGTCACACATGTTACTGTATGTGCATACTGTACAGTATATGTGCACACATGTATGTAGAGACGACACACACATACTCCCACATTAGCACACGCATACACACTCACACACTCAGCACACTCACAAGCACTCACAAATAAAAACAAGAAATCAATGTAACCTGTAATTTTTACAGGGCTGATTTGAGTGTGTGTGACAGGCCAAATCCAATAGCTGCAGCAGGGCTGACAGGCCTGACATGAGTCTTGCCTTACCGGCCCCTCAATTATGCATGGCCCAATGTTTCCCTGGATCTTAATTGAATCACACTGTCTCAAACTTGTTATTTCTAATTTGTTGCATTTGATTTCTGACATCAGCGCTGCTGTGTCATGAATTATGCAAACAGGGGGACCTTTAATTGTAAGTGTTATTAAAACAAAACTAATTGCAGATGATTAAAATGTGACTAGGAAGCAGAATGTTGGGGGCTTCACCCTGACATGGCTTTGCTACTACTGCCAAATAATGATTAGGTCTCACGGCTGTCTTAGCTGTTGTTGTTTTGTGGTTGTGACTGTAACCTTGGGTGGAACATGTCGCATGGCTTATTGGAGGGACACGATGTAGTCTGTTGGTGGACGGCATGCTGTGCACGAGGCTCTGTGGTCACATCATGCGCGATGATGACACACGCCGCATACACTCATTTAACAACACACATGCACACGCTGGAATGTAGAAACACGTACACATAAATATGTCCACACAACAGGGGGGAAAGAAGAATTGGTGTAATTCATCATTTCAGCCGAATCATACAACTTCTCTCACTTTTATTGATTATACCTCATGCATTTTGATTAGTTCTTCTTCCAGAAATTGTTTGACTCTCCCCTAAATGCGTAGAAAATTGCTTTCAATATTGCCATCTTTGAGACTGATAATATACAGACATTGACATAAAATGAGAGCCCCTTGGAATTCATTCTTTTTAAGTGTATATGTCAGGCAAAAGTAATGAGGCATTTTGATTAGATACATGAAAGTGCAATGGAGAAAGCCACATAAAAAGTTGAATAGGTCAATATAGCGTATGCCTATAACATTCTTAAGTGTTTACCAGATAATGAGGACTTAAATATAAAAGAAAAAAAATAGTATGTTACCTGGGTTAGTAATAACCTTTTTGTTACTCACTACAAAATAGTCTTGCTCTTTCAGCCCCTATTTAAGCAACAATGAGCAGTTGAGCAGATCGAGATTACAAAATGAGATACCGTGTAAAATAATAGTGCAATTATTTCAATAAAGTCAAAAACATGCATATGTAAGGCTGTAAGCTGTAAAATGAACCCTCTTGTTCTACTCATACGAGATTTAACAATTGAATTGTGCCTGCAGGGCAACAGCTCAGCACCTGAGTGTAAGGTGGGGATCCTCACGGCTGTGTTCCATACAGGACGCTGGAGATGTCTGGAAGTCATTTCCACATGTGAGGAGGTGGGAGGGAGGGCACGCTTTAGTTTCTTGAATGTTCAATCAATTCAATGGGACAGCTTAACTTTCTCTTTCCCTCTCAGAGCACATTTATAGGCCCACAGGCATTCGCAGGCTGCATTCAAAGGCCTCATACAAAAGCACGGTAATTTCACCTTTGGGGGGGCAACAGCTGAAATGTGTAGTAAAGGAAAAAAAAAACAAAGGTAACAAAGCTAAGCAAAAGGCGCTTTTGGTGCTAAGGTGATCATACTTTATTTTGTTTGGTGTTCTTCATGACGAAAGGTTTGATCTATGTACAAAACTGTTTTACTGTAAAAATACATAAACATGACTTAACATCAGGAGATCATGAGTCCCTCTTGTATTTTCTATGTACTGTCAGTTGTGGGTGTGCCTTAAAGTAACCAACTCAGGCTTTTGCAAAATGTCTCTCTTTTCTATGATATAAACAAAATATTCAGCTTCCATTAGGAGAGAACTGTGTACGCCACAGCTGAGATGACACAGCATCAGCTTTAAACTAATGCTATCGAGCATTGAACATTTGGTAAAAAGCTCCACTCCTAGCTAACACAATCATCTATAACCAGCCCAGGTCCAGGAGATGAGGCAGGGAATATATATATTTCCTTGAACTCTCAAACCCTACCTGTCAGATGCTTGTGTCTCAGCCAGGGTCTAAAAAGCTTTGTTCTTATTATGTATGCATGCTAAGCAGCGGGTGACGTGACCTGCCAATTCAGAAAGTCTATCTTTGCATAAAAGTCTATGTCAATAAGGTGCCTTGGTGGTTGGGTTCTGTCTATATGATAAAGTAGCTTAGTATATTTTGCCCGTGCCTCCAGGATGGCTGCAGAACCTTGTCTGTGGAGATGACAATTAGAGTCACTTTCCACCCGGGTTAGGCCAGACAGGCCCTGTTAACCACCAGGAGAAGAGAATGGAGCGAGACAGAGAGTAACATGTGTACCACTCTGAGTCTGCTTCACCTCGTGATCCTTGCACTGACCACCGCAGAGAGGGGAGGAGGCTGAGGCGGGGAGAAGGGAGGAAAGTAGAAGAAAATAGAGGCAATACACCTCAGCAGTTACTGTGGATCTATTTCTAGTTTTAAAACGGTTATGAGCTGTCAATGAGTCATTCTTATATTTTTCAGTTAACATGTTTCTCATATCTGCTTTCATGGACTTCCAATGTTCTCTCTCTCAAAGAGTGGCAATAAAAGTGCCAAAGGAATCATCTCTGAGATTTTAAAGACGCATTACATATGATACAATAGGAAATGATCTGGCTTAGAGTGTATGAGGCACACACAAAGTGCACTATGATGCACACTGTGGAAATGAAACATCCAGTGTTTTATTGCCATGCAGTCCAGCCAAGCCACCATTACAGTTGATATGCAAGAGACATAGCAATGATCTCAGATCAGCTTTTGAGTCTGACTCACACTCTGCCCCAATGTCTTCTTAACAAATCTTAAGTAGAGCAGGCTGTCAAACGTTTTGGCACAGCAGTGCAACTGTCAGGTTGGAGTGTGTAAGAGATGTGCTGCATGCCTCGGTGTTGCAACTTCCCCCTGAAAGGATTAATAATTTACATGGGATTACTCTAAAATTCCACCATTTGCCACAAACCTGTGTAACATTGATTTGTTGAACTGTCATAATAGCACATCACTCAAAGTAAACAATCATTGCTTCACCTAGAGCTGGAGGTAAATGTCTCTCTCTCAGAAAGTAAGAGGGAGGAGGAGGAGGGGAGTTTTCATTCCTTTCTCGTGGTTTCCCATCGAGTGGCTCTCTCGTTGCTGAGAGGTGGGGAGGGGGGGGGCAGAGAAAGAGAAAGCTGTAATTGCTGTCAGTCTCTCCTGAGCACAGCCTTAAAGGCAGCTGCTGTTTCACAGCCGAAGAGTGAAAGGAGTTTGGGCTGTGTGGCTTCCCCTCCAGGCCTCTGGAGGATTTGGTGAGTTCTCTCCCCCTTCTTGTTTACCTCTCATTGTCAACAACCACACACAGTTTTTGGGTGCAGGGGGAATCAGAAGGCTTAGAGCCTATCACACTCAGAAACAGAGACGCAGGTAATTGAAAAGATTATCCTCAACATGCCAGCTACGATTTGGAAGGTTTTCAAATGGTGAAAGTTTCCCTCCAAAATATTGCATACAAATATCAAAACACAAATGGCTTTCCCGAAAACATCAATGCACAGATTTTGACACATCTGTGTTTACTCCAGATGCCTTGTCAACCACTTTGGCAGATATATATTCATCCAAGCGCCCCTACTTTTCCATAAAGCAGCTTCTAACCTGACAGACTGTATCGTCATTTTATGTGCATTTAGA
The DNA here is from genome assembly GCA_038419695.1 of Scomberomorus guttatus. Classification (NCBI taxonomy): domain Eukaryota; kingdom Metazoa; phylum Chordata; class Actinopteri; order Scombriformes; family Scombridae; genus Scomberomorus; species Scomberomorus guttatus. The sequence goes on along the minus strand of CM076456.1, from coordinate 9,900,203 downwards.
ACATGCCCCATATACACGGTCTTAGCTGCCCCAACCCTCTGGCTCCACCCTACTAACAGCACTCATGTCAACAGCGAAGACTTACCATAAATGTATGCTTTTATGTGCACATGGGTGTATCTAAAAATATATCTTTTTATACGCTGTAAGTAATGTGCTTCATTCATACATTCTTATATGCACATATTTACAGCTGTTAATTGCAAAAGAGCACCTTCACATTCTCTCTTGCAGTTTCCAGCCGACTTAATCCCTCCTTATTGGCAAACATTAGAATTTGCTTTAAGTGTTGCCCACAGAGGTCAAATCCCCTCTTAGGGTGAAAAGCTGCAGGAAATTGCCTGCATTAGGGAGATGTATTGGTGTGAAAAGATCCCATGACATGCTGCTGAACAGGTCAGCTTACTGCTATTTGTTCCTCCCTCCAAACCTTCTCTCTCTCTCGCTCTCTGTCTGCTTTAGAAAGAGTTTCAATAAAAATGTCTATTAGTCTATCTACATGAATCCAGTCTGTATTTATTTGGAACATTTGTCAAGTTACTTGATAGTACCTTGATTAGTACCGCATTCAACACAGCATTCCCCAAAGATCCAGGTCAATGGTATCTAGGTAGTGACACCCATTTCCTGCAGATTGTTTTGGCTGTATATTCATGTCAGACTCCATTCCGTCTCATGCCAAAGGTACTGTGTGTTGGTCTGATATTTTTGGACAAATGAGACCCCACTGACATGTTCCTGAAACTAACTGAAAATGGATGTATCTATGGATTTATGTTGTTCACAAAAACTCCCTGCCGTCAGCATGTTACAGCAGATTTGTCAGACTAGTCTGTTGTCCAGTTTTGCTAATAATGTGCCCACTTTATATTTTCCTCTTTGTAGCTGACATGAGTGAAATGCAACATCGTGCTGTAGCTTAGTGCATATAAGGTATAAAAGGTGTGTACTGTAAGGCACGCTTCTGCAGAGCACTTTTATACCGAGTTGTGTCCTTTGCGTCTGTTAGCACGTCCCTCTGTTCTCATCTGACTTCTCTCATCAACAGGGCCTTTTCATCAGCAGCTGTGCTGTTGAACATATGTTTTGTTTGTTAGTTTAACTTCTTTTTTCAGCACACCATTTACGATACAGGGTTTAGTACTTTATTTCCATATATTGCACATGCTACATGTTGCATTTTGTTTTAAAACTACCCACAATGATCCAACCCCCTGCCATACAATGTCAAATGCAATATAGCACACTGTATCTACTTAGAGATGCCAGTATTGTTGGTGATTTGTATTTTTAACGATAATTATACTAAATATGTTTACATAAAAGAGGAGTGATTTCTTGATTCTAAATTGCAACAGTTGGTGCCTTTAAGTGCAACGCCAACATTTTTCTATTTTGTATTATTCTATAGTTGTCAGTATCAGTACTAGTATACATTTTTTCACATTTATCATTCATATATAAAACAAACATCAATATATAATAATGCCATTTAAGGTTTGAGAAAACATACAAATTTTTGCATTTTTGAAAATCAGTTTGCATTCTTATATACTCTAAAGTCTATACTCTAAGTCCCTTTTTTGTATGGGATCCAAACTAGACAGGGCTGCGTAACCTTACTGTAGATCAGGATCCCTGGTTCTGGTCTTGTCTGCTGTTTGCATTCAGCTTTTGATGTCTTCTGAGCTCAGTTCTGTTGAGCTCAATATTCACCCAAAACAGAGCTATGCAGCAGAATGTAGATATATTATCTTACAATGCAAAATCATTTTTGTATTTAAAATGATCAAATGTTGCTGTTTGGATTTGTAGCAGTGTATACTGTAGGTTTGGAGTTTCTTCTAATAAAACACAGCAGTAGAATATTTGTGGCATTGGAGAATATTATTTATTCTATTATATATTTGTGTGAATATTGACTACCCCATAATTTGGTGTATTGAACAGCATATAATTTCAGTCTGTTTGCAAAACAACCCAGCAGAGGGTGTGATGTGGTGAATCAAAATATTATATTCAGAACAACTTTTCTAAACAGACTTTTACCATGTCTGCAAAATCCAAAAGCACAGGCGCTAAAAATATTCAACCATCTATAGAAAAAACTGAAACCCTCAGATGTTAATCAACACGTTTGAATTCGTTTTGAAAGTTAATGAGTTTTTAAGCAGCTTCTGGGACTTCCCATCAATAAACTACAAACTCATTTTATTTTCTCTTTCAAATTCCCATAAAGACTATTTCCCCTCCAATGCCGCAAAGCTTCACTTTGAAATGCCTTCACTTTGATAAGAAATGAATTAACGCTTTGGAGAAAGGCACAGTGATAGCAGGATGTGATGGGCTTTTCTGCTTCTATCTGATACATATCCTAATTGCTGAGTGCTGACCCCTACTCCCACTGATGAGCAGCCAGAGAGATTTTGACCTTGTGGTGTGTGTGAATCGATGGGAAGTTGATAAAGCCAAGTTCATTGCTGCCTAACATAAAACAAAGCTGATTTGTTTACCTAGCTAAGCCTGCGCGTGTCAATCCCATTACAGAATGATTTATAGACCAGCACCCAATGAAATTGTTTAAAGCAGATTAGGTGGAGCCACCGATCACCACTAATATGACAAGCTGATATGCTGTGACAGGTAACCAAGCAAACAAGTTCCTGAAATTCAGATTGAATTAGAATCCTAATAATCCTACAGGGAGCAGCAGATTTAATCAGGAGAGGAGAGGAGGAAGAGGGGAGAAGAAAAGAGAAGGAGGAAAAAGAAGAGGGCTGAATGAAGGATGCTGGTTCTTCAGCCACACGGGGGAACGCCACCTCTTTTGTGATTTACTTGTCAGGAAGCATCACTCAGCTTGTGTGAAAAGAGAGAGAGTGAGAAGAAAGCAAGAGAGATTAAGAGAGAGAGAGCTGTCTCCATACTAATATATGGCCAATAATTTCAAGGCTGCTTTGATTATTTTCTGATAAATATCCAAATTTCCTTTCTCTCTCTGTTTCTCCACATCCTCCACATATCTATCTGTGTGTCTGTGACTGCGTTTCAGAAATTAATTCAGTTAAAAATTGTATTATAATATCAAATATCCCATGAGAAAATATTTGTTTTTAGCGTTATACAATATGCATGTGGTGTATTGTGTTACATATGAATGTGGCGCCACAAATAGAAATATTAATGCAATTTAATGTGCAAAGACTCCACTAAAGGATACAAGGAGCCAGTGTCCCTCTCAGAATGATAAAAGACTCCCTTAATGGTATGGATATTGTGTTCCAATAAAATCTTGTTTAAGGTCATAGTACAACTGGAACATCAAGTATTTAAAACTGGAAAAGTAATCAACAGATGTAGTTTAAAGCCCACTAATATCTCAGCAAGTTTCTACATATTCATCATTTGTCTGCTGAGCCCCCTTTTCTCCACACACAAAGTCCTGTTTATTTGAAAATAATGAGAACAAAATGAGGAACAATACTTCTTTTCCTGGACACATTAAACTGATTGTATCTAAATTATGGTATTAATGTTTAACTAAGGTGTATTGTTTGGACATTTGAATATGCATGCTAATCATTACATTTCGGAGACATAAAATCTCCAGATCTTGCCTCACATATATTATGCATGTTTAATATCTGAAAAGCTGGTTCTCACAGAGCGCAATTAAAAACTTTTGATAGATATTATTCTCTCAGTTGAATATTGGTCACCACAACGTAACCAAATCATCTCATGGATGAATTTGTGTATTTTAATACATGAATATACATAAAAGAGCAAACGACTGTAATGTAAGAAGATGGAAGAAAAAAAAAAAGAATACTCTGGCTGAGTTATAGATAAACCTATAAAGATACACACGTTTGAACCAGGTTTTTCTTATATCACAAAATCTCAAGACACAAGCAGCATGCAAGTCTCTTTATAAAACTAAAGGAATGAATACATTCCTTTGCATACCCATACAGACACAAACTGTTACCAAAACTTTCCGTCCACATACAGCTGATTAAACTACCTTCCATAAATGTCAGCATTCTTTTTTCCCTGTGATGAAGGGACATGGGAGGGAGGGGGGGGGGGGGGTCGAGGGATGAGGGGGAAGACAGAAAGTTTCATATGGGGACCTAATTAGGGAGCGCACAGCCCAGTTCTCTCCCCGCTCCTAATGAGGGGTTTGTTATGGTGCGGACGAGCGGCATGTGTCACGGCGAGGCCGAAGTGGAAGAGTAGAGCGTGGCGCGGCCGACAAGCAGATCCCCTGCACAGTGTGATTCTACACCTGCAAATCCCCAACACATTGAAACCAGGCCTCGTTTGATGTGCTATTCTTTTCATGTTGAGAAACGGGAGGGACCGAGGAGCAGGGACCTAGTTGAAAAGAGGCAGGGGGGCTTGGGAGGAGAACCGGGGTCTATTAGACGTTTTAATAATGTTAATTAATGAATAATAGAGTTTGTAATGAGCTACCGGCTGCATTTTATTCATGTGATTATCTCACCCTCTCTCTAATTCTCTCTATGAACACTGTCAAGGGAAGGCGGTGATCAAGTCAAACACAAACAGACACGCGCGCTTACTTTCACACACACACACGCACACACACACACACACACACACACACAAAGTTGCACATGAAATGCAGGTACACTAGAGTGAAAGAATTCCACATTAACACTGAAAGTCACTACAAAAGCGAGGTTTGGTGTAGATTAGGAGGCAGTCAAGCAGGCAGTGGTTTGGTCAAGTGACGTTCAAAGCCCCAAAGGGACCCAGCAGGCCCCCAGTGACTTCTAGACCTCCTCCACAGGAAATGAGAACATTATCAGCGACCAGTTAGGCCATGGGGGTGATTTACACACACACACCCGCGCACATGTGCATGCAAAGATACACACATGCAGATGTACTCACATACAGCACACACATGATTTACAGGAGTTAAACAGGTGGGTCTGTCCTTTTTAAGCATTATCTCTCCTCCCAGTGGTGTAAGAGGCGTCCACGTCCGCAGCGAGGGAAGGAGCACAATGAGCATGTGGATCTACTCTCTACTCTCTCAGTCTTTAATCTGTCTTTTCTCCTTGTGGCTGTCATCTGCTCTTCCCCTCGGTTGAAGCGGCTGAAGAGGCGCAGAGCAACCACTAGTGGGCCCCAGGAAGACGTCCTCACTCCTCCCACCATCTCACCACCCCCGTCCCTCAGACTCCCCCCCTCCCTTCTGTATGTCTCTCCATAAGTCTCTCTCTCTCTCTCAGTGTCTCACCAACACACAAATGTGCAGAAGCGGTCAGTTGCCAGAGACAATTCAATGAAAACTCAGTGGGCAATGGCCAGAAATTAAAAAGACTTGGAAAACACAACAGTGGATTTGGATTGAGTTGATATTTACTGACTTACCTCTTCATTTGTTCAATGACAACTTATCAAACGCCAAATCCGAAAGATATGTTCCCAAAGTCTGGATGAATGGATAAAAGGTGAATGTTTTCTGTGTGTTTTGAGAAATCAGTAAAGAAAAAAACTTCACATTAATTGTGTGAAAGTAAAAATGTTTATGATAAAAAAACTTTGACATTTAGTATATACACACACACACACACCTGCAGCACCTGACACTTTACTGGTTCTAGCCAATTCCAAGCCATTTCCACCCCATCTCCCTTCACTTTTTATTGATTTTAAAATCAATAGCAGCTCCACCAGAGCTGTCTGTGTGAAATCGTGTTACACACAACCTGCTTTTTGGAGGAAAGAATTTCAAACTACAACTGGGGCTGAATCTCCACACTTAGACGCTATATAATGATGGAAACAAATTAATGAGGTCAGTCTGGCAACATTATCTGCAGTGACTAAGAAAAAAAAAAATCAAGTGTGAGCTAAAAGCAATCATGAAGCTCTTCCTTCAGAGGGAGACAAGAAAGATTCCCAAAGCTGACTCCATCTGCTTGCTCTGTGGTCGTAATGAAGTTATCAGTGGGCGTTGGACTTCTATAAACACCCATCCAGGTCTGTAAAGATTCTCATTAAGCCTATCGTCATTGTCAGCCTCAACACAAAGTCGGCCAACATTGTTCCCGTCCTTTCTTCCGCTGCTACTCTTTCCCTCTCTCCTCTTTCTGGGAGCGAGAGAACAAAAGGCAGCCCCGGTCCCAATCAGTGCCTCATGAAGGGGGATCCCACTCAGGTCTTAATCAGTGCTCTGCTTAATAGAGCAACACTTCCCAAATATTATTAACCTCATCTGTCTGCATTAGGCCCTAATGGCCTCCCTCTCTGTGTATTGTCTTTGCAGCAGCTGGTAATGTACATATATATTAATCCACTCTCTCTTCTCCTCCGCCGAGAGATTGCGCAGCGCTCTCAGAACAAACGGTGCCCTTCAGAGAGCGAGGCAGACACAGGTTAGGAAGCCACTAATTAAATGTCAGACTTGACAGATTAAAATTATGAAATTTAAAATCTGCAAGTGGCTCTTTGTCATTGTCAAATTAAGGGGTGCACTGTGTGATGAAGGGGAAGGGGACGGTGGGCTCTAATGGATTGAAAGGGAATGTGCTTTAGCAGCAAGCAGCTCTCAGTGAATAAAGATTCGCCGCTCCTGCCTTAGGTAGCATGGCTGCATGTTCAATTCCTCCATATTCTCCCAAGTCTGGAGGTTAAGAGGTCACCCCAGTGCTGCCAAGCCCATCCTGACCACTCCATTTAGATTTTTCATTCCTCTGGCAACACAAATACCTGGCCACGAAGCCAACGCTCCAGAAAAGCTATTCCACCTTTGGCTTCCCGTATCTCTGCGTTAAGCACAATGTATGGAGACGTCAGCAGTTATTGTTATCTCCCTCATGACCCATCAAATCATTGAGTTTTGTGAGGAAATAGCCAATCGAGACTGCATTTCTGAAAATGTGATAAAAAAAATAAAAAAAAGTAATGTGATTTCAAACTAGGCTTTGCTGTTTTACAACATTTAAGAGGCAATTTATCTTCCAGAACAAGCATTAACATAAAAAAAAACAATAGAAACATTTACCATTCGTTAAACATTAAACACTCACCAGAAATTGCTTAACATAAGTGTGTTTTACAAAGTCCACTGGCTGAAAGTGCTATTATCTTTTTTGCTTGTTTGTGTTTTCCCTGTAATTTCAGGTGTTTTATGGACTTACTGTAACCTGTTTTCAACTCTTCCACTTGGACAGGAGTATTCCCAGATATTATCCAGAAATACTGAAAAAATGATCTCATGCTAAATTAGGGCAGTTTCTTTACACTCATCTGATGATCAGGGTTCAAAGCGTTTTCAGCTTCATCCAGGTCTTAATGCATCTGGCCCAGGTTGAGGCGGCAGACTGTAATAAAGCTCGGTACGAAGCTGAGGCAGCAAACACTCAACAAGGATCAAAACACCGCCAGCATAAGAAGTGACAAGATCCAATTAAATTTAATTACTCAAGCTGTAGTTTCATTTTAACTGACAATTTTGATTAAGGTAGCTACACGCACTTAAAGCTAAAAGCAAGGGCCAAATTGTATCAGAGTAACAGTATTAGTGTACATGGAACATTGACTAGCTAATTGGGTTTAATTAAAGCAGGGCCAAGAGGACTGTAACAAGTTCAATAACACAGAAGAACAGGTCAGAGTCATGGCTTGGTTTGGTATGTGTTGCTGTGTGTGCCTGTGTGTGTGCGTGTTGAGTATGTTCATGAACAAACAGTAGTGTGTGTGACGAATCCGAACTTAACAAGTGTTAATAAGTGTTTCTCTCTATCATTCTTTAATTCTTGCTTCTTGTCTGCACAAAAGAAGACGGTTAACACTCAATCATTCATTTCTGATTGCAATGCATTGTTTTTCTTTCTGGTAATCAAACATCACTGTAGATAAATTGGCATTAATTGTAACTGAAGTCTTTAATATGTTTTGTACCTTTTTGAACATAGTAGGACAGTCAAATATGTATTACTGTTGCTGATTGTTTGCCCATGGTTCATTCTACTGCAGGTATATATGTATGTGTTTCAATAGCTTACAGCAGAGCAATTCAAACATATACTGACAAGCTGTGTCACACATTCAAACTCCTGTTTCTGCAGCCCTGCTCACAAGAAGAAAGTTATATTGAGATCTATCCAGATTGTGTCCAGATCTAATTGAGACAGATTGCTGTTCACAACTCTGAATGCATCTCTCAAGTCTGTCTCAAGTGAGAATTTGTGATCAGATTTCTCCTCCCCACTAATTTGATTTATCGTGTAGGGAAACTACAACCACCACTAAACAGAATAAAACACTCATTTGTGTTCAACCACAGGCCAGAGAACAAGACTGTGGTGGCTGTTTGGTACAGGTACCTCAACACAGGTAATGACTTGTTTGGTAGTTTTCTTGTGATATATACGCAATGTCACATGACTAATTATAAATGTGGCCTGAGAGATGGGATGCCAGTTTGTTTTGCTTACATTCCCTTTCTACATATTTACTGAAGAACTGACCACATGGGTTTCCAAAACTCATTTTAGTGACGACTGTGAGCAGAGCTGCCCAACCCAAAGGAGGAACATAAAATTATAAGGAAGGAGTCTTAGCTCACCAACCCTGCCCATACTATTAATGAAAAATACCAGAAAGGAAAAAGTTGTTTGTTCTTTTATAATAATATATTTTCTTGATGTTTAATGCGGTGGGTAAACATTTTATAGTCCAATATGGGCACAAGATGGTCAAAACATATCATAACAAATGTAAACAAGGTTGGTGGAGTTCTGTAACGCACTTTGAATTAACTGTGTTCAGTAATAGTTGAGCTGAGTTGAGTACAGTGTGTCATTTATTTAGCAGTGGTGCTGGCTACATTTCATTGATTTTATTACAAGAGCAAGTATTCGAGAATTCACCAAAATCTGAACACATTATAAGATGAGGCAAGGTATGTCAACTTGCATTTTTGATATAGTTTACATTTCATCAATTATTTCACTGTAGAGCTAGAGGTCTTTTGGTTTGGGGGAGAACAGCTATCCAGTAAAATCCTGTAAAGTAAAGAAAAAACAGATGAATCCAAAAAGAATGAATATACTTTGCTGGTTATACGCCTTCAGCATTTCATATCAAAGAAGTTACAGGAGATATTGACTCAGCATTGGTTTACATCACCATAGTTTACTGACACCCATGGATAACAAACCCCCCTAAATATTAGAAATCCGTATCATGAAGTGCAGCTTAATGTCATCGAGCTTCACTGCATTATCCCACTGAAATACCCCCAAATGTGAGATGACACCTCAAGACTGGATGGTGCGTGTTCGAAAGGTTAGTGGGGAGTGTGAGTGGCAGGAACAGCAGTTAGCCTAAGGTGCTTCACTTTTATAGTCACATGCTCTGCTGTAAGCGCGCGCGCACACACACACACTCTCACCTATACACAAAGAGAGACACATCTTCCACTGGGATGAGGCTCATCTGCCTGCCCTCTGGTGTTATACACAGTTTTCAAAGCACCTGCAGCATTTGTTTTCTCAGAGAGTGTCTGTCAATGAAACATGCTCCAGCCTATTTGTCAGTTTACTTGTGAGCAGGTTTGTTCCTTTATTTAACATTTTCCCTGGCATTTAGCTTCATAAATGAAAAGGACTGACTGTATTCTAGCAATATTGCCTTTGTAAAATTCTCATTCAAGAAAACGATGCTGTTAATAAGCCCTTAAATCAAATCTTCTCTAAAGAAAGTGGCCAAAAGATCTGCCAATAAAGTGATAATATTACACTTGTTTCCTTAAACTAAATAGATCTCATTCAATTATTACAGCATAAAATTGAATTATTTCATTTCATTGGCACCATTATTTTTTCTTTTGTGACAAATAAGTATTCAAAGTCTGACTTTGAGGCTACATGATATTCTAAGACTGATGTTTTTGCACTGTTTGTGACTCTGAATGTGTCTATCAAATGCATGCTTTCATGTGTTAATGTAAATGTTGTTAATCTATGTGTTAATCCATTCCCAATGCCACTTTCCTCTGTTGCTCCATTGCAGTGGTGTGGGTGGTTGGGTGGTGTATGTGTGTGTGTGTGTGTGTGTGTGTGTGTGTATGTGTGTGTGTGTGTGTGCAGGGGGGGGTCAGCCAGGTCAGACCTGACACCATCTTTAACTGTTATTTACTGTGATTCCACGACAAGACAGATACCAGCTCCTACGACTCCACTGATGTATGTTAAGCGCGCTCCAAATTACCCGCCTGATGGATCTATTGATGGCCCATTCCAACCTGTCACCTAGTCTCCATCAGCCTCTCAGTTATCCCCCCGTTCCTCCTCCTCTCCCTAGCCCCCTCGCCCCCCCCCCCCATCTTCCCTCCACCCTCACCCTCCGTCCCTGTGGGTCTGAATAAGAAATGAGGAAGCAGGCAGATAGAGACCTTTGTAACCCGCCGTGTGCTGCCTGCTACAAGACAATGGCCACCACTGACGCTGTTGTAAAAGTTAAGCAGGTCTGTGTGAGAGCACAGCTGGAGCACACGCACACACACACACACATTCATGCATGCACAAAGACACACATGCGTGCACTCGTCCCTGGAGAGACAAGAAGGGCAACGTAGACCATGACCGTGCCTGCTAACAGCCTAGTCTTATCACATCCTGTCATTTATTATTCTCTATTCAGGCTTCTGCTCCAGATAGTAGACCCTGTCATAGGGGAGATGAAGATCCCAGAGGTATCTGTTACAGGTCTTGTAATATGCTGTCACCTGTGTGCTACGCTGATAATATCCAGCGAGCATTTATAGAGGGGAATCCAGGTTAACACGCTAATAAGATCACAAACGAAAATGATCAGGGGAGGAAAAAAATCAACTCTTAAAAGACTTGTTAGTGTTGCAAATCAACAGCTACTCAATTTCAAAACTCCCCACAGGCTTTTCAAAAAACCTAACGCCGTACTTTAGAGCGGAGTTGATGATGGGCCCTATGGTCCCATTAGCCGAAAGATAAGATGAAGATGGTCAATACGGTGCGGGTGTTCTGGTGTGTGTAGTTGCTGGGTCTGCTCTATCAGATAAATACCACACTGAATCTAGTTGCGCTAATTGACTCTCGCAGGCATTACTGGGATTAAGTTAGCTAGCGTCCAAAGTTCATTACGCAGATAAATGCATCTCTTAGCCTGCTAAAGAGCCCTTGTGCAAATTCAACTCCCACACAATGCAAGCTGCAAAGGTTTCTGATGCCTAGTAGAGTTAACAAGGTTGGATGATTTTATTTGTTAGCACTTCTGTGTACCCCCAAATATCGGTGGTGGAAAGTAACAAAGTACTAAACCTGTCACCTAAAATGCAAGGACCTTGTACTTTCCATTTATTCTTCAATAAATTTTATTATTCTTCACTATATTTTAGAGGGAAATATTGTGCTTTTCACTCCACTAAATTTATTTGACAGCTATCGTTATTGGTTTCGTCGCAGATTGAGTTTTTTTTATGCAAAACATATTATCAGTTTACAAAATATGATGCATTTTATGGGAACTTCAGCTATTTAAAGTAGTAAAAATTAGCTTCCACTTGACAAGCTGAAACTTTAAACTCCTGCATCAGTAATAAGAATCCAAACATATACAATAACGCTTAAAACAGGTTATTCTGGATAATCAGTACTTGTCTTTTGCTGATAGTAATATCAGTATGTATGTACATTGTGATATTGGGATCTTTGACTACTGCAATTCACATTAAATTCCCAATTGCATTTTATTATGAAAGAGGGAGATAATATGTTATAGGGAAAGTGTTTATATGCATATCATACATGCATTTTTACAGATCTCTCAGACTGAAATAATCCCCTTTAAAGCTGTTGATTATTTTGATGTCATAATAATTCCATGACAAAAAGAGCTGCGATGACATCTGAGTTGATTATGGCAAAGCAAGTTAACATGTGATATTTGATAGCATTTGAGACACTTGCTCTGTCTCCCTCTCGCTCTGTGTTTCTGCAGTGATGAGTGACACAACAGCAGGTGCTCAGAGAACCGTGGAGAGTGCTTTCATTTTGCCACTTATACGACAAATTACCCAGACTATGGACCTGGTGAGCCGGGACCCTAATTCAATTCCAACTGTTGACTCTGGGCATTCGCCTGCATGCATTCGCCGGCCTTGGGAAAGGAGATTCCCCTCCACGAATAGAAAAGAGAAAAAAAAAAAAGATAATCTGAACACAGTCAAACAAAATGAAAGGTAATATTCTTTATATGGCCGAAGATAGCAGCAGATGAACTGCCTTAATATGAGCACAAATATGATTTAGGGATTCCATGCTTCAGACAGCCCTCAACTCAAAGTGATTTGGATCAATAGTATTTGCTAGGCACAGGGGAAGAAAGAGCCAAGGAGGGAGAAAGGGAGAGAAAGAAGGAAGGGAAGAAAGAGAAGAAACATACATTTCACAATGGGGGAGCAAGAGAGCACAGCTCCAGAGCTGTAGTCAAATTTCAGTGGTGTCAAATTAATTTCCGTGTTATCTGGAAATTCAATTAGAAAGACCCCCCTCCCCTTTCTCTCCTCCCATGCTCCCTCCCTCCTCTCCTCCTTTGTGAGTAAGAGAGTGTCGGACATCCCAGCGTGACAGATTACACTGCTCAGAGTGCATATCAGGCCGAAGTGTTGAGGCCCACTAATCCGCCCTCTAATTCTCAATTAGTGTAAAATGAGGCCATAAATCACGCAGACAGGCCGATCGATGGAAACGTTGTTTTAGGAGTGATTGGCAGCCTCCCCAAAGGTTACTGTTTAAGTTGGTTTAAGGTTACAGCTCTCTCCAGGCTGGAGGCAGGCTGTGTGTGTGTACGTGTGCGTGTGTGTGCGTGTGTGTGTGGGTGTGTGCGCATTGGCTTGGCTTGTGGTTGGGAGGGCTGGGGGGGTCGAACTCAATCTATATGATGCAGGGCCTTGGTCCTTTGGGGATACAGCAGAGGGACAGCACCAATTTTTAGCCCATCAGCTGTCCAATTTTTCTCCTTTTCATACCTGCTGTAGTAAATGAGAAACAAATTAAATTTCACCCCACTATCTCCACAGAAACCATTTAAATCCTTTATGGAAACCAAATTGTCCCCAGACAAATCGCCCCTGGTTCTGTGGAAATACACTATGGCGCTGCAACCGAAATAAATTTGTGTCACTCTGGATATGGCATTGTCTGTAATGCCATTCATTGGAGGATCCTGGTGAAAGAGAGAGGGGAATAAAATAAGGGGCACTTTTGGAGGAACAAAAGGGGTGAAAAAGACCCCAGCTCCACATTCTCTTTCTTACTCTCCTCTCCATCTCTCTCTGTCTTTCCATCCCTCTCCCTTGCGCCCACTTTTCCCCTGCGTGGTGTCATTAATTTTCGGCCAGAGTTTTTGCATTCATGAGGTTGAGATTGAAATGGAAATGAGGGCTGGCTGAGTGAGCGAAGTGAGCAGCCTCAGCAGTGGCCGCGGCCAAACAGGGGCCCCAGCGCGGCATGGCACACCACCGCTCAGCCGACACGTGTCAGAGACAGAGGGGACTCAGCGGCCACCATCCAGCCTCTCATTCCCCCAGATTACCAGCCCCTGACATCAATCACTGCATCAGGGAAACAATGCATAAAATGGCCCCAACAAGGGCGATGAAAAATCACTGACAGTGCAGGAGTGGAGCGCGTGGAGGGGTAGAGGGAGGGAGGGAGGGAGGGAGGGAAGGAAGGAGGAGACCTAGCACCATCCTACCTTCACCAAGCTAGACGATTAGTCACATTCACAAGGGAGAAAGGAAAGAAAGAGGTAGACAAGGAGGACACGACAGTGAGAAAGGACATCAAGCAATAATGATAATGAAAAAGGGAAAAATAGAAAAAAAAAGAGATTAGAGGTTGCAAAGTAGGAAGTATTATTGACAAGCTAACAGTTGAAATTGCTCTGATGAGATGACAAGGATATGTTCCTTTGGAGTAACTGTTGATAGCCTAGTGGATTTATTTATGTAAGAGTGGGAACCAAAAGGTCAGAAATCTTAGAAAAAAAGAATCTGTAATTTCTCAGGTAATTTTGCACATTAAATTTGAGAGATGAGTTAAAGATGAAAACTTGTTAAACCTTCATTAATTGATTTTTTTGGCCACTTTGGGGCAGCAGGAAAAAATCTGATAATACAACACTTACATATTAACATCTAGTTGGCATGTTAGCAAACACCTGCTTATTTATATATTAAGAAGTTACAGAGCAACATTAGCATTTATTTGGGGTCTTGTCCACCTAACAAGTCCAATATTCACTCTCCTTTAGGCTCCGTTTTGGGTTCCACCCATTCCTGAGGAAACTCTGTGGTCCTCTAGCTGCTTAAGGCTCCGCTATGTTCACAACTGTCTGTTGTTTGGTCCTGGGCAGGTAACATACAGTGGGTTTTAAAGGGGACCTATAATGCTTTTCCTTATTTTCAGTCATATACATAACGTTAGGCAGCATGGTGATGCACTGTGGCCTTACAGGAAGAGGGTTTTGGGTTCGAACCCACCGGCCGGCTGAGGTCCTTCTGTGAGGAGTTTGCATGTTCTCCCTGTGCCTGTGTATGTTCTCTCTGGGCACTCCAGCTTCCTCCCACAGTCCAAAAGCATGCAGGTTAGGTTAATTGGTGACTTTAAATTGGCCGTAGGTATGAATGTGAGTGTGAATAATGGTTGTCTGTCTCTATACTATATGTAAGCCCTGTGATTGACTGGCGACCTGTCCAGGTGTACCCCGCCTCTTGCCCAATGTCAACTGAGATCGGCTCTAGCTCCCCCACGAGCCTCTAGAGGATAAGCAGCAAAGAGGATGGATGGAAATATAATGTTACAATGTCGGATGTTCGTATTAAACGTGGCCAAAATGACAAATAATGAAGTAAACGTATGTAGAAGTAATCCCTGTGAGCAAAAAGCACCATCTTAAGACTGTTCTGAACGCTTGGTTTCCAACGTTTTTTCTACTTTTAGTCTGAACCCATGTCGGCTTGTGACGGATTCCTTTATATGGTCAACTGCTCCACAAGATCATACGCTCTGTAAATGGACATGTAAACACAACACTACTCCGGCCAATTAGCAAGAGGGGGCATCTGCACAGGACAGGGGGAAGTCATCAGAGCAGCTGTCTGTGTGAGGACATGACAGTCTTCCGTCTCCAGCACCCGTTGAATTGTGGGGAAAGGCTGGCGAACTGGCCAATTCACATAGAAAGCATTTTCTCACGGAACAGATAAGCTTCCATTTCATTAAATGCATCAATCCACACTGAATCCGAGACAGTCCCCCCCAAACCCCCCCGGTGTTTTCTTACACTCTGTCTGTTTCTGTTGCGTTTTGTGAAGCGTGATCTGAGCAGGCAGCTGTTTAATTCACACAAATATCCTGCTGTATATGTTTTCAACTATTAACCATATCAATGAATCAATAAATACAAACACTGTCGATTTCTTCCCATGGAGCCAACATACAAACTATTTTGATTCAGTAAATTTCTGCTGTCAGTCAGCCTGGTGAAGGCAGTTTGTCCAGCCGCTGCTCTCCAGGAGCTGCAGCTGACAGACGGCTGCTTCTGTGGACAGAGACGCTGATCACAGGTCGAGTGAGAGGTGGGGAGGCCGCAGAGAGGCAGATAGTGTGGATGGACTGTTGTGCTCACATGAGACGAAATTTTTTTTCCAGTTGTGATAAAGTGTGAGAGGAGCAGAAGTGACTCTACAGCTGACGCATTGCCCTGGATTTCGCCATATTTCTCTTTTGGTCGTTGCCTTGGCAATGCATGTCCATTAATTTGGGGGGTGGAGCTTCTGAAGGAGCACGAAGGGAGGGGTGTACTTGTTTGGGTGTTTAGTTCAAATATCAACAATCTTTCTCCAGAATGACTGACTCTACCTTTAAGAACTTTTTTTTTTTTTTTGGCTGAAAAGAGCTGCCTGCTGTTGCTGGAAATGATGCTGTGTAGTGAAGTTGAGCCAAAAATCACAACAAGAATTAGGTAATAATTTTCTGTGGGTTTATCTCTACAAGCTATCCTTTTCACATTACACATAGTCATTTGATCCATTGTTAATATATAAAATATCAATGCAGCAGATTTAATTAATCACAACTGAAATTAGAGAACTGTTTTAAAGCTGCACGGCATCAGAAAACATTAGTAGTCTTATTAAAAACTATATCAAAAGTTTTTATTATTCACTTTGGGAGTGATGGATGTTTTTGTTTACATTTGGATCATGGATTGTGCCTTTAAACAAGTGTTTTAGGGTGTCCTGTCACATGTGTTGACTTTTTCCAGGTAACTCTTTTAATTGCTTTTTTAAAAGGCCGTGTCGGGGGTGGGGGTGTCACCTTTTACGACAATGTCACCTCAGGTTCACGTCTAACGCAATCCGGGCTGTTATTGATGACATCACCACTTAGGGGGCCATTTTTGGGCTGGTGGAATTCCATTTCAGCAGTGCCAGACTGGTCCATTATTATGATCATTATTAACTGCGGGCTCTTTTTTTTTTCTTTCTTCCCCCCGCAGTTGCTCGGTGTCTGCTTTGTGTCCTCCGCAGCAAAAAGCTAATGTGCTGAAAGGCTGGTTCTTGTCTCCCTGAGCTTATTGAAATCATGTGAATGCCATTTGTGCTTAATCCTTCTGGGTGTGCCATAAAGAGAAGAGAGTCGGCAGCTCCTGAAGAGAGATGAGAGGACCTCAGGGGATTCACTCTGCTTTGCCTCGTCTGCTGAGAAGGAGAGGGAGAGAGAGGGAGAGAGAGGGAGAGCGTTAGACAACTGACAGCCTAACCAAAATATGTCTCATAATTTGATTAGGTTACAATGACAATCTTTATTTATAGTCGGTCTCAGATGCAGGGAGGAGGGGTGGTGGCATTTTTTTTTTTTTTGTAGCGTCAGATTCATATTAGCTGGTGCTGGTTTCATGGCTAGAATCTAAATAAAAACAAGCAATACTCATGTAGCTAGAGGCAGACAACAGCATGTCCATCTGACGCCTGGCCCCAACTGTTCCAGACACTCATTTGCCTCATTAGCTTTGTGATCACTCATTTTATTTAGCGAAAGGGTCGCCTTCTCCTCAAAACCAGGATATCAAGTCACTGGAACACCTTCCATATGCATGAGAATTATATCAGAGACAGCGCTGTTGTCGAAGCTTTTGAAATAATAATGCGGCAAATGATAACGCCTCAGGATGCTACAACACCTCATTACAGCTCAGAGTAGTTCTTGTAAAGGAGAAAACAGGCTGGAATGAATAGGAAACATGGCAGCGCTTGAACAACAGTGGTATTTATATTCATCCGTTTACATCAAATTGTTGCTTCACCACAAAAGCCTGAAACAGCAGCAGGGTTTGAACTCAGGGTTAATGAAAAAGTCCCTGGCGTCAAGTTACCTGCTCGTCTGCAGGCGAACCCCCGTCTGTCGAAACAAACATTTCATTTGTGCGCCACATGTTTCTCAGACAAGACCCTAGTAAAAGTTGTTCAATAAATTTTACCGTCTGTTTTACAGACCTCCCCTTTCCCCCCTGTGTCATTTTTTTAATTGAAAGTAGATTCTAACTCGGCTATAAACATCATTCCACCCAATCAGGGCTGGTTTAGATCAAATGGTTATTTCAATGGGCCGCGTGCTTACAGATGCCTTCAACCTCGCCTTGTCTCCCAGGCTCTCGTACTGTTAAACACTCTGGCACTCTTTTAAGGCTGGGAGATGGCTGTCACTGTATTTTGTCAGCAAAGCATAATATTTCTTCAGGAGTTCTGAACCTGGCACTCAGCAGGGTAGAAATGAAAATAAGGCAGTACATAAACGGAGGGAGTCAGCCGTAAATCACCTAACACGCAGAGGAGGCAGCAGGTAGACGCGCTGCTGGCTGTCATAGCGCTCCCCTGGAAAGCAGATTGGACAACAGCCATCATGCTTTAATCAAACTGCACATAATAGACATGTCCCTGCTCTTTATGACACACACATACAGTACAGCACACACACAAACACACACGCACGCACCAAAGAACCGAGCTTTCAGACTTTTCCAACTTGTGCTATTTAAATGTGGCTTATGTTTGTTTGTTTGGGTGTCAGAGGTTATTCTTTTGTGGTATCCTAAAAGCGATCTTTGAAGCTTTAAAATCAGCGGTTCACACACACACACACACACACACACACACACACACACACACACATTCTTCAAAGGTCGGTTCTCTTTACTGTGATATGAAGCTGGGTTTTTTTGACATGCTGCGTGTCAAACGATAATGTTATTGTTGGCAAGGCTCTTTTATAGCAGTATAATTTTATTCTGACTTTTTCCTTTCTTTTTTTTAATTAAACAGTAGATGTCTCGCATGGCTGTGGGTTTACAGCTAAGTGTGGTTTGAAAGCTAACACCAAACAGATGGGGAAGTGTTCATATTCTTATGAGACCAGAATTATGCAGACCACTGAAACAACAGAGAACTTTATCATAGCCCAAATGATGAATTGTCCCAATGAACTCAGACACTGAGGCTGTGTGGACTAAGAGATCAGATTCAGGTCAGGATGTTGCTCTGAGTTCTTTTTAGTTACATGTTTCATGACAGATTGTGTTTCAAAAACATCCCTCAAGTGCAGTATTATTAGAAAATCTGCTTCTGAGCTTATAAACCAGGACTCATATTCCACATTTTCAGCATTTTCTACTGAATGTCACAACTTTAGAAATGTCAAAAAAAACTACTTACAGCCCATAAAAAGGAATGACGTTCCCCTTGTAAAATCAAGCTATGTAATACATCATTTTAGTCAAAAATAGGATTTTTTAAAAAACATCCCCAACACATCCTGAATCGTTAGACTTCAACAAATCGTGTAGGGATGTGACTAATGATGCTCTCATTATGTGGGTGGTTCATTCTAGGGCGCTCAAAGGTTGTCTACCAAATGATTTCTGTATTCACCTCAAAAGCAGGGCTGATTGTGTAGAGGCTCTCCAAGAACAAGTGCCCTCAGAGGCCCTACAGGTCAAATTTGGGCTGTATAGTAGTTAAATGTTGTCTTTCTCTTTTTTTTAGGGTGAAAACAAACCTCCACCTGCCCCTAATTTGAGCTACTTAGTTAAGAAATTAAAACCAGACTGGGAAAGCATCGCAATTAAACGGTGGCTAAGGGAAGTCAAACAACAAAATAAAATCAAGCAAATGAATCTTGTGCTTGGTTGTCTGATGATCCGTGCACGCAGCTTGTTAATGAAGTGCTATTGTAACATTGTATCACCTGAAAAGTGACAATGGCTCCGTGGCGATGCACCGGTCCCTAAGGGGAGAGAGACAGATGCAAGCCGATTTCAGAGCAGGCACCAGGGATGGCAAACCAAAGCCAATCGAGTTACCACTTCATTACATAAAGCCAGCGAAGGTGGATTAAACTATATGAATGATAACCCAATATATTGGACATTAGCAGCACAGATTGACATGTGACAGGGGGAGCGTGGTAAAGAAAGGAACAGATGGCTCGCCTTCTCTCTAAGTGTCTCTGCTGTAACATGGTATATCTTGTCGAGGGGTGAGTTTTATTGATTGAATTCCTGCCCTCAGACATGGGTCCTATAGCTACATGTGTCAGGGCTGATACTAGCTGTCGGAAACCCAACACCGGAGCACAGGTTGTGCAGCAGGGCGGGGAGTGGCCTATTATGATAGTCACACACTCTCAGTCCCATCTGTCATCTGAAACAGTGTTTTCCTGTTGTTAGGGCCTTGCAGAATAGAGCCTCATTATCACTTACAAGTAGAGCTGGGGATAATAGCAAAACATCTCCCTAAATTATCTTTGTACATCTTGAGTTTTTTTAATTTTTTTTTTATTTTGTATCTTTCATCAAATTACAACTGAGATTTTATACACCGTCTTAAAAAGAAAACAAAATTCAAAGCTTCATTCCGCAAGAAGATGAAGAGGTTATTAAAAAAAAAAAAAAAAAAAAGCCTTGGATGTGATCATGTTGTTTGTGTTTGTGTTTTGTTATCCTGTCAGAAGGGTAATTGCTGCGGTTGCAATAGATTAAGGTCTTGTGAGAAAACAGAAGTATTGAGTGGACGCAGTAATGCTGCTAACCACAGCACAGAATGACCCCGCTGCCGCTAACAGACCGCTTAATTGCATACAGAAGGCAGCAAAAATGTTTCCCTTCAACAAACAGTTCATCATTTGGTGTAAACTATGAAATGATGTTATACTGTATAATGATAACCATCAACAATGATCTAATGCACCCAAAGACCTTACTCATCAATTATCTGTTATTGGAGCCTCTGTATCCTGTGTATTGTGATATTCGTTTACGTTTGATGAATGTTGCGCTCGGCGGGTGTTTTGGTCCCCAGGATATCTTTCTCCCACTGATGTACTTATTAATAATAAATTGAGCGAGGAATGTGTGAGTTCTGCCTCCCTCCTCTGTGATTATAGAGACAAAAGAGCGTTTGAAGTATCCATCTTAATACAAAGACACTTTATTAGATAAAGCTAACTTGCCCAAGACAAATAGTGACGCTTTGGCACTGGAGTAACAGCAGTACTCTCCTTCTTTCGTTGCCTTTCTCTGTCTCTTTTTCTTTCTTTCACCTCTTTTTTAAATGATTTTTTTTCACCCATGAAGGCATCTGTTTCATCCAGCAGTGATCATTGTAAGAGGGGAAAGACTTCCGCAGTGGCAGGTGAGGAGAGACCAGAAGGTAGGATGTGGTCTGAGGTGGGCTAAATAAGTTTCTGGCTGTGTAAACCACCAGAGGTTGTCTGCAGAGTCATATGTCATCCATTCATATTACCACATTTGCCGCCACCAAGCCCTAATTCCCCACCCCCCTGCCGTTCTAACACTAACAATACATAATCTTCATGTGTCAGACATTCAAATGAAAATACAGAGAGTGTTATTTATGCCTTCATCACACCTCTCAGATATGTGTTTTTTCTCCTGCTCTATCAAAGAGCAGTCAGTCACCTCGGCCATATAAATCACCCTCAAGCTGCACTTTGTGAAAACATGCCGATTAAGTTTGTGCACCGTGGTCGCCCGGGAAGGCAGTAAATTTCCCTAGTAACAAAGTTAACATTGATTCAGATATAAGCACTTGTCCGCGTGTAACAACGATAACCTTTTAGTAGATTTGGAAAACATATTTGACACCCATTAAAATAACGAATGATTTTTCTCCTCCCCAGAGGAAGGCTGCGACAGTGTGTTTGGACAGGAAGGGGGGGTTAACACGCTGTGACTTCACGGCAGTCCTGTATCCTGAGTCCTACGGCTCTCCAGCAGCCCGGGATAGAAAGCACAGAGCAAACTGCCCATTAAATCACAAATTTGAAAAATTCTGTCAGTATTTGATGGGAAGCAATAAACTGGACATTAAACAAATAATTCCCAACGTTTTTAGTCAAATAAACATCTGCCTCTGTTTCTGAGTAATATACAGTAATGATTCAACCTAATGTCAGTTCAATGTTGTTCAATCAGGCACTCACAAAGTGACTGGTACCAACAGAAACTCAAAGATCATCAAAAGGATTTCTGGATAAAAAGGTATCACATTACCACTCTTTGATTAAAAATGATTCCTTGGAAGTGTAGTCCAAAAGTCCTGGATTTGTACACTTATTACCATTAAATAGATGTGATAAGGGTAATGGCATTAGTAACTGTTATATGCTCTATATGGCTGAATAGTCAATTATTAATAGACCCAATCAATGCATTGTATCACTGCATAATTATAAGTAGGACATATGACAAATGTCTGATAGCTACAACATCTCCCATTTGGTGCAAAGAAATGTAGAAGTACCAACAAAATGGCACCACAATTACTGCAACAATACCATAACTAGCAGTGTAATATAAATTAGTCCCTCCAGGATTTTTTTTTTGTGATTGTTGCAATCAAAACTGCTTGATTTTGCAGAAGCTTTTCTCAAAAATTGTGATGGAATTTGCAAAGTTTTGGTTTTTTTTGTGGTAAAATTGCAGAAATAGGCAGAAAGTGCAAGTCGAGGGAAAAAAATTTAGGTTTTTTTTTAACTACCACCTATTGAAGAAAGAGTCATATGTAATCACCTCCTATGATAATAAGCATACTGCACATCACAGAAATAGCTGGAATTATTATAGTTCTCATCTTTTTTATTTTCTGAACTTAAAGAACCACGATAAGACCACATTCCCCATAAACCCCTTCACTTCCGGTTTTGCCGTTTTTTCCTGTCAACCAGAATGGGGTTTGTTTTGATGATGAGATGAGAGGTTGAAGAGCCTTGCTAACTGTAAATGAGGAGTTATTTTTGTTGATAAAGTAAGTTTTGTTTGGAAAGGCTTACTTTGTGCCACAATGCCTTCAGCAGAACTCCTGTGAATCCGACTCGGTGACACACAATATCTCAACTCATCACAATTGTCTTTCATTCTCATCGCAAGGTACGGACATTAAATTTACAATGATATATTGATGTCAAAATCTTCATAGTAGCACCTTAAATGCAGAGAAATCGTGGGAATTTGGAAAAAATTCTGAGTAGCCCCCACAAATATTGTAGAGATTGGTTGAATTTGCATTAATTATTGTGATCGCAATAATTGTGAATAAAATGTTAACACATATAACACAGATATTGATTGGTCATATTATAAAAGAGGCTATATAGCCTGCACAGTTTGTTTATACCTGGTTTAACATGTTATTAAAAGGCTATAAATAAAATAAAAAATACCTATTCCAGGCTACTTTGTAATTTATATGGTGCACTACAGGAAAAGAATTCATAGATGCTCCTAAGTTGCAACAACAGGACATTTTTTTGTTCTCCCCATTCTGCCAACATGTTCATGGCTTGAACAGGGCATAATCATCCGTAAGGGACAAATCCATATTCCATAATAACTAAATAAACCTCTGATTAGCAGAAATCTGCAGTGCTTCTACATGTTGTGTATACTGAGTGTGTGTCTCTTTGGTGTATGGTGTGTGGATGCTGTGTTTGAACGTCTCCTTAACCGTTTTCCAGAGAAACACACAAAACTTCATCCTCAGTGTTTTCACGGTGATACTGTGCTGTTCAGGTATCCAGGCAATAGTTTCCATTTTAAGTGCATACATAAGAGAGTATGTACGTGTGTCCATTCTTTTAGAGCTGATTTAGTCAGGAATGTATTTTCATAATGTCACATTCAGGTTAGCTTCGACTTCAATGAGTTATGACAAGAAAAGCTCATAGTCTTGAATTTGTAAAAGTATCAAAGAACAAAAGAAAGAACAAGTATGCCTCTCTCATTTTTTCTCTCCCAAAAAGCAGGAACACATGTCAGTTGGTTGTGTGTTCTTCCCAAGGTAAAATATTTTTCCTAGCTAAAGCACCAAAGTGACAACTCCATCACTGAAAGTAGTTTGTCCTCTGCAGTTCAGTGAAAATATTATGAGAAGCTGAAGAAGCAGAACTAAGGAGGAGGGGGCTGGGATGAGTGATGGACAGCTTTGACACACCGGAGCACTTAGACAATTACTAACAGTTTCTGCCAGTCACCACATCTGACACAACACAAACATGGCGAGGATAATTTTACATTACACTGCTGGGCACGGGTCACTTTAAAGGAACACAGGGAAGCCCGTTTCAGCTTGCATTTCAAGGCCAATCATCCAAATTGGCCCCACAACACAACCGGCTGCCTGAGACTTGTTCTCTCTCTCTCTCTCTCTCCCTTTCTCTTTTTCTCTCTCTACCATACAACTCCCATAACAGATGATAACCATGAAAGCGAAAGACGGAACAGTTCTTTGAAGTGCAGCTGTCAGTCAACATGTTTCCATAGTGGGAACTATGAGGGTGAAATGGTGTACAGGTGTGGGAGCAGACACAGTTGGACCCCACTAGGTCAAACTGATACAGGGGAGGGGAGCAGAGGGAGGAGGGTACTGGCTGTTTTGGTGAGAACAAGCCCTGTAGAGCAGACAAACCATGACATAGCAATGAATTTAAATCCAGAAATAAAATTGCAACACATTTGGAAGGGAGATTGGAAAATTACAGCACACACCTGGTTTGTTTCAAAACTTCAAGCTTCAACTCATACTTAAAGCGGCTATGGGCCAATCGATATTTTCACAATAACAATATATCAAATGACAGCGTGTAATGTCATAGACGTCGCTCATAGTGATGAACCTACAGAATTATCACCCGACTCTGCAGCTCCTCTCAGCTTTACAGAGCTTTATAGTGACTTTCAGTTCATTGTTTAGCTGACCGGCTGCAACTTTTACTGAACATAGTGGGGCATTTTAGCAGCTAAAGAACCAGATATTTCCCTCAGGAGTAAAAGCTAAAGGAGAGTGAATATTGGACTTACATTCACCAGGTGGACAGAAACACGACTCCAAATAAATGATAATGTTATTTAGCATTAGCATACAGACTGGAAACAAGAAAACAGCCAGCCTGGCCATGTCTGAAGGTAACAAAATCTGTTGTTTTTAATTTGTCTTTGTATTAAACAAACAAGACATAACATTTTAGACAGTGAGCTTTATAGGTGCTGGTACTTGTATTTTATCACCTTTGGTCAGAACTAGCCTAGCTGTTTCTTCCTGTCTTTATGCTAAACTAATCTAACTGGCTGCTGGCTAGGGTTGCCAACTGTCCCATATTAACCAGGTGAGATCACCTGTCATCCAATCACACGCCCCCTCATATGCATCAGTTGTACGTATAGCGTAAATGCGTCAGTTCCTGCAAAAGATTGGGTAATTTCTGGTGTTGTTTGGTCGGTTTGGTATGTGCAAATATGGATAAACCTGAAAAAAAAAAGACTGCGCAACTACAACAAACAATGGGAAGCACAACTGACGTGGGCTAAGCCCGTCAGTGGTGACTCGACGAAAGCATAGACTGTAAAAAACTGAACTGCTGACTCCTTAGAGGGTCTTTTAGTACAACCAAATGCTGAACAAGACTTTTTAGGCAACCAAAATGTTTCAAATAACTTTGGTGAACTGAAAACACACTAAAATAGCAACAGCTACGCCTATACTCCTATTCTAATCTGGGGTTATGTTACGTAACATATGTAACCAACGTTGTCATCATGGTAGGGTCAATTACAAGGTAGCCACGCCCTAAAGCATACCCTGCTTTATTATCTATTTTACTCTAAATGGGACCATAATTTACAAAATGAACATCATGCTGTATTGAAGAAGACTTGAAACTAGTGATTGAGACGATAAACTCATTAGGAAAATGTTTACTGAGGTAATAAATCAAGTGAGAAGTAGGGTCATTTTCTCATAGATTTCTATACAATCAGACTTCTTCTTGCAACCGGTGGAGTCACCCCCTGCAGGCCATTGGAGAGAATGCAGGTTTGTCACTTCCGCATTGGCCTAATTTTTCAGACCCGGAGGTTCCCACTTGGACGAAAGCCTTCTGTACTTTATGCCATCAGGAATTCTCAATTGGCCATGGAGGTGAGAATGACCTCACTCAGCATGCTTCCACAGAAATGCACAAGGAGGCCACACTAGCTAAAGGTGCAAGCAATATCGGTGCATTCTTCGTGACATCTACTGCGGAAAATGACAAAATCGCAGCAAGTGAAGCCTCGTATGTGTACCATACTGTTGAACACGGACTCAGCTACAACAGCACCGACTGTCTTGTTAAGCTCAACGGTGCATTGTTTCATAACTCAAATGTTGTGAAGAAGATGCACTTGGGAAGAACGAAAGCTGAGATAATTACAATGAATGTTTTAGGACCAAAGACTGTGCGGGATATTTTGGATGATCTGTCTCAGTTGCCACAGATGCCTCAAACAAATAGAAAAATGTTTCCAGTGTGCGTGAGATATTTCTCTGTGTCTGATGGAGTGTTGTCCAAGTTACTTGACTTTTATGAAGACAGTAATGAAACTGCAAATGGCATAAATCAAGCTCTGACGAGCTGTCTGGAAAAGTATGAACTGGATATTAGACACATCACAGCATATGCAGCAGATAATGCCAATGTCAACTTTGGAAAAAACCACTCCGTTTACTAGTTATTGAGTTGTGCCAACAATCGCATTCTGAAAGCTAATTACCCAGCTCACATAGCTCAAAACACCTGCAAGCATGCCTGTGATCAGCTGTCAGTAGATATTGAGTCAATTGTTTTAAAGATCTACAGCCACTTCTCAGTATCTGCTTCCTGAAGAGAGGAACTGCATGCAATTTTTGCCTTTTGTTGACATTGAGTGGCGTGAAATTCTGAGTCATGTTTGCACACTCTCAATGCACAATGGCTCTCTCTTCATCCAGCTGTCGATTATCTCCTGCAAAGCCGGCCAGCTCTTACTTCATACTTCAGGTCCTTTGGGGAGGACTATTCTGTGGCACTGAAGAGGATTTCTGAGGATGAAGAAAAAACTGGAGCTGCTGAGATTTATCTGTGCTTCTTCCACAATGTGGGATGTGTTTTTGACCAACTCGTAAATAAGCTGGAGGAAACAAAGCTCTGCATCACAGAAGTTTACGAAGAAGTCCAAAAGTTGAATGAAGATGAAGATGCTCCAGCGGAAACAGGACAGCTTTTTTAGATACCAGACCAAGCAGCTGAGGGGCAAACTTTGTGAAGTTCTATGACTCTGTCATTGAATACATTGACAAGTGGTTTGATTTCTCTCCAGAAAATGTAATGGTGAAACTGAACCCTCTAAGAGGAGCTCTCCTTCACTGACCTGGAGCAGGTGGTGGCAGTCAGTATGGACCAACTCTATGAAGAGTTTTGTGCTAGCTGTGAGGAAATACAGAAAGCTGGACAGGATACCACAATATCCACCTGTGAGAAGTGGGTGGCAGTTTTCCAAAACATAGGGAAAACCAACTTGATCAATATGTTCAGGATTGTCTCATTTGTCCTCAGTGTGCCAGGCTCAAATACCTTTGTAGAGAGGATTTTTTCTCTGATGACCATTAAATGGTCTCTAAATAAACTGTGACTTGTTATGTAAGGACTTCTCTCTGGCTGTGCAAAAGGACAAAGGACGGCTTGAATCAGTCAAGAGCAGCAAAAAATATCCATGGAAAAAGTAGACTTGGTGAGTCATGTCCCTCTTTTCCTCGCTCTTCCTTGCTGTAAAAGGTCGAAATTGTGACTTCTTTGATTGTTTATTTTGAGGTTTATTCACATAACATTTTTTGCCTTTCCAATTGAATAAGAATATGAATATACATTTTATATTCACACAACACCATACCCTCACTGCCGTGGCACGCCATGCTGTCAGTTCATAATTAAATGTCAATAATTCTGGACCCAAGAGTAAAGCTCAGACACAGAGGCGTTGTAGAAGTTCAGACAAAGGCAGTTTATTGTAAAGTTGTACATGTAGCAGATTCTGATCAGCGAAGCAGGGCAGGCGGGAGTAACAGTAGCTGAGCCAGGGCAGGTAGTGGAATACTGCAAGCGGGGAACAGAGTCTGTGGCAGACACAGGAGACAAACGAGGCACAGAACTGAGCGGGCAGACTGGGAGGGCTAGAGGCGATGAACCTGAGGCACAGGTAAACAGAGAATTAGCCAGGGTAACACTACACAAGAGAGTACCTTCTTGATTGGGAAAGTTGGCCAGTGCGTCTATACCACATAGTACACAGAACGATCTGGCGCAGAGCGGTCTGCTGGACCGGGGTTTAAATACTGCAGGCTTCTGATGAGTGGATGAGCAGCAGGTGTGCAGGTGAGCTGGATCGTCACACCCCCAGGCTGAGACACACCACACACAAACAGAAACAGAGACCAACAGAGGACAAACACAAGGGAGGGGAAAACTGGGAGATAATAGGAATGAGGGAAAGATCCTGCCTAACCATGACAGTTACAGGGGACTTCTTCTCCTCCAGAGGTCAGTAAGTATCTGCTTAATTACAGTGTCACTGTCGATTACAGTCTGTTGTATTATCATAGCACATCTTGTTTTCCACAGTTTTAAACATACAATACATATAATTATTTGTATCAGTTCTGTATGTTTGGATGGCAGTTTATCTTCCATAATGAGATGTTCCTATGGCACCAGCAATGATGGTTTACCAGAGTTTCTGAATGAAAGCTAAGATGATGACTTCAGAGCTCCTCTCACATTATAAATGAGTCTTGAACTTCCAAAAACTGATATTTTTGGCCACTTGGATCAGCAGAAAACAAGCTGTTAACACAACACTGACATATTATTACCTTTTAGTTGACATAGCAATTTTATTAGCAAACAGTTGCTTATTAACACGTCCAGTAGACACAGAGCAGTGTTATGTATCTTTTTTTTTTTAGCTGCTTAATGCGCCACTATGTTCACCAGTCACTAACTTTGTCTGTGTACTTTAAAAAAGCTGCCTGCTGCACGTAGAAATGACACTGACGAGAGCGGAAAGAGTGAACCAAAAGAGTTAAATTGAGCTGCAAAACCAAAAGAATAAGCTGACATGCTCTATAGACCACAACCAACCCCTTTCACAGCTTCAACTTTAGCTTTTGCCTTTTAGAGAAAGTTCTCCTGAGAAAAACTGAGTGGACGGAAGTAGGGCACAGGAGTCACGCATGTTAATTCTTATTCTTAAAGTTTTTGGATCTACTTAAAGGAAAATACTGACTTTTTTCATCTGTTATTAATTCACTACTTCCACCAATGACTACAGCATGTCATAAAATAACGCACTTCAAAGACTGTTTGTTTTCCACTGCTCACTGCCTCTCATTCAGTTTGAGCCTGCATCAAACATCCAATTGACAGACATCCTTGTCATTTCATCATTGGTAATTCACCAGTGTCCACTTTCTGCATGGAAATCATTTCCTTTTATTTTCAGACAACAGCTTTGATAACAGACTAGCCAATATTCAAAAAGCAGCTTTTGAATCAGAAACAATATCATTTCTGTGAGACACTTTACCTGGTAGGTACTAGTGCACATGGTGGCCAATATAACATAATACATAACAAAAAATGTAAATCTGGTTCTGTGATCACTGTAAACCTCTTAATGTGTTTTAGATTGGTTACAAATTTGCTCTGGGTGGCACAAATGGAGATAATGATGTGTCACTGTAAATTGAAAAAGATTCAACTTGAGCAAAATTCCATGTATGAATTCATGAATGTCTGGAGACAAGGGGGGAAAATGAAAGAAGTGGAGTCCTTGGTACGTTCTGATCAGATTTTGGCCTGCTGATATGAAGCCTATACAAAATCCAATGCAGTCCAGAAAGCATATAATGGCTTGGACGAGGTGCACTTTTCCACACTAACTGGAAAAGTGCAGTTAGTGACTAACTTGTATTTTGACCAGTCACTCAGTAAGAGTTTTCTTTAATGTCTACTGTGTCCAAACCTTATTATAGTTCTTTTGCATGTTCTTGTGAGGTGACAGTGGTTCCCACGATGAAGTGACCCTTTTTCACAATGCATGTCTTTGACCTGATTTTACCCTCGTGTAACTTCAATGGTTCTAAATTTGGAACAGCTCAAGTCACTTGTCAAATCTGACAATACTGTCACTTCTGTTCACTCCAGCTAGGCCATGCATCCAGGCTAATTGTTCCCCAGATATGAACATCCACCGTCATCTAATCACTCTCCATTCTGATGTCTGTGTCGGAGTCCAGGTTAATCTGAACTGAGCGTGGATTTCAAGAAAAATCAAAAACATCCCGATTGGCTGACAGTCCTGGTTAGCTGTGTGATTTCAGAGTGAGTATGCCATCTCCAATGGACCTGGACCTCCTACTGATGAGTGCTCAATGGAAATTTGTTTGAAAGACACTCCTTAGAGATCTTAGGCACACTCACACACACACACACACACACATACACAAACACACGTGTGTGTGTGTGGATACAAACAGACTATCAGACACCAAGAGAGTCCAAACTCATAACTGTCAATGACGGACAAGTTGATGCAGAGACTTTTTGAAGTGACAGAATGGACCAGGTTTCCGCTGCAGACCCCTTCTGATTGTTTTGCATTTTCTTCTGTTTGGCTAAGCTTAGATGCTCACTGGGAAATCACAATATTTCTATTGTTGGTATTTTTATACAATGTCTGTCTGGATTGTTTGACTGGGCAAATTAATAGGTCTAATGGTTGGAATAATTAGTAAGGCAATGTTTTTTTTCCAACAAGCACTCTGCCAAACAGCTGAAAGAAAAGGTAAGAAGCAATTCCCTCCCTGTGTACACATGCCAACACATGAAAGTCATTTAGCTGCACTTAACTGTCGAAAAACAATTAGGGCAAAGCATAACAACATCTGCATGCACGACTTCTGTAACATGATTTCTGTATCCTCCTCCTTGCCAACAGAACAAGTATTGGCAATCCTCAAATGCTAGGTACACTTCATGAATTTTACATTATGCCCGATCATTACCATAACGATGCTATCAAAGATATTAGGAGCCTTCAACGCTGTTTTTTCTTACACAGGGATCTCTCTCAGATCTCTTGTCAAGAAGGTGGGTATCATCTACTATCATCTAGCATATACCATGCACAAGCCCCCTCTCCTAATGAGTGTGTATGCATGTCTGAGTGTACAATATGTAAATCCTTGTGTTGAGTGATCGAGAGGGGGGTCGACACTGTCTGTGGGTGTGGGTATGTGAGAGTGTGTCATAAATCTCTATGAAAGAGGCAGCATTGTCTCCACCACTGTGTTGTCTGATTTATCTTGAAATCAGCAAATGCTTTACTTACTATTATCACTTTTTTTTTTTTTTTTTTGCTGTTTTGTCTACTGAAAATGAGCCTCTGTTTCTTTTTCAGTTTGGACAAACCGTATTATTCCAGCTGTTTGAGCAAGAAACTATGAGGTAAAATGTGCCTCTGTCTGCTTATATTTGAAGTGTGTGTTAAGCACAAATTTAGATTTATTATGAGAAGTGGGTGGTTTGACAGACATCCAATATGAGGTGGAGTAATTATCATTCTCATCTATAGGTCTCATCTTTCTCCAGCTACTGTCTCTCTCTCTCTCTCTTCATCACCCCCCTCTCCTCGCCTCTTCCCTAGGCAATGTGGCGTCTTCTGAAGCAGTAAAATGAGGCTGGTTCCTGTGTTGCCCTTCCTCCGTTGCAGCAGCTCACAAACAGACTGTAATTATTTTCTGCCGGGGAAAGCATCAGTGTGGAGAACAAAGTGCACACAAAACACCCTTGTGACGATCGGACTGGTTTGTACAAAATGTGAGCTGCACACACACAGACAAGCGCGCACACATGATCACAAGCGGACAGACATGTTTCCACAGACACTTATACACACACGCACAACAAATCCATAATCGCAGATGAACACAGACGACGAAAAGGCCCAACTTTTACCCTCCGGTTGTCTTGTTTACACTGGATACATGCAATCACATGTTGTTCTGCTGTTATTAACAACATGTAAAGCGAGACATGTACATACAGAGTCATACATTCACGTACTGTATGCATGTACAGCAATCAGCAATCTAACAATCACTCAGCACACCGCGGGTTTCTTCCTTCTATCTGTCTGCAGTAAATTGGATGGTCTCCCATACATATTTTTATATGCTGATGGCCACATTACTGGTGCAGGCATCCCGCTGAAGTGATTTGTGGTGCTCATTTGAAAGTGATAGGACGCAGGCAGCCACTGAACTCCTACTCAGCGGTGGCTAGAATCAGCTTGTCTTTATTGCTTTACAGCTAGCGCAGTAACCTGGGCACATTGATAATGGGCTGTTGTGCTAATAGGCAGATAACACATCCAATCCATCACCAACTTCCCAGAATGCATGTGTTGTTTGCTTTTAAGTAACAAATATAAGCCCGTATAAGCCATGTAGCCACTGAAATATAGCCGACTATTTGTAAGGAGCCGTCTATAAATGAACAATGAATCCATTTGATTGTGCCAAGTTTGTTTTAACTGTGTGTAACAGGCATTTTAAAGCAAGAACATGTAGTTGTTACTGACAAATGATGTAGCACATAAAGTCATAAGTACTATGTACAAAGTTGCTCATTATTCACTCTGAACTCTTTTTCTTATCAAACTGTCAGACTCTGTGGTCGTTATACAATGTGATTACCTTCCTCTCTCTCCTTACCCCACATAGCCCCTATTCTCCCTGTCCCGCTCTCCTCTATGATTACCACACTGCCTCGAGCTAGTGAATTTCAATTGGGGCCGCCTATTATTTTCCCCCCATGTGATAGTAATTATTTACAAATTTGTGAGTGTTCATGTGGAATACAGGATGTTCTATTAGAAGCTATGTGTAACAGTGGGGGAAGGTGGCAAGGTCTTGATTTTGAATATGCTATTAGTGCAATCAGATTAAAACACAGCCACAGGTAGTTGAGAAGTCAGGCTGGAGGAGCCCCCAAGACACCGTTAACCCAGTCAGATTAATATTACAGATTGTCATGACCGCCTTTGTTTTCCATTTGGGAGAGGCTTGGGCTCACCCGGTTGGAACGTGGTGAATGTGATTACCCACAAAAAAACAATAGGGTACAAAGAGAGCATCGCTTTTGGCGCTGCTGTATTCAATAACCAGGAGAACAGACCGGATTCTCGCCCATTATATTTCTTAATTTGGCGAATCTTCGCGCAAATTACTCAGGCTGGTCTCATTTGTGTGGAAGTACAGATTACAGAGGGACGATGTAATTGCAGGAGACATGGGGCCGCTCGCTGGGAAAGTAGTGAGGCTGATTGCACAGGAAGTAGTATCATTGGCCGTGCATAAGGAGCTGCTGTAATGTGCCACAACTGGAGGTTCAGTAGAAGTCAGCCCGTGGATTTCCCATGGAATAATGTGGCAAAATATTTGTGCTTATATTAATGTACATATTTCAACTCATCGACAATTACTGGATTGAGCACGTGTAATTATGATTGGTACACCACTGCGACTAGTGTAGTACTATATCCGCCCTAATGCTACTCTGTTGCATCCAGCAGTTTAGCTCATGGCCTGAAGCATGCCACAAGGCGTATACAAACACACACACACTCAAAGCTTGCTCATTCTCTCTGTATGAAAAACACACAAGGCACAGATACCCTGCAGAGAGATTTTGTTACAAAAGGCTTTGTTCGTTATCTCAGACTACAAAATAGGACATTTTACGCAGAAAAGGTCTGTTTGAGAAAATGTATTCATAGATAGTCCTACATTCAACATGTTATTTTTATCACAGCTGTTTGTCTAACGTGAATATTTGTGTGCCGTACTTGCAGTAATCAATCAGGTAATAATTACAACCATGATCCTGCACACCAGACAGTGTTATCGACAGGTGCAAAGGATCAAAAACTCTTGACTGTGAAGAAAACAAACAGCACGTTGTCAATCACTTGCACCTGCACCATATAGTAACATATAGTATCATTATATATGTTGTGCATGGGCTGTTTGTCTATTTGAATTTTTCCTTATGAAGGTCTGAGAAAATAAATATTGCTAATAAAGTGAGTCCAAGTGATTAATGATTAACTCTTGGTCAGCCTTGTAGATCCATCAGAAACTTGACAGAACAAGACCCTTACCCTGTCGCGATACCTCCCCATAACTATACCACCTTTCTCAAAACTGGTGGACCATCAAGTATTAGCTCAAAGAGCAACCTGATCCCGGATGCGTAAAGTTAACAATAATTTTTAAATTATACCGAAATTTAGTTGGATATGTTGGGAAACGCGCTACAATACATTACAATTCATTTTCCTGCTTGTTAGATTAGACGATCAATACCACTCTCATAGCTGTGCATTAAGTGCAGAGCTGGAGCCAGGAGGCGATTAACTTTTGCCTATAGCATAAAGAATGGAAGCGGGGAAAAACAGCTAGCATGACTCTGTCCAAAGTTCAAAGTTGCACCTCTAAAGTTGACTAATTAACAAACTGTATCTTGTTTGTTTAAAACAGAAATGTAAAAACAACCATTTGTAGCTGTAGGGGTTGTTACGTGCTGTAACTATTTCTTGGTTAGTTAAATAAAAAGTAGAGATCCAGTCAGCTAGTGTTGCCAAATTGTTTTTTTTTTCACATCCAGCTCCATATTTAATGCACAGACGTGAGAATGGTATCGATCTTCTAATCTAACTCTTGGCAAGAAAGTAAATAAGCATATTTTCAAAATTGTCAATTCCAGTAATCATCCTTTTTGGTGGGGCCAAACACATTAAAGCAAAGCTTCTGCTTATAACTGTTTTGCATCTATAATACATAGAGCTCCACCTTCCTCTAGTATCCTTGTGATTACCTCATTTACATCCATCCATTTTCTATCTGTTCATCTCTTTGTCTCTCTACCACCTACACACAGTATACAGTATTACAAATGCATGTTTCTTGTCACTTGGTCATTTTACCAGTGAGTGGAAATCTACAGAATATGTAAAAAAAAAACAAAAAAAACAAAGTAGCACTTTCTTGCAAAATGAAAGGTGTAAGTTTAGGCAGCATATTCCCCTGTTTCATCTCTTATCTAGTGGTATTTCTCAAGTGTATGTATGCAGCAGCTGCTGTGGCCAACATGCTGAAGGGTGTAGAGAGGGCTTGCGTGAAGTCGATTCAATATAACACATACACCTTAACAGCACAATGTTATTGCCTGAAAACATCCAATAATAGCCAATTAGATCATCAAAAACCCTATTCCCAGCAATACACCCTCGCACAAATACACACAGCCAGGGCTAAAAAAAAAAAAAAAAAAAAAAACAAGGAACCCTAGGGCTGTTAAACTTTAAAGCTCCTGCTTCAAAAACTACATAAAATAAATAATCTGACTAAAACCATAACCCTGGGAGACCTTGCTCACTGCCTGATAATTGTCTTCTTTCATGACACCATCCATCTAGAACATTAGGCCTGTGTTCTCAGGCCTGCTGGGTGCTATCACATAGGGCAATCGCAAATGAGGGGGGGCTTCAGAAAGGCTGACCTCCGCAGGGAACACTACAGCCCTGTGCTTATCTGACCGTAGGGATCTGGGTCCACATAAACAATTTCAAAGACAAGGAAAGATTGTTGCAAACAGCCCAGTTACACTGCTGGGGCACGGTATACACACAAAATGTACACGTACATGATTTATACACACATAAACACATGAATAAGCATACACGCACACACTGGCTTTGGTTCTTACTCTTTGGTTCTTCGCTCAGTCTTTCTTTGAGGCAATTGCTGGTTTCAAACAGGATCTATAAAAGATGAAACAACCTTTGCACTCATCTCCCTCTGATGTTGGGAGACATACCTGCAGCCAGTGTTATTAGTTACTGCTTGTATTGATATGCACCATGCCCAGTGCAGCGTGTTGGCGGGTAAAACCACTATGTGTTTCTCCCACGCCTCTTCCCTTTGGACAAACAGACGCACTCTGGCCTCCAACCGCAGTGTTGTGTGGGATATGTACGTCTAATTGGATCTCAGAATAACAGCAGAGAGGAGGACGAGTTCATCAAGTTTAGCATTCAAAATACACCGCTTCAGTCAAAGAATTCAAAGCAGAATTACGAACAAACACGTTTGGCTGAATGTACACATTAGATAAGCGTTTGTTTCTGCAGAAGGGTTATATATTTCTTCAGAGTTTCTGAATAAGCATTGATGATAAATTCAATCCAAAATGATTTGCTGCTGAACATTCATCATAACAAGCACAACTCAATTTAGTGCGAGCCAGTTTTGTGCCTCCCAGTGACAGTCATCTGGTGTGGTCTGTGCTATTCAAATCACAATTGAATTCATCTTTCACAGCTTCAGCTAATAGAAGCTTCTCCAGTCAAATCCAACCCTGTTAATTTGCTCATAAATATAGCATAAGCGTGCCTGTAGGGACACTGAGTACAGTAGCTTAACGGGGCTGATCCTTTTTCATCAGCTTGTCCCACATTATGTACCTGCGACGTTTATTTGCTGTGCAAACAGTTATCAAGCCCATCCAGACAAAAAGAAAACACTCTTAGTTGTTTCTAAGGCCGATTTATAAAGTACATTCATTTTTATTAGTGGTAATGTGTGTGTGTGTCTTCCCAGTGGGTTTGCAGGCGTCAATAACACTCTATAAATGCCTCCAACACATCCATAATAACTCACGATAGGGTTCTCTGGCCTTTACTTCAAAGATGTGTTTTTGTGCTGATCTGATTGCCAGCAAAGCAGTGATATCCGTGAGGCGTAGCTGCAGAAGTGAAAATCCTAATGATCACATTTATTAGGCAAGTGAATCTGTCACAGCAAGATAATATGATGCTTTATGCAGAAGCGTCCTGTAAATAAGGGTAATTAGGTACTCTGTTCTCTTCAAAGCAAACAGCAGCCTTGCTGGATTCACTGATGTATCTGTTTTACTGGTGGATAATCATCACTGCAGTGTCTGCAATTGAGGGTGTCCATATGCATGCCTGTAAACACCTAAAGAATGTGATTTTTCAAAGCTGACAAATATGGGTTTATGTTCTCCTCTGGATTGGTTATAAATAATGTATGTATTTGTACCACTGTCTGATAAGGAGCCATTTATAAAGGTTTTTATAGCTTTATTAACGGCTGATAAATCGTTTCCTAATGCTGTATAGAGCAGTCGTAAGCATTAATGAGAACAACTTACGGGTTACCAGGTTGTAACAAATCCCTTCACTGGTGTTTAACCCCCCTTTAGCATGGTTGCTTTGCCTTTTAACTAACTCTTTAGTTCATTAGGAAGCCCCTCTCCAATGAACCATTTAAGCACTTACCTTGTGGGGAAAAGCGACTGCATAGCATCTGAACCAAAATGCATTTATTATCAACTTAATAACATTTACAACTGAAGGATTGTAAAAATGATTAGAAAAAGGTACTGATTTATTCTTTAAACTAAATCATCTTCTTTGTGTTCTCATTTTTGCAAAAGGGTTTAATTCAGTCTTAAATTCTACAGTATCCACAATACAACAGCCTCATATGAAAAACTAAAATCTGACTGTTTGGACTGTGGCATTGCACAATTGACAGGAAAAGCATCTGTCTGTCCACATGCAGCCTCAGTCTATTTATAAGGCTGCCATTGACTGACAACTACTCCTTAGGCATACTATAAAAGACCAGTGCTAGCTGAGAGGCTGCATGTGTAGCTATTGATTACCAGTCAGAAGAGCATAAAACATTTGGGAAACAGTGAGATGAGTAGCAATCAGGAAAGCTAGCTTTCCCTCAGGCAATTTATAGACCCATTTGCCTTTATCGTATGAAATATTCTCCTATTTTTCACCTTAAGGGAGAGCAATAAGTAACCCATCGTGCAGAGAGTATGTGGTGGAAGTAAGCGTGCCCCCCTAAAGGCATTGCTCTTTGCCAGTAAAATCCTTACAGGGCAAGAGGTCAGATGTGTGTATATGACATATTGTTATTTTACATGGCTGGAGAGGACCAAAGTTAGCTGTCATGGGGATTTTTTTAGTTTAGTTGAATGCATTTTGTCCCGTTTATATTCATATTTATCTCATAATGCTGCATGCGCCACGCTCAGTAGTAGACTGGAGATAAGACTAGCACTAGAACTAGACTAGGAGGCTCTGATTCATCCGTGAAGGTCACAAGGTCATATGTATGATATACATGTTGTGTGATATACGTACACAATACTGTTGAATATAACTGTATAGTTATATATTTTAGTTTCGGAACAGTGCATTAGTATTTAAATTTTAATTATTCAGGATCATTCCAGCATGCATAGGAAACCAAAGATCACCTCATAGATCAACTATTTTGTTATTTAGATCATGGTCAGTGTAATTTTAGTGTTGTACTGTCAGTTTTGTAAATATACATCTCAAATCCTCTTCTGTGTGATGCGATTTGCATAAAATCATTATCTGAGCACAATCTGTCGAGGTTAATTTTGCCATCCATCTGTTTTCTATTAAGAGAGAAAGTATGCATAATTCATAATCATTAGAAATATGAATTGGTTTGCTGAACAAACACTGCAGCGGCCGTCCCGTCTTTTTCTTTTTCTAGGAATTCAGCAGTGCTTATACTTGTTTTGAATTTGACACTGAAGTTGCTGTTTTTATTTTCTTAATGACCACAACAAAGATGAGGAGTCATGGTGTTGTACTATGATATGATTAGAGAGAAGCCCCGACCCGTCTGGTCAAATGAGATCATTTTTCCAGAGCGTGCCCTGGGCCAAGCCTGATTAATTTCCTACGCATTGTGTTTGCTTATTGTACCAGTTGCATTACTTGCCCTCGTTTTGTTGCTGATCATGATAAATCTCTTCTGAAGTGACAAAAGCAAGGAGGTTTTTCCAAACCATATTTATAAATGAGTATAGGCTATTTTCTCATCAAATGAAATATGTATTTTTCTCCAGATTGATCAGTTTTAGGAGTGTATGGAAATAATAAGGGGGAAGGTATGTATGTATGTTTTCTTTTTGAGGAAGAGGGGGTACTCTAAAATTTGGGGCAGCTGGGGGGACCCTTTCACTTTTTCCTCATCAGTTAGATTTTATTTAATTCTTCCTAAAAAAAAAAGAAAGAAAAGAAACTAAAAACACCCATAAAATATTCAAATTTTGTGCCATGCAAAGGTGGATTTTGCCATTTAATTACAATGATTGTGTTTGTGTTTGTCAGGAGTATATTTTCCTTACCAAAATCAACTAGTAGTTAATAGGAGCAATATGTCAATTTTGAGAAACTGAATAGAGAGCCAAAATCCTGACGTCACATCAGCTTTTGTTCCACTAGCTTCTGTAACTCAGTGTAATCTCTCTTTGAGCATTTCTTTCATCGGTCTTCATGAAAAAATAAAGTGTGTGTCTGGAGTTTACTTTCCATATACCAATCAGCATCCACTACAGAACCTGCTATTAGAAGTTGAAACCTTTTTAACAAAATTAAACAACATATCTATAACATTCCCCGCTACTCTTTTCTCACGTCTTTTTTTCATCTTTTTAGCTGTAATCTCTGCTGTCTAAAAACTACAGCGTTCATTCATCTGAACTAGCCATGACCCCTCGACTCGCCATATTGACTCGCCTCTTCTGTAGGGCCTTGACATTTAACCCATTTAACCAATGCTACGGGAAATGGTGTTCTTTTAAAGAAACAGAAATATTGAATAAAAAACCATGTTATATCTTTTTTTTTTTGTATAATAACCCTTTTCTAGAAATATGGAGTGAACCACACCACATACTGTTGACTAAGATTATCTTCCAGTGCTGGATTTTTAGTTATTTGCATTATTACAAATGTCACTGTGATTTTAAATGAGGTTTTCTTACATCTGGAAGAGAATCCAGAAGTTCCAGTTTCACTTCAAGACAGCTCTTAATTGGTTCAAGAACAGCTGGAATATTCAGTAAACGGGACACATCATTTTTTTTTTTTTAATTGCCGATTGCACTTTATTGTGCAATTTAGTGGTATGTGATAATGATTATTCCATTAACATATTAAGGTTTAAACTGGAGTCCACCACTGTAAAGTGAGTTGTGTCAGTTATATTATTTTAAGAATTTGGGGGAAGGGTCCGGAGAGTCCAGAGAAAACACTAATAACACTAGACGAGTCTTGCCTTTTAAAAAGTGAAACATAAGGCTCAGACCTTAATAACTTTTCTATAGTCTGTTAACAAAAATACTGTCTTACCATTTTGAGCTAAGGTGCAGCTGAACATTAGTTAAACATTGAGTTGTTGCCATTCACACACAAGGTCACATATTGTAAGGCGATACAGTTGATTCTGTCAGTGAGGCCCTCTTGATTGCCAGATTATTGACCTAACTTTCTAAATTTCAGCAATTTCTGTCATAGGTACAATTGCAGTCATTAAGTATTACCAACAAAGTCTTTCTCAGATCCTAGCCACAGTTTTATATATTAATATGATCCAAATCAG
Organism: Scomberomorus guttatus; assembly: GCA_038419695.1. Lineage (NCBI taxonomy): Eukaryota > Metazoa > Chordata > Actinopteri > Scombriformes > Scombridae > Scomberomorus > Scomberomorus guttatus. Next base: position 9,860,158 of record CM076456.1, on the reverse strand, counting down.
ACTGATGTGCAGTCCTGAAAGCTTCAGTTATTTTTCATTACTGCACACAGAGAGCTGCCGACCATATTTTATGTAAATCACACGTCCTACAACCCAAATGTTCCCTGAGGACAAAAATCTGAATTCATTCACTCAGGTCTGACCTTTTGGCCTCAGAAAGTATGGGTTTAGACCAAAGACTCACAAGCTTAATCTGTTCATCCACACTTAAATCTCTTTGTGGACTAAATGCTGAATGACGCATGCTGAATATCTCCTTGTTGGACGGAACATTTTAAGGTACATTTTAGTTTCACACGTCTAGTTTCATTTTTATTCCAGACCCACTCTGCCCGTGGTTCTACAGACCCTGTTTCATTAGTCAGACTACACAAAATACCAGTCAACCTTCTCTTGTTTGTATGATCTCTTTTTAGTCTGAGAAGGCTAAACTTGGCACGAAGTTGCCCGTTTCCCAAACAAGCTCCCAGTGATCAGATAATTTTGATCACAGTGAAAATGTTTTCTGCACCATATTTGCATTTTCCCATTTCATTAGTTTGACTCAAAAACCAGAAGTTGTTTTCATTTGCATCTAAATGCATTTGACCCCCAGACTGGAAATGACAGATAATTATTTTCCCTCAAGTGTTCCTTGTTTGCAGGGGGAACGGAGCAGAGTACAGAGCCGCGGCAATTGCTCAAACGTGGTTTCCAGCACAAATTGCAGCAGTGGGCTGTTTGCTTTTTCATTAACATTCAACCTCTGTCTGATTGCCCCAAATCTTTAAGGCCCCTTCTTCTAAAATCTCCATCCAGCCACCCTGCAGAAGACACACAGCAATGCGGGTTTATCTTTTTATCTGTTCAATAAGATTAGATGCACTGTGGAGCAACATATAGAATGACATAAAATGAGATGTGATGAGACAACCTCATCTTGTAGAAATTACATTTATATAGTGCTAAATTGGTTTTCCAATTACGTTGTGGTGAGAAATGTTGAGAATTTTGCTCCCAGGCAACGTTTTTTTCAAGTGCATGAAGCACTACTGTCCATCTTTATATCACACACAACTCATAGGGCTGATGGTGAGCAAACAAAGCACAGGACTTTGACACTGGAGACCGGGGATTGCATCCTTAGTCCTGTGTGTGGTTAAGTCACTGCAAACTTTATCTGTATTAAATCAAGCCCACAAGCTTTGACTTACCTTAACCAAGTGCTGTGAGTGCATGAACAAATATTATCATGCTTTAGTTTCTATGAGCAGATATTGGATTGCAGGATTGTCAGTGATGATATCTTCAGTATCATTAGCTGACTTGCCAGGTGCATTAAAATAACAACATTTCCTCATTATGTTGACATAAAAAGTCATCAGGGCATCACATTTCTTCAAAAATGTATCTACTTTTGCAAAATTAGTCATAGATCCTATCTCCTAGAATTTCTAGGAGACATAAAATGAGATTATATGAGATGAGATGATTGCTGTGTATCTCAAGCTGTGCAAATTGAAGTATATAATATCAAAGGTACATTAGTAGAGGTTCAAGAAACATACAAAATCACATTAGAATGCATCAGGAGTAATCCCACAAATACAGTGTGGGCAAATGTGGCCAAGTGGGATAGAAAAACAGATTTGAATCAAAGCACGAGCAGTGTTAGTCGTTAATTTTGTCACATCATACAAACAAGGTACATACTTACAGCGAACGATGGCCTCACTGTCCAAAGAGGAATGTTTTAACAAGGTGCAAAGTCTCTTTCCCTGGCTTTGGAAATGTATCAGTGCTAATTCTCTGTCAAACAGATGTTTTTCTGCGCCACATCAAAACAAAAAGCTTCTGAGAGATTTTCAGGCAGAGTGCTGAAAAGGAGAAATCATTTTGGTGACCTTTGCTCTGCTTTAGTCCAGATTAGCATAAACCATTCTGGGTGACTGACTGTGAAAATAAGCCTCAAATAAAGATGTGGAAAGTTATTCTGCTCTGTCATATGTTCACATAAAAGTTTGGCAGGAGAAAGCCTACATGATATGTTTACTTAGATTTTTTTTTTTTTTTTTTGGATTTTCTCTCAGTAACCAAGTGTTTAACGGTTAACTGTGATTCACTCACTGTGACAAATGCCATTAAGACATCACTGTGGACCACCTGCTTCTTAACTGTGCAACTGGATGAACATACACTGAGATGAGGAATGTGAATTTGAGACCTCCTGGCAATCAGAGCTAACTAAAGCTAATAGTCTTGGAATTTACTCTGATGGTCTGTTGGGATGCTTCGCAAACGTTTAATGTTGACATCTGTTTCAATTTCTCAACATGATCATATTTGCTTTCCCATTTAGATTAATTTTTTTTGTAAATCTGAACATAACCTAAACTGTTTGTGTTTACAAGCCAAACAGTATCCAAGCTCTCTACACGGCAGATTGGAGTGTGTTGTCAACAGTGAAGTGCGGCGCAGATAAACAGCCAGCCCGGCTGGAAATAAAACTGCTGTTTGGTTGGGATTATTGATCACATTCATATGCAATGATTATTTTCTCAGGCTGAAATTGTTGTCTAAACACTGGTTTGAAGTTGTGTAATTAAAAAAAGCTTTGAAGAAGACTCCAGTAAAGAGATTTGACATTTTAAGAAACATATTTTTGAAAACAGCTCTAAGTGAAGTGTTTGTTACTCAGCACTTCAATGGAGGGCATTTCAAAATGAATTAGGATTTTAAACTGCTGCTGAGTGTTTATTTGTACCATATCCACCATGTTTCAGTTTTAAAAAGAGAAAGAAAAAAAACAATGATGCATCATTTAGCGGTGATTGTTTTTGTCTTCTTCAAAATGAAGCAATTTGATTTTGAGAGAAATCTTGACAATAGAGTTCATATGTTCTCTACGGCTGTGGGCAGTTTAAAGAGTGTTTATGAGCGAGAGCCAAGACTCTGATCTGTCATGTCATCGCACTTTCTGAAGCTGCTCAACAACAAAGTACAACAAATACATACATTCAAATCAGCTTACTTTCACATTCTTCACAGTTTCAGTTCAAGTTTGTTCTCTTTTGACTGTGTGGGAAAAAACCTGTACATGTCCATACCTCTTCATAACATATAAAGGATCTTTGACATAAGCTGTTTATCTCTATGGTGACAGAGCTAAAAAACTGATATTTAGAGTGAGAAATTGTCATTAAAGCATATTAAAAAGACGTGTGTGCTGTATATGAATACAAGCTACTTTATTTACTTATAATTTATGCCTGCTAATCCAGCAGGTATTTGTTTAATTAGCTGTCGTGCAATGGGACGAGGAAGCAGGGAGGAAACTTCACCAGATAAGTAAACTTCACAGCCGGAATAATATATAAAATTATTACCTAACTCCTGTTATTTAAAGCAACATATACATTTTGTATTTTAAAAGGCATGTGACTGAGTTAGTGGTCTGTTCATTAATAAGTAAAACACTTTCATATTGTCAAATTGTGTGTTTTTTTTACAGTTAATACAAAAAAAGTGCTGTATAAGTGCGTTATAATACGAGTTGGAAATTAGATAGATGTCACGTTATGCCAATGGTCATTTTTCACAGCACACGTTTTGACTTGTCATAGAAGGAAAAGCACAAGTGTTACTAATAACAGTAAGTCATGACAGTGTGACAGTCAACCAGCATGCACAATACCAGGACCCTGAAGCTATTAATTTTATTATGTACACCTGTGCTTTTGCTACTGTGACATGTCGAAATGTCTGCTGTGAAAAAGTCTCAGTCATAGCTGAAGTTTTATTAGGTGAATGTTTCATTAGGTCTTTTTTAAACATGATAAATTGGCTGGAAGAAAAAACAATAAATCTGTTGTTGATTTTTATGTATGTGAATTTCTTTGATTATTATTTTTTTTAAAGTGTTGAAACTGAGAGTAAACTTTGACTTGGCAGCCATGTGACAGTCTTTAAGCTGATTCTGTTCCCCGACTCCTGAATGGATCCTTCCGGCAGCGAGAGAGAGTGAAACATGAGGAGAACAGGGAACGGCTCCGGTCAGAAATACTTTGAGCCCACTGGATGGAGCTGCAACGACACTCCACTACAGAGAAACACACTCTAACCAGAGCTAAAAGGATTAAAGCCCAAACCAAAACATTTAGCTCAAAACAAGTTAAACACACAGGCACCGTGCAGATATCCCATATCTCTTACTACATCTGTCTTCTAAGTAATTACAGGTATTTTAAAGAGACATAAATCACCATGTGTCTATGCAATAAATGAGTGTGATGAAGTTGATAAAAGACGACCTTAACTAAGCAATGTCAGGCTTGAACTTAAATTATTCTTAAAATCACATTTTGTTTATTATGAGAAAAAGTTTTAGGACTTAATATTTATAGATGGAGCTGATAGATTTAGTAATAACCCCAAATTGATGGGACATTACACTGCAATAGGACAGAAAATATTGTGTTTTTATTAGACAACTTGCTTGGATTACAACAACACAAGCCGAATGCTTGAACTGAAAATAAACTGCTAATGAGTGTAACATAAACGGCTGAACGGAATGTGAACTTAATGCTGTTTCTGTTTTTTTTTCCTCTTTCCTCAATTTTCTAAGTTTAAATTCTTGACACTTTCCACCTCCAGTGCAAAAAAAGACAAAGTGTTGACCTAGACTTAAAATGTTAGTTTTAATATAGTTTTGCACTGCTGATGACTCCAGATACATTTATGAGCATTAGCCAACAAAGCAAACCAAAGTCTAGCCCAAACAAACTGGGATGAAAGGCGGCCTTTGATCAATGGCCGACCGTAGTGACTTCAGCACTTCAGCTCGATTGTTTTCATCTGAGGTTTCTCTGGGTGGCTTCACTTCAAGCTAAAACTGAAACTGCCGGAACAGGATTTACTTGAGATTTAAGAACCACAAAGTTGGTTCACAAAAAACTCTCAGCTAAACCAAACAGACGGTTATTTTCAGTGTTGTTGCAAGTAGCCCCTCGAGTTATTGTGATATAACATGACAAAGGCTCTAACTTCACGTCCATGTGCAAAATATTCCCTGTCCTCTCGGGCCTTTAAGCTCTGTCATTTCACACCACTAGTAGTGCCCCGCAAAGCTTCATGTTGAGGCTACGACAGCTCACATTCCGTCTGATCATAGTTGTGTGTGACATTTCAAAGAGGATTACGAGAATGAAATGTGATAAAAACTATTTTCACGTGACCTCTGAGCACTTGACCTCTGATAGGCTAGCGCAGCGTAGCACCGAGGCTCACATTTCTGGGACGCGCATGTTGTGTACTCGGTGGTTGTACAAACCAGACAAACAGAGTGAGATTTAGAGGTGGACAACCTCGATGATCAAAATACACAAAGAAGAATCTGGCGGGTTGCATTCTCCAGATGTCTCGGGGGATCCGAGCACAATTCACCAGAGGATAAAAAACGATAAGTCGGGTCAACGGGGAACGATTCTCCTCTGAAAACACATTCAGCAGCAAAAGCTCATAAACAATAAACCCAAATGTAAATTTAATACCGAGCACAGCCGTCCACTAAATATCACCACACACACACACTCCTCTCCACTATTAATATATTATTGTGTATTTGTTACTTGTGGCCAACATAAATAGCTTTATGTGCTTCAACATGTTGACAAAGCAGCCATGGCTCATTGGTGGTTGATGGATGGCTGTGTGTGCCTTGCTAATTATTAGTACACATAAAAGGATGCTGTTATTTCCAGAGCTGGCCCAGCAGGCCCCAGCCGGAGGGGTCACTGGGTAAATACGGAGCCATCAGTCTGCGACTATATCACTCAATCTTGATGTATGAGCAACGAGGTACAAATTAAACGCGCAGCGACCTTCTAGGGGGTACTGCACTCAACAGGACGCCATTTGAGCTAATTCCTGCATAGGGTTCAGACAATAGGCCACTATACCACATGGTGTAATTACTTTGTGTACACACATCTGGAATTAAGCTCCCAGAGGAAACTAATACACTTAAAGAAAAAGAGGCCAACCATTTTAGATGGGCAAAATTTAGAATGTGAGGATAGAGCAAGTGGAGGGATTGTGCAAGTGTGTGTGTGTGCGTGTGTGTGTGTGTGTGTGTGTCTGTGTGGCAGTGTGGGGGTTGACTTCAAATGTAGATGCTGATGATCGTGCGCCAACTCTTGACCTTCTCATGTCATCTGCTCAAAGTTAATCATTGCCGTGGAAACAAGGAGAAAAGATCCTGTTTGAGCATGGGGCTCAAAGAAGATTACATGTCATATATACAGAATCCCTCAAATCTCTTGCTTGCCTTCTATTTTCCCTCCACACTTATAGGCTCCCCACTCCGGTTACAGCCATCTTGCTTCTATTTGAGGACGTTACAGCCCCACTTTCCATACCAATACTATCTGTGTCATTTTGACAAACACGGGGAGAGAGATGTACCGTGTAGGAGGGGGGGGGGGGGGGGGGGGGCTCCAGATTCAGGGGTTGTTGCCGAGCTGCTGCATCTGGATTTTATAGCAGCTCAATTTTCTCCGCTGGTGTGCGGCTCAGATTGGATGTGATGAGCAGGGTTGGCTAACATGGAGTCTGTGTGAATGTCAACTCCAGACTGATATTGATATTGATCCACAGGTTGAGACGGTTGTTGAGGATCAGCCACAACATGATGTGAGACAGGGAGAGAGCGTGAATCTGCACCAGGATGTAAATATCTCGGACATTAGGGATTTGCTCTGGACTGCAGTTGTTGTCTTGAAAATGTAGTTGGCACTGTCTTTCCAAGTAATTATTTTAAGGATTATCAAACTTTATGTTTTCTTGTGTATACTGAGTTCAAATATTTCCACAGCAGCTTAATTCATAAAAACACAAAGTTTCTTGTGCAGCTTAAAGTATTTTAAAACTCCAGTACAAATATTTATAACTTTATTGATAGTTTACTTGTACAAGATGTACATTCATATTTTGTGAATCAGAAAGGGAAAACAAACTGTACGATGGTTCATGTTTAGGCATGCTTGCATATGAAATGATAATCATTTTAATGGGTACAACAAATTCCATGGAGTATTGTTAAATTCAACCATCCCTGAAATGTTTGTAAACTTGGACACGCTACATTTTTTTTTTTTTTTCGGCAAACAATGCACTACAGCCACACCTCCTAATTCAAATTCAACACTTAAAAAAAACATACAAAAATAAATGCAAAGCCATGTAAAAATGTACACTTGTAGTTCAACTATTTCATCTTTCATAAACTTTCAGACAAAATAATAAATAAAACACGCATATGTTTAATTTAAAATGGAGACATAGATAAACAATTCTAAATGGAGGTCTGTTAACAGAGAAAAAATGTTTGGAGACTGTTAGAGGTATGTAAACCGTAAACAGGTCTACATGTTTAGCGCAGCTCTGACAGCAGTGTTTGAAAGGTTCTCGAAATAATCTTTGTATTCCAAAACAATCCAAATTTTTTTTTTTTTTTTGGTTTTGTTTGGAACAATTTCTAAAATACAGTCTGAACTGTTTGGAAATTAAGGATGAAATGTCACATATAACATGCAGAGTTAAGCTAATCATATTGTAAACAACTGCTCTGGTTCGGATTACGATTTGTTGATTCCATTATGAACATTTTTCAAAATCGTGAATGGATTTTCTCTCATGTCAGTTAGAATGGTGAAGAGATACTTTTTTAGAACCGTCATTTCTGCAGCATCCAAAAATGTGCTCATGTTTTCCTCAACAAGTGACAACTGTACCTGATGTATACAAAACTGCTTGAATACATAGGAGGTTAATGCGGAATATGGCACCTGGTCGTGAGTGACATTTCTTGAACTCAACAAAATATACACTGCCTTAGAAAAACTGGTGTGTTTGGCAAAGAAATTCAACACTCCAACAGTGCATGAAAAACAACAGAAAATCATTGGGTCTCTTTATCGTTGAGGATTAACTGCTAGCTGTTTTACTTTTTTGCTATTTACAGTATTGCACTTAAACTGCACACCATTGCATTTCAGTTTGACTGATGCTTTCTTCATATTTTCAAAATTACAAAAAAAGAAAAGAACAAACGCAGTTTTATACCCTTTATCCAAGATAATGTCCTTTTGCTGATCACATGACGATATCAAATCCCCCTCCCCCTTTAATTAGTAAAGTAGCATCTGCTTGTAGTGCCATTTGTAAACACCCACATACAAGACCTGAAGTGCAAAGGCTATCTTCACTTCTTTACCCGGGATACAACACAATAAACAGAAAGAAATAAAGACAGAGAGAGAGAGCACGCTGTGAGGAGAAACGCAAACAAAGGCTCGCAGACACATTCCCAGCAACACAGAATAATGTCTCTCCCCTCCGCAGCAAAGAGAAAAAAACAAAAAAAAAAAAAGGAGTTGTTGCTTTTGTTATAGCACAAGTCCATAAGAAGAAGGATATCAAACCGTAATGGAGACCTTTCACTTTGTAGGTGTTGGAGGGTTGTGGGCATGTTGAATGGCAGTGTTAAAAACAGTTGTGGAGCGTTTATGTCAGGTGTGGATGGAGGCCAGTCCCAGAACCGTCCTCCATTAGAGCTCATGCACTTGGCAGCAGCAGGGAACACAGTGGTTGGAGACAAATATGGCCATTTTTTAATGTTCTTTTTTCTTCATTTTTCTAGTGAGGGTGGGGAAGGGGGAGGGGGGGGTGGGGGAGGGGTTTGGGGTTGGTGGTGTAAAGGTGAGAGCCGTTCCAATGCCTCGGTGAGGTGGTGTGTGGGTCTGTTTCCCCCATGCTCAACCCTCTGCATTGTCAACATGGCGGCAGCCAGCGTCAGCGAGGCTCTGCTTTTGGCCCTGCTGCTGCCTGCCAGTTTGCTTTGTTCTAACGTCTTCTGGTCTGACGGGCCCCGGCCTGGCCCTCAGACAGACATCCACATGTGTTTGTACGGTCCTTGGGATGTGATCTGTGCCTGGAGTGGACTGAGCCACTGGCCCCGCAGAAGTCCTGCCTGTTGGGGCGAAAAGTAAAAGGTGATTTCATTGGTATTTAATTACCGTTCTCTACAAGTGGTTTGTTTTGGCAGCTGGTTTTGTGACAATTTTCTCGCTCCCTCCTTCTTTTTTATTTTCTTCCTCCACTGTTCTCCCCCTTTCTCTCTCACACACACTCTCTCTCCCCCCTCTCTGTATGTGTTCCTCTCTTTCATTCTCACTCAGTGTTTTTGTTTAGTTTTAGCTGTGAGTGTCACGGCCCTTTCACAGGCTCAGTCTTGTGTGAGAGGCGATTATGGGCATCAGGCGAGCGGAGGGGCAGCCCGGTGGGGTCAGAGTCCCAGAGCCTCGGTGTGTTTTCTTGCCTTGAGTCGCAGGTCGGCGATGCTCGAGTTCTTGCTGTTGCTTTTGGCAGCTGCCGCCACCGCCGCCGCTGCAGAGGCCGAGTCGGCGAGCGATGCGATTGGTAGTCCGAAGGGAGGGGGCGGGAACATCAGGTAGGGAGCGTGAGCAGCCAGGTGAGGGTGCAGGTGGGGGTGGGAGTGGGTGACCCCGTCCAACTGGAGCTGGGCTTGAACCTGCAGAGCAGCCAAACACAAAAGTTAGTCAGCGGCGGCGCCTCAAGCCATGTGTGTCTGTCTGTGTGTGTGTGTGTGTGAAGAGGGTTGAGGATTTAGGTTTCACAGTCTGACACTATTAAATTCCCCCTCAAATTTTACCCCCTCAAAGCTGTTGCTTACAGTGTGTTTTCTAAGAAAATAGTTAAGGGCTGCACTCTGCGCTTTAGCCCTTTTTTCATGTCAGCTATTCTAAAAGTTAATGAATCATACATTGCTCTCAGACACCACATCCAATTTAATCGTCTAGAATCAAAGTCTTTCTAGGACCCAGAACAGATTTGTTTAATTCAGACTGAGGACTCCGTTATACCCTTGGAAATATACGGTCTTGTTATCCTGATTATGTATTCAATTGCATAAATAAACAATTTTGCACTAAAAAGATATTCACATATTTGGAGTTATAAATATTTATCCAGACATATTCCTGAGTCAAGGGGAAAAAAAGAAACCATAAGGAGCATAGAATATCAGTTTTCACATTCTTGGCAATTATTTTATAAGAAGTAGGTGAAAATTAAGCATCCGCTCACTTCAGAGAGAGAGAGTTGAGCCTGTTGCCATTTCTCATGTGTTTCAAACACCACAGGAAGAAGTGGGAAAACTAAACTATTTCATGCTTTCTTCTCCAACCAAAATAGAACGATATAAAGTCAAAGTTTTAACTTAACTAATTTTTTTTTTCACTTCTCTCTTTCATATTGGCCTAAAATACTGAAAATGACTTAAGCTGAAGTTGCCCAATGACAGAGAAAATGAATATGAATCGCTCAGCTCATAGTTGCTCAGCACTGCAAAGGCATCCAAACAAAACCTCCTGCAAACAATAAGCGTTTCCACATATTTCATGTCCGAACAAGCTGCAGCTTTGACTGATAATTTCCAAATGTATGGTGCAATGACATGTGATTAAAATGCATAAGCACTGATGGACAACCAAACAAACTTCCTGAAACTTGATTTAATCCTGTTTGGGGGACATGACAGAAACTGATCCATCCCTGACTGAACAGGTGGTGCACGTTTGATGTGTTTGTGTGTTTTAGGGCGTGTGTGTGAACTGTTTATATCTTCACGCACATATGCATGGAAGTTTATCACATGCATGTGGCGTGTTTGTATATTTTTAACAGATGGTTTTGGCATTTTCTCTCTTTTTGGCAGTTCACAGTAAGGAAGGGCGAGAAGGATGAGATCCAACCATCAGACCTTGCAGTTATAAGCCATGCACCTTACTCAACCAAACCACTAGCCCTTCAAATGTGTTATATGCGCACATTGCATTGTGATATCCGTGCAGTGTCTGTACCCACTGCCTGTTTCAACCGAGCCTCTCTCAGTAAGCAGGCCGCGAGCCTCCACCCCTGCCAGTGCAGCTCAACGCCAATATCCATCAGAGCCCACTCCATTCCCCGCTTTCATCATCTCTTTTATGTGCTCGCGCCTGCCGCGCTGTTGGCTTAATTAGGCCGCTGCTTTTCACGAGGGTCAAGCAGACAACGCAGCAGCCAGGACGCAAAAGCAGATAGCAGTAGATCAAATGTCTGTCCAACTCTCCTCTCCTCTGTACAGCGAGCCTGCCCGACCCTCTCAACACAGCCAGGAGGTGAAAGGTGCACCGAGGTCTGAGCTGCTCCCTCCCCCCTCCAACACACACACACACACACACAGAGTCTCTCATCACTTGCATCTTATAACTGCACATGGCCTATTGATTAATCTGAATGTACAAATATAGAAGACGCTGATTCCACCACACCACACACATGCATGCACTGAAACACACACACACACAGCTCCAACTTGCTCTTCAAGTCTTCACTCACTTGACCTGTTTTAATAAATTCCATCTTTGGCCCTGCAGTACAAGATGCTGAGCAATCATCTTTTTTTTTTTTTTTTTGCAACTTAGCCTGCATTTTTAACTTTCTTTCAGTTCTAATCAGCCACAGTAAAACCATATTCACTGATAAGGTGTCTCTAAATCTTTAATGCTTTGTCAGCTCCCGCTAATATGAGAACATGGCCTACCTGTTGGAAGGGCATCCGGAGGGCACCCATATTGACATAGGGTGCTACTCTGCAAGCGTCGAGGTGACTGCCGCTGCCCAGAATGACACCTGGGGAGAAGGGAAAGATGTCTGTCAGACAGCCAGACAGTTGTTGTTATGTGAGATGAGGAGGTCACAGTTTTCCACATGCAGTTAAAAATGGTCAAATTGTAAAACAAAAATAAAATATTAGTAAGATCATTCCAAAAGAGAGAAGAAGTGATATTTACCTTTGTGCATCTGGTTTTCTTGTTTTCGACATTTCGCTCTTCTGTTCTGAAACCAAACCTAGAATTGAGAAAGCAAATTATCTGTTAGACAAATAGCCTACCAAAAAAAATAAATAAATACTAAACTCAATTTAAACCAAAAAAATGATTGATGTCCTACTTGTTGTCATATTCATATTATTAGAATAGTATTATTATTTATGGACTGGCCACTTATTTGTAAGCAATAAAAAGAAAAATAGCAGACATCTGACCCAATCAAATCTCTATCTTTAGCTGTAAACATTCTGTATGCAGATGTTTAAAATAAAACCTACAAGTTGTTCCACAAAAAAATAAGATAAAATCCATAAAATATAAATATATATATAGCAGGGACATTTTAAAATATGCAGGATGAAAAAAGAAACCTCAGAAAATCCAATGGGATATAGGACAACACCATAATATCAGTATAAACTTAATATTCAGCATCAAAGTAAATTCTTTTGAGTTATTATAAGAACGTTGTGTCACAGTAGATAATAAAATAAAACCAAAATAACTATAAAATAAAGGAGTAAGCCGCCACAGTCACACCACAGACCATGCAGGGACATTATATTAATACTGTGAGGATATTTCGTTAAGATATATTTTTTTTAAAGAAAAAAAAGAAACCTTTGTTAACCACCTTCCAATTTGCTGACTGTCTCTGAAGCTGCAGGCTATTGTTAATCATCATCAACCTAATTTGCCTCGGTGAATAACATTATCTCCCCTCCCCTTCGACCCCGCAATGATTATCATTTACAGATGCGAAATTAGCGACTGGTCGGACCACAAAGGGCGCAGACTGATGATGACGACGACGACGACGACGTTGATGATGATGATGATGATGACTCAAGGTGCCGTGAAGCCATTTTAAGCTGCGTGGAGCGTCGTTCAACATTGTGTCGATGGGACTGCAACAACAGCCCAGTCGATAAACTGTCCATTATAGAGGCTGAGACAAAGTGACATGAAAATAATAATCCATTGTTCTATTTTTCAAATAATGTGCTTACAAATATATATATTTACAAATATCACAGCATGTAGACATTAAATAAATATTTTTGTTGTATATATATATATATATATATATATATATATATATATATATATATTATTGTTGTTATTATTATTATTATTATTATTATTATTATTATTATTATTATTATTATTATTAAATAAAGTGATACATTGTCGTTATTGTACATTCTGTGGGTTTTCAGCTCTGCAGCGATACATGATGGTAGAAAAGGTGTTTATGAGAATCCCAGGTGATTTTGCATAGACGCACAGTAATCCCTCAGATAAATCAAGGCTAATATTAGACGGTCCCGAGATCAATTCCAATTACGTGCCAGTATGTTAAGCAAAGTGAACTACACTGGTTCAGACAGTTATTTCTTCATTAAGGGCCACTCAATGATGCGCTTCACAAATACCCTAATCTCATTTCCTTTTTGTTTTTTTATTAGAGACAGTGAATAATGACATTTAATTTAGCAGCGCGCCAGAAACCCAAAGATATTAGTCCTAACTGAATTACTGCCTGCTCCTCACCAAGCTCTCATAACTTTCAATTAGATTCATTGACAGCTGCTCGGAGCGCAGGTTCAGAGCCTGCAACAGCCCTGCTGCAATTCACTCTCACTGAAGCTGGAGAAAAACATGTCCCCGGCCCCCTGAACGTGCCTAAAAAGAGCTTTTCAGATGCTTTATTTTTCAAGAGGAGACCATCAACGGGTCCTGTGCGTTGACAGGCCTTTTGATCACAGAAAACACACACAGTGAGGCTGTTCAGCCTTTATCAGCCATATTTACACCATCAATTATTTTAACGCACACGCTCTGAACTTTATTAGTGATAATTACACTGTAATCCTGCATTTTACTACTGTTGAGCAAGTCCGACAGTGTTCTGCTCAAAATGGTAGTCGGTGGGCATATAAACCTCTATGATGGGGTTTATTCATCCGATTAGATAGCTGAACAGCAGCAGAGTTGGGCCAGAATTGAGTTATTTCTAATCTGCTTTTATGGGGACACTACATCAAGCAATGGCAGATATTACAAAGAAAATGAGGAGGGATACGAGTTGACATAAGAGCGCGTCCCCTGAAGCAGCCATTCAGGCTCTTCATTCATTTTAATCATTGGTTGGGATTTTTTTTCCCCCAACTGCTGCAGGTTCAGTAGTCTGACTTATGTTTGATATCACAGATTGATATTAAGTCACCTATAAAATCAGACTATTTAACTTGGCATTTCTGTTATTTTTTTTAATTACATCACACTTTTAAAAAAAAAATTTAGTCTGGATTAATACATTTTCCATTTGCAAGTCATTAAAATCTAAAAACTGCACAGTAATGATGGGGTTCATTTTTGAAGAATTGTATACAAATAAAACTGCAATTATCTGCAGGACTATTGCGATAAAACAAGGAATTAAAAATCACAGATTGCTATAAAATCACAATAAATCCTCTGTTGTGTGCTACAGACACTCTCTGAATCCTTATAGGGAAATTACAGACTTTTTTACTAAAGGTAAAGTCATCTTTTTTTTCTTTCTTTATATCACAGAAGAAACAAGAGGAAAAACTCGTTTTAGACATTTTGGTGTGACTTAAACATGAAATGTTGCTCACGCAGTGATCCAGCTGGACATAAAATTTGACACGCTTGTAAACATGATCAACATGAGGTCGAACTCATGAAGGTGTAACCTGGATTTTTTGGAAGAAAAAAAAAAGAAAAAATGCACTGTTGTACAAACATTTTCCAATATTTCCCTACGTTTTTTCTCAAGTATTAATTGCTTTATAAGAAAATAACGTTGCTTCATAAAATCTGTTTTTCCTCCTCCATGTGGCGCATTGGATTTTGGTGTTGTCCTAATTATGGCAGTGTTTGATTGAAGCATAAATCAAGCAGTCTGGATCTTTAACTACACTCCCACAAAGCGCTTTGATGCCACTGAACAATTTACGCACATCATCTGATGCTATAAGAGCTTTAACAGCCTGATGCTGTACAACGTTTGTAGGAGGATTCACTTCTAAACACTAAGAATATTGTCACAAACAGACCGTGAACGCTGCAGACACACCGCCAGTACCTGCAGGAATATTATCAGAAAATATTCCTGCCGAGGTGAGGCTGGAGGTAGGGGAGGTATCCTCACCTGGACTCTGGCCTCGGACAATCCCAGCCGCTGGCTCAGCTCCTCTCTCATGAAGGCGTCCGGGTAGTGCGTCTCGTCGAAGAGCCGCTCCAGCTCGTTCAGCTGCTCCAAGGTGAAGTTAGTGCGACTCCTCCGCTGCTTCAGCTTGCCCTGTGCATCCTCGTCCTCCGACTTCACGTCCTCCTTTTTCTCCTTACACTCGTATATTCCTGTTGAACAGTCCACGGTTTGGAAAAAAGAAAAGAAAGAGGAGATTAGTTTAATTTCGGGCATTACACCTTCCTGGAGAAGTCACACATACACACAGTCTTCATCGCTCTCTCTCTCTCTCTCATTCACACACACAAACACACACACACACACACACATCACACATGCACATTACTGGACCTCCATAGCCCACATTGGGCCCTGACAGGGGCCTAAGGCCCTGCAATTTGGCAGTAACACACACACACACATTACACAGCCTACTTCTTCAAGAGAGAGAGGCCTGTGGCTGCATTTCCAGCCTCCATAAGTCAGCGTGCAGTCAGTGCCGTTATAAAAGTAAATCAGTCAATACATGGCATGTAAGCCTAATAAGGGTATAAGCGATTTAAAGAGCAGAGAATTAAGCCCCGGCTAAAAGGAGAAGATTTAGGTCTAATTACTCGCCTCCGTAAAACAGACTGAGGTTATTTCAGGCTATAAATAAAAAATGGCCAAGCTCAACATTTTCTCCTAACAGAAACCTTTACATTGCTTTTTTTCCCATTAAAAGCTCAAAATACATAGATTTTACACAGTGTAAGATTGTCAGTATATTGGCTACAGTGCACTATTAGGTGTTATCATTGTGTTATTTTTAGTAACAGACTTGACAACTGCTGCAATTACTGGCCTGTTCGGTGGCATTTTGCTGTTTGTAGTTTGCTGACGTGAAAAAAAATGGTTTGTTTTTTTTTCCCCACAACTGAAAAGCTTTTGATTTTATATAAATGCTCGTCAAATTAGTCCCACACAGACAGGACCAGTCCTCCTCTCTATCAGCTTGCTTTAAAATAAATTCTAAGGCAGAATAATACAGTGTGTTGCTCGGGCTGTAGGATAAATATAGAGACAAGTTAAAATTACTCACTAAATGTCTAAAAATCTGCTCCCTGCACAATGTCTGACTGCTGAGTGACAGGAGGCCTGTCCTGCTGGTTCACCGCACTTAGCAGATAACAGGCTTTTTTGAAGGCAGGTCCATTTTAAGAGCATGTTCAATGAAACATATTTTTAAATTAAAGGAATTTAACAGCTGAAATTAGATTAAATGTGACTTTCGTGCGCATGAGTAGGCGGCAGCAATCCTACAGGCTATAGATTTGAATTGTGTTCCACCAAAACTTTTAAATAATGCCTAATTTAATATAAAACGTCCCTCAGAATTTTTATAATATTGTAACAGCTAAAAAAAAAATAAAGTGGAGTTGGAAATGTGGCCATGCACTTTATAATGCATCCTCCTATCATTATTACAGTTGCCCAATATTTTTCTTGTTGGCACTAAATATTAAACTAATGCTGTACACGCTATTAAACACCGCAGATATAATGAAAGTACATTATAATAATAAGAAGAAATGGCACCCTGCTTTTTTCGTTGGGCCAAAGACTAAATGTCTGAAAACAATCATCAAATAGTTAAAATGACGGTCAGGCGGTGGGCCCGCCTCCTGCTATGTAAAATAATCATTGTAATAGCAGAATTGTGCGTTAACTTTGGGAACCATCATGAACTGAACGTGTAATGTAAATTCAACTCTTTTTTTACGCGCGGGTTTGGTAGGATTTGTTAAAAAAAAAAAAAACAAATGTCGCTCCCGATACAAGACAACTGAACTTGAGACATTTTTTTTTTCCCACCGACACAACACGAGACATTTCTTAAAACCTTACCCTCTGTAGCCCTCGAAACATTAAAGTCCTTGAGTTTCTCCTTTTCCAGCTCGACGTGGTCCTTGAACAGATGCACCGGGCAGTGGTTGCCCTCCGTTATGTCCTGCAGGTTTGTCTCCGGGCTGCCCAGCTCCCTCGCCCTATTCAAGCCGCTCTCCAAAACTTCCCTGTACGTGATACTCTCTTTGCTGCTCTCCTTGCTTTTCTGATCGAAAGATTTCGACACGAATGCCGTAAGTTCTTCCATGGTGTGTCGCTCAGTAGTGGTCCTGGTCAAGGGAAATCCACCGTGAATTCTCAGTACGTACCTTACCGTCAGTCTGCTCACGGATACGCTCTTTTTTGGAGGCTGGCAGCAGCGATAGATAGAAGGGGTGGAGAGGAGGTGAGATCACTCCTGCTGTTGTGACTGTGTATTTGAGAGCACACTATTTATACACGGCCACCTCAGCCCAGCCCCCCCACCCCCCTCTTCCCTCCGATCTCTGTGTCTTGAGCAATTATAGGCCGGCTCGACTTTGCAGAATTCAACTTTCAGCAGCTTTTTTTCCCCCCCCTCTTCTTCCACAAATCAATGATGGAGCTGATGGAGGCGGTTAATTGAATTACGGGGTCATTAAAATGCCTACGGTGGCTCACTCCTGCGCGAAGGCTGTATATGGCTGTTATCTAATTAATTCGACGGAAATTGAATTAACGCGATTCGGAGATACAGCTGCTGGGATTGTGGAATTGCTCCTTGATTTTTTGTTGTTTGTTGAGTTGACAAATGTATTTGAAAGTTAATCTGTGAAGGACCTGGTCCATAAGCCACCCATAAAGCCTGGCGTATCAGCTGATTGGACTTATACTTCTACTCCTCATGTAGGGTTTGAGCCTGAGTCTAAAAATGCCTGCAAGGAGAGAATCAACTGTATGAATTCACAATTTAAAAGTGGTTAATTAATTGAAAATAGATGGACTTTCTCCATCCTAAATATTTTAAAACATCATCACAGACGTCAATTACGTTCCGTTAATATCAGTAGAAATTTAATCAGGCCCCAACTTTTTATTTTCTACTCATTTTAGTGCAGGAAAATTTATTTAAAGTTATTTTTCAGCACGTGTATATTTCACATGGATCTAAATGCAAACTGGATATCACGAGGGGGAAATGGCCCACACTTAACAGCAACAAATACATTAGGAGATAATATTGTAATTAATATTTGGCTGTTGCAAATTCAGGTCCCTTTTGAGTATTCACTTGTAATCCTTTGTGGTTTCCGGTTACAAATATAGGCAACAAATCAATAGATATCAGCAGTGAAAAAATGTTCCCTCTATTTACAGGATTTTCATGGGAATAACTGAGCCCATAATGGCTTAACGTTATCTAAGTCGTTCATCAGTCCAGCACACAAACACAAAAGGCCGGGAGAGGAGTGTGATCCCCTGGGTCTGGCGCCCTGAGCGGCCCGCCACTGTGAAAGTCTCATATCTCAGCTCTCTAATGACTCGGTTTGATGTCTCTCCATTTATCAGTGAGCCCGCTTCACATCACTGCGGCTGACGCATAAGTCGAGGTCTCTCCCTCGTGCCATGAACTGCGCCTTTTGTTGTTAATAGACCTAAATCCTCTTTAAGACGCAAATCTGCGCTCCCAGTCGTGTGCCTCGATCATCCCACAATAAAGTGGCATTTACAAAAGGCGCACGTGTGTGTAACGAAATAATCCACCATCAGGAGCTTCCTGAAAATAAAATGAAAGGGGGGGAAAAAATCTAACTTTTACGCACGGTCTCTGCATGTTCCATCCACCTTATCTTTATTTTTCTGTGGTAATTCTGATGCGTAATTTAAAACATGCCCATGTTGGATATGAGAACATGCAGACACCAAAAACCAGATTCTGACATTTTAATCACATGGTGAAAATACATTTATTATTTACCAGCATAGATGCAACTACATATATTGTTATGGTTATTTTTTTAAAGTATGGTTTTATATTTTGAACGTTGTATCTCACCCCAAAGCTAATTTTCTATTCTTCTGTGCAACAAAATATTCATCCAGAACAATAAAGGAAAACACATCACCAGAAGGCCTGTTGGCAGTGCATGTTTAATATGAATGACGAACACTGTGCCAATTAAAACAAGACTAATGCAAAGCACCATGCATCCATGTGACTTTTTAATTTTTTGGTTTAACTACATTTCATTACATTTGATTTTTTTAGTTCATTAATTAGTTGCATGAGTAACGGTGGATTTTACAGCTGCATTTTCTCTAAAGATATATTTTAAAAAACTATTGCATGTAATCTCATCGACTTGAGACACGTGGTGTCCAATCACCAGCAGCCTGGAGGAATATCAGAAGAAATCCAGGAGGGATGCGCTTTACGCACCAACGCTGGTGTCGCTACAGTTTAGTGGCCAAAAACTCTTAAAGGAGCCTCAATCATATTTTCACTTGCCGCTCATTCTCCATGATTACAACACCCCGCCTCCCTGCTGCACGTGCACTCCGGGGGAAAAAAAACACATTGCACTGAATGTTATTTTTAATTATTCAGTTATTTATTTAGGCCTACTACTAGTATTATTGTGATTGTTTTATCCAGTTTGGCGGACCACAGGACAGGAAAGGGACACAGTAACTACCCCAAACACAGATCTGTGGTCTGTTAGATGAGAATTAAATGCAACTGTTTAAGGTTAAAGTACCAAAATATTAAGATTACATATTATAAAGATTATAAACAGAAAAGCAACTACAATTGAATTATTATTAATATTACTATTAGAGTGATAATTTTGGAATATAAGACTATTCCCTTTTTATCATTCAGGATTTATTTTATATAGTTCCTTAGTGTGGGGAAATTGTACATTTAATTATAAAACGGTATATATTACAATAATCAGGACAGACAATTAATTTCTAATTTAAAGGACTATTCATCACTGCTGATCATCAGCTTTGATCAATGTGGTATCAGCCTACATAAACTGTTGTTTTACATGTTCACTTTTTAGTATTTAAAACACAGGTATTTATGTCCCCTTTTACTGTGTTTGATAAATTGAATTATCTGAGCAAATCAGACACATAATCATTAAAACTCAACACACTTACCCAGAAAAATATATATGTTTTATTTAATCTATTGCAAATATTGTGATAGACTGAATTCCACATGGCTGCAGCTGGAAACATGTTTCTTTACATGTTTCTTTGTAGGTACAAGTAAAACACAATCCCCTATAAGTTGCAGGAGGTGACATGTGCTGTCTTTTACTGACCTACTCATGTCCTGGTCGTCCATTTACTGATAATTAGGGAGCTGAGGAATTCCTTCTCTACCTGCTTGTGAAGGCTTTGGAACATTATCAAGACATCAGCAGACTTAAATGAGTCTGCGCTGGCTGGAGGAGAGCAGAGACACAGAGAGAGAGAGAGAGAGAGAAGGAAGGAGAAGAGGGGGAGGGAAGGAGGAAGGGAGGGAGGGAGAAGGAGATAGTGTGGAGGAGAGGGAGAGAAAGTGGGAGACATGCAAAGCACTGAGAGAACTAGGATTGTGTTGCCCCCGCTGATCATACAACAGACTTCTGGGTTGCATGTTAAATATTAGAATTGAACTGCGTCGCGGCCTGTGTGAAGGTTTGAACCCCTCTTGTTTTGCAGCATGGACCTGCTAGTATCCAGATTTAGATTAAGAGAGGAGGGGAAGGGAAGGGAATAAAGAGAGTGTCGGAGCGGCCGCTGCCTGCACAAGTCCTCACTCCAGCAAATGCCACAACACTGCTTCAACCTGTTCCCTCTATCACATTAATCCCTCGTGTGTGAAGGGGTGGATGATCCTAAATGCAGATCTTTTGGAAGTTTACCAAGATTTCTTCTTTTTTCCACGTGTGAGAAGAGTCATTACTAAATTTAGTTACACAAAATTTTGGAGTTACAAAAAAAGGCAAAGGAAGACATTTCTTTTACACATCACTACTCGTCATTACTTTTACATAACAAATTATAACTGTTTGTGTGTGTGTGTGTGTGTAAAAGAAAGAGGGAAAGAAAGATATGTTTTTACATGCACCCATCCTCATCTTTCTGCACCATGCTTCAGTAAAATAATAATATATGACAGATATGATTGTCTAAATGTTATACTTGGCCCTAGGAGAGCAGAGTGAGTTTTGAAAATTTAACTTAAAAAGCAACTACTGCACCTCTAGCTTCTAATATCATTTCTATGACCATAAAGCTTCTTTTAGAGCAGCGCGTATCTCCAAATATCATCATCTCATACTATAGGGACAGGGAACAGGGAAAAAATGCAATAAAGTGGTATGCTTGAATCTGATTCAGCAATGCAGAGATGCTGTACAGATGTGGCCCCTGTACAGAAACTAGAAAATTGGATTCTTCCCCTGGTATGAAAGATTTAAACTTTTCCCACATGGGGAAGAGGAGGATTTTAAATCGCAGCCATGTTAATGACAGTGATTGTGTGTTTGTTTATCAGAGTCCTCTGGCTTGTCTGCAGGGTGTAGGGATCTCGTGGTTGCTACATTGTCTTGCGCCTTCATTTAGGTCCTTTTCCAGTGCTGCAGCAGTCCACGGAGACTACAGGCTGTTCTGTGTTCAAAAGCCTTGTCTGCTATTGAAATAAGGCTTTCGGGGCAAAAAAAAAAAAAAAAAAAAAAAAAAATTCAACATGAAAATAACACAATGTGCAGAACATTAGCTTGCACTCGACTGGGATGTTTTGGGAATATGTTGGTTCTCCTTTCTGGATTGTTATTTTTCCCTGTGTATTCTCTAACTGCTCTCTACCCACAGGGCACCGGGGCCTCCAGTTGAAAAAAAAAGGCATGAAATTGACATTATACCCTTAAATGCAGTGCAGATTTGCAGGGAAAACACAGTAATCCACTGACAATGCTTAAAAATCAAACACGTTCTCTCATAACTCCTTCTCTCTCTCCCCCTCTTTCCTCAATAAGTTTACTCTTCAGGTTAAATCTACTCATTAATAACCAGCATCAACATAAAATCATTTCCTTTAATTTTTGCCAGAAAACTCAAGGAAGAGAGTATTTTATCATATCAAGTCTCTGTACAGATGCTGTTATGGTCACATACTCTGGGGAAATGCAACAATTTATACAAATCAATAGCGTTCAAATAATTCATGACTGATCACATGGTATTTTAGCTCCTTATTTGCAGTAGAAAACCATGTTTTGTTTGGCTCCCAGAGGGCAACATGAAAGACCCGGGGAGAGGCGGGGAGAATTGGGGATGGGACTGGAGAGAGTGCATGAGGATAATAGGAGGACATTGATCATTTGGTGCAAAAGAAGACAACTGAACCTGTGAGTCAAGGCTAACAAGACGCATCATTTATACATTATTTAGATGTGTCTGGGCTTCACATGTACATTTCATTACATCAGGTTTGCATCATCATCCTCAGAGGGGACGCGGAGCGATGACCCCAAAACAATAAGGGGAAAAAATGATACTTATGTAATTGCCTAATTTTATTTGTTCACCCACCAGCAGAGAAGAAGAAGAAGAAGAAGAAATATTCTACACAACAACAACGACCAGCATAGCAGTCAGTTTGATGCTGATTTCAGACAGTGTTGTCCATTTAAATTAACTGTTTCGCTGCGTGCATTGAGGGAGCAAATAAATCCCAATTTGGACAGTGTTAGTCAGTCACAGCTTGTAATAGAAATTAATTTTGTAAATGTGGAGATGGATCAAGTTCCCTTTTGGCAGGGGAACCATCCCACAGACATGTTAACAACGTCTTCAGAGACCAATGAGGCCCATTTACAATAAGTGTCTGTTTTAAGTCGCTTGCTTTGTGTGTGTGTGTGCGTGTCTCACCACAGCAGGCTATAAGGGGTCCCTCTGGTGTCAGCCGGAGAGCGGCCATTTGAGGCGAGACTGGCTTTTATGGAGTGATGCTACACTTTCTCAATCACACAATTAAAGGCTGGTCTGGAGTGAGAGAGAGAGAGAGAGAGACTGTCTTGTGTTCACAGTGCAGAGAGCATGAGAGAGGGAAAAAGAGGGATAGCATCTTTTACAGAGGGTGATTTATGTTGTGGTGTGGAGAAAAGAGGAGTCCTTGATAGATGACTTCATTAGAATTAATTAACAGAACGAAAGACCTGACACAGACAGAGGAGACATAGCCGAGAGAGGGGACACAGAGGGGGAGAGAGTGGATTTGAGGGATTAAATAAATAAATAAAAAAAGGTGAGCAAAACACAGAGAAGGGAGTCTAACCCAGGAAAAGAGAGAGGTAGAGCAGTGGGAGAAAGGGTGAATGGAGAACAGATGCCAGAGATTAGGATGAGAATGGTGATGCATAAAGACGAGGCTTGTTTCCTTATGAGTATCTTGAGAGGTTAGTGTGTGATCAGACAGGAGTGCCCTCTATGACATACAAATGCACACATGGACATACACAATCTGGTATCTAGTTATCTAATAGAGTCGGTGATTCTTGGAGCCTAAATAGGGAGATTCTGAACTCCCACAGCCAAATTTCACCCACAATCTAAAACACTAAAACCAGTTCACCAGCTACATACAGCTCAGCGGCCCATTTGGGGCACAAACTAGGGTCTGTACACATTATATGTGGGTGTGTTGGTGTGTCACAAGTGTGTTCACTGTAAGACTGATCCGGCATGTGCCGCAGGCTGTGTCTGTTGGCTGAAGGCAGACTTTGATGGGCCAAATCACTGCCTCTCTTGTATCAGACATGTCTATCATCTCATCCCTTTGAATTTCCCCGCTCTCCTCCAAAGATACAGAGGCCAGAACCCCAGTGACTGCAGTCAAACCAGAGTCCACTTTTCATAAACCTCAAACCTCGTTTGACGTCTTTAGAGCTGGCATTTAGACATTGAGCGCAGGTAAGAATGGCATGCAATATTTCTGACTTATCATGGTGCTTCTGCTTTGACATTTTGGGTATCTTCTGGATACACAGACAAGCGCTGCCACTACTGCAAAGTTAGGAAATAGGGATTTTTAGCATTTGAAGTAGGTGAGCAGTCTAATGGAAATGTGTTGAAAGAGTCAGATGTCAGTTAGTTAAGGGAAGCTGAGATAGACGGGGATATAAATTGCAATTTTTTTAATAAAGGCTGTCAAAATATCAAAATGCAGAGGCAGACATCAGTTAAAAGAGTGCAATGAGAACTTTGTAAACAAGTCATAAGATCATAATTATGTCCTCTTACTGATCAGTAATAATAAAATCTCAGACAGGCCATTGTTAGGAATAAGCTCTGTTGTAAAAAAATATTGGTATCCAGCAACATTTTAGAATTTATGTTTCTTATATGTTGTTTGATATGTTAGTAAAGTGGGCAGTGGTATATACCCTCTCTAGACAGTCATTATGAGCTGCCAGTTGATAGCTCAGTGAGCTGCTGTAGGCAGGGAGCACCTGTCACTACTCATCCATCCATCCTTGTCTGCTTTTACTCAGGTCTGATGGGAGGCAGAAGACCCTCAGAAGACCACTGCAGCCTCACTGGCTGAGAGCAATAATTAATCTAATTCCCTCTCAATTCATTTGACACACCAAATCTATAGGCAGCGCAGATGTGATACTGAAAAAAAGTGTCATACTAAATATACAATATAACAAATTTGCAGGGCAATTCTTGATCTATCACCCTTCTCATCCCTCCTTCTCATCCTCTTATACCCTCATCTGTCCATCTCAGCTCCGATGGATTCGGGCACCGAACACATGGTCACATGACATGAATGGGTAATCAGTAGGTATTAGTGCGTGTTAACAACCCCTAAGCTGAAAGATGATTCCCCTCTCGATATTAAAGAGATAACACAGCAGAGGAGCAAAAAGCAAATGGCCCAAAGCCTCCAGCTATGCTCCCCTCCAAAGTTGTTTTCCTGGAAAATTAGGCGATTGACTAATGGCGTAAATGCTGTTAATTACCGGCACCAGTACCCCAAACAGTCGTCTCTGCCTGTAACTAATAAGAAATCAATTAGCTAATGAATTGGTCATTAAGTGAAAAGCTAATCTTGGCCGAGGTATTTTTTAATGATTATTTTTTGCCTATGATCCTGGCTAATTGCCGTTGTCATACGGCGCTCTCAGCTTTCAGCATGCCTAATGAAGCTTCATTAGATCATAACTGGCACTCTTGGAAGATTCGCAGGCAAACCTGCTTCCCAATTATTTTTAATTGCCAGACATTCTGCACAAACAAGTGCTGCAGCACCTTGCGGAACAGGAAAGCTCAGGCAGGCTGTGCTGTGTTTCCTTCATGACTTCATTTGAAGCGATTAGAGCGTGGGGCAGGGTCGTCATGGAGCTGCTGTTGTCTGTGGTGGATTTAAAGAGCCCATCAGCTCAAACTGCTGGGCTCATTGTTGCGCTTCCTTCCTCACTTTGATTCGGACAGAGAAGAAAAGCTGCTGCTTCCAACATGGCTGAACCGGCTCTGTCGCCCATGTGCACAGACACTGAGGGACACATTTTGTCTGCTTGTAACGCACACACACACACACACACACACACATTTATGCAGACAAAGAAAGATTCATGCCTTTAACTGGCATTTCCGTGCAATTACAAAAACACAGACAGGGACAAACACAAATATATAAACACACACACACACACACACTGCCTGCATCATCGTACCTGTACATGTGTCAGCTGACAAAAACAAAGGAGAGAGAGCATCCCTCCCGGGCATGAATAATTAAGAAAAGACAAAAGAGCCTTGTTTTTTTTTCCTCCTGTATCTCCTTCTTTTGTGTGTCTAGTAAACCCCAGTGTAGTGTACTCTGAGTTCTCCACTAATAAGATGGAGGATCATTCTCTCCATGGTGCTCACACAACACATGTTTCCAATCTGACCCTGTACAAGTATCTCTCTCTAACGTGAAGAGGCTTGTGGTGAAAACAGAATTGCTGAAACTCTGTCAATCCCGCTGATGCATTTCGACAGTTTATCCTGAATTTGCCTTTCCCTCAAACATCAGGTCTTTTCCTTTACCATCGCTCTGGATGACAAACACAAACAATACAGTTTCAATGGCAAAGGACTGAAACATTGTTTTGTTTTGCTGGTACAAGCAAAGAGACAAAAGAAATGTATCCAAATTCAAATCGCTTGTTCTCAAGACAATATTTGTGGAGCTCAGGCTAGTTAGGCAGGGAGCTACACAATGTTTCTACCACCTGTGCTTGTGAAGATACTGTCATATAGACTCTGTATTAATACAGTTGTCAAGCAAATGCATATTCATCCAATCAGCTTTTTGCCAAAACATTGTATCTTTGAGGCAGCAGCCAATCTCCAAGGGGCAAGGGGCATGATTTTGTGGCCAAGGCCTCTGATTTGCAACGATGCCAAACACCTCACACCAGGTGCTTTTGTGTACGTGTGTCTGTCTGCATGTGTGTGTGTGTGTGTGCGCACTGAGAAGAGGGCTGGGCCTACTTCACTGGCACGCTGAAGTTTGATGGTGGATGAATGGCACTCCAGATGTCTATCAATATTTAGCAGTAAACATCCCAGGCAGGCGGGGCGACGTGGCAGCTGAGAACATGAGGTGGTGCACGTCTGAACTGTTGACTTTCAGTTTAACTGGATAAACTGGAAGGTAAAGCCCCTCCGAAGCTGCCAGTGCCAACCGCAGCTGTGACGATTTGCATTCTCAGATATGTTTGCAGAAGGATACTATGTTTTACAAATTTTTAACTGAAAAATATTTTTTTTAAAAGGAACGGAGTCATCTTACACACATTTTTTAACATCTTTTGTCCCCTTTTGTTTACAAGTTTACAGAAATCAAGGTCCTCTTTTGATCATAACAACAGAAAATGCTTCTGGTAATAAAAAAAGTGAAGAGAAAATTAGAGAGAAAATGCAATCAAGTTTACACGTTCATAGATTTAAGATAGATTTAAAAAAAACATTTTTCAATCGTAAAAAAAAAAACAGAAACTGAGAATAATGACCTCCACTTATATAACACTGGTCAGCATGCACATGAGTGAATACTACTTGCATGTACAGTGTAAAAAATCCTTCATTAAAGGACAGGTTCACAATTTTTCAAGTCTGTCTTAAAACAACAGTCAGGTGCCAAAATGAATCATACTGATCATTAAAAGATCCCTTCCTCAATGCAAAATCCACAGTCCTCATTCTGTGCAACAGCATATACCAAAGTTTATCTGAAGTTAATATGAAGCTTAAGCAGTGTCTAAGTTAGCGAGACCAAGTGATTATCTTCCAGCAGAACACCTTTTTAGTTCAAAATTCACTCTTTGTGTTACTGTCCCTCCACCGCAGCTCAGCATGGAAACACTGTCTGTGGAAACACACAAAGGGAAATTTGAACTAACAAGACTGTTATGTTGAAAGATAATCATTTTGTTTGGTTAACTCAGGCTGCCAAATGTTCATATTAACTTCAGAAAAGCTTTGGTATCTGTTTTTGCAATGAGGGCTGTAGATTTTGTCCCCCATCCCCTTATACTGGAAGCATTAGGAAGGGATCTTTTAATGGTCAGTATGAACTGGAGGAATGACTACAGCAAGCAAAACCTGTTTAAATGTTCATTTGGGCATCTGACTATTGTTTTAAGAAAGACTTGAAAAATTGTGACACTTTCCTTTAATATCATGAAATAATATCATGATGCATTTAAAGCTGCAACCTATAATCTCTGCTTGTTCGAAGTACAGGAAAGATTGTTGTTGTTGGAATAATGTCATCAACCAAGACAGCATGGGCTTTGTAAACATGACAAAACTGATCAAAATTTCTTAAAAGCAAGGTCATTGTCATTTTTAGAATTTCACCACACTCCATGAGAAAGATATAATGATGATACATTGATTTTGAAATAAACAGATTTTAGCCTGTTTCTGCTTCAGATGACAGATGATTTGTTGTTTTCAAATTCACACAAAAACATCAATCAAAAGGCTAAACTTTGTCTCTTTCTGCCTCTCTCTCCCCCGTGAACGTGCACACATGGGCTCGCACCCACAAAAACACACTCAAATTACATTACAACACGTCTAATTGAAGTTTATGATGCAGAGGAGAGCATATGCTCATTGAGCCAATTGAATCATTAGAAAAGCACACAGTAGGCTGAGGACCTGCCAGAACTGCAGCTGAGGAAAATATGTGAGGGCCTGGATTTCCTGTCCAAGACCGTTACTGAGATGAAACATGTAAACACGTCGACACTGTCACACTCTAAAACACACATTTCTCATAGGGTATGACATCCTTCCATTATGCAAACCCAACATTAGGTTGTGTGGTTGTAGCCAGGTCTGTGCCTTGATATCTCCTCACACCTCACCCCCCCCTTTCTGAGAGCTGGTTGAGCTCTGACATCCACACACGTCCACACATTCTGTCTGACATCGGGCCCTGTGGTGAGATGCTCCTTGACCGGCCTTGATCCACAGAGGAGAGAGTAAGTGGAGGGGAAGTCAGATAGACAGGAGCAAAGACAGCCCGTCAGAGTTAAAGGCAAACAGACATTAGGCTTTCCAGAGCTGCAGTTGCTCTCTCTGACTCTCCTCCGCTCCACACTTTATAAAATTTACATGACGCATCAGAAAGGCCACAAGAGCCTCTTTGATTGTGGAACTATGCCTGAAAAATACATCAGTCGCCATCTCTTCTGGCGGAGAAGCTGCGAGACAGAATGAAAATACACTTGGTGCGTTCACACACCCTGTCATACTCACATGCGCAAATAACACGGCACACACAAAGGCAAAAAGATAGAGAAATAGTCATAGACACAGCACACATAGACACATTTACTTGCGTGCAGGCTTCACCCTGTGCTTCTGTGAAACAGTGGGATGTAGCTCCTCAGTGTCATCTCTAATCGCTGTCATCTAAATGTATAAGAATTGATGGTGCCTTCCACCAAATGCTGTGATGGGGGACCTGGCTTGTTTATTTAATGAAGCCAGTGTCACAGCGGATCTGCGTCCTTGCCTTTGGAAGCAGTGGCAGGTGTTGGTGGCAGATTTCCCTCAAACAGGGCCACTGAATTAACAAATCAAATTAACATAACACTGGCGTCAGATCTGGGGGCCTGTTTCTCTGGCACGGCTGTCCCTGTAGTTTGCCTGTGCGGACGCTCCCCTCTTGCGTCCAGATGTCCCCACAGTGCCAGCTTCCTCTGCCCAGAAAGCACTGAACTGGGCCCAGGTTGGATCTAAAAAAAAAAAACACGGGCAAGGACGGAGCATTTTTTTTACTACTTGAACAAAAGTTTTTCTGTGTTGGCAACATATCCCGTCACTACATCCTTTACTTATTGTGGTTTAACATATGGTTTCTGAGTATGTGTGTGACTTACAGATGATGATATGGTGATAAAGTTCTCACCACAGGGATTGGGAGGGTTGGCTAACCACTGAAACACAGAGGGACATAAAATTATCACTCAGTCTCATGGGTTTCTTAGACAAGCTTCCCAGTATTAGATTTAACTCAGCCAGCGCTTACTGTGTGGGCAGAAATTATAAGACACAGGGACTACTGGTGATGGGAGCAAGATTAGACAAAGGTGGAATTAAATTACCAAAAAATGTTGAGGGGATCTGAATATGATGTAATGGATGAGACTGGACTGTGATGAAATGAAAAGCAGTGGAGTTCAAACAGAAAGCCCTGAACTGAAGTGGAATTTGAATAGTGGTGAATGAAATGGACAACATGTATAAACTGCAGCCCAGTATTCCCAGTAAGTCCAACCATATTGGACATTCTGCACCTCACAATGAATGTCCACCCAAAGCAGAAAGTAAGAGTGTGGAGGTCAGGGGGTTGACTAGTCTAGCACATCTGACTTTCATGATGGAGACCAGAGTTGGACCTGTAATTACTGTTTATGTTTTTATTAACCACAATCTCTCCCTAAATTATAGTTAACCACATTTTAACCACAATCTTTTTCTAACATTAACCATTCTGTGGTTGTCATGCACAGAAAAAGCGGAACACAAGAATTTTAAAAGTGGCATTAGGTGTAAAAAACAACATTTGCATTGAATGTAATTCAGGGTTTTGCAGAATCATCCAATATAAACGTTCTTGTCGGGCGATAGGGTTGATAGAATGGGCTAAATTTGAATGAATGGACTGAAATAAATTGGAATTAGCCGGGTTGGATTGCCCTTTTGTTTTCACTTAATTATTCAGTGTAACTACGTTCAGGTTAGTTGTTTTCTCTTTTGGAAGGGCTGTTACTTTTGCCCTGTCAGTTATGATTTACAGTCAGCACAGAGGCAACAGTAGCTCATTGGAGCAGTTCATGTTTGTCATGTCAGCTGAAGAAATGTGGTATTTCTGCAAGTCAATTTACAGCAACCTGTATAGATAGCTATGTCAACTTCATCCACGCTTGTCACCATTTTTCCGGCTCTGGCTCAGCCTACAAAGCTCTGACTGGTTCGATTGTTTTCTGACCAGGGAAACAGCTGTCAGTGAGTACAAAAAGAGACATGTTTGAATCGCTGAAATAAATGGGCAACATTTCATATGTCTGGAAACAGGCAGAATTGGAACGGGATGGACTCAGTTTGGGCTGCACATCACACACACGTTTATTATGTCCTCATAAAGTTGATATGGCCGACGTGCTAGCAAACAGTTGCCTATTTACACATCCAGAGGACACAGAGCAACATCATTCATCTGGACTTTTGTGTCCACATGGTGAATGTGAGTCCAATATTCACTCACCTCCTAGCTCTGTTTTGGGTTTCACCTTCTCCGGAGAAATACATGTGGCTCTTTAGCTGCTAAATGCTCCACTATGTTCACCAGCTAGTCACTAACCTGGACTGTCTGCTGTTTGGTGCAGGGCAGGTAGTGTATAATGGTGCAGCTGCTGGAAAACTTTAAAGTTGTGGCTGAAAAGGGAAAATTGGGTGCTAATTCTCTGTGGGTTTGTCACTACGCGCAACACCTCTTAAATTATTCATAGTTATTTGACTTATTGACCATATGAAAATATAGATTAGCACAGCTTTAGCCACAAAATGTACTCATTTATCAAAGGTACTCACTATGAAGAATTGCCATATTCTTTGTGTTAAATTACTGATGCATTAAAGTGTAAGCAGCATTTAAATGTTGTAGCTAGTAACTATAGTTTATAGCAATTTTTTGTATGTAAAATCTTAATTTATTTGACTTGACTGGACTGTGCAGTTGAGTGAATTTGGATCCTGCTGCATGCAGACATAATGTATCTTTATGGAAAAGTAGAAGAGTCTAAATTGACTGTAAACTGGCTGTCACAGTCATTTATGGCCTCCCTGTCAATCGACCTGATGTTGTGGATGTGCTGGCAGCACAAACACAGACAGCCCAGAGACTGTCTCCTACTGTTAAAAACAGTTAGCAGCATTTAGCCGTATTAAACAGAATATTAATGGCTTTGGAATGAGACCACCGAGCACCATTAAAACCTCAAAGTGAGCTGATATGCAGATATAAATTCCATTACCTCCATTTACCTTACCTTTTATTCACACGTTGACAGCGGTAAACAAAAAGCAAGGAGCTCAAAATGAACGATTCTCTCTTCGTGCAAGCTTTACAAAACATTGAACATTACAGGTAAAACTGATTGTGACGTTGCATTTTCTAATCACCTAATCTCGCAGCAGACTGCCTCTGCCAACAACACTTCAATGACAGTACCTGTCCGGGGGAAAACATTTAGAGTGAAGCCACACGTCTAACTGACTCAATGTTACATATGCCATCACAAAATGAAGCTGGACACTGGAGCTCAAGTCAGCTTTGGTTTAAATGACACGAGTCCTGATGGAAAGCAGGATGCGGATGGTTTTTATTCATAATTATTGGTTTCAATCCTCCCTATAAAGCGTCTCTACAGTACGTGGATAAACAGTGACGGCTGGAGAGTTATGCTAATTGATGTGTACAGTGACAGCGCATGGCTGAGTCAATCATAAACACCTCTCATCTCATAATCACAAGCCAGAAGCAGGCCAGGGATGCCTGCTAGATACACTACGGCACAACACTGACAAAAATAATGATCAACAACCACTGACAATATGCAACAAACACAAACACAAGGACGGGCGCACACACTTTCAGATCCACAGACGTGACAGAAGATTCAAACTCTGAAATATGTCGTCACTGCCACTGTGCCCACATCTTATCTTAGAGGTAAGCAAATAGAGGCGATTGCCTGCATTTCATGACAAAAGAAAGCCCAAATCAGGTGCAAAATGAAAGTTTGCTGATCCCTTTAACAAAGGAATACCAAATCTGTCAGAGTATTCTCCAATTCCCTGCTGTTGGGAGTTTGGGGAAAAAAACAGCAGCAGCCACAGTGCCTCCCTCAGCTCTGTCCATTTCCATAAATGCTGCTGGCTGTCTCACCTACACCAGAAACACTGCTAGGCTAAATGCCCTGGCATATCATTTCACTCCTTCTCTCTCTCACCTATTCTGAACCAAATGTTCATTACCATGCAGCCTACCTCGGAGAAAGAGAAGGAGAGAACGACGAAGAGTACAGAGCTGAGATCATTGACAGCTTGATGTGACGAACGTCAATTGAAATAACAGGTTTTTGTGTGTTTATATTCTAAATGGGCCATTTGTGTCGGCTGTTCTTGGCTTTCTGCAGAAGGGGAAACTGGGGAGCACTGTGGCTATAGGGCTGTGTTGAAAGTGTGAGGCCGACACACACACACACACACACACACACATACTTTCACTCACTGTAATGAGCAGGTTATGCTAAGGCACAGGCTGCTAAAATCTGTAATTATAATCAACCTCTCTCCACCTCTCCCTCTCCCCCTCATCTCCATCTCCCTTCCCTCTTTCTTTTTTTCTGTGTACATCAGTGAGCAGGCATCAGGGAATCCTTCACTAAGCACCGCAGGTAATGAGTTTATTGATTAACATGCAGAGATGAAGCAGCTCTCTCAAATTAGTGTTGTTTTACATTATTAGATGGACTCAGGGCACTTCAGAGCGCTACAAGACCATTACCTCATCTCAGTCCCAAAACTCAAATATGCATCAACTCTATTACTTAACATGAAGTAGAAAACCTTCAGCAAACTGTGTGCAAGGTGTTTGGACTGCTGAACATCCCAAGCTGCCTTAACACCAACTAGGTTCTACTACAACATCAGTACAGTGTTGGAATAAGCCACAGTTTTGTGATGAATGCCTCTCTCTGTTTTTAATGTGTTTGCGTTTGTATGCAGGTAGGGTGTGTGCTCTGTCAGACGACTGGCAACTCTGCATCTGGCAAACCATCTGGATGAGGAAGATCACATGTGACCCACATAACTGGTGTGTAACCCCGCTCTCTGACACGTCTCTGAGTGCTACAGTAGCTGCACCAGAAGTTGTAAGCAGTGGCAGATGATTGCTGGGACTTCTGATAAAGGCAGAACAGATGAATTGACGGGAATAATCGAGAATATCTATGCACTACTTTAAAAGTGTTGCCATTTGATTGGGTCAAAAATGTACATCTTGAATTCAGAACAAAAACATAAACTTGAGAGCCCCCAACAGAGCCCCCAAAAGATCTTAACTTCTGCTGGATGGTTACTAGAAAAGTGTTTTTGGGCTGCAAACTAACATGAGGGAGCTGAAAGAATTTCTGTTACAACCACAACAAGGCTGTCTGTCAAATCTAACAGTATTGTGTGTCATAAATGTGTTTCACATTCATGGAAGTGTTTTGTAAAACTTAGTTTTAGTTAGTTTTACAAAAAATTAACTGAACTTAATTCAGACAATTTAGTTGAAGCACAACTAAATTCAGGTTTTTACTGAAAAAAATGGCTGCATGTGCATCTAAAGGTTAGTTTACAATTTAAAGAGATTTTTGGTTAAATATTAATATAAAAGTAGCAGTGGACAAGCGAACAAGCCAAACCAGTGTGTGAATACAGAGCCTGTTTCTGCCTAAATCATCACCACACCATAAAACCCAGAAATCGGGGTAATATTAAAGATATATATCTTAAGAAATGTTCTGTTTTTCACATCTTGGGACAAGTACAATGCATCAAAACTGAACTGCAAAGTATCTCTGCAAGATCTTATAGACAATGAACAGCAACGTGGGTAACAACTTTAACTGCCAGCTTTGTTTTAGTTTCAAATCCTTTAATTGGTTCAGATAATATGGAAATGAACATTTATTTTCCTGTATTATATATTTGCTGACTTTCTTTAATGTATTTTGCATCTCAGTGATTTAGGGATCCTAATAACAATAACTGTAATAACTGTTCCAGCACACTGACACTGTATTTGATTACCATTATTCCACATCTAATTTAACACAGGACAATGTCTCTTCTTTTTTATAACTGAAGCGATACAGGGAAGAGTCACAGCTGCTGTATGACCCCCACCCTTCTTCAAAACAGCCCCCCGTCAACAACACAAACACATAAACACAAATCCATTTAAACAGGCTGTCATGTACTCTGAATGTATCACACATTCATCCTCCAGGAAGATTACCCACGCTCACCACTCAGCCAGAGGGGAGTCCCTTAACTCAGGATTCCCCCTTTGCCACCTGGTTATTTCCTCTGAAGGTTCCTGGTGCGCGGCATGTCAGAGGCGCTATGAAGATACCAGCGAAAATGGCAGAGCAAAGAAGTGGCGTCAATCTCTCACGGCTGGTGCCTCTCTCGCGCCACTTTGATGTGATGGCTGCTCTTTGCTTTGTGATGTGAAGGAGCTGTCAGATTAGTGGGCCTGTCACGGCACTGTCTGCTTGTCTGTTGGGCTTGACAGAGCCTGTGATGGAGCTCAGACTAAACAAAAGGGTTATCACCTTCCCTGTGCTCGACCGCACCGCTCTTTCATATTGGGGAAGAAGGGAGGAGAAGGCTTCCATCCTCCATGCAGAGAGAAGATGAGGAGGAGAGCATGTCACCCTTCAGCCACCATCAAAAAGATGTGAGCGGGAAGAAAAAGCAAGCAATTACTAAACCTATCTGTCTATATGCATCTACATTTATCTAAAAACATCAATACAAGCTTTGAGTCATACATAAACCTATACTGTACATGCACATATACACTCATACCTGCAGAGAGTATGTACATATTCACAACTACCAAGACAGAGAGTATGAGAATTTGTAAAGAAACCCCCACGCATCCTTCTACAGGAAGTCCCTGCTCTGTGGACTTCCTCTTAAACACAGCTGTTATTTGAAATGAGGCATAGAGAAAGTGATCCATTCACTGGACACCTGGCGCCCACATTCTACAGGTGCAGTGTGTGTGTGTGTGGATGTTTCAATGAGGTGAAATAACACACTAATGAGGAGAGACTGATCACTGCTGACATAGCCAGGCTCACAGGGTAATATGAACTTCCTGTTTCAAGTAATTCTTATTTCCTGTTTGACTTGTACTGTAATTAAGAGGCCGGGGGCCTCAGCTACAGTTACTGCAGCCTGCATTGCTGTGCGCCCCTGTGGACAAGTTCATTACAAAAATGCCCTGTCCAGACTTCACATATCACCATCTGTAAATCAAAACAAATGATTAGAGAGATTGCCTCCAGCAACAGATAAATACGGGCCATCCGGGTAGCTCACTCGTTACTCTATTTTCTATTAATAACAGTTGGCATTGCAAAGTTATTCATTCTTAACCTTCAACGTTAAGACACAGTTAAATATTATAACGTCAACATGACAAGCTAAGAGAAATTTTTTCAACAGATTTTTACATTTCTGGGCTCTGATGCATAGCTAACAGAGTGAAGTCACTTCCTGGGTTTTCTCATACTTGACTATGACTTAACCTGAATTTAACAATCATTTCTGCGTCTTCATCCTCGGACCACTGTGCAGGTTCGTCCCCTTTAGGATGCTGCACAGCACCCATAGGGTCTGTTACTGCCTGAGAGGCAGCTGAAGGGTTGATGAAGATTACATTGCAGAGGTCTGCTTCACCTGACAAATTATGTAAGGAATTAATTGGTGCGAGTGCACCACTTTCTTCTCCTGTCCTTTAGTGGACGAGCTCTCTGTCATTTAAATAAGAATGGAGAAAATTGATGCCCAACACTGTCTCAGCAGCTGATGACAGAGTGAGCACAGTGAGAAAGAGAGAGATAAACAGACTGAGAGAGAGAGCATATTGAGTTGGTTAATAGTAAAAAAAAAAAAAAAGAGAGAGAACAGTTTGAATTCCAATGACAGAGGAGGAGATAATGAGGTGTTTTGATGTGACACAAAAGACAGAGGGATCTAACAAAGGTAGTCAGCTTGTGCTGCGCGGCTGCACTACAGGTCAGCTCACTCACACATACACACACACGCACATACATGAACACACAAACACAGCCTCTACAAACTAGTTGCACACACACACAATGAAATCCATGTGCACAAACACACACATAATACAGGACTCTGGCCTTGTCTGTCACAACTTTCTGTCTCTATTTACAAGCTTGACCCACTGATCTGTAAAAAAACAACACACATACCTTTATCTAACATAAGACACTATATTACACACACACACACACACACACACACACACCCTGTTTTTATTTTACATTTACATCTGCACGCCTCCATGTGGACATCTACCTTTGCAGACTGCTGAGTGTGTATGTGCTTATAATATATACACACACATAATATGTATGTGTGTTTGTGTGTGTATGTCTGTGCATCTACATCTGCAGCATTTCCATTTGAAGGCGTCCATCTCGGCAGAGATAATAAGGAGCAGTGTGTGAGTGTCTCCCCAGAGGAGTGAGTGACAGTCTGAGGAAGCATGGCGATACACTTATTCACACTGATGGAGAGATCAGAGTGAAACATGGCAGACGTTGTCATTGCAGCCTTACACCGGCGAAAGGAACGCTTCCTAACATTGATGTTACAGTCCTGTCTGGCAGTCAGCGACGTTCTGAAGACAAACAATTGCACAGGACAGCTTGAAAGTGGCAAGAGAAGAGGAGGAGGATAGATGGGCTGGAGGGAGACGAGGGGTGGAGAATTGCTCCCAACTTAAGCTCCTCCTATTCTACCATGATTTTATACCTCTTTCACTCTTTCCTTTTTTCTTTGGCATTACTCCATCTGAATGGCATCCTGTGGCTGTCCCCTTTGCTATAACACAATTTTTACAGTGTTTATACACTGTAAAAGTTGGGTTGTACGATGTATGTTATTATCCTAAGGCACTAGCCCTCGCACCCTCATTCTTTAAAGGTAAGGTTTTGGTTTTTGGGTCCACCATTGGTCCACTGATCAACTCACAAAAAACACAAAAAGATACCCACACCTTGCTATCTCATTCCCATTCTTACTATCCATTACTCTACATGGACATGATATTTTGGCCACAAATTGTCTTCCTCAGGTGGGTCCATTTGTGTGTAAGTGCATTTGGGGCTAAACAATGTCATTTCCATGTATACTAAAAGAAGAATTGGGAATGAGATATCAGTGTACGGGCAGGTTACTGTTACCCAGCATTTATATAGATGAGGGTGTGCCTCCTGATGATCCACTGGCCAGTTCTCCCCTTAGCAGATGTAAAAGTGAATGCAGGCTACTGGCATTACCCCAATAGTGAAAAAGTGTTACACTATTCGGCCATCACTGTAGATACCAGGATTTGATCCCAGAAGCAATGGCTCTGCCTAGGCCAAGCTAAACAATGGACATAACTGGCAGTCTTCATAGATGGGAAGCATGTTTTTATGTTGGACTAAAGTCTTGTCACCAAACCTGTATTCCCACTGGTTGATCAGAGGACCATGTGTACAACATATAGCAGCTCCTCACTGGCTGGGAGTACATTGGTCATTTTTTACTTCTGAATGTATTGCATCAAAATGACATATCCAGCAAAAGTGAGCACTGCATAAAACAGTTGAGTCTTGTTTACATGCTGTACAGTTAAGAAATCAAACGTGCCAAACAGCAAATTCAGCTTTCCACTATGAGAAAACCTTTGGAAAAGATGGTGCTTTGAACTTTTACAGTATTTATTTACTGCTATGATTTTGGCACTGCAGCAAGTTTCATCATGAAAAACTACTAATGGAGTTATTGAACAGAGGGCACACCTCCCAAAAACAAACATCACCTAGTGCTGAGAGAGAGTGGGGCATCTCTCCAGGACAATGTTTTGGACTCAGAAAATTGGAAAAAAGTGTTCACATGACAAAATTCTATCCTTTGAATAGATTATGAAGTGCTAAACCTACTGTGCTGGTACCATGACTGGTTTTAGTTCGAACAATCTAATGGGGTCAAGCTCCCAATCAACAGGCTAATCATAAGAATAAATAAATACACCATGCATGAGAACACAGGACAGTAAGGTGCACATATACACATATACCTGTTGGGTAAAAAGTAAAGACAGAAGGGAGAGAGAGGAAGGAAGGAAGGAGAGCAGGGATGGCAGAAGATTTCAGCTTTAGGGGATGCAGGGCCTTGGCATGCTAACAAAGGCTCCAGCACTCTCTCACTCACTCTCAATCTATCGCAGCATGAGGACTGTTATAAGTTAGCTGTGTAAGCATTGTAAGCGTTACAGTTTGATGATAATTCAGTGTTTGATCTTGGGGATTTAATGTCTGGTACGGCCGGCTACTTGAGATGTTTTGTCCGTGTGAAATTTTGCAACTGACAAAGCAACAATTATGATCATTATCGGCTCTGTAAGTAAATAATTGTTAGAATATTATGCACATGTCTGTGTTGGGTATGTGTGTGTGTGTGTGTGTGAGAGAGAGAGAGAGAGAGAGAGAGCATGCATGCCTTAATTCCAGGCTGCAGTGGGACAGTGAAATAAATCAGGCCCAGCTGATGTGTGTTTACCTTCTCTAAGCCCCAGGAGACTTTGGGTAATTGAGCATGAGCAGATCAGCAATAGAAAACCCATTTTACACGGAGATACATACGCCTCCAAAATGCTACAGTTCTCAGATAGCACAGACACACACACACACACACACCTACATATGTACACACCCTCATGCACTATCCTTGGAGTCAGCGGTGCATGAAAGTGTTTTGGTTTAGTTTAGTTCATGTGCATGGCGCTAAAAGACGGATGTGTTGTGACTGTGGTGATATTTCCCCTGTGGGACAAAATGGACACATAATTTGAATCCTGCAAGTGTGTGAAAGCAAGTCAAACAATAGTCTGATGGGAACCATGTGATGTTACTTAGACGGGCAAGAGAGCATTAATATTATACACTTAGCAGCAATACTAGGATGGGGAAGGAGCTAAAGCAAAAACTGCCATTCAGTACATGCACTCAAACAGGATACATAATGTGTACTGAACTATGTAATGCCCTGCCAGTCTTTGAAGGAATAGTTTGATATTTTGGAAAATATGCTTATTCTCTTTCTTGTCGAGAGTTAGATGATAACATCAAGACCACTCTCATGTCTGTACGATAAATGACTGCAGCCAGCAGGAGTTAGCTTAGCTTGGCCAGCCTGGCTCTGTACAAAGAGAAAAAAACCTGCCTGCCAGCACGTCTAAAGAACACAAACATGTTATATCAAAAAATATAAAACTAGCTGTTATTTTTAGCTAGACTAACGGTGTGGCTCTTGGGATGGCAATGTCAGTCTGTCTGTCAGTCGACCACTTTGTTCCAGACTGAAATACCTCAACACTTATTGCTATGCCGTTGAATTTGTTACAATATATTCATGTTCCCCAGATGATTAATCCTAAGGCAACTAGTTGCAGGTTGCAAATTGCATGAAGCATAATTTCCATGCAACTTGACAGTTACACAAAGCAATTCAAAATTAATCAAAGTCTCTCAACACACTTGATTTAATAGTTTATTTCACTAAGATTAGCTAGCTAGATTGATCATTTTTCATCTGACAGATTGTTTTCTCGCTAGATTATATCAGGTGGGAAGTGTCATTGTAACTACATTTGCATCTTTGTATGTTATTTCGTATTGATTTCATGCTGGATAAAATGAATTTGGATGTGTCGTATCACTTTTTCTTTTTCTTCTGGCACTAGCTGGCTACTTTGTTTCATAACGGCTGTCCTGGAGAATAGGAAGAGAGCATTTATGCTTATTTATATGCTGGAGGAAAAAACACAACCTAAAAAGGGTTATATGTCTGTGGGTACTCAGAAGAGAGACCAATGGATCATTTCACACTCTATTCAAGGAGCTTGATCCAATGAGCCTCTGGTGAGTGCATTCTCCCTTTGATTCAAGGAAAATAAATAAATAAATAGTTCTTTATTGCCACGTTGTGACATCAGTATGAAATTGTAGCTTGATATATGATTGTATTTTAGATAACAGCTCTGGTTCTCATCAAAACTTTATATTATGGCATTGGTGTATATTTGTATGTGACCACTATACTTCACATGTTAATATTATTTTGTTTTTAACCCATGTAGATCCTGGCTCCGCATGGATCAGAGTAAATTCCAGGCCCTACTAAGTATGATGGCACTTCACATCACAAAAACACACTGTTGAGGGAGCCCATCAGTGCTGTCGCCCTCAGATTTCCCACATTTTTAACAACTAATTTTGTGTAATATTTTGAGCCAAAGCACACTTTAACCCTTAAATCAAGAAATTGAATGGGAATATTGATATTTTTAAAAAGTGGAAAAAAAAAACTAACGGATTGTTGGTTATACTGTATATACCGGGATGCATATCTGACTTATAACGATCTGTCTTTCCATCTGTGTGCACAAGGTCCTGAGGCCAGACTATCTGAAAGTGCCCAGCAGCAGTCCTGAATAGAGAGCAATTGCCC
This sequence comes from Scomberomorus guttatus, assembly GCA_038419695.1. Lineage (NCBI taxonomy): Eukaryota > Metazoa > Chordata > Actinopteri > Scombriformes > Scombridae > Scomberomorus > Scomberomorus guttatus. The sequence goes on along the minus strand of CM076456.1, from coordinate 9,819,208 downwards.
AGGGGTTTGAGGAACAGTGGCAATTACCCAACTGTTTGTGTGCACTGGATGGGAAGCACATTGTAATGCAGTCGCCTAAACATAGCGGGTCTCATTTCTGCAACTACAAGGGGACCTATTCAGTTGTGCTCATGGCTCTTGTGGATGCAGACCTAAGATTAATCTACATGGATGTGGGCACCAACGGCAGAGTCAGTGATGGTGGTGTATGGAATAAGAGCAACCTTGGGACAGCTCAGCTCAGGTGGGGTGTAGACCTGATGGGTGCTCCACAAGACCTGCTGAATTTCATCTCCCTGTTCCAAAACCCATGCCCTTCAGAGTTTCAGCAAAATATTTGCCAGTGGTATCAGTGGGATCTACTACTGTTGGCTGCTGCAGACAACTAAGTATGCTACTATAAATTTCCATCTTGGTGGCATCATTCTCTTTATCATCATCTACTCTTCTTTTCCTTTGTTTTGATGTTGGTGATTCAGGGGTTGTCGAGCTGGAGTCACTGGTACTTGGACCGCTGTTGGGACTGGTGTCCCCATGAACCTGTTTGCCCTCTTATAAAATGAAGTGTTCAGTGGTGGCTGTATTAGGATGATGTCCAGAAAGGGCTTCAAATACTGGTGTAAACAACCCTAAAAAGGATCTGAGATGTTACCTCCCCAAACTACAGCTGTTGGCAGTTTGAGAAAAAAAGACTACTACAACACTTCTTAGGAGTATTTACACCAGTGTTTGAATATGTCTTCAACCCCTCTCTAGAATGATGTCAGGAATGTCACCCATCTGCATACATGTAGTTGGGGTAGCCTACTCACCAAGTTTCTCTCCAGAATAAGGTTGTGCTCCATATTGTCCTGGCTTGGCCCCACTTTAAACACATCCCTCAGGAACTGCATCTGACTGAAGTGGACCCAGCGTGGCACATATACAGCATCAGTCCCAACACCAGATTGCTGTGAGCTTTCCACTTTCTTGGCCTCACGGTTAAAGATGGTCCTCATGTTGTGGAATGTGTCTCTAACGTCTGTGCCTGTTAAGTAAAGTTAGATAATGTTAGCTGGATACAACCAGAAAAAGCCAGTTAGATGGTTACTTACTGTGAAGTACTATTATTTTATTTATTTATTTAGCCTATGTATTTATTTATATGAATGTGGTTCTTGTCCTTTGTTTGTTTAGCGTACTGATGCACATTACTGTAGCCCTAATTTAAATTTCCCCAAGGGAATACAGTTGTATGTATACTTCACATCATGTTTCAGCTCAATGTTAATCATTTCACCTAGGCTACTGGGTTACCTTTTTGATTACTTTGGCCCACATCATTAACATTTGTATATTCCTGATATAAGTAGCCACTTACAGTTGTAGCTGATGCCTCACTCATCCTATCCAAGTAGCGCAGCAAATTCACCCAGGTCCACATCTCTGTCTCCCCTTCTGTAATAGGTCTCATCCATTGACTGTATATAAAGATCGATGTCACATCAGCTCCCCAAAAGTGAAGCCAAAATATCTTGATCACCCGTCATCCCACCATCCGACTCCAAACAACATCACACAAGCAAGATGGTAGCTCCCGAAAAGGAGATATTTTGGCTTCATTTTTGCATAGCGCTAGGGAGTGGAGACGTATCATCCATATTTATGTACAGTCAATGGTTTCATCCTTGGGATCCCAAAGGAATCTCTGCTTTGTGTAAAATTAAGCAGGTGTCAAGAGAGGAGGAATTTAAGAACCTAACGTTATATAGATTGTAATAACGGCTGCAGATTTCAGAAGATTAGCTAACAAAACAGACAATAAACCGTCATGTTAATGTTAACTAAGCTAGCGGGGAGCAAGTCACCAGCTAACTGCAATATAAACAAACTTTGCCTAGCCCACATTTGTTTGTTGACTTGGCTTTAGTGTTACCAACCTGGCATGAAGTCTATGAGGATAACCTCCTTCTGCAGCAACCAAGAGACCATCTTCTATTTCATTATTTTGTCCATTTTGGTGATAAGCCACCAAGTTGAAATCAATCAGTTGAAATGATACCGCATCAACAGTAGGTTGACATCATCACCTGGCATGTTATCAGCATTTTGATGTTGCATGAAACTAGTTTCACAAAGTTGAGAGTTTTGCAACTGTTGCGGCTGAGTTTCAGACAAGTTTCAAGTGGGTTGCAGAGGGCTTTACACCATGCAACTCAACTGCAACTTAGTTTCACCTAAGTTTGAAGCAACTTAGCACAATGACTATGTTTAATCTGTACAAAAAACAAAATGTAAAAACAAATGTTTTGGTTTTACAAGGGGTTATGCGTGGGATATACAAACGAGATACATCATCAACTCAAGACATCAACATCAAGAAAGTGAAAGAGCGTATTCCTTTAACCACACTTCTCACCTTAATCTGTAGCATTACCAATAATGTAAGATGGTTGAGTTTCAAAAAGCTACATACATCACACACACATACCAGAGCAGAGTAATACAGCATCTCTCAGTATGCATTCATGCATCTGAATAAATGCATGGGTTTATGTGTGTCTGGGATTTCTGTGTGTGTGTGTGTGTGTGAGTGTGTGTTCTTGTCAGTGTGTGCATGTTGATGGCATCCCTGTAGTCGCAGCTCCCCTGCTCTTGTAATGTACCCATGTAATGGTGTAATGAAAATTCATGATGAGAGCATGTTAACTGCATTAGCCAGTCTCCCGAGTTCCAGCACATGAATAAAACGAACAAGGGGAGGAAAAAAAAACAGGGAAACTCATTTTGATGCCTAATTATTTTTGGACTTGACAGCCTGGCAGCGGCCTGGCCTGTGTATGTATGTGTGTGTCTGAGTGTGTGTGTGTGTGTGTGTATGCTTGTGTGTAGGTCGTCAGTGTTGCTGAGTAGATGCACAGCGGTAAGCAGGGCCCTTCATTATGGGCCATAATGAGTACATCCACCCCAGATACAACAGTCTGTGAACCTTTGTTGCATTGTTTTGTTCCAACACCTATAGCAACAAATCAACACATTTTACATGGCTCAAGTACCTGCATTTTTTTCTAAATATGTAACAGGGGCAAATCTTGCCTTGGTGTATTTTTCCACACTTTCCTTTCATTATCTTGCATACACACTTTGACGTGCAGAAATCATTATCACCAGAGTATAGTGCTATAACGCGATCAAATTACTGTAAGAGATGTGTTTGACAGATTCCAGCTGACTGGAGTTCAAGCGACATCATTTTAATTGTACAATTTGTAACCAAATAATGATACATGATATTCGTGAAGAAAATATTTCCACTTTTCTGAGCTAGTTGGGTGCTTTTTTACAACCGCTAAACATTTTATGGTATCAGTGCTTGCACTTTTGTTGCCGCCACAGGTTTTCCTTTCTCTAATATCATCATGAGTGCGTGAATTTAAGACTGTTGACTTAAGGGTTGAGCAGCATTCAACCATAGCGGGTGTTTTTTTGTGGTTACTGACATGAATCCCTGTAATCCTCGCACAGTTGTTGTTAGTTTAGCGGAGTCAGATGTTGTCCTCAACTTGTTTCACTCATAACAAAAATAGATTCTCCTGGAGACTGTGGTTTGTTTGATTTTGCGAGCGATGTCTCACGGAAAGAACCAAAAAGGCAAACTGCTGAATATGATTGCTCTGTGAGGATTGGGAGACCATGACTGAGAGTGTTTTTGAAATATATGTCTTTTCTGTTTCGCTCTCTATACGCAAATGCCCTTCATATGGCCTATATGCAGCTGACCAAAGGTTTCCTACCTTAGATAATCGGAAGCACCTGTGTGCCGCAAATGACTGTGTGTGTATGTGTGTGTGTGTGTAATCAACCCCTGGGGACTGACTGAATCCTTCCTGCCCATGATGGCGACGCGCTCCAGTGCAACGGATGCAACACAGGATTCCCGAAATCACAATCTCCCAGGATTAGACGTGGAATGAAAGAGAAGCGGGGCATCCGGATGGCATTTATTGGTTTATGATTGCCCTTATCCTAACCACATTAACCTCCTGATTGCTTGAACAGACATTATTAGATGCTTCCAGTGGAACAAAAAGAAAGAGGAGAAAATAAAGGCTAACAGGCAATCATGCCCACTGGCCCATGTAAGGAATTTAAGGCCAAGGACACAAAGAGAGAGAGAGAGAGCAAGAGACATGAAAAAGAGGAGAGTGAAAGAAAGAGGAGAGGAGGGGGGGGGGGTGAAGGGGGGTTTGATCATCGATTAAAGTGCAATTGTGCAATTTCATTCCTGTTCCAGCACAATAAGGAATGAGATTAAGCTCAATTTGGACCTGTTCAAGAGATCTCCTCACCTCCGTCTGAGGTGCACTGTGCAACACACACACACACACTCAAAGGCACACATGCACGCATACACACACCTACACACCCCTGGAGCCCCTCACCATGTCAGCACCCCTCCAGGGAAATCAGGCGTCTGGAGACAGGTCAGCCCTGGCCCATGTATATATTCATGGGCTTAATCTGGCATCATTTCTCTCTGCTGCCGGAAAAAGAAATGTATTTAATTTACACAATCCCCATTTGGCCTGCTCACCAAGGAGAAATACATAGGGAAAGTAGGCTCATAGTCATGGGTTCACCCTTTCAGCATAAACTAGTTTGCAGGGGGGTGTGTGTGGAGTGTCTGCATGTACAAGTCTGTACATGTGTGTCTATATACTGTATGTAAGCATGCATAGCAGTATTCTGTCTGTGTATTGCAAAGGACAAAAAACCCCACATCTTATCATATTCCAGACCTGTACAGTACACCCAAACAGTGGCAGCTGTGCTAGTCAGTTTGAATGGGAGGATGGGAGTTGTACCCAGCAGATGCTGTGTGTGTATTAAACAGATTAATTATTAAAACATGCTTGACAGATGAAAAGTGGGTCCTCAGGCTATAAAGGAAAATGTTTATTCTTCTGCCATAGACTGTAGTACACTTAGCTTCTGCTCTCAACTTATCCAGCGCCTCAATGAAGAGAGTAAACACTTTCTGTGCTCTGTGTGGTTGGAATCACATACATAATAATTTGAAATGGCCGCCTGGGATAAACCTTCAAATATGAATGTGTGTTTAGTGATTGGGGTGAAATGTGATTAGTGTGCAGTACTAGCTTGTGTGTGTGTGTGTGTGTGTGTGTGTGTGCGTGTGCATGTGTGTGAGCATGGAGTCAGCTAGCCTGAGGACAGAGCCAATCACCTTTTTTCTGACTGTGCACCTAAGCAAGTAATGTTATCCCTGTTCTCACTGCTTCAGGTTCTCTCTCTCCATCTTTTCCACTCTAATTTTTCTTGCTACAAGAATATATGATATAATATATTGTAACAGATACAGGGAGGGACTGTTATGTTTATTAATTATGTTCTCTAAAGGTAGCTCAGATGAGGCAGGCCAGTATCTCCAGGAATTACATCCATATTGGACAATTCTGCACACAATTTATGTCCATTGCCGATGCAGGAAATAGGCGAGGCAGAATGTACTGTAATGGTGCAGAGGTCCTGGGTGATGGGTCCAACTTCTATGCAGGAGACCGGAGTTTGCGTCCCATCACAGGTCTACAATTAGCGTTCACCCTAACTGTAACCACAATCTTTCCCTAACCTTTAACCAGGAGTATAGTTGGCATGAGCCTTTCTATAACTGTAATCTGTTTGAGCTGTTGGATAGTTGAAGTCGGAAGGAAACGTCAAAGTGGCGGAGATTATCAGTGAGGAAATCAGATGATGGTCAGGTGGATGGATGTGTTGATGGATCAGACTTTAACACAGGAGATCCATTTCCATTTCCATTCACGAGTTAACATTGTTTTTTAAAAATCATGACCATTATCTTCCCAACATAACATTGTCATATCATAAATCATATTTATTTTTCAACAGTAATTTGTAATGGTAAAGCAATGTAAAGGCAAAGACAAATTATGTCGTCCTGCCAAAAGGAAAACGCTTCTTTGTGTCATACTGGTGTGCATGGATCAACCATATTTTTGTTGTTAAATTTGGAGGACTTGTTGTACTGTATAGTGTGTCAAGACTTAAACAGCAAATTTTTCAACTTTATCATACTTTAATACAAGACTCGCATGCCATATGTACATTGAAAGACCATGAAGTGATCCCCTACGAGAAAGACTACACTATATCAGATAGGGAACAAATCCACAATCCTAGTTCCATGCAAAAATGCATTCTACAATTCATCCGAAGTTAATATGAGGCTTCAACAGTCTGAGTTAGTCAAGTCACGTGGGTATTTTCTAAAGCTACAGTCTCTTTAGTGGCAAATTTCCTCTGTTTCCTTGCAGAGTCGCAGCAGAAGGATACAGTACTTCATGGTAATCTCATGTAGGTTTGTTGCCAGGACAAAAGCCTCATATTAGCTTTGGATGAACTTTAGAATGCATTTTTGTACAAAACTCGGACTGTAGATTTTATCACCTATCTTTTACAGTGTAGTCAAGCTAGGAAAGGATTGCTTCTCAGTCAGTATGGACAGGAGGAATGATTCTAGCAACCAACTCTTCATATAGCATTTGAACATTCATTAAGAGCTTTATCTCAGTTTTTGGAGTTTTAGGAGTGGTCCTACAAATATACTGTTGCATGTTAAACTCACAAAGTCTGAGCAGTAGTGATTTGCCTTACTTATTTTAAACAAGAGTGCAATTCATTGAAAGAGAGCCCCAGGAGAAGACAAGAGGATGGGGGGATGTTTGCAGCCAGACACATCTGTCTGTGGCACAAAGGAGATTGAGAGAGATACCACCTGCTCATGCCATTTCTCCAGTTCTTGGCTCCATGTAAATAGGTGACAAATTATTCTGTCCGAGATCTGAGCATCCAAGCCCCTACTGAAGGTGGAGGCCAAATAAAACGCACCAGTTACCCTCCCAGCATCCCTTAAAGATAGCTCCACCCTCGGCGCACTCACATATACACACATAAACACTCCCATCCCCCATACTACACAGACACGGGTTGCTGGGCCCCCTGTTGCCTCATCTGTCAGCCCCCGCAACCAAACACACACACAACACTAGCATCACGTGCACACACACACTCCCAGGGGAAAGGGTCTCAGATGCAGATCATCAGTATTAGCGGGTGCCTGAGGGATTAGCATCCCCCTGCAGTGACCTACAGGTGTAGCCCTGGGTTAGAGCAGACACTTATCTTCCAGAGCATCACTGGGCCCTGACCCCAGCCCTCACCAAACACACCTCATGGGAAAAACAGCCAAGACAGACAGGCAGATGAGGGAGGTTTTGCAGGGTAAGTGGTTACGGGAAATGTGTTTTGAGGTGTAGATTGACAGGTAAACACAGATGGGTAAGGGAAATAAAATGGCAGTCATCCCATTGTGAAGAGGATTATGAGGTTAAGTGTGATACCACTGTAGTTAAGATGAAAATTAAATTAAAGTGTGACAGGTGATGAAGAATGCAAATGTGTCAGTAATTAAATATCATGCCAAATCCATTAGGGTCGACACAGGTTGAATGAATTTAAGTTTAATATATCGTAAGTATGGAACCAGTGCTGGATTTGAAGACTGTACTGCTCTTAACCTCTTGCTCCATAGTTGTAACTAATTGCTTTATTAAGGGTTAATAAATCATTTACTAATGCGTAATGAATCCTTTATAATCCAAAAGATTATATTTTTGGGTTGCCAGGTTGTGAAAAATCCCATTTGCAGGTATTTGTCTTTTCTATAAAAAATGCAGTTATTAATGTGGGTAACCCATTAATAAATGCTCATGGATTTTTCACTTTCTAATTAATCATCAAGTCTGCAGTTATAAATGTTAAGACATCATTAGTAAGGGGTTTTAATAATCAAATGTACAATTGTAGTTGAGCTCATAGGACTTGGTTTTACAATCCCATATTATAATTGGTAATCATTAATTGAGTCGGGGTAGGGGTAAACGCTTCACTGGGGTCATCAGGTGGACACCCTCCTTAGTATTTTGTTGATAGGCCCACGCAGCAACAGAACTTCAAGAGGAAGCCCTAGTTTCTTCTGTCAATGATTCAGTCCTGTTTATGCAGACTGTAAATCATAACCAGCAGTGGGGGGTAGGGGTAAAAGCTTCCTGCTAGCTGGTGGTCATCTTGCCACCCAGTTCTTGTCATTTCTTTTCAGCCAGAGCCAGTTGCTGCTTCGCTCGGCAGCCTCTGCCAGCCTGTCAGACGGCCTGTCCTCAGCCTCCCATCCCTTTCAGCAGCCTGGTGGTTGACATGGCCACAAAACCCCTGAAGCCAACCTCCACAGGGAGCATCTGTGTTTTCCATCCCTTTTGTTCTGCTTCAGTTGCTAGATCGGAGTACTTAAGCTTTTTGCGTTCATATGCTTCACCAACGGCATCCTCCCATGGCACCGTCAGTCCTATGATGAACTGGACCTTTTGTGAGGCTGACCACATTTTTAGATCGGGCCTTAGACTGTTTGTAATGATCTCCGGTGGGAAGGTGAGCTTCTGGTCTAAATCTAGCTGTATCCAGTAGGCTTGATTCTTTTCTTGCAGTTGACCTCTTTGGTTACTTTCCTGCTGGTACAAAGGCCATAGTGTTTGAGAAGCCAGGGGTTGGGGGAGAGAGGGCATTGTTGTTAGTCCTCCTTTCTTCCCACACTAGTGCCAGTTGTCAAAGGACCTAGATGTGTCTCCAGGTGTAGCATCCTTGGGTGAGGCTGCTCTTGCAGCTGGTGAGTAAGGTTGCTGGTGTTTGGCAAAGGGGACATGATGGGTCTTCCCCAAGCCACTGGTTCACATTCTTGGGACTGGGAAGAACATTGTAGATGGCTCTGATGATAAGGCTAAGTCTGCCTCCTTCCATTTCCCAAAGATCCTTCCAGGCAAGCTTCCAGTGTTCACAGTTTTCCCATCTTGTCCATTGGCCCTGTTTTGCCTGTGAGACTGCCTTCGCACATCGTTCTGCCTCCTCCTGCTGCTGTACATAACAGCCCTCTCTTCTGGGCAGGTGTTGCTCTGTGCCATGTTGGTCTATTTGTGCCTAGCCCAATAGCCCTCTTCCATGCTGCACTTGGCCCACAATATCTCCATGCCTGAGAGCAGATTTCGCTTGCTGCACCGCCTCAGATGTGTTCCACTTTCTGCCTGCTGCTACTCTGGGAGCTGCTGCCCATATAGTGGTGTCCTGAGTTTCTGTAAGGGGCATGTACAGCCTTACCTTGGAGCATTTGCATTCTTTAGTAAGGCTAGTGATAGGCAGAGCCCCATTTCTATACAAGCTGATATTGCTGAGGCATCATGGGAGTCTGAGCCATTTCTTGATGCAATGGTTGTATGAGTGGTCCATAGACACAGATGGGAGGTAGTTGTTGTCCAGACTGCAGGCATTCTCCTCCTACCACCCATTTGGATCCTCTGATAGAAACATGGCCATGGTAAAGGCTAGTGGGGAGATGGTGCATCCTGCCATTATTCCTATTTCCAGGGATTGCCAAGACGTGGTGTACTGTGTCACTGGAACACAGAAGAACTGTCCAAAGGATAGTATGCAGGATAAGATCCAAAAGCATTGGCCAGGTCGAGGAAGGCAACATGACAATCTCTTCATTCCTTTTTTGCAGCCTGAATCTGATGCCATATCATGGTTGAACGTTTTAAGCATCCTGAGAAACCTGATATACCGGCTTTCTGTACCAAGGGGTCAATCAAATTGTTGTCTTTCAGGTAGGTTGCCATCCTTTGTGTAACAATGCTGAAGAAAAATTTCCCTTCAACATTCAGAAGATTTATTTGCAAACAAATTAACACACACACTCTTGCAAACACATACATTCTTTAGAGGCAGACATACAAATGGAAACACACTCACACAGACACAAACACACTACACTGAAACTCCTAAAGAAAAATAGAGGATGCCCTTTTTTGGCATCCTCATTATTATCATTACATTTTTATCATTGTTACATAATAATTTATTGAAATTTCTTCCTCCCCTCATTTGTTTCTATTTATTTATTTATTTACTCATCCACTCATTTCTTTTCTACCGACCGTCCCTTTGTATGTTTCTATTATTACTGCTGCCACGAATATCATTAATGATTCAAATACTTTTATGCCCAAACTCACTCTCCACAGCTGCTTCCCTACAACAATCATTCACCACACATCTTCCCCATGCACATCTACAGTTAATCTCTCTATTTCAATATTCTACATGTTGTTAACCTTTATCCACCCCTACCTTCCTATCTGTATGTTATTCCTGTCTTTGTTGCTGTAAATTAAAAAAAAATTAAAAAGATAAAGATTTATTTGCCAGAAATGGTAGATATTCAAGGCATTCTTCTCTTTGGGGATTAATACTCCCCCTGCTCTTCGCCATGCTTTTGGGATGTTTTTCTCCTTCCACACCACCTTCATTAGCCTCCACAGAAACCTCAGGACATCTGGAGTGTTCTTATACAGCTGGTAGGGAACTCCATTTGGTCCTGGAGCTAACATTGTCCTTGCCTTCCTCACAGCTTCCTCCAATTCACTCCATTTAAGAGGGCTGTCTTCACACTGGTGTTCTGGTTGCGGAATGGGAGACATGTCTCTTGCTCCAAATGTTTTCACCCCGTATTCATAAATCAGGTCACCCATCCTCTCCAGCTTCTTCTCTACTGTTCCTTGAAGTCCTTCCAGGATCTTGCTCAGATCTGCATTGACCGTTTCCCACTCTTTTGGCCACTTTACATGTGGCCTGCATCCTTGGATCTCCTTCTCCATCACATGTCCGGATTGGTTCCAGGTTCTCAGAAGTCGTGGATGAAGTACCTTCCTCTTCAACTGGGATATTGATGCTCAACGGACTGTGGGTTGTGTCCTGCCGCTGAACTTCACTCGACTGACTTGACCCTTCTCTCAGGAGATATTGGTCAATGTGAGGTCCCAGTCTCACTGGCTTCAGGCATTTCATCCGGCCACGGTGTATTCTTAGGCCACAGAGCGATGTTAATTTGGACCAGCCACAGCTTCATGTTCAAAGCTTGTGTCCAGCAGCTGTTGTTTCTGTGCCAATTATATGATTCATTGTCATTTCCGTTCCTGTGTCTGTTAATGTTGTGTCAGAAGCCATATTCCGTCCCGCTCTTGCTGGATCAGGGGGTATTTTCCTTTTTGGACTTTTTGTAGCCATTACGGGGTGACTCCTATTCACTAGCAGGTGACGGAGCCCGGCATCATGGGTAGCTAGCCCATGACCCTCCCGTCCACTGACTTTCCAAGCTGTCACATGGTCTTTCCCTAGTTGTCAGCTTCACTTTCACAGCAGTCACTGGTTTTATCCAGCAGATCAGTTGAGCTCATAGGACTTGGTTTTACAATCCTGTATTATAATCAGCAATCATTCCTTGAGTGGGGGTAGGGGTAAATGCTTTACTGGGGTCATCAGGTGGGCACCCTCCTTTCTTGGTGTTTCATTGATAGGTCCACACAGCAACAGAACTTCAGGAGGATCAGTCGAGTCCAGGTTTCCTCTGTCAATGATTCAGTCCTCATAACCAGCAGTGGGGGTAGGGGTAAAATAGGGGTGAAATAGGGGTAGAATGGGGGTGTAAATAAGTTGTTGATAAATGGATTTTGCTTTATTGATTGATATGATTATCTCCAGCCCTTTTCTAGAAATAAGTAGTCAGACAGTCTCACCTGTCAAAGGGAGTTTTCACAACCTGGTAACTCAAAAGTTATTCTTAATAATGTCTTATGAGTGATCCATAAACCATTAAAAAATAATATATCAACCTTTAACAGAACCTTTACCTATAACTTATAAACTATTTAGAAAGTTGTACCATGATTTCTATTAACTAGTCAAGTTTAAGTACAAAAATAGCTCTTTTAAAAGCTACTGATTGTTACTACATTGTTACTTATAGTATGGTCTGTAAGTCTGCAATTCTTTGTAATAAAGCATTTTTTGTATTATTATGGAAGAAGTTTGATTTAATTATCACATCTTTCTGATGGTGCCTGGTATAGTCTGCTACTCTATAATTGCTACTCTATAATTCTTCTGAAACATAACTGAGTACACTTCATGAAAAAATCAACTTACTGGAAGTGAAAGTAAATGCCCACATAATAACAAGTATACAGGTCCTCAGTGGAGTTACAAGTAACCATGCTGCGTTGGAGTACTGGTCTTTGAAAAAAATGCATTTTGTTAGTGAACAACTGCCATTATTGTCTCAGCTGAAATGTCTGCCTCTTTTTTATTTTCCCTTGTGTGTTCCTTTGTCATGTTCCTGAAAGTTATAAAAAAAATTTTGATTGAATGAGGGATAAAATGACGGCTTGATAAACAGACAAAGTCAAAACAATGTGAAGATCGAGGTAGACAAGCAAAGGGCCTTTGGTGGTTGACGCTCATGTTTTGTTCGCTGTAATATCATCTGAACCTGGCTTGTGTTGTTGCCTCCCGTCGGACTCGCCTCGTTCTGTTGACATTTTGCTGTTATTTGTACACTGCAAAGCGGTCCATTTTCCCTGCATCAAAAGTGCTTTTACGTGTGTGTGTCAGGATGTCTTTGGTGCTTACCTTCAGCTCCTGTCAGAGAGCGAGAGCAGGGCCTGTGCTCAGGAGCAGAGGGGGGAAGGCTGCTTTGTGCCCTAAGCGTTTTTAGTGAAGGTAAGAACTGGCTCAAAGGCTGTCAACGCACAGGCAAACACACATCAATACATACATACACACACCAACAAGCAGTGTTTTCGCTCTCAGCTGCACTCCTAGTAAGAACCAAGGGTTAGGATTCATAAAGCGCACATACACACAAGCACGCACACTATGCTCATTACACAGGTTTCTTGCCTGTGTTTGTCTTTCTCAAAGGCTTTAGAAACATGAGGGTGGTGAACGCAGCCCTGATCAAAGCATGTAGAGTTAGGACTTAGGACCTGACAAAGGGAAACAACCCACAGTGTGAAACAGTGTGTGTGCAGCGAGAGCAGGGTAACAAATGACACCACCGTTCCTTATGATATCGCAATTACGAAAAGATGTTCACACGTCTTCCTGTGCCCACCATATGGAAACTGCAATCTGGTGCTCTGAATGGTATTTTTAGTTTTGGCTATTACTGTGGAGAGGACAACGGAGTCAAACTTGCACTGTGAACTCTGTAGACCCTGGGAATTTATTTCAGAGAATTCATTAGCAGGTTATTTGAAAGACTGCCCCCTCGAAAATAATTCACATCTGTTACCTTTTTTAGCAAGAGATTCCCATTTAAAATATGTCAGGAGCGTTAGATGTGTGGATTCATTCAATTTTTAGATTTAATGATATTTAAGACATCTAAAGCGGCAAAACTTGATTTTTTTGTGTTGTTTTTTAATTTGGCTGAGATTTTTATTGAAAAGTGGTCATGTGGTTATGTCCTGTGCTTCCCAAATACTGTTTACCATATTAAACAAGTCCTGTAATGGGAAGTTTTTGTCTATTTAGTCATAAGCTGTGTTCCAGATCAAGGGCTTCATTCCTTATGGGCATTTTCTTGTAAGTTAAGAAGAAAAGTTAAGTTTACATTCAGTGTTTCTTACCAAAACGCATTGTCTGTGTCCTTGAGGTCTAACAAATGTTTTGAGTGCATTTCCTTCCTCGTAAATCATTTGCAAAACCAACTTTGTAAAAATGTTTTAAATTGTCATTGTTTAAATACATGTTTGCTTCTTCTTCTGCGTGAAACTGACAGCAAAATGTGCTCACGCGTGATACAAATAAAACAGGGGCTCGCTCTTAAAAATATTGCTCCATAGCACTAAAAAGTGTCGTCAGAAAGAGGTCAAAAATTCCACAGGGGTTTGACGGTCACAGCCCTCTACAGTGGTCTTTCAGAGGACCTTAAGGTTCAGATTAAACCTGCACTGTGACCAGAAATGTTTCATTTGGATGGTCCTAGTGATCTTATAAAGTCATAAATAAACTACTTTATCACCAGAAATTCGCCCTCACAATTTGCTCAATAAAGTGGTAAATGGTTAACTCTTGGGAGTTCAATGGTAGAAAGTTTATTTCCATTTATTTGCCATGTGATCAATTCAAGTTTAGACCTTCTATTATCTATGTCTTGCTCTGTTTTTATGATCTAGCTCAAGTGATATATTTACCACTGACTAATGACCATCTGAAGGCAAATTCATGGTAAATATGATATAATCATATAATGTTTCCTAACTTAGCAGGTTGATAAGGATCACCCGAACATTTCACTAAGACACTTACCAACAGGTACTGGATTAAGGGATACTGTAGGTCACAAAGGATACACACCGATTGTGTCTCCCAAATGTGGTCAAAAGCAGGAAGCAGTGGTGAAGAAATAGTCTATCACTGTTCATGTAAAACAAAAAATGACACCTGAAACCAGGCGCTTAGAGGAGCAGGTGTAACTGTTCTAAAAATCTTAAAGAATATACTGATTTGTTCAAGTGAATACTTCCAGCCACTCCCAGCTAGCCCACACCAACTCCAGGATACTTACTTTTCATATTCATTTGGAGATTTCAGTCATGAAGCAAGTACAGACTATCATCATCCAAGCCCAACATTGCATATGCAAACTGGGGGGGGTGATTTACCCTCATCATTCTACTATAAGTAACATGTGCTCCGTCTGTGGAATTTGGGATCTCAAGCATTTCTTCCCAGCGAATGACAGCAGTGTACCCCTGGTGTGTTGGAGGCTGCCAACCACTAAGCAGTCCTGGCATTCTGCAGACAGGCCAGACTTGTGGTTGTTGTTTTGCTTGCTCCTTCTCAGTCTTTGGCTGCAGGCTATATGCAGAACACAGACAGCTAGCCTGTTCCCACACCAGGGCTCAGCGCTGAAGGTGCTCAACACCATACTCAACTCTGGACACATTTGTAAGAAAAAAGCTGGTGGGTAACATGAGGAACAGAAACAAAAAGGATGAGTTGAGGAAGAGGACAGTGAAAACAGAAAGATATTGTACAAAGAACTGTGAACTTATTCCTAAACATAAAAGAAGAACGAGAGTGGTTAAAAACAAGTTAATAGGGTTAAAGAATCTCAAGTCACCCAAAAGACTAAAGCACAGTATCAGGATCAGTCTTAAAGATCACTTTCTCTCTCACACTATCTTTTTTTTCTCCTCTGCTCCATTTCATGCTTTGGTTTCTGCTGTCAAAAAATGGCTGACCACAAACGCACATTGTCTCATGTCATTCTCCACAAAAGGAACGTTCAAGACTATGTTTGGGTTCCTCGGTGAGCCACGGGCAATTGTGACTCAAGTTAACCATCCCCTGTCATATTCTTTCAATTAGAAATGACAGAGAAGCCAGAGTGTTGTCTGCAATAAAGTATTTTTCAGTAGCGTCCCACTGTTTCTCTGCCCGACCACTAGGTACAATGCTAAACCTCGTATTTAAAATGGGCATTGAAAAAAATTTAACTTAGAATTTCAACTATGTCATTTACAGTTCAAGCACAAAATAACTCTCAATCTCCTTCTGATATCTGGTAACTATCAGAACTCCAGCTGGTTGTGTCTCCTCTTGTTAAAATCACTTTTCTTTTTAGTTAGTCTAGGAGCTCTTGTTTGTAATGATCAGTCAGTCAGTGTTTTTATGTCCCAGTGTGCCCTTCCTCCCTCTTGGCTCAACTGTTCAGTCACTAACCTCAGACAGACAGGCCTCTTCTCCAGCCCAGGCCTGTTCATATATGCACTTTTAATTGAGTGATAATGAAGAGAGCTTGTCTGAGATGAGATTAACAGGAGTGTATTAATTTGAATAGGGCCCTCTGGATTATCCCCAGCTCCCCGGTCTCACCGATCCCCGAAAACAGGCCGCTGTGCTGTCCACATGGGGAACCTGGAGCGCGCTGCATTTCTTAATGGACCACAGAGCAACATAAGGGTCATTAGCATGAGATTCAGACCCAGTGTTTATGTGTGCATGTGTCATGGATCTGGCACGGTTTATCCACCTTGACACAAACTTCGACAGACAAAAAGTGTAAGAGGTATCATTTGAGGAGGAGAGCTAATAACCAGAGGGCAAAGATAAAAATCTATATCTCTCAATCACAATGTAAATTTCTATCGTTCTTCCTATTTCTCTCCCCGTCTGTCCCTCTCCTTTCTCTCTCTATCCTCCGCCATTGTTGTTATCAAATGATACAGTTGCTCAAGCGCAGCGTTTGAATCCTAAGGACCTCTGGGAGCGGATTTGTCTCCACCAAGCCCCTTCTAACGGGGATTAAGAGGATTAAAAACCATAAAATGACCCCAGCTCCAAGTCCCAAGAGCCAGGCCCAGCTTGCTTCAGCCTGGGCCAGGCAGGAATGGAGTGCAGGCTGCAGGCCGTCTTTACCAATGGCCCCTTAAAGCTCTCCGTTAGCATGACAAAGGGGAGAGCAGTCCCCTGATCCGCCAAGGAGGCAGTACAATGGAGTGGCTGCTTTCTCCGCTGCTCATTTTCATGGAGACAAACAGCATTACACTTGGCAGTGACATTGTTCTAAACTCCAACATGGAGCCCCTCTTTCTCTGCGGAGCTCAAGGTGTCATATTAATTATTTAAATCTGATGTGGATTTTCAGCGAGGGATCCCTCCAAGGCCTTACTCGCAGCCAGAAGGTCTGGGATCTGCATTCGTTTGGTTAATTAGACCTGAAACCAAGCTTTGATCTCAACCAAAATCAGAAAAAAAGGAAACTTCCAGAATGAATTATTTTAGCCCTAACCTATTTTTTTTCATTATAGATCTTTCCTACTCATTTTCATCCTCTTTATAATGTTGTGAACACAAATGTGTTTGTCGCCCTGTGCGTAAAACTGAATTAGAGTGTACAATGACTGAGTTTAGGGTTAAGGATTTTGCAGTTAACCAGCTTCATAAGGTCAATGATGAAGGTAATTGAAGGCCACTTTAATCCACTCAGGAGGCCTGACAGAACCATTTACTCATGTCGCCGCACCGAGAAGGTACAGTTGGAATCAGATGAAAGGGGGAAAAAAAAGAGAAAGGAAGATAGAGACAACAAGACGGGAAAGATTGGGGTGGTCTCTCCCTCTCACAATCTCTCATTCAAACATGCAAAAAGTGAAGAAAAGAAAAAAATGTAAATGCAATAGAGCTCGGAGCCAAACATATTGATTCAAACATTCTGTACCACAATAATAACGTAGCAACAAAGCTTTGATGGCTGTTCAGCGTGGGGTTCACCACAGCTTTAGATAATGTTGATTTTAACAGGCTGGTGGAAATCTGAGGTCAAGAAAAGTCCTGCAGGCAGCTTTATTTAAGCCAGACTAACAATGAAGCCCAGCAGCAGCAACAGCAGCAGAGTTGGCGGATGTAAAAATATATCATGGGGGTGTATTGTGGCATTGCAATTGCTGGCTGGGTTTAAGTTATATCAAATATGTTTAATAATATGGTTCTGAGGATTGGTCACACAGGAGTGGGTGTGAGCGACAGGACAGTCACTAAGACATGCATTAAGCTTCCTGATGTCATCGACTGAGATATATCTTCAGACAGCCCTCTCCACTGGATTCCATGTCATTCCTCTTTGAACGGCCAAATTGACGAGTTTATGCATAATTGAGGCTTGTATTACGAAAAAGAGAATGAGGGGAGCGTCTCTTCTCAGGCTATGAAAGGAGGAAGAGTGGGGGATGAAGGAAGCTGGAAGGAAAATGAGGGGGGGGGGGGGTGGAGGCAGCTTCTCTCCTGGTCCAGAGGACGAAATGGGGGAGAAGAAGGAAGGAAGCACAGAAGGGGAGTTGGGGGATGTCAGAAAGGCTGATGTTTGACGCACAGAGGTGGGGAGCAGAGACAGCCGGGCTCACCTAACGGGGAGAGCTCTGTTGGATCTCCTCACCCAGCCCAACTACACACTGAGCCCCCAAACTACCTCCACTGAGGCTTGGCTGCAATGAGCTCTAGGGACTGTAAGTGAATTAAGCCCTGTGAGGAAAATTAATTTACTCTCTCAGTGGCGCTCATGGCTCAGAGCCTGGCACTCCAGAGTACCACATAACTCTGGTGTGGGATGAGAAAAGAAATTTTGAGTCATGGGAAAAGAATAGAGAAGGAGGAGACCATGTGTCTTTGGATTTGATGAGGAAAGAGTTCTCTGTTTCAGTGTAACCACATTACAGTATCAGGCATTAAATGTCTGACATGCATTGTGGGTGTTGGCTGTTGTGTCAGAGTAACACTACATTAGCAACATTTATGCTTTCAAGATGGTTACTATGTAAGATTAGATGATGATCGGTTCACTAAAATAAAAACTATTCAGACCCACTATTCAAATGTAATATATCTATTTTCTTAGTAACCACAGCCATGCAGATAGTTTGCCCGCGTTTTAAAAAAAGGTTTTTTTGCCTTAATTTGATAAACATGGTGGGAGAGAGAGAGGTATGACGTGCAAAAAAACGTGGACTTTGCAGTTAGTTGCAGTTGGTAGGTGTTGTAACCACTACCAGGAGGCCAATATTTGCTCAGGTTTTTTAGGCATCTGTTTCTGAGATTTCTGCCACCAACCCAATACAAAGGAAATGAATGGAATTTTGTTTCTAGTGCTTACAGCGTTAAAAATTATATATGGCATGCGCCAGTAACCTACTAGTTAAGACACATGCCACATAACCGCAACGGTTCAATGTCAGCAGCCCCCAAAATATATATATCTTGGAAAAATATATACTTTAAAGTTCAAGTAAAACACCTATTTTTAGAAACAATGCCCCCCTTACTGTGAATAATCCACAGACCTCCAGTTTGATTACTTTCTACCAAAGAAATAGTTTCTATGTAAAAACGTTACAACATGTTTTGGAGATTAGTAACTGGGACACTGTTACTGGAAAGATATGATGCTTTTGAATTTTTCAATGATATGAGCACCGCAAATTAAATTACATTCACTTCCACTGTATTGAGTTGTGGGAATATAAAAGAAGGATATCTTTAGATGGTTAGATACCACTAAACTCAAAGTTTTTTTGTAATTTGGGTGATCAGGAATGTTATCAACCATGACGTCCCAAGCATAACAGAGCACATTGTAGAAATTGTTAAACTATGCTCGAGAAGGCAAACAAAAATTCTGACATGCTAGTCTTTCCTCTTTAGCCACAGAATCAGTTGTCTACCACACAATAAATGCAATAAAACATCATTGCCCTGCCCAACATTCATTTTCATTATGTCTGTCTGATATGGCCATTATCCAGCTGATATTGTGCAGCAGTCTGATGCTATAGCATTATATAGATTCATGGGTAGTTTTGTGTCATTGTTGGGGTTTTTTTTTTTGTCTTGTTTTTTCAGTGAAATACATAAGAGCTGCCCATCGAATATAATAAAATACACCTGCAGTAACAAATGCTGAAAGAAAACCATAAAAGTCAATTTGAAAGGTGCAAACTCAGTCACTGTTTCCCTTTTCTCGACAGTTTTCTTGCCATCATTCCATCCCCTCCTGTACATGGCCAATTTAACTTGATCCTTCTTTGCTCCATTTCTCAGATGTAGATCAAACTCGCACAACAAATGTGTCTCACTCTAATCTCCCATTTATTTTCACGGGATACCCCACAATCCAAGCATGTGCTCACACACACACACACACACACACACACACACACACGCATGTCCCCACACACACTAACACAAACGAAGACTTAATGACAGTGAGTGAAATAATCACCCACCTCGCCTGTAGCACTGTGGGCTTGAAGTTGACCCCCTGCCCTCAAACACACACAAACATACATACACACACACACACACACACAAGCAGCAGGGCCCTCTCCTCAGGCCCATACGACCAACCCTCAATGAATACAAAGGATTGTGGGGATTAGCCAGACATTTGGTCGGGCATTGTTCTGGCCTACTAAATGAGGTTTGGCCGGTGGCAGCCGGCACGGGGGCCGGGTCCTGCGTGAAGCCGAGGCGGAGGCAGCGGCCGCCCCTCGGAGGAAGAGTGATAATTACCTCTTCCTGAGAGAGATGACAGCTTTGGCCTCTGCGTCCCTGAATCTTGGACATTAGCAACTGAATAGAGAGCTTTCATACTGTATATCATTTTAATCTTTCATGTTCAGATCCAGCAGATGGCTTATTACTGGCCTGGGTGAGGAGGCAGCTAGGGAGACAAATGGCCCGTGTCTCTTTTAAGGAGGGATGCCGGGGAAATGGCATTCATATAGGGCAAGAGCAGCGGATAATTGTATATCTGGCTGTTTGGAGGTGCGGCAGTGCTCGCACACTGCCAGCCTATAAATCATAAAACTATTAATCTTAGACAAATCCCACTCGGAAGGCTTGATGGAGGGCAGCGAGTTTGGAAAAATGAGATCCATCCAAAATATGAAGGATTCTTATATGACATGCATGTTAAGTCTTCAGGTATGCTCGTGCAGCTGAATACATTTTCATTTGTTTAGATTTGCATTTAACCTTCCTCCATATAAAAAACAAATCTGATCTGATCAACAAGATATCACCAACTGATTAGAGCATTGTCCTCTTATAGCTCACTTCATATATAAATGATTCACTTTTGAGTCACTCTCAACTCTTTTTGTTTAGTCTTTCATGAATTCAGATCCAACAATTGACTTATTCATGTTTCTTGAGTTATTCATTATTTGATAATGAATATCAACTGTGTAGATTTCTGCAGGGGACTGCACCGCAGGACGCAACTTTTGATGTGCTCACCAGAGCAAGCCAGCAGTATAAATCATCAGATACTGGCCAGAAAAAACGCACAGTTCCACAAAGTAATAAAAATCTCAAACTGCCTGATTTTCTTTTATTTGGTAGGGGGGGGGGGGGGGGGGGGGGGTTGATCAGAGTTTTAGCACATTTCAATGTACTTTGCATTTAAAGAACATATTATATCTCTCTTCCTCTCCCTCCATCCCCTTCATCTTCCCTTCCACTCTCTCTCTCTCTCTCTCTTCAACCTGCTGTCTCTCCACTGACATCACCCATCCAAAGAGAAACAATACGGTTTCATCTCCCACCCTGACAATGATGCATGAGCCTGATGGAAAACACTTTTCAGGTGTTGTCATTATAAAGCCATTTTTTCCATAGGCCCCATGTGAAAGAAATACAAAGACAGGGCCCAAAGTGTAATACTCTAATATCTCTGAAGCTTTTCATTGGCATCTGCGGAGCCTTGGCTGCTGGATTGTCTCCTTTTCAATTACCTGATCTTTTCAACTCAGTGGGAAATGAAAAATGTGCAGCGCTGTTGGAGCTCTGGAGCAAAAAGCCTTCACTCCACTTTCTCCCTCTCTCTTTCATTCTGTCCCTTTCCAATCATCTCTCTCACACATGTTAGATATGTTTTAGTGAGCGCTGGTGTGCTTGCTAGAGAGTAGGTGCACTTTGTTTGCCCAATGTTCAAAATTAACTTTTGACTATAAATAGTTACAAACCACTGTAACCGCCACATTGTTTTATTGTTGATGCTAACCACAGATCCCAGTTACCGCTAATATAAGAGCATCCAAACATTATGATGATGAATGGTCTCCTTCATTCACAGTGACTTTTTCTGGTCTGAACATCGACTGGGACACCTCCAATTTCTGACTTCACTCTTCTGTCCAGCTGCATTGCTAAAGACATTGTGCAGTTCTATATTTATGAAGACAAGATGTTCTAATGTTTTTCAGTGACACAGAGCTAGAAAGGAGGAGAAGCTGGTTATTAATAAAACTATTTGCCAAATGAGTCATGTTTGAAAGGTTTGAAGAAGGCCAACGTCTGCTTTGAGCTCATCTTGATAGATCATCTTGATCCTGATTACATCGCTGACATCATGCGATGTCATGCTCAACACAGTGATACAAATCCTGGTTCAACATGTCATCACTTTATCAGAATAATTGAGATATGTAAAAATGCTACCATTTATTCAATGTGTCTTCAGTTACCTTATTCAGCAACAATTACAAATCATATTTCACAGGTGAATAAGAGGTGAGGGATACATTTATATGATATAAATAGTATATTATGCAGGGTATATCAGGCATATGAAGCACAGTGGTTTACCAACATCACAGCATAGAAATGATTCACAAATATTTGATATCAGATGAAAATAACCTATAGGTTTGTAAAAATGAACTATGGTTGATTTCCAAGACGTGCTTTGTTCTTTTTTCGCTTTTTGAAAGATTTACAGTACAAAAAAAATCAGCCTTTTGTGAAAGATGTACAACACCATACAGGAAAAGAGCATGGTTTACACCTCTGCAATCCACCACCAAAGCAGCTGCATGCTGATTAGGGGCAAATACAGCAAGCAGCGTCGTTTGATTTTTAACGGAAAAACAAAACTGCACGAAAGAGAGCCTCGCTCCCTGTCTTGTCAGTGCTCCCTTCAGAAAAAAAAAAGGAGAAAGATTTGAGTTTTCAAAGTCACATGCAACCGCAACTACATTGTCTTTTAACTGTGGTTGGAGTTCAAAACCTTGCAGCTCCTTCGATCATGGCAAAGTGAATTCACTAAACAGGGTGTACACAGGCAGATGTGAGAGGAGAGCAGCTTGTCCTACTCTCCGTGGAACTGCCAGAGTGGGATGAAAAAAAAAAACAGCTTGCTTGCAATAAATAGCAACATCTGATAAATATGATACAATCATTATTTTGTTTGTGAATTTCTAATGACTATCCCAATAGCCTCGTTGTATCTTACCAAAAAAAAAAAAAAAAAAAGAGTTCTACTTTAAACACAACAAAACAGGCCTGGAATAAACACATCAGTCAATTTTGCATATTGATAGCATTTTTCGCTTTTGTTCTTTGCCTGCTGATGCTCATGCCTTCACATGCCATTGTTCAAGTTAATTCAATACCAAACAAGTCATTTTATTTTTACTATAGACCGTCCCTTGTGACTAATTACTACTCGACTCCAGCACTAAGTGATGTTTCACCCCTAGACAATAAAGAGGGACATGCTGCTTTCACACAATGAGCTAATACATTTAGTCGAACTGTATCAAAAAGCACTCCTGTTGGAATGATTTGGCCGACAAATCAGCAAACACACGAGCCAGTTATTCAGATCACAGTGTGTGGAGGTTACCTCCTACTGAGCAGCTTTAAGGAGATCTGAGGGACAAGAAAGCATGGAGCCGGCTGGTTGGTCGGCCTGCTCGCTGGCCGAGCTACAGGCGCAGTTTTCAGTCTCCTGTGTGCGAGTCATTAGAGAGCTGCAGCAGCAGGAGCTGTAGGGTGTCTCTGGTCTACAGGGTGATCCAGCAACAACTCTGAAACAGAGCAGGACTGTGGAAGTACAGCAGATGGAAACAGAATAAGACAGAAAGGAAGAGAGGGAGAAAGAGAGAGAGCAAGGCGCGGTACGCCTCATTAGTGCTATCCCAGAGGTGAGGGGAAGGGGAAGGGGCAGGGCGGGCTTCCCACTGGCCTCTCTGTGACTGGTGATGTCATCAAAATGTTCGCATTTGTGACTGGGACTGTGCAAGGATTGAAGGGGAACAGCTGGAGCCGGGTTTGAGCCAGTGACCCTCTAATCATGAAGCTGCGGGCCTACCACCTAAAGGTCACAGCGAACTGCTCGATCACACTCAAAAACCCAGAACACAGATAGCATACTACCGTGAAGCATGTGTGCAATCATACTTTTAAAGTACACGGGGCTCTGCAACACGGCGCCTCACACCAACCCCTAATCGCACACACACCTTGATCTCATCTACCATGACTATCACACATCTGATAGATCAGAACCAATCGAGCCACATTGTGAGGACAAAATCAAAAGGCTGAGGCTGGAGGATTGGCATATGACCCCCTGTCACCGTGGAAACTATGTCAGGGATTTTCTTAATTGGGGCACAGTCAATATGGCGGGAAAAAAAAAACCTACAAAAAGAAAAGACAATATCTGAAAGATGAAAAACATATATCCGAAAGAGCTCGCTGTGTTTAAAAGCACTGCAGGATTGTGGCGTCTGTGTGTGTGCGTGTGTGAACTAGTGTGAGTGTATGTGTCATTCAAGTCAGGCTTTTGAGAGCGATCATGAGATAGAAGGGGGGCCACATGTTACCAAAAGCATTGAGCAGGTGTTCCAATAATTTTCCTCAGATCAGCTAACAACTGTTGCTATCATCCGCAGCCTGTGAAATCAATGCTGTGTGTCCTTTTAGGTATTTCAGCCGCCACGGTCTCCTCTGTCTCACGGCCTCTACAGCTGACAGTTGCCAGTGATAGAAGACGTGAGCTGTGCCAACTGCACCGTTTGATACGGGCCCGGGCTGAGATCTCTCACTCAGCTCGCCAGGGGTCAAGGGGTCGACTGACACAGACAGACACACACAAACCGTCCCCTGAGCACGGCCAGGTGACGGAGAGAAGGTGCCAGATGAGAAAATGGACGTAGACGTTCAGTCAGACGGAGGGGAGACGAGAGGGAGAGTTACAGAGAGGGATTGGAGAGAGGACAGGTCACAAGGTCGGAGAGGGTGATAGTGATTGAATGGATACATCAACAGGTAGCTATTTTAAGTTTTAATCAACCCTCCAAACACCACACATACACACACACACACACACACAAGCAACCAGATATATGCACACATACACAAGACATGACCAGTGAGACATGAATGGAACAGCAGAGGACCAAGAACTGCTTTAAGCTATTGTTGGATCAGGGAGTGTTAGTGGAGTCTATGTCACACTGCAAAAAAATTAGGTCACCGTGAAACACTCTCAGATCTTAAAACTAATAGTAGCAATAAAACTTCAATATAACTTTAAACCAGATTAATTCAGCTCAGTTTAGGATACAACACGAATTGTTCTGATGGCAAAGAGCTTTAACAGGAGGAGTTATGTCATCCAATTAAGAGTAGGAATTACGTTCAAATTGGAGGAATCCATATCATGTATATCCTGTATGTAGGGAGGTGAGAAGTAAGGTTGTGAGAGTCGGGGTGGTGGATGAATGTGAAGCACATCTGTTTTTCATGCAGGAGACTGGAGTTTGCCTCCTGTCACACAACATTTTGTGTGCATTTTTATTAACATCAACCATGATCTGTCCTTAACCGGAACCGTTAAATCGTGCCACTCCTGACTAGACCACTCCCACAAGATGATATAACTCCGCCCTTCAGGCCTGTGACTCCCTCTTTTCCCTCCAACCTATTCCAGGCAGAACAAAGAGAGAACCCATGTGGGTTTCATATGGACTTTTCACCTTTATAATACTTTATTTGATTGACATGGCATGTATTGAATGTTAACAGATTGTTTTGTATTTTATTATGCCAGATACCTGAGTTTAATCCTATATTAAGGAGAAAAGAGTGAAATGCCAGATTGTAGATGAATTAATGATGTAAGTTAAAATGATAACCTCATTTATTATTATTTGTTTGATACTATTCAGATCTGTAATATTTTCTTTTAATATTCCTTTGCATAGAAAAAAATCATCCACCAACCACCATCCAACTGTTAACCATTTCAATCCACTCTTGACTACAATAAGGCCAACGCCACCACACACTATATAGTTTTTTCACTAACCATATTTTAGTAGCTGCCCTGCAGATATTGGCAACGTTGGCATTGAAAGTAATGTGGTGTTTTGCAGAATCATCCAATATTAACGCTCTAGAAATAATACAACACATAGCATATAACACACAACATAACAGCACTACATACAATCTGTGGCGTCTGAAAAGAACTTCTTTAAAGTAATACACCTTTAAATGTAATATTTCTCTGTACTGCAGTAGTGCAGTGAGCTGCCATAAGTCAAGCTAGATTTAAATCTAAATATAAGATTATTCCACGTTCTTAGATATATATACTGTAGTTTTTCATTTAAAAAAAAGAGAGAAAACAATATTTGCAGTATTGTTTCCTCTCTAATGTTAAGATTGGTCTGGTTCTTAAAATAAGCAAAGCCATGCAGTTTTACGTAGAAATGTTTGTGACAACCATTTTCTGACTCATTTCTTGTCAGAATATCAACACCAGTTACCTTTTTTATTTTATTTATTTAATCCTTAAACAAACAAACAAGAAAACAAGTTTGATAATCTCATGTGAATGGTGCTTGAAAAAATTTCTATATTATTCTATTATATTCTTTCTTCTATATTAATAGATTCCATTACTTTTTTTTTCAATGAATCAGAAGATATAACTAACCCCAGCTGCTACAAGAGAAAGAATATCAAAGTACAACAACCTGTAGGTGAACGTGTTAACCTTTAGTCAAATGGTTTCTGCATGACTTATGGGGCCACCTGTCCTGTTTGATGCAGGCTAAATGAATTTAAGCTTTAAAGCCTTTGAGTGTCATCCAATTAAGACTCAGATAATGTGTTTGTCTTATGGTTATGAGATGTAAATATAATCAGGAGCGTGTGTGTTGTTTATAACTCAGTGCAGTTAATGTGCAGATGCTTTTGTTGTAGCTCTCTAGCACAAACACATCAACACACACTCAGCACTCAGTATTGCGTTGCTTCAGGAGGCAGGTTGGACACATCTTGCTGAATATCTGTATCAAAACTGAGCTGTATTAACATAATTGTCAGCTTTTACTGTATCTTGTCTGTTTAACATCATTTTGGTTGTATTTTTAGATCTGCAGCCTGCTTGAGATTCAACGCCGCTAATTAAGTAGACAGAGGCGCTCACCATGCCAAATAAACTGATGTCTTTTCCCAGGAACTCTACGAAGACTGTCAGATGAACCTAAACACACACACACACACACAAACACACACCTCAAAACAAACGATCCTGCCAGTGAGAGAGGCAGAATCTGTCCTGATTACTGCGATTGTCACAGGCTGACCGGCGAAGTTGTGAAGAAGCTTAAAGAGATGATTACTGAAACAATAAAAAGTTTACCTGTCTGAAATAAAGACAGAGGAAGAAAGTGAGAGGAATGGAATGTGTTTGTAATTGAGTGTGTTTCTGTGTGTGTGTGTGTGAGAGAGAGAGAGAAAGAGAGAGAGAGAGTGAGCGAGATAATGACCTACGTGATTGATAATCGATGGCCTCCCTCTCCTCTTGTCTCGTGTTTCTGTTCTGGGGTTGTGTTTTAATGTCGCTCCTCTGCTCGCTGACCTCATTAAAGGATCTGGTTACCCTCAAACAGCTTTTTAATTTAGCCTAATGATTTTTTGCATAATAGATCAGATACTTGGTAAGCCCTAGGGAGCAGCTCTTCTCTTCAAGGTGCCTTTATAGTGAGAGGAGCTGAGGTTTAGGAGGTTGTTATTGTGCTATACGTGTTTTTGTTTAATTCTGGTTTTCTTTCTTTAGCTGCTTAAGTTCTTATTAAATATCTTTGCTGGTAATTGATTGTGTCTGTGAAAACCCGAAGCCCTTACCATTTCCCTTCAAGCAGATTGAGTTATTCTGTGGTGGTGGTCTGCATCCTACATATATTATTAAGTCTCATCATTTTTTGGAATTTTTTTTTAAGGATAATATATTCTGGTGATATTCTATATTTTTCTTATTGTCACCAAATCCCATGAAAAGATCAAAACCAACAATAAATGTATCCTACTAATGAGTGTTTCCTGCAGGAGGTCTGATATAACTTATTCCTCTGTGCCATAGAGCTCCATTTAAAAACTATTCAAAACACTTCATTGAGCCACACAGCTGCATCTGGTGATATGTTCTTTATGATGAAAATGGGCACTGTAGTTTATTTTAAGTTGATCCTACATACTCGGCCCTGCTACCGTAAATACTCACAGCACCAAATCAGGTGAAAATAGTCCCCACTAAATGCACTATTTACTCCTGTTTGAGTAATATTTGCTGAAAACTAGAAACTTTGCCTTTTGTTTAAATGAAACTATATACGCTAAGTTATAGGGTTAGGGTTCGGGAGGTGGTTGAGGTGATCGAGGTGGGTGGTAGATGTACAAAACACCAGAAACCGGGGTTCACATCATGAATCAGTCGGAAAGTATTGAGAGCCCGCTTCAGAAAACGAGTTTGCAAGCTTTGTTTACAAGCAGATCACAAACAGTGACGGCATCACATTTCACAAATGATTATCGCTAACAAGTTGCAGATAAATTTGCAAGTTCATGGCCATTGCAAGCTGATGCATGGGTCAGAATAATTTTATTTATTTACGATTGAAACGTGTCACTGAGCAAAAGGAAATGATTACATGTTGCAAATCGCAATTTGCATGATGCAGCTCTGGTGAAATGGGCCACAGACTAACATATTGTTGGTTTTAGTCTTATAGTATAAATACAGAATACCACAACCAACCTTATCTTTTAAAATCTGATTATTTATTCAAAATAAACATTGATAAATATTTTCTTTCATTAAAAAAACAGAAATAATGAGCTCTGAGCAATAGTTAAGCATCATCTGTTTGCATTAATGCCGATGTAGCTCGAAAGTATAAATCTCTGTCATAAACATCAGACAAAAAAAATATGCACAGCGCTCAATCTCAGGTTCATATGCATTCCTCAGTGAAATGTCTTAGAGAGACTATGCAGAGCTCATTGCTTCCTTGTATACACAGTGAATGAACTGTCTCACACAAAACCCAACTGATGAATGGAACTCAAAATCAATTTTCTACAAATGTCTTGGGAGGGATCCATCCACTCCATATATAGCAGAGTGAACTGTAATCTGTGCTGCTTCTGTGCAGTGCCGAGACACCAACACAAACATGTTCCCTTCCCACACCCACAACGTAGCCAAATCACAGCCACATACACACAAACACACAAACAGTGAGTGTGAGGGGAAGAGACAGGCTCTGTCCCTGATCAGCACCCAGGCCTCCTCGTCTCGACATGATCACTGCCTGTCATTAGTCAGTTACGCTGTAAATTATTTAACCATGCACATGTTTGGAAGCGTCTAAACACACCAGACACAACGCCACGCAAAGTGCTTTCATGCACCGAGCGACACGCTGACACACTCTCAGAAAATCGGACTCTTGGAATGAATGAATAAGTAAGGCGAGAAATAAATAAATAAGCGAAACAAACAAAAAACAAGCTTGGGAGGGAGTGGGGGAGCCTGAGCAGGGGGATGACGGCGTAATTTAGCGCTCGACTTCAATCCCAGTCAAATTAAAAGGGAATCTTAATGCATGTGTCTCTCTCCCAGCATTGATGTGTTCTCTCTCTGTGATATGGCACTGAGATAGTAGACGCAATATGCCTGACAATCTATTCCCTTACTGGCCTCGCTGCCACTCAAACTAAGCAGAGCGCTACTGTAGCTATTAGACGGGCTCTTTTGGGGAACTGGTGGCTTTTCAGTGGAAAGAAAACTATCAGGGCTCTTTTGTGTATGTTTTTGTGGGCGCGTGTGCGTCTGTGCATGTGCACGTGCACGCCCGCTCGTCCACGTAGACTGGAATTGTGTGTGTTTCGCTGCGTGGATGTGCGCGTCAGCATGCTAAACAGTGTGTCTATGCATGTATGTATATATGCATGTTCAGTATGAGTGTCAGAACTCAAGGGCCTTGTAATCAGCACTGAGCGAGCGCTCGACAAGGCCATTCCCCACCGCTGAGCATTGTGAGGCCTCGGCAGCCGGAACTTAAGACAACATTGCGCACAAAGTGGGTAAACAGTGTTTGACATGTTTTCAATATGATTACATTAGAACAAGCTGCGTTTGATTGAAAAGCTAATATTCAAGCCATGCAAATCATCAATCATGGGAAAAGGTCTATTAATTATTCAATAAAACAGTCTAATTCAAGAATCAATGTAGGGAAGCGGAGAGAGGCATGAGGGGGCTCCCAGCAGAGAGAGAGGGAGAGAGCGGGTAATATAAAGGAATAGGGAATTACCCCTCTCTCTCTGAGCTGTGGCCCATCTCATCCCGAGCTGTCAAAAACAACTGCCGCTCCCTCGTTTCATCTCACCAAGTTTAAAGACGACTTTGGAAACACTTAATTTTCCTCGCAAAACTCGTTAGGTCTTTGTTCCTCATTAGCTCATCTTCTTTTCTCCCTCTCTGTCTCTGTTACTCCTCCTCTGTTGTCCCCCCCTTTCTATATCACTCCTTTCTTTTTTCTTCGAAGTCATCGTTACGGCTCTTACGACCGCCTGGCTCAGGCGTTTTGAAGTTTGGTATTGTGCCCTCTGATCTCCGGCAATTACAACTGGGCCAAATCTCTTCCTTGGGAATTCATTATTTACGTTCAATTAAACAAATTCATCAGCGGTCGCCTCAGTAGGATTCAGGGCGTGTAAGTGGTCGGCAGTAACGAAGCTGGGGTGCAGACCAGCTCAATCAGCTCTAATACAAAGACTTGTAGTGTTTCCTCCAGCCAGGCCCCCCGGCCCCCAGCACCTCAAAGGTGTTTCCACAGGCTTCATTACTCACTGGGGACTTCTAAAGTCCAACTGTACACCCACTTCAAAGCTCATTAGTATCTATTATTAATGAATTAATACCCAATATCTTTGGTAGACCTAGGCTATCGTTAAAAGTTCTGGACCAAGAGTTAACTTCATTCTAGTCTCATTTGGGTGGCAGCGTCTGAACTTCTACTGCTTCCAATTTGGGCTACGCCGGGTCTTAGCAGCTCTGTGTACTCTCTTTCCTCCCATGCTCATAAAGCTCATGAGGTGTCTATGAGGCGTTTAAAGCTCCACAACCACACAGCCACAGCTGGGCTATCTGATAACAACTGTGCGGTTCAGGAACAGAGGGAAAAGTCAATAGAAAGTGGTTGTGGGATTTCTGGGAAATGCTGGGTGGAACAGAGAGCTGAAGACGATTTCAGTCTAATCGCACAACATGTAAAGCAATTTACACATAAGTTGTGGTCACATCAAGTCAGTAATTTGCCACTGGTTTAATTGATGTGTTTTAACGATAGTAAATAATTATCATTCCTTTCACCTACTATAATTATGTTGATTATCTAATTAAAGGGTGAAAAATTAAGGATATGGCTGATATATTACTCCTCCGTGCCGCAGACCTTCTCTGTTGTCCAAAAAACGATTCAAAGAAAATTATGAGAGATGGACTAACGCCTTCTTGGTCTAAAAACCTTTAAACACTCAAACACTGAGTCACGGTCCTTTCTGTGTGGAGTTTGCATGTTCTCCATGTGTTTGCGTGGGTTTCCACTGGGTGCTCCGGTTTCCTCTCACAATCAAAGACATGTATGTTAGGTTAATACTCCTGTCAGTGACCCCTGACCACTGGCACTGGCAAAAAGAACTGGAGTTGGTCCCTGGGCGCTGCACTGCGGCTGCCAAATGCTACCTTAGGATGGGTCAAATGCAGAGGACAATTTTTGTTTCAAGTGAGTGTTAAGAAATGACAATAAAGAAATCTTAATCTTAATCTAATCTTAAATCTTAATCTTAATCTTAGCTATACACATATATACACACATTTACCTTACCAACCTTAGTGGCTGTTATGGTTAATAGTGTGAGACGATGAAATACGATCAAAGAAGGCCTTTAAGAGTAATACATCCATGAGTTTAAAGATTTATCAGATGCCAAAACACAGCATAGTGGTTTATCATACTCTGACACAGGATTTTACTCTTATTCTTATTCTAATTTTAACCCTAAAACCAAGTCTCAAAGTCTGACTGAGATCATATTTAGTCGTCCCTTTTTGCAGTCAAAAATAATGTCAGTGTGGTTTTAGTACAGTCAATCATTTTTTACTATTAAAAGAAAGAAGAAAGGTTTTTAGGTAAATATCAGAAATGCTCCTTTTTGTCTCAGCTGGCTGGACACACATTTCGGTGTCTGTGTTTGATTGACAGCAGCTGGCAGGCTGCCAGAGTGCCTTTATTACATGGTAGGCAACAAGGAACAAAGTAAACAAAATTACATTGTAGCTTACAAACAGTGTGTTGTTAGCAGTGGTTTTGAAGAGTAAGGACCACACCAGCATCTAACCAGACCAAAGTGCCATTACCACTTATGTTTACATGCTGTTTAATGGGCTGCAGCTGAGCAGCTAATTAGCTAACTAGCCTGCTAACTGATGTTAGTAGTGCACTTCTCCCTGGTGGGTGAATGTTTGTTTGGTGGCTTGTTCAACGAGCTAAGGTGCAGGACAAGATGTGTTCATGTTTGTAAGTTAGATAAGAAGGAGGCTTTAGCAGGAAAGCTAATGTGGGTTGTTGTTCAGAGTCTGTGGCTCTTGTATTGTGTAGCAGGATGCAATCAGGCTCAGTGTGACCGTCTGCTCTGCCAATGATCTGATTGGCTGTATGGAAACAAGTTCTCAGTCTACATAGACGGATAATTAATGGTATTCTGTCAAATTAATGCATAATTAGGGGGTGCCATCATGAAATGAACAAATATAGAATATAAAGTTCTCCAGTTTGCTTCCTTTTTAGAATATTTTTCGGGGCAGTTTTGCCTTTATTGGATACTGGATAGTCAAGTGGCGGGCAGGAAACAAGGAGAGAGAGATGACCAGGGACATTGCAGTTGGTGGCATGGGCAGTAACCATTCGGCTAGTGTGCTTTCTCCCTTTTGGTTTCTGATTTTTTCTCAAATGAGAACACAGGTCAAGTGATTTCCAGAACAGATATGTATGCTGTAGTAGACAAAAGAATGCAATTTAATTTAATTTCAGTTGGACTTTAACCCTCAAACAGCTCTTTGAAGAAGTAAAAGTGCCAAAGTGTCTTGTAACAGGTGCAACAAGGCTTGAAACTTTGTGAGTGATCAAAGGTTATCAGTAAAAAAAAAAAAAAGGCAGCGGACGCAGGTCAGACAGACATAACTGTAAGTGTGGTTACTTAACCACCAGGGTCACAGACACAGAGAGGAGTAAAAGGACAAACAGAAAACAAGGATGCTTTGCACAAAATTGTCCCCTTTCTCTCTCACACACATACTCAAGTACACACACACACACACACACACACACAGCGGCACACACTCACACAAGGAGGATCATGAAACACAACACCAAGGGCCTTCTCTGTGCATGTTAAACAATACTCTGACTGTCAACAATCAGGCATAAATTAGCAGCCGTGGCCTCTACTGTATTTATTCTGGTAATTACCTCCCAGGAGGGCACACACACACACACACACACACACACACAAACACTAGCAGACACCACAGCGTGGTACGACACACTCGCAGCCCGTCGCCTCAGAGTGTGTGAGTGAGGGAGGGGAGGAGGGAGGGGTCTGTAGACATCCCATCAACACTGTGTGTGTGAGGGAGAGAGAGAGAGAGAGAGAGAGCACAAGTGAAACATAAACAAGACTTATCCGTCCCTTTGATTGTGTGCAAAAGCTTTAAACCATATTTATCAGTGAGCTGATAAAAGCTAATCATTCTCTTCCATTAGGGGACAGCAACCTCTGAGACAGATAGTGACTGATTGATTGACAGTTCTGAAAACACTACAGATTCGGATATCAGAGTTCAATAAAAAAAAACTGACAAAGAAGAGTGAAGCAGCGAGGCAGAAAGGGAGAGAGAGAGAGAGAGACAGGAAGGAGGAGGCAAAGAGACACGAGTGTGAGAGAGGGAGACAGAGAGAGACAGGGACACAGGCAATGACAGCCACATGAAATCTCATCTCCATTTTTGACAATGGGGGAACCATCTGAAGAGCAGAGAACAGAGGGAGGAATTTAACTGCTTTCATCTTGTCATAATTATCTCCAAGAAGCCACATGAAAGGGAAAATCTGTGTTTTTTGTTTATAAATTAGAGAACAAGGACATTTTCTGTGACAACTTTGATGGCATTTTTCCTCTGTGCATGGTTGAACAGTCCTGGGCTAATGATCCCTTCTCTTCTTAAAGCGGAGAAAAAAAGCAGTGATGAAAATTGCAATAAAAACGACACTAAACACAATTTAGCAAATGAACGGAGAGCTGAAGTGTCATAATTCAGAGAGCATCATTATCAAAATTGCTGCAATTGTTGTGCACTCATACATCTGTGAATACATAAGTATCTTCCAATTTCTTAGCATCACTGTCCGCCAGCATCCACCAAAACTCGTAGCCGTGGAACAAATATAACAAGTTCAACTGGAGGGAAAATGCAGTGTGTCTGACTGTTAGTGGGTCCAGCAGGTTTTTCTCTGAGGCTCAAACATCATTAAAAAGAGCCGGGTCATTTCTATGATCCAAGCAGTTGGGCTTTCATGGGCAGATCAACAAATGGAGGCTGAAACCAACGGCAACAGCGATCAATAGTTCCCTTCAAGACACACAGGAGCACTCTGGGTATCCATCAATCTCCACCCTCAGACAGGAAGTTAACCGCAAACTGGAAATAATAACTGCATGGGTTAGTTGACACCTTGCTGCCACAACAATTCTTCCGAATGACACTGTACATGTTGTATCTGTCCCAAATGTTTATTATTGCGCTACGGTGAAGGCATGGTTTCCACATACAACAAACACAATTTTAAAGGGTAATTTCAACCAAATTACAAAGAAAGCAATTTGAACAATTACCCCTAGTGCTTTCTAGTATGTAACCAGGAGTAAGTGGGTCATTTTCTTCTGGAAAGAGACATTGATGTTGAGTTTTTCAAATGTAATTTTTTTTTTTTTGTCATGCACCACAAACTGAATTTCATTCACCCCTTTAAATTGGGGTGGTGTCACAACTAAAATAATCTGCATGGCTAGATACCACATGGGGTATGTGGGAAAAGATTTTTTTTTGATTTGAGTAACCTGACCTTTAACTTTGCAACAAACAATATTTAGCTGTATTAGTTTAGTCAGAAAACAATTATTTGCTATGTAGAGATATCGCAGAGTAATGGCGTCCTTACCAGTGAATGAAGTCACACTCCCTCTGTGTGTGTTGTTACTGGAGCTTCTCTGTTCTTTGTTTTGGTAGCCGCGCCGGCCGCACATGCATGTTAGTGCACGTGAGTCCCTCCACGTCCTCCGCCTCTGTTTCCAAGATGGCGGCCGCGTCACAAACTTTCTCAAATAGTACAGCTAAACAGTACACTAAAATATGTTTCCGAAAGCATTTGAGGCGAGAAATAGGCA
This sequence comes from Scomberomorus guttatus, assembly GCA_038419695.1. Taxonomy (NCBI): domain Eukaryota; kingdom Metazoa; phylum Chordata; class Actinopteri; order Scombriformes; family Scombridae; genus Scomberomorus; species Scomberomorus guttatus. The sequence continues at coordinate 9,784,093 of CM076456.1, read as the reverse complement.
ATGCAGAACAGAATCTTGAGCCATATTTGATCAGCACTGCCTAGTTTGACAGTTTGATCTGAGTTTCGTGAGCTGTCGGCTTTCTCTTCTTCTTTTTTTTCCAGCTTTATTGAGTAAACGACACGCACGTTTGTTTTGGTCTGAGATGTTGGTGCTATAGTGTGACATCTAGTGGCTGAAGGTCATCAATGTCATGTGTTGCAATTTTAAGGACATGCATATTCACCCACACACATTCAAAAATAGAAACCCCTGTACATTACAATAAAATGTTATACAATAGTTCTGTAAAAAAAATAATACCTTTGTGAAAACTGTGTGACACAGATTCAGTTTTATGTTAATTTTGTGGCAGTTTGTGGCATCATTCCTCCTCCTATTTTAATGGCCCCCATGTGGGGTTTTCTTGTAAACAAAGTTTCTGTTTACATTCAGTGTTACTCATCAAAACAAATTGTTTGTACCATTGAGGTCTGACAAACACGTTGAATGCATTTCCTTCCTCATAAAATATTTGCAAAGCTGATATTTTTTTATAAAAATTCTAAACCTGCATTGTTTACATCTGTGTTTACTTGCTAGTAGTCTTCTTATTTCCTGCCCTTGTTGGAGCATTGCTACAGTTCTTGGCATGATACCACCACCTGCAGATTAATGGAGCAGTGTGAAACCATTATGAGAAGAAGCAGAAATGTGTATCCGTGTGACCCCCATCCTCGTGCATCTGCATGTACATCCTGTCACACATGCACGAGAAGAAACAAACCACTCCTACAGGGGACCACTTCTACAAACATTGCTCCATAGCACTACTAAATATTTTTTAGTTTTTCCAGGATAATGTAGAGGAACTGTAATATTGATACATACATCTATATTCTTTATTCATTCCAGTTATATATGTTATCATATGGGGGGTAGTGTATATTACTGTAATTGGGAAACCTTGGCAAGTGATGATAGCAAAACTCAACAAGCCCACATAAAGGATAACAGAGCTGGAATATGGAAAAGTAAACATAAACCAAAGAAAAATGTAAATTGAATGCAAAATGTTCCTTTTTTTCTTATTTATTTAGTTTGGGATTAGGGGCTACAATTGCCCACTATGATGAAATAAATGAGTTCCTTTTTAAAACTGTATTGTACCACTCTTTATTTAGGTGTTCATTTATTCTTGTTTAAGCTATTTTTAAAAATATTTTCTTGTTTCTCAGAGATATCGTTTTAACTTTCAACAATTTATTGATTTCTCTTTTTGGGATCCTATTAAATATCAAGTACTAGATTTTATATCTATCTGCACGGCTTTCTCATAGTTTCGTGGTGAATGTCTACTGAGGGTTAGACTAGACACTTACTAGTCAGAGCCAATGCTATCTGGCCCAAGCCCCAAACCAGTCCAGCCCACATCCCCACTCTGCCTCCTTCAGTCTGCCAACTGCTGAGCCGTAGCTAAAAGGAATACCAAAGAAACACTTCATGAAAATGCCTATCATCTATCACCTAAATCACACACAAGCGTTCCTTTTTTTTTTGACTGGTTTCCAGTGCTAATGCTGTGAACTGAATGTGTTTTTTCCCATACAGCTGAAGCGTTGTGAATGCTGTAATCAGCAGCTCCAAGTACAGCCTAATGTGGCCAAAGAGGATATGAAGCTGAGCCAAAACATGCACAAGGCAGACCGAATCTAATTAATGTTCATTAAAAGTTAAAGCAGGGGAAACGGCCAGGTTAATTTCTGCTACTGTGATCTTAAAGCCTGATGACTCACACAAAGCCATGCTGGCCTCTATTTTGAGTCAGTTGCGGTGTTCTGCTGTGTGCTGTGGTGCTCTGCTCATGTTTAAAGAGAACTCACAAGGACGGATCAAACTGGGCCATATGCGCTTAGACTCTGTCCACCAGGCAGCAAAATCTCTGGTCATCCATCACTGCCTTGTTAGAGAGGGTAGAGACTGAGGGTAGGCAACATATTGCAGCGACATATTGTAAGGAATACCATCACACACACAGAACGGCCAAATGTATATTTTATACAGATCTGTTTCAGACTCATATAACATCCACTCTCTCCTATTGTGGGATTGTGAAATGTGTGCACCCTGTTCCTCTGTCCTCTCTGTCCTGGCCAGTCATCTCCAGCCATCTGTGGTCCTTCTCACCTTTGACCTATAGCAGAGGTCAACACAGGTCAGGCGTCTCAGGTTTGGCTATTGTTTCAGATAAGCAGACAGCGTCTGTCTCATTCTGGAAAACACAGACACATGCAAAAATATGCGCAGCTTTCTCCTCGACTCCACAACATGTCGAGTTCCCACACGGAATACATTTTTATATAGAGAACAAAAGAGGATTGCATAGCGCAAAGGGAACAGTGTTGGGCAGTACACATTACTTTGTAATGCATTACAGTAGTGTAAGGGATTACAATCTGAAATTCAGTAATTATATTACAGTTAATAATCCTGGTAATGCTCCATTATTTTTACACTTGGGGCTGCATGCATACATCCATGGTTGATATCAATGTGGTCAGCTGACAGACATGCTCCAGAGGAGAAGAAATGCGATTTGCGGCAATTCCACAGTTGTGTTGCAGCTTAGCTGGCTTGCTAACGTTATCTACAGGTACGCCTACATTCAGGAGTCACCTGACGCTAGTTTAGTTCAGAATTGAAGGGTGTGTGAATTGTGCAGCTGAGGTCTGGAATCACTGAGACTATGCTACCGCTAGCTGTTTGATGATCAGTAAATCCTTCCAAACTGTATCCTGTCTGCTTGTTAAACCACAAACATCTTCTATTTCTACATGTGTTAAATACAAAAGATGCAGTGTGGGTGTATTTTAATTATTATAATAATTATATGTATTTTAAGCTGTTTAATGGCAACTTTGACAGAGCTGACAGCTGAGTAATGAAAATAATGTAATGAGTAATATAACGCGTTACTTGTACACATTACAGTAATTAACTACAATTTTCAAGTAACTTGCCCAACACTGAAAGGGGAACTATCCAGAGACAGCATGCAATATGTTCAAGAGGGAGGGCGATGGGCCATGAAATCTGTGGATGATATACAACCAAACAAAAGCTAAAATAACTCAGCAAAACACCACACAAAAGTTGTCTACGAAAATTAGACAAACAAGTAGCCATAAACCAGCAAGGGAAAATGTTCAAGGTTTTCTGTTCACTCAGCGGTCATGCACGTTTTGTTTCTCCATCACCTCTTTGCTGCCTTTCTTTTTTAGCCTTAATTGCAGTTTACAGGGAAAGGGTAATCACTTGTGAAACAGGGCGTGTTATTTTCTTGCCCAGAGTGTGAATCCTAAGCAGGCCAATCGCCAGGTCTATCGCTCCATCTCTCCGCCGGCTGAATCCTAATGGCTGGATGGAGAGAAGGTGCGCAGGGAGCGGGGAGAGAGAGAGGCTGACAGCGGGGCTTGACATGGGCATTAAATCATGCCCCGAGGAATCCTCCATCCACAGGCTCCTGACAGCCGCGCTGTCATCACGGCCAGGCCACTTCCTATGCCTCTTGACAACACTGGAGCAGAATTAGTCAGAGCATCAGATGTAAATTGGCGCTGTTCAAGGATGATAATGAGCACCAAGATACATGTCGGTGTCACTGACGGGACGCCATCATGATTGGCTGTCCCTCACACCGTGCTCCATTAGGTCTAATGGTATTCAGGCCAGGTACAGGAGGAAGGCGGGTGCAAGGGGGGAGCAGGGGTGGACAGGGAGAAAGTTTTCTGTTGTGATCAGTTTGTTCCATTTGATATCTGTGCATGTTGGTCTCTGCAGAACCCTGTGGCCAGAGAGTAGGATATTTAGACAGGGTCCAGGCAGCCACTACATTCAGCTGTCCACTTACTGACATGCTGTCTTCTCCGCCCATCTCTCTCCCACACACAACTCTCAAATTTTTAAGTTTGAATAATATAAGGCATCAGTTAATCTGAATTCCAGCTCATCTTGTATTATTATTACTATGTATGATGGTGACATATGCAATAAACCACCCGTCCAACAATGACACCAGTTTCATCCCAGTCTGAGGTCATGTGAGGAATGCACACATACACCGAGTCACTTCAAAAAATTTTCCAGCCCATTCAGTAAAACTCTTGGCTGGCTAGTTTTCTCTCTCTCAGTGCAGTATGTATGCATGCAGCGTGTACAGCTTGCTAACATAATGCAGTAATAGTTGCCAGTGCCATTTTCCCTGCCCATGCTGAGGATGAGCCAGCCAGAGCCTGCCCCAGATGCATACATTTCCCATAATGAGGCAGGTGGCCTCGACAGACGCTCGGTCGTGTGGGTGACACCGTGTACACCCCAGCTCTGGGCATCTGACTGACAGACAGTGCCAGTCCCTTCCCTCCTCTGCTCTCTCTCTCTCTCATAACGTGTCTTTCTAGCTCATCCTTCTCTCTCTCTCTCTCTTTCTCTCTCTCTCTTTCTCTCTCTCTCTCACTTTTGCGTGTTAAGTTTCTTTTTCTGAGTTTGTGCAAGTGCGTGTGCGTTTGTGTGCGTGTGTGTTTCTGCGGCTTTGTTTCACTATGGGGTTTGGGTAAATTCCTCCACTCCATGGCAATTTCAAATGAAGATAGCTGAAGGTCATTAATGGAACTGCCGCCGCTGTAACAGGGTAAAACTCACTGTAATTAAAAATGAATAAATAATTGATTATGTATATTTTCTTGTAATTGGCTTCTCGTTACCCTTCTACATGCTGAATGCTAATTGGTGCTGGGAGTTGATTATCATTTCACTATGAAGTTAGCAGTATATCCAGAGAGATGTTGAAGATGAAGCTCGAAGGTCCCATCATGGCCATGTCTACAAGAACCAAGGTCAAGCCCCCACCACCCCCTTTTCCAAAAAAATTACCAGAAAAAAAAGGAGGAGTGGTCAGAACATGGAGACATACAAAATGCCCCGCCAGCCACCTAATTGAGAGTATTTAGCAAACTAGCATAGGATGTGGTAAATGGTAAGGATTAAGCCAGAGGCCCTAAGCAAGAGGATCTATTAACAAGGATTCCCCAAGGCCTAACTAAAGACTACAGATTAAGACGGCAATCTAGCAACAGAAGCCGCTAGCTGATTAAAAAAAAAAAAAATCACACATCTTTCGATTAGATTACTGGCTGTATGAGACATTTAGTCATATTGATCAAAAGTCTAGGATATGTTAGGCATGCAATTGGCAGCTGATTATTCAATCACAAAAGGTTACAAATAAAGCTCTCTTCATCCTGTTCTCCTTGTCTTAAAAACTGGTGATTGTGTTTCAGCGTGTCTGTGTGTGTGAGAGAGAGAGAGAGCAGAAGGCCCAGTTAAGTTGCTTGCTCAGTCAGAACAGAGACAGCCGCAGCCTTTTGTGTCAGGCTTCCTAATGGAGTCTTAACGTGTCCAGCAGTGAACAAAGACCAGAAACTCTACTTCTCCTCACACTGCCTGCCTTACAGGACGCCTTCTGTCTGTCTGTCTCACTGACTGGAGTGTCCTCTGACTTGCCTGAATTAATTTTCTACAACAGGCCAGGCCTAGGGCAGCTGTGTCAGCATTTCATGAGCATGGCGAGGACTGCGGATTTTAGCACGTCTGGTCTATAGACCCGCATGTACTCTGACAGTCCTGTCAGAGAACTAGAAGGCAGAGGATGCTCCTCTGCTCCTCTTACAAAAGCCTGTGTGATCAGCTGCCTCTCTGGAATAGCTTTCAGAGTATAGAAAAGCTAAGAAATGCTCATTTTTGCAATGTCAGACATTGCTGGGATGTTACAGAGATACAGAAACAGATTCTTGTGGCAGCTGGAAAAAAACAGAAATTCAAATGGAAGTTAAATGGTATTCTAAATTAGTTTGCCCGCTTTTTCATTATTGTACAGTAAAAAAAAAACTCTGTTCCTAGAAAGACTAACAATGTTGGTGCTAGTTTGCAGCACCAGACAGCTGCATTGTATTGTACTGTAGCAAGCGACATATTTTTCTTTTTTGTTTTTGGATGCGTTGTTTTCGTCTTTGAACGCTCTTTCCCTAGTGTCCTCCCGCTGCTTTCTGCATGTTTAATGTATCAGTCATTCAGGTGGGGAGTGACTGGTATGGCATTGTCTTTTAGAAGGGAAGAACTCTCTGTTTTCCAACTGCTGCGCCAGGTGTAACTGAAATTGACACATCTTTCGATACATGCAGGAAATATGTTATTGGAAGAGACATCTTTTATTCTCCAGAACTTTACATCACACACGATCTTGGCCGAGCGCTCTGATCTGAATCCCTCTGTGGATAAAGGGGAGGGGAGGGCTGCACATGTATGTGTGCAAGTGAGTGTATTAAATAAATAAGTCCAAAGACAAATCGATTATCACAGAAGTGAAGAAGTTTACTGGGGGAAACTAGGAAAAAAAAAAAAAAGAAAAAGTTCTGGAGCTACCACAATAGAAACACAATATTAGCTTACAATCTTGACCAGGACCAAAGCAAAGACTGGAATCAAAAGAATGATGGAAAATATGTTGCTCTGCCACCCATATATACATGGTGTTAATGTCTAATTCAATAACCATATTCTGAATGAATGTTATCAAAGCAGAATAACTGTTCTTGTTTCAGGAAATTACACACCCTGATGTCTAGCAGCCCTGCGGCTACACTCTGGCCTCACTTTTTGGACAGCGATAGCGTTAGCGCCCTGGGCTCTGGATCCAGCCTGGCTAACACCTGGACCAGGGCCTGAGCTGCTGTGGGGAAAGCAGGTGAACCAGGCAAGAAATGAGAGGATGCTGGTCCTGGAAGCATGACACTACTTGTATCCACACACAGGGTTTCAACCCAGAATGTTTGAACATAATGTCATTCAGTAAACGCACACTGGCGTCTATTACAGACACGTATCTGTTGGAATGTGTCAGAGCTCCTCCGGATGTTTTCTGGCCCTGATCATCTTGCTTAGATGTGTTCTCTCTGGCCTGGTGAGTGAGAATTTATCTTGGACTGGCTTGATACATTTAAACTCAGGCCAGGGTGTTTGAACTTGAGTGCAGTTTGGCTCTGTCCAAGGCCTCCGCTTACTGTCAGACTCTCGCACAAACACACACACACGCACCAGTTTTCACTCCCTCTCCTGGTCTCTCACTCCCTTGCGGCCCTTCATCCCTTTGTTGGAGTCTGCATAACCGTTGAGGGAGTGCCAAACTGGGCTGAGCCTGAGATGCTGATACAGTAGAAACCTGCTCTATCCCTTTAATGAGTACACACACACATGCACACACACTTTCCACTGCTTGGCTATTAGGCACCAAGAACAGGAGGAAAACTATTTGAAAGTGAATTTTAGATATCCGGTCGTGGAGCTTTGCCTGGGAGTGGCAGCCGAGCAGAGGTGCAAGCAGCGCACACACACACGCAGACACACACACCTCATACACCTCACTGTTTCGGCTCCAGTTGCTCTCGCACAGCATGGATGATCAAAAGAGGCCAACGGCTGCCGACCATTATGCCAATGACACTTTGAGTAAGAGTCCAGAGAGCGCAGCGACATGACAGCCATTAGGGATTGAAAGTGGGACTTTAAAGGAGGGCTGAAGGATAACTGTCAGTGCAGAATCAAAGGCAGAAAGTGAAATCTTCATAATGTATTGCACTGGAAAATTCCTGCTCTAGCTTTCTCTCTCAACCACTTGCTCAAAAGTATCCCATACACAGCTACGCCATTCAATTCCCATAAAAAACATGAAACAGCCAGGAACAAAGGGTTGATGAGGGGAGTTCAGAGACTGGCACTCTGTAAATGAAAGCGAACAGCGGTGTGGGCCATTGTGCGGGTGGTAGACAGATAGATCATTAAGGACTGGACTGGGTTACAGCAGAGGACTACTAGATAGCAACTCCAGCACTGCACCTGTGTTTCCCCCCAGCTTAGATCCAGCTGACAAATGTGACAGAACTAGTATGGCAGCACAATTAGAGATAATGGATCATACTCTGTGACAGTTACAAAGAGGACCCAAACTTTTTTCAAAAGCGCCAGTAAACGCTTCATCGCTACGCGTCCAAAATACAGCTTTATGTGTTAAATTTGCTACGATACTTGAAAATCCATAAACTGGGACCAGACAAACTCCCTGATGCCTTCCAACTTTTATTTGTCCACTCATCGTTAAAATTGACAAAACAGAGGGCGGCTTTGTGTGCTTTACTTTAGCGCTTTTCATTGCCGAAATCAAGGCCTGCTGCTGGCACTGACCAAACACTCTGCTGCTCTCTCAGCTTGGCAGAAAACTGCCTCTAATGTGTCTCTCTGTCGCATAATCAAGGATTTCACACTCTAAATCTTTGATCTGGGAGAACCCTCTCTGATGGGAGAACCCTCCAACCGCTACCACACACACACTGCACACACACCCCTCTCGGATCTCTGATCTCCCTCCAATTAATGATGTCAAATGAGTGTGTTTACAGGCTCATTAGATTACTGCTGCAGAAGTAGAGCACCGCCCTGCATCACCCAACACACACACACACATGCATGCACACCCAGACCAAGACTCTCTGTCTTGACACAGCCCTTGGAGGTAAGCCTGATGGCAAAGCACCAAAGTACTATTGCCACCACAGTCATAGCTGTGGCTCTGTGGCTCTGTGGCTCTGTGTGGTAACTGAGCCATGATGGCACAACTCCACACACACACAAACACTAGATGTCCAACCCAGCTGGACCAGTTTGGAGGCTGTTCAGGGCCGGTTAGGCCGCAGCCAAGCAAATCCCCTGAAGAGCTCCAAGAGACACAGACTGAGGCCAAGGCCTGGGGACAGACTGACAGGTGTGTGAGTCCCAAAATGAAGAAAAGGAGACACATTCATTGATGGATGCGAGATAGAAGAAATACAAAATGAGAAAAAAAAAAGCAGCAGAGCTCATCAATTCTTCATGTTTCATTTATCAACCAATCAGCTTTTGATTCACAACAGCTTGTTACCATGCAAAGCAGCATGTAGCTTTAAAAAAGACCTCGTGCAGATCTGCGCACACCATGCAGACTGGGTTGAGTACATCTCCACTGCCCCCTGTTGGGTTGGAGGTCAGCCTCAACCCCCAACTGAGAGCGCCACGGGCGCGCACTCTCACCTTAACACCCGCCAAGGGGCTCGCTCAGGCCCTCGCTTTTCAACCAGCAGTAATTATGACACTAATGAGTAGAGTGTGAATCAGAGGGTTACACACGGACAGGAAGACGGCTTTGACACGCTGCTTCAATTACAGAACAGTCTGTCTTTGTAGAGCCCAAAGACGAAAGGGTTTGAGAGGAGTTAAGAGGATGAGAGAGCAAGAGGAGTGGTGGAGGGGGGGGCAGATACGGCCTCTGTAATTCATATTTAATATCTGCATCTGTGTTTCACAGTACCTAGCAGGCCACCAGTGACGTAATCACCTCCTTAATTGGGTAGTAATGATTGTTAATGCATGAATCATGTGCGGCAACATTTCCCATTAGGAGAATGCACAAGTGAATGCACCAAATGCACAAACTAGACATGAAAATGGTGTTGTTTTAAAAAAAAAAAAAAAGAATCAAAATTCTGTTGTCAAACTCTAAGCGTTATTTATGGTTGGAAATATTCCACTAAACGCTATGTGAGTCTGGTAGTTTTCTCCTCGAGGAATTCGGCTAAAGAAAGCATTTCCTGACAGTGTGTGACATGGTGACCTCAGCTGGAGTGACATAACCTGTGGCGGGGAGCGCTGGCTCAGCAAACACAGCTCTAAACAGTCATTCGAAACATCACAACACTCACACACCCCGAGGAAAACACACACACACACACACATACACACGCTCACAAACCAGGAAGTGACACTGACAGTGACAAATACCTCGTTCAGATATCACTCTCAGTCGGTTTACACAAACACACACACGCATACACCAAGAGAGGTGCACAAACACACAAATATATACACACACAACAGCTGGGGCAGGCACATTATTATTCTATTTAGGTTTAGCAGCAGTACATTCTCCTCCCACTGGGAATTCGATAAGCAGGAAAACCACTGCATTTTTCACATACACCGCGCTCACACACACACACACACACACACACACACACACAAATCCATGATTTTCCTCTTCTGCTGCCTTCCATCTTCCAAGTCCTCTCCCCAAATTTTCCCCATCCTGTTAGGGAAAAAAAAAACTTACTGGTGGCAACAGTCCTCTCGGGCTTGATCATATTAGAGCCATTACAGCTGAGGCTTTTTTTTCTGTGTGTTTTAGGCCGGGCATCTTTTTTCTATCCTCTGGTCCTCTCTTATCTCGTTACACACTCTTCAGGCTTTGTGGTTAAATTATGTATTAAGGTCAATGTCAAAACACGGAAGATGTGTAATCTGCAGGGAGTTTCCTTTTATTCATTATTACAGTGAAGGCTGAGCACAACTGTCAGCCAGCCACGGTTGTGCTCAGCATGGAAGCTTATGTGCTCAGCGGGGCCCCACCAAGCCTCTCTCCCTCACTCTCCTCTCCCCCTCTCCACCTCTCCCTTGGCTTCCCCACCACCACCCGCTTCATCCTCCTTCCCCCCCTCCTCCTTCTCCTCCCGGACCGACCCCTGATAGATTTACCCAGCTAACCCGTCTCACTTTGGGATCTCCCTCTTCTACAGCGGCAATCTGAGAGCTGTCAAGTGCACCTATATGCCGATGTCATAAATCTGAAGGAGAAGAATGTGCATGCCGGAGAACAAGGAGAGAGAGGAGGGGAGCAGGGAGAAGGGGTGTGGGGGGGAGGGGGGGTGGCGGGTTTATGTTGAGGCAGAGGAGGGTGTCATGCCATCCGCTTGCAGTTTAGGGAATTTGTCTAATCTGGAATCATGTCAGGATACAGCAAGGCTATGCAAGGCACTCCTACTCCCCCTCCCATGTGTATCCATGCTTGTACATGAGTGAACGAAGAAAGAAGAAAAACAGGAAGATAGAAAGCTAGAGAGAGAGAAGCAGAGAGAGAGAGGTTGTCAATGTCTTACGCTCTTTGTTTTAATTCAAGGTAAACTGCCGTTATGTGTTGACAGGACACGCTATCATCTCCTTGGATTCTGCTGTCCTCCACAGGGATTTGGATCTGGGGGGTTCGCGCCTTCCTCTCTCCTGTCTCACAACAGCTCAACACTTGACCCCTTGTTTTCTCAATTGCTGTCAGTCAATGTCAAAGCCCCTTTTCTGTGTCAGATATGTACTGACAGCTGTGGCACAGCCAGCTTTGAGGTGTGCCAGACGCCTTTAACCTTACTAGGATTGCAGATCTCTTCCTTTAATGGCTCACGGGGGCAGGAAACAGTTTGATGAATCTGGTCCAGCTTTGCTCCAGCCAGTGTAATTATCTTCCGATTAGATTAATTCAGTTAGGCCTCAGTCGCATTTACAATACTAGCAGCATTCCTGGGAGGCGACCACTCTGTCATGTTAACCATTACACAATTACGTCTGTAAGTGATAATAACTGCTGTTATTATCAACCATGTGACATGCAAAGACCCATAAATAAACATGCAACAATGAAACAAATAGGCACATATATGCATATTTGATTCAAAAGTGGGAAAGAGGAGAGGGGAGGGAAGGAGAGGGGAGGAGAGGAGAGGAGAGGAGAGGAGGAAAGGGGAGGAGAGAGGAGAAGAGGAGGGGAGAGGAGAGGAGAAAGAAGAAAATTTAAACAAAAAAAAACTTGAAAAAAGTTTATCGCGCATTTTTATCGCTGATGGAGTGATGGAGAGGGGTTAAAGTACTCAACAGTACTCAGACAGTGAAACAAGGAGGCCAAGGCTGGCTTTCTTTTGAAAAAACACACACCCTCTCTCAACCTTCCTCCTCTCTCTCTCGCTCTGCAGCCCCTCTCCTGGTGGGTGCATCTTCTCTCTCTCAACTTCACGTGTTGTGCTTAGGAAAATGCCTCCTGACTGGTGGGCCTAATTACTGGCTCTTCGCTGACCCATGCCGGGCCAAGGCCTCGTCAGAACACTGATTCAACATGAGCCCCGCACCGGCCAGCACCTCACACTAATGAATACTAATGAATAATTATCACTGGCTGGCTGGCGCGCCGGCCCACTGCAGGGACACATGTTAACACACCCGAGCTGTAAAAGCATAGAGGCCCTTACCCAGAAAACAGGCAACTCAGTACGCACACAAGGCTGTGCAGGAATATGCAAGTCTCCCTGAAGGGATGCAGAGGAAGCATAGAAGCCCTCAAGGTTAAACAAAAGCAACAAAGAGCGCACTGACCCCTGTGAGGACTGTTTTGATTGTCATGACCTGTATAAGGATTCATGTATATTGGGGCATGCTGTGGCAGTTGATATAGGTTAACCAGACGCTAAGAGACTCTGAGCAGCAGCTTGTTTGGTGATATGATGAAACATGTCAGCTCAAGTGAAGTGTCAACGATCAGACCAATGTAAACCTCTGCTCTGCTTCCTCCAGCTGTACTGTAGTAGGAAAGCTATACTTCAATAGGACTGTGAAGGGCTGGTTATTGGATTTCAACCAGGGACAAAGTGGCGAATAAAAAGGTTGGCAACCTGTGACCTGAAGTCAACGATCATCATAAAGCATCTTGTGTGGAAGAAAATTGTGTCAGAAAATCATTGATGGATGTTTTTTACAGGGCTGGGATGATAGGAAAATTTGAGCAACTGATAGATGGATGGATAAAATTGTCAAATAAATATGGATATTTTTTTATTTCATTTGCAAATAGGGGCTTGTATCAGACAGAGCAATGTGAACATCCTGCAGTTTTCCTGATGTAGCGTCACTCCAGTGTGACACTGCTGAGCAATGATGGAACGTAAATAAGTACATTTACTCGAGTACTGGGAAATGTTGTCTTGCAATTTAATCCATTGCATTTAGTTGAGAGACTTAGTTATTTGTTACTTTGCGGATTCTGATTTCTCATTTAAAAAACATGATGCATTGTTATAGATTAAAATACCCAACAGTATATAAAGTAATTCAAATTAGCTCCAGCCTCAAACGGCTTCACTAAAATGCTGATTGAACATTAATGCATCGATAATTATAATCCAATGATATAATATACATAAATGTTAAAAGCTCTTTAAAGGGGGCATTCTGCAATGTTAGCATTTTAATTTTTGATTCTGTTGATACTTTTGTGCTTTTGAAAACAGGACTTTTACTTGGAGTACTTTTAAATTGTGGCATTGCTACATTTATTTAAGTAAAGAATCCTAGAATCTAGAGTCCTTCTTCTTCTACTAGTGCTGAGTTATGTCTTGGCTGACAAAATGGCCTGTCATATCAATTATTAAAGATATGAATCATCATTATTGCAGCAGATCACTAAGCTTAGTACAGTTTCAGTCCAGTCACTTTGGCTTGACAAGTAATCTATGTGCAGAATGTTTGTTTATGCATAAAAAAAATACTTCATATATTGATTTCATTGTGTTATTGATACATTTTTAACCTTTTTACATTCAGTCCTGACTTTGGTACCAGACTGTAATGATGATTGTAATGATTGTGATGACAATTACAATCAGAAGAAAGATTTATATCAGCCCTAAATATTAGCCAAATTCTCTTCAGCAAATAAAAAGCAGTTTAGTGTGTTCCAGGTGTCAACTCATTGCCACAGCAGCGATATTTGTATCCGGCAGATGTTTGGATAGAATTACACCAAACTATCTAATACTGAGTGTGAATGTGTGTGCATGGGTGCCTGTGTGTGTGTGTGTGTGTGTGTGCGCGTGCACATGTGGGCGCGAGAGTGTGTTTTCCCCTTGTGAGGAAATGTAAAACTTCTTGGTGTGTTATTTTTCTCCCCACCGTTTGTTCTTTTGATCTGTGTGTACATTATCTCCAGCTCTTTGAATTTCAATTTCACTGTCATGTAAGCTCTTTTCATCACAGCCGACGGTTGCAGCTCTAATAATATTCAACTTTTAGGTCACAGTGGAATGCTAATTAGATTGCTATTTTAATTAATATGTCCCTACAGGTTTCCATATCAAATCAGTTTTAACACTGTATCGTGCACTTTGAGCCAATAAATTACAATGAAACCCCAAAATAAAACCACTTCAAAAAAGGGGGATTTTAAGGTGTACAGGAACAGCACTCGTTTGAACTGTGTTTACATAAATTGCTTATTGTTGCTTAATAAACTGCATAATATTAACCACGTTGGGAAGCGTTTGAAACTGTTTCAATAAGCCATAATAGATGTTTCTATTTTCTTCTAATAAATCCATACATGAACCTGCTCACAAGATAAAAGCCCCAACTTAGCCGGTTATTTTCAAGGGCAGCACAGTGTTAAATGTGCTTTAAACAGGAGGAGATAAGCGCACGTGTAATATTACAGACTGTGTGTGTGCTGCTGCTGGTGGCATTTAAGGACTTAAAAGTGCTTCACTTTCCATCAGAGTGTCATTTGTCTGTTCTATATGTGTGCATGTACATGTACATTGTGTGTGTGTGTGTGTGTGTGTGTGTGTTTGTGTCTCACCCTGGATCCTCAAATGGTTGTTCTGTCCAGCTCAGGGTGTCCCATTCATCATGTTGAGAGGGAACGAAGAGGCCTGGGATATGAGCACCGCTGTATTCCTCTCATAATCAAAGGTCATGCTGGGGGCCCAGTGTTCAAATTGCTTTACTTCACTGCATAGCAGACGCTGACACACACACACACACACACACACACACACACATACAAATTAGTTGCCATGCCAAAATTATGCCATGCTAAATATGATGCTCTGGAGCAAGTATCACTCTAAACTTGCTTCAGTTGTTGTATTTTGTCTTTAAACAGATTGTATATTTCCCACAATAATAGGCTGCAATACCTGCACAGCTAACTGGCAAACACAGCATCTTTCAGTGACCTCTGTTTATATTTCTCATCTTTAATTCTTCATTGTTATGTGTTTTGATATTCTCCTCTGAATGTTTTTAACAAATATGATTAAAGTTACGTTTTTGTCCAATGTTGTTCCCTTCAATTATGTTCTTACTATATCTCAATTACGGTAAAATTCTTTCTGGACCACATTCACAAACTGCTACTTTCTGCACAACCTCCTTAAGAACAGGAGAGCAAGGCTTTTGCACACTAACCAAAATTGATATTCATGGACGGGGAGGAGGGGAGAAACTATTTGGATGTTTATTATACTTTAAAATGAAGTGATCCGCATTTCGCTGCCTGCGAGGTAATTAATGTGGGGAAATCTTGAATTAAAGATGTAAATCCTGACACTTTGGCAGGGGGGCCGGTAAGGGACAGTGGTCTCCAAGGTCTAGATTATTCTTAGCGTATACCAATTAACACCATGTATCTTCTTTTATGTTCACTTCAATTAAGAGCCTTTACAATTTTTAAGTTCTTTTCTTCTCAGTAGTTAGAGAATGTCAGAGAGACTGATCAAAGGCATTAGCTGCCGTCCGTGCACCATAGGTAATGCTGCTTTGCATAAAGAAATCTGCATATTGCTAAGAAGGTTTTCATTTCATTTTGCATGAATTACAGAGCCAGAGATGCAGTAGTAGTAGATCGAGATGGGGAGGTGTGATCGCACACGTGTACACAAACACACCAGACAAAAGCATTCAGTACCGAATCATCAAACTCTTCCTTAAATCATGGCCGATTCTGATTTCAGCACCATGGTAACAATATCAAGCCGAAAAAAGGGTCAACACCAGTTGAATGAATTAATCCCATTATTTGTTTCCTGTTGTTGTTCAAGCTGTTGGGATTGTAAAAGGAAGACTGGGATTACACGAAGCTTCTGTTACAAGCTGTTGCTGACTATTAAGAGTGTTAATAACGTTAAAAAGTGTGCACAGCAATGTTAGCACCCGATAACTCCAGCTCCTGAAGTAATCACACCCTGATTTATGTGGGTGATTTTGGTACAACTGTCTTACAAAGCTTTGTAAGATCACCGTCTTTTAATAGGCCTACAAATCAGACTGGGTCTAATAGCCTTCTCCTCTATTCCAGTGCTTTTCTCATTTGTTTTTTCTGCTCTTTCTTTCATCCTATCTTTGTATTACCTAGTTTTTAGCCTCAGGGCCTTCAGTCTTCAGTAGAGGGACCTTTCTCATTTCCTTCAAACAATTCATTAAAACTTATTTTACGTGCTGGTTTAAATGCATGTACGTATGTATGTGCATGTGTATGTGACTACCTCTACACGGCCAGTGTTGAAGCTATTTATACCACAGCGATCAGATGCAGAAAAAAACAAACAAACAACCTGTTCATTCGTGATAATCACTGCTACTTAATTCCATTACAGTGTCAGCTACCAATAAATCAATGAGCAAATGAACTGACCGGCTATGAGGAATAGCCATCAAGTGTGTGTCTGTATTATTCTATTGATGTTCCTCCAACGGTCGTCCTGGAGATATTGAATGCTCTTTAAGCGAAGTGCTGACATCATAATAAAAGGCCACCACGAACTGGCCAGCTGTGCGGTTTGGGAGCTTCAGGCTAAAGAGACGGACGGCCTCTGAAGAAGAAGAAGAAAGGCAATCTTCAAAGTCAATAGTGCAACCAAGTGCTCTATGTGGTCGCATTTACTGCACATAATGAAACTACAAATAGCCTCTTATACAATACACACACAGTGGACACACTAATAGAAAAGAAAGGCATGGAAATGGCGCTGTAGTCAGAATAATTATACAATAACTGGAATGATAAATAACGTGTTCAGTGGTTTCGTTTGACACTAATAGTACCCTTGACTTGTTTTGAAATCTGTCAGTTTAACTGAAGTCTTTCCTGATCTACAAGAAAAATAAATCTAGATTTGTGGTATATATATTAAAATTGACATTGCATAGAGTTTGAAATAAGTATTTTTAAATCTACTCAAGTGCACTTTCACCTCACTGAGTGTGCATCTGTACCTGACTTTTCTGATGACAGTATATTTAATCCATTGTTCACGACTTCATAAAAAAAAAAAAAAAATGAAGGGCAAATTCAAACATCAAAACATTAAGTTGGGTGCGATGTCTGTGCAGCTGTGTGTTTTCATAACCCAAGTGTCTCAAAGCATTATTAACAAAAATCTTTTGCTCAGCCTTGCATTTCCAGGGCCAATGAAACAGCTTGAAGAGGCTGCACTGGTGCTGCTACACGGCATACACAGGACAGACAGCCATCTAGTGTTGGAAATGAGCAAATGCATGAATCCAGTGAGGGGGGAAAGGCACTTGATTGCAGCCTACACACCATGTTGAGACATTCTTTTGGTTTTAAGGGCCACACATGAGGGAAATTTTAGTTGGAGCGGAACAGAAGAATATCACAATAAACTAACAAAGCGTGGATTAAGCACTGTTATTTATTGTGTGTCTTCATTACAACTGCAAATTGGAGGGAAAAACTCTCATGGAACCAGGCACAGGAGGTACACTAATGGTCAGAACTCGTCTTTTCAGCCCACACAGAACACAGCGCACCCTGGTTTAGCCTAATAGCTAGCCTGCTGCGAGAGCTTAACCTCTAGGGATACTACTGAAATAACAAGGCATCGGCCACCTCTTTTACAAGAATCCTTTCTTTGCTATTATGTTGTAACCCTGTTTTATTACAGCCGCAAAGAAAAGTATTCTCATTAATGTATGCAACCCAAATAAACAAAGATTATAAACAAAATGTGCGCTATTGTGTGCATATTGGGAGCATGAATATGTATTTGCTGAGCGTTCAAACAAAGACACAAAGGGAGGCCCAACCTGTTGTTGGCTCAGCCCCTTTTTTCCCTGCTGTGAAAACCCTGTTCCCTTAATAATCACACATCATTATGACAATAGATGTTAGGCAAAACACATAAGCCACGTGCAAATCACACAAGGAGACAGAAGCACAAGCAGACAAACACACATAAATACTGTACACCATGCATATCATCACAGCTGCACAGACTCCTCCTCATGTGTGAAGAGGAAGATCGAATTCTCTCCGGTTTAAGATCTAAAGAAGAAAAAAAATCGGACATATTTTTACAGTTTACCCCATCATTCTCCTCGCATTACTGGCCCTGTCCTCTCACTGCTGTAAAGGTCTTGGCCCCTGTAGTCGCGCGCATGCAGGCCCGCTCCCACAGCCCTATCATCTAATTGCTTTTCATTGATCCTGTCCGATCAGGTGCCTAACGCTCATCCTTTTCCAACGCTGTATCACGAGCACTTCTGCCAGTCCTGATCCGTGAACTGTGCGTCCTGTTCAGTGGTTATAAAACACACAGACACAGAAACAACGAGCCAGCGGAGGTTTTGTTTTTATACTCTGTGAAAAGGTTCCCTATGAGCAGAACATTTGCCCGTGTGTTTATGGGCTCACACGTGTTCTTGCATGAAACAGGATATCTCCTGGCCTGTTTTCAGTTCCCATACAGACCAGATGAGGACGTTTGTGTTCATTTTGTAGCCTTAAATAAATTGAATACATTGTGAACGGGCTGCCACACAGAGAGGCTTCATTACCTTAAGAAAAGAGGAGAGTGTGTGTGCTTTAGCCAAGGGAGAGTACAGTAATGAGTCTTTGTTTATTTTGGAGGACAGACAGCAAGGCTCATCCTGTAAGGTGAACCAGATCAAGGATTTGGGACAGAAACCCCAAGCTCCTCCTAAAGATTATGATGTCAGCATCAGAAGTGAAGGCCAAGTGTGTTGGCAGGCACTGAGTTGGAACCTGTGAGGGATATTACAGTTTGTATGACTATCAGTGGACAGCACATAACTCTGAATACATTTTCTTGAGCTTGTTTTGTAATACCCTGAACCTGGACTACAGCCATGAACCTACTGTAGAGTGTGCACAATAACACACACACACACACACACACACGCAAAATGTATCCATATCCGAGGAGCTATAGCACAGCTTTTGTTTAATATGCAGGCCAGTTCTTGGTGGTATCAGATCAATGGAGAGTTTCAAATCAGACACAGCCGCTGAGACAGACAGAAGAGACCATCTTTGGTGCACATTAAGGGAACACTTTCCCTCCCCTCAAGATCACAGTTATTCCTTTTTCTTTTTTTTTTGATTGAGCCATTGAGTAAGACTCAACTGTCTTGTGAAGCTCATTAAAAATATTAACTTTAAGAGGTTTTCTTGCTCCAAATTGTGGGATTGAGTTACTGTGAAAGTAATTGCTTAATTACAGTAACTTAATGTGTTATTATAGTAACCCATCTCTGGAAAGATCTGAATTGGTAAGTCTGACTGCTTTGTTTCTGATCCCTGTGCAAAGCTTTTACAAAAAACAAATCTCTGTTAATGTTTTCCAACAATCTGACATTATGGTACAAAATAATTGTGTCTTCAGTCGCTTAAATCACATTTTGTTCATATTATTTTATTGATCTACAAACTGTTTTGTGGTGATTGTAATGAGACAAAATATGGCTACAGAAATTCAAGCTTTTATGACTCTATTCAATCCTTTCAGTGTGTTATACCATATAAAACAAAACCTCAATAAAGGAACTGTTACCCTACAGTATGGCATAAAAATTGCTCCCCTACATTTGAGTTTATCTTTTTTCTAGCAACGCAAAATCCAAGCTCCATAATCTATTCATCTCACTTTATGTAACTGTTATATATATAAGTAGATGATCAACTGTGTTGCTGCAGATTCCCTTCAAGCCTTCTCCTGCCTTTTCCCGTGCATTATTCAGTCTTTTCCTGAAGTAACAGCGGCCCCCGACACGCAGACACACCGACCACTAACACTCCACGCTAATGTGATGTAAAAATGAATGATGAAATTCAAGGAGGCCAAATGAAAGAGAAACCGATGTGTGTGTGTGTGTGTGTGTGTGTGGATGTGTGAGCAAATGCTGGCCCTGGTGTAAGCTTGTGTGTGTTCAAAGGTGAGGCCTTGGGTGATGGAGAATAGGATTCCCTTACCTCCTATAAGTACACAGGAGGATAAAAGCCTGCTGTAATGACCTTGGTATAATGAAGGCCTTGCTGATTTCCATGATTTTCTTACTTTCATGCCACGACTCTGCTATTCCATAGGAGGGGCAAGATGGGAAAAGAGGGAGCTTTGTCTGGCCAAACATTAGCAGCCAGCAGCATTAGGCCAGAATCGAACACGAACCCTTGTTCCCATGTTCAAGTCATTATGTAAACGATTATTATCTCGAGGCAAACTAATAGATGAAACACATTTTTCTTAATGGGCTGGTCGTTGTTTTAGGTGACCAATTTACGTGCAATTTCCTTAATTCATGAAGTTGTTTAGAAAGTGATGTAATGCTTGTTTCTTTTTATCTTGAAAGCACAGGCAGCATGTTGTCTAGGGCTGCTCAGTGCAGCTAATATGGCACAACGAAATGAAAGGCTTCAAAAGAGCCTTTCCACTTGGAGCTGATGTAGTGCTGTGGCCGACCTCCAAATATGATTAGACTGCAGTAAACACAACAATAGCAAACAATAAACAACTGGTAATTGGTGTGATCCTCTGTTCCAACAAAAATCTTTCTTGATTTGCTATGAATTATGAGCATTAATGTTTCTGCCTGCCATGCCCCTCTGAGGATATCAAAAAGCTCCCGCTCCCTCTTGATGGGCCTGTCTCATTAAAGGAGAAATGGAGGCCAACGTGTGGAAAACTGATGTACAGTACATTCATCAGAATAACTGGCATGAACTCACCTCTAATTCGTGCAGTCTGTGTGCCTGATATAAGGTGATTGTGCTTGAGTGAATATTGTTAATGTGTGTGTTTGTGTGCATGGAAACAGAGATTGGGAAAGGTGTAGTCCTGAGGCACACCAAGTGAAGTCTGCCCTCTACAGGCAGCTGTTATATAGTCTACATCAACTGAATGTGTTATACAGTGTATCAATGCAGTTTAAGGGGAAAATGTGCAGATTTTGAGAAGCACATCAGTGTTGAAATTAGGATTTCTGGAGAAACAGCATATACAAAGTGTATGAGTCTATCTATAAAGGCAGCTCTCTTTGGCATGCTCACAACCAGGTTTTCCTGCTTAAGCTCTCCAACTCCTTATATGCCACCTCTTTCATTAATATGTGATGAGAGAGAAAATCTCTAAAGACCTCAATAGGCAGAGGCATTGTTTCTCTTTTAAAGTCATCTCAGATGGAAGGAGCGAACTTCAGAGCGTTAGTGAAGTGTCTAATGAAAGAAGTCTCCTCTGCGGCTCCATTTCGCACAGCGTATTAGGAATTTAAATGTTGACTGAAGACAGTTTGATTCTCTGTCTGTGATTTTCTTAAGGAATAAAAACAGTGCAGCGTGTTTACAGTGTAGCCATGAAAGAGCTATGAGAAGGCTCATCACTACCCGATGCCATTTTGGGAGGCGGAAAGAGAGGTTCATACCACAGTTCATTTGAAGACCATATCAAACAGAGAATGTTTAAGACCAAGATCAAAGCGATTCCTGGTCAAAAATATCGCAAGACCAGCAACATTCTTGTAAAATTGTTACTTTATGCTAGCAGGTATTTCAACAATGTCTGGCTATTATTGGAAACCAGACAGAGAAGAGAAATATCGACAAATCTATCCTGCATCTTAACTTTGAAGTAGTGCTGAGTACTGTGCACAATGGGCAGCGGCAGAATAAACAACTAAAGTGACATTTCAGGACCATCATGCTGGCTCAGGTGTATAACAAATGATATGTGAGAGTTAAAATCGTCCTGTGTAATCCCTCTTCTTTTCCTGCATTATCACTCTGAGCTGTGCAACAAAGCAGAAACATTTCAATGTAATAAGCTTTTAAGGACTTGGGAGAGTGTACGTTTTTGAAATCTTGATTTTGTTTTTAAATGAGTTTTATACAGTGGAATGTGAATGCCCTTTCATGGCAGAAAATATAAAATATTTGCTTTTGGGACATCTTCTTGAGATTATTCTGTAGCTAATGTAGTTCACAAATAGAAAAATCCTACGAGAAATAATATTGAAATAAGTGTGATCATGAATAGTTTCTTGTCTAACAAGTTTCTATTTCTGTCTTTTAGAAACCAAGGAAAATGTGGCATATATGAACAATTAGAAAAGTATAAATATTTCTAATTATATCAAAAAAATAGCTTTTATATATAAATTCTGTCATTTCAAAAAATCTGTTTTACCCACAAGTTGCACTGTTTTTATTAATAAGGGTCAACAAGGATGAAGTCATTATAATTTCCAGGTAAAACAGCATCGGGACATTTAAAGTAAACAAGCATTTTAAAGATAATTAAAAACAGGGTATTTAAAAATTCAACAGTACTAGTTTCCCTAACATTGGATTGCTGTGCAGCTGTGTCTCACAATGTTGATGTTTTTTTTTATCCAAAAGGAACTACAGACTTTTTTTTTTCTGCACAGTTTGGATAAGAAAAGGAGATGACTGGGGAAGATGAAAACATGCATGTGGCCCTAAATGCTCACTGGTGACCGCAAGCTGCTAAAAAAAAGATAAAGCACTGTCTTCATTAATAATACATGTACATATATTCACTGTTAGAAGTGCTGCTGATTTTCAGCACAGGTTTTACAGTGTTCAATATATACAGACTTAAAAACAATATTACATTTAATTGTAGTTTGATGGTGTAGACTTCATTGTCGTCTCCAAACACTATTGACATTGTAATAGGAAGGAAATTTCACTTGTTTGGTCGGTGAGGAAAGCATTTGTGTGGGAAGTTGTTTGCGTAGTTACCATACAAGTAAAATGTGGTATTGTGTGTTTTATAAATACAGCTCAGACTAATTAGACTGACTGAATACCCCTTTTAGTATGTGGCTCCTATCTCTGTCTCTGTGTTTCAATCTTAAGAGTGATAATCCCTCTCTGGTACAAATACAAAGAGCCATTCTGCAAAAAAAAAAAAAGCTAAACTAATGTAACCTTTTGTTCACAGTATGTTCAAACCCTTCTGTCTGTTTTCAGTCTTCATTCTGCAAGCATTTTGAAATGGGCACAACTTCCCATTTTGCAGAGTTTGAGGAAAACTATAAAAACGATTAAACAATTTTTTGAATACTTTGACCACATATGGAATACATTTGTTTGTGTTGTTTGTGGTTCGTCTTAACTCTGGCTCACACAAAAATGTGACAACATCAGCTGGTTGGAACTAACTGCTGAACAGAACGAAAGACCAGTTCGTACAGAAGTGGCAAAGTGAGCTCAAATGTATGTCGCTGTGTGATCTTTATGTCAAATTTAAACAGGAGTTTTAAATAGGAAAAAAGTATGAAAACCAAAATTACACACAAGGTTTTAACTTCAGGTTTAGCAACACCAGAATCCCCAAGGTCACTTAAAAGATATACAGTAACGGTTTAGATAGGAATCACAGGCTCTGCAACCTTTGCAATGGCAACCATCTGTGAGACGAGTATCACTTTGTGTTTAAATGTAAGAATCTAAGCATAATGAGTAACAGGGAGAAACTTGCTAAAGTACTATTTAAGCCCTCTATCTATGTTTAAATAAATGTATTAAGCTAAAAAGATAAGCTAAAAGTTATATGTAAATTAGGTGTCATCTTGAAGAGTTTTCTACCTTTGTGTGGTATGTTAATGTTTTACTCTTCTGTAATTTATGTTGCACTTGAGTCAATTAAAAATCTAAAATCTGAATTTGAGTCTGGAAATACAATTTTATAAGAAACAAAGTTGTATATAAACTTATGCAATCTGGAACCTAAACCTTAAAATAACCATGAAATATTGTCTATTCTTCTATGTGCATAGACTATGGTACGGTCCAAATAACTCACTGTGCAGTGCATCGCTACAACACAACACTTTCAACTTTATTCACTCCTTATTAGAGCAGATTGCTTATCGCCTACTTCACAGAGCGCCCGTATAGCATAGCTGACAGCAGTAAGGGAGAGCTACACACATTAACTCCTCACTAACACTTTCCTACGCTAACCAGCTGTCCCCCTGTGGTTTCAGCCTCGGCCAAACCTTTGAAATGTCCTTCAAGGCGTGAAAAAACAACATGCACACTGCTTTGGGTAAAATCCTATTTGTACACTGTAATTACACTTTGAAAAGTTGCAAAGTTTAAAGTTTCAAGACCTTCACTTTTTCTCTTCTCATTTCTGATATTGATTAGGTTCTAAAACACATGTAAGACTCGCTGTTCTAAAGAACAAAGAGCTTTCTCATTACACGCTGCGCCTCAGACAACTTTGAATGCTTTAGATTGGATTTACTGGTTTTATCAAGGGAAGCAATCAGGAGAATTCAGTCAATAATTTTCACAACCATGCAACCACCGTTAATTTGCTCTTTACAAAAAGGCTACAGGCATTCTGAGTGTGGTAATTAACGAGTTAGATGTTCGGGGTGATAGGTGTCCCTAATGTCCTTCAGGCTAAAAATACAGAGAAACATCATATATCTATAAAGTCCATGTCAGGTAATTTTTGGCAAGTCAACATATAACTGTGTGATGGTCTTCATCAAAAATCAACATTTTCTTCTTTTCTTCATTGCTTGAAATTCATCTAAATGCCTGTATTACCATCCTTCAGTAATAATGCTAATGTAAAATGAAATAGAAGCATTAGCAACAAATAATGAATAATAATAAATTATCCCAAAAATACTTTAATGAAACATATGTATGCAAAAAGTTTTGTTTAGGACTATATTTTGTCAGAACGGACAAGTTAGTCTAGAAAAAATGTATTGTGTTGCCTGCAAGTACAATTACCCAGAAACACTGTATTCACAGAGACATACAGTGAATAAGTTGTTGTTTTTAGTATCAATGCTTGTGTAACTAAAAATAATTCCTAGAGAAATTGTTATTGCACCATTAAAGATAACCCTGTGATTATGAAATCAGTTTTGTTAATTTACATGTTACATGTCAGCTACTCAAGTGCAAGCAATGTGTGTTTTGTGTCATCTTAAATGTGCATTAAATTATGTTGAGGGTTTGAAGCCTGCTTTGTAGGACTGGTATGAGATGCAGAGTTGGAAAGTCCCTTCCTAGTGAAAACAGTCTGCTCCATTTTCTTGCTCTGAGTGTCAAATATGGTGCCCATTATTTAAACTGACCTTTCCTTATGTTCCTTGCTTTCTATGCTAAGGATGCAGTGAGGGAGCCACGATGTCTGGGACCACTCCTCCCTACAATAATCAATAAGGATGTCCAGCTCGATACACACCAGGTGCGCAGCCCGGTTGCTTTGAGAAGTAAGGATAAGAGGAGAGAAAAGAGAGTGGAATCAGGCACAGATGTATCATTGTTATTCATGCAAAGAGAGTCAGGATCCAGTTCATAAGAGTCTAAATTGAACACACAGGACTGGTTTACTGGAAATGAGTCCTAGAGTGATGCTCAAATTTACATTTTACATTACATAAAACAAACCAATTGTAAATTAAGAAAGGAATATGGATGACGTGTATAAAAGTGGGTAACACAACATATGAATATAACTGCATTAAACAAGGTGTGTATGCTTGTCTGTCTTGTGTGGAATGTAACTACTGTTAGTACATTAACTCAAGTACAATTTTACTTGGGTAATATTTTACTTTTTACTCTACTCAACATTTATTATTTGGAATATATATTTACTAGTTACTTTAAAGATTAAGATCTTACATACAAAATATATGATGAGTTTATAAAATATGAATTGTTACAGATTAAATTGTCCAACAGTTTGTAAAGTAATCAAACTGAGCTCCATCAGAAGAAGCAGACGCTAAAGTATTTCATCAGTGATTCTAATCCAATAATGTTATATTAATTTAACATTTACAGGGTTTATTCTGCTGCACAATCAGTATTTTCTTTTTTTGACACTTTAAGTAGCCTATATTTTACTAATAATACTTTTACTTGAGGATATATATATATATATATATATATTATATAGTATAGCATAGCATAG
Organism: Scomberomorus guttatus; assembly: GCA_038419695.1. Classification (NCBI taxonomy): domain Eukaryota; kingdom Metazoa; phylum Chordata; class Actinopteri; order Scombriformes; family Scombridae; genus Scomberomorus; species Scomberomorus guttatus. The sequence goes on along the minus strand of CM076456.1, from coordinate 9,758,099 downwards.
CTGTTAAATAAATGTAGTTGACTTTCTAAAAAAAGTTATGTAACAATATTATATATTATATATTGTTCTTTTACATTTTGTGGAGTAACTAGAATATGTAGCATGAAATGAAAATACTCAGTATACTGTTTTTACATCGCAGTATTGCTACATGCACTAAAGTAAAAATTACTTTAATGAGAAAGGTAACCTAATAGTGTAGCACACACCTCAGACGGTGGCTTGTTGTGACCAGACCAGACTTTCTCCTGGAAGAAAGTGGCTCAGAGGAACCGGGTTGAATGAACTCTCACCCTGCGGAAGGTCTCGCGTTAACACCTGTGGTTACCAGGGGAACGCGATCTTGGAAAGTTGCGCTTGTCTGCCATTGCTCAACGAAAACGAACACCGGAGGTACAACATTATCGTTACTTGTATCATTCACACGTACATAGACGTGCGTTCAACTGCTTCGCTAATGAGGGAAATAATGTAGAGCCGCATCAACGCGTTTGGCATCAACGTCCATTCACTCCAAGGTTGGTACCTTAGCTGGATAGCTAACGTTAGCTTGCTGTTGTTGCTTGCTGTTCCTAGTTTTTAGCTATCATCACCAACTTTAACTATTTCCACCTGGGCTACTCTTTTCTAGGTGGTCGAACAGCTTTAAGTGGCTTTAGCTAGGTATACAGTGGGGTTAAGCAAATGTATTTCCTACAGTGGAGTTAAAAATAGCTAACGCTACCGTGGGTCAATGTGGGTTCACGTTTGCTTTTGCCTGGGGGCTTTAGAGCTTTGACGGTTCGCGCTAAAATTCAATAACGTTAGTGACTGTTTGGTGTGTAGTCGAACCAAGGTCGGCTGACACCAGGCTATTGCAGTTGTCAATTGTTTATCAAACAGTAGCCCCGGTTTGTGCCTCATGTATCAGCATACATTCAGCTCACAGAGGTAACCATCGGTTTCTGTTCAAGATAATTAATCGGCGATGTTTGAAAAAAAAAACCCTGGTTAGGAAGGTCTTTGATGAATCTGAAAATATCTTCAGAAAAGCAGTAAATGTTATTAAACGACCTGCTGGGTTTACATGAGAGGCATAAACTGGGGCTAATCAAACAGTCACTGCATTCATAGCAACTTAGTCCTGTTACTGTTATTCATTAACGATGTGCTGGAAATACAGAACCATAGTGGTGTGTTGGGATGTTAACATTGTTCTTATTTCTACACAGGTACTTTTGCCACAGAATCCAGTAAGCAGATATACAACAGAATGCCGTCACCACAAGTCCTCCAGCCAGTTCTGAAAATGAAGGTGGACGAGCTCTTTCTCAACTGGTTAAGTGACCCTGCAACCCAGTCATTACTGAAAGATTATCTCGACCTAATCAAAAGTGGACGACACATTGATTTGAGCAGTGGGGATGCCAAGGAGAAAAGGTCTTTGACCTTCAATGAGAATAACAACGTGGCATCCCAAAGGAACCTGGCAGAGAAGAAGCCCGCTCCCTTCAGTACTCCCTCCAGCCCCCCCTCTACCAGCACCCTGCCCTCTGGTAGTAGCAGTGGTACCAGAGTGATAGGACCCAATGGCAGAATACTACGGAGGTCTGTCAGTGCTAAAAAGGTAAACTGTCTATTGAAAGAGTAAGTTAAAGCGTTGAACAACATTTAAATGTTTTTTTCATGCAGCCCATCAGTCTTGAACCTCTTATCCAAACTGGATAACAAAGACTTTCACTGGTTTAAACAAGATTTGGAGGTTCTTAAGATGTCATGCCACAGGGCTTTTAATCTAACATCAAAAACAAGGTGTGTCCTGAAGTTCCAGGATTTTTCCTGGAAGCAGGTATCAGAATTTAGCTGTGACTGAAGGGTGTGTTGCTAAATCATATTTCTCAGTAAGCCATGCCTCTGTTTGGCAGCAGGTATTAACAGTAAAATCTAAGTTGCAGATGGAGATGGGGGATGTATCATTATTTTGCTGTGTGCATTGAATATAATTTACATTAATATAATCACATTTGTATCCACCACATAGATTTACATGGTTGTATTTTAATTGACTGCACACTAAGCTGTAAAATGTACCAATTTATTTGGTACACCTGTACAATCTGATGCAATCCAATACAGTAGCCTGGAATAAATTTCATATTTGGAAAGCTATGTTAATAATCACCTTAACAACACGCATGTTAATTTGTTTAACTTCTATTAGACTGAGAAGATAAGGATTTTATACACTTGCAAAAATTAGGTGTCTGAACATTGTTTTTTTTTTGTTTTTGTTTTTTTGTTTTGGGTTTTTTTTAGAAGATGAGTTGCTGAAAACATTTCACTGTTAACCATATAATCTAATCTAAACCTTCATTACAAACACACAATGTTACACAAAAAATTGTGTTGTCAATGAAGACATCAACAGAAGACATTTTTGTTACAGATGTTACAGTAGGAAAAGCACAAGTATGAATAATACGATTAATGATAGATAAATTCCTTTTAGCTGCTTTGGTTTCAGGGTCCTGATATTGTCACGGAGTCGCACTGTCATAGGTCACTGGGGCACTTGAATAGAACAATTTTTAATGTTATTAGTAACACCTGTGCTTTTCCTACGATGACAAAGTCAAAATTTTCTGTAGTGAAAAAGGCCTCAAATTAAACACAGCTTCAGATTATATTGATGCTAATTATTCTTTCATGGGTTTGTTAAGTGGAACCACCCCAACTACATAAATATCTAGTTAAAAATTAATGTTAACTAACTGAGTTACTGATTTTATGGTTGATATTTTTTTACCTCAATCCCCAGCTTTGTAGAATTTCCATTAGAGCATCTTTCATGTTGGTAGCGACATCTGCTGCATCATTGCTGCGACATCATTGCCATCTGCTGCAGTGTCACACAGGAAGTCCCCAAAGTTGGAAAATGTTCAAATCTTATACATAGGGGCTTTAATCAGTTTATTTAATATATCCTGGTTGATTTCTTCTTTCTCACACTTGGACCTATTGTATCCTCTGGGATCCTTATCTTCCCAGTGTGGCCACAAGAGGCTGCTGAGTAGCCTACAGCATCAAAGGCATTGAAGGTCTTTCCATTCTGCACTATCATAGTGGAGCCTCCATGTCTGTAGGCATATGTAGTGATTATTAGTCAAATACTTTCCAAATGTTCAGGCCTCGCCCATGCATTAGTGTGGTATGAGAGGTGGGAGTGTCTGAAGCTAGCCTGTCCCTGGCACTTTGGTAACGCCTTTCAGCCTGTGTGTTGCAGATCTTGCCATGCTTTGACTGGGGTCTCCAGTCAAAGCATGGCAAAGCAGTCAGAGGTTAAATAAGATTTTTGCTTTATAGATGAAATCAAGTTGTACAAAACAGTTAAGGCTTAAAATGTTTCATATGTTTGTATGTTCAAGGACTCCCACTCTGTCAAGATGAGAAGTGCAAAGCGAAAGCCTGGGCTAGTGGTTGATTGTGGACTTTAGTGAGTGCGATGACAGTGAGACAGCCAGACAGCTGTGGGCACGTGCTCTTAGAAACTCCGCCTTCTACATGTTGTTGACATGCAAAAGACAGGCATGAGGAGGCTTTTAAGTGGTCACTGTTGTGACATCTGTTCTCTGTCTGGTTGAAACACCAGAGCTTGAGAGAACTAGATTTAATGTTCGACTCAGAGCAAGGCATTTGTGTCTTTAAGATGTTTCTTTATTATTGTGTTATGCATATAACGACACCTAGCTGACATGCACTTACAAGTCACCAAAAATGAATATAAACCAGATCAAGAATACATTTTAAAACACTACTACTACTACCAAGAGTCCAAAAATAAAGAATACCAGTTCACATACTGTAACTTATCCAATCAGATTTTCAGACCTTCATGCCTACAATGAATTTCATACATTACTGATAAAGCATATATAATTTTAACCTACCAGAAAAAAGGGCAGTAATGACAAATGTTGCAAACTAAAACACATCAAACATCCATTACAGTTTTTGATGTGCAGAATATTTCAGGTCAAGGTCAAGATACCAACATAGTCTAACCATGATGAGAAATGATTCATAGATAAATCAGCCTGACCACAGGAGGGAGAGGAAGTAGAACAGCAGCATTGCAGCAGCATGCTGGTCTCCTCTATAGGTTTTTCTCACAAGAGTGATCAGTCGGCTTTGACTCTTTACCAAGAGCTTTCTCTCTTCCTGTATTTCTGTTTAACTTGAGATCTCATGATGTAATAGTAAGAGGTTTGTCAGATGGATGTGAACATTTTGATTTTCACAACCATGACTCTTTCCTCCTTGTGAGCATTGGCCCTAGTTTCCACCCTCTTACCCCAGATTGATATAAAGCAACTGGTGGATAGTTTCTTTATTCTGCTGTGATGCGTCATGGCATGTGGCCACACTGTGTCACTCAATATTAAAGGGATTGTGAGGTTATATAAAGTAATACTTCTATTTTAAGACAACAAAATAAATTCCTGTATACAGATGCATTCTTCAAAGGATTACTTAAAAATTCGATTTATGTCACACTGATGCAGCCTGGAACAGCTGGTCTGACTTTGACATCAGACACTGATATAGATACCCTTGGTTCCCTTGTGTTGGCATTAGATACCCAGAACTCTGCCAGTGAGATGAGGTGTGGCAGCACATTCATCCTCTGTGTAATTTACTCTGAAACTACTTCTATTAGATGCTGCTCATTGTCGGAATAAGTAGTCATAGATGTTTTATTTACACTATGTACATTACATATTGGTTCCCTATTATGGCTTGGATTTCACTTCTGCTGCCGCACATGAACACAATATTTTTAGTAATATAGAGCAGTAGAAATAAGTGTTAAAATAACTGTTCCCTGCTGCTGCGTTTAGGATCACAGGTTATTTCTCAAGATGTCTTTTTATAACGTGCCTGGTTGCGCTCAGCAACATTGAAGCTATTTGAAGCGGGGGTTTAGGGTCATGTCATCAGTTGCCTGACATGTCGGAGAGAACCTGGTGTTAAACTGTGTCCCGCGAGTGCTTGTATTTTAGAGTCTTGGTCACTTGTGAGTGTTAAGTGTACAATTGGAAACTTTGGGTTTCAGCAAGGATTCAGTTGATTTAGGACTTGTGTGTTTTGATGTTTCACCAATGCCTTGGAAAGATAGTACAAAGAAATGTTTGGAGTTGGACCTCTAAGGCTGGTTGTAAAATGCTGCTGCAGGTTCTACATATATCAGTTCTGAGCAAAATTCCAGTTGTGTTAAAACAAGGTGAGAAAGTCAATGTAATATTTTAGATTTTTATTGTGTTAGCCTAGTTTTTGTTGTTGTTTTTTGTCTCAGTTGACCTGTTGTTTGTGCAGCATCATTCCTTTGTAAACCTACAACTGAACTGAATCAATGTTTATAAAACTGTAAACTTACTTACTTAAACTATGGTGCTCATTGTCTTCAAGCCAGTTCATGCATGGGATTATATTGCCACATAATCTGGGCTCTCACCATACTAGAGGTGTAATTGTATAACTTGTTTTCCAGGACTGAAATTATATTTGTGGGAAATTGCAGAGTCACCATAGAGTCAAATTATGGTGCTCAGTATCATCTCTGCAATCTTGATGATGCAATGTGGAAAATGTGATACAATAAGTAGCCAAAAATGCTACGGGTATCAGAAGCTGTTGTCTTTAACAAGTAATTGCGATAAATGATAAGCTTTCAATATTTACATAGTGGTTACTGAACGATTGTTATGTAAGCGTGGGTGGGCATATTTACTGTAACTCCTTATCTGCAGCTTTTTTCTTTAGTATCCTGACCCTTTGCTCCACTTATGGTGCCATAAAGGCTACAAAGACTTTTCAAAAAGCCTTCCCGATAATTGTCCTCTCTGCGGTTGCATTATAACTCGTATGCAAGGCAGCTGATCTGCTCACAACATGTTCTGCTTGTTGGCCTTCCCTGAGCCCTCCATGTTGTCAGTCAATCAGGCCTATTTTTGGCCCACGTTCATATGTATCTCAAATCCCTGTCTCAGACATCAGATTGTGGTGGATTGAGCTGGAGTTTTCTGGCTTTCTCAGCAGCACCAGTTCTGGACCCATGCGGTGAACCCGTTGTGGCTCTGCCCCACTGCTGTGCGACAGTTTTGTGTGTTTGTAGGACACGATGTATGCTTTGTATTGACAGATTGGGAAGTCCTCAGGGGAGTTTCGATCAGCTTTGCTCCACCCTTCTATAATATATTTCTCCCCACTGTGGTTCCTGTTTGCCCTGCAAGTTGTTTCTTGAATATTACAGTTTTAAAGCAGCAGTGTTGAATGCCATGTTGATTGAAGCTCACATAAAGTACAAACTCAACAACATGCAAATAGCTATCTGACTGCAGGGAACATCTAGACCTGCCAATAGTCACTAACTCCAGGCAATGTGTTTCATAATCTCATCCGTTATGTAATGACGTGAACACGACTACACACGTTTCTGTACAAGTCAGATTTAGAAGTTTAGATATTTTATGATGAGATATTATGGGCTCAGCCTGAATTCTCATGTGTTTCTGTTTGTCACAGTGACCCACTGGAGTGCAGACGTAGTACTATAGCAGCCTGTCTGACTGATAGTTACCTCTGAAGGTGATGTTGTTTGGACAGCCTGCCTGCAATGGCCCTAAGATGATTTGGTTAGTGATAATGCTTACAGGGAGCTTGTCCATTCTGTTTTTTTCAATGGGAACATGTTTCATACAATTCAGTAGGCAGCTTACATGCATAGTGTGTATTCCTGTGTCTGTGTTTTTCTCAGTCCACAGCTGTTCACACCATGTGTGTCTGTATATGTGGCTATTGCCACATATGTAAACCAACACATCACTATCCCTGCTGCTCTGTAATACCCCTGTTTATAGAACAGGCTTCAGATTTTGTTTGCCCAAAAAAGAAACCAAACAATATTACATGTGAGTTGACAGTTTCATGTGATCTACCAGGTTTTTTATGGCTTTGGTGCTTTCCTTTCCATATTTGGTTTGAATTGATTAGTGTGAACAAAAGGCAGCCAGTGTGAAAAGCCATCATAAAAATGGCTTATCAAGCATGTGCAGTGTCCTGTGTGGAGGATAACAGGAACTAGGTTTGAGCAGAAAACTGTGGAAAACTGTGGACTTTGTGATCCTGTCATCTAAAAATAATATGGGTGTGTTTTCACCTTCTGTGTACAATAACATGAACAAATATTGGTTTATTTACATAGTCTAATAATGTGGACATCTCTATACTATTTCTCTTTAATTAACATTAACAACAGCTGGCGTACAGATGTTGGGCTTTCCCTGCGTACAGTCCGTGCAGTGAAGGCAACCCCAAAGCTGTTAGATCAGCGAATTTATGGAGAATTGATGTAATTGCCATCACTCCAAGACAGCAGCAACCGGAAGCGGATGTTTGTTTGAGGATATACAGGGGATGAACATGCACCCTTGTTTCTCCAGATCTAGTTTCTTGGATTGCCAAAACAGTTCTTGTTGGTGCTTTTAATAGGCGCAGAGTAGTTCAGTCATCTTTCTTTGAATTTGACATGTCCCCCCTCCCCTGCCATTGCCCATCAACTATAATAAGACATGGAATGGCTGGCAGCCCAAGCTTGCAAAGGGAAGGCAAAACAAAGACCACCATAAGATAGGAAGCAGAATAGTTGAATATATATATGTTTTATAGTTGTGTATGTATCATCTGGTGATTTGACCTACACTCTCAGGAAAACTAAGTAGTGTACCTTGGTTTATTTCTTTATTTTCCCATGCCTTAAAAAGTATATTTTGTCTGCTTGCTGTTCTCATGAATTATACTTTAAGGCAGATTTAGTAAAGTAACACGGTTTTATTTAAGACTGTTAATCGACTAAAATGTTTTATCACGATTAATCTCATGACCATAGTTATTCGCAAATTAATCACACATTTTTTATCTGTTCAACATGGGAGTGGACAAGATATGCTGCTTTATGCAAATGTATCAATTTATTGTTGGAAATAAATTAACAACACAAAACAATGACAAAGATTGTAAGAAACCCTCACAGGTACAGCATTTAGCTTTTTAAAAATATGCTCAAATCATCTAAATGTTCTATTACTTCAGCACTGATTAAAGATCACTCCCTGGATCCCTCGCTTAAAAAGCAAATCACACAATGTAATCACAAGGGTGTGCTATGGGATAAAACAGGATAATACAAATAAATACATATTAAACAATAAATAAAGTGAGCAGGAAACAGTGGAAAGGGAGTATAAGAAAGAAAATTACTTTCACTCTTTGGTCATCATAAAAGTTGTATATCTTCGATATGGTGGTGGCTCTCGATGGCAATTCATAAGTAGAGTCGTTATTATGTCACTCTCGTCCTCCACAATGTTAACTGGCCTGCAAGCTGGAGCCACCCATTTAGCTATTGCTGTTGAAATTTTGCTGCTTACAGGTTCGTATATGGGTTTCCCTCATACACGCTCAAGCGTGGTTTGCTGCAAGCGGGATGGTTCGGGGCTAACAAGGCTGTCTGCATTAGCATAGGCTGTGTGCTTCGCTAGCAAATGGTATTTAAAACTAGATGTACTCTGGTGGTAACTCAATTTACATCAACAGTAACTACAAATAACCTTGGTCCTGTCGACAGACCCGTCTGACAGGGCTTTAACGCTGAACTTGCCATTCAAAATACCTTTTTCTTTATCCTTTGTTCTTGCTAGTTGACAGAACCTGCTTTAAAACAAATTTGTGGTAACGTGTTATTATCATGTTAACTTTGACAGCCCTAGTCACTTCAGGAGGGTTTATTTTGAATGTTCCCATTAGCATCTGGAGGTGTCCAGTCTGCAGGGCGCAAGGCACAGTAATATTTCTCTGAATCATTTGGTAATTTGGGAGATTTTCAGAGGGGGAGTGTCATCGTGGCTTTGAGGTGCATCCTTCAATTGGCTTCTGTGGCTGCTGCAAGCTGCAACAACAGGTCTGTCTCTTTACATAACCTTCCATGAGCACTGAGGAATGCAAACTGGAAAGGGCAGATCCATTGCACACACCCCTCCCATCCCACACATGCAACTGAGTCCCACACACATACACCCTGTCACTCCTTATCTCTCCAGCAGCTTTGAGGCAAGCTCTCCCTGACCCCGTGTAGTGTGTGTGTGTGTGTGTGTATATGTATGTTATGTAGAGACTGGGACAGAGCAGCAGGCAGAGTTGAGATTGTGCGACCAGATCTGGAATGGGAGAGAGAGTCACAGTAGCAGCTGCTCTCTTGCATTAAGAGGCTCTCACTCTGACAGAGGACAATCACAGGGACACAGACAGAGAGAACTTCTACTGCCGCAACTACCTTCTTCTGACCGCGCTGACTGCAACTGAGTGATTTGTACAGTCAAGAGGATAACACTGGATTGAGTATTGTGTTTGTGTTCCCCCGCCGTGTCTGGCGCAAGGATGAGGATGAGGGAGCTGTCTCTGCGTCAGGACCCTGACCTGAGGAAGGAGTTGGCTCTGCTGGCACGTGGCTGTGACTTTGTTCTGCCCTCTCGATTCAAGAAGAGGCTCAGAGCCTTCCAACAAGGACAGGCAGGTGTTTGTAGGAGTGTACTGTCTGCCATACAGGCTTTACTGGCCTGTCAACCAATAGGCAGGTCTATTATTGTAGACTAGTATTTGTGGGCTTCATGTCTTGGTATTCACATTGATTTGTAGTACTGCTCTCTTGTATTACAGGCCACTGTTAAACTACAGTAATTGTACTAATTCCTCACTGTTACCCATTATTCATTACAGTATTGTTGGGGCCATTTGCACCTTTATCTGTAGTCCAACCTGGTCCTCAACACACAGGACAAATAAGCAGTTTTGTCACTTTCTCTTGACATTTGAACTGTAGTGAATACTTTTGCAGTTTTTTGGGGGCAAGGTACAGAGAGATGTGAGACATGAGTTATTGGATGTTGTTTCATCTTGTGCGGTATGTTGTGCTCAGCCGCTTTACTGTCCTCTTTCAGACCACATCATTGGGAATGTGTAAAATGTCATGGGGCTTAGCAGTTGTGCTCAAGAGCTCTGCTAGTGGTTAGCATGAAGCAAGTGAGAGGGGACAGTGCGGGGCAGGGCAACAGAAGATGTTTATGTCCTTTTATAGCCATAGCTGACACCAACACACATGACAGAGAAGAGCAGAGGATTAGCAGCATTTGTCATTTATCAGGTTAAACTAAGCAGGATTCCACTGACAGAGAAAGACATTTTCAAACATCAATGATAACGTTACATACATGTAGAAATTGACGTGGCTAGATTCAGCCTCCTTATGTTATGGATCATATTGTTAAGTGTTAAATTGTTGCAGAGCTGATGTTGCATGTAAGCTCTGTCAAATCTAACCCGAGGTGCGAACAATGGGTAGGTTGTGCGGGACCAAAACAAACAGCAAGATGGTATTTATATCGTTTAGCAGTGGACTGTGTGGGTGTGTTTGTGTGATTATTAAAGACCATGGAGAATGAGCCAGTTGGCACATTCTTGAGTCACGTAAATAGTCTTTGGGTATGAGATGACGATTGAGACCAAAGCTGCTCAAACTGTTTTTAGTAACTGGATAAATCGTGCATCATAACAACACATTTGGATCTTAATTTCATTTTACCAATGAATATGATCTCCTCATAGTATTTCAGCTGTTCTCAACTGATGAGGTAATCATACTGGTGTAGAATCAGATTTATCATAGCATTAAGACCAGGATACCATGTTAACATGATCCCATGTCATTGTTGAAAGTTGAGTTGAAAGCATGGACTGTTTTCCAGTGTCATGATTGAAGAGTTTAATACCACATGCTACACAGGCCTCACACTCAAAGCTCTCATTTTAGGTCCTGGCGGAAATAGTTAAAAGGACACTCACGCAGACGTGTCTAAGCTCTGATATCTATGTTACTGGGAAGTGTGGCACTTTGGGGTGACATTCATTGGAGTTACAATTGAGTTGGATACATACAGAGTGGGGAGATAGAAAGCCTTGTAGCCTAGCCTTGTATCCAATAATCCAAACCCCTACTGTACCTCTTGTCTGCAGATCATACTTTAGCAACACACACACACACACACACACACACACACACACACACACACATAGCACATGCCTGGCCTGCTTCTATCTTCAGGGCTGTCATTAACAACTACTGTTTTTCTGTAATCAGATATGCTGTTTAAACCTAACCAAGGTGGCTCTGCTCATTTTATCTGTTCTGTTTCTGGGTTTCCTTGAGGCACACACATTCTAGCATCACAACATTGCAATCTTTTAGTCATTTATCAGGGCTGTTCTCCACTGAATAAAACACTGGTGGACTAATAGTGATATGACTTGTTATACTAAGGCCTTTTGACATGACATTGCAGGAATAGCAGGAGTAATTAATAGCATTAATAGTGTCCTTATTCCATTCAGAGGTGTCAGTTCCATGGCCTTCTTATTGTGTATGCTGGCTCACAGACAGCTTACTGGGACAATTGAATGGAACAGAGCCATTGTTAATGTTATTGGTGTCATGTGCTTTTCCTGCTGTGTCAAGTCAAAATGTCTTTTGTGAAAAGGCCAATTTATTCAGTTCTGTTTCCAAAGTAGTACTGTCCCTCTCCAGATAAATGCAGTCATTAAGGGGGGCGTGTTAAAATGTTGTACCTATTAAATATCCAGTCAGGTTTTTTTTTTTGAGCATGTAGTTTTATAAATATTTTAACATGGATCATAACATGAAGAGTTTGACTTATTAATGAAATGTAAGTGATCTGTGACAAACTAAACAAATAGCATCAGAAAACATAAACTCTGATGGTGGTTGTCTTGTCTTGTCTTGTCTTGCATATCTCATGTTGTTTGGAGATGCTATTTTGATTACAGTTAGATCACAGATTATGCTGTTAAAGATCAAATTATATTTGTATATATTATTGCAGTACCACAGATGTGATGATCATTTTCCAGTAATGACTGATGACTTACTAATTTCCCATTTAGATACCAAAACAAAAGACCCTTTAGATGACTTAACTGAAATGGGTCATTCCTATAATTTATTTATTTATGTATATATGTTTATAATATAAAAATAAAGTAGTACATCTGTCAGTAGATTAGCATGTATAGATATTATTTCTGAATGTCCTCAGCCCTATCCAGCATTATCATGTTATCTTATCCTTTATTTCTTAAATTCCTTGTAGACATAATTTAATGGATAAAAATGTCTTTTAAAAGTTGCAAAAGTCAATTAGGTTTTCTGCAACAGACTAAAATCATTGTCTCATCCAGTCTATGCATATTAATGTCAGTTTACGCATCCTAATTGAAATCTGTTACAGTGGGACAATCAGTTAGAGGGGAACATCTATCACAGAGGTATCTATTAGATAAATGGATAATAGTTAGACTTGTTGAGTAATCACAACTCTTCCCTGATGGACCCGGAGGCTGCTGAGCGGTGTGGTTACATGAGTGCTAGTAATGTAGAGTTTGCAAAGGCGAGCTCTAGCACATGCTGGAATGTTTGAGCTGAGATGTATTCGCGTCTGCTAGCATCAGTGGCTAACAGTTTATTTCTGTGTTTGTCTCAGGCGCAGGTGAGGACCGAGGAGCCCGTCACCACAGCGCTAAGTGAAAGCATTCCAAAGTTCTACTTCCCACAGGGCCGGCCCCAAGCCAACCTCAACATCGACAGCCTCATTTCCAAAATTGAGAAAATATTTTCCCAATTCCCAAATGAAAGGGCCACCATTGAGGACATGGGGCAGGTTGCCAAGGTGAGAATGTGATTTGTAGCATGGAGGTTCAGCTGCCACCCAACAAATTATTTTCATTAGTACTATTTAGATCCTGACTTTAAGAATGTTTGCTGATTTTAAACCCCACGGAAAATATTATCTCCATCTCCCTGAGGAATGTGAGCAATGGCTTGAGGGGAACCTAAGTTGCAGAAGAAAATGACAGCTAGGTTTCCTCAGGGAAGTCTTTAAGTGATGCAACGCTGCTTTTCAACAGTATTATATATCATTGTGCTGTTCTTTTCTAGATTTAAGGTTGCGTACATATCTAGGAAGTTTAAGTGCCTATTTAATTTATTTCTCCTCTTCTTTACATCAACACCAAACATCGCTCCGTTTCTCCTGCTTCTTTGTCTCCTCAGGCCTGTGAGTGTCCTCTCTACTGGAAAGTGCCATTGTTCTGCTCGGCTGGAGGCGACAGGACGGGCTTCGTGTCTGTTCACAAATTCGTGGCTATGTGGAGAAAGTAAGACAATGGCTTCTCTTAATTTCAGTGGGCCACTAGTGCACTCACTCAAATGGCCTATACAATCTCAGCTGAACAATAATGACCACTCTCTGGTGATCACAGACACTGCAAGCAGCTATCTGCTATTATGACACTTTCCTTTAGATTTCTAAACAGTAATCGTTGATCACAAAGGCCTCACAATCACCCGCAAGGGAAAGGTCGCTGTATTTGAATATACAGTATTTGAATGAAACCATCCATTCAGTGTCTTTCTATGTTAAATTGAAAGGAATACCATAGGGCTTTTGTAATAGCGGGTGTGACTGAATACTGTTGTATGCTATAGGCATGCTCTTGTATTAATGTGTGAGCCTCCAGAGAACTGGACAGACCTGCCCTTTGACTCAAACTCATGACTGAGCCATTCTTAGATGAGAGGCCACAACAGACGCTTGCATTATTTCTCTGTCACTACCATAACACTCCACGCTTATAATTACCCAGCAGCAATTCAGAATCCTAATTTCAGAATGTATTATACTTGCACTTTCCCTTTTGAGGGGAACAATTTCCAACAAGAATCATGAAAAAGGTAGAAGGAATATAAGAGGGAAAGAGGGAGTAACCTTGCAACCATCTGTTCTCTCTTTTCTTCCCCAGAACTCTGCAGACCTGTCACGATGACGCTTCTAAATTTGTGCACCTCTTGGCCAAGCCTGGCTGTAATTACCTGGAACAAGACGACTTTATTCCATTCCTGCAGGTACTGGTTGCAGCACACCCAGGGAGAGGGCTGGACTTGGCAACTCAGGATGGCAAAATTGCATTGGCTTGGGTTGTGCGAACTGGACTTAATTTTTGGACTGCCCTGCTGCGGTAGTGTTTTTTCATGTGGTGGAAGACTAATTCAGGGACGTTACTGTAAGACAGTAATATAGTGGAGGGGAGTATACTGAAGGGAAATTTCACTGGTGCGAGACTCAAGCTCAGCCTAAATTAACCAGGGGAAATGGAAATGCGTCTCATGTAATACACATATTTAGCACCAAAATTATACCAGAAATCATGCACACAGATAATCAGATTGCTTAGAAGAATAATATTATAATTGACTTTTTGGTTGGTCTTACCATGTAGACCTACTGTGCTTGTTGTTTCTATTCTTAATCCCCCTGGCAAGCTGTTCGTGCACCACACCTGCCCCGCCCTACACCTGATTCATTTTCATGCTGGCAGGAGCGGCTGGCCTGAGCTGAACACCCGTTAGCATACCAGCAGAAATGGCTTGTGGCACACGCTGTTTAATTTGTATGGTTCCGCTCAGCGAATCGCTTTTGACTGTTTTGATGAATGAAAGGCGGATTGCAGTGGAGTAGATTTGACTGTCCCCGCCTGTTTCCTGTGCCCTGTGATTTATGTGTTTCTCTATGATTTAATTTCTCACAGTAAGAGTCAAAGAGGCACGACGGCTGCCCTGAAATAAGGCCTTTTAATTTCATTGCCGCCTTCGCATTTATGTCAACACTTCTTTCCCGCAGTGGAAAGGAAGGGGGTAGAATAAAGAAAAGACATGGGGGAGTTTCATGGCAAGAATATAACTACAGTTTGTTTGAAATGCAGCACACCCCCTGTGACTTTATGGCACGAGGAAGGAGAGAAGGTTAAGCGCAGTCACCAGCACACATCTTTTCTCTGGCCTTCCCACCACTTGGCTGACAAATCCGAGGGGCTAAAGCTCATCCCAAAGCCAGCTGACCCAGTGTTTACTTACTTCTTAAGAAACATTTAAATTTGATGCCCCCCCCCCCCCCCAAGAAGCCCCGGAGCTTTTTCTTCACTTAGCCAATTTATAAAGCATATGGCAAAACAGAGTGATGTAGATAGATTCTGACGTTTGAATAAGTATGCATTTATATGCCTACTCCAAATGTCATGTGTTCTGTGTAGCAAAAGAAAGCCAGATGTGGTTTTCCATTTAACTTCTCTCTGAAAGTAACAGCAGAATGTAACTGAACGTATGTATTTGTTACTGTAGTAAGCGCAGCATGTGTTAGAGTTGTTCTTTTATATTTGTGTTTGTAAGTGTTGTGGGGTTTGGTATGGAAATGAGGCAGACGTGCAGCAGAGACTAAGTAAAGCCGGGCTCAGACTCCAGGAGTTTTAAAATCCTAACCAATTTTGAAATCGGGTTGCATCACGCACATAAGGACAAACTTCACAGATGTTGTTCTCTCTACAAGATTTGAAAATAATGGAGCATCACCCACTACAGGATATCATTAAGATCATCGTGCCAGAGGGAGCAATGCACCACCTCATGTGATCTCATGGGGAAGCAGATGTAAACAAAATGCTTTGCAGTGAGAAAAAACAAGGCGAAACCAGTCTAGATGAAAAAATGGTTGGGGAGATGCGGTCAACACGGGTTGTCTGTTCTACAGCAAGAATTGGAGGAGAGATTTTAAATGTCAGTTTTAATATCTGTCAACAGTAGTATGCTAGCTAACGTTAGCCTCAAGGGCTAGAATGTTTACCGTCGCTTGGCAACGCCATCAGCTCTCTCTCATTGACTATTGTGGTCCTGCTTGGAAAGCAGTGACATAATCATCCAGATTTTAAATCCTAAATATCAAACATGTTTGAAATTATCGGGGCGGCCCCGAGGAGTCTGCGAGCAGTTCTGGAGGTTTAAGACTGTTCTGTACCCTCCTCACATTACCAGATAATCTGGGCCGAACATCAGTACCATCCATCGGTACCACACCAGATTTCTCCTCCAATTGTCAGGAGGGGTGAATCAGGGATAATCGTCCCAAAACCCCTGTAGTCTGAGCCCGGCTTTAGCTGATGTTGATTTGTGTTTTCAGGATGTGGTGAACTCTCATGCAGGCCTGGCCTTTCTAAAGGAGGCACCGGACTTCCACTCAAGATACATCACCACGGTATAGTGCAATATCACAAATGACCGCACATTACTACTGAACAGTTGCAAGTAGTGAAATATTAAAATGGCACTGCATTGATTAGGTTTTGCTCTCACATTACTAAGTTGTAAACGCTAACATTGTCAACTGTTTTTCAGGTGATTCAAAGGATATTTTACAATGTGAACCGGTCATGGACTGGAAAGATAACATGTTCTGAGCTCAGGAAAAGTAACTTTCTTCAGGTATATGACTCTAAATTCTCTGAATATCTTTTTCCATTTGTACTGAAATGCATTTTGACTATTTTACTGTGGGTGTCTACAGGTCCTTAAAACATCTAAAAATGTCTTTTAACTTTCTGTTTTTGTACACTAATCTCTTTCTGTCATAAATGACACTTGTGTTACTAATGTGAGGTTTATTAAAGACAAATCCAGTTTATGTTAACTAGGATTTTATAATTTTTATGTTCAAGTTGAACCTGGAACTTGGTGGGAACTGGTCCGTAAACTATAATGGATGTTTACAGCATTATGAGTACAGTTGTAGGTTGTAATTTTACCAATAATTAATAACAAATAAATTTCACACACAGAGTTCTGACTGTAACTTTTTTCCTGCTGTAACAGAATGTGGCGTTGCTGGAGCAGGAAGAAGACGTCAACCAGCTGACAGAGTTCTTCTCTTATGAACATTTCTATGTTATCTACTGCAAGTTCTGGGAGCTGGACACTGACCATGACCTCTACATAGACCAGAAGGACCTGGCGCGACACAATGACCAAGGTGCCCCAACACACCTCACTCTCTTCAAGAGAAGTGACTCAAATTTCACAGTTTATTAGTTTGTTATTTTTAGTTATTTCAGCAGCATGTCATTCTGGATGTCATTTCAGCATGCGTGTTGCAAAGATAACTGCAAATCATGCAAGATGAGTGCTGATAGTGTGAGTGCTGATACCTTGTCAGAAAGAGACCAGTTAACTTTCCTGTCACCTTCCTGGCACTTCTTGGCAAACTACCGTCAGCAGGCCGAAACTACCGTACATGTAACAATAAAAAATCTCCGCAGAAGTTATTTGTTCCAGGTTTACTGCTCACACACAAACACATACTCAAGAAAAAGACTTGTCTTTGACGCTTCCTCCCCACACACTCCACACCACATGTTCTTGGTTGATGGTCTGAGTGAGGCAGGGGAAATGAGACACAAGATCAATAAGAGAGCAGCATATATACTCTGGTCGAATGACGCCATGTCTGGAACAATTTCTACCACTATGGTCAAAATGATGACCAGAGGATTTATAGCATTGTCAAGATAAAAAAGAGCCACACTAGCCAGACTGGATTTACAGTCTGTGAGAATGGTTTACATGTGTTGAAAAAGTTGTACATTAACTGAGAAAACTGTTGTCTAAGAGTCTGGATTGTAAGTAATCTCTTGTTTCATATTTTCCAGCCATCTCCCATAAGATGATTGAGAGAATATTCTCAGGAACAGTAACAAGGTAAGTGAAGAATGTCATTGAGTTCAAAGTATACTCGTCATAACTAGCAAACAATTATTTTATTTTTTTATTTTATAGAAAAGGCACAACTTATGTTTTTGTTTCACTGCTGGTTTTAGAAATGATTGTGTGGTTTATCCATCAGGGACAGGCGGGTGTATAAGGAGGGGCGGTTGAGTTACGCTGATTTTGTGTGGTTCCTCATCTCCGAGGAGGACAAGAAGACTGACACTAGGTATTTAGACACACAGTCACACCGATTGCATCACCTATCTCTTCACAGTATTTATTTATTTTCTCAAATGCACCTCCGCTCTCTGCCTTTATCTGTGTTCAGTTTAGAGTACTGGTTCCGCTGTATGGACCTGGATGGGGACGGTGTGCTCAGCATGTACGAGCTGGAGTACTTCTACGAGGAGCAGTGTCAGAAGCTGGAGACCATGGCGATCGAGCCCCTTCCCTTTGAGGACTGCCTCTGCCAAATGCTTGACCTCGTCAAGCCCGAGGTCGAAGGTCAGACCCTTTTTACAGTTACACACACGCAGAAGTTCACGCACCAAGTTGGACAGGTTGCCCTTTTTCCACGGTGACAGCGGCAGACACACATACACATTTTTAGGCCAGGCCATTGATCATTAGCTGAGAGACCAGTTATAGATGACCAACTGATTGACTGATCTGGACTGCCTGCTGTCAGCTGTTAGTGTCATCCACACTGTCAACAAATTCCCTCCAGCACTCTGCTTTGCCACTATGCCATTTAGAAGACACCAGTCCATGGTGAGGGAATGCATGTTTAGTATTGATAGCGACAGCAAGAATGTGCCCCTTAGTCGACCTGGTGGGGCGGCGTACAAGTGAAGCTGTGTAATATAACATGTAATATTAGATGTAACAACTTCACTTCACTGGGTATTTCAGGCTGATGTTGGACAGCACAGCTTTCATCAGTTTAACAGATTTAAAAGTTTGTTAAAATTTCATTAAATGTGACTTGAGGAGATTTAGCTCTGTGGTTGATTGATTGATTGAAAGATTTACGACATATATAAATAAATAAATATGTGCACAGCCTCAACCAGGAGGCATCATATCTTTGTACAGTAGTTGTCAAAAGGATAAAACACAATAAAGCTCAAGAGCTTATTTCCATTGTGGTTCAGTCATATGAACTTAAAGACTCGCTGTAGATGGAGATTTTACATGTGATGACGAGTGTGACATAATATGCAGATTGGACGAGTCTGATGGTGTTTACATGAACAAATCAGAGTATGTTTGAAATGGCAGTGTTAAGGAAAGCAGGACTCTTTCTTCAACCACAAGTGCTCTTTTCAAATACAGAAAGTAGGATTTTGACTACTATTGGGAGATAAGAACCACATCACTCCATTTCAGGCATCTCATAACAAGTTATCTGTTGGTTTAGTGTATATTCATGACTTTGGAAGCACAAGGATGCCTTATCATTAGGAAAATCACATATCTTTAACTCCGTATGAGCGAGGAGGCAGACTCCGAAGGCTACAGTTTGTACAGATTTGACACAGTTCTGAATAAGTTGGGCAGTTAACTGATGAGTATTTTGACCAGTGATTTGGCGGGGGGGATTAATTGATAATAATGAACAATCATTAGTTGCAACCCTAATTTGTCAAGTCCATTTTATTTGTATAGTCCAATATCACAAATAACAAATGTGCAGTACAGCAATACAACATCTTCTATCCTTAGACCCTTCAACATATTCAACATATTGTGGCACAACAATTTTGTGATGTGATCAGTAGGCTAGAGACCACATCTTTAACCCCTGACATACTATAAGATAAACGGGGCAGACAAGCCGACATCTACTGACTCAGCTAAATTTCAGGCCAATTGTATAAGTTAGATTGGATGAAAAAGTCAGGCTAAAGACCTTGTAATGAGAGCTCTGAAATAGTTTAATAATAACCATAAATCTTCTGTCACTGAATAAGTCACTGACTCTAAAGTCCCTGTTTTATCCCGTCTAGGTAAGATCACTCTGCGGGACCTTAAGAGGTGCAAGTTGTCCCACATCTTCTTCGACACTTTCTTCAACATCGAGAAGTACCTGGACCACGAGCAGAAGGACCCTTTCTCTGTCATAAGGGTAAGGTTAAACTCTGATAGGACGTCATCAGGTGTGAGGAGGCATCATGACTTGTTTTCCTGTCATAGGTTGAGCGGATCGTGTAATTTGTCATGTTTTAAAGGAGCTGGAGCAAGACGGGCAGGAGGTCTCAGACTGGGAGAAATATGCGGCAGAAGAGTACGACATCCTAGTGGCTGAAGAGGCTGCCAACGATCACTGCAATGATGTGTAAGTCTGACTTTACTCATTGGTCTGTCAGATTTGGCTTATAATAATAATAATAATAATAATAATAATAATACATTGTTATGTTAATTTCACATGTTAATTGCTGCTGGAGATAAAAAGGATATCACACAAATACAGATTTATTTTTAGAATCAACAATATGGCAGATGTAAGGTAAATCCATGTGATTAATCGTGTGACCACTTGGCGTGTTACTCCTACACTTCAGTGTAAGAGGAAGAGGTTGCTTAATTAATGTGTCTTCAGTGAACCATTTTTTTACTCCTAATTTGGCTCTTTAGCACATTTTAAGTTCTTACAAGTTTGATAAATACGAGCCCTGAACATTGTGTAAGCTGTTGTAATTACAAATTACAAATATTAGTCATGATTATCACTGCTTTAGGAACAATATTGTATGATAATAAAATGTGGAAACATAAGATTTAATATATACTTGCAGACATTTAATAGAATGTTTTTGACGTTATGGCAGGAAAAGCACAGGTCTAATGTGCAGTCAGACAGTGAAGGCTCAGTCCACAGTTCATGTACTCAGAGATAACAAAGCTTACATTGTATATTTTTTAAGTAGTTGTAAGATCAGCTAAAGGCAAGTTGACTTCAAGCAATTCTCTAACTGGATAATGTACATAGCAGACTGACAGAGCTCGATGTCTCATTGCTAAGACTGAGGAATATTTCCAGCAGCAGAGCCTCCTCGGAGAGTGAGTCAGTGATAGATGAGGCTGTTGACAGGTATGTTGTGTGGCATTATAGGAACACCACCGACTTCTAAAGACATGCTGCTAACCAGAGCAGGTAAGACACTCAGGGTACCAGCAGGGACTAAGTGTTCTCCTCCTCCTTCTCTCTGGGCGAGTCTAGTCCTAAACCCACTCCTAGCTTCCACCCACACCCCACCAATCTGAGCATACTGTTGACAGCAGCTAGTTGTTTTGTTGGCCGGCACAGTATCATGCGTATGTGGCTATGTTGAAGAGCTGGGAGTCTGTTTTTGAACCAGACAGCTTCTGTTTTTATCCTTCCTCTTCTGAAGTTAAGAAAAGCTCTACTCCTGCACCATCTCTGTCCATGCCTTCATGTGGTGCTCCTTTGTCCTTTCCAGTCACACTAGTTTGTTGAAAATCTCCTGTCTGTTTTAAAGAAATAGTTCCACGTTTTGGGAAATGTGTTTATTCACTTGCTTGCTGAGGGAGCAAATAAGCACATTAATGTCAAATCATGGCTTTAATGCTGTTATCACTGAGCACATTGACCAGAGTAGGTAGTGCTCTGAATGTGTTTGAATGAAGTTATCAGTCTTTTCTGATAATCTGTTCTGTTGTCAACATATGTTCAAAGCAAGCTCTATTTCTGAATGATTTATGACTGATCTTTTTCTCCGTGCGTCTGTTTAGGTATGATAATCCTTTGAGCCCTTTAGGGCAGCACATCTCAACTGAGCTGGGTCTGACAAAGAGACACTTCTTTGAGATCCCCAGTCCACACTGCAACCTGGACCTGGATGAATACGAATATGAAGACGACTTCGAATGATGCTTGATATTGAAGCGTTTTCACACAAGCCTGCTGAACACCGTGCGCTCCCAGAAACAGAGCTCAGGCAGCAGAGTTAGTGGTCGAATCGCACCAAGCCAGAGATTCGCAGGTTCAAGCCCAGGTCCTATCCTGCGGAACAGGACACACACTTCACCAAACAGGGAGTGAACACAAAAACCAGAAGACAGTCAGAACACTGGAGGGATCAGATGTGCTGACACGTTATCATACATGACTAACAGGAAATGTGAATCACTCATTAAGGCGTAGTCGGAGCAGGTTATTCTTCGCACTTTAATATTCACATCTGTCACGCTTCAGAAGTCACCACAGGGGACTTCGTATGTCACAAGCAGCACGTTTTAGACCTTTGCTCCATCCCCAGATGTTAACACAGGAAAAGTTGTGTTTTGCATGCAATTATGTTTGGAGCGAGTGTTGTTTCGTCTAAACGTCAGTATTAGGTAGTAATCACATTCACTTGAGCTAAATCATATTTGTTACAAACTGGAGCTCCCTGAATTGTCAGACAGAAACCATGTTTGTCCGGTTTGCAACTAATTATCATTTGAAGTCATTGGCTAATTTTACATTCCAGTGATCATAACTGAAGCTACTTTATAAGAACGTAAATCCAGTCATATGGTTCGTTGAAATGAGAAGTTACTGTAAATGCCAAACATGCCACCGTTAAGCCTGCTGTACACACACACACACACACACACACACACAGTGTATGCTGTACAGGTCTGTATTCATTATGACATGGACTTATTGTATGTGTGAGATGGGGTTATAACTTATTAGAGATGAATTTATAAATAACTGTAAATATTTGTGCTTGCTGTGTTGTAAATGATTTGGGCAAGTGTTTTAGACAGATTCTTTTTTCTATGTTATAAAGTGCTTAATTTGAATGTACTTTGACAGAACAAAAGGAACCAATTTTGAAATGTTTTGCTTCTCTTTAAATGAATAATAAAGCCTTAGTTAATGAAATTGAGTGTGCACTTCAGTTTGATCCATCTAGTAAAAATGTCTCGGTTGAATACCACAACCACAATGACGTTTCCAGACAACTTTGCTGGTGATTTATACTGCTCCATCACGATACAGTAACTGCTGGTGTGCTCAAAACAAATGTATGTATGTATATTAAAGGTAATGAAACGCTTTTTAATATGATCTGTCTTGTAAAAAAAAAAGTCTGCATGCTATTAAGTGGTATTTGTAGATATGAATATGTTAAAGAAAATCAGCTTGGGGAGACGTGATTGTTTAAACTTTTTTATTTAAATTAAATTACATTAAATATATAAGCAGTGTTTGGCAAAACTTAACCCAATCATTTCCTATAAGGAGCAATAATAATAATAAAGTGGCAGGCAGGGCAATAAAGCATAATTTTTAATTCACACTGTAATACTTGTGCAAATCTTGGACCAGAGTGTGATCGCAGGGCCAAGCAAAAAAAAGATGATGTATCATCCAGTGTTACTTGGAACATTCAAGTACAGTATAAAATTATATATGGGGGGAAAATCTTTATACATACTGATACAGTTGGTCCCCAAATCAAAGTGGTCTGTGAATAAAATATATTTGACCTTAGTCAAATGTAATCTGGCATTCTTTAAAGGATGAGGCTGGCATTATTCTTCATTTTCTATGTTGTCAACAAATCCCATGAAAAGACTAAAACCAACTATGCATTAGTCCTTTTCTCAGTGCTTCTCAACTTCCCTACCCTGTCTGTGGCACTCAACCACAAGCCAGTTGCTCCCTACTTAAGTCATCCGTATTTAAAAAAAAAGGGTCACAAAATTATAATTGCATGTTTTTAAATGTTTAGTAATTTCCTAAAACAGCTGGGTACTGTAGTTTTTAGCACATGTAACTAAAACAGGAGTAAATAATGCATTTCATGGGGACTATTTTGGCCTGTGAATTAATACACATTTGGTGCTCTTGTCAGTTTAGTCGGTGTATGTGAGATTGACTCAAAATAAACTACATTGCCCATGTTCATCATAATGAAGGAACATGTCATCCAGTGCAACACTGTGTCTCATTTATGTGTTTTTATTACATTCTGAACAACAATCAAGGTTTATGGCACAGAGGAATAAACTATATGAAGCTTTGGCTACACAGGCAATACTTGTTAGAAGGATAACATTCATTTAATTGGTTTGGGATTTTTTTTTTGACAATAAGAAAAATATAGAATATGGCCAGATATGTTATGTAAATGTACAAAAATTGGATACTGGGATTTATGGGCGTCAGAACAGCCAAGACACTAGTTACAAGGTGCAAAAAAAGAAATCCATCTCTCTCAGACATGATTTCCAGTTTAGACATGAGCACCAATTCTCCCCAACCTCCTCATACTTAAAGTTCAACTTCCACTGTGTCGTCATCCGCCTCGTTGCCGGTGCTGAGGACGGATCCCTCAATGGTCGGTCTTCTTGCGGGAGGTTCCACTGGGACAGAAAATGGATCCATATCGGTTGTCTTCTCCTGAGAACTGAGGAGATAGATGAGGGTACAGGAGTTAATGTGAGCAAAATGAAGAAGACTTGGTTTGCAACTGGTTTTTAAAATAATAAATTAATAATTATCTGAATGTGAGGAATAATTCCTGAGCCTCACCTTGTGCTAAAACCAGATCTTTGAACTTTACTAACTTTGGACTCAACCGGGCTGAACGGACAGGGAGACTTGCTTCCTTAAAAAACAAAAAAGATACACACGTGATGCAGCTGGTGGCAAAAACAACATAAATCTGTGCTTGACTTTCTTGTTTAGTGAAGTACCTTCAAGTTTTTTGGAGAAGGGAGAGCGATTAGGCAGGTAGGGCTTCCTATCAGAGCTAACGTAGGACACGGCGTCCTCCCCTTCAGCGACAGCCAACAGGGAAGCTCGATAGTAGATAAGTGGCTGCCAGCACTCCTCCCTGAGGTCTACAATGTGCTCTGCAGTGTGCTTTTGCAGATAGGAGAACCTGCACGGACACACACACACTTTAAGAAACTTCAGAAAGCCATATTTAGGATGTTTAAAAGCTTGTTTATACTCCATGTACTGTACATTGCGTGCAGCACTCACACTGTCTTCTTGTCTGGTTTGAGCAGTTTGCTGGAGAACTCGCTGAGTATGGTCAGGTAGGAGAGGTACGGTGGCGTGGGCGTTTCTGGGGTCTGGCTGAACTCTTGGAACACAAATTCTATGCCATTCCTGCACAAAGTAACACACAAGCTTTAGGTACAAAAACCCACCAAAACACATTCGTGTCGAGAGAAACGAGATCCCCATGCTGACCTGTGGATCATGACGACACACTCGCGAAACTTGACGAGGTCCCCAAGCGTGAGGGCAAAGCGCCTGGCCAGCTCCTTGATGCTGGTGAAGGTCTGGACTCCTGGGTGAGGCCTCCCTCCGCTCTCCTGCTCCCGTTTAAGACGCACAAACAGCTGGGGAACGAGGGGAAATACACATCAGCATCTCTCAGCTGTTGCGTGTCTGAAGTGTATTTTTTGTTATGTGTATGGACAGACTTCAGTGTACCTGCTGCAAACAGAGCACCAGCGTACGAGCACTCTCTATCTTATCTATCTGTCTGGTCCTGTACATCGTCTCCTTGATGATGTCTCCAAAGTCGTTATAGTGCTGCGGACAAAGAGAAAGAAAATAATATTAGACACTCCTGCCTGAGATCTGTACAAACATTAAAGGAATAGTTCACACTTTGGAAAATACTTTTTCCTGCCGACAGTTAGGTGAAATGATTGATGCCACACAGACGGATCTGTTGGAGTTAGCCCCAGATTGTGCATCTTCTCATGTAAGTTGTTCTTGTTGTGAAACGACTTTCTGGGTTTTTCAAAGGTTGCCCGGTATTATTTTGCAGAAGATTGCATGCTTAGTGCTATGACTCAAGCACAAGCTGGGATCAGCTGGAGCCAGCAGCCGGTTAGCTTAGCTTAGCACAAAGACAGGAAACGGGGAAAAAAGCTAGTCTGGCTCTGCCCAAAGGTAACAAAATCTCCCTACCAGCACCTCTAAAGCTCACTAACACTTTATTTCTCTTTTGTTTAATCTGTGCTTGTGACTTCTGGCAGCCTTGTCAGCAGCGGAAATCCCAGGAAGTCACTGCGCCAACAAGATATCACATTTTCAGATTTCACGATATCAGATTTTGTTACCTTTGGACAGAGCTGACTAGCTGTTTCCAGTCTTTAAGCTAAGCTAAGCTAATGTCCGGTTGTAACTTTATATTGGATGGACAGATATAAGAGCGGTTTCCATCTTCTCATCTAACTCTAGGCACAAAAGCAAATAAGCATATTTCCCAAAAGGTCAAACTATTCCTTTAAGGAGTTAACCTTTACCTTCATGTAATACATGAAGATCTCAGCTGCCATGCTCATCTCCAGCACTCCATGTACTATCAGTTTGCAGTAAGCCGCGAGCAGATTTCTTCG
Source organism: Scomberomorus guttatus (assembly GCA_038419695.1). Taxonomy (NCBI): domain Eukaryota; kingdom Metazoa; phylum Chordata; class Actinopteri; order Scombriformes; family Scombridae; genus Scomberomorus; species Scomberomorus guttatus. The sequence goes on along the minus strand of CM076456.1, from coordinate 9,731,962 downwards.
TTTGTGAAGGTCTTCCAGCCTCTCCATTTCAGAGTTTTCACTGACTAAGGGAGCCAGATGGAGTCGAAGCGTGCGGTTGGATATGAAGTGGTCGAGAGCGAGAGAAGGGGACAGGGGAACAGTAAGAAGTGCGATTAATCATGAGAAATCATATAGCAGAGAGAAAAGAACAAAGCAGAGGCGGGAAAGAGTGTTTTAGTTTTAGTTAGTTTCAGGACAATGGCTTTAGCAGGTGGAAATCAAAGATAACATAAGAGTAGAGTTATGGTTGTGACACCATGTGGCTTCAATCTTTCACAAGGCTAATAAAATAGGCTCCGAGGTGAGCCAGAGTTAATGGAATTTTCTCACGGAAAGAGATTGCCCTGATTTTATGATTTAAGTCTCTGCCCTTGCCCTCCGAGTGATCTCTGATCCAGCAGCTAATAGAAAACACTGTCTATATAACAAAACTGTTACCAGGCAAATCCAATAAAACAATAGCCTTTTATTACATGTTCAAAAACCAATAGTCCCATATTGTATTTGGTTGAACATTTAAGAGATTCCCACCAGGACAGTTATTGACTTCTCTGGACTATCCCATATTTGGATGCAATAAAGTCTCTGAAAGTTGAAGCTATTGTAAAGATAATAAAATGTTTTAGCTGTAGTCAGCCATGAATGAATTCATAAGTTTACCAGCAGGACTTTACAAAGAGAATGCCACCTATGTATGTCCAACATGTCTATCTTGTTTTCTTAATTTTAGAATGGACAGGAGCACACTGGAGTCATCAAGGCTGCATCACTTTTCATAACAAAGTACAACATCCTTTCATACAAATTAGTCAACGCCGTTTCAGTCTGAAGATATTAACATGGCTCCCTTTGTAATTGAGGGTCAATTGTCAGGTCAGGTTGAAAATCAGAGCCCATTTACAGTCAGCAGGCAGCTCTGCAGTGAGTTATTAAGCCAAACATGTGGCTGTGCATTTAATACCTGTGTGTTTTTACCTCATTGAGCTGCTACACTGAATCAATGCTTCCCTCAGAGCACCGAAGGGCCGAGAAAAGATGCTCTGACAGAGTGAGAGTGCCATCTACTGTGCAATACCGCAACATGTTTTCTCCTGGGTGTCACACACGCTGCCTGGGTACATGTTTGTCAAACACACTGCTGCAGAGCAGCTGTGTAAGAATGAAAATGTCACCATTCGTTATGACACATACCATAAACTGTAATCACAATATCCGTGGGTTCAAATCCAGTGAGGTACCTTAGTTGTATGTTGCAAAAGGGTAAAAAAAATACACATTTTTTTAAAAGTATCCTCAACTAAACAAAAATACTGTGTAGGAATTTCATGTATTGTTAAGTTTTGAACTCTATGAAGATAAAGATCTGCATGAAGGTTAAGTAAGTGCAAAAAATATTCAGGTAAACATGCCGAGGTCTCACCACTGCTCTGGCTGTCACAGTCTGCGCCAACAAAGACGTGCACGCATACAAAGGTCAACAGCGCCCTCTGCAGTTTGGGACTGGGTGTGTACAGCAGTGGACCACAGGAGGAGGGATCCCACACTTGTAGCTGGTAGGAATGAGCCGTCAGGACATCACAGACACCCAGAAAAGCCTAAGACAGAAGAATGAGAGGATGTAAGGAAGGCAAGAAGAAGATGAAAATGGTGCAAGCAACGCTAAAAAAAAAGAGTTTGTGCTTCCTGTCTGACCTGCAGCCTCACACTGTGGTCAAAGTGGGAGAGATAGTGATGACTCCTCTCACTGAACAGACGCAGCTGGAGCCTCTGGGCCGCAGCCTTATCCTAAGACACACACACACACACACACACACACACACACACACACACACACACACACACACACACACACACACACAGGGCTTTAGGGCGAGGAAAACTGATGACTGACAAACTGTGCAGCATTTCGCATTAATTCGGTTAATGTAGGAGCTTTCTAGAGAGGAACAGGTGGGCTGAAATCATGCAGAAACTTTGCAAAAATAATGTCACTTAATATGGGTCTCTCTAGAAGTACAGTAACACATAGATGCCACATGTCCCATGTCTGTTGCCACATTTGGCATCCCAACAAACATACTCTCTTGCTCATTAGTCTTACTTAACACTTTCTTTCACCCATTGTCTGGATGCTGAGGTTCTGATATGTAAGCCGCTGCACTGCCTGGTTGTAAGTGTTGGTACTTAAGGCTTCCTTCTACTACTGCAACCACTGTAGGGCTGGAACCACATATTTTATATTTTAATTAATCTCCACTGATAATACATTAAAATCAACGCTACAGATGGTCCAAACAAAAATAAAAAACACATGACATGAATATTTATAAGTAGAACACATACGGTGTAATTGTTCAATACACAGATATCAATATTTTTGTCAAATTTTGAAAATCTCTCAGTTTTACAAACTTTTTATAATCATATTGCTACATTGTCATAGTTGTACTAGTTGAAAGCTTCAGCTAAATGTGTGAAAGGTAAATCAGAGGTAACTCACTCTAGACGTTAGAGTTTCACCGCTCGTGTTGAGAGACCAGAGCATGGAGTAACACAGACACGGTAAAACTTCCAGCAGCACCTTCAGACAAAAGAGAAAGAGACTGAGGAGACTTAAAATAGAAGACAGTGAAAAGTTTAGGTCAATGTTGACATATGACAACACATGATTTTTTTTTTTTTAAAAAGTTAAATTATGAGGAGCTAAACTTGGAGAGGGGGCAGTGATGGTACCTCGGGCGGCGCTCCTCCCTGGCTGCTCTCCGCTGACAGGAGAGGGGACAGCAGCTCAAACAGATCCCACCGGGAGAGGTCATGACAGCTACCACAACATGGAGAGACACAAGTGTGTACAGCAAATAAATACACGTCACATTACTGGCAGAATATTATAAGCTCACATTTCACATTTCATATTGAACAGCTGTCAAATCCTACTTGTGGAAAGCTCTGAGTTTCTTCAGTGTGGCTAAAATTTCTGCTGTTTTCTCCTCGTCAGCAGAGAAACTGTCACCCTGCGACAGAGAGGTAAGAACAGGAAATAATGAGTCGTCTTGTCAAGTCAAGCTCTTTATTCTTTGCATCCTTGAATGTCTGACATGCATCTATACCAGTGGTTCCAAACCTTTCACTTGTGACACCTTAATGTGATTTAATGTCTAATAGTGACCCCTAATTACAGGTTAAGACCTTTTCACATTTACTTTAATCGGAACTAAGGTTGCGAGCCCAAACCATGAAAAACACACAAACTGTCCACATACATTTGGCCATATAGTGTCATTCACCTTGAATGAGTCCTCCAGCAGTGCTTTCAGTTGGTCCACCCAGCCCTGGACCAGAGAGTCTCTGGCAGTCCGAGCTGTGGAGCACCAGGCTGTCTCCTCCCCACACAGACTGAGGTACGTGCGGGCCGCTGCCTCCAGGACAGCGGGGTCCGAGTGGAGGTCCAATACTGCTCCCATCTCTGCCATTAGGCTGGATACCACCTGAGGAAGAGGATGAGAGACACGCCGACTACTTTTAATATTTGTGGACCGTGACAATTTGGTGAATGTACTCAAAAACTAACACCAATTTGTGCAGATAACGACCATGTCAAGGAGCTAAAACAATTAGCTGACTGACATAAAACTAATGAGAATTTTAACAATTCATGAATACTAAGTAATGTTTCCAGTAAAAGTAGCAAACACATGTTTGTTACAGCTTCTCAAATGTAAGAATTTGCTGTTTGTCTCTGTTTCGTGTCATTAAAAAATTGCTTATCTTTGGTTTTTAGACTGGACAAAATCCAGCAACCAATCACATTTGGTTTAGACAATCACATTTATAGACTAAATGGTGAAAAAATAAATTAAAACATAAATAAGTGATAATAAAACCACTTTTATTATCAGTTATTTATCAGTATAAAAGGTTGGGATGCTTTCTCTGTCCAACATTGTGACTTTAGTTAAAATTTCACCATTAAAAATCTGCCCAGTGCAGCCTTGAGACATGCACAATGTTCTCAGCATCTTTCCTTTATTTTGATAATACATTTATAATTAACCATTTAATTAAACAACTCATATTGATAACAGTGGCCCAGTAATACATTCTCAATTAAAACATTACACTTAAGTTTGATTTCATGGCTTCAATCCTTTGATCCAACACTACAGAGTTGCTCGTGACAAAGAAATGACTAAAGATGAGCTAAGAGTGTCACCCCCCTTCATTTTTCATTTTGTGTTCCACAGTAGTATCAGTGTAAGTTGAGAGGCTGGGATGCAGACCTGTGTGTTTTCAGCCTCGGGACACTCTGGGAGGAAGTACTGAGGGATCTTCATCAGGGAGGCAACAATGTCCGAGCTACATGAAAACTGCAATCAACACCAGAGAACATCAGAGACTGTGCTGCACAGAAGTTGTGGATGTTAATGAAACTGACAAACATTATAATAACAATCGTGTGTGGACTAAATACCTTGGACAGTAACTTTGGAAGCACGGGGAGGAGATGTTCTGTGAGCTTAGAGCAGTCATCAATCTGAACTTTCTTTTCTCTGGCACTCATTACCTGGTGGTGAAGACACATGTACTCATTGAGGAGGAACACTTAATTCAATTGTGGAAAGCGTTATCTTGCTATGAATTATTATCCTATAATATTGTGCCTTAGTATTCCCTTGAACCCTGGGCTAAAACCCCCCCTGTGACTCTACATACTTATAGTTATATTGATCTAACTATATTAATATGTTGTCTCCTCCTCTCTTGCATCATTTTCCCCGGCTGCAGCCTAATAAACACGACTCTACCGCTCACACTCTGATTTACTCCTCTACAACACTCATTTCTAAAATATTATTTAATATCTGCATTGTTCAGTATTTCTATCACATCAGATTTAAGGTGACAGTACTGTTTCATACATGGGAATATATAGTACTGTGTGTCCCACTGACCTTCTTTGCTCCGCTCCTCCCTGCCAGTACCGGTCCCTCTGAGGCCTGACGCACCGACGCTACCAGGATCTCCACGAGCACCGCTTGTTCTGCCCACACACACACACACACACACACACACACACACACACACACACAAGATGATGACCGCTGTAGACTTAATGCATGTGACATAATCTCCCCCAGAGATGAACAGAAAATGTATTTCCCTCAAGATATGGTAAGGTTGTTGAATAATAATAATAACTAGGAGTGGTGTGTTATGATGAAAATGCACTTTACTGAAAACCAACATGAATAGATAGAAGATTATGATGACTTTTAAATAAAAATACTGACTTTGTAATACCAATAATGTAATACTACTTTGTCTTATGGGTCCTTTTAACTTTTAACCAGTAAGAGAAAAACAAAATACTGTACACTCTTCAGAAAGGTTTTAGGAAGCTTTTACTTGTACTTACTACTACTTACTTACCTATTTGTCCACCCTGATCCATGTAAGTATTTTACATTCTGCCTCAAATCATCTATTGGTGTATTTAATCTTTTTTAAAATCTTTAATCTTTTCCTGTGCTTTAAGTTCTTCTCATTCACAAATCATTGTGTCACCATGTCTGGCCAATAAGCTCTCTGCCACATTCTTTGAGCCAAACCAACGTTGGAGGCTGCTCTTTAAACATCATCATGATCCTGTCATTTTGTCTTTTGGACCTACTACTGGTCAACCTACCAACATCCATGATCTTTAGGATGTCAGCAGTGATTCAACTGAGAGGGCCCATCCTCCACCAGCTGGTGATCCTGTCCTGTCTCCTGTCTTCATGGGCTTACATTTATTAATATACTTCACTTCAGTGGAATCTAATCACCCATGTCTTTGTCTGTCGCTAACCTCAGTGTGTATTGTTATACTCTTCCAACTGTTCTCTCCTTATTGACATGGTCTTCCATCATGTATCTGTGGCATCACAAATGTTCAATAAACACTAGATTTAACACAATGCTTCTGCATGTCCACACTCATCAGCAATGTTGCGGGAAAAATGAAATCAACTGAATCGACTGGCTAACTCAAGTACACTCCATCCTACCTCACCATCACCAATACACACATACACACATTTTCTAACCTGGGCTCTGTGAGGACGAGTCCTGCATCAGTATAGATGTGAGTGTGGGCCAGTCCTTCAGCAGGGCTCCGCCACAGTCCCCACAGACTGTCCACTAGGTACACCACATGCTTGTGCAGCTGCAGGCACACACAGACATGTTAGTGGCATATACACACTGTCTCCACCTGCTATGATGATGTACAAAACACACATACTGTTGTGATCTAAACATACAGCACGTCCTTCTATATCACAAGTGCGTTCAGATGGTTTTCTTTGCTAAAATAAGTCCCTTAAATTGAAAGAGTTTATTTCACCTCAGACTCCTGGTAGAACTGTAGCAGAGCCTTCAGTCTGGCAAATGTTTGTTCTTTATGTGCCTCCTCCTCATTTATTCCATCCTGATTATCAGATGCAGGAGCCAAGGTGTTGAGAAGCCTGAAAGAGACCAACAATATCCAGGTAAATAATAATAACTTTTTCTTTTTTTTTTAAGTGATGGAAATCGACGTACCTTGAGAAGAGCAGCTCCCCTGCGGTGGCTGCAAGAGGGCGCTGTGAGGAATAAACAAACTGGAGGAGCTGCTTGTAGTCCTCTGGACTGAGCACATCATCGGACGTTCTGAGGAGTCAGAAGGAATTTGATGCAAATTACAAAGGTGGGAAAACAATAATGATTATTGGAGAAGGATAATAACAACAAACAGGCTGGTAACTCACTTGGAGATGAGTACCAGCAGTTTCATGGTCTGCACGGCCACTTCATTGTCCTTATCCAGAGTCATGGAGATCATCCGGTCCTGGAGCACAAACAGTGAATGTCACACATGAACGTGCACACTTACACAAACATTTTTGTTTAAACCTGCATTAATTATCATTTTGAATAACATTAACACTGAATCAGCTCTGTGGAATGTGAAAGTAGTGCTTGTAGAATCGCATGCAGCATCAAAAACACACCTTTATCACTCCTCAGCTCTATAGAGCTTTTTAGCCTATTTTAGCTCATTGTTTTGGTTTTACAGTCCACAAATTTTTGTCATTGTTTGCTTCAGTCACACCGCTATCATTAACGCTAATGCTAGCAGCAAAAGTCAAAGTTAAGACACTTGAGGAATGTTAAACATCTGGCAGCTAAAGAGCCAAATATTTTTCATCAGAAGTTGGTGAAGATCAACACAAAACTAAAAGTGAATATTAGACTAGTCATTAGTCAGGTGGACAGAAACACGACTCCAAATGAACTAATGTTGCTTTGGGTCTACTGAATGTGTAAATAACCCATTAGCTAAACCACCAAAACATTATAAACTTGTTTATAGGTTTTTTCTGCCCCCTAGTGGTCAAAAATCCATTAATGCAGCTTTAACGAGAATTAGTTACCTTGAAGCGGCTGGTGAACAGGTCTAGTTTAGGCAGGAGCAAAGGATCCCCATATAAACCCTGCAGACCTAACACACACTTAAGACGCACATCTGGTATCTGGAAGATGATACGCATGTCAGTACAAAGATAAAATAGTTAGTTTAGATAAATTGTTTTAAATTTTTTTGTTAAATTATAAGTTTGTCTTAGCTGTTGTTTACCTTGTCGTGCATCATCCAGCCCATGTATTTGAGGTAACTATCATTGAGAAATACAGAGCTGTAGAGCTTCATCCACAAACCTAACTCCTCCATACAAATAGAGCGAATTTCTGGAAGCACATCACTGCATGGACACACACACACACACACAAAATCAACTCCCAACTGAATTAAAATTAAAGCTATGCTGAAACCAAAACTATGAGACAAACAGGTAAATGTACCGATATCTCTTAAGAAAAATTCCCTTGAAGATGATGTCCATCATGCCCTCTATCTCTGCCCTCTTCTCCTGCAGCTTGAAGAACATGAGGAAAGGCACCCAGTGAGTAAGATGTGTCTTACTTCTTTCTACACAGGTACCGTTTACAATGGGTTTTACCTCTTTGATCTTCTTCTGTATTCTCTCCAGTTGGGGCGTGTTTTTCTGCCTCACAGTCTTCGTCTTCTGCACCGCATGCAATTTCTGACTGTTTTCAATGCCGACGCTCAGGCTCAGAGCCACACTCACCAGAGAACTCAGCAGCTTCACCGCTTATCAAGGATGCCCAGATTAAAACCCAGAGTACAGATTAGTTTATTGAATATATTTATGCATGTGTGGGTATGTTTTCTATTGCTTACCTGCCAGCGTGCAGGTGTGTCTGAAGGCTCGTACGTATGAGTTGGACAGCTCGGTGAGCAGTGAGATGAGGGTGTTCATCAGGTAACTGTCAAAGATGACGCTGTGCTGACACTGAGCCACCAGCACCGACACAAAGTCGCAGAACTCAGAGTGAAACCAGCGGCCATAAGGTCCAGACTGTATGAGAGGATACTCCACACTGTCCTGCAGCGGAGAGGGGGGGGGGGGAGAAAAACACTTTAAAAGGCAGCAATGGCCTGTGATGTATTTACTGTTGAAACTATATATTGGTCCGGGCCATAACAAAATGAGGGATTAGTCAGTCGTTTAAACAAAAGTTTCTGTGTTTTTCACAGAGAAACACACAGCAAGATTCCCTCTTTGTGTTTTCCCCAGACAGTGTTTCCTTGCTGGGATCGTAACACTAGAAGATGTATCATCCTAAAAACACTGCCTCATATTAGCTTCAGCTGAACCCCACAATGCATTTTTACAAAAGACTGTGCATACTTGTCTTTATAAAACCAAAATTAAAGCCTTTTTTTAAATATCCTTTAAAGGACTTAAAGGAAAAAGACATTTTCACCTGATGAGAATAGTATTTCTATAAATTTGGAACCCTGTATCTGATTGAAAATTGACCTCTGGTTGATGATTGTCTGGTTGAGTAAGAGTACATGGATGAATTCTAAGCCATGTAAATGGCTTTGAAAAAATGTAGTGTGCATAGCAAAAATTACTTATGTGACACTACAACCAAAAATTATTAGCAATCCATAAGTGTCAGATACTACTCACTAAGTGCTCTAGTGGGCTTTTATGATGTAGAGAGCAGGGAATAAGTAAATGTGTAGGTGATTTCAGACACATCGTGGGTCAATAATTCAAAACAAATAATATGTTTATCGCCAACTGAAGAAATGATTTTGCAAAAAGGAGCTTAAAATATTAAAGAGACTCTCCAATAACCGGAAGATGACATGTACATGAAATACTTTATACGTGTCTGTAATAGTACAGTATCAGGGAGGTACGACCAACCGTATCCATGGGCCATGTGACTGTGAGGATCCACGGAAAAGCCAGAAACTTCTTGTACTGCAGACCAGTGACCTGAAACACACACCAGTACACAGCTTCAGTTTTAAAGTGTTAAAACTGATGCAACCGACACAAAGGAGAAAGAAATACAGATTGAAGACCTCTTACCTCATCTAACTCCTCCACCATCTTACTCATGACATCACTGTCCTCTTTGCTCTGACACATCTCTGCTGTGACCACACCTGGACAAGAGAGCAGGGAAATTCTTTGTATTCTGCATGTGTGTGTGTGTGTGTTGGTAGGTGTTTGTACATGTGCATGTGTGTGTGTGATGACTGCTTGCCTTTGCACCCAGAGCACTGGATGAAGAAGCTGATGAGATCAAGGAGAGACGTGTCTCTGTCTGTCACATACGCCTCAATCCAATCATCAATCACCGCCTGCTCAGACATCACATCAGAGTCAATGAGTGTTTATTCATATTCTGAAAATGAGACTTATCATGGCATCACCTTCCCATGCCAAAATATACCAGGTAATCAGGTGTTTCTATACATAGGATATGGGCTCATTCTTTTTGTAAATCTTTACTACTTTATCAAAAGCTAATCTTACCTGCATGGCACTTCTGCCCATGGTGACCACCTCGAACAGGGTGACAGCCTCCACATGCCTCCGTTTACTGCGGCTGCCACCTGCTCTGCTAACACTGCTGCGGCTGGCTTTGGCATTTTTGCTCTTGCCATTCTCTGAGGCCGTGTGTGCTCTTTTCCTTCTTCTCTGTGGGTTTTAAAAACATGACAGAAAGGGATGTAAATACATAAACTATTATTTATTTTACTATATGAATGATTTTTCACCAGTGTACTGCATCCTTAACAGGCCAAATTACAAATGTATTTCTGAATGGCATACTCCTCTGTGTCATCGTCAGAGTCCCTTGATGATCAAGGTGCAAATTCAAGCGAGCCAGATAGACAATTCACTCCTCCACCTGGGTGATACTGACCTTCATCACACTTGAGCAGCACTTGGTGAAATAGCTTTCAAGAAATGATGTCTCTTCTTCATTTATTATCAATTATTAAATTGAAGTTCAAGCTCTATCAATGAGAGAAATTAACAATAATGATAAATCTGAAAATATCAAGGGCCACAACTAACGATTATTTTCATCATCAATTCATCTGCCAATTATTAATCTTTTTGTCTGTACAAAAGGATAGAAAATAATGAAAAAAGCCCATTATAATATCCCAGAGACCTTGTTTTTGTCTGACCAACAATACAAAAACCAAAAGATATTCAGTTATATTCATATATGACAAAGAAAAGCAACAAATCCTCACATTTGAGAAGCTCAAACCAGAGAATATTGGCGCTGACTGTGTTGGCTCCTCTTATAAACTCTTATAATCCTGACAATAACCTGATAACAATATCAGGTTATTGTCAGGATTACTATGGGAAACTCTGCATCAACAAAAGCCTTTTTTACCATTACAACATCATCAATAACACCTACCACGCTCTTTTGTCTATTCTCATTCCCGGACTCATCCTCTGAATGATTGACAGCTGCAGAGGAGTTTGCCTCACCCTGAGAGTTCTTCCTGGAAAGTCAAAAACATGAAATTAATAGATTACATGAATAGAAAATAAAAATGACCATCAAGGACACAGTGTCAATTAAGCAAATAACTTTCTTACTCCTGCTCTGAGGGCCTGGATTCAGCTGTAGCTGTGGGATCTGTTATCATCTCCTCCTCAGGTCTTCTTTACACGGGGCTCAGGTGTGTGAAAATACATCTGAGGATTAAAAAACAGGCAGCTGTTCAGACAAAGTGTGCAACCACAGTTATGACTATCTGGCTCGTATAGATTTTAGAGGTTGCAGGGTGGCTGGTGGCTCCTCCGGCTTCATTCTTGCATGAAATGAATCTTCTGCATGTCCACCTCACAGGGAGGAGCAGGTGGGGGGTTTACAGGGTTGCTCAAGGACACTTCGGCAGAGTGGATACTTGGCCCCAGGAGGGTTGGACGGTAGAGAAACAGCTTAGAGGCGAGTCTGCTATTCTGCCACTCTAGTAGCTGACAAATAATTATCCACAAGCTGAAATATCATGAACAATTTCATGAGCCGGTGTGTACAATATAACAAAGATAAACAACTGGGTAAGACTAACAGCTCAGTCGCTCCTAAACTTTTCAAACTTACCCTCTTTACATTGGTTCGTGCTTCTGTGATGTTCACTGATGTATTATTCTAAAACCGAAAGCTGTCAAACTCAAATGATTCAAATGTTTCTACGAATATCCTCCTTCTTGTTTCTTCGCCTCGGCTCTCACAGTCAAGTTGTCGGACAGCCTAACGCGTCCCGGTTGGCTGAAATATCAAAACAGAATTACGTGATTGGGTTTCCACCCACGTCATTCACACGTTTGTCCCTCCCCCTGGCGGCTGTCACAGACAGACCGCATCCTGTTGAGTTTTTCTGCATACCTCAGCACTGTCAACATCTGCCGGAGACACCTCAGACCCAGGAGACATACTGTACGGCAGACAGGAGTAGTGCTGCTGTCACACAAACCAATAAACACTAACGCACCGTACTGTATCAATCTTGCTGTAAGTTAGGTGTATTATCCTAGCCTGTTTGTATTTAACAAATGTAATTAACCAGTTCTATGTATTATGTATTAACTAGAAGTCGCTATGAGGGAGCTGTCGTCGCAGGAGTTGAACAGCAGGAGGAGCCATTTACTCACAAGCGAGCAGATATCTTAAAGATCCCCTTCAGACATGTATGAAGACATATACAAATACTCTGCTTGGGACAATAATGTGTGTCTGATATGGTTTTTTCAGAAAAAAAAAAGTACCACTTTAAAATCCTTAAAATGACATCTACTCCTCCTCCCTCATTAAAAAATCCAGAATCTGTGAATATGTAAATATTTTAAAACTGTTGGACACAAGATGTCTCCCACTTAACTGAAAAGTCAGTTCTCAGTGTTTGTGCACTGATGCCTTTAAGTTTCCACATCACACTTGTGTAAGATGCATACTGGAACATAATTGCTGCTCGTAGGGCCACTCCTAAAAATCTAATTTTCAATTAGCTCAGAGAAACTTTCCACTTTCACCGGATGAAAGTGAAAACAGCCTTCTAGTGTCAAACTCTAAACATACATCTTTCTGCACAGTGAAGCTCAAACATCCAACTGAAGGAACAATAAACAAAACACAGTTTTGAGTGGAGGGGGGACTTTAAGTTTACAGGCTAGGCTGGATTTGGTCCCAAACAAGAAAGCAGGCGACTAACTGCTGCTTCCTCTGGGGGCCACAAAAGCTAGAGAAACATAAAACATCTGCTGCCAAAGGAATGTAACAAGAGCAAGTTTACAGTGTATATATCATCACAGTCTTTAAAATATTCCTTTTCTACTCCAAACAGCTCAAGTGCTTCCTTAAAGTCAACAGCTTCTTCTTTGAAGAAAGTTCATCATGTCATTGATGGCTGCATTTAGGCACACATCATCCTGGTATTATGCATGTTGGCTCATTGGAATACTGGGACATTGAATGAAACATATAGGCCCTTTTCACTGCAGACATTTTGACCTGTAAGAAAACCACATGTGTTACTAATGACATTAAAGCTGGCTCTGTTCTGTCCCAGTAAGCCATCACAGTGTGACAGTGAGCCAGCATGAACAATACCAGGACCCTGAAACTGAAGCATCTAAACGTAATTGAGCCATTTTTCATTTTAATATTCACACCTGTGCATCTGTTGACATTGTTACAGTCTGTTTTGTCAGATCTGTCACCAAGCAAACACTGACAAGCATCTTTTATTGACTCCCCAAACGTCCTTGCTGGAGTATTATCTGTTGATACTGTTTTATTACAGCTGTTTTGTGACTTGTTAATTTTGTTTTCTGCAGTGGTGGAAGAATACAGCCAATACAGCAATGTAAAAATACTCTATTACGAGTATAACTCCTGCATGAAAAATCCTACTTATTAGCAGCAAAATGTAGTTAAAGTATTGCAGTAAAAGTAGTGGTTTGTTCCCTCTGACTGATATATTATTATATATGACATCATTAGATTATTAATACTGAAGCATCAGTGTGTAAGCAGCATGTTACTGTTGTAGCTGCTGGAGGTGGAGCTAGTCTGAACTACTTTATATACAGTTAGCTAGTTTAGTCCAGTGGTTCCCAACCTAGGGGTCAGGCCCCTCCAAAGGGTCACCAGATAAATCTGAGGGGTCATGAGGTTATTAATGGGAGAGGAAAGAAGAAAAAACAAAGTTCTGATACACACATCTGTTTTCAGTTTTTGGACTTTTTCTCTAATCTTTGATTTTTGGTGAAATATTGGATAATTTGAACATTTATTGAAATGAAACCATGTGAGAAGTTTGGAGGGAAATATCACTATTTGGTGGAGCTGTTAACAACTCATAGACATCTGAAATGTGACCTGACTACACACTGCTTTTTGTAAGACGCCTAAAGTCAAAAAGGTTGGAAACCACTGGTTTCATCTTTAGAATGTGTTGTATTTTAAAAGCTTGTTATATTATCCATTGTGTCAAATCTTCATCTGAAAAGTAACTAAACTAAAGTTGAATAAATGTAGTGGAGTAGAAGTATAAAGTAGCATAAAACAGAAATAATCAAGTAAAGTACAAGTACCTCAAAATTGTACAGTACTTACTTTCCACCACTGATTTTCTGCTATCAGATCACTGTTAACCAAGCTAAATATTATACTTGCTGTCTGATTGTGATGTTGTGGTGGTAATACTGTTAATTTACTGTAGTGCTAACTATGTTTTACTTATGTGGACTATATGTATGTTTACCATATAAATTATTGTGAGGTTAAGGTTGCTCTATCACAGGTGATTCTTCCTTCCTGGCATTAGAGAGAGAGTGTAACTAACTTGAGAGCTGGTCTATACTTTTGTGAAGCCATACTAGTTTGTTTTTACAACACCTTTGGCCTAACTATTGTTTATGGAATCTCATTTTCTGATTTGTGAATTACTGTCATTGAATTTGTCCAATACAGTAAAAACGTCAAAAGCCAGCTCCTCGTCTTCAACCTTTATTGGAAGTGTGTTTAGCGTGCTGTGTAGCTGTGCACCTACATGCATAATGAGGGCAGAGGCTTTGTTATTAGTGACACCTGTGCTTTACCTGGCATGACAAGTTAAAAAGTCTGCTGATGTATCAAACATGTCTGAAATGAGTACAATTCAATTCCCTATTGCATTCAAATTTATTATCCCACTAAAGGTAAAAAAAAAAAAGTATAACAGTAGTTGTAACAGTAGTGCAAGGAGGGATTCAACAAGCTTACATTCATTTCAAAACAGCTGACTCACCGTACAGACTAATATGGACCACATTCAGAGGAACAATATAAAAACCTACATGATTTGTAAATGAAGTAGGCTCTACAATCAGTTGAGTCCAATTGTGTAGCACCTTGTCACAGCCATAACCATCATCAGTTCAAGCAGGAGACTCCCGGAGAAACCTGGTGCATCAGAACGTCAGGATTCATAGATACAGAGGCGTTCCCTCTGGGGCGAGTCAGGACAGGAACTGTGACATGAAGGTCACGGCCTGGTGGAGGTCGTCCGTCAGCTCCTCCGGTAGTGACAGCACCACTGATGTCAAGCGGTGAGTTACTTCTAATATCCTACATAGAGAAAAGCACATGGTTGTTGTTTTCAGATTGCTGCTGCATTCATTATCATCTCCGCCAACATAACATTTGGATTTCCGCTCACCAGTTGATGTAGTGAGCAGCCAGCTGAGGCTCATGCCTGGAACCTTCCTCTATCACTAGAGACTGTTTCATCTGTTTGAAGTTGGCCTCAATATCTTTCTTTATTTCAGAGAAGGCCTGAATTCCTCTGAAGGAGCTAATGACTTGCTGCAAAGTAAAATAAAAACTTTGATGCATCATAGAAAAAAAAGTATATAAGAGTATAGGTGAAAAGCTGATACATATAGTAACTTACATATATAACTGAGAGCTGGTGGGCGATGTATTTATGACTTCCTAGGTGCCTGATATCCTCCTCTAGCTGCTGACTCAGCACCAGGAGCTGGTTCAGTTTGGCAATGTGGGAGAAGTATTCTGCAACAGAAGCAGTGGCTTACATTAGATACAAGGACGTGTTTTGATTGTGTGATGAGCCTGCATGAAGGGAGAGGTGTGATTAGAAAGTCTTTGTTACTGTGTCAACTACAAGGCATCCACGTTTACATGAAAACAGAACTTACATTTTCACCTTAATATAGCTCCTTTTACTTGAGTAAAAGTAGGAATTCCACAGTGTTAAAATACTATACTACAAGTATCAGTCCTACATTCAAAATCTTACTTGAGAGTAACTTAACATCCCCTGCAGAATAATCCCTGAGTGCTTTTTTATATATATATTGTTCAATTATTAATACTAAATCATTAATATGTAAGCAGCATTTTAATGCTGTCGAAGGTGGAGCTAATTTTAACAATTTATATACTATTGGGTAGTTTAATCTATAGAAATGAATCATATTTTATGAGCCAGTATTATGTTTTCCATATAAAATTTTAATATGCAAAGTAACTATTAACCTTAGATGTTAATAAATGTGACAAATGTAACAAAATGTAAAGAGTAAAAAGTGCAATATATTCCTTTGAAATCGAAATACTTCAGTAAAGCACAAATTCCTCAAAATTGTACTTAAATACTTGAGTAAATGAGAAAATAAGTAACTTGAACTGAATTCCCGTTAGCATAAGAAGTTCTTGATGTTTTAAAAGCATAATCTGTAATCAATAACAATGACAGATTGAATTATGCTTCTTCCTCCTCTGTGGGGGTTAATTTATGTCCCGCTCAGCTGCATCTCTCACCATCCATTGGCGGCCTCTCCAGCATGTCTACCGGGCTGCCTTGAATGAGGAACACCTCCACACGAGGAAACATGGCCGACAGACCCACCATGTCCAGGTAGTCCTGAGGAAACACATAGACCAGCTGATTTCTTGTACAGTTTCAGCACCTACAGTCACATTCTTCTTATTTCAAGCACGTTTAGAGAGGTATGTGGAGTGAATGATTTAGTTATTACAGTAGATGTGATACCTCCAGCTGTGGCATAGGCTTTGGTAGATGTTCAAGGCACTGCAGCATCTGGTCAAGAATCTCTGATCCTTTAAGATTGCAGAAAAAAAAAAGTCAGTATACAGGAGCTACCCAAGTCAAATTAAACTCTTCAATACGTTGTCACATTGACCTTGAGCCTGGAAAGTGTCTGACTCCTCCGGGCTGCAGCCTTGCCCCAACTGCTCCTGGAACTACAACATAGAAACATCACAGCAAAAAAAGAGCATCATGCACAATGTTATGAAATGCTTATGAACAGTGGGACAGACTGAACAACGGATCTGAAACCAGTCCTAATGTCCTGGCAGGCTGTAACATATCATGTTTAAGTTGGATATGAATTCCTCAAGTCTGCTGCCTTTGAGTGCTGTTGTAAATATTAGATTTATGAGACAGTTACATGAAAGTAATTTGCACTGTTTACACACAGATTGCAAATGATTGTCACTTGCAAAGTGCAGATACATTTCTGAATCCTACAGTCCTCTCGCATCTTTATGCATGGGCAACAAGGATGAGATTCTATTTGATTAGCTAATTGTGTCAAAATCAATAGGAAAGGAAATTATGTCTTACTGCAAATTGCATCTTGCATGTTGCAACTTTGGTGAAACGGACACCAAGCTCACAGGGACATCTCAAGAAGAAACAGGAAAGTGTGAATTTATTGCTCACGGTTTAATAAAAAAAAAAAAGTGAGTTCTCAGCCTCAATATAAAGAAGTAGAGCCTGTTCCTGCATTTGTTTGGCTTCATTTTCTATTGCTGTTTCCAGTCAAACAATGTGATGCGAATTTTGGTTTAAAAAAGCTTTATTTTGCCTAAAATTAAAGAAAACTGATGAAAAACAAATTAAAGATGATGGAAAAATACATGTGTCAGTCCTTATGGTAGTTGTATGGACATTAAGTTGTACATCAACTCATTGTCAAGTGCATTTCTTGTCAGCATGATGCATGGCCAACATTAGCTGATATAATTAACACACTGCACATCTGGTGCTAATTGACTCTCGTTTATTGGGTGTGTAATGTGCGTTAGTTAATGCATTATACTTCCAAGATGTTACTTGCTTTGGTTCAGCTGATGGAGATGCGCATGTGACTTTGACTAAAATGTCACTGGACAGCTAGATGGAGATTGGTTAAACTGATGGGAAAGTGGAGGAGATGGATGTTAAACATGTCAACAGTGGTGAAAGTGATGCATTTAGTGCTCAGGTTGACCTACCTGCTGCATCTGCGCTCTGATGAGGAGGTCCAGTTGCCCACAAAGACACAGCATCTCCAGGCCCACCTGCTCTGGACTCAGCTGGACCGGCATCAGAGGTCTCTTCACCTGTAGCTCCACTGACCACAGCAACCAAATCAGTAGGCCTGTCTAACATCATTTCTCTTCACCCGTTAACTAACACACTGTGGGCACCACTGCACTGTATTATGCAGTATGTGCATATGGCATCCATCCTACAGGTCCAAAGGGAAGGATGGAGATTAAGGACTGAAGGGGAGTGGTCAGTGTGTTGAAATGAGACGGAGCCCGTACCTGCAGGGCGCACTCCTCCGAGATGCAGTTTAATTTAAACATCAAGACACATTTCCACAAAAAACGCTGCAACATATTTAATAAAACAAAACGAGTCGTTAGTGTTGAGACTTACCTTTAAAAGCTTCATGGTAAACGCACGGCTGACAGAGCGGCTCTGATGTGCTTACTGCCATATCTGACTTACACCAGCTGCGATTCACACACTACAGTCTCCTAATTTTGTCCCGCTGACAAAATCCATATGGAGCACATGAAAGCAAAGGCAGCGGCCTAGTTGAGGCTGGAGAGAAAAATAGATAAGGCTCTATTTGTTTATTTTATTGCATCTGCTCGGAACTATTTAACGCAAGGGGTGCGTTCGAGTATCAAACGTTCAGGTGCGTTAAATAAACGCTGATACTGTGTTTCTTTATCCGTAGTTCGTCGTGTTTCTTGCAGGTGACGTTGATCACACGCAGCCGCGAGGTGATGAGTGCATGTTTTTGTCCCGGAGGATCCATGTAACTATTGAAAAGCTTGGTGAAATAAAGCAATGCCCACGCCCTATGCAACACCAGCCGTGCAGTCGCAGTCTGTCATTTGCAGTGTTGAATGCCCCCCCCCCACCATCCACCCCCATCAAACTGACTGAGGATCAGCCTTTCACAATGATGTCATGTTTTAAGGATGAGGATCACAGCATCACTGCTGTGGATGCAGAAAGTACAACAGCAGGTTTTTTTTTTTTTACTTCACTCGAGTATTTACATGTTATACTACCTTATACTTGCAGGATACTCCACTACATTTCAGAGGGAAATATTGTACTTTTTACTCCACTACATTTATTTGTTATACTACTTGTTACTTTTCAGAAAATATGATGCATTGTTACCCCCCCAAGCACTACAACATTAAAGTACCTCGCATCAATAATAATAATCTAATAATATAACTAGAAAAGGGCTCCATTATCTGAAGAAAATGTTAGCGGCTAAATCTGCAGTTGAAAAATTGGAAATGGTTGAAATGGAGCGGGTTAAAGTGGCAGTTGAAATACAATTAATGTAAGAAGTTCAGATGACATTTGATAAAATGGAAAAGCTGAAAAATGTCATTTTAAATGTAAATAAGTTTAAGTGTGTTTGAGTGTCAGTTAAACAGCACTGAGAGCAGTTAAAGAGTAAGCTATGAAAACAGTTAAAAAGTCAGTTGTATAATAACTGATTGGTCTACTGTATAATATAACACTGGAATGGACCATTCAGCATAATAAGTACTTTTACTTCTTCTGTACTTTTACAGTAAAATTTTGAATGCGGGCTTATAAAACTTGTACTTGAGTATTTTTAGTGTGGTGTTGTTACTTTTACTTGGGTACGGTACAGTAAATGATCTGATTATTTTACACTGCCAGTGGAAGATCCTCAAGGCACAAACCAACTCTGGGCTTGGTTTATTAAATAGCAAAGTCAGACAGAATCCTTCAATCAGGACTCAAAGTGGGTCTTAATAAAATACAACTGGCTTATAAAGTTTGTCACAGTTTTACAGTATCCAAAGTGAAAGTTTGAAATAAAATGCAGAGGTCTTGACAAAATAAAGGCAAGAAGACATTTAAATAGTGTGCTAAAGTAATATATCTCCTGATACTGTAATAATATCAGTATGGCGTTATAAAAAAAAAACAAAAACTGATGATAATTTTCTAGCAAAAATCTAACTCACCTGATTCTTTTCAACACTCAAATATACAACAATGTACATATTTTCGTAAACAACCTTAATTTCAATAGATAATCCTCTGTTTACAAGTGCACCTGGAGGAAAAAATAACATTTAAATCCTTTTGCATCAAATGACTCCCTTGTCCAAAAAATACCTTATTGGCAAATCTTGTTTGTAAGCCTGTATCAAGAATAAACACTGTGGTCCACATCTGTACACATTTTACTCCCTTTCATAACAGCAACTATACATCAAGTCAAAAAGTCCAGTAGCTGAAGCAGAGAGGACACATGCTGGATTTTGACATCTTGGGACCACAGGTGTTATTCTCAGTTCTTCTTCATTCAGTGATGGACCCATCCTCTGTCTCACAGGGACTCCAGTTGAGTTCCAGTTCTGGCTCTGAGTTTGTTGTTTTTATTGACGAGTACCAGGGGGTAGAGTGAGGTTGGCCATCAGCTCATGAACAGAAGCGAATATCGTACACTCGCCTGAGAGAGAGAAAGAGACACACAGAGAAAATACCCAGGGTTAGCAAAGGCATTTCAAAGGCAAGTCTACATAACAAAACTGAATATTTAGTTGATATCAGTTTCTGTTTGGGAAATTTGATATCGGTTTTTCAGTATAGTAAATTATTCAGAGTTCATCAGCTGAGAGTCTCACCCTGTCTGGCGGGGTGCAGCTCATTGAACCTTTTAAGGATATTAGAAACCATAAGCGCTGCAGCCCCAGAGGAGCTGTGCTGCCTGGGGATGTCAGCCTGCTGAGTGAGGCCGGTGGCCATGTCGTACACGATGGGCACAATAATGCTCACTGGCTCCTGTGGCACCGGGATACGCTGGGTCAGCTGCAACTGTGTAGCAAAGCAGACCAAACAACACAGGGTCAGGGACGTCAATGCGTTACGAACGATGCTACACAGGTACATGACTTGTGCCCTGGTTGTGGAAAGCTAATGGTGAGGCACTGCTGAGACTTACAAAGAAGAGCATCTTGGACTTGAGCACCACAGCGACGGTTCCAGGAGGAGCGATGGGAGGAGCACTGGGGGGGATGGTGAGACAGAACTGGACATTCCACTTCAGCTGCGCAGCTTGGTCCGGGAACTACAGGAAGAGAAATAAGGTTAAAGGATATGGGTGATCACATTTTTTTCCCCCAACACAACTAGAATATGTGTGCACACTTACACACACACAAGACAGGTTTATCAGGGCATATTATGTACTTGTTGTATCTTGTTGCTGTCACAGCTTGCATAACAAAAGAAGGGCTGGTCTTATTCAGTTTGCATATTCATAGATTCCTGAATTTTATAACACACTAAGGGTGTGGAGAGTCTGTTTAGCAACTGTGTATACAAAAAACTTTTTTAAGAGATCAAAATCTTTAATTACTCAAAACTGACAAGGCTCATACATGATTAAATACATGAATACATATAACTGCTCTTATAAACAAAAAAGTCCCCACCAGTTCAAGCTTCATGATGCGTACACAGTCCCTAAGGATGTTAGTGGGCGCCCCCAGCAGCTTTGTGAAGGCATTCAAAGTGTTATATTTGAAGGGAGGGCCAGCAACCTAGAAAAAAAAGACAAAAGATGATAAATGGCACAACAACATAGGTGTGGGCACGTGTTCCTATGTGAATGGCCTTAAAGACACAATCCATGATACAAATGTAAAAAATCGGAAGGTATTGCTATAAAAAAAAATCTAAATGCAAGATTGGAACCAGCTTATTTTAAATTTATAGTTATTACAATTCCTGTCTAACACTACAACTTTAATTATGATCAGTTGAGAAAACGTTTTCCATATACTTCAACTATGCGTTTGGATAATTTATGAATTAGGCTTTAAGTGCATGCTGCCTATACTTACCCGCGTCTCAAAAAACTTTTCCAGCACCTGAAGCTCCTCCGGCGACCAGGGACCTGTATTTTCTGGAGTAACTTTAAGCTGCAGCGTCTGGTAGTTCTTTGGGTTGAGAGCAACACGGCACTTGAGCACATCCGTCTTGAACATGATCACCCCGGGCTCATTGGAGTTCACGATAGATAACTGGAGAAGAGGTAACACAGTAGGGGGAAGTGAGGGAAGTGCAGAACAGGCAATATCATTTGAAAAACAAAATACCAGACAATTATTTCTCCAAAGAGGATGATTTGTGCAACGCTCACGTTGGCCTCCTGCTGAATGATCCTCTGCAGGTGGCGTCTCATGATAACTGAACCCAGGAAGCGCTCCAGTGGCGAGCAGAGGTAGCTTCCTGCCAGGCCCGGCACCAGGCAGGGAGTGGGTGAGGGGAGCAGAAGCACATGCAAGGCATTGTGGGTGAGGATAGTAGGAATGGAGGCAGCCCAGGGGCGCTGAGGTAGCTTGCGGGGTGGAGGCATACTGGTAGGCATGACTTGTGAACCTAAATAAAAGAAAGACAGATGTACAAAAAAAAAGTAAACACAAAGATTTTTTAAAAAGTTAAGATTTTAAATAATCTGAAGCAATATGGAGAGAGCAGTACTTACTGGTTCCAGCACGTGGAGAATGAGGGTCAGGGATAGGTGAATGCAGCGAAGGGTTACCAGGGGACATGCCATGGATCCTTGCCCCAGGAGAAGGCCCTGAGACCTGGGGTGAGCCTGGCCACTGACCCCTATGGCTAGGAGACACCATGGCATATGGAGAGCTGGGGTCCAGAGCACCTAGGGTAAAAGACAGGTGTCAGACTCACACAAACAATTAACAGATAAAACAGATTTAGATATGTGTGCCCACTCTTTACAGGCTATTTGTCATATATGCTTGCTCGTTTGGCTAGTGATGTTCAGTTCAGCCCCTTCCAGCCCTTGCCCAGCAGACCAGAATTACCACCAGGCCAGCATTTACGGCCACCGTGCTGCTTACCGTGGGGACTGGCAAAGCTGGTCTGGCCCATGGCTATGCCCAGAGAAGACGGAGATGGGGTGGGCCCGAAAGGAGAGGGTGCCCTCAGAGCTCCACTAGGGGAGCCAGAGGCATGGATGTTCCCTGCACACACACACATACACACACACCATATCTCGTCAGCCACTGAGGTTCTCCTCACGCGCACGCACACCCACTCACTCATGAACACACATGCTAAAGCTGGGCAGAAGGGCTGTAGTCTCTGGCTGGCGGGCTGAGATGGAGCAGAATGGAAGGAGCAAGACTAAATGCATGCTTTGTTCCCTCTTGGCTGTGAGGTGTGTGCATGGTGCATGAGAAACACAACTGATCTCATGGTTTCACAGAATTAAACATGGGCACACATCATTGCTCTCCCTTGTTCTCTCTGACATGCACTCAATTTGCTCTTTCAACAAATACACAGGTTACACAGAGGTTGATGACAGTAATGTGATATATTCAAAAACAATGATCTGTTGGTCACAATGCTTTATGGCAGGCTGACAAGCTGAGATGACACAAACGGTACAAAGGTGATATTCACTCACGCGTACTTGGACAAACGCCAAAGTACCACGCTTTCTATTACCTGGGGACTGTGTGGGCATCATGGATGGTGAAGGAGTTACATTGGCGTGGTAATTTGGTGGCGGTGAAGTGAGAGGAGGGTATACGCCTCCTGCACCCCCCCGAATTGTCTGTGTCTGCTGTGGAGCTTGCAACTGATTCATCAGATTGTCCATCACATCTACGCCCACCGGCGATGGCGGGTTATCGTCTTCATTGACAGAACGTCTGCGAGCATCCTGATTGCTGTCTACAAACATGTTCAGGAATGTCTAGAACAGGGAAAGACAAGGACAGTATTTGGTGAAAAAATCTGGAACAAATCTTACTTTTATTTTTGTACTCTTGTCCAGCTGTACACATTTTGTGCTAATAAGAAAAAGATTGGGAACAGAAGTTTTCATACCAAATGGCAAAGCAAATGCTCATATCAACTATCCCAATGACGTTTAATTTCAGTTTTTAACTATCAGCAGGTTGTAATGTTTGGTTTTCAGGTGGACCACATTAGCATACTTGTAACATTCTCAGATGCATGTGTGTATGTGTTTTTTTCTCTTTCTCTTTAACTTCCCAGATACAATTAGTAGCTTGACACCACTGCTTTGCCTCTATGCCTGGTTTACCTTGAGTCCTGGAGCAGGGTAGAAGCCCTCTACAATCTTAGTATTGTCAAAAAGACTGTACGCTCCGTCTCTGATGGCTACCACACCACGGCTGCGGCAGTAGATATCGATGCAATACATGTTTCGGAACGCCAGGCGGATGTGTGTGGGTGACTGGGGTAGGATGGAGAAGCATTGGTAGGCAGTGTTGGTGCGCTGGGTCAGGCCCAGCATGGGCACTGTTGGTAGCTTGTTGATAGCATTTAGAGGGGCCTGTGTGTCGGAAAGCACCTGGAGAAACAAAGAAGAAACGTTACCTAGGAAATCATACAAACACCAAAGCAAAAGTGAAGCCAAAAAGAAACAGAGAACATAGCACATTTTTTGAACTATTTTAAGACTGCATGAGGAGCTACATGGAACAATACAGTGAGCACCAGAAATTCTAAGGAAAAAGAAATTGGAAACATCTTTTTTTAAGATGAACCTTAAAAGTCCAAGTGCATACATGTGTGTTGTGGCTGTATTTTCATAACCATGTTTCCGTGTACCTGCAGCAGCTGCATCACATTAGGGTTCTTGTTGAACATCTCCTGTAGCTGGTGGAGGATGATGTTGTGGCAATTGGAGCAGCCAGAGTTTGGCCCAACGGTGCCCAGGGCGAGGTGGAAGCGCTGGCTGTTGGAGTTCCACTGGATGGTGACAGAGCTGCCTTTGGTGGTGCCGTAGCACAGCACCAGCTTACGGTAGTTATACAACCGCACCTCTGAGAACAGGCTCAGATAAGATGGCATCTCTGGAGGGAAGCAGTCATCGTGTGCAGCTATATTAGATGGTTATGTCTCTTTTGCCAAGCATCGATTCAACAGAGTGACACTGATTAATGCAAGACTGAGATAACACTCAAACCATAATGCATTTATGTTCACGCAAACTCCAGATATCAACATGAAGATCTGATTGCTTGCTGAAGTGAAGCTGAACACACTGGGTTTTTAAATGTTATATCAAGACATATTGTTATTTTAACTTGAGGAAATGCTCTCAGCACAAAGACAAAACCAGTTCAAATAAAACGTTTTATTTTACTTTAAAAATGCATCATCAGTTTGTAAATGTAAGTAATTATTTGCATGTATCTCCTTCATTTCAACACCATACATCTGCAACAAAATGGCCAGTAACATACTGACCAGTTTAAGATAAACTGACCTTCATCCAAGAGCCATGCATTCATTGATTTAAGTAGAATCTCTGCTTTACAGACGACTTTGCACGTACCTGGCAGTGCACGAGAGAAGTTGAGGACACACTGGTACAGCTGACTGATGGCATTCCAGTCATTGAGGAACATCTCTACAACTTTCCGCCCGCCCACAGGCTCCGACAGAGGGTTTTCATAGGTCAAATACACGTGCCGCGTGGAGGCTGAGAGGGGGGGGACAGATTTAGAGGTTGGGCTATGTAGCAGATGCAGACAGTTTCCCTTATTTACATGAAAACCAGAAAACATTCTTTGACAAACAGCTCATCTATGAAAAACAATGACGCCATTTGTTGAAATTGCTACAGGAGTCATCCAGGAGGAATCTGGATGTGTTGATTGTATTAATTTGTCTATGGTCTTAGACTGTTCTCTCTTGAGGCAGTTCTTAGAGTGTGATCTTTTATGATTCCTACAAATGATTTTACTATTATATACATTTTAAAGATTAAAAATATTTTTAATTTTAATTAGATTAAAAATTAAAAATGTAGGTTAAAGAAAGAAATCTAATGTTTTAGTGATGAAATGGGAACATGTGGTGTATGTGTGGTATGTACCTTGCTCCTTGCTGTGTGTGCTATTGAGCGGGCAGTTGGCCAGCACCAGTTCAGCCACCCATGTTCGGTTGTTCCTGCCCTGCAGGCGGATGGTGCTGTCCAGAAGGGAACGCTCTAAAGCTCTCCTAGTCTCCTCTCCCACACCTTTACAGGGAGGAATCCTGCAGAATTTAAAAAAAAAAAAAAAAAAAAAAAAAAAAGATATGTACTTTAGAGTCACAGATTTCATTACAGATTTTCAAGTTTTCATACTTTGAATAGAAATTTTGTTTGTCATTATATGTAAATATGTGCTTGTGATTACTTTAGTAGACGTATGGCATGACTGCTGCCATCTCCTTCCACTTGGACACCCTGGTTTGGAATCTCCATGTTGGACAGCTACTCAAAGACAGACACAGACACATGCAACATTAGCCAATGCCACGCTTGATGTGTTTAATAAAGACACATGTAGGAGCGGCATAAGTGTCAGTACAGTGACTTACCTCTGTTCTGAGGCCAATGAAAGGCATGTTGGTATCACACATTGCCACTAGGTGAGCCAGCTCCTTGTTGAAGGCACACATTTCCCCAGACCGCTTAGGCTTCTTTGGCTCTGGGTCCCCTTGGTCTCCAGACATCTACAGAGCAATAGTAACAAAAAATGCACATTAAATAAAGCCAAATATTATGTATGTATGTCTGGACATGTAATACAATGGTCTGGTCAGCCTAATTCTGACCTCAAGCCCAGCACAACACCCATTTAAACATATAAAAAAATGATAATTTTTGTATGATAAAATACTGTATGTACTCTAGCACTGACTGCCTTTCTCTTAGCCCCAGGCCGGGCCCCTCTGCCTGTTGTAGTGTCCTGGACAAGATGTTCGAGGTTGGGCTTGAAATGCTGCAGGAGCTGTGCGCACATGGGTCCGTCCTCTCCTTCCAACTGAGATACAGACAGGAAGGAGTACTTGTACTGCAATGCTGTAGGGTTGCTTGGTACTTCAAGCATTTCCACCACCTACAAAGAACAAATAAAATGCATGACAGAGTAACAGATATGAAGAACGAGAGAGGATGTAAAAATGGAAGGAGTATTTTCTTAAAGTAATTTTGGTTTAGCTCTTTTCAGCAGAGTATTAGCAATGAACTCACAATGTAGTACTGCGGAAGACGCGTGAGCTTGATGAAGAGTTTGTGTTTGGACAAGCTGCCAACTGGGTGAGAAGCTGAGTTGGAGAGGTGAAGAACATCAGTACACACGGTGGGAAGGTGCTTCACAGACTGTCGACAGCGCTGCTCCCCCAACCAGAACCTGGCCACAGAGAAAGGAAGAGTCGGCCTCAAAATGAAAGCTAAGTTGCAAATAGTCCCGGGTTCTCTTACTCAATGCATTGACACTGTTGACTAGTGCAAGACTCTCACAGCCTGGCAATTCATCTCAACACCACCCGTGCCTCTAGCTTAGACAAGTGTTGGAAATGACAGCTACTGCTACTGACTGCTTCTGTAAATTTTGTCAAGGCGTCAGACTGTCTCCTACTGTTGGCTTTTTGCTCCCTATGACTTCTATCTACTGAACTGCCGCTGCTCTTTTTCGCCTATGCCAACAATGACTTTATAATGTTAGCTATGAACATATATTTCACGTTTATACCAACTTTAAAAATGAGGAGGTTGACTTACTTCAGTTGTTGAAGCCAAGATATAATGCGCTTCATATCATCGTTGATGGTCTTTTCAATGTCATCCAGCATGGACTGATCTAGAGTAAGCAAACAGTTTTAGGTTCACAGAGCATACAAAGCATTAAAAGTAGAACCACAGAGAAACAAAGTCTGAAATTAGATTGTTGCTAAATTGTTGATTCCTTTACTCTTACACAAAGACAACCTGCACTGAAACCTTAACTAGGATCACAACAAGGACAAACGTGAAAAAGTTTAACCTCTACCACCACTGGTTGATTATATTTGTATATTGCTATTTATTATTCTAAATTTATGTTTGCTCCTACTTACCTAATCCATACAGCATGGGCTGGAACATGCCAGAGTGCAGGTCTACAAAAATATGTAGACACTCTGAACGACCACACGGCTCAAGTATTGGAATAACAAGTGTGGGTAAAGCAGTCTCGATGAATGCTGAAATAAACAGAAACACACTCAAGTACCTCTTTTCAACACTGCAGATGACACAAAACCATGGTTACAGAACATTAATGGATTTAAGGAGAGTGAGCTTTTTAACCTTTGCCACTGTTTCACTGTTTGGCAACAGGGCTGCAGCTGCTATAGGAAACAACACTGGCTTCTGCAGGTTTGTTCAATATATACCTAAACGTTTAATAATGAGAAGTTAGAATAAATGCATACAGTTGTCACTGGGATTGCTGGTCTTTAGAATGGCCTTCAATTCCTGTAGCTTCTGATGTGACCGGGCATGAACACTGTCAATCAAAAGTTTCTCCACCGACAGATGGTCAATCTAAAGAATGAGCGAGAGAAAACAAACATTATTAAATTCTAAGATATTTGTACAGTGACTCATACTGCCTCAAACTTTATAGCACTGAAAACATTAATTGAAAACACATGTGGAACTTACCTTCATAGCTCTCTCCATTAATTTGGAGTCACATGCAGGAAGAGGAGGTTCATGAGATATTTGCAGTGGCTTAGATCCATCTGATTCATCAATCTTGATAGTGACTTTATGTACTGACGCTGTACCCGTTTTCCTACCCAAAACCTGTTGGCTAGAGAAACAAAAAGAAAGAAAGGGATGAAAACTGTATGAATTAATTCTGGTATTTTTTTTTAACTCAATGTAGGTGCACCATTTGTGTTTACAGGGCAAGTAAGTGAGTGAATGCATGTTTCTACATGTCCATACATGTAAATGTGATTTAATATCTTACTTCCAGACAGTGAGCGTGAGGTATTTTGCAGGCACATATCTCTCCTCCTGCACCAGATCTCCCCATCGTTCTCTGATCAGCATCAAAGTCTGAGAGTGGAGCACCTCTAGCTGCAGTGACAGACAGAAGGAGTCTGGAAACAATGTAGTTAAAGAAGACAGCGTGGGAAATACTAAGTCCAGGTGAATAGAGATAAAGTATCATACACATCTTTCCATTAGCATTCAAAACACACTCACACACATATCCTCCTACACTTTGTTGGTAAAAGGGGCATTTGTGCCCAACACAGACTGCTCTTTGACATGGTAAGCTGCACTGCTAGTGATGGTGGGGGAAAGGCAGAGCAGAGATGTACTGATTAGCATTGTGATTAGCACAGTCATGCTCAGCTCGCATGCTTGATTAGGATCCTTGATGTTAGCATGAATGCTAACAAGCTGTTATTTTTCCCGTGCCTGAATTAAGTGTCCTGCCATCTCATGGCCCATCCCTCATGGATTAGTTTCTGAGCACAGTATCAACAGGTGTTGAAACACACATCCCCATAAGGAATAATTACACCTCACATGACCCAGCTGAGTGATAGGTATTAGTGAGACCACTTCTGCCCCTTCCTCTTCATTAACAAAAGGTGGTTGTGTTGTTTGAGAATGAATGAAGGAAGAGGGGTCTAAGAAAGATGCAATTCTGCAGCTGTGTTTCTCATTGGAATGCTGCACTTGTCTGCTTGACCAGTCAATACTCTATATGCTCTGACACGCACTCCCGTCCTACTGCAGTAGTTCACAGCAGACTGGGACAAAGGCCAAGTGGATGCAGGCTGGACGTACACAAAATGCCTGTGAATGTACATGGACAGACAGATAAAGACAAGAAAGGATACGCAAGCAGTTGTACATGTCCTGTAGGGGTTTTTCATCCGCACACAGACGTGCCTGGACCAATTCATGGATGAAGTTCACCTGCAAACTGTGGACCAAGGCTCGGCCATCTGTCAGTATGAAGGGAGGGAAGAATGATTGGAGCGTGGAAATAGACACACAAATAAAAGCCAGTTGAAAGTGGGCTAGGATGAAGTAAAAAACTAACTTATTCAAGGAAAAGCATTAGCAATACGGTATACTGTCAATCAGTTTTCAATGGTGCCAATTGTGGTGTGCAACAGGGCTGGATGGGTGCATGCCTGCATGCCTTACCTCCAGTTTCTTTGTCCTCTACCAGAATCTCAAGCTTTAGCAGCCTCCAGGGAATATCCGGGTCATCTCCCATCACCGTCAAAGTGGCCTCAAACTCACCTTCCACACGAAACTTTACACGTCCATTAGCTACACAAACATGCAAACAAACGCACAGAATCTTCTCATTACCAACACAGCTGAAAACAGAGTACTTAAGTTGTAAGAATGGCAAACTGTTAAAATATACCATAGTTGGTTTACACATGCTGCTTACCGACTGTGAGGTTGGCTAACTGAGGAGGTAAGTCTGTGGTGACAAGACGGTGCCGAAGAATCTGATTAAGCTGGTTCAGGGTGGTCTGCTTCTCAGACTTAGTGATTGGGTCTGGAGGAATGATTTTATCCTACACAAATGGACAAAAATTGGACAAATGTGCTGACATACTAGACATACAAGAGGGAAAGTTTCTTAAAGCACCAAGTTTGATCTCCTAGCATCCTTTCTTGCTAGACTGTAGACAAACAGTCATAGCAAGCAGGGAAGAAAGTTTAAATTCTGACTTACTCGTATGCAGGTGGGCAAGCGTGGATATGACCCTGTTGTGAGTACATCGATGGCGAAGGGGATGGCAAAGCTGGGTAAACGTGCATGTACCAGGGCATCTCTGGCCAGTGATGCAAGCCTATCAGCTGTATCCACAAACAAGATGGTCTGCTGATCCAAGAAGCTGGAAATCATCTGTTGCCATAGATACCATGTGAGAGAGATTCAGAGCAAGGCCATGTAATGTGTATTATTAAAATCAACTTCTACAGCGTGATTATATTCTGCGATTATAGTCTTTACACACACGTACCGCACACTTTTCAACTTTCCCTGCATTGCTTGCCCACTTCACCAGGGCTAGGAGACGCACAAATAGCTGCCTGGTACGACTGGCAAACTGGACAATCTCAATTTTCCTGAAAAGGGAACATGAATTAAAAGTTGATCATTTAAAAACAACAGCTTACCAGAATGCATGGATGTTTAAAGAAGTCCATAAAGAAGAAACCTACCTCTCCATGTCTGTTTTTCTGGGAAGTCTGAAAGGAGAACATTGAAACCACTGATTACTGCCACTTTCCTCATCCTTAAAGAACAGCAACAGCCCAACATAATGCTACCTGCCTAATTTGACCTCAGCAAATGACACTGCTGATGTCCTCAGTTGGCAGCTGAGAAACAAGGGGGCCAATGCGTGAAAAAAAATTAGCTTTGGGACAGCAAAATGAGGAAAGTACTCCATCATCAACTTGGTATAGCAGATATTCGTCGCCCCTCGCAAACACTTCTCTTGAACTAACCATTAGCTATAACGTTAGAGTCGTAAAAATTAATTTGTGTCGTCTACCGGTACGCCTCCTCTCATCACTGTAGTTAACTTCTAGATTAGTGCCAACAGTCGACTTTTGAAGAGCCCACTGGCGTTTAGCATAGAGGCTGGACGAGGAGCATCCTCTTCAGTTTACTAACGTTAGCCGATTAGCCCACCGGTTATCCTAGTTAGCTTTGAGGCCTACAACGCTAAAAATGTTACTTACAGTTCCGCCAGCAGGGTAATTTCATGGTAGGTCCTCTGGAGAAGAAACTCAATGAGCAGGCTGAGTCGTACCCCCTGTGTGGCCGGGGCCCCGGGTGGCGGTGGCTGAGGACCCGAGACAACCGGACCTCCGAGGGGGACGAGCTGCCCATCTGACCCGATCTGCACCGGAGCCATTTTACAATGACGATACGCACTAGCGTTAGTTAGCTAGTACGGCGATGCACACCCAGCGCTACAACGGAAGACTTGTCGAGTGAGTTGTAGTGGCTAGCTTCTTGTGAAGATATTTTTTTCGCAGTCTCACAACATTTCTCTCTCGAGGCGAATTTCTCTGCATGGACTTGGTTTCCTTGTTCAGCAGAAAACTCAACAAATACGCACAATTTGGTAACTCATTACGGAGAAGACTCAATGCCGCTCAGCCGCCATTTTTGCTGTCGGGAATAATTGCCGTTGAACTGACGGTGGGAAAGAAAACCCAGACAGGAGCCTTGAGGAGTGAGAGTCATAAATAAATGTCTCCCCATTACTGTGTTACTGTTTTACTGGCTCCAAGACCGGGGTAACTAACTGCGGGACCAAACAATTAGTTCAATGTAAGGTTGCAGTGCCAGAGAAGTTACCCATTAACTTATTCTCTCATCTGTTACCAGGGCAACACATGAGAGAATACATGAACAAATAAAATAACAAACGGCCAGTAACAAAATAGATTACAATCATAAAATGCTACTTTACAAAAAACCTTAACAGAGGCACTATTTGGTGGGCTACAACCCATATTTAAAATAAACAATAAATCACACATAGTGAAACATTAGCTCTGATGTGTAGGCTGCAGCTTTTAGAGATAACTCAGGCATAAGTTTCTGCCTTATCCAATCTTAAATGCATGCTATTCCTAATATCTGCTTGACAACAGATTTATTTACAAAAATAGTAGTATTATAATACTAGAAAATCCTGCAGCAATGGTATTCTCTTGGTCAGGTCTCCTATGAAAAAGCACTTAGATTCCAAAACATCTTTTTGTGCGAGACGTCTTGTTTAAGGGGTTAAGAGGCCTGAATATATATAGTTCCTACAGTGATTTGATTAGAGGCCAACGTTTATGTGTATTTCTATTTACTGCTACATTTCCGCACCCACAGGCAGCTTTTTGAAAGAGGGGGTATTAAATAATGTGTAATTAGCAAAGTCAGGGGGCTCCTATACCAGGCAAACCAGGGAAGGGGTATAAGTGACACATTCACTGGATTACTCTATAGTTGCTATTGGCCTTGTTTTTTTGTCTCATCAGGGGAGTTTATCTGGAAATGTGAGCTGATGAAAAGATGGGGAACACATCAATTTCACATATGTGCATTTATGCAGTGAGTCAAGCAATGATTTACTCTGTATTTTCTATTATCTCATTTTGAGACTTCCTGTGCCTCATTCTGTAAATATGACGCTTTCCTAGTAGTGTAATTGGTCAAGATACTCAAAAGTAAAGTCAAATGTATCAGCAGATACATCCAGCAATGTTACACATTCCTGCCTAAAAGGGACCAATTTCAGTTCCTGCTGTTCCCATATGCACCCACTCCCTCGGGGGCATCCAAGGTGAGTATGTAGTGCATTTATGAACACAAAGGCACATGGGGTGCGGCAGAAAAGACTGACAAACAACATAACGGCATATTCATCTGGCTCCAAGAAACAGGTATTAAAAAAATACAATAGAGACCACAATGCTGTCAGTGAACTGGTTACAAATGAATTGTGTCTTTTGATGCCTCCATTCCTATCAGCTGCTTGGACACTGAAAGTAGAATTAAAAGAAAAAGAAAAACCCCTATTCACAGTAATATAATAACGTCAATTGCCCTGTAAGAAATACTGTCTTTGTGAACACTATCTATATCTTGAGGTGTTGATTCAACTCTATGGTAATCTTTTAGAGTGTAGTTTGTGGTGCTGTTGTGGGTTTGGATATAGTTAAACCAGCTCCATCAGATCATTATTTGGGCGTCCACAGTTTCAACTAAAACCAAACATTTTGAGTAAGTTAGTATTTGTTGCAAGGCCATTGTATTGGATTTCACTGCATTGTATGGGTGTTTCTATTTTTCTGGTCACCCATTGTATTTTCAGTAATAAGGTGGGTCCTTGTTAAGCAACTGAGTGCATACAGCAGGTGTAGTGAATGATGGGTCCTATATATTTTACTTATCCAGAGTAATTTACATCTATTAGGCAGGTAAGAGTTTGGTATCCTGATTGAGGATGCGTATGTCAGGTCAAGGCCCGCTGGAGTAGTCAGGGATCAAACCTGTGTGATAGTTTATTACAAGTGGTCACAGAAACTGGGAGGTATAACTACTGTGAAGAAATAATCGACAAACCTCATTGAACATGTGATGCAAAGCAGGCCCCAGCCCTGCAGTCCCTGTGTGACAATTGGTTTGTTGTGGTAATGCAATTATTGTAACTGCTTGAGAATATGGGCAAATGCACTACTAAAGTGCCATAACAACTGACATGATAAGGGCTGTTAGGTGGGTTCTGCTTTATTATCTGATATTGAGGCCCTGTGTCAAACTGCAGTTGTAAGCCCATCATTATTGCAGCTGATATTGTGCTTACAGTCACATTAATGTGTGTTTAATTAAATGACTACACAGTTAATTTGGGGCTATGTAATATTTTGAGGAGTAATGTACACAATACACAAAGAAGGAGAGGAACAGGGAGGATAATAGAATCAGAATAATCTTTATTGTCCAAGTATGTTTAGGCACACAAGGAATTTGACTCTGATTTAGTGGCTGTCATCGTACTTACACAAAATAACACAACAATCTTCAGAAATATACACAAGGAACGACTATATACTAGAGCCCGACCAATATATCGGTCAGCCGATATTATCGGCCAATATTGGCCTATCACATATATATCGGTATTGGCATATATGTTGTCCAGTATGCACCAATTTTTTTTCTTTTAAAGTTATATAGGCAGCATTTTATGTATATTTGATCATTTTTCTTAATTTAAATTTAATATATACGTACATGGTTTTGTTTTATTCATTTATAGTTATTTATAATTATTAAATTCCCAGAAAAAGTTTACTGTTTGTTGCACTGATGTCATTTTATACAATAAAGTTTACTGTTAAACTGTAAAATATCATGCCTCCATTACACATCTTTGTCACAAGTGTTTGATAACCACATTTGAGGGATCATTGCACAAAATGTGTTTACGTATATATTCTGTATATATAAGATTATCGGCCGATATATCGACATCAGATTTTTTTTTTACTCCCTAGTATTGGTATCGACATCAACCCCAAAATCCAGTATCAGTCGAGCCTTACTATATACAGGTGAACCCGTTTCTGTGAACTGTGAACTGAACACTGTTGAAATGTCAGTCTGATTTTGCTTGCGTTGCGATATTTTTTAATTTTTATTAAAACAATATAGGCTTATTCATGTATGACCACCCCCTGCGGTAGGGGGCGATATATCCAAGTTCGCCAGGTCGCTCAGCTTTCTTTCTCCTGGCTTTGATCAAACTACGGAAGTGGACATCCTTGGCTGGAGCCGGAGTCACTTACCAGAATTGATAGGTTTTTTTTATGCCCTTTTCCATTCAGCTGATGTTGTGTTTGCTGAGAGCTACCCTCGGTAGCGGTGCAAACTAGCTCATAGACAACGCTGATTGTTGGGAGTTCACACATAGTCGTCTGGCCTGTTTTTTTTTTTTACTGAGCTGCATTTGTGTATCCGACTGCGCTTCCGCCATGTTGAACTGATTCAAGTTGTGACTGAGTGCTGGGACCGAGGTGACAAGCCCCAGACATCGGACTAGATAAGAGTAAGCAGGGGGCTGTTACCGCGCCGGTGACGCAGGAAAAACACCCAGAAGCAGAGGAAGAAAAAAACCGTAGAAATTAGATCTTTCTAGTAACAGGTTTGGGTCCCTGCGAAACTGTCACAGATATAGGCCACGTTTATGTAATATACGACGACTCCATCGTTGAAGGCTGGACGTAGCCCGAGAATAGAGGAGGGAAGTCATATCAAATTCCTGGTGAGTTGTTAGCCGACTAGCTCGCTAGAGGGGATTGTTAGCTCCTGCTAATATTAGCGTCAGCTGCTGGTGGATGCAAGGTAACAGTACTGCATTTGTGTTACTTGTGTTATCCAGTTGCTGGTATTTTTTTCATCTGTTTAGCCACTGCTTGTTGAACCTGTGACAATGTCAACGCGATTAAACTGCAATTCATGGTGTTAACATTACGTGTAGTCTGATTTCGCTCCCTGAAGCCAAGCTAGCGCTTAGCTACCCGCAAATGGTCTTCGGGCACTGTCTACACAGTGAGAAAAGGGACAATTTCCTTTTAAACGTTTCATGTTTACAAGTTACTGAAATTCAGTTATCTTCAACCCACAGTCTTTTTAAAGTTTAATTAGTGATGGCATTATCAAACCACATTGCTGTTAACATTTTATATATCAGTTGGGCTTTTCACGCTCTTATTTTCAGTTTGTTTCAAATAACTTATAACTTAACGTTAGATGATACAGGTTAGAACTCTAGTGAATTTCAGGAAATAGGCGAGTCCCCTGTCACTTGCATATTTTACGTTATCCGAGATAGCTAGCTAGGTTAACCTATTTTGAACGCTGAAAATTGTTGAATAGTTAAGCTTAGTCACAGAGTATATGTTATATAGATGGTGGGAACTGTTAATTGTCGAGTCATATCAGCAAGCCGCTTGTCAGAATAGAAACGTTAGCTAAATGCACCTTCGGGTGTTTACTCGCACGTAAGCTAACGGCTAACAGTAACGGATAGATTACTGCTCGTTAGCATGTTAGCATGGCCGACGCTCATTGTAAATGGCGACTCGGGAACATAGTTGGTCAACAATAACGGTGTGAGATTGTTAATGATTTTGGGCATTAACCAAACTCTCTGTGTGCTTAAGCTTGTCAGCTATGCAGCAAAGGTTTCACGGGCACGTATAAAGTCAGGCCCGACCGAATAATGAGGCCTGCGCTTCGTTTTGGACGACGAGGCCTTCGCTGCTCTGCTGTCTGGGTGGATCGTTAGTTGCCGCAGCTAGCTAACAGCAGGCGTTAACTAACTAAAAACCACCAGCTGTTAACGCTAGTTTGTAATATATTGTTACGTAATGTCATCGTGTAATTCATATGCACCTGGACAGTCTAAATTTTGATTACATTTCAAGGTAACTTAACACACATTGTTACATGACCGATTTCTCCGTTCACAAGATCTTTTTTAAATAACACTAATGTTGTACGGCAGGTTCAGTCCAAAAAGGCCGCAGTTGCACCTCTCGTTTGTCTTAATAGTGGTTTTTCTTTTTACCATGTGTCACTTTTTTGACACTTTGGTTTTGATAAAGCATAACACTGTTTTTGTGCGTCATGACCGTAACCCACCCTCTTCCCCCATTAGTAGATAGTTAGCTAGCGAGTGGTTTTACTGATAGCCTCAGATAAATGATTTGACATTTCGTTTTCGCCAAACTAGAACGCACTGGCAGGATTTTGCTTAGGTTATCTGTTGATGTCACTGGTCACCTGGAAAAAAGGAAATAATGAAGTTTCACTACCCTTAAACTAAGAAGACACAGTACATTAGATAAACCAAACATAAGTTTTAAGTTTGTGCCTATAAATAGATTTTATGGTCACCAAAAGTTAGATCATCCAAGTCAGTACACCCGTGTTAAGTTGTTGTAAGACAGACTGTTGGTTATAGCCTTGGCAACCAGTTCTCTGCAGTTCTCAGTGATGTTTATATTCTCAAATTTTGGGCTTGTCTGATTTGTGTCTCTGATTTGTTTACACTCTACTTAAATTTTGTTTTTTGGTTCCCGTCATTTGTTCTGGTAAACTATCAGTGTATGTGGGCAGAAGACTCAGTGGAGATGAGCATTTAAAAAGAAAGGCAAATGTAGATCAAAATGACTCATAGAGTCCTGTCCTCTGGAGCTTAGTTTTACAAAGGGCCAGACTTTATATTGTGATTGCCAACTGAAGATTTCAGCTTCTTACATCATATAAATGATGTCTTTGTGTGATTTGTTTTTCTATTTTGTTTTCCAATGTTGATAACCACAGGTCTGACCTTTTGATCAACAGACATCACCCTTTGTTTACAGACCAACTTCCTGGCTCAACTTTGACCTAGCCTACTTACCACAGTTGCATGTTCACACACATTTTTCCTGTGTAGTGAGGGAATATTACTGACATTACAGGTTTTACATCTAAAGTGGTTTAGATAATCTGTCCAAACTGCTGGCTTTGTTGAAACTGTCAGACCTCTCAGGGTACTTACTCCATTGGGTTTTGGTGTAGCAGTGTCACTATGTTCCCAGATATCAGCCATTACTTTGGTGAGCACAATTTTATTCTAATCGATAAAAAGGATGGCCAAAACAACAAACACAAGACGCAGGTTGCAATAAACTGTAATTTTCCTTTAATCAGGCAAGGGCTTCAGCAGATCCGAGTTCAGACTGTTCCAAGGTGTCTTGTTATAAGGGTGATAATAATTATCACACTTAAATCAGCACATAGTTTATAACTAGGATGCATCAATTGATCAGACTCTTAACAGAATTAACATGCATTACTAATTACTTAGTAGTTTGACAATACGCCAGTCGGAAACATGTATCAAAATAAATGTAAAACTGTTCTCGCTTTACAATCATGGCTGCCCTATTGCCACAATACACTCCTGAAGCTGTATGTTCATGTCTGGCCTTACACAAACTTGAGATGTGCCGTTGACTGTTGAGGGACTTGAGATGGATTCAGGCAGGCAGTATCTTCCAACTGTTAGTTCATAGCACCTGATGGGAGCCTGTGTTAGCATGATGCAACAGAATTTCAATGTTAAAATGAAAATTGGCTTTTGGAGGTTTACCCTTTGGGTGTATCAGAATTTGATGTGTGTCTAGGGTTGCTCGAAGTGTTAGGCTGAGTGTCCGTATAGCGTTTAGCGCCATATAGCGTTTAGCGCCATATAGCGCCAGTGTCTATTTACAATTGTTCCCAATGATGAGAGAGCGTAAGTGGCAACATGCAGCCACCTAGAGAAAAAGTGCTGCAACAAGCGTCTTTTTACTGAGTACTCTGACTTTTTTGTGCGGCTGCACTGAGTGCTTCCAGTTGAAAATTTCTGAACTTTTCAGAAAGGCACTAGTTGCTCCTTTTCAGGCAACCAAACATATTAGATGGGGCGTCTTCCGGTTGGTGCTCATGGTGAAAAATAAATGTCAAATAAATAGATAGTAGCTTAAGAATAACAAATAGATAATAAAAAGCAAATGGGTGATGGGGTGATGCTAGTCTATCATACAATGGCAGTTAGAGTTGTAATATGTTGTCAAGATACTGTTGTCATAGAAACAAAACCCATGCGCAGTGCTTCATCAAAAATGCGCTGGAAGTAATAGGATGAAGTGCTCCCCAGCGATATGCCAGCGCTTTTCTGCCAGAGGAAAACGCTATATGGACACACACCCTTATTGGGGTGCTTCTTGCCACAAGGCATCTCTTCCAGTTTTGCAGCTGCTGTGACAAAAAAAAAAACAGTAGTACATGAGATGCAACAAGTTTTGGGCA
Source organism: Scomberomorus guttatus (assembly GCA_038419695.1). Classification (NCBI taxonomy): domain Eukaryota; kingdom Metazoa; phylum Chordata; class Actinopteri; order Scombriformes; family Scombridae; genus Scomberomorus; species Scomberomorus guttatus. The sequence continues at coordinate 9,692,890 of CM076456.1, read as the reverse complement.
GCATTATTATTGGAAGGCTAGATGGGCTGGTAGGCCACTGCAGTGTTGTTTCCTGGCTAGCATATTTACTTGGTGTCTGAAAGAAATTTAAAAATTGTTGTTAGTAATATCATTTAATCTGTGAAGCTTCTCTGTGGTATTTTAGAAAAGCATGCAGGTGCAGGAGACATCTAGAATTGTAAAGGTAAAATAATCCAGTGGATGACTTTGTCAGGTGTTATTAAGATGTAACTAATCTTTGATTCGTACTGGATATTCTGAATCGAATGAGATTTAAATCAGTGATCTGTATCAGAAAGAATAGCTAGAGAAGCTCTATTCATAACACATCTATTTGGTCACTGTATACAGAACTTTTGTCAGGTAGCACTAGCTTGCAAGTTAAAGTGGTGAACTACCAAGCTCAGTTCAGTGTATTTAAATGATAATTTTTTGCAGTACAAGATTATAACAATCTGTTAACCTGTTTTGCTTGTGTATTGCAAGTAACTTAACCAGCCTGCTAATAATTCTGACCTTTACCCCTCTTCCCTGCTCCAGGTTATGCAATGGTCTCAGCGGCACATCCAGATCTCCAGGTGCTTGTGTCCCTCTCTCGTGTGTTCGGGCTCTCTTCCCTCTGCTCTACAGCTGAGGTGGCTGTGATTTCCCTCCTGGCCAGCGCTCCCTAAGAGGCCAAGATTGCCAAGATCTGCCCTGTGGCGAGCATGACGGCCACCACGCGTGGCTCTCCGGTGGGGGGCAATGACAGTCAGGGCCAGGGCCAGGCGCCTGATGCTCAGAGCCAACCCCCACTGCCACAGAACCAGGTCAGTATCATCTTTCCAGCTAAAGCTTCAAAATTAGACCTTCCCATACTGTCTTTCAATACACCCACCATATTTTGTCCTTAAAACTGGATGTTTCTGATATTTTCTTCCCATTGGCTACCACTTTCATCCAATTCCCTCTTCTTGTATTTGTTTTGAATGCCTGTGCATAACACTTTTTCTCCTACAGTAGACACCTGTAATTTAATTAACCTGTGAAGGGAGAAAGAATGATGTGTGTTTTGATATCTCTCTTTTTGTTGGTCCAGACACTGCAGCAGTTATTTTTTAAACAGATATTGCTCGTACCTAACCACACACAGATGCCCAAGGGGATGAAAAGGGAGGGAGGAGGGAGCGGAAAAGAGGGAGAAAGAGAGTGAAGGCGAGGCATCAATGAACAGAGCCTCCTGAGTGATGGATAAAGGATGTGTGTGTGTGTGTCTTTGTGCGTGTGCATGTGCAGGCCTGTGTTGGTTAGAGATGAGCCGTGGTGAGACGTGAGAGGCAAGCTGCCTATGTAGGTCAGCCAAGCAGAAGGAGCCTTCACCACACACCCCCACATTTCATATTTCTCAGTTGTGCATCTCTCAGTTCTGTGTATCACTCTCTCATCCACAGCTGCTCACACCACTACTGATGTACATGCACACTCATCAGCTGAGGAATGAAATTTAAAAGAATAATCACACCGGTTCTTAAATGCACATTCATATATGCACATTGTTTCCCTTGTTCCTCTGACTCTCTTCCTTCAAAAATTGCTATTTGACAACACTGTTGCAGAGATACACCCACATATTAACACATTTATACTTCTAACACAACCATGTCGGCTTGCACTTTTTGTTTCCTTCATGAAGATAAGGATGAAAGGAGTTGTTCTGTATGCCAAATACTCTGAGTATGATGATGACTTGGATGACTTTTGTTTAGAACCCTTCAAGGAGAGACACCTGCCTCTGTACCTGCAAACATATACGCTTGGTGACTGGCACATGTCACTATAGAAACAAATGCATGTAACAGAAATTTAAGTTTCACTCTTGCTTGGCAGATCAACACAAATCAGATTTCCATGATGTCTGAAAAATATGACTGGGAGAAAACATTCATTTGAGAGATTGTGGTTGTCTACAGTATAATATGAGATACGTTTTAGTGAAAGCAACAGTTAACTTCTGCAGCTAGTGTTCATAAGATATGCACCTTTTAATGGTGTTGATTTGTTGAGTTTGTTCTTTTACATGTACTCATACTGTGAGTGGACCTGCTTTGGATTAATTTATGCAGGAAAACTTAGCTATTACTAAAATAAAAAGCATTCTTGTAGGAATGTAATGAGTCAATCTGGAGCATTGAGATTTGGGCCCAGTCAGAGTTTTTTTTTGGATTGGTGTCAGCTACATGAATTGAGACCTGTTTCTGATCCTTTGTTTGTTCCGGGTACACTAGTGATGTAAAGTGATGTAAGCAAAACTCAGAGAGACTCAGCAGCCGTTATCTGTTAAGGGGAAGCTGAGATTGTCATTAAATGCGAATAGCTGGTCCACCTTAAAGGTCAGTCCACCTTAAGTGAGCTTGAGCATGGCTCAGCCTCTGACTGAGCTTTGAAATAATCAAACCTTTTTCCTCTTGCTTTATGAAAGCAATACTGTTAGAGTTACGTGAATAAACATTTACAAAAGAGTGTGAACATTTTATTTAAATTAAAAAAATAAAACACTCAAAAATTCTATATAATACAATGACTCCTATTCAAGCAACGGCTCCCTTTTAAGTCTGTGTGTCTGTGCTTGGTGCAACAATATCACAGCATCATGTTCTGTTTAACATTATTATCTTATCTTTAATATCACAATCCAAATCATATCCATAACGTTAACTACTCTTATTGGAGCGCAGAGCAAAGTTTTGGTGAGCAGACGTATGGAGAATGGAGATGCAGGGTGTCATATCCATGGAAAAGAGACGGCAAACTGGTTTACAATATTACAATTTTATTTAGCAGACGCTTTTATCCAAAGCGAGTTAATACAACACAAGCAAGGATCTAGTCACGAGAACAACGTGAGTAAGTGCCATTAAGCTAAGTTCAAGTCCGATAGGATGTAGGTGCCAACAGACAGTGTACAGAGGCAATCCATAGGTTTTTTTTTTTTTTTTTTTTTTTTTCCCCAGTCCATCAGGTGCAGAGGTGTTTGTGAAAGAGCTGGGTCTTTAGCTTTTTCATAAAGATCAAGAGGGATTCTGCGGATTGAATGGTAATTCATTCCACCACTAGGGAACTACAGAAGAGAAGAGTCTAGTCTAGTCTAGTGACTTCAGGCCCTGTTGTGGTGATAGTACCAGGTACCTTTCATTGGCAGAGCGTAGTGAGTGCGAGGGAGCGTAGACCTGAATGAGGGAGTTCAGGTAGGCTGGAGCAGTTTGTTGCTGTTTTGTAAGTGAGCGCCAAGGGTTGGAATTTGATGCAGGCAAAGTGGAGGGATATGAACAGTGGGGTGAAGTACTGTTTTGGGCTGGTTGAAGACCAGACACACTGCTGCATTCTGGATCATCTGCAGAAGTTTCAACGTACATGCAGAGAGGCCTCCCAGTAAGGAGTTGCAGTGGTCAATGTGTGATATTACGAGAGCCTGTACCAGGAGTTGTTCTGCATGCTCAGACAGGTAGGGTCTAGGGTCTTCCTGATGTTGTACAGGGCAAATTGACACAACCAAATAGTCAAAGCCACGTGAACCTTAAAGGTTAGTTGGTTATCAATCATGACACCCAAGTTTCGGGCAGACTTTGTGGATATGTGATCTGTTGTTGTATAGAGGGACTGGCTGGGATGACAAGGACCTCAGTCTTAGAGAGGTTAAGCTGAATGGTGATCTTCCAGTGGGAATGATGGGAAGAGCTGGGTATCGTCAGCATAGCAATGGTATGAGAAACCCTGGGAGCAGATGATTGCAACAAGTGAGGTGGTATATATTGAGAAGAAAAGGGGACAGAGCACTGGACCTTGAGGAACCCCTGTGGATAAACTGTCCCCAAAGATACTCTAAAAGATCTCCCTGAGAGGTGGGACATGAACCAGTGGAGGACAGATCCTGATTCGGATCATACAGGTTGTTCTCAGAAAGGAATTCAGTGACCTGGTTAAAGATAGGAAGGGGAGGAGTGGAACCGTTCTGTAGTTTTCAGGGCTGGGTTGAGTGTAGGAGGTTGGATGGTATCGGGTCCAGTGGACAGGTAGTGGGACGAGAGTCCAGCAGAAGCTTGGCGACTTCCTCCTCAGTCAGAGGGGAGAATGAGAGGAGTGAGGCCCCCTTAGCTGGCAGCGGCAGACTGGCTTAGAGAACTGGTTACTGATGCCAGAAACCTTATCAGTAAAGAACGAGGCAAACATGTTTGTAATTAATTTAAAATTCACTCGTCACTCATGCTGATTAATGGGGCTCAGGGGGCAGACATGCTGCTCCACCAGAAACATCTCTAAATGCACAGTAGGAGCATTTATTCACTGATAAATAGCCTAAACTGTACCCACATGCAGCTGCTACGTTCAGCTATACTGCTAACTTCATACTCTCTGCTCACCAACCTCACTGTCACCCTTGCTCTCTCTCTTGCACTCTGTCTTGACCACACACTCGCTACACACACCGTGCCATTGGGAGCACCGGCAGAATCCTGTGCACCCCACCCCACCCCAGCCAATATACGATACGATTGCCAATCGGCACAAGATACGACAGTGAGTGTCAGCCAGCAAACGGGCAAAGCTGCTTTTTCTTAAAAAGTGGTTGCTTTGCTGCTATTTCAGCATTACTTCACACTTTTAAAATGATGTGGTTGGTTGAAAACTGTGAATGAGCTGCCCCCATTCAACAGGAATGAGAGGGCTTCCTTTTTTCACGCAGAGCTCAAGACAGTCTGAACATGGCCTTAGAAACACCATGACATACTGTTAGTTCATCCTATGTTGTTTGTTTATCTAAATGTTATTTTTATTTCCTGGTTCAGTCAGCTATGTTGGATGGATTGGAAGGGTCAGAAAGATTACCATGTTAAGGACTTGTGAGTGTTCACGTCATCTGATAACTCAGGATGGTTGGATGATAACTAAGTTGATGTATGAGGGTTTGAAATACTGTGCATTTGCAAAATTACATTATATCTAATTAAATTTGGGTTTAATTACATTAAATGACAGACTTTGGCTAATGTGAGCCATCCATGTTTGCTTGGTTTTCAGGCACTTCCATATTAAGTACCAAGTAGGATATATCAGAGCTTTCAGAAGAATCCCAGTTTCCCAGTCGTGATTACAATTTGGAGGTTGACGCGAACCCCATTTACAAGTCGGAAACTCGTAATTACAGCAACTCCGATATGATGTGAACGCTGCATATGCCCTCTTGGCTCTGTTTTGTCACAGGGAAAAGGGGGGGGGACTGCTCAAAATATGCAGGGGGGTCCAGTACCCAAAAAAGGTTGAGAACCACTGCTCTAGTGCGTGTGGACAGGAGGGGATTTCTCGACTTCAGTGTTGAAAAGTGAAGGACTAATAGTTGAAATGTGCACATTTGGTGTAGTTTTCATCATAAAACTGCACTCAAAAAGAGTTTGAGTGCAGAGTAAGTTTCAACCAGAACTGGATACAAAACAAACTGAGCTGGAAAACTGTTTAGCTCAGGATATGGTGTAGAAGCTCTGTTGTTGCAATTTTGTAGAGCTCAGCAATGGGTGATTTTCTACCAATTAATTATGAAATGGCCAGAATATATTTTTATTACCTACAGTGATTTCACTATTACAGCTGTTGGAGTACACATGTAACGTTGGGGCGCACATGTAGCCTAACAGCTTGTTGCATCATTAAGGACTTATTCAGACCAAACCAGTGAAAACGCCAGTCCTCCCATTCATTTGAATATGGGTAGTGCATTGTAGGCTGTGGGGGTTTTGGCCACAGTGGCGCCGCCGCACTGGCCTGCAGCGAGAAAGTTGATCCAGAGTCAACTTTTGGAAGAACACAACCTGATGTCACTGCGGCTGAAAGCTGCGTTGGCCTGATCAGAGCTGTATAACCCTGCCATGAGGGAGTACAAAGACGTTACTAGGAGGAGGGGAGGACATTTCTTTTTGTTTGATAACGTTTAAATGAAGTTAGGCTTTGCTGAAGGCTTCCCGACTCATTTTTAAAAAGACGAGAGAAAGAGCTGAGAGAGAGAGAGAGAGAGCAGCTGTGGTCGAGCGAGCTAGAGAGTGAATGAAGAGAGGGAGCAGTGTTAGCAAGAAAGCTGGTGAATCAGATCAATAAAACATTATTTTCAGTTGTGGTCGTACAGTTATACAGTTTGTCTGTGGGATTTCTGTTACCTTTACACTTTGTTCCACCACTCCTTCTTTCTCCCTTTGTATCCTGTCTCTCTAAACAAACAAACATTTTATGGGTGTTTTTATGTTTTTTTGACACTAAAAGTGTGTATATACTGTGTACAGGATGTCCACAAGTCTTTTATTGATGTGCAGGAATTCTGAAGCATTGACTCTAGTCAACTGTATGACATTACAATTGATTACTTCTTTGTATTTGTTTTTGAAATACTCTCTGATTTTGATTGTCTATTTTTTTTCCCAGACATCATCTCCAAACTCATCTAATGAGAACTCTCCAGTGAGCCCACCAGATGAACAGGGCCAGGGGGATGGGCCCCCTCAGCTGGAAGAGGAGGAGCCCGCCTTCCCCCACACTGACCTAGCCAAGCTAGATGACATGATCAACAGGTATTTACTCGCATGCTGACACAGAGCCTGCATCCTAGGTCACTCTTAATTCAGCACACGACATACAGTACAAACAAAATATGAACCCGCTCATAAAAATATTACTCTGCAGTGCTCTTAGTGTTTGAAAAGTCCACAGGGTACCTTTTTAAGTGAATTTCACTTTGCTTGTAAAGTGAAAAGAGAAATTCCTCTGTGTTGACTCTGACATTCAATGGTTTGAAAACCACACTTTATCTTCCAGACTCTCCTCCTTCTTTTTCTTTGTTCTCTTTGTTCTACCAATTCATGAAGTGTAGATTTTTGGAGAAGTGCGTATTATTAAATGTTATTTCCATCAGCTTTGTATGCCACCTCCAAAATTCATAAGAGTTGCACTCGTATAGTGAAGGTATTGGAAAGGAAGGTAAACTGGGCTCTTCAGGGTACAGGTAGCCCTGTTCCATTACTGTGCTTTTTACATGCATGTGTTGTTTTTTCTGTTGATTCATGTGGGTTTCTTCCTCCTAGGCCTCGTTGGGTCGTTCCAGTTTTGCCAAAAGGAGAGTTAGAAGTCCTCTTGGAAGCTGCTATAGATCTGAGTAAAAAAGGTAGGAATGAATCATCATGCAGCACAGATGAATCACAAATTAAATTGAAAGTATAGAGAACAGCGTGGTAACTAATAATTGTTTTTATTTTAATCTGTCAGATAATTTTTCAATTATTCAATTGATTATTAGACTATAGAATATCAGAAAATAGTGCTAAATAGCCCATTACAACTTCCCAGAGCCCAAGGTTGTGGTCTTCAAATAGCATTTTTGGTCCAGCCAACAGTTCCAAATACAAAGATATTTCATTTACAGTGATATAAAACAGAAAAATCAACAAATCTTCACATTTGAAAAACTGGAACTAACAAATGTTTGCCCTTTTGTGCTTGATAAATACTTTCACTTAACTGAAGGATAAATAGTAGGGCTTTCAAGCAATTATAAATTATTAATTATATAATAAAGTCAATCGCCATTAATTGCATAAATGTGTGTAGTTAATCACAAATTTATTTCATTTTTTAATCTGTTGAAATTTTGCCCTGATGAAAGATTTTTAAGTGCGATGAGGTTATATTAAGAAGAGTGGATACAATATGCTTCACACAAGTGTACTTAACAAGTTCATGTAACTGGAACAAGAGAAAATTCAACAAAAGTTCAATTCTGAGGGAGTTTTATTCACTCTCACACTAGGGCCGTGCAAAATTGAACGTAGAAAACACAAAATTTGGCTTGGATTGTAAAATAGATAACACATTTAATTTAATCATACTACTACTTACTTTCTGCTGAACGTTGAGTGTGGTCTGTAGCATATTACCAGGGCTAATGCTGTTGTTAGCTGTGTGCTTGGCTTGCTTGTGATATCGTAGGCTGGATATACTCCTGTGATAACTAAACTCAGCCTGACAGTAACTACACACAGCCATAGTTTTGTCAGGCTGAGCAAATACACTGGCGGAAACCCTGCAATTATCATGTCTACAACAAAAGAAGGGTTACAGAAAGCAATAAACCATATGTGTGATTTCTGTGAGAAATGGAAATGAAAGGTTAATGGTGATAAAACTAAAGTCACAGTTTTTGGTTGCATATATTTTCAAAATTTGTTTTAATGTAAGCATAATGAATTATAGAGAAAGGTATTTGCCAAAGTATTTAAACCGTTCGTCTGTTGAAATTCATTTTGTTATTACAATCAGATAAGCCAGAACTTATTTGTAAATTAGGTGCCTTTTTGAAGAATGTCCTTTCTTTGTTTAAGTAACATTTCTTGTACTTAAGCCGTGTGCTATTGTTTATTATTGTATGTTCTGTTTGTGTTCCATACCATGTGATCATGGTCTTGAGTCATATAAATAAATGAAATTATTTGCATCACTGCTCTTCCTTGTGCTTAGGCTGTGTTAGGCAGAGCTTTAAATATTACATGTTGACTGAATTGAATTGATTGCAAATATCTTGTCAATAGACGTTTTGTACGTCGGATATGAAATGTCGTATTGAGACTGAAGTAAGACTCCAGATATTCATCTTGTCACACTGTCCAGTGCTCAAAAAGCAGCCCCCTCTTTTAAAGCCACACCAGAATAAACCCATCCTTGAAACTGTAATGAATCCAAAAGTTGTCTTTCATTTCCTTGTTTTTGGTCTTAAAAAGTTATTTATTAAAAATAATTACTAATATAAAGTTATTGAAGTAGCCATGAAATATTAAAGGCTTTTTAAATGTATTACCCTCTTGAGGGCCCCAGATCTTTTCAATAACTTTAAACTAGTAGGACCCCCAAACTGAAGAGCACCAGAGGGATACCTTCCTACACCCAAGCAGCACTCCATACATCTGTTTTTTAACTAATTACTAATATAATTGAACTCTTTGATATCTGTAGACACTCCTGCATTTTACATGAATGGTAAGGTATAATATGAGTGATGTCTTTCTTTGCAGGACTGGATGTGAAGTGTGAGGCCTGTCAGAGGTTTTTCCGAGATGGTCTGACCATCTCCTTCACAAAGATCCTGACAGACGAGGCAGTCAGTGGCTGGAAGTTTGAGATTCACGTGAGTCTGAATTATTGCTTTACATTTTAGCACTTGGAAAACTAGCTTTAATACTTTATTTTTGTTTAAAATGGAACTTTCAAGTTTTATGAAAGAAAACCTTGCTGGTACATGTAACACATCTTCAAGTTATATTTTAAAGGTGAAGATTGCCCTGATATACAGTAGATTCACAGTTTTTAGAATTTGACACCACTTCCAGTTCCCACAGATTACAACAACTACTCTTTACTGGTTTTAATGGAAGGAATCAAAGGTGTTATTGTCAGGTGGCATGATTCAGTATAGTCAGCTTAGCTTTATTCATTCTTTGACATCTTTGACTTTATCTTATTAGAAGTATGCAGTGTTCAGACCCGGGTCTTGTCTGCAAATTGAGTTTTCTGTTTGGTTTTCCTAGAGCTGAGGAAAGAGGCAACACCAGCAGTAATCAATACTCTTTTTGTTAGAAGTAGCTGAGGTTGGCTGTTGTGTTGTATTAGGGAGATTGATCTCTGTAACCTTTTTCACAATAAACAGATGAGACAGAAAGGATACATAGGAGTACAATGTCTTTGTTTCTCCTGTCAACCTTACTTGAACTAATGTTGAGCAGGTTTAAAATATATATATATATATATATATTTTAGGACATTACACAGGATTGTATATTACAGATCTGATAAGTATGTTTTATGATTATCATTAGACACTCATTAGACAAGAATTTCTAGGAAGCAACCAGATTCTTGTAAACTACATTGCTAAAGTATCTAAAAGCTGCCCTGAAATGAGCCAAACCTATAATTAATTACTCATATATGCTTTCTTCAAATCTGTGAACCAGTCAGGAGTAGAGATGTGCCAGTATACTGTTTCTACTACACAACATAGTGAAACATTCTGATAGTAACAATACCACCAAGCCTTTCAATTACCATCATTACTGTAATTGTCGTTTTCACCGAGCACCATGAACACAGCCCAGCTCTCCTGCCTTTATTATCAATTTTATTTTAAACCAAAAGTAAACCAGTCCAACAGAGACACAGCAGCCACTGCAGGACCAGTGAACCAGGCTCCTTGTCTGGTTAGCCCTAGCTACTGTGGACATGACTTGCTATGCTAACATTAGCTAGTCAACCTATTGAAGTGCAGCTAGTTTATGTACACAGTCATAACATTCAATGAAATTCAATTAATTTCACCTGATGTTGATGTCTGAGGACCAAACCATCGACCAAGTGGTCAACAATAAGCAGGATTTTTTTTTGTTCTTTCAGAACTATTGATACCTGAAACAAATCAGGACATGTATAGAATCTAAGAGAAGACAACCAGTCTGCTTTTGTTTGTGGTGTTTTTAATGTTAGTTCATTTGCAGGGTACAGCAATACCTAGTTCACTGTTCAGTTTGTTAGATTTGATTAAATCCAAGCCAATCATGATGTGAAGAAATATATTGTAGCATTAATAGTAGTATTTCAGGAAAGTTTGATGATAATCGTGATAATACCGCTTACCGTGATATTTTTGGCCACAATAATTGTTGTGAGAAAATTTGATAGTGGCACATCACTAGCCAGGAGCCATGCAGGCAGAGAGAGGCGATTGGCATTTTACTAATAGCATGATTAGCAGGCACGCTTTTTATTTGTGTGTGTGTGGCGATCTGTGAAGTTTTCACATCACTCATGTTGATGATGTGAGATGCAAAGATTATTGGCCAACCTGTTGCACACTCCTTTCAAGTAGCTCACAACAAGAGCATGCTTAGACTTGCTAACAGTATCTCTTCTGACACCTCTTATGTTTTAAACGGAGAGTACCAACTTACGCCTTCTAATAGGTGATTAAGAGTCCCTCAATTTAAATTGAGGGACTGTCTATCCTGCTGCTAAACAAAAATCAGTGTGGTGCTAACTGAGATCTGAATTCAGAGGATATAATGTGGCTGATGTGTAACTATGTTTAATCTGTGTGTAAATCTTTTGAACGTAACTGCCTAAGGATACAAAATGAATTTCAGTGTAAACTGACAATAAAGGTTATATCGTGATATTGTGATGCCAGTAAAGGCACTAAAACATAAGTCTTACAAGTAAAATGTGAGACTTGACAGGTGGTCTATTTTAGGAGTGAAGTCTGTGGCAGCTGCTCTATCATGGTGTGCTTGACTGCAGGGTAATTGGGCAGAAGCCATGAATAATCTAGTATTTCTCCTCATACCAGGTACGGGGTGTTATTGAAATGCAATCAGTAATGACATTCTGTGTTTTCAGAAATTAAGAATATCTAAAATGAATGGTAAAAGAACCAATTATGCATATTTTAAACCTTGACTCAAACTGGACAATCAGACTTAAATTGTTAAATTCTGATTTGGCTACAGCCAAAATATGTACAGGTTTCAGGCCATAATGGGTAATGGTATATAATGGGCTAAAATACTGAAGTCAAACGGTGGTTAATCCCCTATCATGATCTCACTAACTCACTAATTCTTGAGGAAGAACATTTTCCAGTTTGCCTTGAAATTTTTCCAGTTTGAATTGAAATTCTCTTGCTTCCTTCTATGTCTCTTGTAGTTAAATGTTGTTTTCCTCGGTGCACATACTCTTTTTCACAGAGGTGCATCATCAATAACACACACCGGTTGGTGGAGCTGTGTGTGGCCAAGCTCTCTCAGGACTGGTTCCCCCTACTGGAGCTGCTGGCCATGGCCACCAACCCTCACTGCAAGTTCCACATCTACAATGGCACACGGCCCTCTGAGACCGTCCCCGCTGGAGCACAGCTGGCTGACGATGAGCTCTCCGCCCGACCACCAGACCCACGCTCACCTAAGGTGAATAACCACTGCAGCTTTCAACCAAACATGAATTGTACCCTTGAAATTACCTCAAGTTTTTGAGGCTGATCTTAGATTTTCACTTTTTCTTAAAACTGACCTTTATTGCTTTTTCCTTACATTCTGGTGTCATATAAATGTCCAAAATACACCATTAATAGTCTGCATTGTTCATGATATTCTTTAACAAATTGCTTTTAAATATAATATACAGTATGTGTAAGCATGTAGTACATTCAAAATCATCTTGTCAGTAACAGCTATGCAGAAAACAGGCTATTTTCTTCTTCAGAGGACAGTTGAATTATTTTTTCCACCTAGACGGAATCCATAGAGTGACATTTTAGTCTTACCCCAAGTGCCCCTGTGAAACAAAGAGAATCTGTCTCTGGAGTAGCCTGATAATGAAAAATATAGAACTCAAAGTCAATAAGACACTTAGTGCTTGTGTCAGAAAGCAGATTGTGTAAAAGAGAAGGTGGATACACCAGGGCATAGGAATTTTACAGTGAAAGAGTGATGAATACAGCGTGGGCATGGGTCAGTATGAACAGCACTGCAGCACTGCTTGCCTGTCTGACTCTGTTGGCAGGGGGCCCAGGTCTACTTAGGGCTCCACTGTGCAACTAAGTCAGATTTTTATTTTGCTACTGTTTTGTTTTTAGGGTTGAAATCAGTTATCTCTAAATATTTAACCATAATGTAAACCTTTTGTTAGCTTACGATTATTTATTGGCTAAAAAGGAGTTGTTTGAAGTCTCTCCCTGTCCTCCTCCAACACTGTATCTCTTCTTTTAATTGGGAACTTAGTTGGAAATGTATTGATTTTTCAGATGAAAATAGGGCCAGTTACAGCCCCACTTAAATTCTCTTTTAATGGAATTTTAGGACAGTGAATTTGTGAAACCAGCTCTCAGTTAGCAAACTAAACATTGCTGAGTCTTCAATGTATTTTTCTCTCTTCATTTCCTATTTACAGGGCTGGCTGGTGGACTTAATAAACAAATTTGGCACGTTAAACGGGTTTCAAATGTTGCACGATCGCTTCATGAGTGGCCAAGCACTGAACGTCCAGATCATCGCTGCACTTATCAAGTAAGCCTGTTAAGGAAGTTGCATGATATTTGACACCATGTCAATAGGCTTTCCCCAACATTTAAGGGGGTAGCAATGTACTTACTAGTTTGTGAGCTGATTTTGTGTTCTCTTCTTTACAGGCCTTTTGGCCAGTGTTATGAGTTCCTCACATTGCACACGGTAAAGAAGTACTTCCTTCCAGTCATCGAAATGGTTCCCCAGTTTCTAGAGAACCTCACTGATGAGGAACTTAAGAAAGAGGCCAAGAATGAAGCCAAAAACGACGCACTGTCCATGATAATCAAGTCTCTGAAGAATCTGGCTTCTCGTGTACCAGGGCAGGAGGAGACCGTGAAGAATTTAGAGATTTTTAGGTTAAAAATGATTCTTAGGTGAGTATGAAAAGATCATATCCTAATTAAATTCTTCTCATGAAATTAAAAGATACTCTGCTTGGAATAAATATTTGTCTGAAGTTCATTTAGCTCAAAGTCCCTAAAATTACATCTACTCCTTCTCCGTCATTCAAAAATCCAGAATCTATGAATATATAAATATTGTTCATTTAAAAATGTCACGCCACTTTCCACCTTTCAGCAGATGAATGTGAAAACAGCCTTCTAGTATCAGATTGTGTACGTAAATCATTCTGCACAAGGGGGACTCAGAAGAAAACCACAATTTTGACTAAACAGGGACTTTAAATTTTGAATGCAATTCTCATCATACACATAACATGATTTCATGTAAACTAAATAAACTGTGTATTTTTATCACCAGGTTATTGCAAATTTCTTCTTTTAACGGCAAAATGAATGCACTAAATGAAGTTAACAAGGTGATCTCCAGTGTGTCCTACTACACTCATCGGCATAACCCTGAAGAGGAGGAATGGCTGACTGCAGAGCGCATGGCGGTAAGCTCAGCTGTCTGGTTCTTTACTTTTCTACTTTATATCAAAGAGTTCTCTTTATCTATCATTGACTTGTCTTCATTGTGTCACCTCAGGAGTGGATCCAGCAGAACCACATCCTGTCCATTGTCCTGAGGGACAGTTTGCACCAGCCACAGTATGTCGAGAAACTGGAGAAGATCCTTCGCTTCGTTATCAAAGAGAAAGCTCTTACAATGCAGGATCTGGACAACATTTGGGCTGCACAGGTGCACTGCAACTACAAATATTTTAGTGTTATTGTGTTGATGCCGTCATCTTCAGAATAAAACTTCAGAGCTGCTACTTGATTAAATATTGATATGATAAAATATAACATGACTTAAGAGTGTGGCCTTGTTATTTTGTGCTATACTGAAGGGACACATTTTCTGAGATGAAAATAGCTTTAAGCTTCTGGCTTTGTTCAATATTTTATGTTTTGGTTAGGTATAGATTAATATATATATATATATATATATATATATTAGATTTAAAATGTAAATTATGGTTCACTTTCCTGTAATGCTAACACAACAGCAATAAATACTGCAAACATAAAGTTTGCTGCTGATGGGATCTTATTAAGTAAAAAATGATGTTAACCCAACAGTCGGGTGTTTTGTCTCTGTACATATGCAGGCTGGTAAGCACGAGGCCATTGTGAAGAATGTCCATGACCTTCTGGCCAAGCTGGCATGGGATTTCTCACCTGAGCAGCTTGATCACCTTTTTGACTGCTTCAAGGTGAGTAAGAGTCTCAATAATCAGGCAGTCACAAATTATGAGGTATTTGTCCACAATGTACAGTTTCATTGAGTTCTGGCTTAATCACAGTACAGTTTAAGTGTAACATCACAACAACTTATTGTTGTGTCCGCTATCCTAACCTCTGGACCTGGTTGCTCCTCTTGTGCAGGCAAGCTGGACCAATGCCAGCAAGAAGCAGCGTGAAAAACTGCTGGAACTTATCCGACGCCTGGCTGAGGATGATAAGGATGGGGTGATGGCCCACAAGGTCCTCAACTTGCTGTGGAACCTAGCACACAGCGATGATGTGCCTGTAGACATCATGGACCAGGCTCTTAGCGCTCACATCAAAATATTGGATTACAGTTGCTCACAGGTACATTTTGTGGAGCAGCTGGCATAATGTTTAGAGGGGAATGGCATACAGAATGACACATGGATGCCATTTGTAACTCTACAAATACTGATAGTGTTTGTTCCTTTTCACCCATAGGACAGAGACACACAGAAGATCCAGTGGATAGATCGCTTCATAGAGGAGCTACGAACCAATGACAAATGGGTGATCCCTGCCCTGAAGCAAATCAGAGAAATCTGTAGTCTCTTTGGAGAAGCTCCTCAGAACCTTAGGTAAGATCATTTCAGAAATCAATTTTATCAATTATATTTTATAGGGCTGGGTTTAAAAAATCGTTTAATATATGCCTTTTCCCGTGGATTATAAATCCGAAATGAATCCGGATATCTGCCTTTAGGCTTGGCAGTGCCCTCAGTGGAGGAGCTTCCGCCATGAGATGTGTGTGAAAGATTTTGTGGCCGGATCTTGTTGCACATGGTGGGAGCTCCTCCACTGAAGGCACCGCCAAGCCTGGAAATCAAAATTAACCACCGCACACTGAAATGACTTTACTGTGACTTTATTAGGAGTGAACATCGCGTTTCGCCTGAGGCTTCTTCAGGTTCGCTCAGCAATTTTGTGAGCATTTTACATGACAACAAAAAATACATTTTTATCTTTATTTGTATCTTTTCTTGAGGTATTAGTGATGTTTACATTACAACAGGTATGTTTGTAGCCACCTTATTTACACTGGCTGCCTGGTGACACTGCACTAAATAGCACTTAGGTGGTCACTCAGTACTCACTGACTGTAGAGTCTGTAGAGTTGCACTATATTGCGTTTGCTGTAGTGTGTTCATGTTAAATAAAAAGTACATTAATGTAACTGCTTTGGGGTCAATTCTTAATGTAAACATTAATATTTTTAATAATGCACCAGGTGGGGGTTCCTTGTACAATTTACAGCATTAGTTCTCTGAGAATAGCTTTCATATCCAAGCAAAATTGGTAATGTAACTGAAATATCCCTGACCGAATCGATATCGAATCAGGACCCTGTGAATTGGAATTGAATCAATTTGGGAAATCCGAATCGATACCCAGCCCTATTATTTTACAGGAACACATGCTGGAAAATGCTAATGTTGGCAAGTATGAAGTGTTTACTTGGTATTTTTAAGTATGTTATTCTGAATAATGCCCATTTATTTTGCGCGAAATGCATGAACATTCATAAGAGAAGCAACACGACCTGAGATTTAATTTGTCACATATTTGACATTCCTGGCATTTTAATCACATTTGCACAAGAGCTGAGGCAGTCACCTCTTAGCTTAGTGCCCACCACAGTAAATGGCCCAGCAGTTGAGCTTCATATAACATCAGAATTTCCCTCTGCAACTCATCCCAGTGCACTAGTGCTAACTGACAAGACTGGGCAATACACCCAATATTTCCAGATTTTTACTTTTCACTAATGTTAAAAATGTCTCACTAAACCTGCTTGATTTAGACTTTTGTGTGTGTTCTGAAAACACGTTATGAGTCCCCCTTTTTTTTTTTTATTAAAAGTATGAGTTGAGGCAAGGGATGCAAATTATTCTTGAGTACAATGACAAGAGCTGAAAGGTGCACTTAGCCATTTTATGTGTCTTTGGCGGATCAGATAGGTATCGATTTTAAAAGAGCAACGTTTAAATATATCCAAAAGCATTTGAGCCTGATTGAAATTGGATTGCCTGAACATCCTCTGGAATTGGTTTTAGCCAGATGTTAAAAAGCTGTAAATGGATTTGTCTCTCCAAGACACATATGTGAGCTTTACTCCTCCCAAGTGTAACTATTGGATAAAAGTCAGTTAACATTACACTGAAATTAGTCGTCGTTCTCCCTGTCTTATTAAAGCCAGAGGCAGTTTCAGCAGTGTGATCTGGCTGACCCGAGACGCATATATGTGGCTAAGTGTACAAGAAATTGTATTAATTCGCATCTGGATTTTATCTGGATATGAGATACTTGAAATGAAAAGTGTAAATTGGGCCTAACTTTGTTTGCTTTGTTATTTTGATATATTCGGGCCCTTAACCACCTTAAACCCTTGCATAAACTCCACCAGCCAATCACATCCAACCTTTTAAGATGCACACGTCTTTCTACATCTAACTAGCTAGTTAGTTAGCTGTACCAGATTAGACGGCTAACTAGCCAGTTAGCTCTTGGGAGCTATCTTATTAAGTCAGTTTTAAGTAAATATTAAAGTTACTTTGTTACATTGTTTGTGTTTGCTTGATTTTTTTTTTTTTTTTTTTTTTGGAATGATAGGACTTTTTCACAGCAGGCATTTTAGTATATAGTATTTACACCTGTGCTCTTCCTACTGTGTCAAAATGTCGTCTGTGAAAAAGGTGTATTTGCTATACATGCTGATTAGAAGAGGTGTGTAAGTTTAGCATAATTTAAAACCTGTTCTGTCATTGAATCGTATGATATGGGCTATATGGAAGTTGTCAGGGAGCTGTAGTAGTTAAAAATAATTTTTAACCAGGATCTACAGCCCTAACATACAAAAGCATTCATTCAATGTTACCATGGTAAATTTGTGAAATTATTGTAAGATTGATTTGAGCTTATATTGTTCGGCATTAATCGTAACTAATTTTGAAGTAGTGCATTTTTTTCCTAGTCCCTGTAGAAAATATGTAGTATACATGCCTGTTGTTTTTTCAGAAAGAAAATGCCAATTAACATACAAACGAACTTAGTGGGGTAAGTTGAGTGCTAATTCCAGGGTTCTACCTATTTCTGTGTTACGTCAAGTCTAACTTTCTCTTTGACATGTTTATAACGTGTACTATATAATGTAAATCTCTGTCATGAATCTGCTTTAAGCAATCCTTTCTTGGGTTTCATCTCAAATGACTCATTTCTCATTCAAGCTCCTGTCCAAAGTCCTGCACATATATAGTTCAGTCTATCAAGAGACAAAAATAATAGCATGTAGCTCTAATTTGGGGGCTCCAGGGGAACATTAAATTACACCTTCCTTGCTCCAGCCTTCTGGGTTGCCAAGGTTTGTAACGGCAATTGTTTGCTCGTCCATCACTTTCTTTGTAGGAGCTCTTGACTTTAGGTTTAAGACATTGAATATGGGGCCTAAAGAGATCATAGATGATAGATCAATAGGACTAAAAACTACATTCACAATCATATATAATACAATCATCTCTAATTAGTCATAGTGTATAATTATTATATAAGTACTGATAATGACCATCACTAGTTTATTCTTAGATGATCTAATTTTATGTAATTTGATTTCATTATCAAGAAATATAATAAGAAAATGGCTTGAAGCAGAGTGTTTTATATTGTATATACATGTAGTTATGCATGTCTGCAATGTTGTTTATAACTCTTTATTTACACAATCACAAACTGTTGTAGTTATTTTTTCCTACGGATCCTCAGAAGACTTGCTGTTGTACTGGTTGCTGCTAATGGGGATCCAATAAACTTACTGCACATATTGAATGCAGTTTCAGGTTAGATAAAATTAAGGTGTGATTACTGAATCCAAGCCAAGTCCAAAACAATGTGGTCAGTATTCTGAAGAGCAGACATCTTTGCGTGCACTCCAGCTAATGTGGTTAATTTCTGTAGGTTCACTTATTGGGAGTTTCTGTGCAGTTTCTCAGTACTGAACCCAAGCTACAGTCCATACACAGGATAGTCATTTTAATTTGGACAGTGACACAACTACATGAAAGGTCCTTTGAGATGGAGCCCCATTCTTCCTGATGCCAGCTCCTTTCAGCTCAAATGATTCAATGCAAAATATCAGGGGTATTTCATGCCTTGAACCCACTTATTCAAACGTATGCTTATATCATTCTAACTCAACAGTTTGTTTTCATGCATTTGTGAAATGCATGTAGATTTTTTTTAACTTGGGAAATGTGCAGTCAGTACAAGAATGTTTTTTTTTTTCGTTTGTTTTTTTTTATTTTTTATTTGTACTGTGTAATTGAGCATAATTTAGCCACTGCTAATCAGTAAACTGAGTCATAATGTATCTGCAGCAGTTTAATAACCAACTCTCTTTTTTTGATACAATTTTCATTGGTAATTTGAAATGATTTTAGTATGTTGCAGTTTGCCATGTGGCTCTTTCTAGTACAGTGGCTATCAAAACTAAATCATGGATTATTTGGTTCTTAAGTTTGATTTTTTAAATGTTTTATTTTTTAAGTCAAAAATATTCTTTTATGTGGAAGCAAGGCAGGAAATGGCCTTTATTGATATGGCGTCTTTTGCTGGTTATTCTATGACATACATATACACACACTCAAATATACCAAAAGCTGCTTTCTTTATGTCCCTGATAGAAACAAATGAGAAATCAGTCATGCTATGTTTTCAATCAGAAATTGTTACTAAAAGTCAGCAATGTCAGCTTCACTCTCACTTTGTTTTTCAGTCTTGCTTGCATCCTCACTTAATATCTGTTTTTGTCCCCTTTACATCGACCACTCCCGCTGTTCTCTCTTCAGTCAAACCCAGAGAAGTCCTCATGTGTTTTATCGCCATGACCTGATCAACCAGCTGCAACATAACCATGCTCTGGTCACCCTGGTGGCTGAGAACCTCTCTGCCTACATGGAGACAATGAGGCAGTTCTCCAAAGGTACACTGTCAGGGCCAGAAATAGCCCTCTGTGTTAGTTGGACATTTCATTGCTGTAAGTACAGCTGTTGAATCAGGAACATGCACTGTCTGCAGTCTGATTGGTTGTATGTGTACTTTTATAGAAGAACAGGCTGAGTTTGACCCTCAGACGGTCAGGCCAGGAAGCCGCTACAGCCATGTCCAGGAAGTACAGGAACGACTCAACTTCCTGAGGTACAATATTACCTTAACTATTTCACACTGAAATACAATCAAGCAGGGGTCTTCGAGTTCCCTAAAACCTGAAACTACAGCTAGGAATAGAAAAAATAAAATAAATGAGAATCTTTATTATCAAGCATATTCAGCCTTTTATACATTTCCATACTTCAGCCTCTAATAATTGGCCAGTGCATTGCTACTAGATCCATCCAGTCACTGTCATGCCCATTCAAAGACAAATTTGTCATTTGTCAGTTTTATAAAACTGCTCTCATTCACTAAGTTCAATGATTTAAAAAAAACAAAGCTGTTGTATTTGAGCAACAGTTGGCAGTTGCTGTTGATTTTTATCTGTTTTGATTTTATATCTTTGTCAAACTCTGGGCTAATATTTATCATGATGTAGAAAGAAAAACAGACTCAGGCCTCGAGTGATGACTATAATATAGGAAAAATATGTCATACACTCACATACAGCCAGTCTGTTGGCCACTAATGGTTGGGTTATGCTCGATGAGAACTATTTTGTATGAGGTATTGTCTGACCCTGGTGGGAAATCAAGAGTATTTAAAGTTGTAGGTCACTCCCAGACCTATAGGAGGAAGCAATGAGAGCATAGAAGGGGGGAGGAAAGAAAGGGCAGTATAATAACTTGGACATGATATTTTTAAGATATAGGGATAACTGGACACATTTTCAGACACTAACAGTCTCTCCTGTAAGGTATTCATAGTGTTTCACATGAAAAGGAGAAGTTCAAACCCTGCCGCCTTTTTCACTTCCACACACACCATGGCCAGTCACGACGTGAAATGGATGTGAATGTCAGATCATCTGTCGGAAGTTACAGAAGTGGCTGTATACTCTTTTCTTTTTTTTTGCCAGGTTCCTGCTAAAAGATGGCCAGCTGTGGCTGTGTGCCCCTCAGGCCAAGCAGATCTGGAAGTGTCTGGCTGAGAATGCAGTGTTTCTCTGTGACCGTGAGGCCTGCTTCAAATGGTAATGTTTGATTTGATATCTTCTTGCCTTTAGCTTGAATGATCTCTACCTTACATTTGTTAACCAGAAAACGTCTATTCTGAATGCTGTGATACAGGTACTCCAAACTGATGGGCGATGAGCCTGACCTGGACCCAGACATCAACAAGGACTTCTTTGAGAACAATGTTCTGCAGTTGGACCCATCTCTGCTGACAGAGAATGGCATGAAGTGCTTTGAGAGGTTCTTCAAGGCTGTCAACTGCAGGGAGGGCAAACTGGTAGCAAAGCGCAGGGCCTACATGATGGATGACCTGGAACTAATAGGCCTGGACTACCTCTGGAGGGTGAGGGGGATTTGTTGCAACAGGCGCACATAAACAGATGTTGCTGTTCATTTGGGATAGAGACATGTTTCAGAAAGTGCTTTTCAACTATTTTGGTTTCCTTTTTGTGCAATACACTTTTATAAAAGGGTTAAGAAACAAAATATCTTATATCCTAATATCTAATATTGTAAAGCCTGGAAAAGACATCTTCATATAGTCACCTTGAGTATGTATAACTAACAGACTGATGGTCTGATTCTGAAAGCTTCTGGTTAGAGATAGTTTTAAATAACTGTTTTGCAGAGAGGTAAACATGTTGATAATATGTGTAGGCTGTAGCTTTCACTGTATGACCAGTTACTGGTCCTGTTCCCAGTAATTGGTTAGGCTCACATCACACTTACACACACACCTACCTTCCACAGCAGCATCTTGCAGTTTATCAGTAATATACAAGTATATCCTCAAGTTAGGAATTGCTTTGTCAACCACAAAGAGGTTGTTCAGTGGACATGTTTTTGAGATCCTGTCTTACCTTGCTGCCATTTAACTGTGACTGTAAGGAGGATGAGAATTACTACCATACTTGAACATTGTAAACTTACAGTACTCATGTACAGTCCCCATTGAACCTCTCTAGTATCTTGTCTCCTTTTGTCTCCTCCTTTTGTTTACCGCTGTTATGCCAGAGAAAAATGTACAAAAAACAGTACTCCTGTTAGCACACAGTGTCTTGCCCCCTCTTGTGTCCTGAGTGGTTAATAATGAAGCTCCACCGAGTGCATCGGACCTCCACAGACATGTATGCATGAAAAGCAAACTCCCAGCTCTGAGTAGGATGGAGACCCCTGCTTGGAAAAAAAAGAATATTTTTTTCCTTTTTCTCCTCCCTCCCAGGTGGTAATTCAAGGAAGCGATGACATCGCCAGCCGAGCCATAGACCTGCTGAAAGAGATCTACACCAATCTCGGACCAAAACTGCAAGTCAATCAGGTACAGGAACAGTTCTGTCCCCCAGCAGCAGTTTAATCTGCTTGTGTCTACTTTTTTGTCTTTTCTTGTTCCTGTCTCCTGTCTGTCCATGTACACATGTCAAGAAATGTACTATTTAGAGATTAATTCAAGTCATCTAAATCTGCCATAATGACAAGGTACTTACCTATTTCCTCTCCCTGTAGGTGGAAATTCATGAAGATTTTATCCAGTCATGTTTTGACCGTCTGAAGGCATCCTATGACACATTGTGTGTGTTGGATGGAGACAAAGACAGCATCAACTGCGCCCGTCAGGAGGCTATCCGCATGGTGCGAGTTCTCACTGTGCTCAAGGAATACATCAATGAGTGTGACAGTGACTACCATGAGGAGAGGACTATACTGCCGATGTCAAGGTATAATGCCACAGTGTCTTATTTAGCATGAATAGAACATTTGACATCAACTGGTTGAGACACAAAAATAAACACCAAAATAGCAAGGAGTCAAAAATGTCTTACACTGCACTGCTTAGTCTTAACTGGTTCACTTAAATCCTTTTCTCCTATTTCTCTTTCAGAGCCTTCCGGGGGAAACATATCACATTGATCGTACGTTTCCCCAACCAGGGGCGTCAGGTGGATGACCTGGATATCTGGTCACACACCAATGACACAATTGGCTCAGTTCGGCGTGGCATCCTGAACCGAATCAAAGCGAATGCTGCACATACCAAGATAGAGCTCTTTATTGGTGGGGAGGTTGTTGACCCAGCTGACGACAGGAAGCTGATTGGACAGCTCAATCTGAAGGACAAAACGGTGAGAATGTTGGACTGGTGTTGTTCTTTTGCATTTAGAAAAATCTCTTCATTAAAGTTGCTGTGATCTGTAGTGGTTTTGTATATGCATACATATTATAAAAACTTTTTTTTAATGTTCATTAATAATACATAAATACTATTCATTGTGCCCACATCCGAATCAAGATTTTGATCACAAGAGAACTGATAGATAGTTTTATTCCATCAATCAGATCAGCATTAACTCACTATCATCTTTTTTTATAGTTGATCACAGCCAAGCTGACCCAGGTGAGTGCCAACATGCCCTCAAGCCCAGACAGCTCCTCTGACTCATCAACTGGCTCTCCTGGTAACCATGGCAACCACTACAGTGATGGGCCCAACCCTGAGGTGGAGAGCTGTCTTCCTGGTGTGGTGAGTTTACAGCACAGACACTATAAATGAGACTATTTCAATGTCATTGCCTAACACTGAAGTTGTGCTATGCTAATAAAGCCTGAATGATGTTTTGATTAAATCATGTGTGACAGATCATGTGTATGAGAATGTGATTATTCTACATAACACATTTGGAGCACAATTTATGTAATTTTAAGCAATTTGCCTAGTCTTTTTTTTTCATTACTCGACATTTTTATTAGATTTCTCATTTATTATCTTTTAGTCAATTAGGGACCCTTATGTCATACATTACATTATTTTGTCAAGTCAGTTTTCCAATGTGAAATGTTGGCATCCCTCAGCCATAATGTTGACTACTATGCTTTGTGGTCTAACTGCTGAATTTCTAACAGCAGTAATAGTAGTGTGTCATTGTGTGATCAGTGTATGAACAGTAGCATCGTAACACCCTCTTCCCTATTTCACAGATTATGTCGCTGCATCTGCG
Source organism: Scomberomorus guttatus (assembly GCA_038419695.1). Taxonomy (NCBI): domain Eukaryota; kingdom Metazoa; phylum Chordata; class Actinopteri; order Scombriformes; family Scombridae; genus Scomberomorus; species Scomberomorus guttatus. The sequence goes on along the minus strand of CM076456.1, from coordinate 9,668,906 downwards.
CTACATCTCCTTCCTGTGGCAGGTGGCTGACCTGGGCTGCAACCTCAACATGCCTCTGCTTAGAGATGGAGCCAGAGTTCTCATGAAACTCATGCCTCCAGGTACACACGGACCTGTGCTTTCAGTATTATTCAGCCGTTTCACTAGATGGAAATGTACACAAACACACAGGCAATGCTAACCCAATGTCATGTTTGTGTTGATTGTGTCTCCTCAGATAACACTACAGTGGAGAACCTGCGAGCTGTGTGTCTGGACCATGCAAAGCTTGGTGAGAACAGCCTCAGTCCTTCACTGGATTCGCGCTTCTTCGGACCCTCACCGTCACAAGTGCTCTACCTTATTGAGGTGGGTCTCAGTGTGCCTTTGCATCACAAATTGTGATTCTTTCTGTGCATTGTTTACCACGTTTGTACTCCAAGCCTGACCAGCCTGTCAGTCTGTTGTTGTGTGTTCAGGATTTCCTGCAGGAACGTTTTAGCAAAGGTGGTTAGCCACCCAGGTACTGACGCATCTGATGTCAAGACCAATTAAGTCAAAAGATGACCACCTAAACTGAAGCCACACTGATTAAATAGCATTTGCTTTGTGAAATGGCTCCACTGCTCTTTTCCCTGAAGGTTGTTGCTTTATTTTATTAAAAAGTATACAATTAACAATTTTTTTTTAATCGATAATCTGTTTATTTTTTCAATTAGTCGGTTAATCTAACAACTATTTTTTTCGATTATTCTAACGATTATTTTCTTATTAGTTGATTAATCCAACTACTTACCAATAAAAATAACCATAACGTCTACCATTATTATTTCAACCTTTTATTCAAGCATTTTCTCATAAAAATACTGTTTGACAAATTTCCCAGCATGTGGGGTGTGCATACAGTGACATCCTATTTATGGAAAAAATCTTGCACACAGCTTTGCCTTTTCCTGAGACACAAAAAGACACGCAAAATAAAATCATTGATATATTTTAAGATGAAATCTATGAACGAAGGAACCATTTCAAACTTAATAACTTTTACCTAATGGTACTATTCATCACAAAAGTTTCAGTGTTGGCCTAATTAGGAAAGGGGGTGTTATGCCTCTGTACCAGTGACAGCCGTGGCTGCAGGCATTTTGTTTTCATTTTGTCCGTACGTACGTCCCATTCTCATGAACGTGATATCTCAGGAACACCTTGAGGGAATTTCTTCAGATTTGGCACAAACGTTCACTTCGACTCAAGGATGAACTGATTAGAATTTGGTGGTCAAAGGTCACTGTGATCTCACAAAACACGTTTTTGGCCATAACTCAAGAATTTTTACACTAATTATGACAAAGTTTCACACAAATGCCTAATTGGATAAAATGATGAAGTGATGACATTTTATATCCAAAAGGTCAATTTTTGACAGCTGACATCATAATGTTCTGCAAAAACACTTTTCTGGCCATTATTCAGCACCATAACTCAGGAACAGAAGGGGAGATTGTGACCATATTTCACATTTGGTCAGATGCTGAATTGGTGACACTAATCTTGGGTGCCCACCTTGAAACTGTGGTGATTGTTTAGATCTTCTGTGCTGCCGGGTTGAAGATGTGTGTGAAGCCGCCACGTTTTTAGAATTTGTAGCTTCTTTGCAGCAACATCCATATCTGAAGCATTGTGTGCTGTCATGGCTACAAGTTTGTGTTCTATCAGAATCAGCTTTATTGGCCGAGCATATGAACATATACACAGAAAATACACTTAATGCCTTTTTATTAAATTCCTTTAAAGTCTGGACAGACATGGATGTAAACCTCAACTTGACTGGCTGGCGGAGGCGTACAACCGTGAGGCGGTATTTCTAGTTTACTATCTTCTGCCATTATATTATAGTGTTGAGTATGATTTACTTCATTGGCTAGTGCCGATTGTAATTGGAAATGCACTTGTATTATTTATCTGCAAAAGGTTGCTTACACCAACTTACAGCATAACGGTAATGGAAATCTACTTCATTTCGTTTTATAGGTCTATATGTGCATAAACAAACTGCTTACAACTTGCAAATGTGCTGAAAAGCAGTGTTACTATAGCCATTAGCATCTTCTCTAGGGAGTCTTCGTTGAGTTCTTGCCTGAAATACAACAGATAACGACGCAACGACAACTCCCAGGAACTGGCATCTACCAACAGTCCGACAAAACTCACTGTAATAGTCCAAATACTTAAGCTGCTGTCTCGTCATTTTGAGATGAGAGCCCCTAGATGTTTTCTTTTGAGATGCTCATGTATCGCAGTTGTGCTGCTATGGTAGGACATTTCAGTTTTACAAAATGTGCAGAGCACCATTTTATATTTTTTTAGGTCTCTGTTTAAAGAATTCCCACACTTTTTACAGGCTTTTTTGGACAAAGTCTCATTTTCAACATGCCCAGGAATGGGAGCCACCATAATTGGGGATGAACGTAAACGGTGCAACGCATTGATGCATTCCATGCAAATCGACATATTTACATTATCGACGTAATCACTTACATCAAATGCATCTGTCCAGCCCTATTTTTTAGGATGTTAGTGGAGGTGGACCACCTGCCCAGTGCTATCAAACGCTGCTGGAAAACTTAGTATTTATTGGTGTGTGAACAGCAGTGCTGCAACTTTATTAGCACTTACAATATGGTATAAAGACATGTGGCCTGTCTCATGAAGTCAGATTTCTAAGTTAGTTGAATAACTACAGTGAATAAAATTTGGAAGCCATGTTCCACAATTTAGGGGGTTCCACCCAGTAATCCTGCTGTTTGAGACCATTGGTTTCTATCTCATGTCTGTTGATCAATAAGATGGTTTACACTATTCCTGCCCATGTTCCAGGTTGTGTATGCTTTGCTGATGCCAGCCAGTGCCACTCTGGGTGAGGACGCCAGTGACTTCCAGTACAACTTTCTGAAGAGCGGCGGGCTGCCCTTGGTGTTGAGCATGCTCACTCGGAACAACTTCCTGCCATCAGCGGACATGGAGACACGGCGTGGGGCTTACCTCAATGCGCTGAAGATTGCCAAACTCCTCCTAACTGCTGTAGGCTTTGGGCATGTTAAGGCTGTGGCTGAGGCCTGCCAGCCCAATGCTGAGGGAAATATACCAGTTTCACCGGTTAGGCCACACTCATAACTCAAACAAGGGCATTCTTTAAAAACTGGTTCCTCAGTAGTTGACTGCCTTATTTTTACTGACATCTTTGTCTTTCTCCACAACCCCATCACCTGTCTCACATTATCTACAGATTAATCAGGCCACTCACGACCAGGCCCTGGTCCTCCAGAGTGCCCTGCAAAACATCCCCAACCCTGCATCAGAATGCATGCTGCGCAATGTAGCCATCCGCCTGGCCCAGCAGATTTCTGATGAGGTAACGGCAAAATTTACGGGAATACATTTTGCAGGCATTTTAAAGATTAGTACGCCCTGAACTAGTAATGATAATGTATTTTAATTAATACTTTTTATAGGCACTATTTATCTTTAACTATCTGAATAGAAAGCTGGTCACAATAGTAAATACCTACATTTGAAAATGTTATATTTTATATGTAGGTGCTTGCATATAAAGATGAGAAGAGGACTTTAAACATTTGTTTAAGAAAATCTGTTTTAGTGGTAGTTTCTGTAATAATGGCTTTTATGGGACAATGTTTTTACCAGAATTTCTTCCAGGCATCTAAGTACATCCCTGACATTTGTGTGATCCGAGCGGTACAGAAAATAGTGTGGGCATCAGGCTGTGGTACAGTGCAGCTCGTCTTCAGTTCTAATGAAGAAATCAGCAAGATATATGAAAAGGTAAATATTCAGTTGCTCTTGGTGAATTGTTTTTCTTTTAGATTTTGTTGACTTGACGCTTACTATTTTAGAAAGTATTAAAAATGTAATTACTGAAATAGAAGGCTGGAGCACATTACAGTGACGGTAATGCAGACTGTTGAGGCAGGACAGCAAAAGCTTGGTCTCCAAAAGTCTTAAGCTTTTGGCAGGGATCGACAATTTAAAAAGTAAAAACCCAAATACATTTTTGTATACTATTTTTTTTTTTTTTTTTTGTCTTTCTATCTCTTGTTAGACAAATGCAGCGAAGGAGCCAGATGGGGAAGATGAGCAGGTGTGCTGCGAGGCCCTGGAAGTGATGACATTGTGTTTCGCCCTCATGCCCACGGCTCTGGACACACTCAGTAAGGAGAAGGCTTGGCAGACCTTCATCATAGACTTGCTACTACACTGCCACAGCAAGTAAGTACACCAGTATCTTGTCCAACCAACTGAACTGTCGGAGAATATCATGTTGCTGATGTTGAACCTGTCTTAAACAGATCTGTGCGTCAGATGGCCCAGGAACAATTTTTCCTGATGGCAACCAGGTGCTGTATGGGCCATCGACCCCTCCTCTTCTTTATCACCCTCCTCTTCACTGTGCTGGGGGTGAGTAGCAATATGCCTCATGTTTATTTTTACACTCCCAGTTTTGGCTGGATTGTAAAATGTGTCACCGCAATAGTGTAAACAAAATCTCTGCTGATGGGATCCTAATTTACCTAAATTTCTATCTCTTATGTCCAGAGTACAGCCAAGGAGCGAGCCAAACACGCTGGGGACTATTTCACTTTGCTCAGACATCTTCTGAACTATGCCTATAACAGCAACATCAACCTGCCAAACGCTGAGGTGCTGCTCAACAATGAGATCGACTGGCTGAAACGGATAAGGGTAAAAAAGCCTGTTAACCACAGTCTTTTTGTTTGGTACCCTAATTATTTTAGACAGTATGTTGTATTATGTCCACAGTTTGAGTTTATCTATTGTTTGGCCCTCACAGTTGAGTATGGGCAAGAGTTGATGGTACACAATATATTTGTGTTTTTTAGGATGAGGTTAAAAGGACGGGGGAGACTGGTGTGGAGGAGACCATCCTGGAGGGCCACCTTGGGGTCACTAAGGAGCTTCTCGCCTTCCAGACGCCAGAGAAGAAGTATTACATCGGTTGTGAGAAGGGTGGAGCTAACCTCATTAAGGTACAATAGGCAGATGACACCTGAAACAGTTGGAAAGACGTATTACTTCTGCATATTCTCTTCTCATCATCTTATCTTTTTCTCTCTCATTAGGAGCTGATCGACGACTTTATCTTCCCGGCATCTAATGTTTACCTGCAGTACATGAAGAGTGGGGAGTTCCCCACAGAGCAGGCCATCCCAGTGTGCAGCACCCCTGCTTCCATCAACGCTGGCTTTGAGCTGCTGGTGGCACTGGCTGTCGGCTGTGTCCGCAACCTCAAACAAATAGTTGACACTCTGACTGACATGTACTACTTAGGTAGGGAGACAGTTTTACATATGCATCCTACTTGACAATTTGTAATTTGCAGCATGCATGAGTTGCTCCTTCTCTCTGCCTCCAGGTTGTGAAACATTGACAGAGTGGGAGTACTTGCCTCCAGTGGGCCCACGGCCCAACAAAGGCTTCGTGGGTCTGAAGAACGCTGGGGCCACCTGTTATATGAACTCGGTCATTCAGCAGCTGTACATGATCCCTCCAATCCGCAATGGCATCCTAGCCATCGAGGGCACAGGCACTGACGTGGATGATGACATGTCAGGGGATGAGAAGCAGGAGAATGAGGTACTGTGAGAGTTTGTGGTGCAATAAAGCTTTTGCCTGATGAAGATTTTCATCCTTTCTCAGCATCTAGTGACTGACAAAATGGCCAACTCCAGGCTTGCAGGCCATGTAGGCTGATCTCGGAGCTGAGGGCATCCTAGTTACAGGAAAAATTCCAAGCGATAAATTGTTCCAGATACTAATTTATGCAAATCATCTGATCATCACAAAGTAATGAACAGTAGGTAGACATGTGATTATTTGTTTTGTCTCCACAGAGTAACGTGGATCCGCGTGATGAGGTGTTCAGCTATCACCACCAGTTCGATGATAAGCCCTCCAGTAAGTCAGAGGACAGGAAAGAGTACAACATCGGGGTACTGCGTCACCTACAGGTCATCTTTGGCCATCTGGCTGCATCCAGACTGCAGTACTATGTCCCTAGGGGATTCTGGAAACAGTTCAGGTATTTCAGAGTCTCAGTCATTTTTATGGTCTCTGTGCTTTGTCTGATAAGCTGTTAATGTCTCATTGTCTTCTGTCTGCTTTCCGTCTGTTAACAACCTTTTTAGGTTATGGGGTGAGCCAGTGAACTTGAGGGAGCAGCATGATGCTCTGGAGTTTTTCAACTCTTTGGTGGACAGTCTGGATGAAGCTCTGAAAGCCCTGGGCCACCCCGCTATGCTCAGCAAGGTGCTGGGAGGTTCCTTCGCTGACCAGAAGATCTGTCAGGGATGCCCCCACAGGTGAGCACAGCCCTTTTCTTGTGTAGTTCCTGAAAATATTTTACATGTTTCAGAAAGTCAAACTTCAGACAGTCTTGGGCTCTTTTACCAAATAATGTTTGTATTTTTCAGATATGAGTGTGAGGAGTCGTTCACAACACTCAATGTAGACATTAGAAACCACCAGAACCTGTTGGACTCCATGGAGCAGTATGTTAAAGGAGATCTGCTGGAGGGAGCCAATGCCTACCACTGTGAGAAGTGTAATAAGAAGGTGAGAATGGAGCACCTGCCTGGTTGTCAGCCAGTGTTACAATGTGATAATCATAAAGCGCCATGCAAAAAATGGAGGAGGCATTAATGGCTGTCCCATGGTTTATTTAAAAAGTATCTCCCTCCTTTCTCTTGCTCATTAACTTCTTGAAGATTTATTTAAAGGGTCAAAGAGTTCACCTGTGGTGATTTCTCTCCTTGTTAGGTGGACACAGTGAAGCGCCTGCTGATTAAGAAGCTGCCACCAGTCCTGGCCATCCAGCTGAAGCGCTTCGACTATGACTGGGAGAGGGAGTGTGCCATCAAGTTTAATGACTACTTTGAGTTCCCCAGGGAGCTGGACATGGAGCCATACACGGTAGCAGGTGTGGCCAAGCTAGAAGGGGACGACGTCAACCCGGAGAACCAGGTGATCCAACAGAACGAGCCCTCGGAACCCACGCCTCCAGGCAGCTCCAAGTACCGTCTGGTGGGGGTGCTGGTCCACTCGGGCCAGGCCAGTGGTGGACACTACTACTCCTACATAATCCAAAGGAACGGGGGTGATGGCGAGAAGAACCGTTGGTATAAGTTTGATGATGGTGATGTGACTGAGTGCAAGATGGACGATGAGGAGGAGATGAAGAACCAGTGCTTTGGTGGGGAGTACATGGGCGAGGTGTTCGATCATATGATGAAACGGATGTCGTACCGGAGGCAGAAGCGCTGGTGGAACGCCTACATCCTGTTCTATGAGCGTATGGACTCACTAGACAAGGACAGCGAGCTTGTCAAATACATCTCGGAGTTGACCATCTCCTCCACCAAGCCACATCAGGTCAAGATGCCTGGTGTCATTGAGTGCAGCGTCCGCAAGCAGAACGTCCAATTCATGCACAACCGAATGCAATACAGCCTGGAATATTTCCAGTTCATTAAGAAACTTCTGACCTGTAACAGTGTCTATTTAAACCCTCCTCCAGGTATGCATTTGTCTGTGTGACACTAAATTATTATTTGCTTACTTATTGTATAATACAGATGGAAAATACTAAATGTGTCTTGGTAGGTTAGCCATTTAACATCGACTAAAACGTTGGGTGGCGTTTTAGAAGCCCTGCACACTTGAAACACAAACTGCAACTAACTTGGTGCCACAGATTGTGCAAACTAATTTTTGCACAGTGTAGCTTTCATGTTTATGTCTTTGTTGCACAACGTGGGTAAATACAGTGACAGTATACCTGATAATGAATGGTTGACACTAGCACATACACTAACCTTGTGTGTGCATGATTGTGGGAGTGACAAAATGTGAGGCATGTGATCTGTTATGGATACACGGAGTCACTCCTCCAGTAATGACGGTGCTATCCAATACCCCCAAAGGGCCTCTTTGATCTTTTGCACAGTGATGAATTCCTCCTCATATCTCTACTGTGGATTTCAAAGCTTCTCTCTTACAGATATAAGCTGCCATAATAATTTTATCACTGATCTCAGATGTGGTTGTCTAAAAAAAAAATTATATTTCAAAGTGTTGCTAATACACAGCATCCCTGTGGAAAGAATTAGTGGACAGTAACGTTAAGTGCAGGCTGTCGAGAACTGCACTGCCTCTGCAATGCATTATTAATGGAGCCGGAGCCCCGTAATGTTTCACAGGAAATAAATGTTTGAGGGCAGCCATCGATACAAAATGATTCACAGCTTCAAGGATAAAGAGTGTAAGGATGGAAAGTATGGTCTTTTTTTTTTTTTTTTTTTTTTTTTTTTTTTTCTACCCAGTACCTTGTATCAAGTTGAGATAGCAATTAATTGCTGTCAGATTCCTTTTCAGCAGTTGCAAAGGGATTTAAAAAACAAATGTACTGTTAAACTCTGTGATGATCAACCTGCTGACCCAGTATGTAGTTTGGATGTATGATTCCATAGATCAGTGGACACATATTTAGCTTGCTCTTAGCCTTCACACTGCTGTCTTACATTCTGAGCCGACTACTTCCCCATCGTTATGTTATCATTTGCAATTTGTCTTTCTTACTCTGATTTCCTGACGTTTAGTATCTTTTACCTCACTACTTGTAATATGATGTAATAAAAGTAAAAAGTAAAGTAAGTAAAGTCTAAAAGAAGTTGGACAGTCACACATTTTTCATTCATTTTTCACACAAAGTGTTGGAGTACATAGCCAAAACAAAGGAAATGTGTCTTGTCCTTTTACATTAGCCTCTAGGTGTAGTTTTAAAGGTTTTTGTCAGCTTACGTTAAAGTGAATTAAGAAAAACCCAATGGAAATTACTTGGAAGGTGTTTTGCTAATCGTTGCTCTCTTTTTATCAGGACAAGACCATCTTCTGCCAGAGGCAGAGGAGATCGCTATGATAAGTGCTCAGCTGGCTGCTAGGTTCCTATTCAGCACAGGTTTTCACACCAAGAAAGTAGTACGGGGTCCTGCCAGTGACTGGTAAGCTCTGTCTGCCACAGTGTTTTTGGTTTTCTCCCACTTTTCTCTTACCCCTTGTTTTATCCTTCTCTATAAACATTCTCCTTATCCTCTCCTCTAGGTATGACGCCCTCTGCATCCTGCTGAGACACAGTAAGAATGTACGCTATTGGTTTGCACACAACGTTCTGTTTGCTTACCCTAACCGGTTCTCTGAGTACCTGCTTGAGTGCCCGAGCGCTGAGGTGCGTGGTGCGTTTGCCAAGCTCATCGTCTTCATTGCTCACTTCTCCCTGCAAGATGGCCCCTGCCCCTCCCCCACTGCCTCACCTGGACCCTCTACTCAGGTTGGTGCCAGTCTCAAGCTAGGCTCTGGGGAAAATTAGCTTTGAATAAGACTTTAAGCAATACGGATTCTTAAAGCAGTTTGAACACGTTTTTTCATGGAAGATGCTTTATGCAGCTTGTATCGCAGGTTATCACTAAGAGGTTTCTCATCTCGTTTCTGTTTTCCATCTTTGTGTATCAGGGCTGTGATAACCTCAGTCTAAGTGACCACCTGTTGAGAGCTGTACTCAACCTGCTCAGAAGAGAGGTTTCTGAACACGGCCGTCACCTGCAGCAGTACTTCAACCTCTTTGTCATGTATGCCAATCTGGGTAAGAAGCACACAGCAATCACCCACCTGTCATGTACATCTGCTCCCTCAGTGTGACTTTCAAGATTGAACAGGCAATGTTGGTGTGATTCCTAAAATGCTTTATTCTTCCTTTTTTTTTCGCCTCACTTCACCTTCCCCTCACAGGCCTGGCAGAAAAGACTCAGCTGTTGAAGCTGAATGTACCTGCTACTTTCATGTTGGTCGCTCTGGATGAGGGTCCCGGCCCTCCCATTAAATACCAGTATGCTGAGCTAGGCAAGCTCTACACTGTTGTCTCCCAGCTGGTGCGCTGTTGTGACGTCTCCTCACGCATGCAGTCCTCCATCAATGGTGAGTGTATCACGCTTCAGCCACACAAACTTTGATATGAACTCGGCTGGTACGAGGCAGTAGGAACTCGTCAAGCCCCCTGGGAAGCCCAATGAGGAGTTTCATCCTTGCTCAGGATCTGGTGACTGACAAAGCAGCCACTCTGAGCCTTTGGCTGTGTAGGCAGAGCTCGGAGCTGAGGGCTTTCAGAGATAGAACGAAAGACACTGCAAAGAAAATTTGTAATATTTCCCCAAATAATTGTGTATTTCAGGTTATGTTTACTCACATTTATTGTCCTTCTCCTCTACCCACTACAGGTAACCCTCCTCTCCCTAACCCCTATGGCGACACCAACCTGACAGCCCCAGTGATGCCTGTGCAGCAGCTGGTTGCAGAGATCCTATTTGTGAGGACCAGTTACGTGAAGAAGATCATTGAGGACTGCAGCAACTCTGAAGAGACTGTAAAGCTGCTTCGCTTCAGCTGCTGGGAGAACCCCCAGTTCTCCTCCACTGTGCTCAGCGAGCTGCTCTGGCAGGTAAATGAACATCATCACCAGGACCTCCAAATATATGTGGGTGGCTTTCTTGTATGTGTCTATAAGATGTGTGGATATATTTGTCTGTGTGCAGGTGGCGTACTCCTACACCTACGAGCTGAGGCCTTACCTGGACTTGCTGCTACAGATCCTGCTCATCGAGGACTCCTGGCAGACACACAGGTCAGACTAATTTGTCAGTGTGTAAATCATGGGTGTTGCATTGTGGTGTGATCATCATTTAAATTTCTACTTTCCTCGTTTGGTTGTGTAGGATCCACAATGTGCTGAAGGGCATTCCTGATGACAGAGATGGGCTTTTTGACACCATTCAGCGCTCCAAGAACCACTACCAGAAACGGGCCTACCAGTGCATCAAGTGCATGGTGGCCCTCTTCAGCAACTGCTCTGTGGCCTACCAGATCCTACAGGTACACATACTCTCACATGAAGCTCTCTCTCCTATTGTCTCATGCATTACACATCATATGTCATACATGTAGGAAATCAATGTCCTATTTGTGATTTGAAATGATGAGGTCACTCTGATGAGGAACCACTCTGCCAAATAAGAAAAAATGTACATGCTAAATGCAGTTCTCCTGTTGTCTGACCCAGTTACTTTTCCTTGGCGAAGAGCTTTTATCTTCTGCAATAAAGTTTATTTTGTTTATTTGTATAGTTTCTGTCTCTCCCATGGGTGCAGACTGAAGCAAACACTAGCTAACGAAGTGCTAAGAAAAGGAAACCGTGCACACCTTTATACAGTCACAAATACATCAAGTGGAGCCATATGTTCTTTGTGTGCACACAGAGTAATGGTGATCTGAAACGAAAGTGGACGTGGGCAGTGGAGTGGCTAGGGGACGAGCTGGAGAGGAGGCCATACACAGGGAACCCTCAGTACACTTACAACAACTGGTCTCCTCCGGTTCAGAGCAACGAGACCTCCAACGGCTATTTCCTTGAGCGTTCACACAGTGCACGTATGACACTCGCCAAGGCCTGTGAACTTTGTCCTGAGGAGGTAATGGCATTGACATTTTACTCTTCACACACAAACACACACTTTTGCGTAATTTCACATAAACGTGATCTTAAAGTGTTGGTGCTCAGGTGGCCACACCATAAACTATATATGTATGTGTACATATATAGTTTAGATATATGAACGTATAGAAACACCCATCAGAATTTCTGGACAGTTCTGTCTGAATTTTCTGATTAAGTCAAACACCAGGATGGTCGGGGTGTTTGTGTTATATACAGATAGATAAATCAAGAAGGCCACATAAATATTGAAATTTACCAAAAGATGCCACACAAAAACATATGTAGATGGCCATGGTTGCTAAGGCAATACATTAACAATGGTGTACAGTGGTGAAGGTAACAGAAAAGTCACACAGACATATTGTAAGACTAAGTCAGAGGAGCTTCAACCACTGAATGGCATAACATAGCCAGTACGACAAATTAGTTTAAACAATGACTTCTGACATTTTATAGAAAAATATAATCAGTGTTTTAGCCAGAGGGAAGGATATGGACCCATTATTTCTGTGTTTCCAAGAAGCGATTAATTGTAATGTTTGATTAATTTAACATGATCATATGCTAGCAGTGCCAGTTTTCTAATCATTTGGAAAACCTGTTGCCAATCTCCACAAAATTTCCCATATAAAGTTGTGTTTACTGAGGTGAATTGGCTTTGTATTGATTCGTGGCTGCAGTGTGCAATGTATGCATATGTAATTTTGTGTTCTCACTAAAAATAAGTTACTTGTATTTGTTTATGTTGAAAAATCCAGTCAAATGACACAATTCTCCTGTAATATTTCATACACAGCTCAAGTGTACTCAGGGAAGCCCAGGGAAGGTCAGTATTCCAGGCACCACGACATAAAGGAAGGAAATAAAATAATTGAATTAAAGAATCAGCAGAGAAGCAATGAACAGTTGGCCAATGGCAAGGCCTCCAACACAACCAACACTTACTTAGATACAACTGCACAATCTGCAGCTTGGATAGTCATCAGTGGCCAAGGCTAGAAACACTGTCTTGTTGAGTCTACATACTTGATCCCAATTTGTCTACTTTTGCTCTATTTTCTTTTTGGACTCTTGGTATGTATTTGTGACACAAATGTTATATAAACAGTTAAGTGCAGAAGGATAGAGTAAGGCTATGTTTACACAAACTGACAGAATGATTTATAGTCAATAATTCACTAAAGTGAACATTTTTTAATATTATTAGCACTGTGAGATGACCACTTGAGATGTATATCATTGTTCTCCTATATTGAAAAAGTATGTTGACTCTCAAACTACATAAAAGCTAATGCTATGTACACAAGTATAGTAAGTAAAATAGTCATCCTCCATCCTGTTGTCCACTAGTATAGTAAAATGAAAGGTAGACTGGCTACCAGTGAATGACGTGAGACGCTCAATAGTGTAACTGGCATGAGAAATCATGTTATGCAGCTGCACACAGTGAACAGATCCTTATTTTTATTCTCGTCCTGTCCTGTTGCCCAGTCTGCGATTCGCCAAAGCAACAGCACTGACATAGCCAGTCTTCCATCTCAGTCTAGCGCTCTTTTAACAACCCATGCCAATTTTTGCTTCCTTCCCAACTCAAACAGCCACCTGCATCTGATTGAAAACTCCTAGCCGCAGCTATACTCCAGTATTCAGCAGTAGTTACAGTATTTGAGCTGTGAGACTTCATTAAGGAAGATCTTTGTTCTCCATTTTGACATTGTAGCTAATATACTGTTTTGATAGGCTTTTGTAAATTTGTTAGTGACGTATACATTTGAAATTAAGTATAAATACAAATTTAAAACCTTAACGTTCTCACCTGTTAGTTGGGAGAACTTTTCCTTCAGAAAATTAGGACGCCATTTGATAAAACAGCCTCTAACAAATGTTGTCAATCTTATTTTTCTATTTGCAACAATAATAATTAAAAACAAGTTTGTAAGTTCAGACACTCTGTAGATATTATATAATGGCTAGAATGAAACTGATCTGAGCTAAAACAACCCAAGGATGGTCTGTATGATGGCATATGTTAATACATGAGCCTCACATACTACAGATTTGCGTTAATAGCCTGACAGGTTCTGTTGTTTATCTATTTATGACTTAACATCATGTTGTAATGTGTTTATATGTCTGTTACACAGAATATCCTGTGCACTTAACTTTGTCACACAGATATAAGACAAATAATGAGGCTGGCCTTAGTACATTTTACTTTCAACAAATTGCTTAAGAAAATATCAATTATAACCAGTGTTTGAAGTAACCTCCACTGTAGAGAAGTTCACATGCAGCTTCTGTTTCTAAAGAATTACCAGCAGCTCTCCTGCTGAGAGGATGCTCTCAGGTGTAGCATCCACCCACACACATAATCAAATCTCATTTAAACCTCATTTACTTCATAATGTAACACAGTTAGAGAATTGACTCTCCCACACAACCTACTTGCTGTGTCACACTGAATTGCCAAAGCTCAGAATCTTACCAACTGTTTTGTTCAAATAAATAAGCAAATTCTACTATATATATGTTTATATAGTCTAAATAATTCTAATTTACTTTGAATTTTGAATTTAATTTGTGACAAATAACATTTATCTGACATATACTAGGAGCCAGATGAACAGGAAGCACCTGATGATCAAGACTCCTCCCCACCTGAGGACACCTCTCTGTACCCACATTCTCCTGGAACTACCCAGTTTCAGCAGGTAACATCTTGGTCATGTTTGGCTCACGTCATCATGTCACCTAGTGATGTATAAGACATTTTTGGCTTCTTTCATACTGCTGGTGTTAAGTATTGATTTACTGTTTGTGTCTGGCCTATTATTATAGCAGGGTAGAGGGTAGGAACATTGTAATGGTGTCAACTCCCACAGCCAGTCTCACTTCAGCCATGAATAATGCTGGTAATCATGGCAACAAGGATTTTGACTTCAGCAGCCAAGTGTTGTGACAACACAGAGAGCCACTTTCTATGGAATAAAATTGTCTACATGTAACCCCATAAATGCAATGACAAGAAGGGAAAGAAAATAACAGGGAAGAATACTTTTTACATAACAAACTAACAGACTTGTCCAGTTAAAATACAGTTGCTGAATAAAATCTGTTACTTTAAAATGAACCATTTAATCTTTTCAGTTGGACACTGATGTTAAAAGTTTTCTTGTCAGCACCGCCTGATCTTTGTCCGCTGTCTCCTCCCGAACAGAACAACCACCCCCATGGGCAGCCGTACACCGGGCCTGCTGCTCAGCACATGAACAACCCCCAGCGTCCTGGTCCTGCCTCTGCCCCGACTCCAGGCCCGACCCAGACCCAGACCCCCACCCCAGCCCCTGGTCCTACTCCTGGCCCAGGCCCGCGAGCACAAGAGAACTGGGAGAGCACCGAGGAGGTCGCCCCCGCCCCCACCTCTACCCCAGCGCCTGCCCCGCCTAAGGAGTAACATCCCCTCCCCCTCTGCTGTGCCTCGAGCCTCCATCGTCCCGCTCTCCCTCCTCTCATCCTTCGGTCAACAGAGCTCCTCGTTGGGCCTCTCTCTCTCTCTCTCTCTCTCTGGCCCCAGGGCAGGGCAGAGCCAGGCCTCCCATCTCCTCTCCAGGCCACTTCTCTCTCCCGTCAGCCTGCGGGGAGGTGCTCTTCCCTGGCCTGGGGCTGCCTGACCGCGTGACGGGGGCCTGCTGGCGGCTGCAGAGGCGAGGGAGTGGATAAGAGTTCTAATAAAGAAAAACAAATGTACCCAGAGCTGACGATGCTGATGCGCTTGTCTACACGACGAAAAGGTGTACATAGTATGTTAATGTTTTTGACTGTTCAAATCCCCCAGTAGCATAACTCTGTGTGGTTTGCTGTTGGGAGATGTTGCAGATATTATGAAAAACAAAATGGATATTATAAATAAGAAAAATGCCCAAAAAAAACTGTAAGAAGACAACAACTCCTTGTTTTATCACCCATGCTCAGCAGTAAAGTTTGTTCTACCATCGGACGGTTACTGGTCATTCAACTGTAGAAGGACGCATTGTTATTATCATAATTATATTATTCTTAAGCTCCTTGGCAACCTTATGACCCATGCCAGATCAACTCACGAGCTGTGGTTGGTTTTAGTGTGAGATATGGAATGGTTGGGTGGACTTTTACGGTGTTTGGTTGATGTGAAAAAGCAGTGATGCAACATTGTTCTGAAACTCATTGCCTTTCTTTTTCTTTTTTTTTTGTTTGTTTGTTCTGGTAATTAATTCAATCCTTTTTGAAGCTCTAGTTAATATGCTGTAACATTTAGCATGGCTTCTCACCAGAATAGTGTAGCCCAAGGGAAGACTTGTGATCATAACAACCTGAAGCTGTTCTTAATCCACATCTCCAGAGGGGTGTTACCCTAAGGTTTTTTTTTTTTTTTTTTTTTTCTGTTTTTGTTTTTGTTCTTTTCTACTCATCTACCCTATCTACAATGAGGGCAATATTTTGAACCAATGTATGAATAAGTGGCTTTTCAATTGCACATATAATCCTCCAACTTCACATTTGGCAGTCAGTTTTGGTGGGATAGACAGCTTAGCTTTTCATCTATAGGAATTCTGAAAAATGAAACACATATGCAACAGAATAGCTGCACTGGGCTATCTGGTGTATAATAGACTGTGTGGTTTGCTTCTGTCTCTTCAATAGAGCCTAGTCTTAGACAGACTTGTTGCCCGACGGCTTCCTTTCTGCCACGGAACCGGTCAGGTTTTGGCGCCTGGCTGCTGCTCGGGATGAAGTCACAGATCCTGAGCAGCAGTGAGACCCTCACCATCTGGCTCCATGGAGACAGGATCCACAGCAGGGTTGTACCAGCTGGTTAGTCATGTTGCAACTTGAGCTAACTTGTAATTCTGTAGGAGTAAAAGGTAAACATCAGTAAATACTGTATTTAATTGGTAACTTGAATGCGTGTATTTTTTTGAATTTCTTTTTTTTTTTTTTCTTTTATTTGTCTAAAACATACCAAATACTCCTGCAAATGAAAATATTCTGCCCACCGTATTATATTTAAATATTTTGCTCTTATTTTATAGAATTTATTTTGTTGTATTTCACTAAAAATAGAATTTGATTTAAGAGGAACATTTTTGTCCTTGTGTTATTTTTAAAGAAGATATTGACTGTACAGAGTTCTGCGCCCTGTTTTTTGCCGACTTTTGTTTTGGCCATGGTGTGACGTTGAATTCTGGAGCTACAGTCGCGATGTGGACTTTCACTTTGTGAGGTTTTTTGTGCACAGAAATATAACAAAAAAAAAAAAGCATTGCGCCCTTAGCAAATAAAGAACATGGAATCTTGTCTGTGTCTCATTTTTACTTGGATATAAACGGTAAAAAAAAAATAGCATTGACATTTTGCACCAGCTGACATTTCAGTGCTGTATCACTTTGTACAAAGTTGTGAAGTTATGACATGTACGGTTTGGTAAGTTACCCAAGAGGATTATTTGTTTGTGGAGATGTCATAGGAACGTTTTCATTATGTGACTTTTGAGCTACTCTTATAACTCTTAAATCATATTTTACAGTGATTTCCACACTGGGGGTCACTCCTTATGGGGTCCCAAGAAAAATTTTAAGGGGTTACCAAATACTGTTTCACAATTTTTTCCCCCTGATTTAGCTGTGTCTAGAGAAAGACTGGATACTTTCACCTCTTCATTCTCTGGAAATGATGGAAATCACTCTGGTTGAACTGCTCCCAGCTCCTGTCCACACAGAGGCCAAACCACTGCACCAATTAATCACCTACAGATGTGTTGAGAATGGATGCATATTGCACCAGAATTAAATGACCAACCCTTTTCCTGTAACACGGGCTCCCTCTAGTGCATGAGCACTCACTTCCCCATTTATTAGGTACACCTTGTTAAAACTGCTACAACAGACCTGCAATAAATCTTTACTTTGTTGAAGGTTTTTATGTTCAGCATTTGTCCAAACTGTTTCAGAGAGGTGCTGATTCAACTTACTTGTCATTTTGGAGGCTGTAGTTTGTGGTGTTGAACTGTATTTTGCTGCGGAGGTATTTTTTATCATGTAGACAAAAAAATAGAAACCTCAGTTTAACACACTGCATTTACTGATGGGTAGAGTGAGTTGGGAAACACCTCTAACTCAATACAGTGCCACAACCTACCACCTCCAAAATGTGTCAATTTACTAAATTGGTTTAGTCAAAAACTGAATATAACCTTTATTAAGGTTTGATTTCTTGCTGGGCTGTTTGTTGTATTAGACTGTTACTGTCATTTATATGGTACATCCAGCTTAGCGTGGGCATTGCCCGCTGTGTGTTTGTTTTCCAATTAATTCAGTCCTTTCATCTTTGTCATCACCAGATATTTATAGAGGTAATCCTTAGTACAGCTGAAAAACCCAAACCCTAATGTTTCATATTGAAAGTGTAAAATGTCCCAGTATGTCATTTGGAGTGGCAGACAAGATTGTAATACACCTTTTTCCACAGGATTTTGTCCTCATCACAGGTGTTAATAATGATGGCTCATTTCTATTCAAGTGTCCCAGTAAACCAGTATGCACAGTACCGGGACCCTCAAACTGAAGCAGCTACATGGAACTCAGCCATCATTAATATTTACACCTGGGCTGTATCTAAAAATCACTCCCTATTTACTATGTAGTGCAATACATTTACCCTCCGCCATTTTATCTGAGTGTGTAAATATATCCACTATATAGTGCCCTAAAAAATTCCACAATGGAGAAAAAAGTAGTGTCCACAGTATGTGCGCTACTTTCTGCTAACCATCCCACAATGCAATGCTCCACATTTTAAAGATGTGAAAACTAGTCACTTGACTACAGCTGACTATGACACAAAATGAGTTAGTGAACGAAATCTTGATTTGCTGCTCATTATTGCGTAAACTATTAAGTGTATTATATAGGGAATAGTGAATGAGTGATTTTGGACAGACTTTTTTTACTGTGACATGTCAAAATGTCTTCCATGAAGGACTATTGTGATCATTTATGCATTTATCTACTTGATTATTTTCCCACTACATCATCAAGTTTAAACATCTGTCCCACAAATGAAGCAAATGAACAGATTCTTTTGGAACAGGTTTTATTATCAAGAAAGTCAGATTTAGTTCTCCTTCTCCTGGACGGTCTTTGTTCCGCGCAGTCTGCCTGTACGACGGGCAGCAATAAGACCGACCTTGCGACCAGCAGGTGCATCCCTCCTGATTGTTGAGGGTTTGCCAATATGCTGATGGTTACCACCACCGAAGGGATGCTCAACAGGCTGCGGGAAGAGAGAGAGGGGGGAAAACAACGATATTAGTTTTGAGGAACTTAAAATGTTACATTGTGGTTGCAGCCAGACCCCACCAACTCCTGCTGAATACTTTCCAGAGTGCAGAGATTGACCCCAACACAAGATATGAGAAAAATATCTCACTGATACAACAGAACGCCTTTCACTTTGACAAGTAAATTGTGTAACACCTTCCAAGACATGACAGTCTTGTCCTCTAATAAGCCATCACCAAAAATCATTCCTATATATAAAAAGACATGACGGCCCCAACAAAGTGCTTCAGATTAAGAAACAAATGTGGACTTTATGAATGTGAAGGATTTTCTAAAATGGACACACTTGAAGGGTTAACAAGGACAATCCAGGTAGGAAAAGGTTAAGTGACGTGGATTCAAGGCTCAGTCTGAACTGGCCACTAAACCAACACACATCCTCGGGTACTTTTAAGAGCTTTACTGAGACGGCACACTTTCTGAAACACTCCTATAACTTGTCTTAGATATATTAACACACGTTTGGAGAAAATGTAGCCATGATGAGAACTTGTGAGCAACCAGGCAGAAACTAAGAGATGTTGCTTAAGTTTCATCACCTGTAGAGCGGAAAATAATGCTCCCTTCATCTTTCTCCTGCAGGTTCTCACTACTGAGGCTCCTACACTCTCAGCTCATTAAAACACTTCCCTCATCCTTCATTAGACAGTTAATTATTTAAGTCCCTCATAATTAAATCTCATGATCTTAAAGCACTGTAAGGCATGACCTACAAGTAAGGCTGTTTGATGGGAGCTACAGATGATAAAAGCCAAATCCCAGATATATCTATTCACAGCATAACAGTCGATATTTAGCAGTATGTTACGCAGCTCTACTGCATTCATACATGCTCCTAGTAAGCTGTACTTGCTTTCTGTCGCCAATCTCATCTTTCAATACTGTCAACTATTCAGGCCTTATAGCACTCAGTAACTGAGACTCTGCACAAAGTCTCACAGTCATTCATAAATGTCTAAGTTTTACTCGGCTGCCATCGTAGAGAATATTCTTTCGTGTTCACTTACGTTCATAGCCACACCACGGACACGTGGCCAGCAGTTCCTCTTGGCCTTGTACTTGTGGTAGGCACGACCAGCCTTAAGGATGGGCTTGTCAATACGACCACCTCCAGCGACCACACCTTTAACAAACAGGGCAGAGCTGGTCAAAACATGCACTGCTGCAACTACATTCACTTCACAAATGCAAAATTAACTGTGCATCGCTACACAACACATTTCACAGCATCAGTGAGTAAACATCAGTTCTAAGATGCAGTAAGGGTCCTTACCAACAACAGCTCTGTTGGCAGAGGAGATCACTTTCTTGGAGCCTGAGGGCAGCTTGACTCTGGACTTCTTGGTTTCGGGGTTGTGGGAGATGACTGTGGCGTAGTTTCCTGAAGCGCGGGCCAGCTTGCCTCTGTCGCCAGGCTTCTCCTCCAGACAGCAGATGATGGTTCCCTCAGGCATTGTGCCGACAGGCAGGACGTTGCCAATGTTCAGCTGAGCTGTGGGAGACAAGATGAAAAAATGGTTAGCTGCTGGCGTAAGGCAACGGCTTCACACACAGTATCCAATGAGATGACCCCACTAAAAACCAAACTACATTATCAAGATGATGAACCACCAGCACTGTGTTTTAGAGAACATCCTGCTTTGTCAGCATTATTCCAATACTTCTGATGCCACCTAGGCTGCTACATTAAAAAGTAGTTAACATGCCTGCAGATAAAAACATTTTGATCCACATTAATGCATCCAAGGTTAATAGAAAGATGCAAGAGATGAAGAAAGTTTTGCTGCAGGTGCTGCGAAATGAGGCAGAGATGCATCCAATCTCAAAATTTCTCAATTTCAGATCCAGGTGGGACTAAAATCACTAAATGGCTCAGATCAACAGGTCTGACCCTGATTTCTCACACAAGTTCCCAAATGTCTTCCATATTAACAGTTCTGAACTATTAGTTTGTACTTTACGTGTTGTACCTTATGTGCCGGCAATCTTACATGTTGGTCTAATGTCTGATTAAGCCTCCAAAGTCACTTTTCCATTAAAGTCTGCAGTCTTGCTAGGTTGGAAACATCACACTCATTCACTGAGCAACAGATAAACACTCAACTGCAAAGTAAGTTTAAAACCCATCAATTGATATTACTTTCCAACTCATCCCACTGTTCCTCAGCATTCCCACAGCTCCCTCTCACACACCAGATGCCAAATAGTGTGCAAGTGTTGCAATTACATCTGTGATGGTCCTGTCAGTTTTGAACACGTGCATAACAGACATATGTTTGAAAGAGCAGAAGCCATTACTTCTACATATAGATGAAACTAGCAAGGCTTCAGATTCCATGTCTGAACAGGGCTTTTTGTTTGTGCTTATTGTGGTTAGAGCTATAACACAAAGTCAGCTGTTAGCAGGGATTCAGACCAAAAACAACCCTGTGTTGTTTAAGGTAGCGGTGAGACAGTGGAATATATCCAGGACATCCAGTCAGAGTAACAGAATATATGTTGAAAGCCTCAGATACCAAAACACTGTACACTTGTTTATAATACTCAGGATTTTAAAGTTATCACAGCACGACTTTATTCTTTTGTCACAATGAGGTAAACAGTAGAAAGACAGCGTTCGGTAGGATTGACTACAATGCTGGTTGATTCACTGTGAATGAAGAGTGCAGTACAAATTAAATATATTATTAAATGTAAATATGTATTATTACAACTGTAAAAACACCTTGCTGCAAACTCATTGCACTACCTCATGTTTACCTTTGCTGCCATTTTAAAAGGCTTTTATCCTTTTGTGTACTTGTGTGTATATAGTTCCTTTACTTTGTTTCTTAAACTTTTATATTTGGCTAAATATATTTTTAGTAATCTAAAATTTTTAGTAGTTACATCTGTTTAAATGCACTCCTTTTGGTCTGGAAGAAACAGAATTTAATTTCAATGGATGTGAGTACTAAGAAATTACAAGAAAGAAACCTTGACTCCTCAACCGCCTAATTTCAGCCTCTTACCCTTCTTGCCGCAGTAGATGAACTGTCCAGTGTGGATGCCCTCAGCTGCAATGAAGAGCTCTGTCCTCTTCTTAAAGCGGTAGGGGTCACGGAAGGCTACTTTGGCCAGGGGGGCGCCACGGCCGGGGTCATGGATGATATCCTGAGGAGGGGGGTAAACCACCGTCATAATGTACACTCACCCACAACCAGAAAGATGTTCACTCCGCTTCACAAAAATCATCACTTACCTTCACAATCCCCTTGATGTAACCATGACGTTCAGCGAAGTCAATGTGACGGAGTTTAGCAGCACCTTTCCTGTGCTTGACGTGGGCTTTGAACACGGAGCCCGCACCTTTTCTCTGTCCCCTGATCACACGTCCCATCGTGAACTGAAACACAGAACAGTTTATCACATTACTTACCAAGTAGATGTGTGTATGCTGACTGAGTCCTACAACTGATACTAAGTGGCTGACTGGCATCTTTTTAAAGGATGGATTCTGACTGTACTTAAACGGTCTTGTTTGACAGATTTAAAACATTTGGGAAGCAGAAAGTGCCACATAAGTTCACAACACAGAGAGTTGATTCAACTTTACTGTCATTGCACAGTAATACAAGTACTGAGACAAGGAAATGCAGGTTAGCATCTAACCAGAAGTGCAAAAAAAGCAGTAAAGTGCAGTGTAATGTACATAAATAAAGTAAAGAGTAAGGGTAGGTATGAATAAGTTGATATATACGTTACAGTGTAAACACTAGTAACAGTATGAAGTGTTAACGCTAGGAAAGGCAGAGTTAACAGCTCGAGGTATGATAAGAATACGATGAACAAACTATAGATCAGATATAAACACTATCGACAGCAGTATAAGTGTGAAAACACTATATAAGATATAACCAGTATATATAGTAGTGTAAGTGTGGTATTAATAACCAATGTGTGTCAGCTATCGCTAGTTAGCAGGCTAGCCGCCGGTAACAGCTTTCAGTTAAGTAAATGTTTCGATACTTTGGCAAAGTCACAGATGAACTTGCTGTCAAATTTGACAATTAAGTACAATTTAAGCTCTCTTTAGCTTCTGTCAGTGGTTCACATTTAACACATACGTCCTGTTTGAGGCCTTTCAGCGGCTACACACTGCTGTTACAAACGCCGTGTCACCAACGAGCTGTACAGAACTACAAAAATGCTTCAATATTAACGTCTGCCTCTAAAATACTCAGTTAGAATTGTTCTTATACATCTTCCACACATTTAGAAGTATCCTTTTAAAACGGATGACCTCATAAAATCGTGATTTGAAGTAGATTTTGTGAAGGGAATAAGACCGAAGCTGTCCTACCTAAATTCCGTAGACGGAAAGAGGAAGTGCAAAGGGAAAAGCGGGGGTTTTCTTCCGGAGAAATCGCCGCAGGGGGTGATGGGAATTGGAGGCAAATACAGTATCTATCGATTTTTCTGTCTCGGTAGGGGGAAAAATGACAAATCGAAGCTAAAAGATTATTATCAAAGCGGTTTTAGAAGGTCAAGACATACTGTTGGCTCTGTAATATGTTTAGAGGATCAAATAAGGAATAAGCAAAGGTACAAATGCACATTTTTCCCCTAATATGTATATTTCCACATAACATAAAATAACATACATGTTACACTGAACATAAAAGACACAAAAGTGGCACACTTAAACAAAACACATAAAGGCACTTTGAATACAATATGGCCAAGGCATGTTCAGCTGTCATACTTGTAGATACAATACTTAAATCATAAAAATAATTAATCTAATATAGTAGGTAGTAGATAATATAGTCTTCACTTAAAACTCAAAGTAAAACAAAACATAATGGAAATTCACAGTAGTTCAATGCACGGCCTCAATGCAACCTTCCCCCTCCAGAAATGTCATGACTGCGCCCCAAAAGTGTTGTATTTTGCTTTTGCTATATATGTAAGTTTTTCCATAGCCAGGCTATGAACCAGTCCCTCCATCCAGCTTTGCTTGCTTGGTATAATAATAGATTTCCATGACAAGGCAATTTTATGATATTTTTAGGATAAACAAAATATAGCCATCCTCTTAACTGGATTTTTAATTTTACAGGTTACAGGAAAACATCCAAAAATACACAATTTGGGGCATGGAGGAAGATTCTCTTTTGTGACAGTGAATAGTGTTGCTGTTATTTCCTTCAATACTCTTGTATGATTGGACATTCCCAAAGGCAATGAAACAAGCTGCCCACATGTATTCCACATTTAATACAAAGATCTGGTGTATTAGGGTTGAAGTGATGGAGTAAAGCAGCTGTAATGTATCACCTCATTAACCATTTGTACTGAAGCCATTTGAGCCTTGTGTCTATAGTCTGGATTTGGGATTGTAAACAGATCTCCTGCCATTCATCTATTGTGATTTCTTTATTGAGATCTGAACACCAAGCCAGACTTTTATCTTCTGAGGATTCCTTTGTTGCAGCTACAATAATCTGGTAAAAACAAATGCACAATTACTATTTTTTATGTCTAAGAATGACATGATATCATATGGAAATAAGCATAAATAACACTGTTTACTGTTTTCAGTCATGACAATAGACTGTGTGTAAAGATTATATCTCTATTATCATATGTTATCTTTATGTAGTTTATGGTCATGATGTATTTAGTATGTTAGTGGTGTTGCTATTTGTAGACAGTGGAACAATGTGGAAAAAAATGAGATATGAAAAAATTAATCTTGATAAATGATGGAGATTTGGGCGCTAGAGTCAGACTTAAGATTGTCAGTGTCAAAAACAGTTTTTTTACAAGAAGGGAAAAAAGTGATGAATTAAAACTTAACATTTACAGAAAGGAATTGGAAACAACTGAATACTTAAATATTTGGGAATATGGTTAAACAAAAGACTTACATGGCTTAATATATTTACAGAAAACAGTGGGAAAATGCAACAAAGTGTTGAATGTGTAAAGAAAAAGTGACAAGGCTGTGATACGCAGTGAAGCATATTCAGTTGTTCTCCTTTTTACTTTTGGTGAACATTTAGTGGTTTTTGGCTTATTGGGAAAAGTGATATAATATAATAAAGTATACATTTCTGTTCCATGGGGAACACAATTGTCCAAATCATTGTAAATATTTTATCCATTAGTTGATGAGTATGAAATTGCAAATATGTGTGTTATTGTAAATATCTAACAGTAAAATCTGGAAAAAGAAACAATCTTATATCAGTCATCAGGTCATGGCTGTAAGGACGCTCTGCTCTAAGTAAATATTACTATTGCCCAGCAGATGGGGCCACAAGTCCTGCCCCACAAACCTCAATAATGTGGAGTACAAACCGTGGACTCCATAAATACATTTTGTGTTGTGATTATTTTGAAGTTGTAGCAAAAACCTGAAGACTTCAAGTTTTCCTAGAAAAAAAAGAGGATAATGTTTTGTAAACATATCAACCTTTATTCAGTCTAAATACAACACATATTGAGCGTCACAGGTTTATGTAATTGATCCCTACCTCACACCCACTCTGCCAGTATAAACAAGCTAAGCAACATTTTTGAGTAGGCAGGTGCACCTTGGTGCTTTCCGTGTCTGTACAGGAAAAGTGTGTGTCATTAGATGACTATTAGATAATGACTAATCATCTGGCACACTAAGTCGAGAAGTCTGTCTGATCTGTCTGTTTTCTCAAACTTTGGCTTATCTCAGGAGTGTACCTGGACGACACAACATTGATTAACTTTACACGATCTCTTCGTGATGGAATAAGGGGGGATTTGCACGGCATCAGGCCTCACTTATCGTCTCTCATTTTGGAAATCTCCCACCGGTTGACCTTTCTCCTAGTAGCCAGTTACCTCCCTTGTACCTTATCCCCTCAACATATGGTCTCATCGGCTCTCTGCTGGTACAGTGTAACGCAGGGGATAAGTAACTGTGAACAGGCCTCACAGCCTGCACTGTACAGACAACAGAAGGCACACTGCTAGAGAAAAGACAGAGAGAGAGGGGGGTTGTGAGTGGAAGAGAAGAGGGAGGCTGGGAGAAGGCTTTGGCTGTGCTAATGCTTGACTCTGCCTGACCTTACAAAGGACATTTGAAACCATATGATTAGGAGATGATCAGCCACCCCAGATGCCACATGTCCCATTTTTAGCAGCTTTGGGAAACAGTTTGTGTTAATTAAATTTAAATTTTAAAAAGTAGTTAAATAAAGATTTAACTACTTTTGACTGGTACTATATACAGTATATAGGTGTTTCTAATCCAGATCGTCTTCCTCCAGGAGACTAACACCTCTTATCTCTTCTCCCGCTGTGTGAATTTGTTGCTGAGTTTTTTGTGTGTATTTGGTCTCCTCTTTCCAGGTCTCCATCGCAGAGAAAAGGTTATGTGTGCCTTTTCTTCTGTTCTCTTCTTCTATTTAGCTATTATTATCATTCTCTTTATCCAAAGTGTTGTTGTTTCTGTCTACTCTGTGCATATGACATCTATTGCATGTCTATCTATTGCATTTCCTGAGGTTTTCTTCCTTTTTTTCCACCTTTAAAGGGTTTTTTGAAGGGTGCACCTCATCTAAAACTACAGTCTAAGCATACAGGATGTCTGCACTGATTGTAAAGCCACACAAGTGGCAATGCAGGTGACACAGATGATGACTTGATTAGCAAATGATGTAAACATTGGACTTTGATTCCGCACAATGCTGTTTAAATAAAGAAGAAGTTGATGAAACTAACAAGTCTGTGTGTGGTCCTCCTCCTTCAACTAGTTAAGAGTTCCAAGGCTACCAGCACCAGCATACATTTGATGGAGTTGAGGTGCTTCTTCATTTGTAGCCTATATCAGACTCTCTTTATTGTCAACCCATCCATATACAAGTATACATTTGGGATGAAATACCGTTTCCCTGGAGCCTATATGGTGCAACAGTTAACCAGGTAGACAGTGCAAGACATAAATACACTACATAAAACGGATAAGGACATAAACTGAACAAATCTGTGCATAACATAATAGTGCAAGAGACAATATAAACTGTAAAACAAGACACTAGTGCAAAAGGACAGTGATATATATAAATGACATTTACTTAATTTGAAGAAAAGTTGTTTTTTTTTTAAATTTTTACATCAGTTCTAGTATATATGGAGCCCACTCCAATTAGTTTAAGTTGTCTGGAAAACTTTATTGAGTGAAACCTTATATCCAGATCAACTCATTGCAACAGGCCTCGGATATTCACTCCATGTATTACTAATCCCCTCTACATTAAGGATCACTGTAACTGATTTTATTATTTTCTTTATGTTATGTAATGTATACTGTAGCACTTTGAGTTTCACTATGAATGAAATTACATTTAATACAAATTAAATGTATTATTATTGTTATTGTTATTGTTATTATTAACAACTCTGTCGTTGTAAAACTGTTTTAGGTTTCGATTCTCGGGTTTTATAGACACATTGTAAAGCATGTGAAAATGACGCGTTAAGACAGAGGAACATGAACAACCGCATTATTTTTTTTCCCACCTGCATTCTGCGAAGACCCGCCCCTACTCTGCCTCTGATTGGCTCTGACCCTGATACTCATACCTAACCTAACCAACCTAATCAACGAAGGCAATGAGTACTAGCCAATCAGAGGCAGAGTAGGGGCGGGTCTTCGCTGAATGCAGGTGGGAAAAATATAAGACTGACCAACCCATAATGATTGGTTTCATGTATCTACCAATAGCTGCTGAAGAGAAACATCGCGAGTTTGTGTAACAGCCCGCTGGCAGAGGCGATATCTCGCGTTACCTGAGCACTCAGTGCCTCATTCCGCCACGGTCGAGCCTGCCGAGAGGGGGTTTCTGTTCAACGCTGCAATCCTTTCATTTGGAAACTTGAACAGAATTTATATTTATAAAAAAAACATCACTGTTTTATTTATTTTAAGTAAACGTAATTATCTAGCTAACTTCACAGATAACCGTTGGCTCAAGGTCGTAATTTGTACAGAAAAAGAAAAGCTAAGTTAACGTTACAGTTACATTAGACCCGGGTCGTGCTAACAAAGAAAATCCTTTCTCTTCAGAAATAATCCCCCACTACTCTCTTTTAGTTATGAGTCATGTGGTCGTTGATAATCCACACGGTCTAGATCAGCAGGTGAGTACTTTCAACTGGCTACTTTACTTGTTTTTTGTTTTGTTTGTTTTAAAAATGGTGGTGATTTAACGTTAAGCACATGTAGTTTTCGGCAGAGAAAGGAGCTTCGTTAGCCTGCAGCTAAGCTAACGCTGCGGCTGTTAAAATGGAGGTGATGATGTCGCTGTAGAGAAGATTGTGATGGCGGAGCTCGTCACTGCGTTGTGCCAGCAAAACTGAAATAACAGCCTTATAATTCACTCTTTTCTTCTAAGCTGGCGAACAGCTCTCTTAAACTCGACTACAAGTGACACATTAATCATCTCTCCTGCTATTTTATTCCAATTAATACCAATTTACTCGGTTGTCTAACGTTCACTACCCGGCCGGTATTGGCCCGGCTAGTGTCGGGCCTTCTCGACCTGAAACGTGGCGCAGGAAAAAAATGTTGGCAGCGGGTTTTCAGCGACCCAATAACACATTTGATGCTGTCGACTTAATAAGTCACTTGGGTAGTTTTAAACGTAGATATGCCAATTAACTACGAGTATTAATTCACATATCACATTCTTTTTTTGTGGTATATTTTTGTAATTTGTCAGCATTTTCCTGCTGGATGATTGTACCATGCCGGTTGTTACGAAACATCGAGTTAATTTAATAACCAACATCGTATACAGGGAGTCTTGAGGTTGTTTTTAAATTATATCATGTAAAGACGAGAGTCGAAATAAAATCTAAAATTATTTAATAAGTAGTTGAAAGGCAACCATTTTAAGCCGGAGAATTACTTTAAATATGTAAAATATCATTCAAGGTAGTCATTTTTTGTCTTTTTGTTTTTTCAAATGAACTTATAAAATGTTTTGGTTGTTTAGCTACTTGATTTTGACACAAATTACCCACCTAAAACTGTGAATGTCTCTCTTTTTCTGTGTTTAGCTTGCTGCCCTAGACTTGAACTCTGCTGAGGGACAAGGCGGAGGAACTGGCAGTAAGTAATGGAGCCAATTTTTATTTTAAAATGTCGGTTAGGTATTGATGATTTTGTTTGAGTTACCAATATAAACCACTGTTTTTCTATTCTTTTAAACAACAAACTATATCTGTGGTTATGCAAGGTTCCCGTGTTTAGCTTCAGCTTGTAAACAATACCAATCTCAGTTAATGCAGGTAATACATGACATATTTGTTGTTTTTTTTTCCTTCACCCAGGACGTTACATTCCACCTCACTTGAGGAACAAAGATGCTTCCAAAAACGGTGAGTTTAATTTAACACCATTCGCTGAGCCACGGTCAGACCATCAACACAGGTTTGACTTGTGGTGTTCTTGATGTTGAAAGTCCATCAGAGCATGGTAAAAGCAAGCACAATTGAGAAAAAAAAAACGGTGAGGCTTTAATCAGACAATATTTGTTTCTTGACAAATTATTTTTACCAGTCAAGATAAAGATGGTGGTTCTGCAGTAGTTCTGCTGCACTCCAGACCACAGGATCATTAAAGACATTTGTCTCATTTTTACTAGTGCAGAGAATGAGTACAGAAAGCCACCTCAAATGGGTTTTCTATGTCTGTGCACTACAGTTTATTTGGCATTAATAAAGTAGGGTACGTGGTTTTATAGAATGGCTGAAGCCTCAAATTTTCACCCCAGACTGCTCATAAGACAGAATGGGGCAAATTTTAAAAACTGCCTGATTCAGTTTTAACAATCTTACCTATTTTGTTGAATTGTTTTATTCTTTGGCTGGTGTAACGTCTCACTTGTGAACAAGAGGAGTGCTAGCTGTTGGCTGCTCTGATAAAGGGAAATGTGGGGGTTGGGTTGGTGTTTATCAGTGTTGACATCTCTAGACTTGTGACAATGTGTTTGAAGCCAGGATGAGGCGGTTATGAGAGCACAACAGTCTTAATTTTTTTTCTGTATTTCTTTAGCCTCCTAAAGGCTTTAAATCAAGACATGTGCTGTGCCTGGCATACTCGGATAATTTTACATTTTAAATAAATATTGGAATCTTCGTACTGTGTCATTACATACTTGACGTTTTTCTCGTTTTGCTGTTTTCTTATTCCACCGCAGGAAATGCTTATTCCGCTGGTAGACAGTGCGGTTATTCAGTGGCACCAGTAAATCTCTGTAAGTCCCTTCTGTCTGCTTTCGCTGTGGGCAACCTGCATTTCCAGATGCATGAAATAGCCATTTACACACCAGCAAAGCCAGTGCGAAGGGGGAGAGGGTTAGTTTAGACCCATACACTTCACAGTAAAAGTTAATGATGGGCTCATGATTAATTGATGTGCTTCTCTCTGCTGGAATGCTTGCTGTCAAAATGAGAAATACAATATGATAAAAGGTAACGGGCAATCTGTTGTAAGCATAAGTTAATTAATTATAGTAAGTTGTTTTCTTTTATCTTTATTTTAATCTATTGAAGTATATTATAGATATCTTTCCCCCACTGTATATTCAAGCCCTTATTTCACCTGCAATGTCCCCCAAGTTTCTTCTAAGCAGTGCCCACAACCATGGCAGGCAGAGTGTCCACACAGATACAGAAATAACTATACTTCAGGATGGGATGACTGTACGATCGGTAACTATTAGTGTAAAGTCAAACCCAACACTCATACTGCATGAGCCAGTAATTATGGGCGAGTCTTTTTATAGCCTGCTTCCCTACCTTTGCTCAGGTTACCCAAGACTGGCTTCTCAAGAGCTTGCCTTTTACCATGCCTACAGTGGGGGTTGGCGAAACAGATGTGGTATACCTTGACCTCTACCTGCATGCCATGCCATTTACTTGTTGGCAGAGTTTTATAGTGTATATAGCAAAACACTGGAGCACCGTCAATGTGCCCACGCTTTGTCATTGTCACTTGGAAAAAAGGCAGCAAATGCGGGCCTAACACAGCATTTGTCAAAGCTTGCAAATGAAGTTTATGATGCATGGTGATGGTGCCTTAAATATTCTGCACTGCATCACTAGTGTGGCTGTTCATACTAATAATGAGACGGTGTCTGCTGGGAAAGAGTTACCCAAGTCATATACCTTTTGTTGTATTGTCCAACCATTTGTACCATTTTAACCTCTGTCACAGTCATGAAATCACAGTAGATATTTTATTAAAGTTCTCTTCCTTTTTAGTTCTTCAGTACAGTCTTGTAGCTTTTTTGGTCTGTCTGAGGTTTACCCTTGAAAAGTACTTAGTGGGAACAGTATGCTGAGAAGCTGAGTGTATATCCAGGTTTTTGTTCCAACCGCTGACTGTACCAGGTGATTTCTTTGAATAGTCCCTTCTCTCTGGTGTGAAGATAGAATAACCACTGAGATAAACTGGTGCACTCAGAGGTGGAATAGAAACCTGCATGCACTAGGGCTGTCACTTTTTCAAACAGTCAAGTTCAAATAAATTCAAACACAACCCATATACCGTAATGTGTCGGGGATACAATTTGCTATGACTGTCATAAGCATATATGGCCAGCGATGTCCATGCGACAGTGGTCAGAGAGTCTTATCGTTCAGTATAGTCGTTGTATTTTCCTGTGGGGTGTCATACAGCTGCACTGTGTGTCTGGCGATAGCAGTGTTTAGACAAGATTGTAGAGTTGACGTTGCTCTGCTCATTTGATGCCTCCGCTGCCTCACTTCTTTGATAAACTAGCTGGTGGGTCCTCAGATTTGTTGTTGTTGTAGAGTAACGCCGGGATCCCTCCGTCCTCTGCACAGCATCCTATCCCACTGGGAGCGCTTCAGAAGCGCAGCGTCTTGACTGTGGGGAAGCCGTCCTTTTTTTTTGTCTGTCTTTAATTGTGTTTATTGTTGATATACGATTGGGAGTCTGCGCAGGGTGTTTTATTTTGAAAATTAGCCAGATGTCCTATGCTGTTTCTGTGTCTGACTTCCTGCCCAGCTCGATCTGCTCTGTGCAGCTCGACGCGGCTTTCGTCAAAAATGGCCCGGACGCGTATCTTTAGTGGAGCCGAGAGCCGCTTCTGGGACGCTTCTCAAACGCACCGCGGCGCACCTGGTGGGATCACAAGCATTGATTAGAGTGGCCACGATCGGCTCTGTTGCCCGCGTCGGAGCCAGAATGTGGCGCACACGTGCCCGTGGGATGCAGCCATAAGGCGGCTGCTTATATAAAGTTGGCAATCTTTGTTGGTAATTTTGCCATCTACGATGTAAAACCCAAAATACTTCCACACACTGCTTCTCAGATGCTTCGGTGTCATGATTAGCCAATCGGCACGGCTTTACTTGCCGTTGTCCTTCTCCACTTTTGTTTATTATATTAGTTTACTGATAGGTCAAAGAGCATGTGATAGATCAAGCTGAATTTTTAAGGACACCCTCTGCTGGATCACAAGGTAAACTACTTCAAACGGTCTGTTGCGCTTATAGACTGTAAGTTTTGACTTCAAACAGGTTACATTAGTTTGAATATTTAATTTTTCTCCACATTGGAACGAAAGTTATAATTTCTAATAAAGTGACAGCTTTAGCATGCACTCAGCCCTCCCAGGCACGTGATTGAATAGTCCTGATCTGAAACGGGTGTTTGTATATGCTAGATTATTTCAAAATAGTAATTATCAGTGTCTTCTCCTGAAGATGTGATTTGAGGCATCTTTAGCTTGCCTTTACTCTACATTTAATGTGCCTGGAGGATAATTGTTCTTTTAGTCTAGCAGACTGTCAAAGCTAATTCATACCACAAGTATAGCTCTTGGTTATAAAAAGTCAAAGGAATCTTGTAACATAGCCTTTGACTTTGACCTGGTTTGG
Source organism: Scomberomorus guttatus (assembly GCA_038419695.1). Taxonomy (NCBI): domain Eukaryota; kingdom Metazoa; phylum Chordata; class Actinopteri; order Scombriformes; family Scombridae; genus Scomberomorus; species Scomberomorus guttatus. The sequence continues at coordinate 9,635,975 of CM076456.1, read as the reverse complement.
GTTGTTACATAAGCATCTCTAGAATATGTTGTTGATTGGGACACCTGTCTGCATCATCAAAATATGTGAAAACTGCCCGGTGACTTGTTTTCCTTTTCCAAGCAGTGTTGGATTCACCAAACTGTTGCTAGCTCATACTCAAACAGTTTGAACTTCATAAAGTGTACACTGTCAGTACAAGCCAATGTGTTTAAAGCCAGTTGTGTTTTTTAGCCCTTCAAAATCTTGTAACCTTTGTTACATATTGATGATTATTTGTTTTTTCTTTATGCTTTGCTAAAAATTACAATGTGAATAATATATTGGGGGGGGACTTTCACTTCTAATGCTGTAGATTAGATGTGGACTTTCACTTGCAGTAGATGGACACAAGTCTGTCTATGGCTGCAACTAACAATTTTTTTTTGGTACTCAAAATGTTAGAAAATATAAATGTTCATCTAAAGCCCAAGGTAACATCTTCAGAAACCCAAAGATATTCAGTTTCTTATCACATAAGAAGAAATGAGGCAAATCCTCACTATTTAGAAGCTGAAACTAGGTAATTTTTAGCATTTGTGCCTGACAAACAACATAGGTGATCAATTATTAGAATATTTGCAGATTAATTTTCTTTTGACAGACTAGTTGATTGATCAACCAATTGTTTCAGCTCTAGGTCTAGCCAACACTGCGTGGAAAATGAGAATAAAACCCTAGAGTGGCTTTCATGTGTCGGGTAGCTATGACACATCTCTGTGGTTTATTGCAACACCTAAACATAATTTTAAGAGGGAGTACTTTGCGATTAGGGTGTAACTCACATTGTTTTCTGAGTTAGCGGAGTCTACATGATTCTATTCTTATCTTGGTAAACTGGTTTGATGTGACCTCATCTGCACTGCTGTCTCAAAGTCAGGCTCTGGCACTGCTGCATGGTGTGTTTTGCCATGTTTGCAGAGTGGTACATCATTTTTGTCTGATACCAGTCTGAGTTACTAAATTCATAAAATTAATTTGCCACACGACACTAAAGCTCATTTCTGTGCAGTAAACATTTGGACAGTGCAGTGAAATTGGGAAGTTTTCTAAACTAATCTGAAGTAAAAGTAATGCGTGCCTTGTTTAGTTGCAAGGCAGCAGTGTCTGAAAGGTCCCAAAATTTTCACTGGACTGTCCAAAATCCGTATCTTGTCATGACCAACAGGTTACCTTTTCAAATTGCTTAAGAACATCCTGGATCAGTGTATGGTTGGTATCACTGATACTCTGAATTTAATTACTCAGATCGATATAGGAGACAAAAACTGGATTGTGACCATCCTTATTTGTCCATTATGGACTGGTCTACAACACATAGGTTGGTGTGTGCCCGTGTGAAGCTTTACAAGGCTTTTCCTTGTGCTTACTTGAAGGGGGCACCACGACGGACATTTACCTGTTGGTAGACAGGTGAAAAATTAAATCTTCCTCACTACAGATCTGGTCAGCTCCATCGGCTGATCCAAAACTCCTTCGAAGCTTCCAGTCTATGCTTAGATCTGTGCTGCTGGTCTGCCCTTTGATGCTACTGTGGCATAGCTTCTGCTACTTAGCAAGCCTTCCCATACCAGCGCTACCTCTCCATTGTCCCCAACCAGCCTCATCCTCAGCCTGCACTGATAAGTGTGGCCTCCGATGGGAACGATGTCAGTGTCCAAAGCTGGGCAGATCGTTGTGGTAAATGTCCCACACAGGCAGAGTTGGGGCTCAGTAGATTGTTTGGTACAGACGACTCATCCTACAAACAATGAAGCCAGTGTTATTCTTTTGAAAAGTAAATTAGAATTCATTAACCTAAAACTTCTGCATCTATTCTCTTGTACATTATGGAGAACTTCCCCTACTTTTTATATTCACAACAGATGTTTTTCCTGATAATTCTGCAAGCTTTCAGTCCAGGTTCATATTTACTATGGAGCTGCTTGTATCCCATCTGTCTGTAAATTAGACTAAAAATAGCTCAGCACTGGAAGAGACTCATGGTTAGTAAGCACTATGAGTACAGCCAAATGCATACTTGCCCAATGCCACAAATTTGTAACAGTTAACACTGTGCCCTTACTCACAAGCTGCTTCTGTTTGTGTCGCCCAATAAAGATTCACCCGGCTGGGATGGTGGACGCAGCAATGGATTTGTGAATGGTTACCATGACAACCGCACCAACGGGGGCTTCGGAGGGCGTGGACCCCCTCGCAATGATAGAGGTGGGCGTGGCGCCTACCGTGGTAACAGGGGTGGAGGCTCGTTTAATCAACCATTACAAAATGCAGGTGGGGAAATCCTATCATGCCTTAAAATGTCTCACTATAGCTCTAGTTGTAGAGTGATGAAGTAAAATTACCATCCCCCACCCTTGTTGTTAGTTGTTGCAATATAAGAGCACCCTGTGCACGTGCAAGTTGCACTTGTAAGTAAACATTAGCTATGAAGTTTATTTAAGATTAAATAGCTTAAACGATCAGTGGCATTCTGGTTTAAGGGAAAGAAAATGTTCCGCTATTGGTAAGAATGCAGCGTCATCTGACGTCTGACAGCAGATTTGCAGAAAAATCTCTGTTACTGACGAGTGCTCTCTGCTCCGTTACAGGGTTTAGTAATTATGACAACAAAGACGGCAACTGGGGAGGACCTCCAAGGGATGCTGCCTTCAACAGTTTTGGGGGGCGTTCTGATAGGTCCAAGTCTGCCTTCTTTAATGATCGCGGTGCGGGCTCAAGGGGAAGGTGAGTGAAATTGTTACATTTAATAGTTACAGTAAATACTTTGCTTATTACAATTACTAATACAAACTGCCTAGTGTGAGTTGTTTTTATGTAGTTTTTCCTTTTTTAGAATAAATAATTAAAAGGTACGGTGCTGTGTCTGTGTGCAGATATGAGCGTGGCGGCTTTGCTGGAGGCGGAAACAGCCGCTGGGTGGAGGAGTCCAGAGATGAAGATTGGTCCAAGCCTACTGCTCCCAATGAGCGCCTAGAACAGTAAGCCAGATCCTGATCAGAAACAATAAAACTAACAGTTGTATTTCATCTATATTTGACCGAAACTTTTGCAAACTTTATTTTCTAGTGAGCTGTTCTCTGGGAGCAACACTGGTATAAACTTCGAGAAATATGACGATATTCCTGTGGAGGCCACAGGAAGCAACTGCCCGCCCCACATTGAAAGTGTAAGTGTGCACTCAACAGTGCTTGCACATTCTTATTGGTGTAATTGAAGGGGTCGGCCTATATCTATATGGCCTCTTTTCACCTTTTAATTTTAAAACATTTTAAAAGTACAGTTTGTGCCATATACTGACTGCATGTGATTCAATTGTGCTGTAGTTCCATGACGTGGACATGGGGGAGATTATCATGGGTAACATCACCCTGAGTCGCTACACTCGTCCCACTCCAGTCCAGAAGCATGCTATCCCCATCATCAAGTCCAAGAGAGACCTGATGGCTTGTGCCCAGACTGGTGAGTGCTTCTGTAGATTCTCTCTCAGCCTTAAATAGATTTACCAGCCTTTTCCTGGTTACATTCTCTTTACTTTCTTAAAAGAAAAGAGGTTAATGATTCACTCAGCGTTCACCTTTGGCTCTGTTTTTATATTATATTTTAGCGTTTCATAGTAGGACTGTATTATATCCCTGTTGTGTTTCAGGCTCTGGTAAGACTGCTGCCTTCTTGCTGCCGGTGCTGAGTCAGATCTACACTGATGGCCCAGGAGATGCTCTGCAGGCCATCAAGAACAATGGACAGGTAATGGGGGGCAGAAAACACACAGTAATGGAACATATCTGTATGACCATTTGAGTTGTTTTAATAAACATAATTTTACTCACTCTCAGGAGAATGGAAGATATGGACGTCGTAAGCAGTACCCACTCTCCCTTGTCCTGGCTCCCACCAGAGAGCTGGCCCTGCAGATCTATGACGAGGCCAGGAAGGTGAGCACCCAGCGTAGCGCTGCATCGGAAGCAATCATAGAACATACTGCACCATTGCTTGTCTAAATATTAAATATGTAGCTGTATGAAGCTTGATTGTTCTCCTTCCCTCCTGCTCTAGTTTGCATACCGCTCACGTGTGCGTCCCTGCGTGGTGTATGGCGGTGCTGATATTGGCCAGCAGATCAGGGAATTGGAGAGAGGCTGTCACCTGCTGGTTGCCACACCTGGTCGCCTGGTCGACATGATGGAGAGGGGCAAGATTGGTCTGGACTACTGCAAGTCAGTATAGCACAGGGATCCACTGAGACTTAATGTGTAGTTGAAACAAGTAACTCCAATATTTGTGAATATAAATACTAAAGTATATGAAATGTGTCTCTGTAGCTACTTGGTCCTGGACGAGGCTGACCGCATGTTGGACATGGGTTTTGAGCCACAGATCAGACGCATTGTGGAGCAAGATACAATGCCACCTAAAGGCATCCGTCAGACCATGATGTTTAGTGCCACCTTCCCCAAAGAGATCCAGGTATGTTTGGGCAGTTAAGAAGTATACAGACTCATCTGCCATAGTTTGAAACATAGTATACGTTTACTTATCAGCTTGATTTTGTGTTGTGTAGATTCTGGCTCGTGACTTCCTGGAGGACTACATTTTCCTGGCTGTTGGGCGTGTAGGTTCTACCTCTGAAAACATTACCCAGAAGGTGGTCTGGGTAGAGGAGACTGACAAGAGGTCCTTCCTCCTTGACCTGCTCAATGCCACAGGTAAGAAAATGTGATTGTGTTTTTTTTTTTTCTGTCTTTTCTCCCATGAAGGTCCCATTAGGCTCTAACCCATCATCCTGTGTTTGTCAGTCTGCCCCATACCAAGCTAATATTGACTAGCTACATCTCTGCTAACAAATGTTCATTATAGTAAAAACCTGCAGTGAATGATAAAATGTCAAAACAAAATCGTGCAGGGGTGGTCAGGCACTGAAATCATGCTGTTTTTTTAAGGGGTTTGCTTCTGATGTGGTCTAAAGCTGTGAAAGTTGTGTACTGCAGAGGCTTACATTTTCTGGACGGTTTGGTTTTATCTTAGTTATTCCCAGTGAGGTTCAGGAAAATGTGACAGAGGCCCCAGAAAAGCCTGGTAAGTGTGAACATACCATAACCTTCACTTTGACCCCCAAGCCAGAAACATCACATCCCATGGCTCATCCTGTCCTCTGCTCCCCAGCTGACATGCTGCCTCAGTTTTTTTTGTTTTTTTTCCTCTCATTTCCAATAAGAGCTTGTAGGACCAACAATAGCTGAGAGAGAAAAAAATTCAGAGATCGAGGTGATAGTACAATCTCTCTCCACTGAAAAGGGGAGTCCCTTTTTAGCTTAGTGTTACTGTGTTTACAACACCGGCACTAAGGTCAACTGGTCAACATGATCATGCTGGCTGGTTGTCATAGAAAGAGCTCTTAGTTTCCATGAGTCAGATGGCTGTGACAGATTTAATGGCACCAGCCTCTTAGTTCATTGGAATACAACAGTCTCTGTGGATCCAGTGTAGTCCACTAAACTGCTATAATGATGAATAGCACTATATTAATATTCCTTTTTAATAGTGTATTGAGCCATTGCTGGCTTATTAGTATTCGAAGTCCTGTGTTTTGTAACTAGACTTTACTTCGAAAGAAAAGTGCTGTTTCCATGGTAACTGGTGCAGCTGCCACTATAAAAAGCAAACTAATGTGTAATTTATGTCATGGACAGCCTGGCTAAAGATGGCTCTTATCAACCAAGGTAAAGAGGCTTGGTGCGGGGTCAGCTGCATGAAAATGGCGAGCTGGGTGTCCTGAAGTGCTCAGTGTTACCTCCATAACAATTTAGCCAGTCTGATTGGGCTGATCTGGGCTTGATTTTTAAAGTACTCACAGGCTTAAGGAATAAGTTGAGGATGGAGTTCATGGCACAACAGTTGCAGGGTTAGCGGTGAATGATGCGACTTGAAACGTCCCGTCCTACCCCATCACCCCTCAGACATTTTTATTATCTCAAGCTTTTATTCTGATAGCCATTAATGCCAAATATCTGGATTGTGACCCAATATCTAACAATTCAATGGTTGTTTGAACATAAACAAGTTATTCAGCTATCATCTTCAGTACTGCGTGCAGTAAAACAGATGTCAAGCTTGTCAATTAATGGTTGTCAGTAAATTTAAAGCTTTTTATACAACCCCTGTCTCCATTTCTAAGTTGTCATTTTGATTATTTTCTTCATGATCTTGCAATTGTTGACCTTGTATTACGACAGTTTAAGTTCCTACTCCCATCTCCTTTCAGTTCAGAAATCCATAAATAACCCTGTTCCCAGTTATCAATGATTTTTATTTTCTTTTTTCTCCTTTCATGCTCTTTATCCTGCTCTCCTCCTTCTGTCTCGTCCTCGTTTTCACCTGCACAGGCAAGGACTCGTTGACTCTGGTGTTTGTGGAAACCAAGAAAGGAGCCGATGCTCTGGAAGACTTCCTTTACCACGAGGGTTATGCCTGCACCAGCATCCATGGAGATCGATCCCAGAGAGACAGAGAGGAAGCTCTGCATCAGTTCCGCTCTGGGCGCTCCCCCATCTTGGTGGCTACAGCTGTACGTAATCACGCAAACAAGTTTTTTCCCATTCTGCTTTTACCTCTTTAGGATCCTTTAACTACTGAAAATACACCTAAATGTTATGTTGACCATGAAAATGTTTTAGATTGTTTTACATATTGGTGTCATTGAATCATGTCTGTTATATTATCGGGCAAAATAATTTCTGTTCCATGTGGATGACTAGCTGTGATTATAATACCGGTCTTCTACACAGGCTTACATATACATGGTTACAAAAGTAATTTCATGAGCTGCAATCCCTGAGTGGTTTAATGCTGCAGATTTACCATGGGATGAATCTAGCAGTCAATAAATATAAACCCCAGCAATGAATCATGGATCAGGCTTAATGTAATGATTTATTGACAAGCATCATGTCTCACAACAGGACTTAATGGGTTGGTGGGTTCTGTTCCTTCAATATTAATAAAATCAGTGCTGTTAAGAGACCAGATTACACTGGATACTTGACATTTAGGGCTTTAACACAGAATTTGACTGGGTCCAGTAATGTTGACATCATTTCTTTGAGCTATCTTTTGAATGTCATCGGGGCTAAACTTAAATTCCATAATTATTTAGGTCAGTGGGCTAAATTAAACTCATCAGTGTTATGAAATTTTGCCTTTATTTAAACTCATTATTCTCTCTCCTTACTTTAGGTGGCTGCTAGAGGTCTGGACATCAGCAATGTGAAGCACGTTATTAACTTCGATTTGCCCAGTGACATTGAGGAATACGTTCACCGTATTGGCCGTACGGGACGTGTGGGCAACCTTGGTAAAAACAAGTTTTTAACCTTACTCTTGATGCCCGTTATGTGCATGAGTAATCTAATTACTTGTAATGCTGTATAATCTGACTCTTGCTCTGTTTTGTGCAGGTCTGGCCACGTCGTTCTTTAACGACAAAAACAGCAACATAACCAAAGATTTGCTGGACATTCTGGTGGAGGCCAAGCAGGAGGTTCCCTCCTGGCTTGAGAGCCTGGCCTACGAGCACCAGCACAAGAGCAGTAGCCGTGGACGCTCTAAGAGGTAACTTTCACACACAGAAGCAAGTGTTTTTTTTTTTTTAAGAACATACACAAACATGTTGTCAGGTGCAAATCAAGGACCGTACGATCTCCTTCTCGGCATCTGTATATCTTTACAGCATCAGCATGATCTTTTAAACAAACTGCCAGTTGAAACATTATCTTATCTAACCATTTATGTGCTTGTGAAAACAAAGGCAAATACACCCAAAATGTTGTCAATTGCATTTTAAACTATATGCTCTCTTAACTAAATGTTAGTTTTTCCAAAATGAAGCTCTGTGAAATTTAATGCATGTTTACAACATACATGGATTCGGCCAGAATCCGTACATCAATATCACTACCAGGCGATCCTCTACTCCTTTATTTGGAGTAACTCTAATGACTATCTGTCTCTAGCTTGTACCACCTTCAGAAGATCTAAACCATAATTTTAACAAACCAACATTCTTGTCTTGTCAAGGTTCTCTGGTGGTTTTGGAGCTAGAGATTACCGTCAGACGCCTGGAGGCTCTGGAAACTTCAGTAGCAGCCGAGGAGGACGCAGCACTGGAGGCCATGGAGGGAACCGTGGCTTTGGTGGAGGTAAGGCAACAACAATGTATTTGACTCAGCTTTTTAACTGTGGTTCACTTTGTGCTTTTGGGCACAAAAAAACTGATCTGCATTTAAAAAAAAAAAAAAAAAAAAAAAAAAAAAATAACAGCTAACAAGTTGCAAGCTCTTTATTGCATACAGTTACTGTAAGACTTACCAGTAATGGGGAAACGTGTCAGTTGTCAACTTGATGTAAATGTATTTTTTGCTGCTGTTGGGTTAACCAACCTGATCTTGTCTTTCACAGGTGGTTTTGGTGGCAACTTCTACGGTAATGATGGCTACGGAGGAAATTACAGCCACTCTGGTAGTGTGGATTGGTGGGGTAACTAGTCACCATAGGAGTAGGTTGCCATGCCAACCCAACCCAATGGAAACCACATGTTAACTTAAGCCAGACCATAACAACCCTCCCTGTGTAGCTTCACTGACACACAGTACATTACCAACCCTGGTTCTCTGCCATTCGCTTCTCTCAAAATGAAGTGCAGCACGACGCAAAGGAAAGTCACCAGTTCGTGCAGTGCACCAGAGACCGCAGAGATTTGCACACCTCAGAGTGAGCATGGATGCTGACATGCATTGTCCGACAGCAACCTCGGACTTTCATTGTTAGAAGTATTTTTGTTCTTTTTGTGGAAAAAACCTAATTGAATAACCTGAGGATCATTTGTATGTTAATGTACTGTGCCTTTTGAATTTAAACAGGAAATCTGTGTTTTCATTTCACCAGATGAACATGGCCAAGAGCTCTAAATTTGTTTTTACTATTATTTTGTTTGGTGAAAAATATTAGAAAGGTTAAAAAAAAAAAAAAGAAAAAAAAAGCTTAGACTTAATCAAACCTTGGCAAACACTGGGGCATTGTGGCTCTCAAGAGTCATGATTCCATTTGAACTTCAAATTTATTGCAGAAACATCATGTAGCCTTTTCTACAAACAGCTAATGGAGCCATTACTATATCGAATACAAACTGGGCCACTCTGTGAAGCAACCGTATTTTAATTCTAAGGGACAAAGTTACATTTGTTTGTTCTTTTTTGCTCACTCTATCCTGGACAGGCTCCTTTTTATGGATATGGTAGTCTTTGAAATAGCCATTCCTATTGTAATCTTAAGAAACACAGAAGTCATTAAGCTCAGTGCCAACAATCGCTGAGGTTTGAACAAGAATAATCAATGCTGGAACTTGTTACTCCACATTTTTCAATTGACTTGACAGTGTTATGGCAGCTAGTATGTTACCAAGTGCTAGCTACATAAAGTGGGCGGTGTTTTTTGTTTGTTTTTACTTGAGACATTTTTGGTGCAGGTGTGTGCAAAATTGAAAAACTCAGTTTTTTGATTTTTGTTTTTTTGGGGAGGGGGGGGATTGTTTCTCTACAAATATGTATCAAAACAAAAAATGCCTGCCATCTTGAAAGTGAAGTTCAAAGTGGCTGCATAAAGGACCACAGCATCGGGGGGGCATAGCGTGGTGTTAGTGTTTACTGAATCGACTGACCACCGCAAGGCCCACATGGTATTCTACGCTTGCAAGTGTTTTGTTTTTTGGTCAAGGAGAAAGGACAAGTGAACTGAGTCGCAGGCTTAACTTAATTACAAACGTTTTCTCTTTTCAAGCTGCGTTGGAGGCATGGTTCATCTTTAAGAGACAGGCAGGAGAATGATCACTGAGGTTTATCAATTAAACAGGAACAGAGCGGGGTTGAGCAGCACTCCGACCACCGGGGTTAGGGAATCTGGGGTAGGCGTGGGGCGCAGTTTTCAGTGCACCGCCGTTGTCAGTGGCTTTGGTTTCCATTGCTGCATAGTGTAACTGTGGAGGCGGCCAAAGATGGAGTGTCCACTTCCTTATGGAACATTAAAGTACTGTCAGGTCCTCTGGGAGTTCATCTGCTCTGTCATGTATAAAAAAATCTGTGGCTTTGTGAAGCCAGAGCAGGCTTTTCCTCTCAAAGAGGAGCAGCCATCGAGAGGAGGAGAGATGGGGCGTTTGACCTCAAAATGCTCCAGTTTTCTCAACGGGTGTGTTGTGCCTTGAAAACTTTTTTTTAAAGAAATTGAACTAAAAGCGGATGCACTGACAGTGTTGAGAACTTGAGATTGAATGGTGCTACTTGATTTAGGTGTGTAGACCCTTGTACGTCGTGCCCATCAAGTTTTACAAAAGTTATTTTATTGCACATCTAGAGTTTTATATAGATGTCTTGGATGATATGTGTCCTTAAGCTTCCAAATATTGTGTGTGAGGAGATTGTGAAAAAACGCAGCTTGTTTACAAAGGGGAAGGGTTCTCAACGTTTAAACCAGGATTTATTTGGGACCAGGGGATTTAGCAGTTGGGGGAATTTAGCCATTTGCACAGATTTCTAGATTCTACTTTTGCTGCTAGTTTTGTGTAATTTATTAAGCATTTTTGACAAATATTTATTTTTGTAAGCCTCAAAGTGATTCTTTGAAAGTTTCAGAAACTTGACCAAAAGACAGTACAAAAAACACTGGCACTTGAATGTTGAATGTCACCTGTATGCGTGAAATTTATATATTTCGGGGTAGTGTGAGCTTTTTAATGTTTAAGATACATTGGACTCAGTAAATATCCACAGCTGTTTCAGGGCCTCCTCAGGGCCAGTCATCTCTACTAGATTATACGAATTGGTCAACAAAATTTGAAATGGAATTGAACAAACATGCCAAGGTTTGGAATGAAGCTGTCAAAAGAGCAAATAAATTTCCTAAGCATATCAGTGCAGAAGTGTTCAGATTCTCCAATTGTGTGCATTATTGATTCTTTACTCTAATTTGACCTGATAATTATTTTTCTCCAGTGAATGTCTGGCACATGGCAATCCTTAAAGAAACAAACATGTGGTTTATTCTCATTGTTGTATTTGCATATATTACAACTCTTGAGTTCTCCCTTGAATGTGGAGCACGTCTGCAGCATTGATTTCCAAAGCAGCCGTCTGTGCTGTTTGGGATGAACAGCAGGTTCTGTGCATGTCGGTGCAGGCACAACCCGAGACCTGTTCCACGTCCACTAGAGAACCCTAGAGCTCTTTAGATGTAGACTTTGCTTTCTGTATTAGCTTATAGGCTACTGCACTGCATGGGAAATACTCTGCTGTGCAATTGTATGATTTTACCAAAATAAAATGTTTGAATGCAAAATTATCTGGAAGAATCCAGCATGTTTCCTGAAGACTTGTTTACTGTAGGTGTGCTGAGAAGATCTGTAGCAAGCGGCCTGTCGCCCTGTGTGGATTCAGGGCGGGCGGGCGGCAAAATTCAAATTGGTATAGATTGGATGGGCTTAATTTCTTTTGAAGAAAATATATAAAGATTTCATTTGTAAATTCAACTGTGTCACTTGTGTTATTTTCCCAAACCTGTTACTTTAACTCTCAGTGGTCCTAAACTGCATCATACAATCTGTCTCAGTGTATGTGCTGTCAGAACCTGCGTCAACAAAGGGGGAAGACACATTGTTAAGAGACAAAAACACAATATAGTGAAACAAACACTAACCTAATACACTATATGGTAAAAAGCAGTCAGATACTTCTGTTTTGTCCTTGAGTCCAATTCAGGAAAATTTTAAAAGAAATCTTAAATTTAAAGTTAAATTATTCAACAGTGTGCTTCTAACTTTGGCAACAGTTTGGGGAAAACCCTTTCCTGTTTCAGCAATCATCAGGAGACACACAGACACATTCTTTGTAGGTGCTGGGTAATGATTTGCACAAACAGACAAAACTGAACACAGCTGCCTTGTTCCCAAATCATGAATTCTGTCTTTCAACTACAAATGGTCTTTGATACAAGGGAGGGTGATGGGTGACTTCTCTACTACTGTAGAAATGCATGATTGAATGTACACACAGGTAAATATTTATTCATAGATTCATATGCTTCTGAGCAAACATGCAAAAAATGTATAGAAACCTCCCTCCACAAAAGAGAATAAGGGTAATATGAAAACATGGAACTTCACTGTATTGAGATATTTTAAAACACAGAGCACACTGAACTCATGAATTGTGAAATGTTAAAGAAAACATAAATTAGCCTGCCACTAAACATCCTCGAAGACAATTACATGTTCTCAAATCCCAGTCCCCACCACCAGACCTCTGTCCTTTCCTGTTTCAACCACTGACTATATAAAGATGACAATGCCCCCGTACACAAAGCGAGGTCCTTAAAAAGAAATTGTTTTCCCAGTTTCATGTGGAAGAAATTGACTGACCTCAGAGGCCTGACCTCAACCTATTCCAACACCTTAGGGATGAATTAACACTAACTGTGAGCCAGGTCTCATGGCCCAAAGTTATTAGTGCCTGATGCTCACTAAAAAAATACTTCTGCACTGAAGACACTTTGACATAACAATAGGAAAAGCAGCAGGTGTAATTAATAAAAATAATGAAAGCTGAATTCCATTTAGCTGCTTCAGTTTCAGGGTCCTGGTGTGCATGCAGGATCACTGTCACAGCTGCCTGGGACGCTTGAATAGAACGAAGTCATCATTAATTAGTTATTAGTAACACCTGTGCTTTTCCTGCTATGACAAGTCTGCTGTGAAAAAAGGCCTGTGGAAGGCCTTTCTCAGCGTAGCAGGCAGTCAGATGGTCAGGCTGAATCTACCAGACGACCTAAATTCAGAGGCCTAACATTGTTTCCTCTCATGGTAACCCTGTGTGCTGAATTTTAAACTGACTTTTTTGGGGGTTTTTTTTAAGTCAAAAGACTGAAACAAGGGTAAAATTCAACTATCTGACCTGTATTTCCCGTCTTTACAGATGGTTTGTACTTTGGCCATCTGTGGGAGCTTTTTAGGCAGTGAAAAGACATTACATATCTCTCATCCTGCATGAAAACCGTGTTTACCCCAATTTTGGGAGGTTTTTCGTGTTACTCTTGAAAGGCCACATGGTCACCTAATGTGCTGAGTAGGTTTCATAACCACAGAGGCAGTGACACCCATTAAAAGCCTGTTGTATAATTTCTGTGTCATTTTGAAAATAAGGACATTCAAGTCTGGTGAACACGTACAGCTCTCAGGGGAAAGATGGTCGTCCATACAGCTTCTACAGCACACTAATCTCATTTGATAAATTGTATTGATCGGCTCTCATCAGATCACACCACTGATGGCCTGCTCATCCCCTAATCCATTTCAACATCTGCATTTCTAATAAGTTTCATGACCAACTTCATGCTATGTGTGTGTGTGTGTGTGTGTGTGTGTGTGTGTGTGTGTGTGTAGGTGGTTGGGTGTAATCTGAGCGCTGTGTGTTTCTAAGTTACCCCTCTGCCTCGGCTGTTTGATCTGAAAGCTTCGCTTTACTTCTGTAATCCCACCAACCGCCCATCTCCATCTCCATCCATTCAGCCCTCTCTCCATCACTCCATCCAGGGGATTTGACTGCCATTAAGAGATGGCTTTTTGGTGTGTGTGTGTGTGTGTGTGTGTGTGTGTTTATGATGGAACATGCAGACACACAGTGAAGGGGGCAGGATGAGGTGTAGGAACACAACCCCATACACTTTCACTGGAGAACTGTCAGGCAGAGGCGTCTAGTAAGCAGGCTCAGTTATGCTGTTGAAGGTGCACTGTGCAGACTGATATGGGACGGGCAGGATGGACACACGCGTGAATATTTGGACTGTGACTTTTACACACACACATGGATGCTACTGTCCGGAAAGATCTACAGGTATGTCACTTTCATTTCTGTGTGTCGCGTTTCTTGAATGTCTTGGTGCGTCTGCTCGCCCAGGTTAACAATTGTGATGTAAATTAGCAACCACAAAGATTTCAGATTGTAACTCACCACATTTAAAGTTAAAATCAGCGTCAGCTAAAATGGTGTCCTCAAAACTAGATCACTCACAAACCTCCAACAACTGGCTTTGTCATATATTTATATAAGTCATACTAGTCCATCATAAGTGCTACTGTGCTCTTTTTGTGCCATTTCAGACCTCCGTTAATCCTGGCATGTCCCAGATGAGAGACTACAGTAATGACTGTCATCACTTTCACTGGTCAGTTTCAATCCCTTCAACTGCTTTTTTCACCCACCTCAGCTATAAAAATGATCTCACACCCTATAAAGGTTTATTGAAAGTTGTAAATCTTGTCATTAATGTCATAGATCAGATGTGTTTCTTCCAGAACATAAAGAAGAATGATGAAGACCTTCATCTATACAGAATGATTGATTAAGCTAAGAGGCAGGCCCAAACTCGAGCTAATGTGAACTGAATGGAGGGTGAAATCCCAGGCACAGACAATACCTATTGTTGTGGGGCTAATCTCTGATGTAAGCTGTTCTGTCTTAATCACATCATCATTTCACCAGCAGCCGGCAAAGAGACAGTTTAGCCCTCAACCTGCCAGTCAACGTGACTCAAACATCAAATCATTACTCCGCCAGTGTCCTTGTGTCACTGCAAACATCGATGCAAGCATTTAATCTTGGGAGGGAGAGGAGCTGATCAGCTTGTTTTTTTTTTTCTTATTTCGTTTACTGATATCAAATGTTTGAGAATGTACAAATACTTATTTTCTTTGGAGCAAATTGAGTTTTGGTACGAATTAAATAAACAAGATATAAGTACATATATAAGATATGATGTGTTAGTCTCAGGTGCTGAGAAGCACACTTTCCCCTTGTTTCCAGTCTTTGTGCTAAGCTAAGCTAACCATCTCCTGGCTGTAGCTTTGGAATCAATCTTTTCATCTAACGCTCAGCAAGAAAATGAATAAGTGCATTTCCAAAAATGTCAAATTATTCCTCAAACCAAGGCGGATTACCAACCGGGCAAATTGGGCAACTGTCAGGTTTACCCCATTTCATTTGGGTCTACATAATTTTTTTAATTTGCACTATTGAAGTACAATATCAACTATGTGAGGACTCAAATGTCAAAATGTAGCTTTAGGTTTTGTTTTGTCAAACTGCACACAAAACTGAGGGCAGGGTTGTATTGTTCCATCTTAGGAGTACTGTAAGGCTGCAACTATCAATCATTTTAGTAATCAATAGGTCTGACAATTATTTTATTTAATAATCAAGTGATTGTTCAGTGTATAAAATGACATTATCATTATTCCCTGTAATCAAAAACCCAAAGATGTTGAAATTACTATCATGGAAAACTGGGAAAACTAGCAAATATTCACATTTAAGAGGATAGTACCGGTGAATTTTTTGCATTTTTGCATTAAGAAATGACTTAAATTATTAATCAATTATCAAAATTGTTGCTACTTAATTTTCTTTCAATTTACTAATCGATTAATCATCTAATCATTTCTGCTCTAGAGTACTACCATATATTGTGGGGGTCAATATGGGCCCCATAGAAGGACAATCTGGCCATGCCACATGCAGTCCATGTTCTTGATAATGTAATTTTAATAAACTTGGCTCCTATTGTTACTGTCATTAGTAATAAGAAATCTAGCCTCTTTGTGAAAGATTTAAATGGAACTACAGTATGTTTCCAGTCCTGAATCAGTTTGTGTCCTGATACACGAGCAACCTCTATTGGATTTGGCAGCATTTTCCAAAAACGAGTAATCAAATAACACTTTTTTAACTTTTGTGCAGTTGGATTAGCTTTGTTTTTCAGGTGTTTTTGTTTACATTAATCAAAGAAAAATGCTTTGCGTTCAAATAAAGATTCAGACTCACCTCTTCCTTTTGGTAGTGTGCAGTGGTGAAAAGTAACTAACTGCATTTACTCAAGTACTGTACTTAAGTACAATTTTGAGGTACTTTACTTGAGTGTTTCCATTTGATGCTATTTTATATTTCCACTTCACTACATTTCAGAGGGAAATATTGTACTTTCTACTCCACTACATTTATCTGACAGCTTTAGTTACTTTTCAGATGAAGATTTGACACAATGGATAATATAACAAGCTTTTAAAATACAACACATTGTTAAAGATGAAACCAGTGGTTTCCAACCTTTTTGGCTTTTGACGTCTTACAAAAAGCAGTGTGTAGTCGGGGTCACATTTCAGATGTCTATGAGTTGTTAACAGCTCCACCAAATAGTGATTTTTCTCTCTAAACTTCTCACATGGTTTCATTTCAATAAATGTTCAAATGATCCAATATTTCAGCAAAAATCAAAGATTAGAGAAAAAGTCTAAAATCTAAAAAAAAAGATTTGTGTATCAGAACTTTGTTTTTTCTTCTTTCCTCTCCCATCAATCATCTCACGACCCCTCAGATTTATCTGGTGACCCTTTGGAGGGGCCCCGACCCCTAGGTTGGGAACCACTGGACTAAACTAACTAACTGTAGTTCAGACTAGCTCCACCTCCAGCAGCTACAACAGTAACATGCTGCTTACACACTGATGCTTCAGTAATAATAATCTAATGATGTCATATATAATAATATATCAGTCAGAGGGACCAAACCACTACTTTTACTGCAATACTTTAACTACATTTTGCTGCTAATACTAATGTACTTTTACTGAAGTAGGATTTTTAAGGCAGGAGTATTTTTACATTGCTGTATTGATACTTTTACTTCAGTAAAGGATCTGAGTACTTCTTCCACCACTGGCAGTGCACAATACTGAAACACATGACCCTGAACACTGATTTTCAAGTAAAGGCCTCTCTAGTGGTTCTTTGCAGTGAAGTACTTCTGACTGCAGTGTAGTTTTCACTTCGAGGCTTTGATATTTGTGCCCTCCCTCTGTCGTCCTTTCAGTCTCTGTGCTGTGCCTGCTGCCTCAGGCAGTGCTGGCACGGTGGGCGTGTGTTCGGGCCTGTCCGGCGTCCTGCTCCTGCACTCAGGAGAAGAGCTGCAGTGTGCTGTGCGACCGGTCCTCTATGGCTGAGCTGCCCAAAGAGTTTCCCTGCGAGGCCTCCGCCATCAACCTGGACAAGAACAGACTCAAGTTCCTGCCAGAAAGGGCCTTTGGTACCCTGCCCTCCCTCAAGACTCTCTCCCTGGACCACAACAACATCTCCTTCATTACCCCTGGAGCCTTCAAGGTCTGCCTCACCCTGCTGGGTTTTTATGCTGAATTGTGATTGCACAGTTCCCTCTTATGATATTTTTTCAGTACAGATTTTTTTTTCCTTTTTCATCCATGTATTTTTTTACACTATGCCACCAAAACTGTCAGGACATTTTGTTCTGACAGTGTGAAGTAGTTTCTGGCTGACAGGTGTCTGGTTTACATTACATGAAAGACTACATTAACATTTGTTGTATTTCTTGTGATGAACTATAGAAGAAGGATGAGTGTGATTATTATGAACTGATATGAAATTACATTTTTGGTCTTCAATTGGCATCCGCAACAAAATACACAAATTGATACACGATCATATGAGTCAGTCAGTTTAATTCAAGTAAACGCAGCAGTCCACAAGAAATGGCTGAAACATTGAAATGTCATATCTTTGGTTGGTCCATCCAAACTTTTGAACAATCAGAAAACATTTTCTCACTTACCCCCGTGACATCCAACATTGCAGATAGTTTCGGTTTCATTTGCTGGTATTTTGTGATATTTGATGCTAAGATATTTGCCACCACCCCAAAATAATGGAGGGATATGGAACTGTGATGGTAGTGCGCAAAACATATAACAATTGTATCTGAAAAATTCAAAAGCTATGTGCCTTTGCGGAAACAAGACTTTACATAACAAAACACAGATCTCCAGTTTTAGTTGGAAACCTTTTTTTTTTAACCATTTTAACCATTTATCAAATTAAACCACCATCTGCTTGATTAGATAAGTATAGATAAGTAGATAAGTGGGATTATGGTCTTTGGAGAGAACTGTCCCTTTAAGAAATCCTTAAAAAAATCCTGGATCCCCATCTGGACTTGAAGCTGCACAAAAAAACAATCACTTATTCCTTTGCCCATAGCCTACGTCAATTGCACAAAAAGTAATTGGTACTGCGAACATAAACCTTTTTTACTAAGGAAATGATGACATATTACTGATGAGTAGTCAAGTAAAACAGTTCTCCTGAAGGTAGTTTTGACTGAAGATAGCTTTAGTTTGTCTTGTGAAACTACATCTTCAAATCTGCATATTCAACCCACAACTGTTCTGCAGGGCCTCGCCAACTTGGTGGAGCTGAAAATGGCGCACAACGAGTACATCAGCTACCTTCATACGCGAACCTTCACCGGGCTGAAGAAGCTGGTGCGCCTGGACTTGTCAGACTGTAACCTCTTCAACATCCCAGACCGCATCTTCATCGAGCAAATAGTGCTGAAAGAGTTGCTCTGCTTCCAAAACAACTTCCGCAGGATCCCTGGAGCCATCAGAGGCATGGAGAATCTGACTCACATCTACCTGGAGAGGAACAAGATAGAGGCGGTGGCCTACAACTCCCTGCTGGGTCTGGGCAGCCTCAAGTAAGTCACTGGCTGACCCAGCTCATGTTTCATCTCTCATAGCTACTAGCAGGAATTAACTTACCAATAGTCTGACAATGTACAAGACTTCAATTTGTTATTGGGGTTGTTATTATTGGGAGTAAGTATTATTAACAACATTACTTAGCTACTACCTCTACTCATGGCATGACAGAAAATCTTCTTAGTGACTATTAAGATGGGAAAAAATGACACCAGGCAAGAACTCCTGAACCACCTTAAAGTAAATCATGCTTTTTTGTTACATCACACTAGCCTGACTTTGTTTTTTTCCCTCAGAGGTCTTGGGGAGTACTACTGCATATGTAAAAAACATTTTATAAAGCCTTTTGTTGCTCCAGAGGGAGCTGCGCAAAGTCTGATATATTGCCTCAAGTAACGTAATAAAAATAAAGGAATAAAAAAGACGATACATTTTGGTTCTGCTGCATTAATTTTGATTTTATTTGTTATAGAAGTGCAAATGCTAAATTGATGGGGAACTCTTTTAAATGCCTGGATTCTGGGAGATGGCCATCCAGGACCATGATAATGTAGTATGGCTGTCTATGATCAGGGCTAGATAATAATTAACATGCAGGTTGTTAGATGATTATTCCTGCATAGTGACAGGCTATGGACCTTCAAATGAACATTGTTTCTTTAAATTTTTTAGCTATTGATGTTACGTTTTTAAAAGGTAAGGCTTCAGATATTCTACATTTATGTCAACTAATCCCATGAAAAGACCAAAACAGACAATACATTTAAAATATTGTCTGTGTATCTATCTCATTCCTCTGTGTCATAGACATTCATTGCCATGATTGCCCATTAACATGGGCAATCCCACATACACCGTCCTGGTGCACCAAATTTGTATCAGTCCACAGCTGAAAATAGTACTCAAAAATGCACTATTTACTCCTGCTTGAATAGCGTTTGCTAAAAACTAGTTCCCAGCTGTTTTAGATTTTTTAATGGAATTACTAAACAAATCAAACTACAAATTTGTGATCCATTTTTAAAGATTTACTTCTTCTTTAGGAACAAATGGGCTTGTGGTTGGAAAGTATTGAGAGACAAAGTAACGCTGTCAGTTTTCATTTGATTCATATGATTTGTTGACCATAAGAAAACCTCTAGAATAACATGAGCCTTACCCTTTAAGACACTAGCCTCTTCAGATGTTGTGCACATTGGAGACCATTTTCTTGTTTGTGATTTGCTTTTGTATGCATTTTGGCCTTAAGGGCCACCTCACTCTTTGGTTGAAGATATGCTGACACCAGAGAGCACCTTGTTTAGTTGCTCTAAAAAGGCCTTATTGTGAAGAAATCACTCTAAAGTCCTTTTCCTTATCTCAGGTACCTGAACCTCCAAGAGAACCGCATCAATGTGATCCATGACCAGGCCTTTCAGGACCTTGTGCGGCTGGAGAACTTCTACCTCAATGACAATCTGCTGTCTGATCTGCCGCGGCTCGCCTTCAAGGGCCTAAGCCGCCTCAAGATGCTCAACCTTGGGGGGAACCAGTTGACCAACGTGTCCAAGACCTGGTTCAGTGACCTGGTGGAGCTGGAGGTCCTGTACTTGGACAGGAACCAGCTGCTATACATTGAGGAAGGAACTTTTGAGAACCTGACCAGCCTGATCACGCTCCACCTGAACAGCAACAACCTCACCACCCTTCCCTTTCCTGTTTTCCAGCCCATCTACTTCCTGGGCCGCCTCTACCTCTTCAGAAACCCCTGGGAGTGCGACTGCTCCCTCGAGTGGCTGAAGGAGTGGATGGAAAACTACAAGCTGGTGCGGGACATCCCCTGTGCCTCACCGTCCTCCGTGGCCGGGCTGGATCTCAGCGAGGTGGTCTTTGCCAAGCTGAATGGCACATGTGTGGATCCCACAGAGCTGAACCTGACCACGGCCTCCTCAGAGGTCATCTCCACCACGGAGAACCGCTTCAACAGTCTCATTTCAAAGCTGCTCCAACAGGAGCTCAGAGAGGAGATGGGGAACGGTACCGAGAGCCTCCGCAACGTGACTCTGTTGGACTCCGAGGATGGGCAGCTCTCTGCAGGGGTCAGAGGGCAACGGGCTGAGGCAAGCCAATCACTTCTCTGCCTCCTTGTAGTGTGGCTCATCTTTGGTTTGATTGGCCAGTCGGAAATTGTCTGTCTTTCTTGCACATGAGAACTGTGGAAATGTTTGCTTCCTGACCCGCAGGCACAACATGGAGTAGCTTTTCTAATTGCCGATGAGATAAAAGATGATTTTATTTATCTAAAAGTGGAGGAGTACTCATGCTTGCATGTGTAGTTTACTGGTGTGAGTCTGCTGGCCAAACATAAGATTTGGGGATGAAATGCAAGTTTAATATTTTCAGCTATGACGTGGTAGTAGTTACTTTCACATGAGCTGTTTATATATAATAATCTATCATATTTATAGATTAAGTATTTATAAAAGAGAAATCAGAACTACTCGTCTGATACATGTCTTTCATCTTGGTTCCTGAACAGCTGAGCCAAGCTGTATGGTTGCATGATTCATTTCCACGGTTACAGAGGCAGGGGTGTTTATTTCAAACGTGGAGATGTGATGAAAATGTATATGTAAACTTCCACCTTTTTGTTGCATAATACTCCATTTTAATTAATATTATGTAATATTCATAGCATTACATAGTCTGTTACAAGTGTTTTTTTTTTGTATTTTCATTCACATGTATGTGTAAAGTTAAGGGAGATAAGACCTCCTGTAGTTATCTCTGAAACAGATGTCCTCTCTGCTCATTTTTATTCATTCAACTCTAAATGTAGATTCCACAGCTTTTCCATAAATGCATTAATCTTCTTATTGCATGCGGCTCAGCGTCGTCGCTGCTTGTGTATGCTACAACCTAATGGAGGGACTTTGTCATTGCTTTCGCCTCCTATGGATGGACTTTTTTTCCCCTTTATGGACATGATCTCTCTCTATACAGGGGGTGCCGTGAGTGTGATTGCCATATGTCAGGTTGTGGATGGGGGAGGTAATAGTGTGACAGCATGTCAGGTCTCTTTGGGATAAGAAACGCTTTCAGGACTTTAGGCTGCACACAAATGAACTGTTATTTATTTGCAATATATCCTATGTCCTGATGAAGAATGATGATCAAATATAGTACACACTGATGTGCTCTGTGTAGCTGAAAAAGTCAAATAATATTCCTGTTCTAACACCAACCACTGGTCTGACAGCCAGTGACCCAGTTCAGTGGTGTTATTAGGCATAAAAGTCTGTCACATGATTTATTTTTCTAAATAAAAAAAAAAAAAAAAACGCTGTTGAACCTTGATATGCCTGCTCGGTGACTCCTTTCAGCTTCAGTCGAGGAGTCGACCCATTTCAGCGATGAGCACCAGTTAATCTGCACACTGGCCTGGTGGCCCTTTAATGTGGGATTAGGATGTGACTAAGACAACCGGGGAGGCTGGATACTGCATCTTGTGCCTCTCATGCAGCTGTTTTTATCGTGGACCACTGCAGAAATTTAGCATGTTCACAACATCTTTAATTCATCTGGGCCAAAGTTGAAATGACAGTGTTGAGCCACTGTAGTAAGCTCATCTCCCTTAACTTTACACATACATGTGAATGAAAATACAAACCCCCCCCCACTATTTTCTCATTGGTGTAAATCTTACAGCTGCACTATAGGAAAATCTGGTAACGCTTTATTTTATGTCCTGCAATGTGGTAATAATTCCCTCGAAAGTTTCCATGAAAAGTCCTGTAATTTGATACTAATTATAGGGAAAATAGACAGTGTTCTGAAGATAGCTATCAGAGTTTAGTTAGTTGTTTATAAGCAGTTGTTTATTTTCAGAGGAAATTACTGGAAAATCCAAGTAATTATAAATTCATTATTGGAAACGTTTTTTTTTTCCCGCCATATTTGTTGAATTGTATGCTTGCCTGTCCTGTTGACAAATTTGACATTTATGCATGTTCATTTCATCTGCTGCACACTGACTAAAAACTACATTAATAACTTGAAATTAATTAATTGAACACTCTTAATTTTCCCTATACTGTTTTTAGTACCAAATTACATTGTGCTTTTGGGGTCCCATCCTAAGAATTTACAGAGGAAATAATTTGCCTCATAATCTGTCATGCTACATGTATGTGTAACCAATATATACATTTGATTATCTCGTTTTCTCTCTCATTTTGTGAGTAAGACATAAAGCCCTGTGAGACTGTCCATTACTTACCAGAAAACGAATTTATTCGTTGAATCATGGATGGTTCTGGGGTAGATCCAATTTTAAGGGGCTATAATACCCCTGTGACAACAAGCCTGGACCTCCTAAAATGTGAAGGCGTTTTCCCCTAAAGCACGGGCTGTTTTTCAAATTAGCCATCATTGTCATTTTAATAAAAAGATAAGAAATGCATTTCTTGACCACTTAACAGCCACTGTTCATATCATTTTATCCGCCTCGGTTTACTAGTTTGTTGTTTTTTAAGCGCCTGAAGGACTTTCCAGCCGCATGAAAACGAGAACTCGCCGCCGCCGGTGCCTAGCAACGGTTGCTATGACAGCGGCGGGGTTGAGTGAACAATTGCGTAGTTTGATCTATGACTCCATCATGACCAGCACGTCAAAACTAAGCCAAGCGCGGTTCTCAAAACGCAAAACGCATTATCGCAGATAATCGATCCTATTACAGTAACAAACAATCGTAATACAATAAATATCGCCATGAAGAGAACAGGAGAATTACAGATGGGGGAGACACCAATGGTTTCACCAGACAGTATTCGCTCAATGATCCATTCCTTTTTGGATAGGATGACGGCGCAGCAATGGCTACTATTACAAGCAGGCACTCCTGATGATAGCACAATGGTCCTGTTGGCAGAATTCTTATTGGAAGTTATAGTGACTGTTTCAAACTTGGTACTGCAGGGTCTAAAGGGCACAAATGTGGCCATCTCTGAGGAGAGTGTTCGCGCCTGCCTGGGCGACACTCTCCGTCAGAGTTTCGCTCAAGCTCTGAAGGTTCCGGATGATATTCACTCTGTCGGCTCCGAGCACCTGACAAAACTGATCGTTAAAGACGTTGCGGAAAGCATAAACTCTACCCTCTCTCTTTCTAGTTCCACTGATGAGTCTATTATTCAGCATCTCACTCCACCTCAAAGACTGCATTTCATGGTGCGTCATGCCTCTAAAATGCTAAAAGACTTCACAAGAAAGATGAAAGGTGTGTGTGTATGTAAGTTACGCAGGCCAAATGCGCCCGCCAATTTACAGGACACAGAAGAAGGTCAAAATCCAGTAATAGAGAATCTGTCGGATCAAGATACAGAGATAGAAACTGGTGACCGCTGTGAGTCACTAATGGAAACTGGGGGGGAAGACTCTCCACAGAAAGACGCATCGACGGACAGCGATGTAAGTAAAACTAGCAAAGCTGTCCAGGAGATAATCAAAAAAGAGGTTCATGCAATAACAGAATCTCTGTTAGATACAGTGGATGACACTGAATATAGACCCCTGAAATCGGAATCCTCTTTGGAGATCGAGGTTGTAGGAGATGACATCGCCAGTTTGCTTAGTTCCAACGAGTCAGATACGTCGAGTCTGACAAATGACAATGAGGACAATCTGTTTGTATGCCTAAAAAACAAGATCAATACAGGGTAGTACCCATGAGATTTCTGTGCTCGAGATAATTTCCAGCGGGAAAACTTTGGTTTTCACGAAAGAACTCAGCGATCCCATCTACACCTACATCAAGAATGGGATGGTCCCTGAGATTGTCCCTGCGTCAGTGAGGAAGTCGCGCAGAAAAGTCGCTATTCCAGACCAACATACCACAATGTACGCTGATGTACGGAACAGGGTGAGGTGTTTCCTTATCCTAATGAATTGGTGGCTTAAATTGCAGCTTGGCAGCCACAGCAGTAGGGTGGTACTCGCGGTGATGAACTCTCCGTTTTTTTCAAAAAGGCAGCTACCAGACGTCACTGTGGAGAAGGATGCTAAACTGTATGAACAACAACAACAGGCTAAATTAGCAATGGAAGCGAAAGTGATGAAGAGAAAGAAAATGGCTGTTAGCATCCTTGTTGAGAAGCTGATGTATCGGATCGTCAACAAATCTAAGAACACTGTTAGAAGCGCAGAGGCCATGACTGAATACATCTTTGAAAAAATATGGGCTGAAGTTGGGGCTATAGATTTTGATGTAACCCCAAAACTTTTTGAAAACATCGACAAGGTCATTTTTAAAGATTTGTGCAAGATGTGGGGCAATGCGGAGATGGTCCTGTTATTAATTAAATTAAAGGATCCATTAACTGAACACTATATAGCCACCTCTTTCAAATTTCAATTGACAAAAAAAATGAAAAAGCAATCCGCCATCTCCCGTTTCTTCTCCTCTGTGTGCAGATTTTTGTCCAAGCCTTTCAGGTAACAACAACCGTAGCCTTCATCTTGAAGGAAAAAATAATATGTGGGGTTTATTATATTTTTCCTTCAAGATGAATGCAAGAGGATTCTGTCCTGCATCATCACAGCCCCACACCTAATTACCTCCTCCACTGCCCCACACCTAATTACCTCCTCCACTGTCCCCCCCTCCAAACACCCCTCCAACCTCCCCCCCCAAACACCCTCCAACCTCCCCCCTCCAAACACCCCTCCAACCTCCCCCCCCAAACACCCTCCAACCCCCCCCCCCCCAAACACCCTCCAACCCCCCCCAACACCCCTCCAACCTCCCCCCTCCAAACACCCCTCCAACCTCCCCCCCCAAACACCCTCCAACCCCCCCCAACACCCCTCCGCAGGCCAAATGCGCCCGCCAATTTACAGGACACAGAAGAAGGTCAAAATCCAGTAATAGAGAATCTGTCGGATCAAGATACAGAGATAGAAACTGGTGACCGCTGTGAGTCACTAATGGAAACTGGGGGGGAAGACTCTCCACAGAAAGAGGCATCGACGGACAGCGATGTAAGTAAAACTAGCAAAGCTGTCCAGGAGATAATCAAAAAAGAGGTTCATGCAATAACAGAATCTCTGTTAGATACAGTGGATGACACTGAATATAGACCCCTGAAATCGGAATCCTCTTTGGAGATCGAGGTTGTAGGAGATGACATCGCCAGTTTGCTTAGTTCCAACGAGTCAGATACGTCGAGTCTGACAAATGACAATGAGGACAATCTGTTTGTATGCCTAAAAAACAAGATCAATACATTTTTTGCAAAGCTGTTTGCAAAAATCATTCTTTCACCATATAGTGACAAAGCTGAAGTCAAAATACCACAGCGTCTCCAAAACTGGAAGCACCCAGTCAATGCAGAACATCATGTCCACTGTGGAGTCTCTGCTTGTGAAACAGGGTAGTACCCATGAGATTTCTGTGCTCGAGATAATTTCCAGCGGGAAAACTTTGGTTTTCACGAAAGAACTCAGCGATCCCATCTACACCTACATCAAGAATGGGATGGTCCCTGAGATTGTCCCTGCGTCAGTGAGGAAGTCGCGCAGAAAAGTCGCTATTCCAGACCAACATACCACAATGTACGCTGATGTACGGAACAGGGTGAGGTGTTTCCTTATCCTAATGAATTGGTGGCTTAAATTGCAGCTTGGCAGCCACAGCAGTAGGGTGGTACTCGCGGTGATGAACTCTCCGTTTTTTTCAAAAAGGCAGCTACCAGACATCACTGTGGAGAAGGATGCTAAACTGTATGAACAACAACAACTGGCTAAATTAGCAATGGAAGCGAAAGTGATGAAGAGAAAGAAAATGGCTGTTAGCATCCTTGTTGAGAAGCTGATGTATCGGATCGTCAACAAATCTAAGAACACTGTTAGAAGCGCAGAGGCCATGACTGAATACATCTTTGAAAAAATATGGGCTGAAGTTGGGGCTATAGATTTTGATGTAACCCCAAAACTTTTTGAAAACATCGACAAGGTCATTTTTAAAGATTTGTGCAAGATGTGGGGCAATGCGGAGATGGTCCTGTTATTAATTAAATTAAAGGATCCATTAACTGAACACTATATAGCCACCTCTTTCAAATTTCAATTGACAAAAAAAATGAAAAAGCAATCCGCCATCTCCCGTTTCTTCTCCTCTGTGTGCAGACTTTTGTCCAAGCCTTTCAGGTAACAACAACCGTAGCCTTCATCTTGAAGGAAAAAATAATATGTGGGGTTTATTATATTTTTCCTTCAAGATGAATGCAAGAGGATTCTGTCCTACATCATCACAGCCCCACACCTAATTACCTCCTCCACTGCCCCACACCTAATTACCTCCTCCACTGTCCCCCCCTCCAAACACCCCTCCAACCTCCCCCCCCAAACACCCTCCAACCTCCCCCCTCCAAACACCCCTCCAACCTCCCCCCCCAAACACCCTCCAACCCCCCCCCCCCAAACACCCCTCCAACCTCCCCCCTCCAAACACCCCTCCAACCTCCCCCCCCAAACACCCTCCAACCCCCCCCAACACCCCTCCGCAGGCCAAATGCGCCCGCCAATTTACAGGACACAGAAGAAGGTCAAAATCCAGTAATAGAGAATCTGTCGGATCAAGATACAGAGATAGAAACTGGTGACCGCTGTGAGTCACTAATGGAAACTGGGGGGGAAGACTCTCCACAGAAAGACGCATCGACGGACAGCGATGTAAGTAAAACTAGCAAAGCTGTCCAGGAGATAATCAAAAAAGAGGTTCATGCAATAACAGAATCTCTGTTAGATACAGTGGATGACACTGAATATAGACCCCTGAAATCGGAATCCTCTTTGGAGATCGAGGTTGTAGGAGATGACATCGCCAGTTTGCTTAGTTCCAACGAGTCAGATACGTCGAGTCTGACAAATGACAATGAGGACAATCTGTTTGTATGCCTAAAAAACAAGATCAATACATTTTTTGCAAAGCTGTTTGCAAAAATCATTCTTTCACCATATAGTGACAAAGCTGAAGTCAAAATACCACAGCGTCTCCAAAACTGGAAGCACCCAGTCAATGCAGAACATCATGTCCACTGTGGAGTCTCTGCTTGTGAAACAGGGTAGTACCCATGAGATTTCTGTGCTCGAGATAATTTCCAGCGGGAAAACTTTGGTTTTCACGAAAGAACTCAGCGATCCCATCTACACCTACATCAAGAATGGGATGGTCCCTGAGATTGTCCCTGCGTCAGTGAGGAAGTCGCGCAGAAAAGTCGCTATTCCAGACCAACATACCACAATGTACGCTGATGTACGGAACAGGGTGAGGTGTTTCCTTATCCTAATGAATTGGTGGCTTAAATTGCAGCTTGGCAGCCACAGCAGTAGGGTGGTACTCGCGGTGATGAACTCTCCGTTTTTTTCAAAAAGGCAGCTACCAGACGTCACTGTGGAGAAGGATGCTAAACTGTATGAACAACAACAACAGGCTAAATTAGCAATGGAAGCGAAAGTGATGAAGAGAAAGAAAATGGCTGTTAGCATCCTTGTTGAGAAGCTGATGTATCGGATCGTCAACAAATCTAAGAACACTGTTAGAAGCGCAGAGGCCATGACTGAATACATCTTTGAAAAAATATGGGCTGAAGTTGGGGCTATAGATTTTGATGTAACCCCAAAACTTTTTGAAAACATCGACAAGGTCATTTTTAAAGATTTGTGCAAGATGTGGGGCAATGCGGAGATGGTCCTGTTATTAATTAAATTAAAGGATCCATTAACTGAACACTATATAGCCACCTCTTTCAAATTTCAATTGACAAAAAAAATGAAAAAGCAATCCGCCATCTCCCGTTTCTTCTCCTCTGTGTGCAGACTTTTGTCCAAGCCTTTCAGGTAACAACAACCATAGCCTTCATCTTGAAGGAAAAAATAATATGTGGGGTTTATTATATTTTTCCTTCAAGATGAATGCAAGAGGATTCTGTCCTACATCATCACAGCCCCACACCTAATTACCTCCTCCACTGCCCCACACCTAATTACCTCCTCCACTGTCCCCCCCTCCAAACACCCCTCCAACCTCCCCCCCCAAACACCCTCCAACCTCCCCCCTCCAAACACCCCTCCAACCTCCCCCCCCAAACACCCTCCAACCCCCCCCAACACCCCTCCAACCTCCCCCCTCCAAACACCCCTCCAACCTCCCCCCCCAAACACCCTCCAACCCCCCCCAACACCCCTCCAACCTCCCCCCCCAAACACCCTCCAACCTCCCCCCTCCAAACACCCCTCCAACCTCCCCCCCCAAACACCCTCCAACCCCCCCCAACACCCCTCCAACCTCCCCCCCCCAAACACCCCTTCAACCCCTCCAACCCCCCCCCCCCTTCCACTGCCCCACATCTGGCCACAGCTAGAAGGTGAGGGTTCGAGTCCCGATCCTGAGCCTTTCCTAGTTTGTGTTGTCTACTGTGGTGGCATTGGTTTACCCCAAGAGCGCCGGTTTTTCTCCAACTTTCCCCAAAACAATTCAATTGGACACTCTACATTACCACCAAAGATAACCGGTTCATGATAACAAAAATGGAGAAAAAAAATAAAAGTGTCCAAATTTCACATCTGCTTTCAAATGAATCTTTTATCTCTTGCAGTCAAAACATCACTGGTTCAGTTGAAGATTATAGTGATATGTTCACTGTTATTTATTGTGTACTTGTATTCTTGTAAAAATTTCATATTGTTTAGAAAAAAAAATTATTTAAGGATTGTACTGAAACAACTTGGAAAACTAGCTATGTAAGCCTCACTTGTACAGGGATTGTGCTTCTTCGTGAGTACCATCACTTTATAAGTACAATCAAACATTCAGAGTTGTGTTGGAAACAACTAGATTTAAAAAAAAAAAAAAAATTGGTATAATTAAGAGAAGAAATGATGATGTTGTCTTTAGCACTCACGCCATTTCAACATATTTTTTGTTGCTGATTAATAACTGAAGTTGACATGCTGTTCCTTCATTGTGTTATGTTTTAAAATTTGAGGAAAACTCAACTCAACTTAGTTGACAGTTCAATGTGTGTTGATGCAATAGGCAGGAAGAATGAAACACGACAACTCCACAATTCATTTGAAGTATTTTATTGATATAAGCTGGCGGTATTAATGTAGTGAAGTCATTTTAAACCAGGGTAGTAAGGACACCCCCCTCAAGTAGGCAAAGAAAAACTCCTACTTACAGGGCCTATATTTATCAAACAACTCAAGATTACTCTAAGTCCGTGAATCAAGGGGTAACTTATAGTGAACAAACCATGACTCAACCTATTGAGAAGAGATTTGGGAGATAATTTTACATGCAAGTTCATTTTACATACAGGTTTCTTGATACAACAATATTCTCCACTGGAGAGGCATTAATGAGCAAACCTTCCATTAAGCAGAGGAAGGACTCAGATTGAAGCATTTTTTGGACTGTTATTGCACTGTTTGCAAATATGGATTCATCTTTTACTAATGTTAGAGTAATTATATTTGACCTTCTATTGAATACTTTCAACAAAATATCACAAAATTGCACAAAATTGCTTTCTTCATACATACCAGAATGCCTTTTAGGCATGTCTTGAAGCATTTGTTTCATGTTGTTGAAAAATGCTCGCTTTCAACCGTCCAACACGTACTGTACATATCTGCAGACAGCTTCACATGTTTTCCCCAAACATTTAGGCGGGATGATGTTTGGGCACTTTGAGCACTAAAGTACATCTGTGAAGACAAATCAGTATTAGATGGTTAGTTTTGTTAGTTTCCAGTTTCAACAATCATTTAATCTGTTAAAGGGAACGCATCATGCACATTTCCAGGTCTATATTTATATTCTGGGGTTCTAATGACATATCTTTTCATGGTTTATAGTTTAAAAAACACTTAATGCCTGTCAGTTCATTTTCTGTCTGAAATGCATGAAAAGACCCAAAATTAACACTGTAAGTGGACTACTTGATTACTATAAGCAAATTATTTACATTATTATCATCATTATTTATTATTTTACATTTGATTATCTCGTTTTCGCTCTCATTTTGTGAGTAAGACATAAAGCCCTGTGAGACTGTCCATTACTTACCAGAAAACGAATTTATTCGTTGAATCATGGATGGTTCTGGGGTAGATCCAATTTTAAGGGGCTATAATACCCCTGTGACAACAAGCCTGGACCTCCTAAAATGTGAAGGCGTTTTCCCCTAAAGCACGGGCTGTTTTTCAAATTAGCCATCATTGTCATTTTAATAAAAAGATAAGAAATGCATTTCTTGACCACTTAACAGCCACTGTTCATATCATTTTATCCGCCTCGGTTTACTAGTTTGTTGTTTTTTAAGCGCCTGAAGGACTTTCCAGCCGCATGAAAACGAGAACTCGCCGCCGCCGGTGCCTAGCAACGGTTGCTATGACAACGGCGGGGTTGAGTGAACAATTGCGTAGTTTGATCTATGACGCCATCATGACCAGTGATCAACACGAGGTTACACTTTGATCTATGACGTGTAGTCACATATGACCTGTGATAAACATGTTAGGCCTTTGATCTTGTCACATTTCAAAACAGTGAGTAAAATTCAGTTTGATACATAAAGGCCACCAGCCACCATTAAATCCAGTTTTCACAGACCAGCACGTCAAAACTAAGCCAAGCGCGGTTCTCAAAACGCAAAACGCATTATCGCAGATAATCGATCCTATTACAGTAACAAACAATCGTAATACAATAAATATCGCCATGAAGAGAACAGGAGAATTACAGATGGGGGAGACACCAATGGTTTCACCAGACAGTATTCGCTCAATGATCCATTCCCTTTTGGATAGGATGACGGCGCAGCAATGGCTACTATTACAAGCAGGCACTCCTGATGATAGCACAGTGGTCCTGTTGGCAGAATTCTTATTGGAAGTTATAGTGACTGTTTCAAACTTGGTACTGCAGGGTCTAAAGGGCACAAATGTGGCCATCTCTGAGGAGAGGGTTCGCGCCTGCCTGGGCGACACTCTCCGTCAGAGTTTCGCTCAAGCTCTGAAGGTTCCGGATGATATTCACTCTGTCGGCTCCGAGCACCTGACAAAACTGATCGTTAAAGACGTTGCGGAAAGCATAAACTCTACCCTCTCTCTTTCTAATTCCACTGATGAGTCTATTATTCAGCATTTCACTCCACCTCAAAAGCTGCATTTAATGGTGCGTCATGCCTCTGAAATGCTAAAAGACTTCACAAGAAAGATGAAAGGTGTGTGTGTACGTAAGTTACGCAGGCCAAATGCGCCCGCCAATTTACAGGACACAGAAGAAGGTCAAGATCTAGTAATAGAGAATCTGTCGGATCAAGATACAGAGATAGAAACTGGTGACCGCTGTGAGTCACTAATGGAAACTGGGGGGGAAGACTCTCCACAGAAAGAGGCATCGACGGACAGCGATGTAAGTAAAACTAGCAAAGCTGTCCAGGAGATAATCAAAAAAGAGGTTCATGCAATAACAGAATCTCTGTTAGATACAGTGGATGACACTGAATATAGACCCCTGAAATCGGAATCCTCTTTGGAGATCGAGGTTGTAGGAGATGACATCGCCAGTTTGCTTAGTTCCAACGAGTCAGATACGTCGAGTCTGACAAATGACAATGAGGACAATCTGTTTGTATGCCTAAAAAACAAGATCAATACATTTTTTGCAAAGCTGTTTGCAAAATCATTCTTTCACCATATAGTGACAAAGCTGAAGTTAAAATACCACAGCGTCTCCAAAACTGGAAGCACCCAGTCAATGCAGAACATCATGTCCACTGTGGAGTCTCTGCTTGTGAAACAGGGTAGTACCCATGAGATTTCTGTGCACGAGATAATTTCCAGCGGGAAAACTTTGGTTTTCACGAAAGAACTCAGCGATCTCATCTACACCTACATCAAGAATGGGATGGTCCCTGAGATTGTCCCTGCGTCAGTGAAGAAGTCGCGCAGAAAAGTCGCTATTCCAGACCAACATACCACAATGTACGCTGATGTACGGAACACGGTGAGGTGTTTTCTCATCCTAATGAATTGGTGGCTTAAATTGCAGCTTGGCAGCCACAGCAGTAGGGTGGTACTCGCGGTGATGAACTCTCCGTTTTTTTCAAAAAGGCAGCTACCAGACGTCACTGTGGAGAAGGATGCTAAACTGTATGAACAACAACAACAGGCTAAATTAGCAATGGAAGCGAAAATGATGAAGAGAAAGAAAATGGCTGTTAGCATCCTTGTTGAGAAGCTGATGTATCGGATCGTCAACAAATCTAAGAACACTGTTAGAAGCGCAGAGGCCATAACTGAATACATCTTTGAAAAAATATGGGCTGAAGTTGGGGCTATAGATTTTGATGTAACCCCAAAACTTTTTGAAAACATCGACAAGGTCATTTTTAAAGATTTGTGCAAGATGTGGGGCAATGCGGAGATGGTCCTGTTATTAATTAAATTAAAGGATCCATTAACTGAACACTATATAGCCACCTCTTTCAAATTTCAATTGACAAAAAAAATGAAAAAGCAATCCGCCATCTCCCGTTTCTTCTCCTCTGTGTGCAGATTTTTGTCCAAGCCTTTCAGGTAACAACAACCGTAGCCTTCATCTTGAAGGAAAAAATAATATGTGGGGTTTATTATATTTTTCCTTCAAGATGAATGCAAGAGGATTCTGTCCTACATCATCACAGCCCCACACCTAATTACCTCCTCCACTGCCCCTCACCTAATTACCTCCTCCACTGCCCCACACCTAATTACCTCCTCCACTGCCCCACACCTGAGGAGGTAACTAACCTGCAGGTTAGTTACCTCCTCCTCCACTGGCCTCTGTCCTACATCATCACAGCCCCACACCTAATTACCTCCTCCACTGCCCCACACCTAATTACCTCCTCCACTGCCCCACACCTAATTACCTCCTCCACTGCCCCACACCTGAGGAGGTAACTAACCTGCAGGTTAGTTACCTCCTCCTCCACTGGCCTCTGTCCTACATCGTCGAGGGGCAGAGACCAGTGGAGCAGGTTAGTTACCTCCTGCTCCACTGGCCTCTGTCCTACATCATCACAGCCCCACACCTAATTACCTCCTCCACTGCCCCACACCTAATTACCTCCTCCACTGCCCCACACCTAATTACCTCCTCCACTGCCCCACACCTGAGGAGGTAACTAACCTGCAGGTTAGTTACCTCCTCCTCCACTGGCCTCTGTCCTACATCGTCGAGGGGCAGAGACCAGTGGAGCAGGTTAGTTACCTCCTGCTCCACTGGCCTCTGTCCTACATCATCACAGCCCCACACCTAATTACCTCCTCCACTGCCCCACACCTAATTACCTCCTCCACTGCCCCACACCTGAGGAGGTAACTAACCTGCAGGTTAGTTACCTCCTCCTCCACTGGCCTCTGTCCTACATCGTCGAGGGGCAGAGACCAGTGGAGCAGGTTAGTTACCTCCTGCTCCACTGGCCTCTGTCCTACATCATCACAGCCCCACACCTAATTACCTCCTCCACTGCCCCACACCTAATTACCTCCTCCACTGCCCCACACCTGAGGAGGTAACTAACCTGCAGGTTAGTTACCTCCTGCTCCACTGGCCTCTGTCCTACATCGTCGAGGGGCAGAGACCAGTGGAGCAGGTTAGTTACCTCCTGCTCCACTGGCCTCTGTCCTACATCATCACAGCCCCACACCTAATTACCTCCTCCACTGCCCCACACCTGAGGAGGTAACTAACCTGCAGGTTAGTTACCTCCTCCTCCACTGGCCTCTGTCCTACATCGTCGAGGGGCAGAGACCAGTGGAGCAAGATAGTTACCTCCTGCTCCACTGGCCTCTGTCCTACATCGTCGAGGGGCAGAGACCAGTGGAGCAGGTTAGTTACCTCCTGCTCCACTGGCCTCTGTCCTACATCATCACAGCCCCACACCTGATTACCTCCTCCACAGTCCCCCCCTCCAAACACCCCTCCAACCTCCCCCCCCAAACACCCTCCAACCTCCCCCCTCCAAACACCCCTCCAACCTCCCCCCCCAAACACCCTCCAACCTCCCCCCTCCAAACACCCCTCCAACCTCCCCCCCCAAACACCCTCCAACCCCCCCCAACACCCCTCCAACCTCCCCCCCCCAAACACCCCTTCAACCCCCCCCCAAACACCCCTCCAACCCCCCCCCCCTTCCACTGCCCCACATCTGGCCACAGCTAGAAGGTGAGGGTTCGAGTCCCGATCCTGAGCCTTTCCTAGTTTGTGTTGTCTACTGTGGTGGCATTGGTTTACCCCAAGAGCGCCGGTTTTTCTCCAACTTTCCCCAAAACAATTCAATTGGACACTCTACATTACCACCAAAGATAACCGGTTCATGATAACAAAAATGGAGAAAAAAAATAAAAGTGTCCAAATTTCACATCTGCTTTCAAATGAATCTTTTATCTCTTGCAGTCAAAACATCACTGGTTCAGTTGAAGATTATAGTGATATGTTCACTGTTATTTATTGTGTACTTGTATTCTTGTAAAAATTTCATATTGTTTAGAAAAAAAAATTATTTAAGGATTGTACTGAAACAACTTGGAAAACTAGCTATGTAAGCCTCACTTGTACAGGGATTGTGCTTCTTCGTGAGTACCATCACTTTATAAGTACAATCAAACATTCAGAGTTGTGTTGGAAACAACTAGATTTAAAAAAAAAAAAAAAATTGGTATAATTAAGAGAAGAAATGATGATGTTGTCTTTAGCACTCACGCCATTTCAACATATTTTTTGTTGCTGATTAATAACTGAAGTTGACATGCTGTTCCTTCATTGTGTTATGTTTTAAAATTTGAGGAAAACTCAACTCAACTTAGTTGACAGTTCAATGTGTGTTGATGCAATAGGCAGGAAGAATGAAACACGACAACTCCACAATTCATTTGAAGTATTTTATTGATATAAGCTGGCGGTATTAATGTAGTGAAGTCATTTTAAACCAGGGTAGTAAGGACACCCCCCTCAAGTAGGCAAAGAAAAACTCCTACTTACAGGGCCTATATTTATCAAACAACTCAAGATTACTCTAAGTCCGTGAATCAAGGGGTAACTTATAGTGAACAAACCATGACTCAACCTATTGAGAAGAGATTTGGGAGATAATTTTACATGCAAGTTCATTTTACATACAGGTTTCTTGATACAACAATATTCTCCACTGGAGAGGCATTAATGAGCAAACCTTCCATTAAGCAGAGGAAGGACTCAGATTGAAGCATTTTTGGACTGTTATTGCACTGTTAGCAAATATGGATTCATCTTTTACTACTCTTTTCATGGTTTATAGTTTAAAAAACACTTAATGCCTGTCAGTTCATTTTCTGTCTGAAATGCATGAAAAGACCCAAAATTAACACTGTAAGTGGACTACTTGATTACTATAAGCAAATTATTTACATTATTATCATCATTATTTATTATTTTACATTTGATTATCTCGTTTTCTCTCTCATTTTGTGAGTAAGACATAAAGCCCTGTGAGACTGTCCATTACTTACCAGAAAACGAATTTATTCGTTGAATCATGGATGGTTCTGGGGTAGATCCAATTTTAAGGGGCTATAATACCCCTGTGACAACAAGCCTGGACCTCCTAAAATGTGAAGGCGTTTTCCCCTAAAGCACGGGCTGTTTTTCAAATTAGCCATCATTGTCATTTTAATAAAAAGATAAGAAATGCATTTCTTGACCACTTAACAGCCACTGTTCATATCATTTTATCCGCCTCGGTTTACTAGTTTGTTGTTTTTTAAGCGCCTGAAGGACTTTCCAGCCGCATGAAAACGAGAACTCGCCGCCGCCGGTGCCTAGCAACGGTTGCTATGACAACGGCGGGGTTGAGTGAACAATTGCGTAGTTTGATCTATGACGCCATCATGACCAGTGATCAACACGAGGTTACACTTTGATCTATGACGTGTAGTCACATATGACCTGTGATAAACATGTTAGGCCTTTGATCTTGTCACATTTCAAAACAGTGAGTAAAATTCAGTTTGATACATAAAGGCCACCAGCCACCATTAAATCCAGTTTTCACAGACCAGCACGTCAAAACTAAGCCAAGCGCGGTTCTCAAAACGCAAAACGCATTATCGCAGATAATCGATCCTATTACAGTAACAAACAATCGTAATACAATAAATATCGCCATGAAGAGAACAGGAGAATTACAGATGGGGGAGACACCAATGGTTTCACCAGACAGTATTCGCTCAATGATCCATTCCTTTTTGGATAGGATGACGGCGCAGCAATGGCTACTATTACAAGCAGGCACTCCTGATGATAGCACAGTGGTCCTGTTGGCAGAATTCTTATTGGAAGTTATAGTGACTGTTTCAAACTTGGTACTGCAGGGTCTAAAGGGCACAAATGTGGCCATCTCTGAGGAGAGGGTTCGCGTCTGCCTGGGCGACACTCTCCGTCAGAGTTTCGCTCAAGCTCTGAAGGTTCCGGATGATATTCACTCTGTCGGCTCCGAGCACCTGACAAAACTGATCGTTAAAGACGTTGCGGAAAGCATAAACTCTACCCTCTCTCTTTCTAATTCCACTGATGAGTCTATTATTCAGCATCTCACTCCACCTCAAAGACTGCATTTAATGGTGCGTCATGCCTCTGAAATGCTAAAAGACTTCACAAGAAAGATGAAAGGTGTGTGTGTACGTAAGTTACGCAGGCCAAATGCGCCCGCCAATTTACAGGACACAGAAGAAGGTCAAGATCTAGTAATAGAGAATCTGTCGGATCAAGATACAGAGATAGAAACTGGTGACCGCTGTGAGTCACTAATGGAAACTGGGGGGGAAGACTCTCCACAGAAAGAGGCATCGACGGACAGCGATGTAAGTAAAACTAGCAAAGCTGTCCAGGAGATAATCAAAAAAGAGGTTCATGCAATAACAGAATCTCTGTTAGATACAGTGGATGACACTGAATATAGACCCCTGAAATCGGAATCCTCTTTGGAGATCGAGGTTGTAGGAGATGACATCGCCAGTTTGCTTAGTTCCAACGAGTCAGATACGTCGAGTCTGACAAATGACAATGAGGACAATCTGTTTGTATGCCTAAAAAACAAGATCAATACATTTTTTGCAAAGCTGTTTGCAAAATCATTCTTTCACCATATAGTGACAAAGCTGAAGTTAAAATACCACAGCGTCTCCAAAACTGGAAGCACCCAGTCAATGCAGAACATCATGTCCACTGTGGAGTCTCTGCTTGTGAAACAGGGTAGTACCCATGAGATTTCTGTGCACGAGATAATTTCCAGCGGGAAAACTTTGGTTTTCACGAAAGAACTCAGCGATCTCATCTACACCTACATCAAGAATGGGATGGTCCCTGAGATTGTCCCTGCGTCAGTGAGGAAGTCGCGCAGAAAAGTCGCTATTCCAGACCAACATACCACAATGTACGCTGATGTACGGAACAGGGTGAGGTGTTTTCTCATCCTAATGAATTGGTGGCTTAAATTGCAGCTTGGCAGCCACAGCAGTAGGGTGGTACTCGCGGTGATGAACTCTCCGTTTTTTTCAAAAAGGCAGCTACCAGACGTCACTGTGGAGAAGGATGCTAAACTGTATGAACAACAACAACAGGCTAAATTAGCAATGGAAGCGAAAATGATGAAGAGAAAGAAAATGGCTGTTAGCATCCTTGTTGAGAAGCTGATGTATCGGATCGTCAACAAATCTAAGAACACTGTTAGAAGCGCAGAGGCCATGACTGAATACATCTTTGAAAAAATATGGGCTGAAGTTGGGGCTATAGATTTTGATGTAACCCCAAAACTTTTTGAAAACATCGACAAGGTCATTTTTAAAGATTTGTGCAAGATGTGGGGCAATGCGGAGATGGTCCTGTTATTAATTAAATTAAAGGATCCATTAACTGAACACTATATAGCCACCTCTTTCAAATTTCAATTGACAAAAAAAATGAAAAAGCAATCCGCCATCTCCCGTTTCTTCTCCTCTGTGTGCAGATTTTTGTCCAAGCCTTTCAGGTAACAACAACCGTAGCCTTCATCTTGAAGGAAAAAATAATATGTGGGGTTTATTATATTTTTCCTTCAAGATGAATGCAAGAGGATTCTGTCCTACATCATCACAGCCCCACACCTAATTACCTCCTCCACTGCCCCACACCTAATTACCTCCTCCACTGCCCCTCACCTAATTACCTCCTCCACTGCCCCACACCTGAGGAGGTAACTAACCTGCAGGTTAGTTACCTCCTCCTCCACTGGCCTCTGTCCTACATCGTCGAGGGGCAGAGACCAGTGGAGCAGGTTAGTTACCTCCTGCTCCACTGGCCTCTGTCCTACATCATCACAGCCCCACACCTAATTACCTCCTCCACTGCCCCACACCTAATTACCTCCTCCACTGCCCCACACCTAATTACCTCCTCCACTGCCCCACACCTAATTACCTCCTCCACTGCCCCACACCTGAGGAGGTAACTAACCTGCAGGTTAGTTAC
This sequence comes from Scomberomorus guttatus, assembly GCA_038419695.1. Lineage (NCBI taxonomy): Eukaryota > Metazoa > Chordata > Actinopteri > Scombriformes > Scombridae > Scomberomorus > Scomberomorus guttatus. The sequence goes on along the minus strand of CM076456.1, from coordinate 9,596,743 downwards.
CTCCTCCTCCACTGGCCTCTGTCCTACATCGTCGAGGGGCAGAGACCAGTGGAGCAGGTTAGTTACCTCCTGCTCCACTGGCCTCTGTCCTACATCATCACAGCCCCACACCTAATTACCTCCTCCACTGCCCCTCACCTAATTACCTCCTCCACTGCCCCACACCTAATTACCTCCTCCACTGCCCCACACCTGAGGAGGTAACTAACCTGCAGGTTAGTTACCTCCTCCTCCACTGGCCTCTGTCCTACATCATCACAGCCCCACACCTAATTACCTCCTCCACTGCCCCACACCTAATTACCTCCTCCACTGCCCCACACCTGAGGAGGTAACTAACCTGCAGGTTAGTTACCTCCTCCTCCACTGGCCTCTGTCCTACATCGTCGAGGGGCAGAGACCAGTGGAGCAGGTTAGTTACCTCCTGCTCCACTGGCCTCTGTCCTACATCATCACAGCCCCACACCTAATTACCTCCTCCACTGCCCCACACCTAATTACCTCCTCCACTGCCCCACACCTGAGGAGGTAACTAACCTGCAGGTTAGTTACCTCCTGCTCCACTGGCCTCTGTCCTACATCGTCGAGGGGCAGAGACCAGTGGAGCAGGTTAGTTACCTCCTGCTCCACTGGCCTCTGTCCTACATCATCACAGCCCCACACCTAATTACCTCCTCCACTGCCCCACACCTGAGGAGGTAACTAACCTGCAGGTTAGTTACCTCCTGCTCCACTGGCCTCTGTCCTACATCGTCGAGGGGCAGAGACCAGTGGAGCAGGTTAGTTACCTCCTGCTCCACTGGCCTCTGTCCTACATCGTCGAGGGGCAGAGACCAGTGGAGCAGGTTAGTTACCTCCTGCTCCACTGGCCTCTGTCCTACATCATCACAGCCCCACACCTGATTACCTCCTCCACAGTCCCCCCCTCCAAACACCCCTCCAACCTCCCCCCCCAAACACCCTCCAACCTCCCCCCTCCAAACACCCCTCCAACCTCCCCCCCCAAACACCCTCCAACCTCCCCCCTCCAAACACCCCTCCAACCTCCCCCCCCAAACACCCTCCAACCCCCCCCAACACCCCTCCAACCTCCCCCCCCCAAACACCCCTTCAACCCCCCCCCAAACACCCCTCCAACCCCCCCCCCCCCCCTTCCACTGCCCCACATCTGGCCACAGCTAGAAGGTGAGGGTTCGAGTCCCGATCCTGAGCCTTTCCTAGTTTGTGTTGTCTACTGTGGTGGCATTGGTTTACCCCAAGAGCGCCGGTTTTTCTCCAACTTTCCCCAAAACAATTCAATTGGACACTCTACATTACCACCAAAGATAACCGGTTCATGATAACAAAAATGGAGAAAAAAAATAAAAGTGTCCAAATTTCACATCTGCTTTCAAATGAATCTTTTATCTCTTGCAGTCAAAACATCACTGGTTCAGTTGAAGATTATAGTGATATGTTCACTGTTATTTATTGTGTACTTGTATTCTTGTAAAAATTTCATATTGTTTAGAAAAAAAAATTATTTAAGGATTGTACTGAAACAACTTGGAAAACTAGCTATGTAAGCCTCACTTGTACAGGGATTGTGCTTCTTCGTGAGTACCATCACTTTATAAGTACAATCAAACATTCAGAGTTGTGTTGGAAACAACTAGATTTAAAAAAAAAAAAATTGGTATAATTAAGAGAAGAAATGATGATGTTGTCTTTAGCACTCACGCCATTTCAACATATTTTTTGTTGCTGATTAATAACTGAAGTTGACATGCTGTTCCTTCATTGTGTTATGTTTTAAAATTTGAGGAAAACTCAACTCAACTTAGTTGACAGTTCAATGTGTGTTGATGCAATAGGCAGGAAGAATGAAACACGACAACTCCACAATTCATTTGAAGTATTTTATTGATATAAGCTGGCGGTATTAATGTAGTGAAGTCATTTTAAACCAGGGTAGTAAGGACACCCCCCTCAAGTAGGCAAAGAAAAACTCCTACTTACAGGGCCTATATTTATCAAACAACTCAAGATTACTCTAAGTCCGTGAATCAAGGGGTAACTTATAGTGAACAAACCATGACTCAACCTATTGAGAAGAGATTTGGGAGATAATTTTACATGCAAGTTCATTTTACATACAGGTTTCTTGATACAACAATATTCTCCACTGGAGAGGCATTAATGAGCAAACCTTCCATTAAGCAGAGGAAGGACTCAGATTGAAGCATTTTTTGGACTGTTATTGCACTGTTAGCAAATATGGATTCATCTTTTACTAATGTTAGAGTAATTATATTTGACCTTCTATTGAATACTTTCAACAAAATATCACAAAATTGCACAAAATTGCTTTCTTCATACATACCAGAATGCCTTTTAGGCATGTCTTGAAGCATTTGTTTCATGTTGTTGAAAAATGCTCGCTTTCAACCGTCCAACACGTACTGTACATATCTGCAGACAGCTTCACATGTTTTCCCCAAACATTTAGGCGGGATGATGTTTGGGCACTTTGAGCACTAAAGTACATCTGTGAAGACAAATCAGTATTAGATGGTTAGTTTTGTTAGTTTCCAGTTTCAACAATCATTTAATCTGTTAAAGGGAACGCATCATGCACATTTCCAGGTCTATATTTATATTCTGGGGTTCTAATGACATATCTTTTCATGGTTTATAGTTTAAAAAACACTTAATGCCCGTCAGTTCATTTTCTGTCTGAAATGCATGAAAAGACCCAAAATTAACACTGTAAGTGGACTACTTGATTACTATAAGCAAATTATTTAAACAGTATTTGTATAGGAATGATTTTGTCCCAAGCTTTCTGATCCATATAAGTGATTGATCACTGTAACTGTGATCACTATAAGTGGTTTGGAGTTCATTTATTTTTCTTGTTCTTTACTCAAAATGGAAACTTCTCAAATACATCCAAAGGCTATGAAATGGACGGCTGTTTGTGGACATGCGTGTAACAATCTGATGTCATCACAAGGAGGAAGTAGAAGTAACAATGCAAACTGAGCATTCAGAGCTCAGGGAGCATTTTTACATATGTTCACCTCATGTTTTTCACCTTTGAATATATATATAAAATAAACGTTACCACTAACTGTAAATTCACAGCGCTGTAATGAAGTAAAAGTATCTGACTCGGTTCCATACCCAAAGCCCACTGAACAGTGGAAATTGAGTCATCGAGAGCCACTTTCTTTCTGCCCACTCATTGCACAACAAAGACACGTGAGCCAGAGTTGAGTCTCAAGGGGCAATATTACCCCACCCCCCCACCCCCCCTTTATTTCCCCACAAGATGTCCAGTAAATTTTCAACAAAACCAGTTACCATTCTCTGCCCTGCAGTGTTGTTCAGGCACTGAACTCATCTGTCCTCATGGGGGTAAAGCCATGCATCTTCTCACTGTGCATGTACCTACATGTACGATAGCAGTACATTAGAACACCGAGGAGACTGTTTGCAAGTATTTTAATACAAACCATGACAATTAAGACCATTTTACATACTAAAGATCACGGTCCACTGGTCCATTAGCATTTGGTATCCATGACACACAGTTGAAAGCCACATCTGTATATGAGACATGAATTTATGCACATTATTCTTAAAATGTGTGTCTGGCACGAGGGAATCACTTGCTTAGGCCTGCCTCCTTTTGTCCTCTAACAACTGTGAAATATTAAAATCATAAAAATCATATTAAGTTGGTTGCATTTGGGAATATTTCTGGTGTATATTCAACCACTTCTTGACTGATGTTATACTACCACATTAACTTTTGAGTTTGTGCAGAACCTTTTACATCTCTTACGTAATAGTCTGATGCAAATGTGACAATTTCCTGGTTTTCAACCTCTTCTATGATAGTAAACTGAACATATTTGGACTGTTGGCTGGACAAAACAAGACATCTGATAATGTCACCACAGGCTCTAGGAACACGAGATTGGCATTTTGCAGATATTTTATGGACTAAATGATTAGTTTATTTAATCTTTTAGAATAATTGATCATGAAAATGAGTTACAGCCCTCTTTGTATCTACTGTTTTATTACTATTGTTCTTTTTATTGTTTTTTCAACCATGTAAAGCACTTTGTATCTTTGTTTTTCGAATAATTCATGTGTATTATATTATTATTATCTTGTCATTTTAGCTTGACACGCTGTCTGATAATAAAACAGGTCTCTCCAGGATGCATCAGCAGGAGGTTTATATCCCAGTTTGTCAGTAATTACAATTCTGTAAACATTTATCCACACTGAAAGTCTGTTAAAATAATCTATGCTATATATTATACCAATGGTAGTACATACATTCACTTACAAAAAGACTAATTTATACTAATGAAGTCATATTTGACAGTTTGACAGGACTGTCACACCGCCCCAGCCACACCAGTAACAATCATTTACCAGTAAAAATCAGCCAGTTTAATGTGGTAGATATTAAGCCTTTGATCAAACCTAAAAAGTAATTAATCTTAATTCGCGGTGCCTTTGTGAACAAGGACATAATGGTCTAAAAGTTAAAAATAGCCTGTTGCTGAAGTTACCACGTGGAAGGTTAAGTTGCACTAAAGCTGGAAACTAATAATAAAAAGAAACTCTCAGTAGAAGCATTACGGTAATCTGAACTCGACAGGTATTCATTTTACAAAAAATATACATTTACGCAGAATTAAAAATGTGGTCGGTCAAGTTCGGTTTTTCAGTCTAAACACATTTCAATCTTGAAATACGAGAGTTTTATGAATAACATGTGATCCTGCGTTACTAAAATACAACTGTTATGAAGCCACATATTGTTTATAAACTCACCCGACTCTCCGTTTCCCCTGAAGTCCTGACATCGGTCACAATAAGTCGATACCTAATTATAGAACTACGGAAAGTGAGAGCGACCAAACTAAATGTAGTTCGCGAACGGCCTATAGTGGTTTAACAGTTATACTGTGTGTCATTGTCTTCTGCGCTTGTAAACCTGTGAAAAATACATAATTGAGTGGCGGCGACATAAAAATATAATTGAGTTGTTTGTTTTTTATTTACAGGTAGGGATTATATAGAAGACTTCTTAATAACATTGTACTGTTGGTCTACATGCAAGTTCATACTGTACATCGCTCAATCTGAGACTTTCTCAGTAAATAGGATCCTATCGTGTATTTTTATTGCGTTTATATTTAATGTTTTATGCTGCCTTTGCTGCAAAAAAAAGAAATTCGTCTGAACTGAACATATTACAGTCTGAGTCTGTTCAACCACCAAACTGGTGAAAAAATGAGCTATGAGCTACAAATATATAATGCAAAAAAACAAACAAACAAAAAAAAAACATTCCACCCAAAAATATTCCTTTTACTGTCAAAAAGAACTAAAGAAACCAGAAAATATTCACATTTTTTCTTAAGAAATTACTCAAAATCAACATGAAAATAGTTGGTGGGGAATTTTCTGTCAATCGACTAATCGATTAATCAACTAATCATTGCAGTTGTACTTCATATTATAGGTATGAACCCTACTTTTAAATGATTATCACAATATCCAGTTGCTCAGGCCTGTATCTTTGTATCTTTTACATTTCTTTGTCAAAGCAAAGCAGCACTCCACACATAATAAAATGAAAATTATGACGTATGCAGATGCGCACTGAAATGACCTCTGTACTTCACAGTAACAGCTACATTAGCCTGGCACCAGTACTGAGGTGGTGCATCCATTTTCATTCTGAGATTTAAAATCCATATATGATAAAAAAAACAAAACAAAACAAAACACAGCTGTCCTGAGTCAACAGCGCCTCTTTTTTCAGATGTTAATGCTATGGGATTACGCAACAGTGAAACTCTGTGCTGCAGGCTCTGGTTCATTCTAATCACTCACTTGGATTGATTGAAATCACAAAATGCAGCTCTGGACAGAGGTCAGCTGAGTGCACATTCACCTGAACTTTCTAAGCCTCAGGACTGTGTTCCCAGGCTGGACGGTGTGACTTCATTTTCAATTCATTTTAAGGTCAGTCTTAGGGCTGCAACTAAGTTATTTTAATAATTGAATATTCTGATGATTTTCTTAATTAACTGATGATTATTGAGTCTATCAAATGTCAGAAAATAGTCCAGAGTGATGTCATATTCTCTGACCAACAGCCCAAAATCCAAAGATATTCAATTTACTATCTTAGAAAACCAAGAAAACCAGCAAATATTCACATCAGTGGATGCAACCAAAGAATTTTGTTTTTGTGCTTTAAAAATTTTTTTATTTAATTTTGCCAACTAATTTTCTGTCAGTGGGCTCTCTGATGATTAATCGTCTTATCGTCTTTCAGTTTTATTCTCCAAAGCCTTCTGTCATGTTTCTATAATACTGTACATGATGATAAGTTGAACTCTTTGCTGTTCAGTTATATTATGATCTGGTTTAGCTGACCCTACGTGTTTGTTTGTTGTAGGTTGTTGTGTTGTGATGTTTTTCTCTTTTTGGCGGCGTGTTTGTATGTTGCTGACGATTCAGTTAATGACCCTGTTAGTCCTGAATAATCCATGCGCATGTTTCCAGTCCGTTTGCCCAGCACTGTTTTCACCATGTCCCTCTATGCCCTCGCTGCCTGTTCGCCCTCTCTGCCTCGTACTATGTGTGTGTGTGTGTGTGGCTTCCTTACCAACTACCTTTTCGGGTATCAAGAAAATGACTCATTTTAAGTGGGGTGTATCACCATGGTAACTGATGCTGCATGGCTACTGTAGGTATTAAAGAGCACAGAACATTTTTGTTATCAATAGAATGAATTTGTTTTAGGGCTGAAATGATTAGTCAATTAATCAATAAGTTGGTTGACAGAAAATTAATTAACAACTATTTAGATAATGAACTGATCCCAACTTCTCAAATGTCAGTTTTTGCTGGTTGCCTTCTATGATAATTTTTTCCCTCACTTTTACCTGAGAAAAAAGCAATTTGTCAACTTGGAGTAAATAAATCATTGAAAATATAAAAAAATATTTATTGCAGCCCTACTTCTTATGTTGGGAAAAGAGGGAATGTTTTACACAACCTTGTATTCAATCTGGGATCAAAACAAGCAGAAACAGGTTCCCACACTAACAGAATAATGAAGGGTGATTGAAGTATTGATCTGCACGATGTTTCTTTGATGTCAGACAGGAATCCAGACAGTGCAGATATAGATCTTACACTCTTATTCCCTCTTATTCAACTTTGTATTAAATCTTTTGAGACTCAATGAGATAGTATTTCCTTTTATTAGAAAAAAAAAGATCCACAAAATAATTGTAACTAAACATTAACATGTGAGCAGTACTTTAATGTTGTAGCTGGTTGATGTGGAGCTGATTTTAACTGCTTTATATATTTTGGGGTAGTTTAACCTCTTACAATGCATCATATTTTATAAACCAGTCATGTTTTGTATGTAAAATCTTAATCTCAAAAGTAACCTATGTAGCATACAATGGAAATACTCAAGTAAATATGAATACCTCAAAATTGTACTCAAGTACAGGACTTGAGTTTGTGTATTTAGTTTAAAGCTGAAACAGTTTGTTGATTAATTCATTAATTGATGGACAGAAAAAGTACCAGCCACAATTATAATAATCTATTAATCCCAAAAAGTTAATATTTGCTGGGTTCCTTCAACTTCAATCGTAAACTGAATATCTGAATGAAATAATATTTGGGTCTGTTGGACAATTCAAGCAATTCAAATAAGTCAATATGGGATTTGGGAAATTTCAGCGGCCATCTTTTAAATAGTTCTTTGACATTTTAAGACCTTTAATTGAGAAAATAATCGACAGACTAATTCATAATGAAAATAATCATTATAATAATGTCTGCAGCCCACCACTGCTTTTTCATAGTGGTTTGTTCATCACGAGATAAGAAAGCACCAAAATGTCACTGTGGAAACACTTCCTGTTTCATACTGTAGCCGGACAGGACGAACCGGTTATCAACAACCAGCTTTGAGTTACCGGTTCTCCAGGATTGCTGATGGTACATTTAATAAAAGCAGAACTTGCCTTGTGACGCACGTTCCTGCTCAGTCTGGACTTTAGGTTGTTCATGTCAGTTTGCATGCAAATGTGCAGTGGGGGAAAAAAAAAAAAAAAAAAAAGCCACTCCAATGTTAATTTTTCCAACACATAAAAGGAAATATATTTAAAAAATTGTTCATACCGAAGAACTGTTATCATTGCAGAGTCATTTACACAAGGGCAGTTGTATGTCAGTCTGTCATATTCATATACATGGTTATTCAGATGCACACACTGCCTCCTCTTCCCTAGCAAAGTCGTCACCTTGCAGAATGAATGCTGTACACATCCTTTGCAGACAGTTACACAGTTGCAGAATAAAAATCAGCATTTCATCTCTCGTCAATTTTAAACTTGATTGAAACACCAGTAGTCTTGGACATCGACATTTCTGAAATGGCAAATGAGGAATAAGATGAAATTCTTCCTTTTTTTTGTGTACAGTATGACAAATCAAAAAGAGAAAAATCAAGACTTTTATTTGATTTTTTTTTTTACAAACACATCGCACTACATGGTTGATCTTTTTTTTTTATAAATCTGTGGTTTAGAAATGTCACCTGAAATGCAAGGGATGTGCATAGGTGTCAAGTCAACATCTGGCTCCGTCGCTGTTTTTTTTTGTTTTTTTTTCTTGGCCCCTCTTGCTTCCCTTGGCTGAGTTCTTCCAAACAGCTGGAATGTTTTTTTTTTTTTTTAAGCATATTTTTGTTTTATTCTTTTCTTTCTCGGAGGTTTACAGAGGGACACGAGGAACACTGACTGACTGACAGCATGGAAGCTTGCAAAATGTCCACATGCATGATTTACCTCATTCAAATCTCTAAAACACTTATGGATTTATTTAGAAGAGACAGTACCTGGTAGGTAGAAAGGTGCATGTGTGTGCAGGGTGATACTGTTACTGTACCGGGGTTAACAACAGGATAGAGTCGTGAGAAAATGTAAAGCAGCGTTACGGCTTTTAAAAGAACAGGAATGAATAAATAATAAGGACCGGTGACATAATCTATAGATGGGAAGACAGCAGTGTGTTTGTGTGCTTTTACTTCAGTCTGCTGATAGACAGAATACTCACTGACAGTGTCTCTCTAGAGATGGTTTAGTACAACACCCAACAGGACTACAATGTGATGGAGGGATGGTGGCGGAGACGTGGGAAGCTAGCAGTGCACCAACATGGGAGGACGGGACACAGTACTGTCTCTTTAAAACAAACATCTACAAAAATGTTGCCTCCTAGCTAGTACAGACATGACAATATTCATTTTTACTCTGTTTTTATACAACACTATGACTAGGTTGTCTGTAAGGGCAAGAGTCCGAATGGCCGCTGCAGGTGTTTGTGCAGTGTTAAAGAGGATTTCGGTTGAATGCTGTGGTCACTTTCACAGTACGCTGAGGGTGTTTTCGATCAAGTGCAGTGTAGAGAGAGGTTTCCCATTGTTTTTTGTTTCTTTATTATTTCGAAGAGGGAATGATGGGAGTTTGGCCGACATGTTGTTGCTGGGAAGGGAGAAGGAAGAGCAGAGAGAGAGAGAGAGTAATGGAGTTGGAGGAGAAAAGAGGGGAGGAGGAGGTGTAGTTCAGGGCTGCAGGTCAGTAGACCCAGGACACAGGCACCCACTGGCTGGTGGTGCACACCAGATCAATGGCCTCCTCCAGGTGCCTGATGGTCTCATCGATCTCGTTGTTGATGATGGTCTGGTCGAAGTAGTGGGCGTAGGTCTTCTGCAGGATCTCTGACTCCTTCTGCAGCCGCTGGAGAGACTCGTCCTGCAGGAGGAGGAGTAGCAAAGGGTGTTAGACGCTGATGAAGGCAGAGAGACGGAGGGATGAAAGCGCACGCGGGACTGGAAGAGAAACGCTTAAGGCCCCTACACACTGTTTTTGATTTTGATGAACACTCTCTAGTTACAGCTTTTTACAAGTGAAGATGTGCCACTTGTCTCTGTTTTATATCATAAAATGGATACTTTGGGGTTTTTGGACAGTTGGTCGTACAAGCTCCTTCGGCTCTGGATAAGTTTCAAACATTTACTTACTGTTTTCTGACTTTTTATAGAGAAATAGTTAATAGAAATAATTATTTACATATTGATTGATAATGAATTATTGTTGCCAAACCAATTCTCACAATGCACCTGCTGCTATTGATTAATCATTTTGTCTATGAAATAATAATTTCCAGGGTGGTTCAGGGTGACATTTTCAAATGTTTTTTGTCCGGCCAACAGTCCAAAACCCAAAGTTAACTTTATGTTACTGTTACTGACAATTTGAGAAGTTTGAACCAGCAAATATTTGGTATTTTTGCTTTAAAAAAAAAAGTCTAAAATGATTATTCAATTGTCAAAATAGTTGCTGATTAATTCTACTCAACTAATCATGCAGCTCTAGAAATATGGCATAAACTGATGCAGAACATGCAGGCCAATATGCCATTTGCCAATTCAACTGATTTTTGTAGACCCATCACCTATATGACATGCACTGCACCTGCAAGATACCAGTTATCTCACAGTGTGTAAGGACCTTTACTCTGCAGAAGAGAAGTGTACGAGAAAAGAGAAAAAACTAACCACTAGAACCACAGAAACTATGTATATAAATACTCCCTAAAACATATGACGAGGCATACACACACATAATTAAAAATAACACTACGTAGTCACTATCCTGTCAGGTTGTACTTACTGGCAGCGTTCGACACCACCTGGGCATCTGAGGGGAGTGCCAAAGAAACAAATGCATGCAGCGTGCAAAAATAAACGAGTGCAGAGAGGAATGAGAGGCGAACACGAGCGGCTGCCGGGCCACATGCATGCTTAGACGGATGTGCTTCACATAATGACTTTGCTGAGTCAGTTATGTCAGTTATTAATATGTTAGGTATCAATATTACATTCGCAGGTTTTATTACGTTTTTGCAACTTTCAAAGAAACACTGCTGCTGTTTGGTTTTTAAGGATAAGGATGCTGTTATTCTATATCTTTCTTGTCAACATATCACATGAAGAAACCAAAACCAACGATGCATTAGTCTGTTTCACAACACTTTCTGACTTCCCTACTCTGTCTGTCTGTGGCACTCAGCACTAAAGCCCATCTGAAGATGAAACTCTTTAATCCCAAATGTATAGTTTCATATTTGAAAAAGGCAGCAGCTGGGCTCTGTAGTTTTTAGCCAGTGTCAACAGGAGGAAATGGTGCATTTGTTGGGGATTATTTTGTGTCCTGGTTAGTATCGTAGGTTGAACTGACTCAAAATATCAATCATTGATATGTTTTATTGTGCTTATGGCAACACAGGTGATACTTGTTAGTAGGATGAGTTCATCGTTGGGTCTTTTCATGGGATTTGTTGACAATAAGAAAAATATATTGCAGAATATTGACTGTGCTATCCTTTAAAATGTATGATAAATGTGAGTGTGTGAGTGGGTTTATTCCTACCTCGTTGATGCCTGGCGTGATCGTTGGTGCAGCAATAAAGACGACGTACGGGGCGAACTCTGCTGTCCGTAGGACCTTCAGGGCCTGATGGAGAACAGCTGTTAGTGGTCAACGTGTACCTAAATATGCGTGCATGCACACTCATGCCTAAAAACACACACCTGAGGTTCCACATCAAGTATAGCTATAAGTCCCTGTTGGTGGATCTTCCGAATGGTCTCCAGCCGTGTCCCGTACATGGCGTCCTCATGGCTGCCGTACTCCAGGTACTCATTGTTGCTGATGTCCTGCATCATCTGGTCGTGGGAAACAAAGTAGTAGTTCTTCCCGTTCTCCTCATCCTTCTTTGGAGGTCTGGTTGTGTCTGAGGGACACAGAGGGAGAGACGGGAGAGAGAAATGACATTTCCTGACTACAAACAGTCAGTGTGCTTCTGAAGAGGACTTTTGAGTTTTGATGCATCTTACGTGGGATGGGGTAGGCAAATCTGTCGGGGTGTTTGGTTATGAGTGTGTTCTTGATGTGTCTTCTGCCCACTCCATGAGCACCTGACAAAGACGCACACAGTCAGCCAATGAGGTCAGTTACAGTTTGAAGCCAGACGTCCACATTTGTGCTGCTGTACTCACCTAACAAAACTAGTGTTTTCCTCTTGAAAGCAGGAAGCTTCACGACCTCTTCATATGTGACAAGATCTAGTTGGTCAAACACTGGAAGTGAGAGAGAGAAAGAGTAAGAGGATGTGGAGAGTAGTGTGCTGAGACAAACAACAGGCAGACAGCTCTAGAGAGTGTGAGGGGAACAGGGTGTACTAAAGAGTCTGAAACACATTTGGTAACTACAGTATGCGGTGAAGAGAAGAGGAAGTTGGGACACTTGTCAAATCAAAGCAAATAAAATGTCTCACTGGCAACAGGCCTAATGCCAAAACAGTGACTGGAAATGAGAACCGGAGAGCTGAGATGATGGTGACTAAGAAACTAAATTTCCTTTAAAATGACCTCTGTGCTTTCAGACGACGCAGTAATTCATCCAGTGAGATGAGATTAACAACTGAATACAGGCTCATGTGCTGATATAACCCACCACATGTGGCAGTGACATTGCTGCTTAGATTAATCCAGTCTTCCTTACAGTTCACTGTCATTGAAAACCTTCTGAATTAATGTAATCGAAAAGTATCTTCCAGTCTAAAGTAGTGCTGAAACATTAGTTGAATAATTGATTAATTGACAGAAAATAAATGAACAATTTTGATTTTGCAAGTGACAAAGTAAGTCTTCTTCTAATGGTAAAATGCCAAAAATAAACTTTTAGCAGCTTCACAAATGTGAATATTTTCTGCTTTTTAGTCTTCTGACAGAAAACTATTTAGTCTTTATCAGTATTTTGGACTGTGGATCAGACTAAACTAGCAGTTTCAGTTTGGGCATTGGGAAATTATGATGAGCACTTTTCAGTTTCCTGACATTTTATGACACAAACGGTTAATTGAGAAAATAACGGGCAGCGTAATCGATAATGAAAATAATCATTAGTCCAGCCCTCGTTTTAAGGCAATGAATGTGGTGAGATGAAAAAACGGACAAAATGAACTAAAGAAATCTTACAAAGAAAGAAAGAATGACCCCGAAAAACAAAAAAACAAGAACAAGAGAGATTACTAATTCAAACAAGGACATGAAAAGTTTACGTGACTAGCTCTGTGCACTGAGCAGCTTGTGCAGCTTTATGGGGTTATGCTGGATTATCTAAATCCACATTCCCCCCAAAATTTAGACAGATTACCCATCAAATTTCTCTGCAGCTGCTTGTCTGACTTGAATTTTGTTTGTTACTGCCACCAAGATTTCTTCTGCTAAAAATGTTTGTGAAATAGAGAACAGACTTTTTAAGTTTTAATTTATTAGATTCTCAGGATGAATGTGTGAATAAAACATTTGAGGACAACAACTAACAATTATTTTCATTATCAGTTAATCTGCCAAATAGTTTCTCACATACTCAAACTGCTTTTATCCAACAATCAGTGTTGGATAAAAACTAGGAATCCACATCAAGCGAGACGTGAGCGGCGCGCGAGCACTACTGAAGTGTTCAGTCCATTCAGTCCTCACTGACTCCAAATATCTGCCGTCAATGTTGTCAGAACCAGCTGTGTGTCAGCAGCAGCTCCTCAGCAGGTGAGAGGACAGTGGCCGGACAAACTGTCTTCTCTGGGTTGATTGATATCATAAATTTACTTGACAAAAAGAAGCTTTTAAGTAGATCATACACAGCACTGGCTCTGTAAACGGGCATGTACGCTGCTTGTGATAATGTGTGAGAGGAACAGAAGTGACTCTACAGCTGACGCGTCGCTCTGGATTTCGCCATATTTCTCTTTTGGCCGTTGCCTTGGCAATGTGCGTCCATGAATTCTTGGAGGGCGGAGCTTCTGAAGGAGCACGAAGGGAGGGGTGTACTTGTTTGAGTGTTTAGTTCAAATATCAACAGTCTTTCTCTGGAATGACTAACTCTACCTTTAAGCGCCCAAGAGCATAAAAAACATGCGTCACACGCGTGTCAGTGGATTGATACATTTGATAAAATTGTATATTTGTTCTATGAGAAGGGTGATAAATATAAAAAAAACTCTTCAAAAAGCCCCTTCTGTGTGGATTGCCTGTTACGCCCCAAAATATTCAGTTTACTGTAATAGAAAAGCCTCCATTTTCTACACTAGAGAATCTGGGCCCAGCAAGTGTTTTTGTTTAAAAATGACTAAAATAGTTCCTGATTATTTAACTAACTTATTCATCAACATATTTCTGAAGGATGATGTGACTTAACTTACGTTTGTACAATTGTTGAGTTGTAAATGAACTCCAAGGTAACTTATTGTCTCAAGTGACTTTATGCAACTGGTCACAGATGATTTATGTTGCGTCCCAACTTTAGTAACAGCACAAAGGATACAGTTTAACTTTAGTACACTGTTGTCTATATAAACAGACTTTAAGTGAATGCTGAGCAGGACTTTCCAAACATTTCTCTGTGTGACTAAACACAGAACAGAATAAATGAGGTAAATTGCAGTGTTGTGTGACGTCTGTGGCTCAGTGCGTATCACATGTTGACTGTACAATGTGTTCTTAGCCTCTGCAACATGAGCCTCCATGCAGCTACCATCTCAGGGAGCTGACAAGCGAAATACAATACCCACAAGTCACTGGGTTGTCTTGTGCAACAGGCGGCTGTGGACCCGCTGCTGCTTGGATTGGCGGTGCATGATTGTTTGAAGTTATGGACTGCACAGAGTGAGGGGGCAGATACTGTATCAACTGAATATGTCAGTTAATACCGGAGACCTGAGTGTTAGGCTGCTATTTACATTACTGTCCGTCTCTGCTAACGACCACACTAGACCACACTTGGGTTAGGATGAACATCACAGCACACAGTGTCTGAAACACACACACACAAAGCTACACGGTTTCAATTTTGTCTCAGCCTTCTGTTGTTTTGGACATTATCAACAGAAACAAAACTGAAACATTGGCAGTGACAGCTGACTTAATCTACAGGGACTGATAAAATAAATAGCGAGGAGTGAGTGAGTGAGAGAGAGAGAGAGAGAGAGAGAGAGAGAGAGAGAGAGAGTAGAAGAGAAAAGAAGGAGCTGAGCGCTGTCACTGTTGTTACTTACATGCAGAGAGGCCGTTCAGTAGGAGAAAGCGAGAGAGATGAACAGGAGGGGTCATAACATGGTTCGGTTACAACAGCAGAATTACAAAACGTTACACACAAACAGCAAGATACAACAGCTGGGCAGTTGTGCAGCACTGCACAGTGCCAACAATGGAGATGGAAACACACTGTATACTGTTGTTGTTGCTGTTCACACCAGCTGGTAGTATGTCACTGTGTGGAGAGCTTCTGGTGATGGTAATAACATGCGCTGTCACCAGCAGCACAACAGAGCCAGAGACAGGCTGTGATCAGTTAGTACGAGGGTTGAAGGTTTTCCTGTGATTTTAAAATAATCCCGGGAATATAACACCCTGGGAAAACCAGGACCTTTTGCTATAAGTGGAGTTTTATTTTTAATTTTAATGGTATGTTTTAGTAGAACAACAACTCCTCTTAAAAGTATACTATCGATGAGGCAGAAAAAAATACAATGTCGACCCTGCTCCACCCGTTGAATGCCGCTCTGCACTTGCGGATGGAGGCCTGCATGTCTGATTAAGTCACTTGTTGAACTGTCTGCAAAGTTTTTGTTTAACAGATTTTTCCATTTCAGTCCCACCTAATATAATAAATATTTTGGTGACACAGCTGGACTGTAAGCTGCCATTTTAGCAAGAAAAGCACTGCAGATTTGATCCAGTTCTATCACCTATTTAAGATTGGGCTTTAGTATTTAACTACAACATGTGTTACATTAATAAGCATTAACAGTCTTCAGTACATGAACACCCAAGCACACATGTTAAAAATCCTGGATTCCCACAGGTATTTTTTTCCAGAAAAAGAACATTTTCATAAAAATCCCTGGAAAATAACCAGGATCTCAGTACACCGCATTCAACCCTTGGTACTAATGGACACTGAGTGAGGTAATAGTATAAACTCTGAATTTATGAATCTAATAACATTACATGTGAGTGATGAGTGAAATCATGGTGAAGTCATGGGATTTTTGATACCATTTCTGATACTAGATGACTCTGTCTGTATCACATGCATTCATGCTCCTATAACGACATGACTATTATGTTCTGTGTTGCATGCTGTTGAATTAAGACTAATAGTTTAACATTAACAGATGTGTCAGCTGGGGTGTCGGGGTAAACAGCTGGATAGACAACCTGATAATTGGATGCACACACCCCCAAACATACTGTACACATGTAAGCACATGCACACGGACAGACACAGTGTTCAATCTCCTCTCTGTCACATCATCAGGGCAGGATGTCTCTTATCCTTTTCATCTCATAGTACCGTGAGAACGACTGCATGTACAGATGGGACTTCTGTGTAAAAGACCCACTAAAAGAATGAAGTCTTAGCGTGTTCTGCCCACCAGCTGTACAGTTTGTTTGGTGCTAAGCTGTTTATAAAGTACAACTAAGCACACAACTGCAATGTGACCGTGATCACCTCTGCTACTGTTCACTGTGCTAATTTGGAGGGGCAGGTAATGTATAGACTTTGGTAGCCTCCTGATACAGACACAATGTGGTGACATACAGTGCTGCACATACTGTACTGGAGCTGTAAAGCTCTGGGTACATGAGCTACAGATACCTGACACCTCAAAGTCTGTCTGTATGTTTTATGCCCACCCTTCACCCTTTGCACTTGTCTTTGCTCTAAACTCTATCACCCTAAAACCTTATTCCAGTGATTCCCAACCCTCATCTTTCTCTTTTATGTCTCACACCTACTGTTCTTGAAATTAATATATGTCTACAAGTAATTAGGCCGACCAGTGAAAAGGCAACAAAACAATACAACAATACATAAAAGATTCTACAGATCAAAAAGGTGCCAGTTGAAGCCACAGCTTACTGTAAAAAAATCTATTTGGCGTCAAAACTAACAGCAAACAAAAACCCTTTCTACCACCTCCATCTGTCCCAACACTAAACTCACACACACACACACACACACACACACACACACACACACACACACACACACACACACACACACACACACACACACACACACACACACACACACACACACACACACACACACACACACACACACACACACACACACACACACACACACACACACACACACACCAAACTCCTCTCCCCTGCCTCCTGTGTCAACTCAACAGTCACAGCTCTGGTGGCAGATACACGTGATCAGTTTTACCCCACAACAACCCCAACCTAGTTACACAGACAGACACATGGCAGTGATATTTGAGTAGTGTGCTGCATCTACTGTATGTCCACACACCACTAAACATATCTTCTGCTAATGCTACTCCTGGGCCCCTGAGATACTTTGCTACTAACAAACACATTATTTAAAACTATGGTAAAATGGCGTCTGTATCAATGAGTTGCCCACATTGCCCTAAATTGCCCCCTGTGCTCATATAAGATTTCTGCCGCACTGGCAGCTTTTCCTGTCGTTCCTGGCTGTGGCTCTGCTACTGGAGATGAAAGCTACAAGATCCTGTTACATACAAGCTCCACCTACACAAACAGACAGACGGACACACAGACATTTACAAGTCCACATGCTCACACTCGTGTAAATGAAAAGTGCATGCATGTAGGGGGGGGGGGGGGGCATGATGGGACTGACCGACATGCACTATGTTGTTTGTGTGCACAGGCATGAGAATATGAAAATGTGGGTCAGTGCATGATGTACCTGCATTGTGCTTTGCCAAATACTTGTCTTTGTACTGCTTCTTCTTCTTGCCAAACCAGGTACAGCTGGCCTGTTGCTCCTGCTTGGTCTTCTCCATGGCTATACACGCCACACGCCTGACACACACAGACACACACACACACACACACAAACACACAACAGTATTGAATTTAGTGGTTGATTTGGCTGACGTATTGGGCTGTTGTTGTTGTAGGGGAACTGTGTCTCTGTAACTTTGTTTTGTTGGAGTTTTATGTGTGTGATTCTGCAAGTGTGTTTTTCCTTTTTCCTCACCACTCCTGCAGCTCTGGTGACGGGATGAGGCCTGCCGTGCCATTTTTTGTGTTCTCCAGCTTGCCCTGCCACCAGTTGTGGTCATCCTTGGAGATGATCTGGATGATGTCGCCCACGCGGAAGCGAATGCCGGCCTCCTTGCAGGGAATGAGCTCGTCTTTGGAGGGGTCGTATTCAAACTGAGCCCTCACGTAGATCTGTGGGGGAAAAAAAGCAAGAGAGGTCCCAGGGGTTAAGCTGGGTGAGCTAGCTGAGGGATGGGTTGGGGTGGATGTGGTGGGATTTTCCGAAAAAAAAAAAAGGCTGCGGTGTGTTTGAAACAGCGACTGGAGTAAAGAGAGAAGTACAAAGAAGAGAAATGTGACAGGCAGGAAGAGAAAAGAAGGCCAGGTGGTGTTCATATCGTGACAGCTTTACTGAAGTGAAATGAACAGTGGACTCGCAGGGGGGTGAAGGCACGGGGGTGTTGTGGTTGCCAGGTTGGAAACGGGTTTCCAAGGAAGGATTTTCTCTAGTGAGATGAACCCAGACACTGCTGGGCTATTAATGAGCCTCTCAACACACTGGTAATTACGGCACAGGCATTGTTTATGTGTCCATTAGTTGAAAACAACAGTAATTATCCTGCTTTACACCGTTTTTAACCATACAGCCGGTTGCTGTTTTCCTATCTAACACTATGTGAAAGTGAGTCGGTAGATAAATGTGCAGATGTAATTACTGTGCTTTTATTTCTTTTTTGGGGGGGGGGGGGGGTGGGAGAGGCTGTCTCTTACCTTAACAGACATTTTGTCCTTGATTGGAGGTCTGGATACAATCTAGGATTTGAAAGCATCACACACATCATGCAGCAAAATGGCTATGCAATGTCTTAACAGCAGTATGCTTACCAAGCTTGGTGGAGGGGAGAAGGGTTGGGGGAGGTGATAGGGGTGAGACAGGACATGGCTGAGACATTATAGACTCTTATAGACAGACAGGAAGTGGGCTAACACTTTTTAAATATTTACTTCCTGGCAACATGGTAAACTATGAGATAATTCAATGGCACTGAGATCAGGCTCTGCAACTGAGAGGCTGCCAAGCTGTTGATGTAAGATAGTGTGTTGTGGACTCTACTGCCCTCTGTTGGTTGGATCTGTTGTTGCTACAATCACAAGATCCTTAGATGCTAGTTGTCCTCTGCTGGCAGCTCATTTCAAAACATTAAAAGGGTGTGAAATAATGATTTGGGGTGTGCCATGTCAGGTTGTCTCCGAGGAAATCTGCAGTGTTTACAACATTGTTACAGGATGAGATGACTGTTAGGGAAGATTGGTGAGGTTTCCCTCACCCCCAAATGGAACTGCAGCAGCCATGAATGCACATCTGACTGAGGATCAGTGGTTAGGGGTGATCTGTAGGCTCTGTAGGGTTTAACAATGCCTGTGCCATTAGTACCACACATACAGTTTAAGTGAGGGTAGGTATGCACTACACTGTCAGCCTGATGACACAATAGTGGTCACTTATATTGATTCAGTCTACAGAGTGTTAGTTTAACATTACTGTGAGAGCAACCAGATAGAGGTCTTCACAAGTCCTCTCAGCTTCTAGTAACCATGACCCGACCCGGACCAAGTAAGATGTTCTTCTATTGCTGCAGTTAATGTGTGTCAATATATATCTAGCATATCTAGCATGGGACATAATCAATCATTGTTAAATTCTCAAATGTGAGGGGGATTTTCTCAGTTTTATACAACTGTAAAATAATATCTTTGGGTTTAGTTGGAGGACAAAACAAGAAATTTGAAAGTATGATGTTTGGATCTGGGAACTTGTGATTTTCTGATATTTTATAGACCAAACAATTGATTCATCTTCCTGTCTGTGAAAAAAATTTGCAGTTGCAGCCCTACCCAAGTGCACATGATACCATTACATGGTACACCATAATTATTGTAGGTGGAAGGCGAGACAGGGTGAGTGAACTGTGAAGAAAAAAATATATGAATTGCAACTGTTTTGAACAGCAGCTGCTCGTCTACTGTTGGAGCATCATGCTGCTGCCATTGTTCTCTATTTTAGTTTGGTTCCGGTTATCCTTGGATTTATTTTGGACTCTGACTGTGCTCGGGTCCCTTTTGGAAAATTAATTGGATTGGATCCAACATTTTGGACTTGTGAAGACTTCTACAAACAAATAATTAACTGCAGAAGTGTAATCTGTGTAGGCGCTGAATGTCATCATCCACTCTGTAGGTGTCAAAGTGACCACTGCAGTGACTTGTAATTCCTGTATTTTGAAATGTTGGATGTGTTTTTGTCTGTGAGGAGCAGGTGTGGTTAGGGAGAGGAGAGGAGAAGAAGAGTCATGAAGATGTCAGGATCTCTAGTTTCCTTTACCTTTTTCTTCCTTTCAATTGGATTTACACAGACAGACAGATGCGTTTGCATTACTGCCATTCTGAATCTTTTCCTCTTGGATGTTAAAGGGAAGCATTATGTTCTCCAAATCGATAAAAAGTCATTTCCCAAAACAACGCTTAATTTGAATCCAGCTGAATTGTCTGCTAAAGGCTGAACAGCTGCAGCCTGCTTTGGTGTAAATTACAGAATGTAATATATTTTGGAGTGGGCCCAAAATCAAAATATTTCTTTACTAAACGAGGTCAGACCTCAGCCATTAACATCATGAGTGACAGCTTGGGGACCAGTCAGCGACCGGTCTAAACAAAAACAACTGTCTTGTAAATGAATCTAAATTATACTGAGGGGCTGACTTCCATTAGAGAATGGGCTTTGTGAAGCAAAAGAGAAGGGAGTGTTAGAAAATCGAGACACATACACTTCTCAACCAGGGGAAGGATGCAAAGCGTTGTGTAAGGAGCTAGTGATTACGAGTGAGAGAGTGAGTGCTTTTATTCACCTGTCGGCCCTTGGGCTGAATGGTGGATGGCAGGTCCTGTGGAAGTAAGCCATTGATGACAGAGAGACATGGTTCAGTGAGATACAACAGCTAGGCTAAAACAAACAAACAAATAAAGCATTGATATATCCTGTCAAGCACCGAGAAATGCAATAAGACAAGAGAGGATAGGAGAACAGAGTAATTCTCATCTGTTAAAGCAGATCTGGCTGTGGAGCAACCAAGCAAGCACAGAGCAAGCAAAGCAGCTGCAGCATCAGCACGACCACAGTGTCTGTCTGGAGCCTCGGCAGAGAACTGCAGAACCCGATTAGGTTTAGTGTGTGCACAGCGGAGCACGGAGTGTGTCCCCTGCACCACTGTGACCATAGGAGGCCTAGTGTGTTGTGTCAGCAACGAGGCACAGCACGCAGCAGGCTTTATGAGGCACACCAATTTGTTAACTGAGATATCGGACACGGGGGCCTTTGGCTCAAACAGATGAACAGGGAGAATGACACGGGATCGACACGGGAGATCTGCAGTACAACCCGCCTACTGCTGTTTCTACTTCTACCACAATACACAACTCAAAATTAAACAGAAATAAACACAACCCATGATAAATGGACATCTAGACAAACGGTTCAACTGACACGAACATGTAAATATACTATGACAAATCAGCGTGATAAATGAGACGCATCGAACGGGAGAGAGGAGAGAGAAATGGTCGCGGGTCTGTCTGTGGGGAGGGCGGAGGGGTTTTTCTGGGGGAGGGGGTCCTTACCAAGATAGAACTGTTAATGCTGGAGTGGCCATTGGCAGGGGACTGCCTGGAGGTGTTGGGGGACTCTTTCTGAAATAAGACACACAGGTCAGCAGCGCACAGCCACCACACACACACACACACACACAAATCTCACACAAACATTCATGAGCTCAGGTGGCCAGGTGGGTGCAAGCAAACACATATATACACACACACAGTTGAACACACACTCACATTTCTGGGCAGTGACGGTAGGTGATGGAGAGGGTAAATTTGTAAAACACAATAGAGACCCACCACAGTGCTGACGTAATGAAATGCGTCATCAAGACATGGGAGACAACATCAGCAGCAGCCCTCTAGCCTGCACGTCCTGACATCACCACAGGGGGGCGGTAAACTAACATGAGATACTCATCTGAGCATCACTAACAGACTGTCACAGCTCAAAGGCAGGAATAAAGATGTCTATGCTCACAGAGCAGCGTCTGTGTGCTGGACGACCAAAAGAGCTGAAACTAGAAAACAATATGTGCTTTTGTGGAATGATTTGAGGTGATTGTGAATATAATGACCTGATAAAGACCCTCACTTATCTGAAATGAAAATATAGACAACTGAAATATGAAATTTCTACATAGATTATACAGCCACTATTTAAATTATAACTATAAAAGTTATTATTGAGCCTCTAAACAAAATAATAATTCTTCAAGTGAAATGACCATGTATAAAGTTATATTTGGTTGGCATTTCTCTGTCCTATGAAAAAAATGCAAAATTCAAATCTGGGCTCTGGTTTGTGTGTATTATTTCGAAATAAATGCTCTATTGTGTTGCAACAGCAGTTAGCCCTAACCTTAACCGTCACTCAGAGAGTTTTAGCCTAAATAAAGACAACCACAATAACCACATCACCCTAATTTTAACGTGTTTGCATTGGTTTCCAGTGTCTTTTTGAATCCATTTTAAAATCTAAGTATATACAAGCCTTTACATTGCCAGGCATTTGATTACATCAGTGCACTTTTAACTTCATACTGACTTAAAAAGCCTTTTACATCACTGGCTCAGGCTTTTCAGCCATGACAACGGGCAATCAAGCTTTTGATTTATAGGCACCTCAGCTCTTTAACCGCTTTCCATTTTGTTTTGGTCTGCTGCCACTACTGTCTTTGTGTCTGAATAGCTGGTTTTACTGCTTGTATGCTGTGGTACTTACAGTACCTTATATATCTTGTTTTTGGACTATGCTTTCCCCTGAAAACTCTGCACAAGTTCATATAT
Organism: Scomberomorus guttatus; assembly: GCA_038419695.1. NCBI lineage: Eukaryota > Metazoa > Chordata > Actinopteri > Scombriformes > Scombridae > Scomberomorus > Scomberomorus guttatus. The sequence goes on along the minus strand of CM076456.1, from coordinate 9,573,570 downwards.
CTATATGAGTTATAGTACAAGAGAAACTCCACTTGGGCACACAGGACTGTTGATCTACCTTAATTACAAAACATCATGAAACCACAAAGGTCAACAGAGCAGCCTTCCATCATTTACAATGAATTAATGAATGTCAATCCACTGAGCAACCAACAGTGGGTAAATAAATATAGTATAACCGACAGATCATAAGCCAACTGTTGTGGACGTACTGTGTGGCCCATTACAAACAGTGATCAAAGACATAACATGATCATTTAAAAAGTCGACCTTTAATCAAATTAAATACTGCGGTTCAAGGTTCATTCTTGACTTTGGAAACAACCTCTTCGCTTTCAATCATGTGATACATATTAAAAGCTCCAGAACAGCCACTAAATGGACCTTAATTTGAGATATTCTATTAAATTAACTATTAGCTGTAAATTACTTAAATTGTGTTATTATAGTTTTTGGGTTATTTTAGAAGCAGAGGGACACAACAGAGCTCTTCCTCTGAAAATTACATGCTATTTACACACATGTTCCTGCTTCCGTCTTTCACTGAAGAAACAGGAAGGAAATTGAACATTACAATTCATAAAATTGTCTGATCTCCTCTTCATCAATGGATTTTTGTGTGATCAATAATTGATTACTCACTGATTACACACACACTCATCTTTGTTTTTCTCAGTTTTGCCATTTTCCTTTTCAATCTGCATGCAGTATGTGAATAAGGACAGCTGGCCCTCCTGTCAGTCATTAAATGTGCGTGCCAGCTCATGATCACATTCATTTCAAGTCTTTTGGTCGTCCATTTTTATCCACGTGTCTGGGGGCAGAAAGCATCAGAGAGTTTCTGTGATACATTTGTATCTTTAAGTCTCTGTGTGCAAGTGAGGGTGTATCAGCAGTTGTTTATATAAGGGGTAGAACAACGTAACAGAACTGCTGTACAAAACAATAGCTCTGCAGTAAATATCCATTTGGTGAAGCTCATAATGTTTGGTTTTTGTCAAGAATACATTAGGTGTTGATTTAAAGGAGTAATGATTGATTTTTTTTGCCTGCTCGGGCAGTAAACACAACCTTTCAATAATTCACCTTATAAGGATGTTGAATGAAAACGGTTGCCTATATACACTTCCAGCAGATATGGAGCAATATTAGCATTTATTTGTAGTTGAGTCTTTGGCCTCCTGACAAATGTCCAATAATCATTCTTCCTTTTAGCTCTGTTTATGTCTCCAGCAACTCCTGAAGGAAATTTGCCAGCTTTAGCTTAGCTTTGTTGACCAGCTAATCATTAACATTGTCTGTCTGCTGTTTGGTGCTGAGCAGGTGGAAGCACAGTGGATTTATCACAGCTTTCCTGCTGAAAAAATGTTGATGAGACCAGTGAGAGTGAACAAACACTGTCATGCTGCTGGTTGTAAAACCAAAACAATGAGCTTAAAGACATGCTAAAAAAGGTTGAAGGTTCAACTTTTTTGCTGGATGAACGCCACGTTATTCTGCTGAGCCCTCTGTGAAGGCACCCTCACTGCGTCAACGCACTGATCCATTCAAATGAATGGGAGGGCTGCGTTTTTTTCACGAAGAGCTGATGTCAGTCTGAACGCCCCCTAAAGCTCCATGAAGCTGAAGAAACCTGCAGAGTCGGGTGACTGCCATTTTATCCAGTATTAATATAAATATTGATGAGTGAAGATTTAACCTGATGGTCATTTTTGAGGCTGTAGTTCAGGATTTGTAAGACTTTTCTTTATATACGTTTGCATTGTTGTTGTTGTAATAACTGATGCACCAATCTCAACAAAAGCCAAACATTATGAGCTTTGGTACTGACCGCAGAGCCATTGAATTTGAAGGTGTTTCTGTTATTTTGTCCACACCTGTAGTGTGTGAGTGTGTTTACAGGTGGGTGGGATCACACAGAGAGGTGTTGCTCATTCCTGGACCAGAGGGGGGGAGAGGAGGAGTTCCGGTATCTTGGTTGTGAAATTGGTGTGCTGAATATCTGACCCAGCCCCAGCAAAACACAGCAAAACACACACACACATACGTAGAACACACACAGTACACCCCATACACACAACATACTTAGGTTACACGCATACACACGCTCAGTGACCAGGCGAGCAGTTAGTAACTAGATCAGGAGCTCACAATTTGCAGTAAAGAGGAAGAGGAAGAGGAAGAGCAGGAGGAGTAGGTGTTACCTCACACGAGGAGCCCTGTGTCCGGTAACTTGGCACTATTTTAAAGGTGATGCTGCCTCGCATCTCCCTCTGCAGTGAAACAAGCAAATATCTTATCTTCAGTTCAGCTTGTGACATTTTTCTGATTAACAGTGATGTAGAGATACACTGAAGCATGTGCTAACAGTCATAAGCAAGCAAACACACACACACACGCACGCACGCTCACCAGCATCTTCTGCAGCTGCTCAACAGTCTGGTTGGCCACACTGATGCCGTTGATCTCCCTAATCTCATCTCCTACGTGCAACGTTCCTGATAAGAAAGCAGAGACAAAGTAGATGAGAAGAGAAATGTGTATTTCAACTTTCCTCTTCATTAAGGAGCCACAGTATATTTCATTAGCCTCTGTTGTTCTTTTCCCCGTTGAAAACAGTACAGGGAATCTTTGTAATGGTGGTGGCTTTCCAATAACCACATGATAAATCAACTGGGGATTAATTATGTTACAGTCTCAATAAAGACCAAGTGTTACTTTCAACCACAACAGCAGAGACAAATCAGCTGTTGAGATGTCTGGAAAAATGGATGCATATACACAGGCTTATCACCCTGTTTGTCTCCTCTTTAAGTAAAGATGGAGGAGTTTCTTTTGTTTATCCTGACTATCCATTCAGAAGTCTAGAAGAGAATCTGAAAAAACCCTGTCCTACTTCTGCTTCCTATAGATTTATATTAATAATAATGTAATACTTGAATGCCTATTATTTAATTGAAATAATGACCTGGCCAGACACAAGTGGTGGATCAGTATACAGGAAATAGTCAAACTGAGGGTGTGTTTTAATAAATACCACTAAACTCTCTCTTCTTCTGTGGAGAACTGCGGTGGCAAAATTTGACTATTTTACAGGACATGGCTCTCCGCCCACAGTTTATACAGTGCTCTTTATCAAGATGTAGACCGTGCAGTAAATGTCAGTTGTGAGAGAGAAAAAGTTTACCTTGTCTGTGGATCATTCCCCCGTGCATTATCCTTGCCACGATGCAGTGGTTTGAGTCATTCATCTTCAGCGTGATACCCTACATCCATGAACACACAGGCACATCTGAAATCAGTGGATGATACGAGTGCAAGAGCTCTTAAAAAAAGACGTACGGTAAATGTGTAAAACTGTGTACCATGGGCTCGTCTGTGTTCTTCTGGAACTGGACCAGGCGGACTCGGGTGACGTTCTCCAGGTCCATGTCTCCGTTGGTGCTCTCTGGGGAGTCTCCGTTTAGGTAGGGCGAGGTGGGTGGAGGTGTCACCCTCAGAGCCTCGTCGCTGTAAACCTCGTGGGCCACCACGTCGTGGGCCTGCAACAAGGCCTGTGGTCACACATGCAAACACAGAGTTAGACTGGAAACAAATACAGAACAATGTGCGTGACCACAGTGGTATCTGGAATGACAAGGCTACGCTGGCTGGTTCAGGGTCAAGTGGTACAGAAATCTAAGACAGTGCAGTTATGGTTGGGTATCTTGTCCAGTATTGACAGAATAAAGTCAAGCCAGAGACACTGACAGCATTTCCTTTTTTTGAAGGACCTGCATCCTCCAACTGTGCTGGCAAAATGTGTTTTTTTCCCACTATCAATACATCTGCAATGAACTTTTAATCACCCAATATATATTAGCACAGGCAATTTATCAGTGGTGCTCTGATTAAAATGATATTCTATTAAAAACAACTGGGCAGATGGTGCATTAAGGTGCAGTTATGTCAGATTTTCCTCGCCATTCAACTCAAGGAAGAACGTAGAGTCATCTTCACTTCTGGTCATAAAGTGACCCTGCCTTGTTTGACGCAGAGTATAAACTAATTGAATGTGAAATGGCAAGGGTCTCCAAAGACCAGCCAGTCATTACAGATTCCTCACACCCTCGACACAGCCTTTTTCAACTCCTCCCCTCTGGCAGGCGCTACAGAACCCTGTATACCAAAACTACCAGACACAAGAGCAGTTTCTTCCTCATGACATCACCCCCATAAATAGCTCACCAGCATCATCTGCTATGCCATAGCTACACTTAGCTCTTCAGATAGTTATTACACCCTGCTTCACAACTACAAATACTGTAAGTATTGTACAAATACTCATACATCACAATTTCATTCTGATATGTGATGCACATTATTGTTGTTTGCAATATCACACACACTTGCACTTTATGGATATAATTTGTCTTTGATATAATCTGTATATTGCTTGTTGTGTATTGTCGGTAAATAGTATGTACATTGTCTGTATTTTGCTTTAGAGACACCAACAGCCGGAACCAAAAAATCTGATTCTGATTAAGGGTAATACTGATAACACTGTATAATTTGTTTCTAACCTGTGGACTGCTGCTGAGAGCCTGCTAGCCATGCTAGCTCCCGCTAGCTCCTGCAGTTCATGCTCAAAAATCTGCCCATGCTATTTATTGTCCTGCCTGCTTTTTGTTTTTACTGATGTTTAGTCCTGAACCACAAAAATAATGTCTAACTTATGGAAAACACCAAGGTACATAGATGCTGCATTTTGAGCCCATCGAACAAGAACCATTCCTGCTGGAATGGACTTTGTCTGAACCTCTACCATGGTTAAAGGTATTCCCCCTCTTCCACAGGAGCATTAAGTCTATAGCCCCTCTGTCTGCTTGAGTTAAAGCAGCATGTCTTATGTTGCTGCAGAGCCTGCTGGTGCCTCACAACCACAGAGTATTCGACTCTACTCTTCTGACAGGCACAGAAGCCCTTGAGTGGCACTTTAACAAACCAGTCTGAACTTAAAAAGACTGCAATCAAACCTCAATAAAGGGGAAACCTGTCACTGTCTTCCCTCAGTGTCAGTCACACACACACACACACACACACACACACACACACACACACACACACACACACACACACACACACACACACACACACACACACAGAGAGAGAGGGACGGAAGGAAGGAGAGCAGATCAGAGAGGCAGAAACATGAAGGAAATGGCAGCGTTTCTAACTCCCGTGTCAAACTACATCACACACAAAAGAAATTTCATGTTCTAAGACACAGAGGAAGTTATGGTTGTGTGAGTTTGTGTGTGTGTGTGTGTGTGTGTGAGACTGTACCCTAATGAGAACAGGGTTAAAGGGTTAACTAATCCTTCCATGCATTGTGGGTGTGCTTGAGTAAGAGTGAGAAAGCGAGACAGCAAAGCAGCACAAGAGCAGATAAGTGAGGAAGAGCAGAGTTAAGAAAAGGGGAAGGATACACGCTTTAAGATGAAGTGATGTCCCTGTCGATTACTCTGAAAAGAATAAAGAAAAACTTTTCAGAGCAGCATTTAATGCTGCTGTGAATTTCAGAGACACACAGCAGATGTCTGAGCCTTCTCGCCTGGTACATGAGAGATATTCAAATGGAAGGCAACAACATAGTTGATCAAAAGAAAAGGTCACTCCAGAGCAGCTCTATAGTTTCCAAGGTGAAGGTATTTTACAGTACAGCAGTACTTCAGACAAAAAAAGACAAAGGACATACAGTGACATCACCTCCTGGTAGAATTTCAGTTCCTCTTTATTACAACTGTATGATCGCTTGCTTGTTCAAAGATATCAGCAGCTAATTCAGTGAGTAAAATTTTATCATAAGTCATAGGTTCAGATCGTAGCACAGTTTTGAGTCAGCAAAAAAAACCAAAACTGTCTGTTTATTCTGTAAAACACTTAAAGCAAAGGCCCATGGTCTTAAATGAAAACAACATTCAAGATGTTCAATGTTTAAATAAAATCTACAAATTATTCAATACTCTATTGTTAAATTAAAGTGCAATATGAGGCATTATACCTTCTTCCTTTAAACATGGTAATGAATGAAAAAATAGCCTGTGTCCACATCATCAAAACTTGATGATAACTTACAGGCATGAACACGCATCTTGTCTTATCACACATCTGTCATCTTGTTGAACGAGCCACAAAACAAACATTCACTGGGGAAAAGTGCATCGCTAACATCAGTTAGCAGCTAGATAGTTGAACAGCACGTAAACATGTCACTTCGGACCCGTTAGATGCTGGTTTGGTTCTTACTCTTTAAAATCCCCATTAACGACACGCTGTGTGTCCATGACTTGTAGTTACAGCAATTTGTTTACTTTGTCTCCAATGAGACATTAAATTTTGCAAGTAGTCTGTGGTCACATGCGTGCTGAACCCCGGGGGCGATCCGTACAGATCACGGGTCAACTACAATCCATTACAACACTAGTTGTAATAAACCATAGTTTTCCTTTAACGGTGGAGCATAAGTTAAACCTGAGGACAATACTACTATATTTTGGGTACATTATCTTAACCTCAACCTTTATCTTTAAGGATAAGGTGATTTTTCTTAACAAAATCCATTAAAAAAACAAAACCAGCAACTAATTGATCCTACTAAGTATTTCCAGTGTAGCCAAAACCTTATATATGGTATCTTATTCCTCTTCTATTGTTGTCTACAAACTATTAAAAACCAGATAAATGAGCCATGACATGAACATGGGCATTGTAGTTAATGTTGAGTCAATCCCACATACACAGTCCTGTTGCTTTAAATACTCACTACAGCATATTGTTATTCCTGTTTGAATGTTTGCTTAAAAAGAAACTGCGTAACCTTTTTTTTTCTTAAGAATGACACTGTATATTTTAAAGATTTGCATCTTTAATAGGAACCATTGGGCTTGGGGCTGAGTGTCACAGACAGAGTAGGGAAGTCAGAAAGTGTTGGGGGACAGACACATGCATTGTTGGTTTTGGTCTTTTCATAGGATTTGTTGACTATATTAAAAAAATGTAATATTGCCAGACTTATTGTTGAAAACCCAAGCACTATTTCTAATCCTAAAGTCACTCCTTAAAGAAGTAGGAACTGAAGAAAATCCTCAACTACGTACTATGATTTCTATTTCTGAGGACAAACAAAACACAAAATCCTCAAATGGTTCAACTGGTTTTGTCTAAACTTCGCTCTCGCTTGAACCCGTTGGAATGTGAAACATGAAGGTGCCTCTCTCTTCTCCCTCCGTCCGTCAGTTTACGCTCCTCTAGCGCTATGAAGGAGCCTGGCCTCTGACCCGACACAGCACATCGCATCAGACACGCCTTACTGACCTCCATCCACACCTCCCCTCCTTCTTCACATCACAATCTAGACCCTCTCCTTCCATCTTTGCACTGCTTATCATTCTTTTAGTCCTCTTCCTGTTTGTGTCTCCTCTCCCCTGCATCACACTCGCTCCCTCCCCTTCTATGTTAGTCTGGCTATCTGATATTGAGCAGGCCACTGATCAGAGACGGAAATCAGATGCATTAATGTGATAGGATTAGCAGGGGAGGCTGCTGACAGTCGAATGACTTTCCATTAAATAGATTAACTCCTGCTGCTCAGATCCTTAGACCCAGTTTAAATGATGTTTCAAGTGTGTTCAGAGGCACTTAAATTCAAAATGTACATTCAAATGTCAAACTAAAAACCTCTGACACTGATACCTATGTCTGTCTTTTTTAGCTCTTTCTAACCTCACGTTGGGTGAAGGCAGAGGCAGTTAGAGCATCTAAAAGGCTGCAAAAGCTGCTATTAAAATTGCTTAGGTCTTCAGTGTCTGTTGAACGGAGATACAGGGATTCAGCTGTGCTACATCTAGAAGCATCGTCAGCAGTCCTGAATGTTTGTGAAGGGGCCTCCTGCACCCGTCTGAGAGGTATGACGGATATGAGCGCCCTAGTTGTGTGTGAGTGTATGTGTGTGTTTTTTGACTCACCATGAAATGCGGCTGGGTCAGTATCCGTCTGAGTTCTTTAGCTTCGTGGTTCTCTGGGTAGCAGGAGATCTCTTCCAGTACCTGACGCAGAGAGAGAAAAGACAAGAGTTTGGTTTAAGCCACAGTCGGCCCCTTCGTTGCGTCCAAATCCAAACCGTCTCACTAACACACTCACGCCACGGCACCCTACCTGCTGCACCTCGGACAGCGTATGGCGAGTGACCCAACAACCTCACAGACCCTCTCAAAGTTTCCCTGACACCGCCTCCCACATCATCATCACTGCCAACCTGAGACCAACTTTGGACACCACTCAACAAGTCAAGGAATCTGGTCAAGGCTTCGCCCCTCCTCCTCCTGCTCTCTTTTTGGCGTGACTTAGTTTGATGTCAGCTCCAGTTATGTTGCGCCTGACTGGTGAATGTGGCATTGTAGAGGTGAGGTCTCCGTGGAGGGAGGGGTGTGTGTGTGTGTGTGTGTGTGTGTGTGTGTGTGTGTGAACACAGGCCTGAAACCTGCATTGTAAGGTTATCATGGACTCTCTTCCTCGAGTATGCTTGACAGTCAGAGGGGTGTGTGGTGGGTTTTTCACTGTGTACATCCAGGTATTCATTATCTCTAAACTGTAATAATCACATTTACCTGCAATACTCAAGAGCAAATCAAAACCATGTTACAATACGTCTGCAGCTGAGAGACACACACACACACACACACACACACACTCTTCTTTGATTCACTCCAGTAGATACACCATGTTTGATCAAACAGGAAAAGGAAGCTGCTACACATCAGTAACCTTCGTGGGTGTTATCTTGATTTTTTCTCCCCCTCAGTCCAAGCCAACTCCAATAAAACGGGTTAAAAGCCATGCCAGCTTGTTCTGGCTTGCGCTCTACTCATTAGTCTTGTGAACATGGCAGTAGTGTGATGAGGTCTTGGGGCTTACATATTCCAGATGTTTCAAAGCGCCACTTGCTTCATCTTGGGAGGAACTCTTAAGTGGAGGAAGACACAGGAAGACGGGTTATACAGGCTGTTGACTGTCTTTATTAGAGAGAGTCAGTGATGACAGAGGTGAGGGGAGAGCAAAACTCTACCCCTGCCTTTAATCAATGCCAGCCAATTGGAAATGGGCTGTGAATTAGGGGGGGGGGGGGGGGTGAGATTAGTATCTATAGCCAAAGCAGGTAGCTTCACTCACAGGAAAGATGAGTTCTAACACAACACTAACAGAACTCATTCAAATGATAAGATATAAAAGTGTAGAGGTAAAAAAGGTGTATTAGTGCAGTCAGAACAAAGCTTTGTTGAAGTTTGAAGCACCTTATCACTGCTCTGTCAGGCCAGAGTCCACTGGAAGCTGCAGGCTGATTGGTTCAAAGCATTTCAGTGTCAGCCAGAGTGAATCAGTAGAGACAAAGGTAAAGCAGAGGAGGAAGAGGAAAAGGAGGAGGAGGAGGAGGAGGAGGAGGGGGGTAATCCTTAAAGGCACAACCAAGATTAAATGATGAGTTCATTTGAAGTGAAACTGTACTGAAGCAGCCATAATCCAATGTTTGTCAAGCATCTCAGAATCATTCGTGTTAAAAGTTGACTGGGACTAAAAATAGGAATCAGAGTGGAGGTCCCTGCACATCAGGTGATGTGAAAGTGGGAGAACGATCAGCACTTTTCAAGATCGCTTTTTTTTTCACTTGTAGGTCTTAAAATATTTAATGTATACCTAAGATGAAGCCTCCTGCACTCTAAGCAGCAATAATGAAATGATAACTTCTGTTTGTTTTCTCATTAATTAATTACGCTGCATCCTGAGTTCACCTTCTTTTTAAATTTCTTATAAATTAGGACTATAGATTAAATGTGAGCATGCTTTGGCTACAATAATTAATTCTGCGTTGCTGTTGTACTAATATCATGGTCCAAGTTATTTAAATGGTGCTTCAGGACCATTTAGACACGACATTATGGATCATACATCTGTAACCAATCATACATACAGATATTGTATTATGAATTTAATTGTAATGGGTCCTCGTCTATACTTGGAGAAATGATTTAAATTATGAGCTGTAATGACACAGAAACATGGAAATCATCTATTTACTTAAATCACATGATGGAAGAAGAAGCTTCTTGTTACTTACATAAAATGTTTTACGCTCTATATTCCCTCATCTCTCAGAGTGCGAGCACATTTGTCCAATCGTTTGCCATCTGCTGGGAACTCTTGACAAGTGAGGACAACCCTGAGCTCTCCAACACTCTGGAAACTATCATTTGTTTCTTAAGTGAGGAAAGCTGACAGGACAAAATATGCATCGCTTCAAGAATTTTGGGCGGGTCAGGACAAACTTTCTACTCTGAGATGCTTGAAAAATACAGTAAGGCCCTAGTCTGGCTATAAACAGAGTTTAGTGTGCTTCTCATGCTGAAGTGTCTGTGAGGTTTGGTTCTCCGTAGAGACAGCAATAAATTTAATAGAAGATGCAGAAGACATGAAAGTCTCCCACTACAGGACTAAAATGCTGTTTCACTCATCGCACCCACACAGACAGTGTTGCAACTGTCGTGGCTCCATCCATAACTCTTAATCCATCTAGACTGATTTAAGTAGGAAAATGTGAACCACACTTCTTTTGCTCTACAAGCAGACTTCTAGGACTCAGTGTACCAGAACTGTGTTAATTAACCAGATCTCTTTGACATCAACCAAAGCCACATAAAACAGAGCTTGGCTCCCCTAAATGGCTTTCCCTGTCTTAACAGTGCTGGGATTTAAGACGCCAGCCCTCACCCACTGCCTCACTGTTCAGACTATTTAATTGCTCCCTCAACAAAGCACACAATGTAAACACAGCAACATTTTGTGTACCCGCCGGCATGCACAAGCGCACGTAAATACATTCACAATGCACACCACTGATCCACGTTTCCCCCTCATGCACTCCCTCTTCTTTCACACTTCTTGTTAAGCACCAATTCCAGTCTGCAGCCTGCTTGAGTGTTTGAGTACACTGAGAGGTAAACACATAAACCCCAATCCAACAGTGTGTATGTGAATTCAGCATAACCAGGGTGAAACCCCGGAGACCATAATGCAACTCTCTGTAAGAAAACGAAGCCATACTAATAGCCCACAAATACACTGTTGGGGTGTGCGTGTGTCTGCTACATCACGGAGCATTTCTAATGAGGAAGGTCAAGCTAAGAAGCCGGAGATCTTTATTAAAACAGCTCTCTGTAAACAGGCCACTGGGCTCTGGTACAGCTGCACTGACAATGGGCCTGAGTCACAAGAGGTTGGATAAAGAAACAAACAAACCTCAAGAGGTCACTGAAATTTAAGAGGAAGCCCACAGAGGATGCGATAACTGAAAATACATAATTAAATAATCCAGTCTATGTTTTTTTAGTCGGTTGTTAAACCAACCTAGCCAGCACAGTGTCTTAGTGGTTAGTCTGTTGCCTCGAAGCAATTATGTGTGGACTGCTCCTCTGTAGGGTTCATGGACATGTTCTGTCCATGCTGGTGTGTGCTTCTCCCACGTGCTCCAGTTTCACTCCTTTGAATGTGTGTATCTGTTTGAGTGTCAGTCTTTCCACAGACTGTCCAGGATGTTTCACCACCTTCCACTAAGAGCTTGCTGGAATGGGCTCCATCCCCATAAAAACAAGCACATATGGAAGATGGATGGATGGATGAAAGACTAACGTTTTGAACAAAATTTACAGTAGTACTGGATTTACAATTGTGCATTAAGGGATTACTGTAAGAACGCTGTACGCTACGGCGGCTATAGAGACGCCACTTGGAGACCGGAGGAGCTGTGATTGGTCATCTTGTTTTTTTCTCCTACAAGTTTCTGATGCTGTGGAGGTTGTTTGTAGTGAGGACAACATGAAACAAGCTGCAGAAAGATTTCATTAGTAGCCTTCTTCTTTTCAGTAACACACATCTATCAAAGCCGTCTCCACTGCTCGCTGCGATCACAGCTCTCTATAAGTGACAGTGAGTGAATGAACAGAAACACAGGAGTACTCTCCTATTCAATAATGACACAAAGCCAACCTTGACATTGTCGCTCTATATCACAAAGTGAATGAAAAAATGTGCTGCTATAACGTGTGAAATCTGACGCTGAACTATAGTGAATGAACTTCATGAACTTCAGTGTGGCCAACCTATCAGCCCCTTTGCAAGCCAAAATGTAAAAACGTAGCACTATTCACAGGGTTCCCACACCTTCTGAAACATCAAATTCAAGGACTTTTCAAGGACTTTCCAGGCCCAATTCCCTCAAATTCAAGGACCCAACAGGGTATAGTTTGAGACACGGATCAAAGTTAATTACTGTTACAACACAGAATTTTTATAATGAGAACTAGCAGGCTTTACAGAAGCTCACAGACTATGTGGTCTCCTGCCTTCTCTAACACAGAACAGCAAAACAATATTCTGTTCTTGCACTATATATATATATATATATATATATATATATTCATATTCAAGCACTTTCGATGAGCCATGTCTATTTATGTCTACTTTCAAAAACCCGTGGGGACCCAGTCTTCAGCTTTCATATCTAAAGTCAATACAGAAAGTAAAAAAAAAGGACTTTACCAGTGACTCCCATCAACTTTAAAAGAGGAGACTTGCTTATTAAATTGCTCTCTCAGTCCCTAGGGTTAAAACCTGCCTTGTAAACTGACTTTATAAACCTTTGCTTCAAATAAATGAGGTTTTTCTTGTTTCTTCAGCTCAGGAATATCCGGATTTAACATTAATTAAGATCAGGATGTCTTAAGGATTTTCAAGAAACAGACCCTTAAATACAAATATAAGACTCCACTGCCTGCCCCTACTTTTGAAGAACATTTTGACTATTACAATCATTTATTATCTAATAAATATGAAATCTCATTTTGCTGAGGCCACCCTACACACACTTCAAGGACCTCTGGTTGTGCGCGGTTGTGAGAGGCACTTCTTTAAACGAACAGAGCAGGAGAGCAGAATGATCCACAGCAGTGAGCTTTAGTGAGCAAGAGGCCAGAAGGATTAATAAAGCCGAAGCACCGACAGAACTGTGAGGTTAAAGTGTTCAAGAGAAGAGCCAGCAGCTACTGAGCCTGTCATCTTTACAGCATATTAAATTCATTATCGTCACACAGATCACATGAAGACGGACAGGACAGACGTGGAATGGATATGTGCTTATGTTAATGCAGCTGTGTATCTTTTTGCTGTGTGAGTGCATAGAGAGTGTTAGTGTGAATGTGTAGGGAAGAGAAATGTGGTGTGTGTGTGTGTGTGTGTGTTCACCTCTTTGGCTCTCTGCACAGCATCACTGGGGGGGTTTCTGATCTGTGGGGAGGACTTGGTGTTGATCTTATCGTAGAGCTGCAACAACAGATACCAATCAGTCAATCAGCCAGTGAAACTGTCAGCAGAACAACACAGATGACATCTATGAAAGAACAGAGGTCAAGAATTGCATCAGATGAGATGAAGCTAGTCACATCTGCACTTTTTTTCTACTTTTGCTTGTTTTTTGTTGTTGAGTTTGAAAATAGATACCAAGATACCGTTTTGATACTTTACTTTGACAAATTAACTTTTTTAAAAACTTTCTTCTAGACAGATCTTTACCAAAATAAAAAAAAGTCTAAAACTGGATGTCTGTTATGACAACACAAAGATTTATTCTTTTTTTAAAAATGTTTGGGGGCCAAAGCTTTGTAACTGTATGAGGCCAAAAAAATGATAAAAATCATACTTTCTCAACCAAACTGCTCACAGTGAATAACCAAGCAAGGCTATCAGTATATTACCACAAAGGTACATTTTGTAGATAAAAGAATTATTTATTCTGAGGTTCTTTTCCCTCAAAAACTAAATCTGCAAAGTTACTAGTGTTTCTTTGGATTATTAAAAAAACTGGTGAGTCAATAATTTGAAAATATGATGATAAAATACCTTCTGCAGTGCAAACACTCGATAAACAGTTTGTGTTTTAACTTAGAGGAACTCTGAATGATACTCAGCAGCTCATTTTTCTTTAACTACATTCATTGGTTTCACGAGTTCTGTTACTTTTCATTTAATTCAAAATCAGTTAAAAAAAAAAAACAAAAACTACAGAACAAGTAGGCTTATTTATCCCCACTTGTCCTCTGCTCCAGCTCTCTATTTGGGTTACTTTGGCTCTAGACTGTAAATAGCACGTTTTCTGTTTAGTTCTTTTTTTCTCTCAACATCTAAATGTTAACAAAAAGGAACCGTTTTCTCATCTCTCTGACTGAAGGACGACAGACACAAGAGCTCTGTTTATAAAAATCCAAGCTGACTAATAAACTGCACTGACAACACCAGCTTGTATGGGCCTAGTCAGAGACGAATGTGGGAGTAAGAGATTGTATGTTTGTAGACAAAATGGCTGTGAAACACAGTCTAAACAAAGGCACCAGCTGTATGCTGAATTCAAAGCAGAGGGTGGCTTTTTTTAAACAAAAGACAGATGAACGCGGTTATCTAAAACAACTATTGTCATATTGTAAAAAAAAAAAAACAAACAAAAAAAACATGTGATGTTTGATGAGCAAGTTGTCTGGTGTACTTTTCATTTAACTGGCTGTACAGTACAAAAGCAGGGGACCTTGCATAACACACACAGAGACAGACACAGAGGGTCACAGACAAACAGTGCTTTTGTACCAGACAGTTCAATGCAACCATGAGACCCAACACTCTTCTGTTTTCCCTCTCACAGTAGCGGCATCACCAGACATGTGATGACGGACACGCTAAACAAACAGCGGACACAACAACAGCAACATTAACCTCAAAAATACTTTATGATCACCATTCGTTTTGTGAATTAGAGTGTTATAATTCACAAAACATATATGGAAAAGGGGGTTTCTGGCACTGTTAGACGCTTTTTTTTGAAGCTTAGGCATGGCATGTGGCATTTTGAAATGTAGAACTACACACGCATTCAACATGTTTTGTAATACACAACTCAAAGCATGTGAAATTACGTTGTGAAATTAGGGACTCCAAGGTGGCGTCTAAGCAAGTTGGTGCGCTTTGAATATCTGACACCAGCAGAACAAAAAAAAAAGAGTCCTGGGAATGATGACGCACACCACGCACATGTCTCAAGTGTGCATGTGTATCCTCCTTCATGAACAAACGCAACATGCTCCTCGGGAAATCCTTATACGACTACCAAAATAAACTAGAAAGCTTGAGGCCTGAATCGTACTCAGTGTGACTGAGCACGTGCCGTCCCACATGCTTTCTGCAGCCACCGAGCGTACGTACGTGCTGCGCTCTTGTTCTTGTGCTTTCAAGGGGAGAGTTGTCAACATCTTTTTTGTCTTTGTGAGTGCTGAACAAACTTGAGCTGACCTCTTAACTTAATAAAGGAAAATATTTGCAGTTAGGAAATACATACCTCATGCTGAGAAGCAGGTAAGAACAAAGCACTGTGTCGCGTGCACAAACGCAGATTACAATGTTTTCAATATCACATGATGACATTTTGCCTTTGTGGCCTTGTCTGCGTGTGCCAACTGCCACAAGAAGCATGTAGCACTTCATATTTTTAGATGAAGAACAGCGTGATGTCTTATTTCCTATTAGTGACAAGTAAACAGACACAATTTCCTTGAGGCCAACTTATTACCCTGCCTCCACTGACTATGAAGTCAAAGGAGCTTCGGAAACTAGCATATGAGAAGAAAAAAAAAAAACAAATTCACTTGACTCAAACACCTCATTATACTTGTCAAATGCCAAGAACACACACAGGGGGTTCCCTGGCTGACTTCAAATTAGCTTGAGGCATCTCTTGATAAAACACTCTTCTGCAAACACATCAGAAGGAAAAACAGGAAGAAAACACACTCACCCAGGAGAAGGTAAGTGGTTTGTCAGACAAACGCAGCCAACAGAGTGCAAATGTTACGCAAGTTATCTTAGCCGGACGGCTCCATCCTTTCAGTGTCCACTAGATTTCTGGTTTCCTCCGGCCTCTGTGTATCTCAGTGGAGTGGAAGCGACTTTCACTTGCACAGATATTGATGGAGGCTGTGCTTATTATGAATGGCACTAAGGCTTCATAATAGGAGCCATTGTTTCTTCACGGTCTGAGGCTGGGCGACGCTTCTCCGTCCCTTTCTGCCTCCCCCTCCTCTAAGAGCAGTGCTGAGCAGGGGTGTGAAACTGAGGCTGAAAGGGAGATATCTGCAGCCCCAGGCTCCCACTGACACCGCTGCACACAAACACTTGGCAGATCCTCTAAACTCCTGCAACCCACTTCATCCTATTTGGCCTCCAGCAACGGGGACAGTCTTTAACACAACACGCACACGCACACTTCTCTCTCGTCTCTCTTTAGTAATCCCTTTCCCTCGCTAGCTCTACCCATGTACAAGTAGCTCCCTCAAATGTTCTAACTCCAGCCTCCTACAGCCAATTTACTTCTTAGAATGAAAAATAGATTTTTGACCAGACGATTGGCCTCTTCATTGAAGTAGAGAACAGTGATTCAAGCCCCCGTCTTGCAGTAGCTTATCAATATTGAGATGAACTTATGTTTGCAAGACCATAAGTTGAAATCACACAGTCAGCTCTGAACAGGACAATGTGGGAAGTGAAACAACTCATCTCCCCCTCTTTAACAACTTACTAATGCTTTTAACCAACTTCTCCAGAGATGCCGCTCACACTGTAGGTGTCAATATGTTGAATCAATGTATATGTATAGTTTTTTTATAGACTGATTTGATATGAGAAGAATCTCCTCAACAACTTCAAACTGTCTCTTTCACAGTGTTTCATAGTTGGATTTATTTTCTTTGTGCATAAGAGATGAAGATGGAGACAATAAATAATTACACTAATTGTAGAGGGCAGAACAAGAAGCGCATTTCTCGCTCTCTGTACATGTTTTAGACCTTGTGCTGCTGTGGCTTTTATGTTTTCAGTTCAGACTTGTGCAGTGTTGAAAGTGATACGGAAATGTTACTAGGCAAGATTGCCGTTGAGACATTGCGAAAATAGGTGCATGTGCACAAGTTAATTAATCAAAATGATCGTTATATATGCGCTTTAGATTGATATTACAAAGTTTTATGTGCAGACTGCAAAAAAACCCTCACACAAACAATGAAATGAAACCTAAACGAACAATGTTTCATTAGTTGATTCAGTCTTTCACCTTAATTTTCCATCTCCACATTATTACTGCCTTATCATATCACCCTGGGATCACTCTAGAACAGCCTGTGTACACCTGGTCTGTAGTATGTGCACATTTCCACTGCACATTAATCGTTATAAACACCACTTAAGGTGTGGGAAATGCAGGTTTTAGCGTGCTCCTGGTGTGCTATTCTGTTGCTTTGAGCTCAAGCAGAAGAGATGAAGCAATATTCTGTTTATGTGTTTTATCTTTCATCATCCTCTGTGGTTGCCAACCAACATGTTCACTCTATGGTGAATTGATCTGGACCAATCAGTCTGAACCTGTGACATTACCATACCACCATGCATCACAGGTCTGTGAGTTACTCTGCAGAGTATCTTGGGGACGAGAATGGATCAGGGGAAAGACAGAGGAAGCTCTTTCATATCCAGAGCTCAGCTGCTAGTTACCCGTAATTATCCAACATGTTCCCAGAATGTCACACATAAACAAAGTTAGTGTGGTTATTTTGCAGCAAACCCAATACTGTGTACACATTTTTTTAATTAAGGAAAACCACAAGTTTCAAGATCGGTTTTCAAATCAGCGGATACAGATAAAAGAGGTACATCTGTTCATATGTTTGTGCCTGTAGAGACCCAGTTTATACCACAACACCTTGCCTCGCTGCCTCATACCGCTCCTCCCACTGTTGCATCATGTGCATTAAACACAAAAATACCAAAAGGAAGAGTGAAAAGCATTTTGAGGAAGTAGTCTGTCTAGTCTGTGTCCTATGTTTGTTAACAGGTTGGTACTACTAATGATTCATAAAAAGGTGTATAATTTCTGGTGTGCTTACTTGTGTTGGTGTTTAAGTGTGACACTTACGTCGAGCAGTGTGTGTAGATGTTGGTCCTGGAAAACACTGTGGAGGAAATCTAGATCCTTTTCACTGCAGTCTGTCAAAGCATGGATCTCTTCTAAACTGTCCAACACCTGAGACACCGCTCCTGCAACACACACACGGACGCGCGCACACACGGACGCGCGCACGCGCACACACACACACACACACACACACACACACACACACACACACACACACACACACACACACACACACACACACACACACACACACACACACACACACACACACACACACACACACACACAATGGTCCATCAGTCACCTCAAGGTTCACTGGATGCCTCTGTGATGAGCATGCAGCTCACTTCCTTTAACTGATGTGAGCAATAAAGTCAAGCTACAAAAAAAAAACAAAACAGAGACAACGTTCGGATGTTGCAAAACTGACTTAACAGCTACAGACTGTTAAGAGTAAAGTAACTCTTATCACAACACACAAATGACCAACAGATACCTACGTTCTGCTGCTAGTAGTCCTAGCAGGTGGGAAGCATTAATAGAAACAGACAAACAAGTAAACAGATTGACACTTTGCGAATGAACACAGGTGTTAATATCAATGTTAAAGCAGTTAAAAGCAAGTATATCACAAGTGGATAGTTCACTTAATAGTACACATATTGCTGGACTGACAGAAACAGAAATGTGCTCGGTAGTGCTTTCCAGTTTCAGCTGGTGTTAGCACTCTCTCTGCATGCAAAATGTCCCACACAAAAGGATAAATACATCTTAAATCTTTGAGGTTCTGCCTTTACAGCATCTATTGACCTGCATAATGAGATAAAATATCAAATTGGAGAGGCGAACATGGGGCTGTATTTCCTTATTTTTATAGTAAATGTGCTCAAACATTCAGCAGCTTTGTGTACAGTTTGTATGTCGTGTCTCTGGAATATAGTTGGGTTGCGTTAATAACAAACATTGCAGGGCATTACAGAGAAAGCAGAACTTCAAAAAACAAGCAGAGATCAAACCAGACTGTTTTAAGCGTGTGAGTGTGTGTCTTTGTGCTTACCTGAGGACGTGGGGTCATCAGAGAAGTCATGGAGTTCCTCAGGGGGGTCTCCATAGAAGGAGTTAAACTTGTGACTGGACACTGCAGCCAGCACAGCCCCCTGAAACACAACCACAGCAGCGTGTATGTTGTAAGCCTTATATGTTACAAAACTGAGATAATGCATGCATGCCAGTATGCATATATATGCAAACCTTGAGCTTCCTCCTGGCATTGAATTTTCTCAGCTGTTCAACAGTCTCTGGCAGGTGGATTTTGTAGGCATAGCGGTCCCTCTCCTTGGAAAACCAAAAAAGAAAACACTCTTAATAAGAGGGAAATTAAACTTCATTGTGTTTTTTATCACTGGGTGTTTTCTGATACATCTTGTAAACAGTACTCTTTAAGCTGATATGTACTGATATGTAGTAAGGGGCTTCCAGTGGTTACCCCTAAACAAGCATGAAACCTGTCCAGGCCAACGACTCGTGTGTTTATTTGAGATCATGGCTCTATTCCAGCTCAATACAACAAGATTTATGTGCTAAAGCTGAGTTATATCTAAAAAAATAACATTAACACACAAAAGATACAAAGGTTTTTTGATCAGAACAATAATTTATACTAACTGTTAAGATTACACAGAGCAGTACAGACAAAACAAAAAAAAAATCCATCACTAAACATTATTAAGATCGTGTTTTAATCAACAGTAAAATTAGCTTCATGCCACTGCTGCTGTGGTATTGTCAGTGTGTCAGAAAGCTGCTGCAGCAGCTTTGTGACGTGGCAATGTTGCAAAACGCATTGCCACACACAGATAAAAATCATTTGCGGATGTAAATGAAGCACTTCAGTTGATGGGACATAACCTTAATTAAATATATTAAGAAGAAAATAGGAATAAGAGTTAAGAATACATTGTGCATGGGTGCAAGGGTTTGTGTGATACTGTAAGTGTGAGTACTGTACTTGCTGTGGCGCCGCACTCAGATATTTGTGGTATATAATCAGGAACAAGAAATCCCCTTCTAAACCTACTTTTCCTACAATCACAATGGGGACAAATTAGTAGTTGTAAGATTAGTAACGGACTAATATGTGGAATTGTAACCATCGATGCAAACACAAACGTAATAAAAACCAAGGGTCTTTTTAGTTTGTGAGACCTCCCAAAAGTCATAAAATTGTCATACTGACTTGTTAAATCAGATCTGGCAGAGAAAATGAGAAGACTGAACACCATGACCGTGACATTAAAGTGTTACTGACTGCTCTGCTGTACCTTGAGCCAAGGGTGGTTGAGTGCCTCATAGACTGTGATCCTCTCAGCAGGGTCCAGCATCAGCATGCGCCTCACCAGATCCTTGGCGCTCTCTGAAATTTGGCTCCACTGGCGCGGATTCATCTACACACACACAAAAAATAAAGTTAAAAATACACAGCAAGTTTCTGAGCCTGTGGCCCAAACAGAAGTATTCCCATTTGGACTGGATTTATTTCTCTAGGGGAAGTAGGGTAATTTTAACATTACCTGCAGTGATTTTAATCCAGTCTGGAGTGCGTAGCTTTTCACCACCACCCCAGTAATAACTACAGCTGCAATTACCTACTGTTTTTCATTAAAAAAAATGTTTTTGCTAATCTGATATATGGAAACATGTCAACACCAACATAAAAGCCTACTTGGGAATCAATATGATAAAACCATCAGGAGAGCAAGACCCCATAAAAGTTCATCAAAAGGACTGTTGTAATGTCAGCTACAGGTAGGTACTGGTACCGTTTTAAGCCTATATTTGTTTGTCATTAAAAGTATGCCTGGCTATTTAACTATTAGCAGTTCATGTTTGCAATGTACCCATGGATGTACTGACAACTATCACTGGATTACTGATGATTCTCAGTTCTGAAGCATCTTTTTTTCCTCCGATTATATGATGCACTGAAATAGAATCTAAACTGCTCTAATTACAGTAAGAGATAGTAGACAAGTTATTATCTAAAACACAGTAAAACAGTCTCATTAAGCTGGAAATCAAACTGCAAATCTTGGTGCCATCAGGTTATACAAACACTTTGGAGGTGGGCCATTCATTGTGAATTAATCACTGAATGTGTAGGCTTAAAGAACTCTTGTTTGAGACTTCTCTCCAAATTAGCTTTTGTTTGAATGAAGGGCTTACAGCTGTGAATCAGAAAATGTGCCCATATCACAGAAAGCAACCACGACTGCTGGCAGTGATTCATGTCTGTAGGGCAGCTCCAGCATTTGCCTCTAAATGACATCATCACTTCAGTCTATGTGGCTGCTGTTCAGCTTAACAAGAGTCTCATTCAAATTAAAAAACTGAGCTGTACAGAAATAATATGAAAACAATGTGTGTCGCTTAGGGTGGGTAGTGTTGTCTTTGATGGGCGCATGAAACCACACATTTGAAACTTTTTGTGCACTCCAAGACTGAAGAAGGTTCTTTAAATACACTCCTGACCTTGTATTTGCCCTTGCAGATGGCTTCAAACAGGCGCTCTTTGGTGCCATAGAAAGGCAGACATCCTGACAGGAGGATGAAGAGGATGACTCCACAGCCCCACACGTCCACAGGCTTACCGTACGGCTCTCTCTTCACCACTTCGGGGGCCATGAAGTGGGGAGTTCCTACCCGACCTAAGGTTACAAAGAAAGAGTGGTGTGAGCGCATCACTTATGAAGTTAGTTAATGACAGTGTATAATTAAAATTAAGACTGATCACAACAGAGACACGCGCATGTGGACATAAAAGAACAAATACACATGCAACACCACACATGCAAATGTTCCTAATGGGACTTCTTTAATAATTGTTTTTTTTACGCTCTCTAAACTAGAAAAGGGAACTGTTTTCAGATTCTACTTCCCCATTTGAGACCTGCAACGATGCTTTCTATTCCTACTTTCTTTAGGTTGAAAGTTTACCCCCTGCAAATAAAATATACGTTATGATTGCTTAGCTATTTGTTTCTTGTTATGAATATGTGGTGAATGGAAAGAGGAAACACATTTTATCTGTGGGCTTGTTTCCTACTTTTGATGAAAGCTTTTTCCTGTTTTTGAATTTTGAGTCAGTTTAGATTTCTCAGTTCTTATTATAACCCTGGCATTAAACTTAAAATAACACTAAGTTACATTTTTACTAATCTATATATATATATATATATATATATATATATATATATATATATATATATATATATATATATATATATATACCTTGTTGTGTTTGTTTCACTTATGTAGTTGTTTGGTCAAAATCTCAATTTCCAAAAAGAAAAAAATTCTTCAGTGGGAGTGATGTTTTGGCACTGACTGACGATGTTGGTACTGTAATTAGGTATCTGTGTGGGCATACACTAAAATAGTTATATCCCAACACCCTTTATGTTACCCCATGTCGTGATTCAAATCACAGGGTAACACATGGGCTGGGATGGGAGTGTTTATGGTGGTGTTTACTGTACCTCCTGCCACCAGTCCCGACTCTCCGAGCTGGATGGCTACTCCGAACCCCCCTAACTTCACTGGAGCCGAGTTCTCTTTGGACGCCAGCAGCACACAGTGAGGCTGAGAGAGAGAGAGAGAGAGAGAGAGAGAGAAGGGAGACTCATAATCTAATGGTTGTATTTTCCTAATTAAAGAGCAACACCCTCCTATAAAAAAAAAAAAATCATATGTGCAAGGCACACCCAAACCATCACCCACCACAGCCACACACAAAAAACCACCAGTGTAGGAAGCTCAAAGGGGAAGAACAAGCAGGTTTTGCTTCAGTATTTTTAATAGAATGTCAGTTTATTTTAGTCAAAATTAAGTAATTTCATATAATTTCTTTATGTTGTGTTTCTACCCAAGATGTCTCCAGCTTGACATAACAGAATCAGAAATACAAAAATTGCTCTAGGAAATGAATAAACAAATTAAATCATGTCAGACACGCTTATGAGAGGAGAAGGTCTTAAAGAGTTGCATGGATCAATAATTACTTTCAGATATTCAAGTAACTCAACCATGACTGCTCTGCTTTCCTTAAAAGTTTCAGACAAAGTAGCTTCTCACATCCTCTTCACTGCTTTGGGCTCATAGCTCATTTCATAGACAGTAGTTGCGGTTAGTTTCTCATGTCATGCCCGAGTACATGCATGGTTGCATATGCGCCTGTGTGTACATACATTTATATTAACACCTCAAGGCCCTCTCAGTAGCTGTTCTGGAGATTTTGATTATATTACATGATCTTCAACAGCCAGTTGTCATACTGTTATCACATTTTTCTGAGCACTTCAAGGACTTGTTGTCCAAGTTGACATAAAACTTTTTTTTTCAAGGTCAAGAATGAACTTTCACTAACAGCGTTGGAACAAGGTCATCTTTCTTATTTTTCTTCCACTCGTATGTGCAATGAAAAGAGTATAAATGGCCACGCCTGAGTATTATTTTTTTGGGTTTCACAAAAATAATACTCAGTTTTGAAACCTTCACTTAAGAGAAGATTTATTTTCTAGGCTGAATAATTAACTCCATGTCTAAATCAGATTCTGTGTATGGTATGCACAGCACTGACTGTTAATAATACCTCTGCTCTGACCCAAGCTGTCATAATGTGATGGCATGATTAACATTCAAGAGCAGGTATATGATTCCCCTGACCTGTGCCTACAAATTTGGCTAGAGAGGTTGACAGCAGTCTAATGTCTCTTGGGTGGCAATTTAAACCTGACCTTGCTTTACTCTAAAGGCATTGCTTTAATTATTGTGAGGACATACAGTGGTATTTTGGGAGCCTTTTTTCATTCACGGTTGGCTACACTCAGCAGATACCTCCATATTATAATTAGAACCTAAAGTGGAAAGCATATTGTATATATACAAATTGACCATGATCTGTGATTCCACGCTTGCCCTCATGTATGTAATCTGAAAGTCTGCACTGAGCCCTGCCCTGTCTTTCTCTCTATCTCAGTCTGACTTCTGCATATTGGTTGCAAGGAAAGAGGGGGTTGACCACAGCTTGAAGTTTTCCCGTGTAACACCACCACATTCTGCACTTCAGCATTTCTCGGTCTACTTTCGACAGCGCAGCTGGGGAGGGCAAGCCTCTCATAACTGCAGAGATAATGGACAGAGAGGGATTCGTTTTCATTTGAACTTCTAATATTTAGTCACTGAAAGATGGGCGACAGCGGAAGGTTGAATCCAAAATAACAGAGGGAAAGGATCTTGAACTATATGTGCTTATTCAAGAAAGCAGTGTGGTCTTTCCTACAGATTCAACTCAAGGGAATATACTGGAGTGATAGAGTCTGAGAGGAATAGAAAAAGGAGTGCAAATACCGCAAGTGAGCCACTACTCCCCAGAACGGAGTGTGCGCATGTTTGTGAGGTTCATTCTTTTCTGCCACACAGGCATAAACACAAAGAAAGCAGACCGAAAAAGATTTGTTATGGACTTTAATGACTAGGTGAGTATTTTGACAAGTTCCTCTTTGAAATATTAACATCTTTTAGTTTGTTACATTGAGTGCAGATAAGGGTTATGTGCTGTGAGCAAAGCAAGCTCCTGACTCTTACTGCTATTTCAAATACTGATCTTTTGATACCATCTGACTGAGTGTGTACCTTTGGCTTTTTAACTGTTTGGTGCTTTGTAAAAAGTACAACAAATCATGGGTTTTTCGCTAACCCCTCTCTATCAGATGACCTATAGAGAAAGAGACAGTTAAGATCTGTTAACCTGCAAGAGTTATCACTGTTGCTCCTTCTGGGGCTTTCCAAGGCCTGGTGGTATGGTGGTCAGCTGGAGTTAGATGTGATTACTGAGGGAAGGATTAATGCCGATTAGGGCTTATCCATACAGTTGGAGCCCTGCCATCACACAGACCTGCACTAATGAGAGTCCAAAACTTTCCAGAGGATAAAAAAAACTCCCAAACTACATTAGAGTTAAGTCCAATATATTTCACCGATTTTTACTTCCCTTTGGCAGGGCCGAGGATCACCACCATGACAAAAAACACCTCTGCCACAACTGTCTTCCAGACTCTGCCTTCCATTTCCCCTTTTCTCATCACCACAAAGACCAGCGGGATGAACCTGACCTTGACCCTAGGCCCACAACTAACTTGTGAGGATTACAGCGCACTGCAGAGCCTGTTGGCGGTGATCTATTCTATAATCTTCGTCTTTGGACTAGTTGGAAACCTGGTAGCTCTGTGGGTTTTCTTCTGTCTTCACTCAAAAAAGAACTCTGTGCGGGTGTTTCTCATCAACATAGCTTTCGCAGACCTGCTGTTGGTGGTATGTCTGCCATTCAGGATACACTATCACAGCCAAGGTAACATTTGGAAACTGGGTCCCACCTTGTGTAAAGTAGTGGGCAACCTCTTCTACATGAACATGTATATCAGTATCACGCTGCTAGGGTTGATCAGCGTGGATCGCTACCTGAAGCTCCATCGTGGAGCACGGATGCAGCATAGACTGCGGTCCACATGGTGGAGCAATGCCATCTGTGCAGTCATCTGGATTGTGGCCTTTGCCTTGATGTTTATATTGCTGATGTCAAGGAATCACTCACAGACGAACAAGTTGGTGACAAAATTTCACACTTTCTTACCAATTTATCTTTGTGTTTCAGTTAAAAATCCCAGCATGTGTGATATTAGCAGAATGAGTTAATATTACTTGTTTGGTGTTTTCAGGTGTTTCCACTACAGGCAACTCCTTGACGCAAAGTGGAAAGCATACATCAACATCTTTCTGCTGGTTATCTTTTGGCTTGTATTCTTCTCTCTGGTGGTGTCCTATGGGAAGATCGCCCTCAAGCTTCTGAGACAATCACAAGAGAAACCAGACCTGCCCAATGCTCCACGTTACACTCGAACTGCCTGGAAATCCTTCTTCATCCTCTTTCTCTTCACTGTCTGTTTTGTCCCCTATCACATGGTCAGAGTGTTCTACATAAAAACACAGATCACACCCACTTCGTGTTTCTGGAGGGGTGTGGCTGATAAAGCCAATGAGGTAGTTTTGCTGTTTTCTGCTTTCAACAGCTGCCTGGATCCTGTCATGTACTTTTTGTTGTCCTCTTCAGTGAGGAAGGAGGTACTGCACTTGGTGAGCAATCTGTTTTGTTTGCGAGATGTTGCTGGAGTCAGCACGAGCAGCTCCAGTGTTGAGCTGGAAGATAGGCCTGGGAGGACTGACAAAGGACTGGCAAACATCAGTGTCATCAGCAATTTGAAGGACACGACAAGTAATGATTTTCAGTGTTAACATGATGATCTTCTGACTATTTGCCAATGCCACCACAAAAGCTGAAGCAGCCCACAATCAGCCCACCACCAGTGAAAAAACTTTTTGCAGCAGCATCAGCTTCAAGGTTTGATTAAACAATGTTTATGATATTAGCTAAATTTGTATACTAATTGTGTAATTTTGTTAAACCTTGATATATTAATTGTCAAAATGCTAACCATTGAGATACAGTGCAACCCACACAATAAAAACGTATAACAATTATTTTCATTATCAATTCATCGTTTTTTTTGATGAATCGACTTACACCTACAATGAAATGTTTAGCAGGTATAATGTTAGCATGCTAGCATTTTCTCATTAGCACTAAACACAAAGTACAGCTGATGCTGGTGGGAATGTCACTAGTTTTGCAGGTATTGGGTCATAAACCAAAGTATTGGACACATTGAAACTTTGACCTGAGCAATAGATGAACAGTTAAGGGATAAGTGATAACATTTCATCCTGAAGGGAACATTGTCTGTCTGTACCAAATGCCATGGCAATCCATCCAATGGTTGTTGAGATATTTCAGTCTGGACCAAAGTGGTGGACCAACCGACAGACAGACCAACATTAGAGCCATGCTGCTAGCATAGCTAAAGATGTTTACTTCAGTTATCCAGAGCTCAGGGTGATGTCTTTACATTGCTTGTTTTGTCCAACCAACAGTCAGTAATGTTGATGCAAAACAGAGAAAAGTTGCAAATGATCACATTTGAGAAATTGGAGCCAAAGAAAGTTTAGTGTTTTTGCAAGACTTAAACTATTAATGCATTATCAAAATTGTTGACTATTAATTATTTCTGTTGATCGGCTGATTGATTAATCAAATAATCATTTCAGGGCAAGAAACCCTGAATTCGACCAAAGATATTTTGTGTGGTCAAGCAACAGTTCTTACTGTATTAATCAGGTCCAACTCTCTTTTTTTAAACTTAATTTTAGCTATATTATTTAAATCTGTGGTACTGCTGAAATAAAAAAAAAACAATGGACCAATGTGTAAACCTACAAACAGTAAGTGTGCCATAACTCATTAAGCAAATACAATGTTGAATGGCTCACATTGTATTTGCTTAATCAAAATGAAAGGAAAGAAGATGACACCTTTGCAGACTACATTAAAGCATGTTATTTGATTACAAATTGTGATAATGATCACAAGCTTCTAGAGAACCCAGAGGACCTTTCACAGAGTTGAAAACATGAGGCTTTACTGATAAAATGCCACTCCATGCAAATGTCAGAGCCTTTTTTGGTGTGTAAAATTCAGGCTTTCCCACTGAGGTCTGTGTCTCTGGACTCAACATCTTGATGTCATTTACTTGTTTTCAAAGTATATAACAGTGTGCTGAGTCAGTTTTTTTTTGTTTTTGATAAGAATTGAAATAGTTGTGTGTCAATGAATACAGGTTCCATAGTATGATGAGAAGAGAGAAATGTTAGCCTTTGATGACACACCCAACTCTCTGCTGCTCAACTATAACTAGAACAGCAGCACCACCCTAAGGCAGAATAGATACAGTGTTAAGAATATTCAGCTGATCTAGACCACAGGGAAAGACGAAGGACTTTGGTTGTGACGCAAAGAGAAACTCAAATGGAGAACATGGTCTTAAAGTAGAAAGAGAAAGATGGAAACTCTAAATGCTATATGTGAGGAAATAAAGAGTAAAAAAAAAGTTAGTCAAGTTGGGAAGAATCACTGAACAACATTTGAATATGCATTACATTTGCAAAAAAACAAATCTAACCTTGAAAGCAGCATGTGTGTATGATGAGGAAGAAACATAGAATATGTCAGAATACCCCACCCACAAACAAGGAGTCTGCTCTGAAATGTTCATTGTAAACCTCTTGTTCGATTAGAAGGAAGTTATAGAAAAGCTTCACACCGAGTCTGCTGTTCTTACCTTCACCTGTGAATATTTAACCTGGAGTGCTGCTGTTGTTGATTTATTTTTTGGATGATCTCGTCAGAGGTCCCGTTAGTGGTATGTATAAAGCAAATCTATCTATTAATTTTTTTTACTTATAATATCACTGAAATAGGCACCTTTTATTGTGTCTAATCTTTAACATTGACTGAGATGAAAGTTAGGAGTTAAAACATTAAAATATTATTTTATATTACACAGATTTGGTAGACTTGTGTCTAAAGAGAGTTATATTTTTTATTTCCATATAAATATGAATGAGGAGAAATCTGGGGTTTGGTGTCTTGCTCAAGGACACTTTGACATATGATTAGGAAGAGTCTGGGATTCTGCCACCTGACCTTTTTATTATATTTAAATTAATATCATGAAAATAAAATTTAAAAAATTGTAAAAAAAAAAAAATTGTAAAAACTCAAACGGAGGTAAAACACTGAATTCTAAATTTCTGAAGTTTCCAGTTTCTTCTCATCATTATGTTTATGTGCAGTGTAAAACAAGAATTAATTTTAGGCAATACATTTTGGGGAATTTTGAAAATAAAATGCTCATGCTGTACATCATCTATTTCACTTTTGAAAGATTAGATCAAAACTCAAACCAACACACAAAAGAAATAATCCACCAAAAATAAATCTTGTAACCCGCAATGGAAATGTTATTAATATCAAGCAAGAACTTTTCAGTTGTTGACAGGAGGAAGGTGCCTGAACACATAAAAACTGATCATCTCAACCATCTTGTAGGATGGCAGATTTGGTCCTCCTTCCTCTCTCTCTAACCTTTCACTTATCCCTTTCCCGCTTTTGTGCTCTTACAGATTAAATGGAGTATACACCTCACACGTCTTCACCAGATAACACTTCCTTCTGGCCTTCTGCCCCGCTGTCTCTCCCCTCCTCTGTTGTCTCCCTCTGCACCACCTCTGCCACACTCTTCTTCCTTCCTTTTGTTTATGCACTCCTCTTCCTCACCGCTCTCCCGGGCAATGCGCTGTCTTTGTGGGTGTTTCTGCGGTGCATCTCCACCATATCCCCCACCCACATTTATCTGTCCCACCTGAGTATCTCCAACCTGATTCTGTCCCTCACCGCGCCCTTCCTTGCAGCCTACTATGCCTGGGGCTCAGTCTGGACACTGAGTGGCATCCTGTGTCAGCTAGTCCTGCACGGCATCACCCCGGTGCTCCACATTAACATCTACATAAGCCTCATGATTCTCACGTGGGTGGCCCTCAGCCGCTTTGCGGCCCTCATCCAGCACACCCACGCTTCCAGGCCGAGCTCCTGCACAACCCTGCTGCCACGCGGTTTCTTCACCCGTCTCACAAGGGCCTCCTTTGCCAGCAGGGTGTGTGCCACAGTGTGGGTGGTGGCAGCAGGCTGCACTGTGCCAGTTTCAATTTACTACTCAGTGAACGAAGCTATGAGAGTCAGTGTTGTGGCAGTGGATGGAGAAACTGCGGTGGGGGTGTGTTACAACCCAGCAGTGGAAATAGGGGGCAGTCTGTCTGCAGCTTTCAGTGTGGCTGTCATAACCGTGTTCTTTGTGTGTTACCTGCTGGTGCTGCTGACCTACATGACAGTGCTGACGCATATCAGACGCTCACGCTACAGCACAAACGTCACCACCTCCCAGAGCCTGCTGGGTAGGGTGCTCCGAAACATCGTGGTCATCCAGGTGGCTATGAGTTACATTCTATAACAACATTGTTTTGTCAAATTTGTAGTTAGTTTATTGCATTTGCAAACATAATGAGTCAAACATAAATCCAATTCATAAAACTAATATCATCTATATTTCACTTTGGTTTCCATAATGATAACAAGTCTTTTTCATAACTCCTCCCAGCTTGTTCTTTCAGTGTGCCTGCTGCCTTACCACATCTTCAAACCCATCTTCATTTCTCTGGCCCATGATCAGCCAACACACTCACCTGGCCGCAACATCAGCAACCACTGTCATCCGCTCTCCACCCTCATCGAGGTGACAACATTTCACCTTCTTAAGTCAAGCATACGCCACAGTAGACAATGTTGCTATATTTTTTCTATAGTGTGCCATTACGTCCAGACTAGTCCATCATAAAAAAGTATAATGATGAAGAAGATTGTTTTCTTCTCCTCTTCCTCTAGCTGAAGAACTGCCTGTTACTTCTGGCTGCACTGAGAGGTTCAACTGACCCTGTGATGTACTTCCTGTTAGACAAGACCTTCCGCCAACAAACCCTCAGACTTTTAAGGTGCAACTGGAACAAGCCTGAAAGCAGACAACAATGTTGGTCAGTTACAGGAAGTGTCAATCAGAACACTGGACAGTTGGAGGATGGAAATGTGGCTACTTCTACTGTAAAAATTCAAGCCATGTGTTTGTAGCAGGCACACTTTTCTCCTAAAAGAAGACTGATGTCTGATGATTTGGGGACTTTTGTTGCACATCACTCCTCTCTTTCACCATGTCATTAAAAAAAAAGGAAAAAAGTATCTTAAAAGACTTTCAATGTGACAATGTCATTTTTCAAGTATACATGGAAATGTTTGTAGAGCACCCCTCGTGCAATCTCAGGCTATAAATATTTGATATCCATGTGTCATAAACCTTGTTCAGTAATTGTGTATAAATTATTGAGCAGCGAGTACACACTGGTGTTTGTGCACAAGGTGTGTGAGACCATATTGGGAGTTTTCAAGAAGACAGTGTTCTGTGAAGTGTGTCCCCTGCAGATGTGTGTCTCCTGAGGGGCCTGAGCTTTTCAGACTGAAACAGACAGACGAGCGAATCAGACACCCTACAGCGAGTCTCCACACACACACACACACACACACACACAGGCTGGGGGAAAATACACAGCACACCTAAAGAAATGGAGGCAGGAAAAAAAAAAAATCATACTGAGTGGGGGAGATGGAAGAAAGAAGAGAGGAGTGATAATGTGCTGAACTGTGGGCTGCTGTTTGAGTCTTTTGCTGCCTGTGATAAACTATTACTAACAGGGTCTCTGACATGGTGTTAAAAGTGAGGTGAACTTCTATAAAAGAATTTCTATTTTCTGCTTTGATATGAGCTTAGCAAATGACACATCGTGATAAAACTCGTCCTTTTACCTTTTATAATAATGGCAGACTAACAACTTATTAATAAATGTTAATTTCTGTACTAATAATGGATTGAAAATTACATTTAAATTCATGGATACAGACCTGAAAATGATAAGTAACATATTTACATCTTTAACCAAATATCAATTCTTATATCGAGAGCACTGTCTTTTACTGCCTTTGATTAATGATCAATTTTAGCATATTTTAAGGAGAATATTATATCTTTTACATTGTCACCTGTAAATCAAAAACTGAACTTA
Organism: Scomberomorus guttatus; assembly: GCA_038419695.1. NCBI lineage: Eukaryota > Metazoa > Chordata > Actinopteri > Scombriformes > Scombridae > Scomberomorus > Scomberomorus guttatus. The sequence goes on along the minus strand of CM076456.1, from coordinate 9,541,802 downwards.
AGTTAACAACAAGGGGACATGTGCCTCTGTCTAGAAAAGTAAAAAGGTTGTATAAAGTTTTTTATTGCTAATGTGAAACTCTTTTCTGCCTTTCACCTGTCGCATATTTGTTATGCAATTCTAAAAACGTGCAATACCTTTTGCTGTGTACCAGCAGGAAGGGCAGGTGTAATTTGGGCAACAAGAAAATTAACTAAGTCACACTTGCTTACCCCAAATAATGTAACCTGTGGTAGCTTAATTGAAGGCATTTTTTGCTCATTTGCTGTAACCAATTCCTTACTGAATGATTGCTACTGTTATTCGCATCATTTTCCCCAATTGTTCAGCTTCATTACAGATGATACGGCCCGTATCAAAGAGTGTTACTTAAACCTCTGTGTGTTTGGGGTATGTATATATGAGAGAGAGTCTGTGTGCATTCTTGCATTCATTTGTTTGTGTGAGATAGGCAAGAGTCTCCCCAGAGATGGCATTAGTTCCAGTGGTTGTCCACACTGACTGATTATTGTTTTTGATTGTTCAGAAAAAATGTTCTCAGACACAAAAGATCATCGCTACCAGCACTCTCAGGAGATGCGAGGCTGTTTAAAAGTTATCAGTCCATCAATAAAATGTTCTTCAGACACTGTTTGTCCTGTGGTGGTTTTTTCCCCAACGCCCACCTGTTCCTCAAGACTTTCACACAAGAGTGCAGAGGGACATCTTTTATGAAACTGTCAAGACTAAAATGTAATAGAAAATAAGCTCTACTGACCAAACTTAACCAGGGCTGCCAGGTACATACTGAGAGTCATCCATACTATGCCTCATTTCTCACACTTTCATAAGCTGCAGGCTGTTGTAAAATGTTGCTTAGTTTGAACGTAGTGTGGGAGTCACACTATAACTTACATCACATAAGTTACTTACAACATTGAGAAACAATATTACTTTCACCTTTCCCTGAGCAGGTGTAAGTCATTCCTTAATAAATGTTACCATGGCGGCTTTGAGAGATGGAGGAGACTAATGATAGAAGGAACCTCTTTTGCTGATGCTTTCCCTGTTTATGACCATACAGCGATACTCCACATCCTCACCTTAGTAAACACTTCAAAATACAACAATAGTGACAGACTGTTAAGTTATAATGAAGTAATGTTAAACAGACATCTAGTTCACACGTGACAGCGAAAAACTGAACCTTCAAGAACACAGAAGTGGATGCAGGCAATAAGATGAGAAGCATCAGCAGGAAGAATGGGAACACTATGATCCTGACACTCAGTGTGCCTACATGTGCAGCAAACATTTTGTCACTGGTGAGTCAAATATCCAAATGGCAGTTGTCACACACATACACACACACACTACAGTCCTGGGTTTAACCCGCTGTCACTGTAAAGAAACATTTCTCAGAGGCAAACCCAAATAAAATGTTAATTATACTCTGTGTTAATCCCCTCACTGCAACCTCTAAATCATTTTCACTAAACTCATTTCAATACTCAATAATAAAACTCATATTTTCATATTAAACAAGATAAAACAAAAGTCCGTCTAAGTACTTATAGGAGCAGAAGTCAGTCTATAATTAATGCACACGTTCAGCTTTCAGGCTGCAGGTTTACTGCCTCACACTTTGTCTAAAATCAGCTGCACCGGGCTTCAGTACGAAGTGTGACATGATCTAAATTTAAAGTTATGTTTTACCACACATTCTGTTGCATAAATAAATATTTCTTTTACTGTAAAAGATGTGTACCTCTATCTACTCGCAATGCCACGTTAAACTGACAAATAATGATCTTACCTGGTGATTCGATCAAATAGTTGACATGACCCCCCCCCCCCCCCACATGAATTGACAAGTGCTGTGGTACACAAACATATAATTTTGCCATCTAACCTAGACAACTAAAAGGCATTTAAAACCAGCAGTATGTGTATAGATGTACTGTATGCAGATATTTGTGCATGAGTGTGTGACATCCATATTTGTGCGGGTCTATGTGCATTTGTGTGTGTGTGTGTGAATATGATATCTAAATGTCAGAATCTAATGGCTGACACCTCAAGGCCCATTGGATGCCATTTAAAAAAAACCATAAAAGATCTGTTTATGCTTGATCAGAGATACTTCATACAACATGTTGTCTGACCACCCGAGCAGTTCTGATGGAGTACTCTGGCCCTTTAACTCTGCCATACAGTCACCCACTGCCACACAAACAGCACTAACAATGCTGCTGATTGTCCTGTGTGTGTCTCACAAGGAGGTTTCAAGCGAACCGGGACCATTTCACCTCGTAAAAAACATTTGACATTCAAGTATTCAGCAGGGAAAAGAGTCTCCTCTCCATTTATCTCACTTGTACCTATTCATATGTAGAATGTGGCATTTGTTATGCAGCCAGGCCAGATAAAGCCAAGGAAGAGAGACTGAGATATACGCACACAGAAAGTCAAATCCAGTGCAGAGGCTCAAACTCAAGCTCTACTCCTTTAGATGATGATCAGGGTTCAGAAAGTACAAAAGCCTAGGACTACATGTTGTATGTACATGCACAGTAAGCTAAAGGAAGTAGTTATTTCCTATTCTAATAATCTTAAAAGACTAAAAAGAAGAGTGAGTGGTTCCCTTCTCGGAAAGATATGCAAATTAAAACAACTTGAGTGTGTAAACTGTAAGAGCTATGCTTATCTTTACTGGTCAGACCATACATCTACTGAACAACACCAGCTTCTAAAACTGTAACACTGAAACACAGAGGCATGTGTACAAATTTAACCACAGTGTAAAAAACAACAAGCTAAATCGTGAAGGCACGGATGCTGACGTTTGTGCAAAGTTTCAATCTTGTTTCCTGTAGAAACACTAGGTCCCCTCACCTTAGCGTACCTGGAGATAAAAGCAATAGCCTACTGTCGTTGGAAGGAATAGGTCTACACCAGCAGGACTTTCTATTCATTTATGTTTGCATCAAAAGTTTTGCTGTCTTTATGAATTCCTCTGATTGCTCAGCACAACATCAGGATCTGTGCTTTGCAGATCAAACCTGCAGCGTCACTTCAACTTCAAAAAAGTATGCCATAGCACAAACATTCCCAGAAAAGAAAGTTCACCTTCACACTGTGCATTGGTGCTGGCTTTTGGCTCTCAAGACTTGTGTGTTCAAAACTGAGCCAGATAAACCTGTTCCATCAGTTTGCAGGAGCGGCTGCATGCACACTGTCTGTAGCAATGAGAGGGCCAAAGGCAAACACACCAATCCACAGAAATAGACACACAAAACAAACAAACCGGTGCTGCTGTCACCGGTGGAGGTCTGTGGTGACGTGTGGAGGAAGATAAATACTGAGACATCATGGTGATTTATGGACATTGGGATTTAAATGAATTCAGTGACTTTCATGCATGGAAAGATGTGGCACACTCAAGCTGATCCATATTCAACAAGGACAGCTTTGTTGTTAATGCACTGCATGTGTATGTGTAGGCAGTGTTTTGTGTGTGTCCGCTGTAAAGGGCATAAATCCAGGGCAGTACATCTGATAAGCCTGAGACAGGAGCTCACAGAGTCACTGTTAAATGGTGATAATAGAAGTGAACACCACCCCGGGCCAATGTCAAAGCTGCATCTGTACCTCAGTGATCAAACCTTTCACAAATATCCATCTTCTATTCATCATATACAGTACCAGTAAAACGTTTGGACACACTTTCTCAATCAAGTGAATGGGAAGGTGTGTCCAAACTTTTTTGTCCTGTATGTATACATACTTCTTTATTTTGGTTATTTCTGAGGTGACACTTTCACAGAGGTTGGTGTGATAAACACAGCCTTGTTTAGGGCTTCAACAAACTATTATTTTGATTACAGATTAGTCTGCCGATTATTTTCTCAATTAATAAATTATTCATCTGGTCTATAAATGGCAGAAAATAGTGAAAATGACTTTCACAGTTTCCTAAAGCCCAAGGTGATGTCTTCAAATTGCTTGTTTTGTCTGATGACAGTTTCAAACTAAACAATAATGAGTTTACTGTCACATAAGACAAAGAAATTTTGCAAATCCTCACATATGAGAAGCTGCAACCAGATCATGTTTGGCATTTTTGCTAGAAAAACTGAATGAATGAAACGGTTAACCAATCAAAATAGTTGATGATTGTCTGTCGACCAACTGACAAGTCGAATTACTGTTTCAGCTCTAGCCTTGTGTTTTTTTTTAACTATAAAGGGAAACCAGCCAAGAACCTCAGTAGTGCAGGTGAAGAACTGGGCCTCATTCTCAGTTCCAGTAAATGTTTCTGTTCTTGCTCAGATGTGACAGATATCAGCTACAGTAGCAGTCAAAAGTTTGGACACACCTTCCCATTCACTGGAGTGAATGAAAGTGTGTCCAAACATTTGACTGGTGCTGTATGTCCAGCTGAAATGCTTCATACTGTACATCTCTGGTAAATCTGGTATATCTGGGGGGGGGGGGTAAAAAAACAATCTGAAATATACCAGGAGGAAGTTTGTTTTTTCATTTTGCGGGTGTCTCTGGTGTGTGAAGTGTTCTCAGTTAGCCACGTGTTAACGGGTTGATGATTCAGATTCACACGCACCCTGAGAGCAGATAACACATTTAACGTTTACAAGAATTGAAAGATGCCATCTGATGTCACTCCCTGCATAGTATGTCACATTATTAATCAACACGCTGACAGCGAGTGTGCTCAATCGAACGTACCGCCCCTGTGGGAAAAGAATTGGTTGACATATCGAGACTGCGGCTGTGACTTTGTAGCAGAAAGGCATGCAGGGAGAAAAACTCGAGTCAGTGCATGTACATATGACACCTAACATCACAGTTATTGCAATAGGTGGTGAGACATTTCTAGTGAAAATAGGAGAAAGCGAAAATAAATGAGATATCACTTCCAATAAGCAGAAGCGGCACTGAAACACACACACACACACACACACACACACACACACACACACACACATACTAAACCTGTAAACTGTCAGCTGTATCACCTCCTGCCCCTTTGAACTTACAGGCTGGCTATCACTCACAGTGAGACAATGAACCTAAGCCTAAGCCAGTTATTCAGTAGAGATCCAGTATGGGAGAGCAGCCTGCTGAAGACAGAGAGATAGGACTGTATAGGCTGCAATGACTAATACCTCAGGACAATGCTGAAGAGACTGATAGTAATCCACAAGCTGGGAGCTGACTGTGGCCGTATAGTATGCGTTAGAGTCTCACAGAAAAGGCAATAAAATACATATAAAAGGAAGTACTGCAATTGAGCTCTGTGAATATCACATAAAAACCATTAAACTCACAACTGGCGGGGCTGTCGAGGGAATTGTGTTTTGCACTGTGAGTGCGGAGAGTGTGACGGTGGAGACGAGAGATGCCACTTTGAATGCAAAGCCTTATTTGAGGTGGGGTTTTTTTTTTCCTGAAATCAGGCTGGCTCTACTCATTACAAGATTTGGTTAAAACTGGCTGATACAAAAGCTACCTGCAAACCTACACCATGTGCAATCATCAATGCATTGACCTTTTCCCACATATGCACACATAATCAAATGTATACAGACAAACTCCATTAATAGGGAAAAACAGTAAAGCAGTAAAAGGCATTGCATGTTAATTCTGCAGTGGAAATAAGTGCAAATCCCATATTTGACATCTGGATTTCACACTGTGCAAACTATAGGTACACTTTTTATCCACCATCTACCACAGAGCAGGCTGCAGCCACAGTTCAAAACACTTCCTATTGTGTTCAGGTCAAACTGACCCGTTTTCAAGTTTAAATGTGTGAAACTTACTTTTCATTTTTTCTGATCAAAACAAGGCTTCGTTACATCCTCTACAATTAATAATAATAATAGTAATTATGGGTTGTTTATGCAGAGAAATACATAGTAAATGTTGCCAAACCATCATGAATAACAAAAATAGCAATAAAATCCTATAAAAAATAGTATAATAATATTGTTATAATATTAAAATTATGTTTCATGCCAAGAAAGCATATTGACTTGAATTCAATTGTAGAGTGGCACGCAGCAAATATGATCCCACCCACTGTTTATCAGATCATCTCATGATCTTATTTGCCTGTTCTGTTCATCATAAGCAATAAAATAGATAAATTGTGCCTATTTTAAACTAAAAACGATGTGTACATTGTAAGTTAAATGTGGTTAGGTGCATAAAATATCAAAGTAAGTATATATATATATATATATATATATATATATATTATGGTTATGGATGAATAATAAGTCACTTAGCAGATCAAATATTTTAATTGAATTCAATTACAGGTCAAATTTGACCTGCTAACACTAAACCCTTTTCAAACACATTAGGAGTAATTATTTACTTTGTATGAATGAAACCTAATTTGAAAATGTTTTATATTCACCAGTGAGTTTAACTGAGACCAGGGTCACACTTGAGAGGCTTGTCTGCTGATTTGTAACTGATCAGCACCATTATGTGTTAAGATAATATGAGCACAAGAAAAGTATTTCAACCAGTGTGATGTCAGTCAATAGTGGGAACTGAATAGTTTTGGATCCTACACAGAGCACAGAAGGACAGAGAAGGAAAGAGTAATTTAAACAGCAGATTGATTTTCTAGGAAATGTGAAAAATGTCAAACATAAGACCAAGGCATGCTGAAATCTATTTTAGGAGGATATTCTGGCAGACAGCATTTTCAGATGCAAAACACCTGTAGCTGGAATTGTACTCTCTTTGTTATAAAAATTAGGTTCATACTGTGATTAAAGGTTTTACCATGTGAATGTTTCTGCACAGACTTGTCATGAGGAATGTCTCTGTTCTCTTTTGCTTTACTGCATTAATAATGTAGATAGCAGGGAAAACATAGAGAAGTGTCAGCAAAATATATGTGTGTTTGAAGGAGTTAGGAGGAATGAGAGTTAGAAGACGGTTATCTTGATTTAAGGATCCACATTTAGGGAAGTTAGAGAGTGCCATGACGTGAGTAGAGTTATGTGTCAGTAATTATTCCATGGTAACTGAACCGCCCAGTTTAACAGCATATAAGGTTGATTGTAGATGCTCCATATGGGAGCCTTTTCTTTGTAACCTCACTTGATGTTGCATTGTTAAACGCTCCTCCTTGTACAAGTGAATAAATTGAACTTTTACTTTGACTCTTCGGATCCAGTCTTCGTTATTTAAGGTGATAAAAAGAAATTCTTATAACACTCTTATTCATGTCTGGCAGGCTGCAGATTCTTTGCAGTCACTGTCAGGCCGGTTCTACACATGCCAACTGGTAGCACCTCGAGGAAAGGAAAGTAGCAGCAACAGCGGCAGCAGCAGTTTAGACCTGCAGATGTAAACATGACGACGACATGACCTACAAGCACAGAAAGTAATAGCTGCTACAAATTTAACATTTGCACCACAGCAAGAAGAGTGTTGCAGCCTCGCCCCTTTTTGAGGTTTTCTTTCCACTTGCACCACTCACTAACTACAGATTATGTCACACTAACTACTATACTATACATATTGAATACTAAAATGAAAATACAATTCAGCAGGTGGCTGTAACACCCCCAAAGCTTTGAAGAGTCCGTGTGTTAACTGAAGTTCAAAAACTCTTGTGAATACTCAGAAGTTAAATGTGGTTGGGACCTCCTTTTCTCTTTAAAGTAACGTAAGTAAAGTAAGTCTGCAGAACAAAGGAAACATGATGGCACTCTTTGCTCTATTTCCAGTGTTTAACAAAAAATATTCTCCAAAACTTACATTTTTGCAGGTTTGCATAAAATCTAAAAAAAACAGCGAGCACTTATAACACAACTGCCTGCTTATGGTGCTAGTGTAAACTGTTAGCAGGTGTTAGGTTCCTTTCCTGTAGTTAGCGGACATTGGCGGGTCTTTATCTGCAATTCTTTAACTGTCGGTGTTGTTACTTTTCTTGACTGGAAGTGTGACAGATTGAATTGGATCTGCAGGTCTGCAGCTCCAGAATCGGATGATATTGGCTGTCCTCGGTTTAGTGTGCTTTGCATTGACTACACTGCCCTTGTTGATAACCATGTCCTCGGGAGGAAACATTTTCCCTGAAGTTAAAAATTGCATATGTGTATCTGTACCAGCCACTATCACCTTGCAGCTTCAGCCAAGAAAGGTTTTTAGTGAAGCAAGAAGCTTAGCTAAAAGTCACACATACCTTGACGTCTCGATGGATGACATTGTTGTCGTGGCAATAACGTAGCGCCTCGAGGATCTGTCTCATGTAGTGACTAAGGAAAATACATTGTACAGTTACTGTTGTATCACCATAAAATAAGCATCAAGCAACAATAAATAATACTATAAATTGTGCACCAAGTGTTTGTTTCATGTAAGTAATGGTTGCAAGAATCAATAGCAAGCACAAAAAAACTAAACAGCATGATAGATCCTCTTAAGAACGAAAAATCAAAGGCATAAAACCTCACCTGGCCACTGCTTCGCTGTAGACAAAGCCAGCATCTGCCCTCTTCACAATCTCAAAACAGAGGTCTGCTCCATCCATACTAATAAAGACAGAGACAGAGGTTGAAGGAGAGGGAGAGACACAGACAGAGGATCAGTTTGGCATAAAGGTCAGGGCAGAAATCTGGGTACGAAGGAAAGGTCACTCCTATTAAAACTTCAACACTGTGCTTGATTGGTTAGTGGAGGCGAAATGGGAGACATAGGTCAGTAGAGGAGAAGCTGTAATTATGTCTGGTCTCAGTGGGTTGAGGTAGAAACAGCTGTATCGCCGCAGCTGCCAAGAATGCAGCTGGTATGATGCTGACAATGTTCCTGTAAACCTCCTTCCTAAGGATTTCAAGTTAGTGAGTTATTTTTTAATTCAGGTTCAGTGAATTAAACAAGTTCAAGGGTTTATAGTGTTTGTATGTACTTTCAAACAAACTTCGGAGGGCGATTTTGATGTTTCCAGAATATAAATACCTGGAAATCTTATTATTATTAGCGAGATACAGAGATGGAGAGGCCCATGTCAGGTTTTTTTTTTTTTTTTTAAAGGATGTCAGTGTATTTCCACAGACACTCCACTAGAGGGAGGTTATGTTGTTACCACTATATTTGAAAATAGCACCAGGAAAGAATGATTTGTGTAATCTGCAAATATTCTAAGCAAATATACACTTCATTCATTTTAAATTCACACTAAACAAATGGTTAGGTGGTGTTCTCTGAACTAACATCCATGTGTCATCAAATACCAAATTAAATCTTTTGCACCGTCAGATCATGTGGCTCCTTTAATGATTTTTAATTTATGAAAGTAAAATAGTGGCAAAAAAAAAAAAAAAACAGCAATATATTTGCACACTCCTCATCTTGAATTAATCTCTATGATTTTATAAATTACTAAATAAAACCAGTAAATCTTTTTATAAACCCAGAAAGTATATGTGTCAAACCAACTCCAATTTTCAAACCCCGGGCAAACACATTCTTTTAAGATAAGAAATATGGAAAAATTTCAGAGAGATGAGAATATTTGTACACAGTCATGCAGCTCCACCACATTAACTGAGCCTTCAGCAGGGGAGAGCGTTGCTGTAATGGCAGGATTGAATGCTTCTGCATTTATAAAATCCATCTGGAATAATTTACAGTAAAGATATGGCTTTAACAATGACAGCTTCTCAGCCCAGTTAAAACCAGGTGCTAGCCAGAGGTGACAGCGCATCTTAATGTGCAGAAAAACATTGCACCTCTAAATCAATAAGCTGCTTGGGATGGGACTTTTAAGATATGGCCATTAGGCCCTTGCACACTGCCACAATCCTGTTTAGCTGGCTCTTTTCTGGCACAAACACACACATACTAGTGTACTGAATGACAATCACACCCTCAAATACTCTCACACACACTTGCACTCTTTTGTGACCTAGTCATTTAGCTACAACGGATTCTGTCTCTCATAATTACTCTGTTCCCATTCTTCCCCCCAATTACTGAAACTTTTCTTTATTGTCCCTAAGCCTCTGCACCAATTTAACAAGGCTGTTATGTAGGAGCTGGCTGCAGCACATCCATACTTTCTCCACCCAACTACTGTCACATTTTAGCCAGTTTGATCAGCCAGGAGGGACACCTGGGGGATAAGCAGACATATGAAGCTGTCTGCATTTATCTTTCATGTTTACTCAGTTATCTGCTCTGCTCTCAAAGGGCCACGCCGCTCACACACCGTCTCAGATCTACCTGCAGTCCCATGCGTGCATTAGTGTGTATGCTTGTGCATTATAAACAAGACGCGTGTGCACAAATGAGCACCCAAAACCTTGAAAATCTTTTAAAATGGAGCTCACTTGCATTTCCTTGAAAGTTTTCACCCCTATGTGCAAAACCCCAGCACTTGCCTGTTCAGCGATAACAGAATTAAATGATAAAGGAATTAGTTCTGGGTGAGGAGGAAAGATGAAGATACGGAGCAGGCTGGGAGGAGCCCAGGGAAGACGCAGCTTCGAGAAAAGCTTGAGGTAGCAGCAAGTGTGAAATCTTAATCTCATCTCTTTCCCTTCATAATATAGTATATAGTGCTGCATTCACCCTCTGCACACCGTCTCTCCGTTCCTTTTTTTTTCTTACTCCACCCCCATCCTCAGCTAACAAGCTTTCTCCTATCAGCACTGATTATATAAAACCACCGCAGGGTTTGCTTTCTCTGTCCTCCTATTGCCGCACCCTCCCTCCTCACGCTGTCATCCTTTTCTCTGACGCCCTACTGTATGTCCCTCTTTCCCAATACCAACCCATCTTCACACTCTCCTGCAGATACCACGGCCTGTGTTGAGTGGAATCCTTATGCCATAAAACCAGGGTCTGAAATTAACACCCGCCAAGCGCCACATTTGTGTAGATTTTCCATTTGGCGAGTAAAAATCTTGGAAGGCTAACCGCCACACTGGCGGGAAAATGTTTGTACCAAAATAGTCATGTAATAAAATATCTGGCATGATGGCTCAGAGGAAATGACTCATGTTTGTCCCTATACAGTGTAGACACACGCACCATATGTGATTTTTATGCATGTCTAACTTGTTTTCACTGATTGAACATTCAACAACAATAATACAAATCTTACTGGCCTCTTCTCTAAGTTTGTATTCAACATAATACCTCATTATCTCAACGAAATGTACTGAAACAGATGTATATGTGACACAAAAAGACAATTTATTATTTTGGCCAGTAAAAAAATATGTTTGGCCAGTGGATTTTTTTTTATCTACCAGTCTCCTTTGCAGGTGAGTCAAAAAGCTAATTTCAGACACTGCAGAAGACTTACAACTCGAAAACCATGTAGAGCATCCCATCTGAGCTGTACGTCTCCAGCAGCTCCACAATGTGGGGGTGCTTCAGCATGTGGCAGATACTGGCCTCCCTCTTCAGATCTGCAAACACACAGAGAGAGAGAGAGAGAGAAAGGGGGATGAGTATACGTAGCAGCAGGATGAGCATGCAGTTCTTCAGGCTGAGGGAGGAAACCAAAGCACCCAGGGGAAACTCATGCAGGTACAGGGAGAACATGAAAACTCCAACTTAGTCAATTACCAACATTCACATTGAACACCAGAGACTCTTTTTAAAATAGAGTCAGGGGTTATGACCAAGGCTTTTATCAGACAAACACCCCAAAATATTTACTATCACATAAGAAAAAAGAAAGCACTATATCTATTAACTCATCTATTTTTTGTATTTTTACTGTTTCCTTTTATAGCAAATATTTGTCCACCTAAAAATTTTACATCAATAAAGGTTTTTTAAAAAATCCTCACAGTCAAGAAATTGGAACTAAGGAATATTTGGCAAATGGACTTTTGACAGTTGCCAGCGACGGCCTAATTGATTAGTCGACTAATCATTTCTTCTCTACTATTAACTCTTTTGTCCTCCTCTGCTTTTTTAATGAAGTCTATGATGTGTCTGGCACAGACCATGACTCTGTCAGATTTCACCTTTTTACTGTCATCATGTCACAAAACTGGCAAGCACCTTTCCTTCCTTATTTAGCAAAAATTCTCTCAGGCATCACTGACATGACACTGACATGATGTTGAAAGAAACCTGGTTGCTGCAGCTCTCCCAGCTCTATACCTCGTCATTTCAGATGATCCTGCCTACCTTAGGACTCTCTGTAGCTTAGCCCCCACTGTTAGCAGAGGAGAAAATGTAAAAAGGTAAGGGTCGCACTCCTGACAAACAGTGATGATGACTCATCTGTGTCTCGTATGCAAATTGGCAACAAGTCTCCACTCTCCTTTGGTTCAAGAGATGTTTGTTTTCATCTATGCCATTATTTTAGATCCTCTTACTGCTGCCTGGAAATAAGCATCTATCACTTTAATTGGTTGCTAATGAAGGGGGGGGGGGTTAATGCAGGGGGTTACTGAAGCTGAAAAGAACAATGCGGGCTGGTTGTTTAGAAGAATCGCTGGGGAGAGATGAGCCACAGTAGGAAAAAAACATACACCACCTTGCATGAAACAAATGGCAGTAAGAAACTGTCAATTTCTGTTTGTATAAGATAAAAAAGAAAGAAAGATAACTAGACATTATTTGAAGGAACCAGAGTGTTGACAAGACTGATGTGCACGGGGATGAGAAAGAAAGAGCTTAGACAGTCAATATTCTGACTCCGTCTCTCTGATGCAAATGGAAAATTGTCTGTCATGTAAAACGGGATGGATGGTTGGAAGGGTTGGGCGATTTGGCGAAAACTGCAGCATGCTGATCGACAAACAATATTGGAAACTGATTTATCGTTTAGGTAATTCTTTTAAGGTCATAATCTCAAACATTTGCTGTTTCCTGCCTCTCAAATGTAAGAATCTGCTGCATGTCTCAGGTTTATATTATTATAAACTGAATTTCTTCAGACTGATGGTTGGAGAAAACGATCCATTTGAAGATGTCACCCTGGGATTTGAGAAATGGTGATGGGAATTCTGCACAGTTTGCTGACATTTTAGGCAAAGCAAATTATTTATATAGCAGAATTCATACAGGAAGTAGTGTCAAAATGCCTTACAAACATTTAAACTTGAAAAGGAATTAAAAACAAACTTTAAAATAAAAATGTGTGCTGTTTTTTCTGATTACTTGTGCAAAAGATATTAAATAAAAGCAAATGTGAACATGTACAGGACACAAATTTAGGGGCAACATGTATACGTTTTAGAAGCATTTTATGGACTACAATAATTGACTAATCTTAAAAACATTGACATATTAATCGATGATGAAAATCCTTTAAACCTACACCCTCATGGTGTTGAAAAGTGTTGTAGTGAAGCTTTAACAACCTATGACAATTTCATCAAAACTACATCCACACATGCCCGCACATATACATTTTATCTGGACGTCTACTCTTCCTTTACACATCCTTTTCCCCACCTTTTTTTATTTCTTGTAATATGCCAAATATGTGTCAAAATTTTTTTCTCTTGAACTCAGAGTAACATTATATAGCAAAATGTAACCAAACAATTGTGATTAGCTGCACCCATCATATAAAAGTGCACTTGACTGCTTGTTGGCTGTAGTAGGTAGCAGAGCAGCATCACAGGGGGAGATGTGCGTTTGACTGTCGGTGGGAAAAAACCTTTTCATTTTCTCATGGCTCAGGTCTAATTTATTCATTTCTCCCTCCTGAACTAACAACAGGTGAGGGAGGTATGTGTGGAAGCCAGCTCCGTATAGCACTGTGTTTGCTAAGCCACACCCACATTTTAGCGGTCCAATCAAATCTGAAGGATTTGATTTAAATCCCTCTTGCAATTGTACACCGCACACATATTCCGTTCACAAGCTAAGGACGCTTCTATTTCGCTGTGATTTTAAAGACTGGATTGGATAAAGGCATTTGCCTGCAGTCTGAACATCTCAATATGGCCTATCCACTGTATCTCGCTTTCATCCTACCATCCAACCTCTCAATCCTTTGATCCATTCATTAATACTTTCCACCAAATGGTTCTTCGCTCCTCGTCCTCCTGGCAGCTGTTGGTCTGGGAGGGGAGGTTTGCGAGGTTGAAGGCAGCTAGTGAAATATACATTTATATACATAACCTATCTGCTTCTGCAAACACTCATTTGCTGAAAATTATGTAGATATATTAACTTTTAATATCCCTCTCTTCAACTGAAATAGCCATGCTGTGCCAAAATAAACATGCTCAATATATATGGCAGCTAAATATTCCACATTCCCAATGAGGTATTCCCCCTGGCTGCCGCTGCTGCTGGAAGTGATTTATGGACGAGAATGCTGAGTGGGAAAAAGATGGGACTATATGTGAATGTTTCTGCAAAGATGTGATAGGGCAGCGCACGCACACACACACACACACACACACACACACACACACACACACACACACACACACACACACACACACACACACACACACACACACACACACACACACACACACACACACACACACACACACACACACACACACACACACTCATGTGAACTATAATGAAACTGCATTGTTCTGCTATGTATGCAGTGACATTCAATTAAGCTCTAAGTTGAAGCCACGAGCCACTTGTGCTGCTGCAAGCATCAGTGCTAACATTAAGCTAATCCTCGGAGGACAAGCACAAGACGTAGGCTCGCTCTAACATGATGCTAATGCTGCTAAAGCTGGGATAAGTGGCTACCTTAAGGGCATTGCAGCCTGCCACATTTAATGTCATCTGGTGAGCTGGCTGCTTATGTCCGTCACCATAACTGCTGCTGGAGATTATGAAAGATACTTCATCACATGAGAAGTAAATCACCACACCGATTTTACTGAGCTAAGGAGAAACTGCTGCAAGGACTTCGAGTACTTTTTTAGTTTGTGTGCGTGCACATAAAAAAATGATAATCCAACTAAAAGTGACCATATGAGTCTCTCACCAACCAGTACGGTCAGTCAAACCTTTCTCCATCATACTTCTGTTGCTACATACACCCACCTCAAGTCAGTGTACATTCTCTTTAGTAGAGCTGGAACGATTAGCCGATTAATCTTCTGGTCAAATCAACAGAATATAAATCGGCAACTATTTCGATTAAATTATTAATAATTTAAAAGAGCAACTTAACACCCCGTTTTAGCTTGAACATGCTTAGTGGTGTTGGGAAGTGTAGTGTACCAGGGAACGTCAGATTTTTTTGCTGATATTTTGGGGTCTTGAAGACTGAATTTTTGTATTTTCACTAAAAAATAAAAATAACATCTCTTGTAAGGAACATTTACCAACTCAAAAAGGTGGATTTAGAGTTAAGTTACTCTCTAAATACAGGTATTGCTGTTTTTCTCTGTTTTATATGATTGTGAATTGAAGATCTTTGAGTTTTTGCCTGTTGGTGTGACAAAACAAGAAATATGATGACATTACATTAGGGTTAAATCAAAAATGAAAATAAGAAATTTTTCCTTTGCTATTCTACTTATTTTGATTGTAGATAATATACACAAAGTGAAAATAACAAACCCAACTTAAAAGACAGACTCTCTGTGCACCAAACTATTTCATTTAACATTTTTAACAATTATTTTGATGGAGACCAACAATACATAAAGTTTCATACATTTTTTTTTACCATATCGTGACCTGCAGGCAGAGATTCCTGTATAATGATTATAAGAGGCACTTTGTAGTTTTTTTTCCAGTTGCTAAAAGTTCATTGTCCATGACACGTCAGTTCTCATTATGTCCTGATACATTGTTCTTTACTCCTTTATCGCGCTTGTTCTGTGTTGGAATAATTTGAATTATTTCATTCAACGACTTTCTGACAAAAAGTGTCACTAAATATCTGAATCTATACACATAATGGATTTAATGAATGTGGCAGAAACCCTCCAGCAGCAGCCGTGCACTAGTGCTGCAGTCTGTGCTGTTATTTTGGTTTGCACAGAACCCTTTTCTCTTACATTTCATGAAGGGTTTAGACAAAAATCACAGAATATGTAGAGATGTTTAATTAAAGGGAAAAAAACTTCAAAATTCACTTGACTTGTACTGATTAACATACATTATATGCACTCTTCAATTTAAAAGAGTGTACAGTTTATTTTTGTAGCATATGCTCATTATTTTGTTCAGTAAATCAAATGCTGGGAGAGGAAGGCATCTGTAGTTATCCATGGATCCATGTTTATTTATACCATTGTGTTTTAAAGGGACTGACCTCCACAGCTGTGAGCATTATCACGAATGAATGAATCAATAAATAAACAAATGGTTTTATCTTTCTGACTGTCATCTTTACATGACTCATCCCTAATGGAAATCGTTCAGACACATTAATCAACAACAAGCCAAACATTGTAAACCCACCGGCATCGCAACACACTGGCCTCATGTACACATGAATAGCCTACACATAATGTCCCAGGAGACATCCAACAATAGAAACCGGACAAACATACACACACACACACAGCCCCGCTGGCACAAACATAATATACTCATTTAAACAAACACAACCCAAACAAAACATAATCTACATATGCATCCGTTTATGTCGGTTAGAACATTGTATATCTGATCCAGTTTATACATAAATAGTGTATTTATATACTAATCCATATTAAATATGAGGATTTTATCTATCATAAGTTATTTTTCCCCTCCTATTCCATTCTTTAGAAATATTTGAAACACTTTACTTTAAGTCCCCCTATTTAGCATTTATAAGCAGTATATAAACATGTAATAAACAGGTTATAACACACTATAATACAATTATGTAGTACAATTAAAACTTCTCTGAAGACACATTTTATATTATTACAACTGTGTTTTACTATATTGTCCTTCATTATGTGTTTATACACAGGCCTCCACTTATGTTTGCCCACAGGAGGAGTTACTTTATAGTTGTACATTCTACATTATACTGTGTTATTTATGAAATGTTTGTATACTGCTTATAAATGCTAAAAATTCAATTCAATTAAAACTCCATCCTCAATTCTAATAACTAAATCTGCAACATGAGCTTAAGATTTTTCTCAAATCATGATAAGAAGGACAGTAGAGAATCTCCACCTTGTTCAGTTCACAATATTCAGATTTTCATCTTCAACCACACCTCTGTATCCTCCAGTTACAATATGTAATATGCTGCAATATGCTGCATTTTATCTCTGCACACTGATCTCTTACTTTTAGGCAAATTATACTTAACATATTTTTGACATTTATAATCTTTCTTTAATAAACAATAAGAAATAATTTTCCTCAAATCCACATTCTGTTCATGTTTGCTTGCTGGTGGAAAATATTAGTGCAGAAAGGGAGTAAAAATGAAAGAAATGTCAAATGAGAGAGATAAAAAGAAAAAAGAGAGGGAGATACAGGCATGGAGAGGGAGAGGGAGGAGGTTTTCAACAGATGCGATCTCTACAGTGATCTCTGTTCCTCCTGCTGAGAGTCAAAGCCTGCAGTGGAAGGAGGCCCTGCTACCACAGCTTCATCACAGAGAGCTGTGCAAGTGTGAGTGTGTGAAAGCTACTGTATGTACAAGACCTGACAGAGGTTTTGCAGACAGTTGGGATAAAATGTTACAATAATCTACTAGGAGCAGTCACAAACCACACAAACACTCTGGGGGGGTGGGGGGGTGGGGGGGGGGGCAGGAGTGAAAGATGAGGAAGGTAAGAAGACACGTGAGAGAAGGGGAAAAAAAAGGAAATGAAAAGCAGAGCCATACAGAGAAAAACAGAAATACAGAGAAGAAAAGGAGAGAGTGAAGGAATCAGGGAGATGGAAGAATGGAAGAGGCGGAGGGAAGTGAGTAGGCGATGGCACATGATGAATTTTGCTCATTCTCTGCCTAGCTTTTCTCTCTCATCCCCTCAGAGGGATGACCTATTCGTCAGACAGACCTCCGGACAGGCTGCAGAGAAACAGACTGGTGTGTGTGTGTGTGTGTGTGTGTGTGTGTGTGTGTGTGTGTGTGTGCGCGCCTTTGTGTCAGGCCCCTGCTGGCCAATCCATTGCCAAGACACAAACCATTTGACCCACTTCCCTTGGTCTGAGCTCTGCACAGTGTGTTTGCATGTGTGTGTGTGTGTGTGTCTGTGTGTGTGTGTCTGCTTGATTACTGTGGTGTTGTGTTACAGCTGCCCACTCAAGTGAAACTGCTCTGCTTTCCACAGGCAACAAAAAAAATAGGAGAAAAAAAAAAAAAACCCAAATCAACAATGAGAACAGTCAGCTGGTGTCTGGAGGGAGCCTATGGCTTGATGGATTCCTGAGTGCTACAGAGAAGTGAATGTGATTGGATATAAATGACTGGGGAGCGTGATGACCATATACCGTACAGTATGTGCACGCACACGCACACGCACAGGCTAGTGCACACGTGAACATAAACACTGGCGATGAAGAGAAATGGTGCCGCTATGGTGTTAGACAAGCTACAATGAAAAACTTTCATTTGGGAGTTTGCTGTGATCCTTCAAGCCAACTTTTCATCTCTACTTTTTTATGAGAGGAGAGATGATAGAATATCAAGGTTTCTAAGGAAAGAACATTTAATCAAGACTCCCCGCTCCCACACTGGCTGAAAGCTTCTGTAGACTGAAGAAAAGGGAGTGAGGGCAATGAGAATAACTAAACCGTGTGTTAAGTTATGTTGAGGCGCCAAATAAGTGATGATGGAGAATAGGAGGCAATAAAAGTTTTATATGCAAAAAACAATCAGAGTAACTGGGCTCACTGTCTCCTTTGAGATGACCATGCTGCCCTATTGTCAAAGATATATTTTCTCACTATTTTTGCATTTCACTGTGGATTAAAGGTGGGTGAAAAAAATCTATGTTTATTCTACTTATTTCGATTGTAGATGAAGTAGGAGCGTGTAGAAAAGGGCAAGTGTGCACAGCGGACTTGTTAAAGATCTCCTCCAGACATTTACTAAGACATATAAAATACTCTGGTTGGAACAATAATGTGTGTCTGATAAGGTTTTTCCACAAAAAAGTATAATTACTGTGTTAAAATCCTTAAAATGACATCTCCTCCTTCTCCCTCATTAAAAATTCCAGAGTCTATGAAGATGTAAATATTTTTCATTTCAGAAGTTTAACAGCTGGACACAAGATGTCTCCTACTTCACTGAAAAGGCCATTCTCAGTGTTTCCACATCACACTTGTGTAAGTTGAATATTGGACCAGTGTTGGGTTCCAAAATAGTTGTGATGTCACAAATCCTGCTCATAGGCCCTTCACCTTTCAATCGGATTTTCAGTGAGGTCAGAGAAACTTTTCCGTCTTCAGCTGATTAATGTGAAAACAGCCTTCTAGTGTCAAACTCTGCAAGTACATTGTTCTGCACAGTGAAGCTCAAACATTCAACTGCAGGAACAAGAAGAAAAACACATTTTGACTGGAAAGGAAAGGACCCCATTGTTGCACAATAGGATGAATAAAACAGCTATTATCTTTAGTCATATTTATGAGCAACTGGAGACAGACAGAGGGACAACAAGACATTGTGAGGAATTAAAATCTCTTACCCTCTGTGCTGAGTCCAGGACTGGAGGTGAACTGGGCCACATCCACGATTTTGACAGCAAACTGCTGCCCCGTCTCTCTGTTGATGCATCTCCTCACCACACTGAAGGGACCCCTGCACAAGAGAAAAGGAAAAAAAAAAAGGATATTAAACATTTTTAAAGTTCTGTTAACTATCTTAAGTGAGAACGAAGGATTAAACTGGGCTTAGGCAATATATTATCACTATATTGATGATATTTTCCAATATTTATACATAATAAATATTGCAAATGTATGAAAAATCTCATAACTAATCACACTGCTGTTCAAAGCAGTTAACTGGAGGTTGTATCACATTGTTATGAGCCCAAACTTTTCATAAAATAAAATAAAAACAAAGTTTGTGAGTTTTGGCCAATACGCAATTATTTTAAATCATTGCACGTCTCTAAGCTGAAGGTAAATAAAGTCAAAATACTACTACTCCTCCCTGTTGCACTTACTACAGCTCCTCCTCTTACTACTTGCATCAAAGTTATGTTAAACTTCCAACCCGAGAGGCACAAAAAAGGAACACATAGTATAAAAGAGGCTGAGCGTGGGTTATGCTCGTTTCCTGCGCATCACTGTGTGTAGCAGCATATCAGTGCATGCAGAGAAGCCAGGGCTGCACTTTTGTTCTCATTGCTGAGGTTCACACACTGAATCATCCCTCCTGTGGAGGGAGTGTATCATCCTATTCAGTTGATGGGATAAACAGAGGTCTACCACTCAAGGGCTGTGGGTTAGAATTAACAAGCCAGCAGGTCAGGGTTACAGAAAGAAGATACCACCTAAATAAAGCTCCTGGCTACAACTGCACTCACAACACTGGGGTTATGGGCTTGAACTGACCTGTACACACTGTGGAATAATGCGTATGAGGGACTGAATTTGTGTTGGGAAGATGAGGAGAATACAGGGGAGCTGGTGCAGATACAGGTAAATGAAGCAATGGATCTTGCATAAGAATAGAGATGCAGGCAGACACTTTGGCAGAGGCAGACACATAATCTCATCCGTCTCTCTTTAGAACCTGCTTATTCCTGTAACCTTTCCCAGAAAGCACTGGGTGAAAGGCGGGGAAACACCCTGTAGAGGTCAGCAGGCATATACTGTAATGTGACCGATTAACAGGTAGGGAAGCACACTTTAGCTCCAGCTTAGCTGTCATGAAGTGGACATGGAGAATAAGCTTTAATGATCTGGATTATTAAACCAATAGATAATCATAAAGGTGTGTGTGTGTGTGTGTGTGTGTGTGTGTGTGTGTGTCTTAGTCTCCTTAACACAGGACAGGCATAAGGCGGGGTAACATTTGAAATAATTGATACTGTACTGTACCATTTTGATACCTTATTTTCAGTTCTGATACTGAAACAATATTTATTTCAGTCAATACCTGACTGAGATTTCACATCTAATGCAAATATTTGACAGTGCGCAAAGCAAGGCCATAATTTCCAATTACAGAGAGTGGCGAGCCATAAAGAAGATGTGCACTATAATGACAATGACAATATACAATCCACAATGCAAGCAAAAATGAATTCTGGTAATGAAAGGAGGAAAAAGTTATGAATGCACCAATTTCATAGTAGTGAAGAATAGTGAAGAATAGTGAAGAAGGTTAATTTGGTGTGTCTGAGTTATGTAACTCTACACTCTGAATCTACCAGGGCCACCAGGGTGAACAATCTCAAGTATGGTAGAAAATATAACAGAGGAAGGACAATACAAGGTTAGAAATGTAATATTTGCTGCTTTGAGAAATTATGGGCTGTGCTTAATTTCACGCACTACTGTAGTAAAAACCTTTTTTTTTTAATTTAACAGAAGAACCCAAAGTCAAATGTTAAATGTTTTGTTAACACCAGCAGCCATAAAAGAACTCTGCCTTTGCTAAAATGGAATCAATGATTTAAATCAGGAACAACCAAAGAATAACAAAACAAGAATGATGAATAATGGATGTTATGGATCTGACCAGACATTCAATGCAAGACTCTGGTACTTGACAAGGTTCACAAGACAAAAGGTTCAGACCTGCTGTCTGTTACCTTGGTTGCAATGCTGCTATCCAGACATATATCAAGAGCACACACAGATTCAAAGACCATGGTCATAGTTTCACTCGGCATGTGAATAAAAACAATTACGTTCCAGTGAGAGTGCAGTGCTCTCCAACCTTCCTGTTTCTAGGGCTTTTCATCTCTTTCACACTCCGTCCCTGTCCTGTGGGTGAACTGGGAAACACAGCAGTTAGCTGGGTTCACCAGCGTGTCATCTTTTAACTAGCAGAGAGAGAGAGAGACACAACAACCCACACACCACACCACAGACACAGACACTACCTGCAGCCTTCTGTGAATTACCCATCCCACAGCAAATTACACTCAGCACAACCTCAGTGGTAATGAGAAAGCACCCATTTCACAAAAACAAAAACACCACCCCTGGCTGCAGCAGATACTGCCTGGCTGGGGTTTGAACACAAGCAGTGATGCTCTAGCGTGTGTGTGTGTGTGTTTGAGTGTGTGCATGTGTGCGTGTGTGTGTGTGTGAGAGAGTGGGTGAGGAGTGTGAAGCGGTCTCTGCGCACAAACACAGACTGGTTGAACAGATGGTGATCAAGCTAAAGCTGCTTAGCGTCAGAAGGGTGAGGTAGGACGGCACCGTGCCCAATGAAGAGACACACACACACACACACACACACACACGCACACACACACTTGGGCACACACATGGAGTTTAAACATAGATCAAACCTAGACTGAAATAAACACTGAGCAATGTTGCTGAGTACAGTTTTTCTATGCTGTACACATGTATGCAGCCCTCTCTAGCTCCCCCACACACAAACACAAAGGCTACTAGGTCACCAGTTTAGTCAGCAGAAACATTCCTTAGTTTCCCTGGTTCATCATCACATGACAGACATTTAATTTTTTTTTAGGCTGCTTCTGAGAGCAATTAGCCAAGTTACTCACACTCAGTGAGACGGTAAATTCCACATTAACCTGGAACATCCATCAGTACATTTACTTATCCATCTACCTTACGCTCAACAACATGAAGCAACGTACCGCAGAGAACATTTTTACCAAAACTAAGCTAAAAAATAGCCCCTAATTAAAAAAAAGAGACAAATTGTCAACCATGTTGCTGTTTTTTTCTTTTTTTATAGAAAAAAATGCCAACTAGTCACATGTTCCAGCTTCTCAAATGGGAATATTTGCTAAATTACTATTATTTCTACTTTTATTATTACTTGATGATTATTTGACAATTACTTATGATATTAAACATTTGTGTCAAATTTTGACATTTTATAAACCAAAAGATTAATTGATTAATTGTTGCAATTTGCAACTTCTCTATACAATTGTATTGTGAACCGTATTGAGGCTCACAATCTTAATCACTAATGAGTAACAAGAATTTAATGGTTCCCAGAAATGTCACAGCAAGTAAATAAGACTATAAACAATTTGGTAACACTTTACTTTATGGGTCCATTATTTCTTCCTAAGTATTAACTAGAAAGTTTAATTGGAACTTGTCTTTTATGCTGCATGTACAACTGCCCTGCTGTGCAGTGACTAAAATAATCTAGTTTAACAATTTATTAGAATTGAGACAACCCGGTAGGCAACTGTTTAAGACACATACCATATAACCACATACCATAACCACAATGTACCACCATTCAAAACCTTTGTTGCAGGTTATAAGACTTTCTCTACCTATGATTCCTTTCTTGTTCTGCACTTTCGACTAGCTAATGCAAAAAATGCCTTTATGAAGTAGAAAAAAAGAAATTATTTAATTGAAAGTTTACCAACTGAACACTATCAACCTATAATTTGTGCCAACTTACGTAGTTCTGTCCAGGAAACCTAGCTGGCTTAGCCAAGGTAGCTTGGGTTACCCTGCTGTCAAAATGAGAAACCTATAACACTGACTGAGTGCAACACTGATTAAAATATGCTCGATGCAGCTCCCCGTCCCCCTCCCCTCTTTGTGATGGTTGCGTTTGAGTGATGCCATTCAGAACAACAATAAAAACATTTGATTTCCGAGGTGGTCAGACAGCACGTCATAAGCAGTTCTGAGAGAGAAAAATGTAGTTAAAAAAAAGTATGAAAGTAAAAGTAGTGGTTTGGTCCCTCTGACGGATATATTATTATATATGACATCATACTAAAGCATCAGTGTGTAAGCAGCATGTTACTGTTGTAGCTGCTGGAGGTGGAGCTAGTTTCAGCTACTTTATATACAGTTAGACCATAAATCAGCAGAAAACAGCTGTCAGCAGGTGTCCTGACTCCTTGCAGGAAACAGAAAGCTTGTTTTCTTTTTCCACTGCAGCAACTCAACTGTTTCAGTAATACTTACGGCCAATGAGCCATTGTTGGATGTTTACATTTTTTAAAAATTAAAGACCAAAATGTTATTTTCTACCTTTCTTTTTAACATGTACCGTTACGTTAATATATATGTGTGTGTGACACAGCAGCTGGGGCAAGCATTAATAATAAGGGGCACAGTCTCCCACATACACATCAGTCTCACACCACTGTAAAGTAGGAACGATTAACTTTAGAAATTTGTCAGTAAAGAGGAGGTAAAGGAAGGCAGACGGAGGGAGAGCATGATCAGGGGAAAAAAAAAATGCTTTGAACCGCAGACGGCTCAAGTGGCGGAACTGGGCGTCTTGGCAGAAGTCGACTGTACATGGAGGAGCATTTATGGCTTTGAATGAGGCTCAGCTGCACACAGCGTCAGCCATTACAGCTGTGAATAGAAGTCAGCTGCACATGGGCTGTTCTGATGATTCCTGCACTTTAGCCACCCTTGCTAAAATAACAGGAAGAGGGTGAGAGAAAGGAAAGAGGTGGAGGGGAGACAGAAAGAAGAGGAGAAACATGGATAGGAAGAGAAAAAAGTGACAGTGAAAGACAGAAGAGAAGCAGGGTGAGATTCCATTTGTGCAAACACGCCTCCTCTATTCCTTCCTTGCACAGATCCCTCAAGTGAGCGAGTTTACATGTGTACAAGTACAGTGCACCAGTGCCCTTGATTAATAAAAGTAACCAGCAATACTACTTGTTGGTAAATTATGGAGGCCAGGCTGAACAAGGTTACTCAAAAATGTGTTTCTCTCATTATATTAAGATTTTGATTTAGAACTGTTTTTTTGGAGATTATGATTTATTATCCAATTATTGTCTTGTAATTACACAAAATGGGTTTCTCAAGGTCACAACATGTTGATTATATTTTGTAATTTCTTATGTGTGTCATGCATTTAGCATGGTCTCTTCTACTGAGATTCTGCTTTAACCTTTAAACAGACTGGGAACTAGGCCTGTAAAAACGTATCTTGGAGATAAGACAGTTAACTCTGCAACACATACAGTACTGTTACAGTGTGGATTACTGTGTTAAATGAAATGCTCATCATTACACATGGAAGATAATGTATGATTAGCAGGCTTTTGATTATTTGAGAAACATGGGTTGATCTTAAGATAGATGAAATCGTGACATGTATGTTAAAGCCATGATAGATATATTTCATATTTAATGTAAAACAAAACCTGACAAGCCTATGGAGCATTAAATGGGGCAGTCACGAATAAGTGCTGCTCTATAATTAATTCATTGTGATGTGGCCACTTCTTCAGTAATTGCTGTCAGCTTTGCTAACAGTAATAAGGTGTTTTTTGTCCCATTCCTGATCATCTCTCCTTATTTCTTCCACTGTTCCCGGCAGAACATCTATGGTAGTGAGAGGAGAAAAGAGTGAATAAGTAGTAACATAGTTTTATGACACGTGCGTGGCCTATCAGGGTTAACTTGGTGTGTATGTCTGTGTGTAGATCATGTGGATCTACACACAGACAGCAGCAGCAGCAGCAGCAGCAGCAGCAGCAGCAGCAGCAGCAGCAGCACTGAGTTGAAGTCTGTAAAAATGTGTGTTAACTAGATAAGTGGGTAAGCCAAGAGAGTTGAGCAGTGTGAAAGGTAAACATGCGTGACCTTTAGTCTCCCAGTTCACGGCAATAAGCGCTTAATGACCACTCTACAACTCCTGACCTTTACTCTCTGCACTTCAGCTGACCTCACAGGTAGGAGGAGTTGCCGCAACCTGGGACCTTCATTTGTTGATACTATAAGTGAACATGTGAGGGAACGTGGGAGAAGGCTCGGCAGAGAGAGGAGAATGGCTGCATTTCATGTCGGGGTAGCCACTCGGAATTTACAACAGCATCAAAAAGATAGGGTGCCCGGTATTGCGTGCCATCTATCTGCATCTTTGTGTGTGTATTGCTGTAGTAAAAGGTGATTTGCAGGCTGCACTCCTTCCCAACTCCATTGTGCATCAATCACCCTGCGTCTCATTCCGTAAATGTCACCAGCTTTACGACACGCACAAGTTTGTAGCATCAATCACACTCAGAATACCCCTGATGGGCAAACCTGTGGTGAGGACAGACATACTTGCACACACGTATGCCAGTCAGTCAGTCAGGTAACACAAAGGAGGAAATTTCACTAAGCAGCTATACACCAGGCCAGTCTACTCGACTGAGTCAACAGCCTCTGATGGAAATCACAGTCACGTTTTCTCAGTTATTAGATTAGACTGCCACTTCTAGTGTGTCAGTTCATGTTGCAGTCGAGTGATCTGTTCAATTCTCTAACAGCATAAACAATGCAAAACTCTTTAACAATGCTATCTTCAAAGCAAGAAAACATTTAACGCATTCTGTCGACCGCACAAAGATAAAAATCGAGAAAACATAAGATAATGTAGAAATAATCACACCACTACTCTCACCAGTGAAAGCAGTACGCAATTAGACCGATATGATGCAAATGAATCGGAAGTGAAAAGCTCAGGACTGTAACAGACTGAATGCTATCAGAACACATAATGAAACCTCAGCCTGGAGGAAACATTAAAGAGAATCGACACTAAATGAATGTCATTAACATGTTTACACCTCCTGGGGAGCCCGAGGAGAGAGAGGAGTCAGAGAGAGATAAGTGAGAGGGAGGTGCAGAGAAAGGAGGAATAATAAAATGAGACAAACAGATGCGGTGTCCGAAATCCCTCCATATTCGCTACCCAGTGGGGGTGTAACCGAGGAAAGTCACATACCGAACCGAACATCCGGTACCGAACGGTTCAGGATGTTCGGTTCAGTATGTGACTTTCCTCGGTTCGGTATGCGCCGTGACCCAAACAATTACTGTCGAAATAGTTTAATAATCCACTTTGCGGAAAACAATAATTCTAGAGTGAGAGTTCCACCTGGATCGTTTTGGCAGCGCACCACTTAGCTGTAGC
This sequence comes from Scomberomorus guttatus, assembly GCA_038419695.1. Classification (NCBI taxonomy): domain Eukaryota; kingdom Metazoa; phylum Chordata; class Actinopteri; order Scombriformes; family Scombridae; genus Scomberomorus; species Scomberomorus guttatus. Next base: position 9,514,837 of record CM076456.1, on the reverse strand, counting down.
ATGCTAATGGGTGTATACTAGCCAGCATAGCCAAGGTAGAATGGTTACCCTGGTTACCCTGTAATGTTGCTGCCGTCAGAATGACAAACGAGAGACCCAACACTATTATTAAAATATGCACTGTTATCTGCGCAGTGAAACAATACCGTGTCTCCCTGTCCCCCTCCTGTCTTTGTGATGGTCGGCTTTTCACTCCACCTTTGAGTGAAGCCGTTCAGAACAACGATACAAACATTTGATATCTGACGTGGTCAGACAGCACATCATAAGCAGTTCTGAGAGAGAAAAATGTAGTTAAAAAGCATGAAAGTAAAAGTATTGGTCCCTTTGACTGATATATTATTATATATGACATCATTAGATTATTAATACTGAAGCATCAGTGTGTAAGCAGCATGTTACTGTTGTAGCTGGAGGTGGAGCTAGTTTCAACTACTTTATATACAGTTAGACCATAAATCAGCAGAAAACAGCTGTCAGCAGGTGTCCTGACTCCTTGCAGGAAACAAAGATTGTTTTGCGTTTTGCAAAAAATGCGACAATGCAATTTTTTGCCTTTGATAGATGTGAAAATGCAACATAACATCTGTCCATGACGGTGCAAAATAATGATGTTTTACTGTTACCATTTATTTTATTTACCAATCTTACTATTTTTGAAGCTAAATGCAAACTTTTTTCCTGTGTGTGGTGCTAGGTGTAAGGTCATGGAGACATTAAAATCAAATGGGTTTAGCCCCCAGGGAGCATGAATGAGCTCAGTTAATTTTATTCATCAAAACTCAAAATGTGAAAGTTTCATCCTTTCTCCTGGGAGTTGTGAATGTATCCTGTGAACTTCAAAACGATCATTTCATTGTACAAGAGGATATTTGTCCGGTAGTGCCAATGTGTCAACAAAGATATTACAATTCATGAATATCCAATGCAAAGTTGGCCCTTAGTTTTTGAAAGACCTTTTCATGAATGAAAGAGAAACATTTGACTTAGAGATTGTGATGGAACGAATGTTCAGAGGGTCCAAATCAATAGTAATCTTCTGAAGAGAGAACCATAAATATCCAAACCACGTTTTATGGCAATCTGGCCAGCAGGTGTCAAGATATCCTGTTTTTGCTCTGGACAACAGTGGAGATTGACAAACTGACCAACTGATATTGCAATCCTTAAGCCTTGGAAAATCCCCCTATATCAACCCTTACACAGGGGGGGATTGTTGAACACCATTGAATTTACAGGTTTTAGACATCTCTGCTATATTGTTTTTTTTCTGCCTCTCCCTCCCGTGTGTGTGTACATGAGTGAGTGTTTCTCACTCACGTACACACACATTGATTCGGCTGCTGACAGTAAAGCTTCAATCACCCTTCATTCCGCTGCTGTACTGCTGTTTGACTCTGAGATAAAAAAAAAAATTAGCTTTGGTAACATTACACACACACACACAAAAAAAAGGAGCAAAAACATTGTACATCTGACACAAACACAGCTTGGTACGTTAGAGACATAGATACAGAGAACACAGGCTGTAGTCATGTGCACTGAGAATTCATGAGTCTGCAGTTTATGAAGTGAACAGCAGAGACAAAAATACAAGGCTCTACCTGCTCCCAAATAAGAAAGACAGAAACACAAAGACAGTGGAGCAAATTAGAGAATACAAATATACAGAAAGAGAAAGAGTGAGAGCGAGAGACAAAACCTGAAGGTGGACACATTAAAAATGATCTTGTGTTTAATGGAGACCAACTGAGCAATGAGATTGGTAAAGATTCATCGTGCATCACCAGAGACAAGGCTGTCCTGAACGCTCCCCTTCACTTGTTTAAAGAATATATTGTATGTGAAAGGTTGGATTATAGTGATCTCACAGACTAAAAACCAAACTTTGTCAGTACTTTGTATTGCTGACCACAGGCCACTGTGGGTGAGTTCTGCGTTATATGGCTTTCACCATTTAGAAAGAGTCGTGACATGACCATAACAACATAAGTCTTTTATAACCAGTCCCCTCCACCCCCTTGGTTTGGAAAAGCATGTGCGTGTGTGTGTTTATTAGAACTGGACTTTGTCAGTATTAACAGATCATCCGGATTTTTGTGGCGCAAGTTGGAATGCAGCACACTTACAAAAAAAAAAGTTGACTCTACTCTTCGATTAATAGTCCACAACCCAAAGATATTCAGTTTACTATCATATATGCCAAAGAAAAGCAACAAATCCTAACATAAGACGTTTGAACCTGCTCATAAATCAATTATCAAAGTAAAATTAGATTAATTTTCTGTGGATCAATCAAGCAATCCTTTCAGCTCTAGTCTATTTCCACTTAGGTCAGCTGTGGAGAGTATAACAAGACAGCAAGAAAAATATACAGTTTTTCTGTGACTCTATTACACTTTGTCTCCATGTTCTTGCACAAAATAAATACACACACTGGTGATGTCTTACACTGGATGTGATTCAGACTTCTGCTAGGCAAGAGCAGCTGAGTGAGACAAGAAGCCTAATGAATAGTTGGGGGAAAAAAAAAAAATCACAGCCCAGCTTCATGTTCTCTGACACACACACACACACACACACACGCACACGCACAGGCACACACACCAAAAAACAGTTTCAGATCATAGCAGGGGCTCCTTTTGCGAGGATGTGAGAGCAACTACCAATATCTCAACAAGTGCAGTCCTCTAGATGTGTTTGTATAAGTGTGCAGTGCTGTATGCTGGCAATGATCATTTTAAGTGGATCCAGCAGTGCCACAAATTCAATTAAATGTCTGACATTTCCCAGCATCTGCCGAGGGGCTTCACGAGAGACACGAGACAAGCAGTAAAATGGGAAAAAGAACAATTCGGAGAGTGCAGGACAGAGTGTAAGCAAGAGGAAAGGAAAAAACTTTAATACCAAACGCTAGTTAGAGAAAAGTAGCTACAGAGTGTGGCAGTTTGTGAAAGATGGGAAATTAAATGTTTTCACCAGCAACACCAAACAGGAAAAGAAAAGAAAGAAAGAAATAGTACCTATATATCCATATATCTATATGTCCACACCTTCCTTTAACAGTTTACTTCTACCTCTCTCATTCCTGTATTCTCCTGCAGCTTCCTTTTTTCTTACATATTCATCAATTGCTTATTCTACCTCCTCATGTCTCTGTATCCATGCCGTCATCTCTCCCTCCTCTCTCTGGCAGAGTGGTTATGTAAGGAGGCAGAACTAGGCAGCTTATTTACGCTCCCATGGGGATTAGGCAGAAGCCTGGACATGCCAGCACCTGCAATGCTCACTGACGGTACGCAAATACACACACACACACACACACACACAGAAGGCATTGCAGCAGAGTTGACAGGCTTTCCCTAAACCCCCCCCCCCCCCCCTCGCAGAGAAGCAAGTCAGGGTGTAAGATGTACTTTGATGTACTCATGCAGTGGGAGCAGTAGTAGGCTACCAGGCTTAGACAGATCAATTGTATTTGAGACAAGGGGCCAAGCCACATACTTCAGTCCAGGCAAAATGATCAAAGACTGCTTTAATATTTCATACATTTTTAGCCATTTTTGGTCCGCTCATGAGCAACAGATGGATTTCACAGAAGCAAGGGGGCATATTAATCAAGTTGCTGGTGTTATGTAAATGTTACATAGCAGTGCAATATCTGCAAATTTATCGTCATCCCAGTTTGGTTTCCTGTAAGACACACACTGAGGATGTCAACAATAAGATCAGTGACGACTCTGCCGTATTGGCATTAGTCGGGAGATTTGAATCAAACCAAGCGCTCCTGATTTCTGCTGAAGAAAAAGAAATGGAGGATTAACTTGGTTAACAAAAAGATGAATAAAGTAAGTCAAAATCATTTCCCTGAACACCAATATAGCCTCTTTCTTCTCCCTTTAGCCTTTTTATCCCCCCTCACGAGAGTTGAGTTGTTGTTGAAATCAGCTAAATATTCAGCCATGGTTGGAGAGAATTGGAGTTGGAGAGAGTGCCAAACAACTCAACTCTCGCGAGATTTCAGAGCGAGACAAGACTTCTCCTTGGGCGAGACTGGTCCTTGGTCCTTTCCATAATGGACATATTGACGGGGTGCTATTGCCCCTTTGGATTACATTGCAGCCCGTTTAGCGGCTGCCAGCTAAAGCGCTCTCACTCAATACTGGACCAATTTCAAAAATTGTTGTCCCCATTAGTCACTTAGACACAAAAAGATGGGAAAAAAGGGTCCAGGTTGAAAAATCCCAAAGTTTCCCTTTAATGTCATTTGGCAATGTTTTTTCTTTTATTTCTTCCTCACAGGCTCGTTTGGGGTTTTGGTTGAGCACTTGAAAATACCGCTTCATCTTCTTTTGTCACCTTGATAGCTCGACTCACTAAGGAAATGGCGTAGAGGCAACCGCATAGGAATTATGGGATTGTTCCCTGGGAATTCTGGAAACTGGTGTTGGATGTATGGACTCTGCACAGCTGGGATGATTTTTTTCGCCTGATAGACTACAACTACCAAGTAGAATAGCGATGCGCCATCAATTCACCTAACACACAAACCCTCACTTCACACAAACAAGCGGCTTTGTCTCACATATGCAAAACTGTATCGTACAAGTGCTACTGCGCTAAATTTATTCATCTCACAGACCGATTTTTTCATAGCACGTGAAACATATATGTCGCACTGTACAGCCCTGGTTAGAGCACCCTCTAAACCAATGATGTCATCACTATCACTGGCTGACAATCAAATGAGTTCATCTTCATTATTCCCTTGCTACTAACCTCAATTCGATGAGATTCTTTATCTTTTTCGGTACTAGTAAGGATGTTGTATTACATTTTCCAAAGAGCCCAGGTCCTCCAGTGGATTTAGATGGAGGAGTTTATGAAACCTTCCAGCTCTGATGTGTTAATATGTGATCACAGAGAATGGCAGATAAATGAAGGGGGGGAGGATGAAAACATATATTAGAATTCTGTCTGAGTCATCACACAGACACACAGAATATAAGAGCTTGCAGTGTAGCTGCTCTTCTGCTCTTATATCTATGTGCTCATGGTTTTTATCCTCTTGTCCTATGGTGTTTATAAGATGGTGGTTTGTTCCAGTTGTTTTTCCCCAAATAGTGCTGCTTTGCAGAGGCGATAGTGAGTCAAGACATAACCTACTGAGCACAGAACAGTTACAAATTTTCCCCATCATCCTCTCACCATGCGCCTTTACATCCCCACACACACACACACACACACACAACGGAGGTTTTAAGGGGGAGGTTTTAAGCATCAATGTAACTGCTAACAACTTACATAATTACCCAGAGAAACGGAAAATGAGACAGAGACCAACACAGAAAAGACAGCTGATATAAGAGGAAAAAGTCAGCGCTCGTTTGGTTGTGTTCACTGAGATTCAAACTCCACCCCGCCGCCCATGTATGCAGCCCTCTGACCACCCCAACTAAGCTCCATGTTGCAGGAGTTGTGTGGAAAAATAACCACAATACTGACTTGTGATTTTGAACCAAGGCCTTTTCGCTCAGCGCGTCCTAATCGGGTCTGGTCTGGCCCTGCGTGCCGCCCACTGGGGCTGCGGCTGTGCTGGCCTGTGGAATGGTGCCAAGCCAGCAACAAATGCACACAATTAGGAAGGAACAGGACCACATACTGGGTGCCCTGTCAAAAACAACTATGTTCTAAGTGAGAGTGCATGCTTGCAGACAAACACACAGTCATATGTACACATATTTCATGCTCCCTGACCCAGAGAAGAGGAAACAGGGAGGCCAGATAGGAGGAGGACAGGAATGGAGAACCACAGAGACATAGGGAGGATGAGAGAGGATGAGGGGGAGGTGATTGAGAATGATTAGTTGTGACAGGAAGTCCCACCGTGGTCTCCGATCACAGGTTCCTCCTTACCCTTCCTTTCAACCTCCCCTTGCACCCCTTTGTTCTACCAGCTGGTCTCAGGTAAGTGGTGAAGCACTAGGGCCACCCTCAAAGGAATCTACACATCAACTTGGATAAGAAGCTGTATATCCAATAAAGAGTATGTTCATGTATGAACATCTCCACTTATAGTTAAGAGCTAACCCGTGGTTACAGAGTGATATTGGACTGGGAGTCTGTATCAGCCAGTAGTCTCGAGGAAGTAGATATAATTTAAGTCTGCAACTAATGATTAATCTCAAGATTATTTTTTCAACAGATTACTCATCTAAACTATTAAATGTCAGAGTAGTGAATAGACATTGGCTTCCGCTTCCTTTACTGCATGACTGTACATCAGTTCTGATTGATGGCCAATGAAAGAAAACCAATGACTGAAGCCATGTGAGAAAAGAAAAGGCAATCCCATTCTGTTTCTGGTAAGGAGAGTGTGTGCATGTGTCCGGGACATTTACAGTTGTCATCTTGATGAGGAGGGAAGGCATAAAGAGTGACAGCTCCGAGTCCAGCAATTGAGGGCTTTTCCTGCGTCTTCCCACGAAGCTGTGGATAGATGAATGAGAGAGCAGCCAGCTCCCACGTGGCTGAGAGGGAAGGGGCCTCACTTCCATCTCTGGCCCTCCTCACCTTTCCCTGAGCTCTGGCCCTAAACTCTGATGCTAACTGACAGAATTAAAATTAACCCAGATTCATTAAGCCTGAATTATCTGAATAAATCTGGATAATTCAAAGTGATGTGAGCATGTGGCCCCCAGCAGACCTGTTCGCAAGCAAATATAATTGTATACTGAAACATTTGCATTTATATATATCGTGATTGTTGAAATTACTGTGCATGTATATATAATCCCTATTTATTTTATTCTTATATCCATGTAAAATAAAATCTGACATCAAAATACTGAGTGAAGTTTAGAAAGAATGAACACAGACATCAGTCACTATCAGTGCTGTCCTCTGTCCTCCTCCCTCCGCTGCTGATGTGATTCATTGACTGCAGGTACCGCTGGCAGAGGGAGGGAGGGCTGCCTTCTCAGCCAGTAGCTATGTTTACAAGATTTTGACTAGTTTTAATATACATGGCAAATTTAGCTTGTTCATAACAATTCGCTAATAGCCTAACCAGCGTGCTGTGGTTGTGTAAAACATTCCGGCGGTGGATGGGAGACTGCGGGCAAAGCAGTTGAAAATATCGAACAGGTGGTTTGATAAAGTACTTATTGGCTTTTTACTTGCAAAGGTGTCATTGCACTTACAGTAACGAGTGTAGAAGTCGTCAATTCTTTCATTTCTCCTGGTTCACTGTCTCCACCACGGCATCTCTGCTCTGCTGTCTGCTTTGTGTGTGTGGAGGAGAGGCCATACATGATACTATTTCCCATTCTCTCCCGTCCAGCTTCAGACAGCTGCTCGAAGACGGCGTTCATCGTGATTATGTACAACATGAAATTTCAGCAGTGTCGTTCATCATTTAGCAGCAGCGCTGTGCCGCTGTTGAAAGCATATATGGGTAACACTGCATGTATTCCTTTTTTTGAATCCCCAGTGCCAACAGTGTTTTATCCATTTCCATCTAATTTGAGGCTTAGCCTTGTTATGTGGATAGCAAGGCCAGGTATAGCTTACAGCAAGCACTGACGAAGCTGCATAAATATCAAAAGCTTGCGCCCTCCTTTGTGCACAGAAGTTAGAGGGGAAACATATTTTCTGTTTAAATGAATGCTAACAGGTCTTAATGAAGCCTCAGGAAAACACGTGTCAGGGGAGCAAGAGAATTAACAGCAGGGCAGAAAAGTGAGAGGACGCCAAGGAAGAGGAGATGGATAGGACAAGGGAGGGAGAAAAAACATGGAGTAAAGCAAGAAAAGCCAGAGGAAAGAAAATCCTCCTGTCCAATCCCCTGAGTGTTTTGGGTCGTGAGCCAAGTGTAAGATTTGCTGCCAGATGCTGTTTCGGGACTGTCTGCAGACAGAGAGGAGGCACTCTCCAGATTAACTGGCTGATTTGTTGCCTAACTTTGAGAAAGTACCCAATCAGTAAAGTGAGGAATGCTTTCTCTTTACAGTGTATTGAAAGTAATTAATGAGAGATTCTTAAAATTTAAGCAACAAGACTTTTGTCCACTGAGGTCCATTAAGAGTCACAGTTAAACTTTCACATCTAGATCTTTTTTGCACTTCCAGAACCTGCCACCCTTAGAAAGCCATCATAATAAGACCAATGCTTTGCTATACCATGTGAGAGCTAGATATGAATGAGACATGAAAAACCCAAATTGTGCTGACAATTACTGAGAACTCAAATTGCACAGAATTGTCATAATTGGGGACCTTCTTTCTTATAATTTCTTAATTGCAGTTTTACATGAGATACAAATTACACATGATCTCCAAAATCATTACACTAGTTGGCCTGAGATAATAAAAGTCCCAAATGCTGCCTGATGTCATGATCCTACTGTGTATGTGAGTATCTGTAATCTGCTGCAACATTAATGGGGCGGATGGACCATTAGGTCCATGCCATCATCCCACTGCTAAATCATTCATAAGCTGCAGGGCCATTGCTGGATCAGAGTTGGCCCATTAAGAAAGCATTTAAGGGCATTCTCCCCACGAGAAGACAACATGTTCATGGTAGCAGCCTGCAGCCCACTATGATCAAGCATCCAGAGAAGCCTCCAAAGGCCCACAAGCATATGGATGTGCATGTGCGGTGCAGTAGAGGCCCGAAACTGCCAGCAACACTAAACAAACTCCTCTCTCTCATTATGTATAAAGATGTCTTGTAGTATCAAACCTACAATTCAGTTATAGAAACACAACTATTTCTCACATGAAGTCCCCTAAAAATACACAAACACAATCTGACAGTGAGTTTCCTGTCCTCGGGTGTCTTGGCTGTCCTTCTAGCGTTGTGATGGATTACATCTTAGAAAGACGACACTGGAACAGGTGTTTACAGGACGGCATAACATGAAGTAACCTTTGAAAGCCAGGATTTAGCTTTATCACAGACACAGAATAGGAGAGCTGCCCAGGTCTGTCAATCAGCCAATGAAAACACAGCATCGAGCTACGGTGACAAAGGTGACAGGTCAGGCGTGAATAGTCAGTGATAAAGAACAAAACAGTTGCTTACAAAATCACACAGAGAAGTTGCCAATAACTACGGAAATAGTTTGGCAGCGTTCTTGTTTTACCGTTTCAAAAAAGAAGTGTTCTAATGTATGTGTAGCATCATTAATTAATTCATTGTATTGTCAATATCAATTAATCTGTTGATTATATTAAAGGGGGCTCTACTGGAATATCTTTGCATGGTTTACAGTTCAAAAAAACTGTAATTATATCTTATACTGACCCTTTACACAGCCCTCAGTTCAGCCTCAAAAAACCCAAATTTATTACAATTAAAGTGACAAATAACTCTTTCAAAGCACATATGGACATGTGTGAATTATAGATGGATACAAAATGGATGTGCTCACTGTTCTTCCAGTGCAAACAGAGCTAAAGCTTTCAGACACTTTCTGTATAGCAGATTGTAGAAGTAGTGAAAAACTGATGATAATATAATTTCAGAAATATTTGCCCTATTTAGCAGAGCAAAACGGAAAACCCAGATGTAGACGCGTCTTAATTACAGGAAGCAGAGGAATTTATGGGAAACGTGGTCTTAAGCTTAATAAGACTAGCCCAAACAAAACCACAGGCATGAGATAAACACAGCACCAATAACTGCTGTCTTTACCATGTTCTCTTTTGTTTATGGTAATCACACTAATTAAAACTAATCAGACTTCTAAGTAATATGATGGGGTTTAAAATTGTTATACATAATGTTTTTAAGAGCAAAGAATTAAAATGATCCCATTATTTATTTAATCAACTGTGCTGATGCAATGTAGGATTTTCTCATTAATAAAGTGCTGTGAAATTACAAACAGAAGGCCTGATTATCTGCTTTGGGTTTTTCATTTGGTCTAATTTGGGAGCTCTCAGGCTTGATTCCCAGTGCAGACTAGTTTTGCATCAAAAGCGAAGAGGAGGGAAATAATAAATTATGCCAATAATAAACAGCTCAGGAGGGCTATAAAGCTGTCATCACAGTTCAAATCACAATGATTCAGCTGCAAAAAAATCTGGCCATCTTTACTTTCCATGATACAGGGCAAAAACACCGGCTTCTTAATGAGTTGTGTGGTCACTGCTGCATGAGGTCATCTGTCAAGCAGGAGAAGCTCATATTCTGGGTTCAAATTTAGGACAGTACTGAACACCGCATCCTGTGTTAGACTGGTCTATATTCAAACAGCCACAGAAAAGCGGTCAGTAGAAATATGCCTCTCTAAAGGGTTATTACACTAAGACAGACCTCCCGAAAGCCAGTAGCTCCCCTACTGGGAATCCAACCACAGCCATCAGCCTCTACCGCTCAGATGCACTCAGCTGACCACAAACCGTCATGATCCTCAGAAATAAGGAGTGGAAACTTTGACACTAAATCCCTGGCTTCCTTCCTGTACTAAACACAGCTCCAAAGCATAGCTCACACTGCAGGGCTTGGGCACAGAGAAATCGATGAAATCAATCGAACTTTTGATTAACACTGCAGTGCATTTAAATGATGAAAGGGTGAGGTAAGTGTAACAGAAAAGCTGCTGGATTCTTACCAACAAAAGAACCATGAATTTGTCTTTTCGCTGATGAAGAGTCCAATCTTGTTTCTCGGAGCAATTAATCATGTCCTGGATCGAGACAGACAGGGGAGAGTGCAAGAGAGAAAACGGCGTGTGTGTGTGTGTGTGTGTGTGTGTGTGTGTACTTTGTGTCCTCTGTGAAGTGAATCTGCACAGTGGTCAGCATATTGGCCTGGCCATTTCCTCCTAGCTCAGGCTGCAGTCTATAAAAGTTAATGAGCCCACTGAGCCGAGATCTGGCATGTGAAAACACACCTACATGCATCAGAATGTTTATATGAATGCAGAGACATGTAAATGAGCATGCATGTATCATTAATCCTCCTCCCACATTAAACACGCTCTTCTAAATGCCTTGCAGTGCTGTCTTTTAAGGTTCACATGAGTTGGGGGTAGGAAGTTTCCTCCCTGTCTCCTCAAATTTCACACACACTTCAGTTGTAAGCCTCCTTACATAACACTGCTCCCAAACCTCCGCTGCTCTGCCAGAGATTTCTGTGTGTATATGTGTGTGTGTGTGTGAGCGCGCGTGTGTGTGTGTGATTCATTGGGCCGTGAGGATCATTTCACTGGTCAGTAATCACTGTTCTAAGCAAAGGCCGCTGTTCTGAACTTCTAATTCTCTGCGCTGTCCAAAAGAGAAAACAAGGAGACATGAAAGGACTTAATGAGAACGAGTGAGAATGGATGGTGGCAAAAATACGCCTACATACTCTGGACCCACACACATTAACACAATGTTTGTTAAATACGCACACATATGCAGAACTATCTGTCATAACATTTATTTCCCTTACGTAAGACGCATTACTCTGGCTCTAACCCTCACAGTATCCGTCCAAATGTTTTGAGCTACTCTTAATATATACTGATTTGATTATTCCTGTTTCTTGTTCATTGTTAGGAGAGGAGAGGAGAGGAGAGGAGAGGAGAGGAGAGGAGGAAAAGTCCATTGATGAGGACAATGGTGGGAGTAAAGAAAAGAAGGTTAGTGTTAAAGCATGATCACAATTGGGCGCTTTTCATTTCTTCTTAAATGTCTTATTGTGTCCCTTTTAGTCCCTCCCACATTAGACGCGAGGTAGAGAAGGAAAAGACGTGATGGAGGCGGGATCGAGAAAACACGGTTTTAATGAAATGAGACGTCCTTTCCTCTCAGGCGTCATCTGAAGCGATGTGAGTTTCTGGTGATGGCGGCACAGCAGGATCAGCTGTCAGTCTGCAGGTGTTAGCAGCTCTTTAGTGTCTTTTGAAGTCTTGGAGTTTGTCACACAAGATAATGTGATGTACTGTTCAAATAGTAATAAGGGCACACAGTTAGCACTGCCAGAGCAGTGGTGTAGTGATGTCCTCCAACATGACAAAAGAGAATGTGAAATATCAGCCTCTAAATGTTTCTCCTAAATTAAACGGTTTGAAAAGCATCTGCACTTGCACCTGCATTCTGTTTGTTGATTATTTTATAATCCACATTATGATGAGAATATCTCATAATATGTAGGACTAATTTAGGCTCGTATCCATTTTAGGAAAAAGTGGAAATATGTGAATATATCTCACGTAAAAGTATAGTCGACTGTCTATCCAACGCAGAGATTTTTATATATTTAAATTGTTTACAGCTGAACAACAGCAGGCTCACGTCCTCTCCCCGACTGTAATATTATCCCTGATACAGGTTCACATGGGAAAAAAAAATCTTTTTGATGAATGATGAACGTTGTTTAATGCTTCCAATAGTAATCAGACCTGATAGATATTTTCTACCGTGATTAAGATTTTTTTCCCCAAAACAAACTTTTAATCTGTTCTTCTCTGCAGTAAAATTGTCATCATAACTTCCGCCTGAATGTGCGCTGTGGAGCATTTAAGAGATCAACGTTCAGCTGCCCAACAGAGTGCAGCCCCCTTCTCTCTTTATTGGAAATGATGGCCTTGCTCTGCACAATGTCACACTTGCGCTTTTGATGACAGCCCTGAGAGACAAGAATACAGACTTACTGAAAACTGAGAAACGGAGGGCAAAGATTGGACAGAGGTGGACAGAGACATGTTGTGGGCTTCTACAGACACATTAAATTGGAGAAAATGGATCTTGTCATTCTGTATTGTGTACAACTGTTGCACAGGGAGGGCTCTCTCTGGGAGAGCAAAAAAGCAGCATTGCTAACAGATGTCACATTACTGTATGACATTGATGTGATTTGGCCTGCTTGCATGTAAGCAAAAGACAGAGACAGAGAAGCAGAGGAAGATACTATCACGAGGTGGCATTTTTTATTGCTCTGCACATGGATACATGCACTACAAAGCATTTTTTCTAATCTATTTTAATTAGCCCCCTCCTGTTTTATGTTAATCCCTCTTTTACAGTTTACATCTCCCAACAACCTATCTTCCTCCCAGTGTCTCTCTACGTTTCCCTCTCTCTCCTTTATTTCTCTGAAGGGCTGTGCTAATGCAAGGCCTGTGCTAGATCTCTACAGGGTGAGAGTGGCCTTGGGGGCATAAAAGGCTATACATATACAGAACACATACATGCTCACAAAGACAAACGCATGCACACGTATGTGCACAAGCTGTGAAGCATCTACTGTAGCTCTTACTGGATCCACTGAAACATTCTCACGGCGAATATGTTCTCAAACCAAACAAGTCACCATTGTTTAGCTGATGAAATCATATTCATACTTTTGTCAGTCAAAGTGCTCTCTCTGTATGTCGCTCTGCAGTATCATGGCAACACAGTGTTCACAATGAGGGCTTGGATATTGTAGTAAAATTCAAAAAACAGTCAAAAGACATTTTATCAGCCAATACTGGGTGTTTTAAAAAAAGGTTTTGCTCCTATAAATATAGGTAACACTCAAGACTGTCAAACTCTCTGCAGGGATAATGCAGGGATAAAGGGATAATGATCAGTTTGACCGATTTTTGAGGCCAATATTAACAGCTTAATAAATAAAAATAAAAAATCACATAATATAAAGGATTCCTACAGTTTGGTTAAAAAAGGTCAATATACACTGATCAGGTCATGTTACTGTTGAAAAATAAACTTGTCAGTGCTCTCAAATGGACAAATTATGTAAACACAACATTCTCTCTAAATGACCTCAAACATATGTAGCCAGGTGAACAATGGGTAGAGAGTGTTTTTTGTTGAGGTAACGCTGTCACTTTAAGACCAGCTTATGGGTAGATCTTGTGGGAGCGCAGAGCTCCTGTGAGACGTTAGTAGTACCAGGAAACTAATGACTGCTGAGGTGTGTATTTTTGCCTACGTGTAGGAAAAATATCCTGATAAACGTTCAAATACAAAAAAGATTGGCAGCGTCAGTAGATGAGTATAATTAAGCTAGCAGACTAAGGTTGATGAATGATGATTTTGTACTCTTGCCGATTTTTGTACATTGGTAAAACTTGATAGGTGTGTGATACCCCCACCACGCTGAGGGCAACACTGAACAGCGGAAGTGGTGATAAAGTACACTGATGGATAGAATCATATCATCATAGGGGTGTATGCTGACTATTTCACCAAACTGTGTCCATTATGTATGCTTCTGCCTAATTTAGAGGGCTGTGTTGGGTTCCAGGTGTGTGTGTGTGTGTGTGTGTGTGTGTTAGCGTGCAGGCTGCACACCGGAGTGCAACTGAGTTCATGATTTTCTCCTGAAAAATGTATTTTGAGCTTATGTAAGAGTGTTTGTAAAAATATATTTTGTTCATATATATATTTATATTTCCCTGTGAACTAATGTAATTTACTGTAAGGTACAAGTTGTGTGGTTGAATAAATGTATTTATTTGTGTTGTATTTCTATTTTTTATTTAGAAACAAGCCACTACTGTTGTCTAGACTTCACTAGATTGAGTTGATACTGTGATACTCTGGGTGGCTTATCTGCACCACTGTTTATTAGCACTATAATAGACGGTTAGGAGCTAAAAGTCAATATCAAGCTTTCGCTAAGGAAGGTGTTTCAGGAAAGGTTGTTCATAGGGGACATTTCTGCTTCTTTATTGCTTTCACTGATGTTAACTGAGTACAAACGAGGGGAAAAAAATAACTTTTTTTTCTTACCAATGCTATTGTCTTAAACCCTCAAAATAACGGGATTAGTGCTGCTCTTTATTGAGTGCAGTCGGGGGAATAAAAGGACCAACAAAAAGAATTTCCCAACATTTATGACCAGGCTACACATATCTTTGTCAAGTTCTTTTTACTCAGCCAAAATATACAGACATGTGACAACTGTGATAAGCTCAAATCGGCCACTAATAAGTCTTATGAGCATTACATAAAGAATTTTTGGTATGTGCAAACAACAAACCACAAAAACATCTGGCAAAACGGTTAGACATTCAACATCTGATCAAGTTGGCTGCAGACTGGGTCTCATTAAACCGCATCCTTCTCTGAGTAACCGGACCTGACTATCCAACAAAACTATGATGACCCAATTTTCCAGCATGTTCACATTACTCTGAACCACAACCAAACCACAACCAAATGCTGCGAACAAAAACTAAATAAAAAAAATAAAAAAAGCATTTCGTTCATGGAAACATTCCCACTGTGTTAGTCAGTAATACAGTATATGAAAACAGTATCGAAAGGCTACTACTTAAATAATAGCTTCAGTAAATCAAGAAAATTAAAGCTTTGGCTACATTTTCAGTACCAGTTTGAGTCATCCCAATTATCATTATACTAAGAACAGCATCAGCGTTTCCTGGGACCAGCTTTCTGCCAGTTCTCCAGGACTCAGCAGCAATGCCAAAGAACAAGATGCTAGTCTGCCAGGTTCTGCCAAGTTCTCACAATGACCTCAATAGGAATTGAGCTGCCAATCTGTTCTCTTCTTCTACCAAAGAGAGGAAGTGTAGTGGCCTCCAGGACAGACAGAGAAAGAAACACAAAGGAGAAATAAACAGTGACAGAGAGAGAGGGAGAGCGAGTGAAAGTAAATGAAAGTAGAGGAGAGAATATATTTTGAGGATTGGTGGAGCTAAAGGAGGTTAACCTTGTGGAGATGTAAAAAAAAAATGGTATGAAGGGTAAACATATTGTTTTTTATCTGCAAATTCTTGCCTCCCTCCTCTCTTCTCAGTCTCCTGCAGAGGACAAGGAGAAGAGCCGCAAGGGTTAACTCCTTGTGTCTTGTCTTTATGCACACATGGCTCCACTGTAGAAAACAAAGACATACTGACAGGCCTTGTTTACCATCTTCTCCTTGTCACTACCTCCCTCATTTTACACTGTCCTTTCTTGCTCACTTGTGCTATTCTTGCTCTCTGGTGAATCTGTATCCTGACGCACAACAAGAGCCCGACCAATACATTGTGTAGCTTGATGATGGTTTTTTTCCAACTGCGAAAAGGGCTCATTGTTGCCCTGCGTGGCCGCTGGGTGGAAAACAGCCACCGCGACTGCAGTTCTCACCAACCGTCAACTGTGAGCGGGTGCTTTCCACTCTCCCGCCTCATGGGGCAGGAACGAGGTCATTACAGTTTGGCACACCAGAATGAGGTGATGACACCACACTCGAAAACTTCAATGTTCAATGTTTGGAGTAAGTAGCTCCTGAAGCACAGCAGGCTACAGCTGTTAATTAAATGTGTCAGATACATTTAATTACCATTTTATATATTATGCTGCTCATCTGATTTTCAGGTTGTAGATTAGGAATGTCAGTTTTGGTTAATTTTGCTTTTGACAGACCAACACCTATTAACCGAGAAGAAAAGTTGTGATGTAGCTTGTGAGAGCTGCCTTGCAGTAGGTGGCCAGAGCTAGCTTGTCTGCTCTGGTTAGCTCGACTTTTAGCTCATCCTTCTTCTCAAAGTGTTAGTCACAGTAGCTCTTTCGCCCTCTACCGCACTGATTGGCAGCATATCGGTCTCAATCATTCGGCACACCAAGTGGTGCCTCGGACCACCAGCGTGCATCACGCTTTCTCCCCCCACCTAGCAGCAAAGTGATCTTTGGCTGCAACTGAGAGCCATCCTCGAGTATAGCAGCCATGTGCTTGTTCTTAATGTGGTACAGCATAGTGTTAGTACCATAGTGGCCTGGATATTAGGGGGTCCCCGATTATAAGATCACACCCTCTTTTCCAACATTCACACACTCTCCTACCAGGCTCTTGAAAGCGGTCAAAATTATTTTCTCCAGCAGTTAGCATTTATAAGACTGTCTGTCTTTTTGAGCTCCTTATCATCTGTGACAGTGGTATTTGGCAGCTTGACATATTCTGTTTCTGCAGTAGAGACGTTACACGAGTTTTCAGAAACTCCCGCAGGTTAAACTGGACTAACGAAACACTTTTAGAGCTGACTAACGCTAACACACTCACTATAAACATACTTTGAGACATTCACTAGCCTAGCAACATTAAGGCTACAAACAACCCATAATGCAACACTCCATGTAGGAGTCGGTTGCACCGGCACTTTATCCTTTCAAAAAGAATAGCTGATGTTGTGAACACGTAATTGTGTGTAAACAAATTAACCTATAGACCGACATGCGTAACTGGTCAAAAATGCGGTCAGTCACAGTGGTTGAGTGGTGTATCACAAACTTGAGATGTACATGTTCAGTACATATCTTGCTTAGAACTCTTCAAGAACTAGATGTAAGGGATCTGTATCAAAAATGTTAAAGTTATGTGTGTTAAAGTTTGTGTTAAAAAGAATATCTGCCAATATATTATCTGATTTTTTTTAAACCCTCACATATCGAAATTGGCATCGGCCTTGAAAAACCTGTATCGGTCAGGATCACCACACAACCTAACCTTACAGGAGGATTCAATGTGTTCAACTGCCAATTGCTGATCTCCTTCTCGCAGTCAAAGATAAAGCCACACAGCAGAGTAGTGTATCGGGTTTCTTGTGCAAGTCTGCATTGATCTACATGCCAGTGATGCTTCTCTGGGGCCCAAGCCCCAATCAGCACTCCACACAGAATACACTAAAATCTATGCTACATAGTCAATTGTCTGGGAGCACAGCCTGAGAGAAACTGCTTGTGTGTATGTCGGTACGAGTGTTTCAGAGGAAAGGAACTCAATACTCAGCAGAAGGCTCTGATCAAAGCCTTTCTCCGCCCCACAATAAGTTCCTGTATGCTTGTAAAGGCCATCTCTGAACCTGAGTGCACTGCGGTTACAGCCCCCATATGCATGAAGTCACTTCGCACTATAAACTGACTCCAGTGCTTGAGCCTCTGACCATCTCAGCAGGACCTTTGAGCGAAGACAAAGCTGTGACCTTTACCTCGTCCATTCTCACTTCAGCATCTGTGGGTGTCTGAAAGCTCCAGTACGGCCTTGAGCCCACTCAGCCACTGAAGCTATGGCAGGGTCAAAGGGCAAGGAAGTAATGACAAGATGATATGCTCAATGCGCAGCAGAGAGCCTTCTCAAACAATCTACTCCAGTGTAGGAAGCTGAAGAATTGTAGCTTATAGCCAAGGCTGACTGCTGTGTTCTGTTGACTAGCATGAAGATAACATTTTTAACATTACTGATTAGTTTGCCATTTATTTTTTAATAATTCATCGATTGATTTGTCTATAAAGTAGTTTTAAAATTTCCCAGAGCTCAAGGTGACTTCTTCACATTGCTTTCATACACGAAAACCAGCTGTATTCACATTTGAGAAGCTGGAACCTCTGAACATTTCTTTTTTCTTTTTGCTATAGTCTCAAACTGTCCTGTTTATATTTGCACTCTTATTATCAGCATGTCAGTCACCTGTAAAGCACTTTGAATTGCCTCAACCTGTATGAGAGGTGTTATACAAAGAACGTTTGATTGATTCATGAATTCAATTATTTAGATTTTCAAACCTTTTCCAAAATTGTTTTCTTGAAGCTTGAGGCCAAATCTTTACTTATTGTTATATTCTTATGTGAAGTGACATAATCTTCTTGCATAAATGCATTTCTCTCTACATTGGATGGTCTGCTTTGTATTCTGGAAAAAGCTTCATGTATTGTTTGTTGGCTGCGAGTATGAACCTGCCATCTGTCTGTTTTTTTCTTCTTTTTTTTCTTTGTCTCCTAAATGTCGCTCCTCGTCTCTCAGCGCTCTTTTGAGACAAATGATTATCAGTGGCTTTGTCTCTTGTTTTCATTGCCAGTGTGAACGTATGGTCAGATGTTAACACAGATCTCTCCGGCTTGAAGCTGCCGTTTATTTTTGCGGATAGCCCTTTTGTTTTCGCTCTGTCATTAATCACAGATGGTGGTGTGTGTCAGCAGTGAGGCTCACTGAGTGTTCTGCTTTTCAGAAAATAGTTTAATGACAGTAGGGATGGTGAAAATTACACTGATGTTATTATATACCATCTGCGATACTGCCTAGAAGCCTTAAGGTAAAATAATAGTAATAGTAATTGTGACAATTACAAGCCAATTTTAAAAAAAATCAGACTTTCTAGGCATTTCTGAAACTCTTTCCCCCTCTTTTTTGATATTTAAAAATGTGTTTTCATTTACTTAACCATTAATTACCCACTTATTTCACTGAGATTAAATATAGATAGACAGCAATGAGATGCAGACAAATAACACAACATATGCCAGAAGATCAGAATTAAATTAAAATTGTAATTATAAAACTAAAATTTCTATACAGTACAAATCATATAAAAGATTGATTCCTGGAAACAACTATGCTGTCTAGCAATGCCGTCATTTTACAAGGGAGCTTTCATGGAATAGAAAAAAATGCAAGCACAAAGTATTATGAAAAATGTTTTCTACATTTAAATTCAGATCATTTATATTCATGCATTGCCTTTGCATGTCTTAAATTAGTTTTTCATCACGTCTGACAGCAAAGGGGTCTACCACTTCCCAAAGTCTTCTGTTACTACTGAGCTCTGTCCAGTAGCACTCGTCATGTGCTTATTTCTCTTAATCCTCATCGTTGGCTGAAGCCAGCGCTAAAGCTAAGATTAGCCCACATATGCACACACACACCAAGGGGTCACACACACACACACCCCCTTGCACACACTGTTACAAACTAAGAGATCACATACACCCTGGATAAACAGGGTGACACCGACTTACACACACATGATTACACATGGACACATGCACACAAACACTAGCACTTACTGTCTTCTCTTTAGCTACATCGCTACTGAGTGAAAGAGAGTCGCTGACATCCTGTGGTGTGAACACTGAGTCAGTGGGACAGGGCAGCGCTGCACCTTACACATGCATTGCTCACACAGCGAACGCACCCAACAACCATATGAAGAGCTTGAGAGGGATTTAAATACAAAGCAAATTCTCCTCTTTCAGCCCTCTGCAAGGAATGTTGTTTTTGCGTTAGCCTCTGCTCTCTCTGCTCTTTTTCACATTAAATCTAAAAAACACATCTTTTCACAAAATGCTATTCAGAATGGATCCTCAGACGACTTTGCAACCATAAAACAATAATTTGTTCAACATCTCAGCCTTGATTACAGTAGCATTTAGATGTCTGACAGCAGGAACAGAAAAACATGTAAATGACAATTAAAAGCTGAAACAATCAATTAATCGGTTAGTCAGACAAGAGGAAATTAATATGCAACAATTTTGATAATCAATTAACTGTTTAAGTCACTTCTCAGCTTCTCAAAATTGAGTATTTGCTGCTTTTCTCTGTGATATATCGTTGTAATTAAATGTCTTTGGGTTAAGACTGTTGATAGGACAAAACAAGCAAAATGTAAAGGATGTCTCCTGAAAATGATAGTTAATGGCAGCTCAGTCCAGTTTGAGAAGTGGATCCATGAGTTTCAATGTTTATCACACAGCAAAACACTGTGCAGAGGTTTGTAATACTCTATAACAGACTGGATTTTATAACTCTAGAAAACAGTGGCAATTATTTTATATTTTATATTATTTATTTAGAAGTACATCATTCATGTAATTTACCAGGAACATATGTTTGCACATATTTGATTGGCTGTATTTGATTGATTTTGAGCCAGGTTTAGCTTTTTTGCCAGAGGCCTCTGTGTTGGCACATCCACTACAAATTAATGAGGAGGCTGCGCTTTTGCACGCAGGACTCAGTTCAATCTGATCACAGCCTGAGATCGTCTGTACTGTTATAAAGTATAGGTGGTGACAGAGGGAAGGGACAGAATTGAGGTTTAAGTAGCTGTAATTCAGCAGAGAAACAAGGCTACTGGGCTGTATCTACCACACTCCTTCCCACATGATACCTGTGATGCAGTTGTGTTATTTGCTGACAAAAAGAAGACAAAGAGGAGCAACATAACGTTTTGAGATGTAGCCAGCATAATGTGGACATAGTTTCAAAATCTAAAGGACAGTGCTTTTTAATGTTAATGAGAACTAATTAACTTCCATTTCACTCCATTAACTGACTAAAAGTGTAATTGGCTCACAGTTGTGGCAGCTATAACTGATCCATCCTATAAACCAAATCAAATCTTGTCATATTATAAACACTGTCACAGTCCTATCAAAGAAGACTGCAGCATCATGGTTTTGGTTTCTGTTACGAGTCCTGGTTTTGACCCTACTGAGAATGTTACATTTACATGGAAAAGCCTGTACTGTTGCAGGCATGTTTAACTCCGACATCCCAGACGCTTCTGTTATTTCTGTAGCCACTGAGTTAACACACAAGTCAAAGATTAACCCACTTTTGATCTCTGGCTGCCCGGCCCATGCTGTGTTTACCACTAGTGAAGAGGACTTTCACTTTCCTTTCAGCGTGTACATCATCATCACATCCTTATAATCGTGGTGTTCATCATAATGAGAAAGAGGGAGAGACAAACTGAGAGAAACAGAGAGACAGACCGTGTAAAAGCTAGTAACTATTGTATGCCCCAGCAGGTTTATATATTATATAAAAGATATATAATATAATTTGTGTTAAATAATGTAACACAGTGTGACTATGTATGAATGTGTAAATGTGAAGATGTGAGAATGTGTTTCTGCACAGTATTTAAATGTGCATAATTAGACTAAGCCTCAAAGGTCACATTCTACACAAGAGCGTGGGCCTTTCCATAAGTTGGAGGCCTGAGGCATCAGGAGATTTATCCAGAAATGAGAATATAGCTGGATGCTATTTAGATACAATTACTTAGCTTGGCTCATCATGTTTAAACACTATCACAGAGTGGGCATGGCTGGGGAAAAGCCTAAGCACCAAATATCAGACTACATAAACACACACTTCCTTCTCCTCGAGTGCTTTAATAAACACACACATATGGCAGCAAGGCAACACTGAGAGCTGAAGGAAACGCTGTGTTGCTGTCTGGACCACCATATGTGGTTTGTGTGAGCATGGTGTGTGTGTGTGATAGTGGGCTCAGGAATGTGTTGTTTGTTTACCAAACAGCAGAGTCGTAAAAGAGGGAAATTGTTTAAATAACCTGCACTTCTGTGAGTTCAAAAACCAGTCACTGTAATGCTTACCTGACCCCAACTGAGAGCTGGGCTATACTAGATTGCTTTACAGAATAATCCCACATGCAGTGGGATATGTGTAGTGTGTGTGTGTGTGTGTGTGTGTGTGTGTGTGCATACGTGCGTGCGTGCCATGTTCGTAACTAAACAATGAGCTGGGAGCTTGGCTTGGTCAGATGCTTTGGCAGAGGCGAGCTCAGAGCTTTCATAAAAGGCCTGGGAAAGCTGCTGAGCGGTGCTGTTATTGCTGTGTGTGTGTATGTTTGTGTGTGTGTGTGTGTGTGAGGGAGAGTGCGTGCGTAGTTAATAGCAGTGTGTAAATGTTGGAGAACACCACTGACTCCAGCACATTTCAACACTCCTCTCTACTCACTGAGCCTCAGCCCAAATTTCAGCATTGTCCCCAAAACAAGACACGCACCCTGACGTGCTGTGACAACACATTTTCTCCTTACAGCAGAGAGAAACGTATCATGGCTGCTCTGCCTACTTTTAAGTGATACTCCATCCGAAATATATTTTAGTTTCAAACACTCACCCCCCACAGACTTAAAAAGGTGTCTGTTTCTCCAAAAACATGGCTAAAAACACTGCTTTTGTTTGTTGTTCAGGCTGTGAGTGAACAACAAAAGGAGGCAGCTCACCTCACAGGTGTGTAACTCTTTATTCATTGCACTGGTTATAAACAGCACAGATTCAGCTGCAACCACCTGCTAGAAGAAAGAAGTTGATTTATTTGCTTTGTCCTCAGCATTAATCAATATGAAATGCTCTGATTCGCACTAATCACGATTATTTAAAGACATATTTTCCTGAAATGCAGGCTCAGTTATTTTCTAGGGGGTCAGCATATCAGAGACGAAGGTTACTGTTACTGTAAAGACATTTGACCCAAGATACAAATGGGCCAGAAAACCGCATACTTCAAAAGACTGGACCATGCAAGTTGTGAGAGTGTGTGTACTGTATATGATTGTACTGTTTCTGTTACTAGTATTACTACTGCTAATGTTAGCCTTACAACTACTACTGTTATTGTCACCAGTACCATTATTATTTTATTATTATTATGTTATCTTGTTTAAATTCTCAGTACAAATACTATTCATGGTGTGGTATTATAGAAATGTAGAAGGATATGGATAGCTTTATATGCATTATTGCAGGTTTATTTAATGGCGACACAATGTTGGCTAATTGAATCATGACTTTAAAAATATTTTAACTGAAATGAAAAAAAAATCTAGTGAATCAAACCAATTTCATAAATAAATAAATCATAAATTGAATGCTTCTGAGTCATCTAATCACGATTCATTAAAAAAAAAGGAAGTTATTGCTAATCTGAAAAGCTCTGTTGGTCCATTTGCATACACTTTGGAGACGGTCCCCAACTTCAGCTTGTCAGTTTTCCTCTAATGTCAAGTTGTGCACAGTGCCAGGCTTCAATATCCCATCATGAGGTCAAAAATAATACCTGTGGGACATCAGTCAAGCTTTATCCTCCACTGCACATTCATAACTAAAGAAAAGTTACTGAGGATGAACCAGGATGAATATCCAACTTAAAACTATCTACATCTCCTTGTTTTTTATACCTAAATCCAATTTGTTTACTTTCTGGCCATCTGATTTATGAAAAGGCAAGCTGCCTGTCTACTAGCAGTTCTTGTTTACACTGTAGAGACAACTACCTGGATTACTTTCATACTGAAGGAAACGAATGAATGTGATGATTATGAGCCAAGATCTTTAGTTAGAAGGAGAGCCTCTTTATGGGATTTCTAAATGGATTTCTGGATGTCTATACTTTGTGGATATACTGTAGTAGATCCAAGCTTGTAGCTCCAGGTCTGAAAAGTGAAGCCAATGCAGAAGTGACTTAAACCTGCATTCTCTCTAACGGCCAGCAGGGGGCGACTCCACTGGCATCAAAAAGAAGTCCGATTGTATGGAAGTCTATGAGAAAATGACCCTACTTCTCACATGATTTATTACCTCAGTAAACACTTTCCTAATGAGTTTATGGTCTCAATCGCTAGTTTCAAGTCTTCTTCAATACAGCATGATGTTCATTTTATAAATTATGGTCCCATTTAATTTAAATGTTGGCTATGTTGTGATTGACAAGTCGCTACCATGGCGACAATGTTGGTTAGGTAACGTAAACATGGCGTAACCCCATATTCACAGATGGCTATGGCTATTTCAGTGTGTTTTCAGTTCATGAAAGCAAAATTGTAACATTTTGGTTGCCTAAAAAAGTCTTGTTCAGCGTTTGGTTGTACTAAAAGACCCTCTAAGGAGTCAGATGATCAGTTTTTTTCGCTAGCGAAAATTAGCATTAGCATTAGCATTATCACTGTTAACCATAGGCGTGATGCACCGTGTTAACCAAGCAAGCAGTTAGCGTTAGGGTCAACTCCACCCTCTCGTCCAAATATGGTCACTTCTCATCACTTCTGACTCCAAAAATCCAAGATGGCGACAGTCAAAATGCTACACTCGAGGCTTCAAAACATAAGTTCACAAACCAATGGGTGACAGCACGGTGGCTACGTCCATTATTTTTATACTAGTATAGTAGATCCTGTAACTCTGAGGAGTGTTATATTTGTAGTAAATTGTGTCAATTAGCTGACAAGGGTGTCGGGGGACTGGGAGGGGATGGGGCGAATATTATGGCAAAAATTCGGATATTTTTCTTATCTGTTCAGAGTGTATTGTTTGCGCATGTCGACTCATATGCGTTTACACCCCTAGTGTATTCCCACACCACCTAGCAGGTGATCCAAAAGCAAAAAACACTTCTGCCATCCTACCCCACAGTCCACCAGGGCACAAGCTTGCGTGATCACGCCTTACTAGCCCTCCTGCTACTCCTCCTCCTCCTCCTCCTCCTCCTCCTCCCATCAATGACTCATTCTTTTAGAGTGCACCTGATCTCAACTCATCCTCTCATCACCCCCTCTCATCCAGCACCAGCAGCAAACAGCTAGGGAGGTGTAACCACAGACTGGAAGAGAAGAGGGTAAATATTTGACAGGGTATATGTGTGTGTGTGTGTGTGTGTGTGTGTGAGAGAGAGAGAGAGAGAGAGAATACAGCCAGCCAGTCACACATTCTTTCATATCTCTAACAGACCATTTGCTATGTAAGCACAAACACATCCATACCACACAAAATGAGCAAACAAGCAGTGATTTAACAACAGGGACTACTTGCTTTTCATGAACTGCACACCAGTGTGGGAGAAGGTGAAATGACCATGATAGCCGGGTGTTTTTGACACAGAGTCATGTGCCTGCCTGTGTGTGTGTGTGTGTGTGTGTCTTTAGTTGACAGATTTAGAAGTGGGATATTTTCAAGCATATTTCCTCACCACATTCACACACACAGAACATGTGCAGTCGAAGGCCATCAGCTCCCCACAGTGCTCCAGATGGCAGGGCAGAAAAGGCCAAAAAAAAAAAAAGTGACAGTGGCACTGCTCTTCCATTCATTCTCTCCTGTTGCTACTGCTACTGCTTTGCAAGAACAATCATTGCCTTCAACATTTGTGTAGAAGCGATGAGTAAGGACAGCTCCATTTTAAGCGACTGAAAAGATTGAAAAAGAGAACAAATGTGTGCAGAGATTTTGTACAAGGACGTGAGTGGGAGAGTGACACAAAAGAGTCAGAGAGCCCACGGTGTGAGGATTGTTTGTGTGTATGCGTGGGTCAGTATGCGCACAGAAATACCATGTGGCTCGTCTTGAGATCCATCCATTAAACATTGTTGCCTTCTTGAAAGCAACAAAGTGTTACTGACACTTATCAAGCACTTCCCAAACTATGGGCTGGGTGTTATCTTAAAAATATTTGATTCCAATGCCAACACGATACTTATTGTTAGGTACTATTGAGTTTCGACCTGAGTTTCTGACTGATACTGGATAAAAGAGGCCTCTAATATGTATTTTTTGAGAGTTTTAAAAATCCAATAATGATATGTTGGCTAATACTATTTTTTCTTTACAAAAATAATACAAAAATGATAAGGATCCCTACATTTTCTTTTTAAATATTTGGGACCAAGATATGTACAGAATGGGACATTTTACAGTTGAAATATGAACTGAAAAATAAACTAAAAGAAACACATCTGTGCTCTTTTTACTTTCTGACTGACATTGACCCTGATTCCATTATATGTGCAGTCAGTCAGCATATACCTTACATTAAAGAAAAATAAAAGTTTCTTCTACAAAGCTCTTTTGTCTTTTTAACAAAAATAATCCAAACATCTCAAATTCATATTCACTTAATTTAGTCTTAACACAAGGCAGCTGTACAAGAATGTCCAAATAAAACACAGTGTAATAAGCAGAATTACTATCAAATATCAAATCTACATCACAGATCGCCACATCTTAAATTACAAATACTAACAAAAGTAATGCCCTCTTTTTACATTACACATAGTACAGTCATAAATAAGATTGACATTTTAGGAGAGAGTTGAGGCAGAGCAAAGAGACTGAGCAGCAGTGGGAGAGATAGAGAGGGAATCCAAGTGGTAATTGTGTATTGTTCTGTGAGATTTTGACAGCTTCAAGTAAGACAATGTGGTTTTCCACCCAGCTCACCACGACGCGTCTTGCTCTGTGCCTCTGTCACCAAGCCCCAGTTGCACTTACAATGGGGCTGGGACACAGAGCATGTGTCACCCATCTGTCAGACAATATGTCAACACAGCCATAATACCCCTGCTAAATGTGGCTGCGGCCCGTTAAGACCCTCCGCATCAGTGCTCCTCCAAATACTCAGTGCTTCCAACCTAATCTCTACACTGTCTTACTTTGCCTTCATCTCTTTTCAAATCCATTTATTTCTTCTGCTTTGTATTTCTTCCAATCACTTTTCTTTTCACATTTTCTGTGGGTGGTGCCGTATCCAGCAGCGGATTGCTAAACATCTTCCTGACATACAGTAAACAGCTTTGTGATGTCACTCAAACAGGATCACACACACACACACACACGCACACGCTCACTAAAATGACTGATTCAGTTCATGGCCCTGCCATACATGTGCATGCACCAACCCACCTACACAAACCCAGCTCTGTACCACACGCTGTATCTCCACTGCAGCCACTATAAATTATTTAAGCCCAGTTGTAAGCTACAGCGCAGCCACAGACTTTGTACAGTAATAAACGGCTGAATTGGTGCGGGCTGACGTCCAAGTCTGTCAAATATCATGAGTGCTTGTTTTGTGTGGGTATTTGACCTGCTGTATATCTGTATAGCTTTGCACAGACGTGAATCACCATGAGATGATGATCACAAATCAAGCTCAAGGACAGAAGGACAAGCAATTGCTCTCACGATCGGATGGTTGAATGGGAGCCCATTCTCCCATGTTTGTGTGTTTGTGTGTGTGCAAGTCTGAGCATTTCTCACAAATCAACTTATGCAGCACACACAGGCGTTCTTCTAATCAATATCAACTATTGTTTAGCAGGCAGGCTGGCTAGAATGTGATCAGTGTTTATCGCTGCTACATGAAATAAACACATCCTCCTTCTGAGGATTACACCATTATTACAATTCACAAAAATCATGTTTAACACAAAAACAAGAATGAGACATTGAGCGAAACAAATGAAATGCATCTATTCTAGTTTTCACTGGGGGCCACCATCACAATACATCAGACTCATCTGAATGCACACACATGGCCATGGAGCATAAGAGTACAGGCACGTGGGCATGTTGCACATACAGCATGAACATAGCCTGTAGCCATGTTGTGTATAATTCAAAAAGCATTCAGGTCTAAATGGGCCACAGTGCAAACAAAATGTATTGTTGCATATTACAGTCAGAAGTTGGAACAGCTGGATGAAGACTGTAGCCACAACTGGATAATACTGTACTGAGAGACAAACAGTCAATCAGTCAAATGAAGAGTAGGAAATAAACAAAATAAAGATACATTTTTACACTCTAAAACATCAACATTTAACCACACACACACACACACCCCTGTGGTAGCAATAACAAAGCAAGGTAGTATAGTGTGATGCCCTCCAATTAACAGCCAATATGTTTTAACGGGCTAATACCTTGTTAGAGCCTGGAAGTTTTTATAGGTTAGTAAATAACAGGCAGACTAGCAGACTACAGAATCTGAGGGCTAACAGTACACATCAGATAGTCCCATAATATTTATAGAGCTCCAGTCTATGGGCTTTACAAATGCCTTTTAGTGTTGACATATTTATTGTTTTTAAGAGTCTCTGCATCCCTTAAATAGGAAGTAGCTGCTGATTTCAAGTTTGATTCAATATTTGGTGTGTTTTTATGTGTTCTTTCGTACATTTCGTGCACAGTGTATATTTAGTCTACAGGAAGCCTACATTAACACAGGATCAAAAATTGATCTGGCTCTATTTTTCCAATGAGATCTGGATCAGCCCTAATCCCAATCCCACAGATCACCAAAGGGCATCTCTACTGTAAAGTGCAGCTAAATGTTAACCCTTTATTTACCATTCAGGAATTGACTTTTGGCAACTGCCCTTATCTAAAGTCATTCCTTGCAAATGTAGTAGACGGCAGGCCAGGATCTATGAATGCCAGCGTTGCAAAAGATCTATAGTAGCATGCACGCCACTCATTCTGAAACCAGAATAGAAAATGGAGAGAGACCACACTAGCATTAAGATGATCTTCCCATTATTAGGTCAACTAAGTCACTGTGCTTTATTATCAGCACAAGAGAATGTGGTGTGCAACAGAAAGCACAAATCAGGATCACTGAGGCTAAGACAGACCAGACACACAGCACTTTACCACAAGAGAGCGTGCGTTGTACCTCCAGCTGTCTTACCACATTTACTTTGTAAATATAAATTAGTTCTTAATTGCCCTGCCTCGTTAAATAGAGGTCAATTAAATAAAAAGGTGTTTTGCACACAGCCGTCAGGGAGAGCGTGAAAGGCAGAAGTATGCAAGAGACAGAAAGCACTTATTAGGTATGATTAGGGCTGTAACTAACCATTATTTTCATTATGAACTAATCTACAGATTATTTGTGTGGTTCGTAAAGTGTCACTAAATTGTGAAAAATGTCCATCTCAAGTTCCCAGAGCCCATCGTTACTCTACAAAATGTCTTGTTTTTCCCCAACCATACTCTAAAACCCAAAGATAATCAGTTTATCACTTTATGAAAACCAGATAATATTCACATTTACAAAACTAGAACCAAAGAATTTTTGCTAATTTTGCTAAAAAATTGCTCAGAGGATTATTTGATTATCAAAATCGTTGCTGTCAATCAACTAATCAATTAATCGTTGCAGCTCTATGCATGACATTTTACTAACATGGCTAATGAGAACTCTGTGTGCTCTGAGATGGAGCTGCATACAAACAGCTTTAGAAAACAAATCTAAATAGAGTGATAAAAATATAATCTATTACAGCTATATACCAGCAGGCCGTCATGCCTGCTGCCATTGACAATAGACTGCCACTGTGAGAAAGGGGCCTTGAGGGAGGAAACCGTTCCACATCTATCCACCTTGCAGAACTCTGCATTTTTCTGCATATGTGTGACTTGTCTGGTGAACCTCAAGGACCAATTCTAGATCCACTAGATCCACCTGGTGTTTATATCCACAGATGGTGTACAATTTTTATATTCTACTTGTATGTGCTAAATCATCTAGTGATTCCTTTCGGGCTTCTGAATTTTCAAGCTTGTCCATCTGATTTTAAAAACTGGATGTCTTCCTAATTAGTTGGCTGAATGCTGTGAAACTGACTATTTTATTGTTGGACAAGCCAAACACAAGATTTCATACAAAGTACTTTTACTCAGACAGTCATAAATATTTCATATTCAACTCATCCATGTTGTCATTTGAGCCAAACATTAAGCCAAACATCAAGTCTGCATTGCACCCCCAATATAGCCAGAATCATTTCTCTCTTCTCTAATACTGAAACTTAAACACACTATATAAAGAATTATTTCTTCCAGACATTATTCACTATAGCTATTTTCTACACTATTGCATACCTCACTCATTCACCAAATGCCTGAACCTTGATCAGGATAGTTTTGCGATAATCCCAACCAGAAACTTTGTATTTAAACACATCAGAGTGATCCTGATCCCCCTCAACATAGTCATACTGATACATTGCAGAGCATTGTGTGGACTAGCACCTGATTACCTCTCATTATACCTCATAAACCAGCACACACTCCAGGATCTCCTGATTCTGGTTACATCCCAATAAACAAACAGACCTTATCCTACTGTCCTACAACATATAACCTTGCTTAGCATGCGCTTAGTGTGATGATGCACTTCAAGTCCAACCTGAACCGACTGATATGAATCAGGCCTTTGGCTATACTCTGAAACAGTGTTAGTTGCCATACAATGTATGCATCAAACCACAATGAAGGTTTCAGTGCAATGAAAACAGATGAAATCACTGCAAAGCCTCTCTACATCTGCAAACCATCTTTAGCACAGGAGGGTTCTTACTTTAGCTCATAACTCTAAGCTTCTCTCTCATATCTTTTTCTCTCCTCTCTCCACTGCACAGATAGGACTGACTATCATTGGGAGCACATGCTCAAAATTAAGTGTTTCTCTGATACACATTCATCTCTCATTTGGTTGTTGCATATAGGCAGTGAAAAAGTGAAACAGCAGCAGTAAGTAACTTCTGACTCTGTGTGGGTTGACAATATGAATGATGTTCCACTGCTATAAAACTCCCAAGAAGCAATTTTAAGGGTTTGAAAGGGAAATGTCTTTTCCCTGTGTGTTGCATGGTGGGTGTTGTTTTTCCAGGAGGCCCCAGCTGTAACCCAGGTGACAGTGTGTGCTTTGGCATGCAGCATGGAAATTGGTTAAGACTGAAAAGGCCCCAATTGAAGGACAGTAAGACAAAGAAAATAAACTGGAAACAAGAGAAAGGAAGAGAGAGTAAAAAATAGCATAAAATGTCATTCTCTGCATCAGCGACTTTTGGCAACGTAATTCCTGACTCGGCTGGGACACGCCAAAAACCACAAGTCGCTAAAAACGAAGTATGGTGATTCTGCTCGGCAGTTATGTCATATTCATCCATAAAAGCCGAGGCAACAAACACAGAAACTTTTGTATTGCCTTTTGTGTTGAGTGTATTATGTGGATGATTTCACAGAGATCTTCATCACCTCTAAATGTGCTTCTGTGTGTTATGAACCTACTGTTAAAAACTAATTATACACACATATGACATCTCTCTGTGGGAGAGCGTTCAGACAGCCACGGGGTCAGCTGGGAGCTAATTCATTACTAATGCATTAATAAAAGTGCAGTATCACCTTGTCACCTAACAGAAACCTGCTGTGACCACAAACTCTGATCCTGACATAAGCCCCTTTTATACAGCCTGTTCAAGGCCGCTCTGTAGAAAACGTACAAACACGGAATTGGGGGGGCAGTGTTGTTAAACTGGCAGTGGAGGTAGTCACAGAGCCGAATCCACGTCTGTGTAAAAGGGAGAGCTGGCATGGCGGGAAAGGGGTGTGATGTTTTGATGACGTGTTATGTGCACATGTAACTGGTGAATAAACCGTGTGAGTCTGCCGGCCATGCTTCAATGCTCTTCATTAGGGGCTGCTTCCAGCTCAGGACAGGTATGGGGAAAAGAGAGCTGACTGAAAATCTAGCGCTCTCACCTGTGGCCTAACAGGCTCCAGCTCCTCTCCTTTTTTAAAAACCATCCACTGTAGAGCTGAAACAGTTAATCATTTAGTAAAGATGCGGACAATCCCGGCATATTTTAATGGATCGTATCGGCTAACATAACCACAAACATCCAATCCATCTCAACCTGCTAGTGTTGCAGCGCT
The DNA here is from genome assembly GCA_038419695.1 of Scomberomorus guttatus. NCBI lineage: Eukaryota > Metazoa > Chordata > Actinopteri > Scombriformes > Scombridae > Scomberomorus > Scomberomorus guttatus. The sequence continues at coordinate 9,482,801 of CM076456.1, read as the reverse complement.
GCTCTCCTTTATGAAATCCTACAGTGCAAACATTTTGCTGTATATACGACTGAAAATAGCTTGTGTGATTGTAAAAAGTCTTTTGGGCGCACCAGTGAGAGTGAGTGAATTCTGACACCAAATTGGCAAATACACGGATTTGCTAAACTCCAACCTTAACAAATCTTTTCTCTCCGCTCTCTCTTCCTTATTGGCAAAGACCAGTGTACAAAATATTCAAGGAGCAGCCTCTCATTTTTAGCCAGCACGTCGCAGGCGGCAGGTCATATCAGCTGTCACTAATTAACGTTAATTTCATGAGTAACTTGATTTCAGGCCAAAAGAAAAGCGGCTGTTGCCGTTTTGAATGCTCTTTTCAAGCCGGTGACTGTACTCGACCAAAGATTATTTGTGAGGGAAGACACGCCGCTCTGTAACACTAATCTAAAATCACGAGTGTTTTTGTAGTTCCCACCGCTGCAACAGCGAAATAAATCTCATTTCAGTCAATTTCAGAAGTCACATTCTCCCAGTTAAACTTTCATTCATATTCATATCAATCATTTAAACTAATCACCTGAATAGTTTTGATGTAAGACATTCAGTGTTTGGCTCAAGAAGCTCATGAACACATGAGGTATGTCAGATTAAGCAGATTAAGTCTCCCGCTGTGTTATTTCAATGTGTCAGATACATATTAATCAACATTTAGGTAAATACACACTCACCAAGCACTTTATTAGGACAGTTCATTATGAAACATTATCCAGTAACCAGATAACAGTGCCAGCTCTATCACGCTTTGTGAAAGATATTTCAGCAACACTTACTGACTTTCTGGAAGAGACTGTACTTTTTTCAACCAATGTGTTTTGGCACGGGGCCATTCATCTAGGTCTTTCACATAATGTGTGAGAGCACAGCCTATATATAAACACACACACCATCTAACAGCTCAGTCTCTATCATTTATGCAAGAAGAGCAGACACGAAGAAACAGTCACAAAATAGAAAATGATTTTAACCAACTAACTATTTAGAACTGCAAAAAAAACTTGATCCGTACTGGATACAAACCTCTGAGATTATAAATACACACAGTCTCTTTGTCTTTTCTAAGGAAATTATCTAAGATCTCTCAAGCTTTTGCAGCCGAGCAAAATAAGCAACTGCTGACTGACTGACAGCATGTTCAGTTTCCTGATGAAGACTGTTTCTAGACCTCGCATGCTATCACAAGACTTATGTCACTTGTAATGCTTTCAAACAGTCCAGAACCAGAAGAAACTTTCACACCAAATCCTGGTCACGCCGGAGGGACGATTTCACAATAAAGTTATCTGAGATGAGGCTCTGTATGTCAGTGTCCTCGATGAAGCTGCTATTGCAAGTGAAACACAATCAAAAGTGAAAGAGTGCATCAAACAGGTCTTGCCCTCTCATAATCTGGAGAATGTGATAGATTATTCTGTTAGTAAAAAGGTCAGGTATCACATGCTTTTTCTTCCCTCTGTGTGAACATGAAGTGGAAATGAAGAAAGCAAAAAAAGAGCCCCCTGGATAACAGCTCTGTTCATGCTGCTCTCCCTGCAGTGCTGGTTTGCATACACAACATCCTTAGAAGGTAGAAAAAAAAACAAACAGCTGAACCAAAAGAGCCACTGACTGGCAGTGTTCATGAAAACAGGGTTGTTCAAGTTAGCTAAACACACCAGGGAGTGTATTCATAAAGCTTCCTAGTACAAAAAGAGTGACCAAACTAAGAAAATCCTTAATTAATACCAAATTATGACGTTTTCTAAGAATTTCCCCTTACAGTTAAGACTAGATGGCAAAGATAAGTTATTCACAAAGCATCGTTGCCTTTAAGAGAGCTCCTAAGGTGAAACACTATTAGGAGTAGGGAGGAGGACTTTTAAGAGGCTTAAGAGTTACTTGAGCAGAGGAGAAAATGGCAGAAAGACAAAGAGGTAGGAGAAATATTCTCCAAACGCCGAATGACAGTGAGTTAATGAAACGCTACAGATTGGATTGTGCAGGGATAATGTTTGTGGTCGATCTCATTAGAGATGCGCTCACATCTCCCACCCAATGCAATAACACAAAATGTCAGAAACGAAAGTGATCACAACACTGAGATATTTGGCAACTGGAAAAATGTAGAATTTGCTGGCAGCTGGAAAAGAAAAGATTTACATGTCAACCAACGTCGCAACTTATAAAGACTGGCCAGCAATCACAGAAATTGATGAAAGCTGGGCCATTTTTCCCTCGTTAATATCAAATAGTTTAAGTACTAAAATGAACAGCATGGTAAATTAACATAAGAAAATAAATAAAACAAATATAAGCATGTGAATGGGCCTGTGTTTTCAAACATTTCATAGGCTACTTTTAAAGCTCACAATTTATTCAACAGAGATGTTCATTACTATATCAGTATTTATAATTACACCATGTCTTAATAGAGACTTAACTCTATGATTAGGCTGGCTTATTAATTTCACTGTCCATTCTATGCCCATTATCACTAATGCAAAATAATACGCATTTTTCTTTCTTTTTTTTTTCGGATCAACCAATCATCCTTGCTAGAAATTTTTAGGCTAAGTTAGGAGCTCTCAGAGTATTCTCAGAATGTCTGTGAATACAGACCCAGATGTTTTAGAATCAAAATTTGAATAGAAAGATGAAAGAGATGAGTGCTACTTCAGAGGGGATTGTGTACGACAGCGGGGAAAAAAAAAAAAAAAAGACAGCTCAACAGCTACAACAACTTTAAATCTTAAGAACTGAGATTGTGCTTCAGCAGGTAGCTATTGTACGACTGGAATGGAGTTTGTACATCTGTAAGGTTCAACAACACACCAAAAGTAGCTTTCTTACTTATCACTGCACATAGAGAGCTGCTATGGTCTGCTAGTGGCGTTTTCTCCAGCTTGATGAGAAAGGATAAATATTTTAAACGGTTGAGTGTGAGATCTCTCTGCTATATCGTCTATGTGTAATTGTGCATGCCGGAACCAGCCTTTCAGCAGATTTTCTCCTCCAAACGCTAACAGAGTATCTAAGATCATAGAATACAAGCTGCTTGAGCAAGAGCGCGCACACACACACACACACACACACACACAGCACAGACCCTGGAGGCAACAACACGTGTGTATTCCCAGAAGGCCTGAGACCCCATTCAGTCACAACCACTAGCACAATGTTGGCAGATTACGACTTAAAGAGCTTTAATTTCTTAATTGGATGTTATTCAGTAACTACTGTAGACTTTAGGGTTGTGCCATCTCGTATTGTTCACGATAATACTGCTATCATTTTTAATATGATAAAAAAAATCCACACAGTGATAATGACAATATTCCGACTTGTTGACGTAATGACGTCGTACCGTTTCGCACAGCAACAAACAAGCATGGCTGAAAGCGAAAGTAACATTGCTACTGGCTCCACGGTGGAGGAGTTAGTTCTAAAAAGGGAAGCGACTCCAGTAGTGTGGAAGTGCTTTGGTTACAAAAGATCAGATGTACAACAAACCACGATACTATGTAAGAAGTGCAAGAAGACTAACAACAAAAGGAGGCAATACAACAAACTTATTTCACAACCTCAAGCAGAAGCACCCGGTTGAGTACGAGGAGAGATTACAAACTAAACTGAGAGATAATTTTGGTTTTTACTGAATATTTAAAGGCAATTATATGTTCTTGAAATTAATAATAAAATAATTTTTTCAGTATTTTGTCATATTGTCAAGAATATCATTATCACAGAAATACCCTGAAATATGATATTATTATTTTAGGACCTACCATTCACCGTTATCACCCACCATTAGTAGACTCCCAATTAAAACTGATTTATGATGATGGAGCCAGAGAGAATTTGTTGGAGAAGGAATAGCAGGGGTCTCCAGCCTGGCCACCCCTGCCAGGCAGGCATCTCAGCAGCCACTTAAAAGTGACAACAATACAGGAAATACTACCACTTGGCAAATGCTTTTATTCAAATTGACCCCCAGAGTATTTTTTTTTCTAGGAGAAGAGTCTCTGCAGTGAACACAGATAAGTTCAGTGCTGGGCAGGGCTGCCCTTTAAAACACACTTAGGTCTTCACAATGTAAACAACAACAGTGTTTAACCTACTAACCCACAGCCCATGGGCCTGCTGGTGCTGTAGCCTGGGTAGCTTGTTATCAGAATACATCTGGCCAATTTATCAATGTACAGTGAGGCTGACTGCTTTTCATGCTGAGCATTAGCTAGCCGAAGCTAGTCTCCCTTATCACCATTAACAAACCAAGCCCTGGGGCCAACTGTTAGACACATAGCTCCTGTAATGGAGTCCTAATATAGGTCAGTGTTTCACACGTTTCATCAAGGACAGACACGTGCAAGTGCCTAAACATACACATAAATACACAAACCTTTAAAAATACATAATTATTTAATCAGGGAGGTTGGAGCTTGGCAAAGGAAAGCACTCTAGAGAAAGAAGGAGAAAGAGGGAGACACTTAAGAACTTCCCTCATTACCATTATTTCTTCCACCCTGAGCTGAAACAGTCAGCAGTGGAACAGTAGGTATTTCATTCCCGGTGGATTACAGAGTGATGTCAGTTCACTCCAAGAGGTGAATGGGACACATGCACAGGAGATGGAATTGCGCCTCAGGCTTATAGTCCCTGTCACCTGTTAGAAAGGGACACTAGACCACACAATCGCACAAACTAACACAAGCAACACACATGAATACACACCTCCTTGGGCCTAGAGTTATGACATTCAGGCTTTGTACAGCACCCCTGAGTCTCCTCTTAGGCCACAAGGTATGCAAATGGAGGGTAATTCATTTTATTCACAGTGGAACAGATCAGCTCTACAGCAATGTATGTTAGGACAATATCCATTGTTAAATCCACAGTGAGTCCAAATATTCAGGCCAGAGAGGCCATTGATCTATTCAGCTGGGTAATATTAACTCCCACTTTTGGCTCCATTAACAGAGGAGCTGACAGTACATGTAGACAGACACTACAGTGTGCCGCATAACCTCTTAATGGCCTGTGACTGAGGCATCAATATTGTTAACATTGTGTAGACTGCACCGCAAAATTACAACCATGACATCATACCTGGACCAAAAACAAAAGGTTTAATCTGGGATCCTGTGCATTTTTTTGAACGCAGATTTCTGAAATTAGCATTGGCTGTTGTCACCAAGTATTAACTGCAATAGTTTTAGGCTGTGAGGATTATGAAAAACAAAAGCGAACCGCATCTTTTGTAATGCATAGTGCTGTGTAACGTCCCCTACTGTGAGAAACACGGGGACGCACACGCAACTTTTTTTTTCCGCGGATGGACTAGAAAAGAGCGTGGCCTGAAGGCACAGGATGTCTCTTAATGTGTGAGTCAAACTAATGGACTCCTTCTTTCTATTGTGTGCCCCTGACCTCTCCTCTCCCCCACTCATCCCATCTCCAATGTAACCTCTCTCTCTCCCTCATCCTCCATCCCAGATTTGCTTTCCTCATTCTTGTCCTCTTGGTCTTAACATCTCTATTTACTGTCTCCCACCCTCGCCCAACCCTTTGTTTTGCGCCTCAGGACGCACAAGCACAACGAACGGGATCAATCTGACAGCAATGAGACAGATGTACACAACCTACACACACTCGCGCACGTGTGGGTGACACGAGCGCGGAGCTAAAATCCCGTTCGTGCATAGTCAAAATGATGCATGTGCATTAACATGCGCACAACTATAGGATGGATTGTGTTTTCCGTGGGGCCTCACACCTACATAAATCCAACTCAGACAGCCCAGGGGACGGACACAGAGCAGTGATCACAACACTGCTTTCCAAGCACAGTTCAGGATGACCTATATATAGTATGCTTCTATCTGCGACTACACGGGTCTATCCCTGCAGAACACACCAACACAAACTCACGCCAGGCGAGATCCAGGGCGTATGGCTTTTAAAGTAATGCCTTCCCTGACAGCCGTGTCGTTATATGGTTGGGTTTCCCTCCGGTTAATCCAGTCGCTTTCAGGATCAAAAACCACAATCGGTGCTCCAGCGCAGTCTTAAAAAGAATCTGTGGGTTGGCTGATAAAAGGCCGCTCTCTCCTTCTGCAAACTGTAAATCAGAGACAATCTGTCGAGTACAATGAGTAAGGCTGTGATTCAGAAAACTCAGACTTGTGTTTGTGTGGGGCTGACTCAGAGCATTTGGCTTTAAAGTGTTCTTCCTGCCCCATCAGAACCTTGGCTGGACACATATTCAAAAATCTTTTTTACATTATAGATGTAGACACAGGGCTGATAGAGGAGGAGGTTTTCTTTGGGTCCGTGTGTGTGTTTGAGTGAGAGAAAAAAAGAAAGTCTGTGGCTGTGTGGGGATAAAAAAAAAAAAGAGTGCACACAGTTTTCAGGCTTGCCTAAACATGTACTATAGGTGCAGGTCTTATCACCCTGTCAGACAGTCAACCATCTCTGTGACACTGCAGAAGTCCCATAACCAGTCAGCCTGCCATGACTGACTGACTATGTCTGTCAGGCCTGCCAAAGCTCCTGATTCACATGGAGCTTCTGTTTGTGTGCCCAACGAAGTGCTTCATTCAAGACCAGCAGTTTGGATGACACAGTCACTTATTCATGCGTCGGTCAGAGCAGAAACAGTTTTCCCCAAACAGATTTTCCCCACTCTCTCAACTGTCTTGTCTGAATATCAAATCAAAGCGTCTGTCTCCTCTCCCTCGACATTTACCACTTCTTTCTTTTCTCCGTTCCTTTATGAAGCCCCAGGTGTGGTGCAGGTGCTGCAGCCATTTGGCAGAACAAAGCTAAATGCAAAGAGTATAAAAGCTAATGTCTGGAGAGGATGGGTCATCAGAAATCAACGCTGGAGCTGAATGGACAAATCCTGCTGCCATTTTAAACCGGTTTTGGTAATTATAGGCATCCCAGCAGCAGCAAAGAAGCAATCACAGTGTAATTCACCTGTCATATTTTGTTCTGCAACAAAAAACTATTCCCCTGAAGGGACTTTACAGTGGTCTTATTGCATTCCTGTAGAATGTAATGCATACTTGATAGCTTTATGTTACAGTTGGATTATTCTTTCTAAAAATGCATTACAGGGTTAATACAGGGTCTTATTCCACAGGGGATGGTGATTACTGAACAGTGTCTGGATGAAATTGTGGAACTTCTCAAAAGAAAATACATCCACTGCTATCGTCTTCCCCTGGCAGTGAATACTCTTCCAAGTGGCCTGGATGGGACCTTCAGTCACTAACGATGACCAGATGTGCGGTGTGCATGACTCATGATGCTCTGTGCCCTGCCCTTTAATCTCTGCAGCAAGTTACCAACTGCCACTTGGTCAAAGCACACGGCATCATGTCAAGTACTGTATGTCTGGGGCCAACCATAACACACATACCATGCATGATGATAAATGCCACCACAGTAAAAAAAAAAAAAACGGATCTTATCTGCATGTTTGAGGAAAGCAATAAAACTAGGAATGCAACAACTGTTATCACGCCCATGGCATTTTTGTGACTATTTGCACTCATAAAAAAAAGAGCAACAATACCTCAATTATTGTGATAGGCTTACCCAATATACACACATCACAGCAAAACTAAGTCTATTTAAAATAATACAGTGGTACAAAGGAATGTTTAAGACACCATTAACTCCAATTCAATAATAATGACCACGGACACACTATTAGCTCCTGCACAAAAATATTACCACGCTTTTTCGTGCGTGCGCGTTTTGTGTGGGTGCGTGCCATACCTTCAGGACATTACGAGGAGCTAATTGGAAAGCCCCGGTGACCAACGTCAACCGTTAAAAAACAGTGAAATAAACCAGCAATGCAACACTTACTTGCCAATGACCTCGCAGAGCTCGTACACATCTTCAAAGAGAATGTCGTCGTCCGCCATAGTCCGACCCCGGCTGGGGGAAAAATATCCCCAAAATATGCGTCCCAAAGCTTGATTATGCTCCTAAATGGGGGAGAAGAAGGCCACGACCAGGTGACCGTTTGACAGAAATAACTGACAAACACCCCTCGTGTGCAACAGCAGCGGGGTAGCCGGGAAAAGAGTTACAAAGAAAGGTTTCTAAATCCCAGTTGTTGCCTCCTTCGTCAACCCCCCCGCTCCCCCCCCCCCAAAAAATAAAAAAAAACCGCTGCGTCGCTGTGGGTGAATCGGCACAGGGAGAGCTCAATAATCCAGTTTGAGAGTCCACTGGTTCGGCCCCGCCTTTCCCACAGCTTCCCGGTATCTCAAACAGGCAACCCGTAATGTTACGTGGTTGTCAAACAAACATTACAGTGGCTAAACTATTCCGCCGGTGTGTCTGCTCCCGTTGGCTACACTGGTTTTTGAATGTTGTTGAGCTCACAGAGGATGAAGTGCCCGAACAGACCCGGTGGACGGTGTAACAGCACCGATCCAGGTGGGTTACGGTGCTCTTCACATCCCGGACAGCTCCGGGTTACTCTCTACAGGGATGCACCACGCACACGGTCCTCCTGTCGCGTAACTGACGGGTAGGTTTAAGTCGTCAATGTATAATTCAGAAGCTGCACTCTCCGTCTCTTTCTGCTCTTTCTCCTCAGCTTGGCAACACTTCCCAGCCGTTGGTCTGTGTCTTTTTTCCAATCACTGTCGCCCGTTTGGCCGGACGTTGGTTCAGCTCCACGGCGCTTCCAGAAAACCAAGCTCCTCCTACATGAGGCGGTTATGAAACTGCTCCGCTGTCCTCCATTTTGGCGCCAAGCCGTTTCCCAGAGGTCCCCATTGAGGCCTACAGTCTTTGAGCCAATATGGCGGAGTAGCGGCGCCATAAAGGCTTTCCTAAAACGGTAGTTTCCTCAGGACTCTCAGTGCATAGAAGTGGGTATAACTGAAGACTGTCCAAAAATGTTTACAAATGACACCAATTTCATTCAAAGGAAAGTTTAAGTCAAGAAGTCCTTTCTTTTAGCATCCCAACAAATATCTGTAAAACACAATGTCCCAGATTTCAACTTTCACTACCAAATTGTCCCGGTTTTCACCACAATTAAAATAATGATTATAATATTATACTTGTTTTCAGCGCTTAGACGTTAATCATGTTCTGTCCCACTCATTATTATATAAAACATTTAAATAAAGGTGTTGTCAAGGCTGTAGCTAGCCTACGACACTTGCGGCTCCCTCTGACAGAACGCTTAGTATGCTAACGGTTAGCTGTCATGTTGAAGAGGGTCAGTCTTTTCTAAAGAGCTCCAAGAGGCTTACTCCTTCCTTTGTAAAGTACCCAGCAATGTAAATGCTGCATTCTGCACACACTGCAAGAGTACATTTTCAGTCGCACATGGTGGAAATGCAGATATAAAAGATCATATTAAGACGGCCAAACATAAGCGGTGGTTTCCCTGAGAGCTGAGAGCTCCAGAAAAGAAACTCTAACAAGACTGCAAAGCTTAAAGTACTCAGCAATCTTAAAGGTAACTTTCTTTAAAGGCTCTTTCTTGGTTTTTGTTATTAACGATTGATTTAATGTTTTGACGTTTTAACGTTTTTTACGTTTTTACATTTTGTAAACAATTGTAGCAATAGTAAACTCGTTTTGTAAACTAGCGACCAGCTCGTGGCATAGCGCTGTGAAGATGTTTAAGTTAATTTTGTGCTATATCCTATAAAGTTATTTATAGGCCACAAAGAGATTTGTACCTTGTTTTTTTTTTTTTTAAAGGGTGGCAGAGAATGTGTCACAGTCGGCCATTTAGCTGGCAGCCTGCGCTTGTGCACACTGACAAATACCTTGGTGGATTATGGGAGAGAAAACATAATTTTTCGTCTGCTGAGTTGCTGTCCATGGTGTTGAAAGGTGCACTTGGTAGGCGTGCTAAGCACTGAAATAATTGTCCCCAATCCTGATGAAAACGTCTGGTGCGTGCATGAACGTATGGTACACTTAAGGGTCCCAGTTTGGCGGTTTAAAAATATGGTCACCTTATCCAAAAGACATTGACAAACCACACAAAATAACTAATAATAATCCTCAGAAAAGTTTTCAGTTTACTTTTGAATGTGGATGTAGTTGTGACAGGTCCTAGGTCATCAGGCAATTTGTTCCAGACAACAGAAGCAAAGAAACTGTGCTGCATTCTGAATGAGCTGGAGCCTTCCTCTGGCTTGTTTGGATAATCAAGCAAAGAGAGCATTGCAGAAATCTGACCTGGTTGAGATGAATGTATGAACCAGCTTCTCAGTGTCAGCTTGAGATATGAATCCTCTAACTTCTCACAGGTTTTTGAAGTCATGAAAAGCTGCCCTCGGTGAAGTTCCTGATGTGACTTTCAAACTTAAGATCAGAGTCCAAAATAACTCTGCTCTGAGGTTCCTGACTTGCTCACTGCAATCCAGAGACATAACATATCACATATCTGGCTCAATACACACAAAAACCTATTATATTTATTAATTTAACTTAATTTAATCTTATCGTCCTATATGATGATCTAAATACTGTTCTTAAGATTTCCCCTTATTTCATTAGATTTCAACATAATTGACTCTAAAGTATATCAGCATTTAAAAACCCAGTAGATGATTGTAGAATGTAAACTCATCCTCATATTGCTCAAATCATAATAAACAATGCTGAAGACATTATCTCAGTGTCCTTAAATAGTAGCTATACAATCCAGAATAAATCCTACTGTCCTATCCTACTTTGTCTCTTTGAAGTAAATTTAAGGACAAAAATCTAAAAAAAATTAAACAAAGAAGCAAGAATGAGGAACAAACTAAAATTGCACAGGAGGAAAAATCTGTGAACAATAAGATGCAAGCAGGGAAGCTATCATGAATCAATTTGTCGTATGAGTTTGGTTTGTATTCTCTTTTTTTACGTGCTGCCTTCACCTCCTGTGTCAACTGTAAGGTTGTGCTTTGACAGTTGTTTCTCTGCTTTGGGTCGCAGTTCCTTTCAGAAGAACCTGAGGCAGTGGGTCAGTTTTAACCAGTATAGAAAGCATAGTAGACCAAACGTTCCTCATTTTAACCTAAAATTAAAAGTTCCAATTTACTTACACTTTTATGAGTCTCAAAGCTTATATCTAAATATAACCATTTTTCATCTTATGTCTAAACCCAACTGTGTAGTTTAGCTGGCTGATCACAGCGCTTCTGCCCATAATTTCATGGATCCCATGGGATCCATAATTTCATGTTATATGGTCACATGGGTTTGGCGCCATTACACATGAAGCTGACTTCATAGAACAGACGCCAACAAAGACCTATTAAACTCTTTGAATCACTTTGCATCACCTTATGTCACCTCACATCCTCTGTTAAAGGTCCACAAAGCTGTCGGACTGCCCCCTGACATGTACATATGTTCTCTGCCTGTGTGAGAGAAGGTAACTAGTCAATAGTATGCATTTGTAAGCTAAAAAAACCTTTCTGGCAGACAAACAACCATTTTCACACCATTGTGAATCTGTCTTTAACATGCTCAGAATGAGAACTGAAAATAAATATAAGCTTTCAACTGGTACTGTAAAATTCTGCTTCGCTTTGCACTGGTATTTTCAGCTTAGTGGCTTCCACTTGTGGACAAAGAAAAGAACTGGAGAAGATTTAAAAAAAAAAAAAAACTGCACTAAATGGGTGTAATCACTGATTACCTAAGCTGAACAGCCAGTCCTGCAGCTCTCTCACAATGGGAACAACTAGTGCCAACATTGCTGGACACACTGGATAAACTACAGACAATGGTTGGTTGCAGACATTCAACAACAGTCCAATGGCACCCAACAGTCAACTGATGGCTTGGTGTGTCAGGGCCCTAAAACCAATCAAATTGCTGAGCTGGCAGTGAAGTGAGGGATCCTGCTGGTGCTGGATGAAGATGTTATATGTGAAAATAACATTGGATGCGTTTTCAAAATGAAATCAAGCACCTGTGACACCACTACAGACAGCTGAAATAATATTGCTATTCATTCTTACAGTGTAAATGTTTCACACTTTGTTGTGAAAACACAAATACCAATTTTACAGACAGAGGCAGGTGGTAGCCTGCAGCAACAGCAGACACACCTTTTACTGTTTACACCATTGTATTTTCATTACAGTACAAACTGGTGAAACACTAGTATAAAACAGCTCAGAATATGAGTGGATTCACTATTTTTTTTTATACTTGCAGAATTATGATGCAGCACAAAGGTGAAATAACAGGTTGCACTGTCAGCCTGTTTAGGGGGTTCTCAAGACTGTGGAGTCCTGCCTCTTTTCTTTGAAACTGGTGCTTGTCTTTCACAAACTGTGCTACAACCCACAAAATACAGCCCAACACAGAGCTAGTGTAGACATGTAGGCACAACATACAGGCAAGTGCTGTCTTATTCATATTTTATGGGCTTTGGTGGGCTCAATACATTGCCAGCTGATTGCCTAATTAATGCTGGGTGAATAATTAAGCAGAGTTAGTAAACCCAAGATGATGAGCTTGTTCTTTTATTTATGGTTTTTCAACAAAAAGGATTCGGTGTCATTAAATAAACCCCACAGCAGCTACTGTAGGTATTCCTTTTTTCCTGTGATACGTGGCTGCTTATGTAGCACAAAAATCTTTATTTGGGCCATTTGGTCCTCGCTGATCATGTGAGGTTTTGTGTGTGCAGGTGTTGGATTTTGTGAGGTGATGAGCAGGAGGCCATTTGGATTAGGAATAAGAGGAATCAGGACATCAGAGAAAAATCTTATCTCTAACCAACACACCATTCTAGATCAGCCGGTGGGCCAGCGTGGTGTGTGTGTTTGTGTTTATGCTCTTAGGCCCTTATCCCTACTCAGAAATCTCAACCAGAACTGATGTACTAGATTGCTTTTTTTTTGAAAGGGGACTGTACTAGTATTCTACACACACACACACACACACACACACACACAGACTTTGATGACATATCTTAAATTTTTTGTCTCTAGTATGGGTATGCTCCAAAAGTGCTGAATCCTACATTCCCCATAATGCAACTAAATTGCGTCTTTCCTGTCGGGTAAATGCTCACGTCTTTCAAACTCCATGCCCCCAGCTCATAGCGCAGGCTTTTTGTTAAAAAACGTCACAAGCTCAAGCTTAAAAAGTCACAAGTCAAAATATTTTCTCATGCTCTAAAGCTCCTCCAGAACCACAGAGGAAATTATACAACTGTTTTTATACAACACAGGCTGAAGGCTGGAACATTCTCCTGTGGGTTACACGTAACCGAACATGCACAGGGGTCATTCGGTGACGTGCATGCTGCGACCTACAATTATCTATAATACACTCCTCTGCATACACCGTAGACCTGTGCGAGTATCTTCAGGAGACCCGCAATTCCAGCCTGATCAGCGCTCCTCATGATGAGTAAACTGAACCTTATGTGTAAAATTGGTGAAATACCCCTTTAACATTAAGTTGTAGGGGTGTTTTTTGGCATTACAAACGGCAGCCTCAATTAGCATTAGCAATCAGCATTGTGCTATTGTTTCCTGCAGTAAAATCCATTCTGGTCAGAGAGGAAAACTATAAAGTTGTGCTTCAGGGAGCCAGTAATGTCACAGGGATGCTTATGATTATGATGCATAACAAAAGTGCCTGTGACATTTCACAAATTGAGTAAAAGGAGAGGCCCCTAACAGGCAGAGACAGTCATTACACTTACATCTGTGGTCTCTTGAAGAATTACATAAACATTATTTTAATCCATTGTTTCACAAACAAGAGATAGTGACATTTCTCTGTGTGTGTAACAGTGCAACAGGATTTGTGGAAAAGTACATTAAAGGTAATCTGGGAGAAAATATCACAGCAGTTGACTTCTAACGGCATCAATTCAATAAAGTGATGAGCGTATGAGTGATGGTAAGTATGACGAATACAGTGTGTGTTCCAGCGTGTGATGATGTAGTTCCTTTGATGTAGGAGGGAGATGATCAGAGACTGTGTACAAGTTGTCAGCGTTCCTCATCAGCTACCCTAGAGCGTCTGCTGAAGGCTGACACGATCACACTCAACTGAGCTGACATTCAGTTTTCTCTCGCTACTTTCTCTCCTCTCCTTTGTCATTCTTAAAGGGTACGGCTGGCGATTTTCTATATTTTTCTTATTGTCAACAAATCTCCCGTGCAGAGCCAAATCAACAATGAATTGATCTACTCTATTGTGTCTGTATCCAAAGCCTGATATATCTTATTCCATCATGATCAGATCATGTTGTTGTCCAAAAACTATTAAAAACACATCAGTGACCCACACTGCCGCACTGGGTGACATGTTCCTTCGCCACAAAGAGTTTGGGTATGTTTGTTAAGAAACGGCTCCAAAGACTAGAAGAAGAGTGTGTACAAGTATGTATGTACATTTTGAAATCACTGAAAGTACATAGTATTATTATTTTCTACATTATTTTTTTTATTATTAATATTTTTTTGTTGTTTCAGCTTGTGGTATCTATTCTTTTCTGTTCTTTTATGTATCAGATGTTCTCATGATGTTCTCTCAAGTGAGACTGAACCAAAACAGTAAAGTTGTGGGCTGTAAAACCAAAACAATGAGCTGAAAGATGCTCAAATGCTCCACAGAGCTGAGGAGAACTGCAGAGTCGAATCATAATTCTCTGTGGGTTTGTCACTATGATGACCCCTGTCACATTGCACAGTCATCCCCTCCATTGTTGACATAAAAAGATTGATTAGTGCAGCTTTAAGTAAAATCTCAAAGCACCACGTGGGAAAAAATAAATAAAATAGAATTCAATTATTTGTAACTCAGAGGTTTTTAAATGATAAAACATCGCATATGTATGTTTAGTTTACTTGCTTTAGAAACAATTTCCTTTTACTTTAAACAGCCCAGTGCTGGGGAATGAGATTCATTCTATCCAGCCTCAAGAAGCACATTGGTACACATCACAGAGGCAGGTCATGACAGTGTCGCTTAATGATATCCTCTGCTGGTTTTTGGTTTTGGTATTACAGTTTTTCTCAATTGCTTTGGTACATTTCTCGAAACATTTTTAAAGTTCTCAGCCCTGAAGATGCATCTCCCAAAACAGCTCATACATGTGGCAAAACACCATAGTTAACCTGCAAAAGGCTGTAACTCACCCAAAACTTTATTTCATGTTTAAAAAATTAAGTTATTGTGCCAATAAATAAGTCATTGCCACCAAAGTGACACATTCCTTTGACATTGTGTAAAAACAAGTTGGTCAAAATGTTTAGATGTGTTGTCAGAGTGACAGTGGACTCTGGAAGTGTGTTCCTCATCTCCTTATTTCCAATTTCCAAACAGTCTTGTCCTACATGTGAATTGCTACGCTGAATGCCTACTGTACCAGACTGTTATTTTTCTGAAGCTAACTGACTGTTATTATGTATCAAAGTGACTCTTCAGATGCTGATTTGAAGAGTACAAGGTTTTACATTCCACTTTGTAAAGCAAAAGAACACTTAGATTTGCATGCAATGTGAGGAAAAACCATTTTATTTGCAATGGTCACAAAACATAGTACAATACAGTAAACCTAAAAATTGACACAGGCCTACTATATACAGCAGTATAGTAACAAAATAAAGTTACGGTGCTGGGAATCACGGGACATCGTGTCACTCCTTTCTGTTTGGCCACAGATTCTCATTGACCTCACACCTAACGCTCTCCCTCGCAATGCAACGGGGGAAGAATCGTCTTGTATGCCGCAACCATCCTCTGCACGCTCCTGCTGTTATGTCATCACAAGCAGCATCCATTGCAGCAAGCAAAGACATTTGATTTTGTGGTCGATGATCGTATACTTTACACCTCTGACGCTCCCGTCCAATGTTTATCTGAGCAGGCTCCTCCATGTTCACAAATTGTAGTAACTCTGTTGCCCTCAAGCTCTATAAATGTGTTTTACAGTACCCAAACTCATGACTTACACCTGCAAGCTAACTGAACAGCATGTGCCATTGATTTATCTAAGATGTGAGAGACTCCCTATTTGTAAGTGAAATTCGAGTTTCGCCTGACAACAAATTTATCAATTTATCAGAGTTTATGACTGCTCCATATCAATACAATTTATGAAACATGGGCTCGGCAGATTTTGACAATTAGATGGACTATTCTGCACGTGATGATTTATACAATGAAATAATTCTAACATATTTTTGAGAGTAAAACTATTCAGCTGAGAAGAAATATAATCTATTTTGATCACCAAGACATATACAACCAATAATTGTTCGAATTGTAGACAATTGCGCATAATCATTTGCCTAAATGTGCTAAAACATTTGCAAATAATAACAAAGAGTAAAAAAATGCTCTTTCTGTTGTGCACAAGTAACAAAATGTGAAGAATTTCACATATTGTTCAACTGTCGTTCGAGAACTGAGCCAAAGCAACGGAGAAAAGCTGTTAAGTCTTGCCCCTGGCTCAATCTGATGTTCCATTGCCATTTTTCAAGAGCAGAGTAAACTGAACTTCCCCACTAGGAGGCTTTAGGAAAAGTATTGCGTGTAGAATGCATCATCCTTTTGCTGCAGGAATCCATTTAGGAACTGTTTGTGTCTTTCCTGTAATAATTTGCCCTACAGTCTCTCCATCTGATACTTCAGTCCCCACAAGATACGCTCACAAAAACAAATGCACCATTCCTCATTTCTCCCTTCATTGCTTTTTTGTTTATACTTAGCCACATGAACACTTATAATTCTCTGTGTTCACTGGAAAAGCAGTATGATTTTTAAAATCTCTGTCTGCACTTTGGAGGATTTGGTATCGATTGTGTTTGTTTTCCTCTCACATCCTTTATGCGGATTAGACCACTCTTGTTTTTTTTTGTGCTCAGACAAATGTGAACAAGTGTTTTGTGTGCCGACAAATTTCAACAAGTGTTATTCTTGCGCTGACCCCAAAGCCTGTCAATGGTCATCAGCAAGTCAATTTTTGTCTCTGTAGTTGAGACTAATTGTGTTCTATTTTGTCCCCAGGGGGAAAACAAAAACACACAGAAAGTGATCATTATAAACCTGCCTGGACCAGCAAAGAAGAGACCTGTCTTCACACTGACTAGTGGCTCCTCTAATGTTATTAACAAAGCAGAAATCAATTCTGGTTAACATGAGCTGGATCAATGGACTTCACGGCCCACAGGATAGATGAATAATTTGGTTACTGGTGGGGCTGACACAATGAATGAAAGCCGAGGTATGTGTGTACATGTGTGTTTATATTTGTGTGCGAGTAAGAGAAGGAGGAAGCTCATCTGTCTCGCTGACTGCAGCAGAGGTGGTGTCTGCAGAGTGCTTATCAGGGACATGGCGAGCAGTGAGGAGGAGGAGGAGAGAGGGGGCGAAAGGAGGAGACAGAGAGAGGAGGATGTATGAGATGAATGGTAAATGGTGTGTCTCAGTTTAGAAGAGCTGACTCTTTGGGGATGCAATCACACAGAGTATAATGTTAGTAGTGTCGGTAGTAAAACATTTCCTTTCGTACATGTCTGATAATATTGTCACACAGCAGCACAAGTGTGAACTTAAAGATTGTACATACAGCATGTTTCTTCTGCTTTCTGGCATCTATCTTTACCAAGCTTGCTTTATATTCAACTCCCAAACAGTGGGTGTCTTTGGAGTAGTTTTTGGCTGGCATGTTCCCCCCGAAGGCCCTCATTTCTAAACTAAAGCCCAGTGGAAGAGGCATAAACTGGGAAGCCACATGCCCACATGTCCCGCCTGCTGAGCTCTGACACACCAGAGTAACCTGAGTAAAAGAGAAGCAACCCATTTAGGTTTTTTGTATGTGTTGTGCATCTGGGCATGTACGTGCGCATGCATGCATGTTTGTGCATCTATATTTGATTGCACTCTGCTGTGCATGCTCACATTGCTCTTAAAACTTCATTACTGAGATTAAAAATAGTTTTCATTGCTGTGTGTTATATATACAGCAATGATGTATCATACAAAAAGATGCAATGTGCTTCACAAAAGACAGAAGCAAGAAATTGGAACATTCAAATCATAACAGAAAGGGTTTAAATAAGAGAGACAAATTAAAGACACATTTAAAAATTAATACGATTAGCAGTAAATAAAATGACAATATTGTAGGTAAGTTAAAATGAGGACTAATGAAGACCTGAGCGAGGCCGTGAAGTGATTTGAAAACAATGAGAAGCACCTTTGTAATCAATTAGCTTACAGGAAACCAGTGCAGAGATCTCAGTGTGGGGGTGATATATGTACTCGTTTAATTTTGGTGAGGAGCTGTTTTTTTTTAAATAGTTTTTCCCACAAGAGAAATGGTGTGACCTTGGCAATATTCTTTAAGTGGTAAAAAAAAACCCACTTTGGTGATGCGAGTGTTTCGAGTCACTGTGGTGTGCAGCGCTCTAAAAATGAATATGCTACCTTGAAAAATAGCTCTTTTGGTGTTTGCCCAATTTCATCTGCCCCACAGTTCTCTGTCCCCAGACAGGTGAGTTGAACGACATGTTGAAGGAATGTAATGGGCACATTTTTAATGGATTGTTGCAGAGAGGAATGAGTGGAAAACACAATTATTCACTCTGTCTGTTCTTCCATGAAGAGTTGCGTCTGTGGAAAGCAGACAGATAATATTTCACGGTCCAGACATACTTATTATAGTTATAGTTAGTTATAGTTATTATTATAGTAATTGTTAGTAGTAATAGAGTAGTTGAGCATTAGTGTATTAGAGTATTAGTACAATTTACCGTGAGATAGTACATAAAATAGACGGGTAATCTTTCACAATGATAGGTCACAGATTACATTTGTAATGTAATCTGTGACATTTGTAAAGCCAAAACTACACCTAAATGAACTTCACACAAAATAAACCCTATTTTTCCTGTCATGTGATGTGAAAGTTGGCGTATAAAAGAGCGAAATATTTCTGGTCTTATGACATAAAGTGACACAAAGCACCACAATGGTCCAACAATGTTGTAGTTTTTGACAGAGGTCTGGTAGAGGTAAATATCTACAGATGTGGCCTACTTAATATGATTTTGGTGCCAATTTTTCATGTCTGTTGTTGGTAAGGCAAAATGCAATTTAACTTTGTTTTTTTGTGTCTCAGGATGATGGCTTGCTGGTAAGTGGGTTTCCGTGGTTACCATGGTAACTCAAACAGCACATCTTATCTGCTCTATGGTCACGTTGTTAGTGGTGCTTATTAAAAAAAAAAGTCCCATTTACAAAACCAGATGTAAATAAAAACACTGATTTTATGTGAATTACATGTCTGGAGACCAGAAGAAGCACGTTGCCTTTCATGATTTATCAAATAAGGGTCATGTTAAATATCTGTAGCATTTCCAGGAAGAAAAGGGTTTATTACAGGCTGCATACATTAATTGACTTAATTTATCAACTGTGCATGAAATGTACCATTGCATGATAACAGCAAGTCTGGCAGAACTGCTTGGCTTTCCATGATGAATTGTAATGTATGATATATGCTCTATCCAAATACATTTTTTAAAGCATTTCCAGGCATTTTGCCAACCAAATGTATTGCTGCACGTTTAGTTTGCTGAGAGACCTTTCGCAGGGTTCATAAGAATTGTGATTTGTGAAATAAAATAGTCTTCTCTGCAGCACTGGCCATGAGACAGGCTTGGACTATTCAAAAGCTTTTTCTTGACTAAGTGTGCAGAATCTATATTTTGTCAATTAAAAATAAGTACAGTCTGCCTCGATGATCAAGCAGTGATAGGTCAATGCAATTATCCTTCATCAACTGTTATTTTCATCATTAGCCATTAGTTTGATCTTTAGAGCAACATTTTCACACTTTCTAAATGTCGATCTTTACATAACACCGTCGTTATATGTTATCACTTTTATTAGTTTGATTATATTTTATTTACTTATTATTGAATTTATTATATTTTATATTTATTATATAAACATACTGTATTTTTAACTCATTCAGTTATAGTTTTTGATTATTTGCGTTGTCACTTTTTAATTGCTTGATTATACACTCACTGAGCACTTTAAAGACGCTGTTTATTACACTTGTTGCTGTAGCAGCATCTCATTTACCTGCGATTTAAAAAGGCTTAGTCAAAATTTGGTGGATTATGATGACTAAGTCTTTAGTGTAGGCAGTAATAGCATTTTAAAATGCAGAATTTAACTGCACAACAGCTGCTAGCATAGACAACAAGGTCAGAAAAGCCTGTAATTCGTTATCCATGTTGAATTAACCACTGGTCGTCAAGGCTGATGTTGTTTGTTTTCGTCCAGAAAAGGTTCACATAATAGGGACGTGAAGAATCAGGGACGGACACGTCATGACTGATAAGACCCAATCAGGAAGCGAAGACATAGGTGTCTGTGTCATCGTTTTCAAAAGTCTGTTTCTGCCCGTCCAGACTAAAACGCAATCCCAGAGTTTAAAACGGGGACAGCATCATTTTCGAAAGTCTCCATTTTAGGGGTTTGAAAACACTGGAGTAGTGTGGACGCTAAATGAAAATGTATTAGTGTGGATGTAGTCTAAGGCAGTTGCCCCTGACATGTGACATACTAATTACTTGTGCTGTGCTACAAGTTGTAACCAGCATACTGAAAGAAAAGCTCCCTACAGTTGAAGTGCACCCTGTGAAGACCTTGAGGTAGTGAACCTTGAACAACCCAGTGGCAGAGCTGCAAGGAGCAAAAATGCAGCCAATTATTTAACTTGAGCTACTAATTTCCAATGTATGTCTTGTTTCTGGGATTTAAACCCTTAATCTTATTTTCGACCTTCAACATTACAACAGCCACATCTCAGGTTTTGAATTTTTATCCTTCTCTGGCTCCTTAAAATACGTAAAGCATCTGCCTATATTGTGTAGAATCACCGTGTTCAGACTGAACCCATCTTCTTCTTCTTTTCTTTTTTTTAATTTCACCCCTGTTGTACTGAGTGCATTTTGCATTTTACAAGTAAAATTTACAGTGTCCCTGAAAGCTAACCCCAAAGCACTGCAACTTAAAGATCCCTTCCAAACATGTTTTAAGATGTATATAAAATACTCTACTTTGACTAATAATTTGTGTCTGATATGGTTTTTCCACAAAAAAAGTTAAATTATCTTGTTAAAATCTTTAAAATGGCATCTCCTCTTCCTCCCTCATTAAATTCCACAATCTATGAATATGCAAATATTGTTGATTTCTAAAGTCTGTTCTCAGTGTTTGTGCACTGGAGGCTTCAAGTTTCCACTTCGCACTTGAATATTGGACCAGGAATGGCTCCAAACTATTTGTGATGTCACAAATCCTGCTTGTTGGCCCGCCCCTTTAACTTAGAGCACAGAGAAAATTTCCACTTTCAGCAGATGAATGTGAAAACAGCCTTCTAGTGTCAAACTCTGCATGTACATAATTCTGCACAATGAAGCTCAAACATCCAACTTAAGAAACAAGAAGAAAAACACATTTCTGGGTGGAGGGGGACTTTAAAAAAACACATTGAACTTAACAGCATTTAGAAAAAAATGCTGCAAAGAAATAAAACATTCAACAACTGAACAACACATATGCAACATAATGAAATTCTCTGCAAACACAGACGACACAGTCAAATACAGGAATACACTGACGTTGACTACTCGTGAATAGAATTGAAAAAATTTACCAACAATTTAAATTTATTTCAGATTTAACGATGATTGTAGTTTTACCATGAATGTACTTTCTGCTACATCCTGGCAGTGATAACAGTAAGAAACACAGCCACTAATATACTGCAACATTCTGTGATAACGAGTTTAAGATGTCGGTTTTTCCAGTTTGAATGTCAAGAAAAGAAAAATCAAAAGAATTCGTCTCATGAGTACACACACACTTAATTTGGCCTAACGTTAATGCACTAAGTCTGAATTAATGTTGATTTACATTAGTGGTTTAATGCTGTTATTTATAGCCACACAAATGTGTAATGATTCATGCAGAAAAGTTAATGGCAGCAATCACTAAAAGACAAATGAAGGGTCGGTAGGATGAATGTTGAGGTAATTGTCTAAGTTATATCTGATTGACACTTGGTGGATATTTGGGTTGTACATAGTAGCATTGGGGTAGATGTCTGTGAGTTATATATGTGATAAATATTGAGTTATGGAGAAGGGGTAGGACTATATGAGTGTATACTTCTTCCTGCTCCTTTTTGGACATGTAATATTTATTTATGTTGTTTATGAGCATTTGTTTATTGAGGGTTTGCTGTATATGTTTACTGTTCATTTTATTTGTTATTCTTGTTTTGTTTTTGTTATTTTTATTTGTCACATGTTCAAAATAAACATCCATACATACATACAGAGTTAGAGAAATAGAGTAGAGAATATGTGGGGAGGGAGACAGAAAACTGAGTGAAGATTACAGCTGTGCACTGACAGATAAGCCGTGTTCAAAAAAGGAAAAAAAAAGAAACAATGCGAGTGCTTTTCATGCAGCAGGTGATAGAGAACAGAATGTGGATGAAAGTTTGCGGAGGCGAGGAGGACAGCAGACTGAGATGTGTCCTTGTTACGTCTTTAGGGCTCAGCTTGTGAAATGGTAATTTGCCTCTGGGATCACAGTCATCAGATGTAAACTAATGATGCATATGTGTGTGTGTGTGTGTGAGTGTGTGTGCAGGCCTGCCTGTGGATGTGAACGTATCCATTTCTTTTCGTCGGCTTTTACACATCTGTTTGTTTTTCTCACTAACAAATTATTTTTAAGACAGCCAAAAGTGACGCGCGACACTCGCCAGCAAAGCACCATGGGAACCTAAGTGATGCAACTGCCTCATAATCAGACTGACAAGAAAATGTGATAACCATCACTTATGTGAAATGAACTTTAAATGCAGACAAATTCTCTCACAATACAAGAGCTGTTGTTGCAGAAGCCTTTCATCTGTTTTTCATTTTGCTTCGCAGGATTGTGGAAGTGGTAAATGTAAATTCCACTCCCTCTAGTGTAAATGTAGGCTGTGGTTATTGTGCACCAGTAAATCAACAAAAATAACACGTTAACACTTTTTAATCGATGACATGGATTTCATATGTAATTAACAGCTTCATCAGCTCTTAGCATCTCGTCTCTTCTCCCTTTTGAGTGAAGGACATCCTTAGTTTTTGCTTCTGCTTGATTTTTTTAAAAACCATTTCTTTTTAAAGAGTTTAAAACCCCCAGTTAACTGTGTCTTTAGGTGCACCGTTACAGAGGTTTCGGTGTGACAGCCATTTAATGACCAAATGACACAAGGTTTGTTTCTATGCTCTGTATTTTGTAACACCGGAACAGAAAGCAGTGCAGCCACAAGAGGTGTTCAACTTGTGTGTTGAAAGAAAAACTCAACATTTTGCTTACTTACTGTTTCTCTCCCCACCTACGCTTACAACTCACAGCTAAATGGAACAAGTTCGCAGCCATTATCTGTGGTTTGTGAAGAAAAAAATCAATCAGAAATTCAGTGTAAGTTGACAAGGCCGTAGAATATAAGTGGGTACACCAAACACGTGTTAACATTTTATTAGAATTTACTCTTAAAAAGCACACAGTCAGTGGATTTTTTTCCCTTTAAAGTCCTGAAACTACCGAACCGTGACGCTCTGGGGAGTTCTGTGTGTGTCTGCTGTATGTTAACATACTAAGTGAACCGACTGCTGGTGCAGTAATCACCAATAGAGACTGCTGTCAGACGTCCACAGCTAACTCCACTGCTAAGTCTTAGAGAGACTTACAACACCGTGCAGAAGCAGGAATAAAGAAAGTGAATGAGAGCTGCACGGGCGAGGTTAAAGTAAGGTTAGTAGGTGAATGTGACTGCAATAGTTTGTCCTCCATCCTCTCCCATATACATGCATACAGTATTAAAATAAGTACAGACAATGAACACATTATATTATTATTATAGTGGGATAGCAGTATGGTAGTAAAGGGTAAGAGGAAAGATTTTCATAAACAATAACATTTTTATTAGCTGTTATATGAAGGAAGTCCTGACTGAAAGGATTTTCTTCCTGTTTTGCTGCAGCTCTACCTCAGGATTAACTCTCATATGTTTGCACAGTTTGTGGCATTGGAGAGGACAGCCCTCCTGGAGATGCATATTATTATGCTCTGTGTGGTGTACATGTGACAGGTTAATCTCTTCTTTGATAGTCGGTGGCTATAATGCTGCGCCACAGTTGCTATGAATCCAAACAAAGCGATTTAAACTGTTATCAGTTTTATCCGCTTCATCATTTGAGAACATATCTGTGGCACAGTGCATCGTGATATACACTGAAGAGGATCCTCATTAGTGCTGACTTTTCCATAAACTCAGCACTGCCATGTGGAGATGTCACATTTAACCCAGTGGGAACCTTGAGCTCAGCAGCCTTAGTAGTACACTCCTCATATAGCGCACACTTCAGATGAGGCTGCTTTAGATGAGCTTATCGCTTTCATCCCCCATGATCTCAGCCTCAGGCCACAAGGATGTGTCTCCTGCAGCTCTCCACCCTCTCTTTTCCTTTATTCTCACCGCTTCCCATCACAATCTCCATATGAATTCCTCTGTCTTCTCAGCACCCTTCCTAAAACTTTTTTTTTTTTTTTTTTTTAAACTACGGTTCGTTTTTCCACATCAAGCAAAAGGAGACCTTGTTAGACAGACAGGTGGGTTTCATAGACAGATAAGGAGACAACAGCTTGACAGATGTAATGAAGGTAGAGTTCGATAAGTAAGGTCTTTTCCCTGTCACTTTTCTTTCTGTTCCAAATGGCTGCAATTTTCTTACTTACTGCTTCGTCACTTCTGCTTTCCCACGCTATCAAAATCCCGTTCATTCACAATTCTTTTGACCTTTTTCTCTTCCTAGATTTACATTTTATTTCATTGTTCCCATGTGAGATTTATTGTAATTTTAAAAAAAGATCATCTAGTTAGGCTACGCTTATGTGTGCACCATACGGTTGGTCTGTTTCTGGAGCAGGGCTTTTTGCTGTAGTTATTAGTGAATTAACGTTATCTCTCTACAGAGCTCGTCATTTTTCATCACCTACAGCGGCTTCCACCTTCTCGTTATTCTGCATCAAGTATAAAGTTAGCCTGTAATATAGGCTGTAATTAAAGTTTAGCATCACACTCTGACAACTTGTTCTGTAATGAGAGAATATGAATGAAACACGATGACTGTAGGTAATAATTTGGAACCTGTGATACATGCATGTTTTCCTCAGTGGATTGGTGACCTGAACACACAAACACTTCATTATCTGTTAATTCCACACTGTTACCAAGACACTTGAAGCTTTGATTATACAGCTCACCTTGTGCCTAAAACCAAAATCAGAGTTCACTGGTATCTTGAGAGGGTGTGGAGCACACAGCTGTCTCCCTCTCTCCTGCACAGGGTGAGCAGTGGACTTTGTCAGACTAATGGCAGGTGAACATGAGGCTGCTAATTCATTGTTGGCTTTGTTATTTCGAGTCCAGCCCCTCAGACAGCCTCAGAGCTGGTGCTTCACCTACAGTGGTAACTGTTCATGTCAACAAGCATAAAAGCCAACCCAGCTGTACTTAAAAAAAGCTTACAGGTACGTTAGAGCAGTGGTTCTCAAAGTGCGATCTGGGGACCTTGGCGTCCTTGAGGGGGTCCCCAGCAAAAAGGGAAATCATTTATTTTCACTATAATTCCATCCATAAGTAACACAATGACAGAATGTAGGACTATTTTGGTCATACACTTTCAACCTCCTTTCTCTCCTCCTCCAGCCTTCCACCCCTATCCCCCTCACTTCCTAAAACCCCTCCCCCTCTACCTCCTATACCCTTCAACCCCAGACCTTCTCCCTCCCATCACCCATCCAACCACTGTTCTTCTCCTTCATCTCCCTCCTTTTCTCCCATGTCTTCTCAAAGATTCTGCCCTCCTAACCCCCCTCTGCCCCCCTCTTCTACCCTTATGCCCCTCACCCTTTCTACACCTCTAAGTCAAATATGTAACTCTTCAAGCTCTAGTAGTACAAGGTCTGTGAGAACACTTTGATGCAGTACTAAACTTCAAAGTCAAGGGGAAAATATTAATATAGCTGGGGATGTTCTTGCCTTTTTATGAAATGAAATATAAGATTCAGCCCCCCTCCCCACCCCTACAATATTGCACTGTCCAACATTTTGTTGTCTACAGCCTTTGTCACTTGACTGTAAACTTATGTCATTTTGGAGGTTTTGCTGAAATTACTGATGCTCTTATTTTTCTTGGGAGGACAGTTTTGTGTTCTGGGTCGGGTGTGGGCTGTCTTGTTGTGTGTAAGCATTGTTAAAGACTCAAGAGCATGACTCAGAGGTTGGCAGGTTAAGAGAAAACAAAAGTTTACTGTGTCCAAAGTGCAAAACAAAGTTTGGAGGTAAAACCAGAGGGCTAGGCAAGCAAGTTAAAATGGTAGAGAAACAGGCAGCGGAAAGGATGATGGGAAACACAAAAGACAATCTGGCAGTGAACTGAGGCAGAGTATATATATGGAGGGAGCTGATTAGGGGAATGAGAGGCAGATGAGAATCAGGTGACTGGGAGACAATGGGAAGAGGTGAGGACCACTCTTGCATGCTGAGGGAAAGGCAGGGTCTGGAATGACAATAAAAGGTCAGGCAAATAGACAACAGAGCTGGGCTGGAGTCAGGTTTGGTTATTTTCAAATAAAATTTATTGGGAAATTTCTCTCTTTCTCTTGATGATATGTAATGCCTAGTGGGAAGAAGGAACGATACAGAGTGTAGCCAAAGTGTTGCTTGAACCTGGTGAGCTGATGGTCACTGATGACAAAAATATAGCCTTGGGTTATTTTTTAAAAGGGATGGTTTGTTTTTCACAACAAGCAAAAGGAAGCGTCTATAGTTTTATGGACACATAGGGAGACAAACTGGTTGACAAGTGAACTAGCAGTTTAATCTAGAGTTCTGCTCCCTGACCCAAACCTGACAGGTCGGGTGTTTGGTTGAATATGTTGTGTATAAATTTTGGGGTAGGGTAGGGTTTGTTTACTTCCAAACATAATATATTAAGAATTTTCCTTCTTTTGCTCTTGGCTGTGATAAATTGTCTGCAGATGCCGTGAATGTTATTTGTTGCAGGTAGATACGCAATACCCAGTGGGAGGGGGGGAAAGAGACAGAGTGTACCCTTTGCATTGCATTTATCTGTCGAGCTAACGGTCAATAATGATGGACAGGATGACACAAAGTCTTAGGTTGGGTTTGGGTCTCAAATTCAGAGGAAACAGTTGAGTCCAGTCAGATATGGTCTGAAAAATATGGGTATGGGCCTCTTTTGGTTCTCAGTTTCAGGCCTGTGTTGAACTATTTTAATCACATGGGGCGACTGTGGTCCAGGAGGAAGCATGGATTGTCTCATAATTGGGTTTGTAGATTGATCCCCGACTCCTTCTGTCCACATGCCGAAGTGTCCCTTAACAAGACACTGACCCTAAACTGATCTCCAGTGGTTAGGCCAGTTGCCATGCATGGTATCTCTGCTGCTGTCTGTGTGTGCTGTTCATTTACATGACGTCCCTCTATTGAAAGCATCTGCTGCTCCTGAAAGTAGAATCTCAATCCTTTGTATAAACCCACAATTAAAATGTAAAGTTGATGTGTCTGTGTGTGATTCTCACCCTCAGCATACATACAGTCTGTCTACAAAAAAATCCCACACAACACACTTTGTACACACACACACACACACACACACACACACACAAATGGTTGTCATTTTGCATACTGGTCAATCACAGTGTGAAAACATAAACAAGAGGGGATTCAGGTCACCAGTGAAAACAGAGCAGCTAAGGAGATTCCCCACACTGGAATATTTTAACGGATTGTGCTGGGGCTTCAAAGGGGAGGAAGGCAGTAAGTAAGGATTGGATTTGGGTGTTGTTGGTGTGTGCTGCAGTAAAACCATCTCTGAGTGCTTTATCTCATCAACTGCCTGGGCAACTGCCTCTCTACCCCCCTCTGAGGGGAATAAGGCTATTAAAAACCACACACATGCATGCACACACAGTCGTGCATACTGGAGTCATATGCATTCACAGCATGCATACAAACACCCAAAACCACTACCAAAATGTGGAGATTGCAGCATATTTGAAGCTAGCTCACTGGGGCTTACTTGCAACTGCTTTCACGAATGAACCGACAATGTCGCCGATTTGTTTCCACAGATTGTTCTTCTTTTTAAGTCCTGGTAGGTCGTTAAAGACATGTCATAAAGAACTGGGAAACCTGACACCATGACGAACACCTTTTTTTGTTTAAGGTTCTTTCACATAGCAGAGTGGAGTCAACAACACTCTGCTTCCCTTTCCACTGGAATTAAAATGAACACAGTTGGCTCTGGCCTGGTTGTCACTCACATTGTGTCAAAGGACATTTGCATAAAGCTGAGCCAAAAATGACCTATAGTTACGTTTGAGTGACAGACGCCATCTAGCGGCCAGAGTATGACCCAGGGGAAGTGATGCAGTTCAGATGACGTCAATATAAGGTGACTTCCATATTAGGAGGAAGCCGGTTGGGTGGATGGTTAGTTAGTTCAGTTAGATGGTTAGATGGCAAAAAGTAGAGCTACAGGAGACTGCTGTTCACTTCCTGTTTCCAACCGCAAAAACTGTAACAATGATAGTCGTGGTGTTTAGTGTTGCCATGATGACGAAGGTTGCGTAACTTTAAGGAAGTAGAAACCACGTTTCAAGTGATCATTTTAACCCGAACCAAGTGGTTTTTGAGCCTAAACCTAACCAGACCTTAACCACAGCATTGTCACACCATAAAACATCATTATTTTGGAAAGCGGCATATTACGCTCCAATGGGTCATTCTGAAAACACCCAAATGGATCGTTCTGGAGTGCATGGTACAAATGACCTATGTGGTTGTTTAATTTGGAGGACTTGTTGCTCAAGAGGCCTGTGAATCAGTATTACAAACCATTGTTCAGTGTTTTTGTGTCTGATAAGCCTTTAAAGGGGACATATTATGCATTATGTGATTTTCTGTTGTTTATATACTGTTATGATGTCAGATATCTGTGCTAAACATGGTCAAAGTTCAAAAACTTGAGATTAACCTATGTAGAAATACTCCCAGCAAGTCAAAAGCCAGGGCTTCAACCTGCTCTGAACGCTTGTGGCAGTATCGCACATGCCCATAAATAGTTGTCCATCCTGTAGCCTTGGTTGCTAAGGTTGTTGCTAAGGTTTTTCCATGTGTTGTTTGCCTTGTTCCATCTCATATTTACACACATGGGGCTCATTGGGAGGGAGGCTTTAAAGAGACAGAAGCTAAAACAGCCCGTTTCAGACAGAGGCTGAACTGAGGGGCTGTGTAAAGGCTCAGTATAAGATAAATGAGGAGAAATAAGGAGTTTTTTGAACTGTGAATCATCATCATATTCCAGTAGAGCCCCCAGAATATAAATATAGACCTGGAAATGTGCATAACATGGCCCCCTTTAAACGTATTGATCCGTTACTCAAACAGGATCAGCTCGGTTGTTTTCCTCTTGTTTTAGTCTCACACCACCATCTCCGCCATCATGTTCTACCCCCATGCAGGTACCCATAACAGGTACTTGTGCTGTGTCAGGGGTAACAGATCTGCCTCCCTAGCCGCCCAGTAGACCAGCTGCCTCCCCTGCAGGGATTGGTTCTTCAAGGTTTACAGTTTTTCCAAGTACATGGGTGTAGACAATCTGTAATTAACTGTGGGCACAGGAAGATGAAACACAAAAATACATGCAAAGGAATACATAAGGCAAACCATCAATCAACCCAGAATCAAAACAAAACAAATACAGACAAAACATTCAACTCAATAAATGTCTGCCATGTGACACAGGACTCAGGCAAACTGCAACTGGTTTGTGTTTTGTCTCACCAGTACCTAACACAAGACTGTGTAACACAGGCCTCTTTTCGCTCTGAATCCCTGCTAACATGCCTTCTGGGCAAAACTCCAGAGGCCCCACACCATTAACTTCTAGCCACTACAAATGGATGCTCAATGCATGTAGAGGCAGGAAGAAAAAGGTGCCAAAAATACATCAGTCTGTCATTATTCTCACTGTGTAGCTGAGTAAAGAGCAGACAGTAGACTCACAGTATGTGCACGTCTGTACTCATAATAGCAAACCAGAAGCTATATTTGGTTAATGGTACATCATTGTGGGATACTTTGGGCTATAATCGTGCTGAGGGAGATGGAGGAATGATAATTGTGAAGAGAAGATTTCGAGGATTTTGCCGACAGTCCCCTAAATTGTTACGGTGGAGTGGAGCAGGTCGACCCAAATGCAGGACACAGGATGCAGCAGGAACTGAAGAAAAAAACTTTATTTCGAGAGTAAAACTGAACTGAGCAGAAGAAATGATCCAACAATGACTAAACTGAATGACAGGATTTAGATACAAACTAAACTGACAAGGGGATGAGGCGCAGGTGGAGAGATGGGTGGAGAATCTCAGGTGAGGGGAATGAGGTGATGAAACAGGAGAACAGGAAACCAGCTGATTGGCTGGGGAAAACACTGGGAACAGGGCAGGGCTAACGAGGCTGATGTAGGGCAGGTGTGCAGGGAATCACAGAACACAGAAGGCAAATGTATGTTTTTGTCTCTATCTTGCAGGTCAAGTACAAAATTATATTTGTTTCAATACTGAGTGCACAATCCTCTTCATAATTAACCATCATACATCAAACTGTCGCAGAATATACATGAATATAACTTAGATAAGTACACAATTAACAATATGTCAAGTGGTCCTTTAATATAATCTGCAACCTCTCTCATCTGTCCTTCTCCCACTCAGTCCAATCTTCACAAACTGGGAGAAAAGTCTGAGGGCATCTGGTGGACTGGTGGAGAAAGGCAACAAGGGGACCTGGGAAGTGGGAATGCAGCTAGAGTAAGGGACATAGAACCACAAAACTTAACACGTCCAGTGCATTGACATTTATCTTTTTCTTCTTCTATACATGATCTGTCATCAGCTTAGAAGCTTATAGGCTTTATAAACAATCTCCACAGACTGCAGCTCACACACATGAACAACATTTTGGGGAGAGTCTTGCCCTCTTCACAGACAGAAGAAGCTGTTAAGGATTCACTGGCCCTACAGGAGATTATGCTGGAGAGCAGCAATTAAACCACGACACAACTCTCTATCTCTGCCTCTCCCTCCACCTTTCTCTCCCCTCCTACCTCATCCCAGACTCACACAACTACAGGTTACTATGGAAACTAATTCTCCCCCTCCCTCCCTCCCTCCCTCCCTCTCACTTTCTGTCTCTTCCCTCTTCAGGCGCTCTTGGTCTGGCTTTTGCAACCTCATTCTCCCTCCCCTTACCACAATCCATTCATCCTTTGTTGTCTCTTCATTAACACCTTTCACCTCTCTTCTCTACCAGGCCTCCTTAATTTCACCACTCTTTCTCTCTTGTTCCTCTTCTCACTGCTCTCCATGTTGCTCCCTCTATATCTGACTGTCTATCTGTCCTGCTGCTGGCAGCGTGAAACCAAATGTCAGGTCTGAGCTAGCACAGAGAGAAATCATAAGGGAGGCAGATGGAGGAGCAAAATGAAAGGACATAGAGATAGAGGAAAGGTGGAAAGAGCGAGGGAAAGAGGTGTAGAGTGAGAAAGAGATGGGGAAGGTAGAGACAATGGTGGGAGGTTTAGTGGAGGGAGACACGGAGATAGAGCAGGTGACCAGAGGCAACAGCAGCTGCAATGATGCAATGCAATGATGACGAGACACAGCAGCATCTTCTAAGGGACTGAAGTCTGGGATAAACTGAAAGTGCTTGGTGTACATATTGATTTATGTTATAAATCTCTCATGTATTGTATTATGGAAGATAAATTGCCATCCAAACATACAGAACTGATAAAAACAATTATATGTATTGTATGTTTAAAACTGTGGAAAACAAGATGTGCTATGATAATACAATAGAGACTGTAATCGACAGTGACACCATCACCAAACGAAACAAAAAGATACTGACCTCCGGAGGAGAAGAAGTCTGGACAAATCTCAGTGCCTCCCCAGTAACATACTGGATTTATGAACTGACAGCACTTTATACAAGATCACTGGACTCTATGCACTTTATGGATGTTTTGCACTTTGGCACTGGTTGCGCTTTATGTATTTTATATGTAATTGTTATTTGTTCTGAAATCCAATAAAGACCTTTTAAAAAACTCAACAGCAGCTGCTGATAGTATTGGTCAACATATATTAAATACACACATAAAAACAGAGCCAGGTGCTGCCATAGGAAATATAGGCTAATGCTAGAAATGCTAGAAAAGACAAACAACATTTTAGCGGCAAATTACTTCAATCATTTTTATTTTTCAGTCTGAAACTTTCAGAATTCAACTTTAAAAGCCTGAACAAGGTTGTGTCAACTGGTGAATGCAACCTTTGCAAATCTTTTAGGATCCCATTATAACCTGAATAACCACAAAATTACACAGCGCATGTAAGACGTACCGTAGTTGGCCAAGCTGAAGAAAATAAATATAGTTGGATCTAAGAAACTGAAATAATTTTTGTTCAGCTCCATCAAAAATCACATTAAGGCACAGTTTAAAGTTTTCCTTTTTACAGTGTGACAGAGGCTGTAGGCTGAAGATGAGGCTGAATGCTGCATGTGGAGGCTTGGACAGCAGCTAGTTGATAGCTGAGGCTGTAAGCAATAGAGGATGAAGGCAGAGGCTGATGCAGATGAAACAGAGGATGGCTGCAGACAGTGGGTGGGGTAAGAGCAGCGACGTAGCACAAAAGACTAAAAAACTTTGTGCTGTACGAGAGATAACAGTCGCCCCATAGGCTCCCTGCCTCTCAGGCTCTGCAGGGATTCGTTCATCAAGGTGTAATCATAGAGCACACAGGTGTAGACAATCTGTAATTAACTGTGGGCACAGGCAGATCAAACACAAACACACATGCAAAGGAATACATAAGGCAAACCAAATATCAACCCAGAATTAAAACAAAACAAATACACACAAAATATTTAACTCAATAAATGTCTGCGTTGTGAGACAGGCACTACGATCAACCAGTAGAAGTCACTGGTGCAGCGACAAGGATGAAAATATTCTTACTGGCTTCCAACTGGCTAATTGTGTTTGTTGGACTGCAAAGCCAGAGGTACCAATACTTTCAATCAAATTTCAACCTGAATCTTTTTCATGGTGGACAGATATACCTGCGCCCAGCATGCACCCCCAAGTATGTTACTGAGAGAGGCAGGCAGAGGCAAGTCGTGTCACACCAGACTTATCCAGTGAAAGCCCTCCAGAGACTACAGTATTATCATCTATACAGTCTTTCAATTGAACAATTCAAGGGCAAAATCTGTAGCTGGTCTTCTTTGACTATATATATATATATATATATATATATATGTATATATATAGTAGATGTATCTGTAGATATCTGTAGATGATTTCGCACGTTGATGTACTTCTCTGCCAGAATAGAGAACAATGGTAAGGTCAAAGCAGGAGCACCAGACAATAAACTGTTTGGACAAAATGATGATTATGTCACCACCCAACCCCTCTTCTTTGCACTAGAGGGCAGTTCACACCAACAGAGTAATTTCTAACATTTCAGGAGCATTTCAGACATTTGCTTCTATTTCTACAATTGTGAATTATATCTACAATAATGATCATTAGGAATTTTCCACAGTCGCAATGGGCATAAATCTTGTGTTCTTCCTTAATTCTTCTAATGAAGCCACCCTTGAACAAACAGTTCAGTTTTGGTGGCATTTCTCATATAAGTCAGCCTGGTGAAGACAGTCTGACTGTCCTCTACTACTACTGTAATGTACATTTGCACATATGAGATCTATCTTTATAACATTATCATTATTTAAAAATAATTTTAGACAGTTCAGGTCTTAAAAGCATCCAAATAGTAGTCATGTTTTGGCTACAATTACATTGATTGATGAAGGATTTTGATGTTTTGTCATAAAGTCCGCCTCTCTGGTGGAGAGTTGTGTCTCCAGACATTAAGAGTAATTTATATCACACGATAAAACAGAGTTATGGTTATAGTGTGTACAAACACAGGTGATGTTATGCTCATAAATTGTTTTATTAGTTTTATCAAAGACACTGTTGTAATTAAAATCAAATATCCAGGATGTTTGGCTTGTTAATATTTGTATAAAATGGTAGCTGATTACGTTTTATCGGATAATTTATGGTAGTCTCAAACATGAGGAAGCAGCATTAGAGAAGTCTACGTTTCTCTATGCAATACAGGTTCCCCCCTCGATTTCATTCTTGTATAAAACATTTAAGACAAAGTGACAAAAATGCTCGCAAATTTCACGAGTTTTTGGTAATTGATAAAAGTGTCAATGAGGTACTTCGCTTCATTTAAGGAAACTGAGAACAAAAAACAATAAAATTAACCTCAACCTCAAACCTGTTTTTATCACCTTTTGAAGAGGACCTGAATAACATACTTAGAAAATATACGATTAAGAATTTAAAGACTTCTAAGAGGAGTATTGTTTTTTCATGTTGCTGTGTGGGTGTAATGTTTGTGACTTTATGGCATGTCAGACTGAGTGTAAGATCAAAGTTTCCTTTCTTAGAGGGAACCGTCACCCTTTTTATCACCAACACTTTCATCATGATGAGTGCCATTTCTTCATGCACATTTTGGATTAATTATACTTTCATGTCAGATGTGTTAATAATTCTTAAACGCTGATGTTATGCAAGCGACCCCATTTCTACACCACTGAAAAAAAAAATCTTAATTTTTCATCCTTTGCTTTCCTCAGTTTTTTCAGCATCTCTGCAACTGGTGAACTAGTTAGGCAGCCGGGGTTGTGACTGCTCCTGGTTCCTGAGATAAGAAGTACACTGCCCCCAACAGCCAATGTACGTACTAAACAGATGTTAGCTGTAACTAGCTAGCAATGTGTGTATTTATGTGACAGCTCAGACTCTGATGGATGCCAAAACTCTAGTCTCTCTGGTCTTTGTCCTGTTATAAAGTGGACTCATACAGCCTCAGAATATGCATGAACTCCTATACGTAGATGTGAATTTGCATCTACTTTTGCCCCCTTGCATCTTTCTCTTGACTTTGTTTGCAAAAAATTGGCCCCGCATCCAGTACGAACACTTCTTTTCCTTTAGAAAATGATCAAAATGACACTATATATTTGTGATTTGTTTTTAAAGATTTAAGTCTTCAGGAGGGACAATTGTGCATTGTTGGTTTTGGTCTTGTCATAGTAGGAAAAGCACAGGTGTTACTAATAACATTAGTACTGAAGTGTCCCACTAAACCACCACAGTGTGACAGTGAGTCAGCATGCGCAATACCAGGACTCTGAAACTGAAGCAGCTAAATGGAATTCAGCCACCACTCATTTAATCATTTACACCTGCAATTTTCCTACTCTCACATGTAAAAATGCCTGCTGTGAACTCAGTCAAAACGCTGCGTGTCTCCGTGCGTGTCTCCTTTCTTCCTCTCTTTTTCCTCTGCGTCTCTCTTTCTTAAGACTGCATTCTTGCTTCCCCACCTGTGCGTCAGAGATAGAGGCGAGGTCAGTCTCTCTACAGACTCCCCAGCCCAGCTTTCAGCCATGCTGCCCACAATGCAAGTGGCCAGTGGAGCGTGTGAATGGGGTCATGCCTGGGAGATGGGAGAGGGAAATTGAAGCTGCCGTCCGTGAATAGGGCAGAAAGGGAAAACTATTCCTGAGGGCTGTCTCCTCTGCGTTAGCGATATCTGAAGGCCTTTAATGTAGTCTGCCGCTCAATTGTTTGTCCCTTCTTCAGATGCTTAAAGGGGCCGAACGGAGGGAGACAATACATCCTCAGATGAAGGCTGCAGTGGTTTCTCTTTGCCACTGTGTGCGTGTGCTTTGAATAAACTAAAGGTAATATAAGTGCTCAGGTGTTCTGCATTATCATGCTACTCTCTGACTTTTTATATACATTTTTTGGGGAAAAATGCCAGTGGGAGATCAGATGGCTTGTTCAATATATTTTTGATTCTTGTAATGATTTCCTAAGGCATAACTCAGTGAGCAGCGAATTCATCATCAGCGCTTCTTCGCCTCTGTTCGTATATAAATAGATGCCTCTTATCAGTGTCTCAGGCTGAGAGCCATAAACTAGATAGAATTTCATATATTCGCTCAACTGCTTTCCACCACTTGAATTCAATTAACAGTGTAATAATGCATTCAGTAATAATGCATTCACCCTCTCCTCATAGGTTTTGAATTAAAAATTTCAGTTGGGTTTATAATGAAACTGCCAGCCTCGGGGGGGTTGGGACAGACCTCCAGGGGGTCTTTGTGTGTGTGTGTGTGTGTGTGTGTGTGTGTGTGTGTGTGCTTCTCTGCTGGTGCTTCAACATGTAGATTGTAAAATAAGTCATATTCAGAGCTTAAAGAGAAATATCCACCGGCGCTCACTGTTTCTCCACATCAAATCAAACTCGTCATTCATTATCCTGATATTTTGCATGTATATTCACATTATTTTCTTTACTTATATGGTCGCCTTCTTACCTAATCTAATAAACTATCTACATAAATACATTTTCTTTAAGGTCTATTTGAGATTTTTGGAACAAATCATTGTAATTTTTAAACCACGTTGATTGTGAGTTTGGCAATATTGTCTCACAAGTTTTTATCTCTAAAAATGCTAAAATGTTATGTTGCTGTGTAACTACAGTAGCACTCAGCTGTGTCCCCTCCATAATCTGATATTTTTCCTATCAGATATTCTGAACACCCTTCGCTGGGTGACAGACCCACATATTAAAGAATTTGAGAGAAAATTCTGTGATAGTCGAAGTGTAATACCAGAATTGGAGAGTACTTAATATTTGAAGGGATCCTTAAAAGTGGTTTTCAAAATCTAATCTCTTGCACAAATCTTCTTACAGTCTTATTTTGGGGGGAGGTTGGCTTCCTGCAAGTCTTGTTTAGTCTAGTTTGTTTCTGTCATAATCATTGCTTTCAGAATTGAAAATGTTTGCATTGTTCGAATCATAATTTGTCAAAGCTAATTAGAGGAAATGTGGCAGGTTAACAAGCTTTTACTACATTTTCCCTTTGCTGTACAGCATTTCAGGGAGTTACTGACAAACAGATGAGATATAATGCCAGATGACAATAATATAATGAGAATAATGCGAAAATATTCATGACAACCTGTTGCTTATTCTCCTACTTGATAAATGAGCCTGAAGAAACATATGTGAAACACATTGCTC
Organism: Scomberomorus guttatus; assembly: GCA_038419695.1. NCBI lineage: Eukaryota > Metazoa > Chordata > Actinopteri > Scombriformes > Scombridae > Scomberomorus > Scomberomorus guttatus. Next base: position 9,445,388 of record CM076456.1, on the reverse strand, counting down.
CTTCTTCTACTTGCAAAAATGTTTAAATAAATTTAAGTTGGTCCAGAGGTGAGATTTGGTGCATGTGAGGGAAGCTTCCTCTTCGTTTTTAATTCTTCACTCACTTGCCTCGGTGGCTCTGATTTAATTTAATCCATTTTGATGATGAGAAAAGTCAAGATATATGATCCTGAGCTTGTAACACTCAAACTGAGATTTCTCATCATGTTTTATCATCAAGTGTGCCCAAAAATAGAGTGCTATACTCTGTCTGTGGACGTTTCAGTAAGACAGTAGCTCCCTGTTTTTTAATCTGCTGACTAATACCTTCCAATCATTCTAAGTAACCTGCTACTATATATCTCAGTTAGATTGTCAGTCAGATTGTGTGGCAAAAATAGTGCATTGTCCCATTTAGTTTATTAGTAATTTTGATGGCAAGTGATGGCAGTGCCCTGAAAGCACTCCAGGGAGGCATCAAATCATGATAAACAATGCCTCTGCATATGGTGCAGAGAAAATGAGAGCACATAATCTCACAGATTCATTTCGCTGCTGAATCAAGTTAAATGCTAATGGATGGCAATCACACACACACACACAGACACACTCACACACACACACACACACACACACAGTTGCATTCACGCCTCAGACACACATACACAAGCGACAGTTTGGTGCAGGCAGCGCTGCTGAGTTGTTGTTTTGTGACTAAAAAGGGTGGGGAGGGATGGGGAAGAGGAGCCAGAAGATGAAGGGCTGTTGAGTAAACACATGTGTGAAGCAGAACAGAGAAGCGATCATGGTGGCTGGTCAGGGTCTGTGTAGAAATGGCTGCAGTCTGATTGAGATTAATGGGTTTTAGTGAACAAAGCTCATTGAGCCCACACATGCAAAAACACAAAATGTGCATACATATGCTCATTTTGCAAAAATCCATCTTAACAAAGTTTATAATCTATCACAGAATCTTAAATTATATTTTAGGCCTGTTTAAAGATATTTAAAATCCCCCAAACAACTGTGTTGACATTTTAAAGGCACACCCCACTAATTTTACACAGGATCTTTGTAAAGTCGGAGAAAACATGCTCAGCGTGGGCTTGGAGACTTAGACATGTGCATTCACCATGCATGGTAACACCAAAAACATAATTAAGTTGCTTAATGGAAATGGAGGATACGGCATTTTCAGAGCTTGACCCATACTAGGGACTAAATGTCAGGATATCTTTTTTTTTTCATGTATCTCTCACAAGTCTGCACAAAAAAAATAAAAAAATACCCGCTTACTGCCATCTCATCCCCAATTCTTTTTTTATTCTACATGGACAGAACATGTGTGGAAGACCATTTATTGTCAAAACGTTGTTATGCAGAATGAAAGAAAAAATGGAAACAAGATAGAAATGTGTTGATATTTCGTCATCTTTTTGTGCAGATTATTGTTGCCTAGCACCTGGGAAGATTTTAGGGATGTGTTCTGATCAATGATATCCCACAAGGTGTCCAGGTGGGCTTGAGTGGCTGGAGTACCCTTTTAAAAACTGAATATGGCCCTAAATAACCTGTGCACTCCCTCTCCTCACATAGTTTAGTGAGTTTCATCTTTCCAAAACAATTGCGCCCAGAATTGATTCCTTTAGATGCTTTTGTTATAGAGAAAGTCTTGTCCATCTCTTCAGCCCACCACATCTTGTGCAATCTAAATCCTCAGACTAGAAACTTCAACAAAACAACAGTTTCTGGCTACTGAGTAATATCAGCTTAGTAACAGCAAATCCTCAGTCAGAATTTTTGAGTAAAACTTACTGATCTTTCTGTGAAACATACTGTATTTTACTCAGCGACGTTAACAGATGCAGTTGGCTCTACAGGTGAGCAGGTGACTGACTCGCATCTTTGCACTTTGAAGCACGCACACATAACATCAAACTTGCCTCCGGATGCGAGCTCTCATACTGGGTCTGCGATGATGCGGAATAATCAAATAACACTCCACACAGTTAGCTTTCCAATATGATTAAGCCAGGTCACCATTTGTGGAGACTAATTTAGAATGAGTTGTGATTAGCTATTTCCACCCTCTGGGGCATTACGCATTTAAATGGAACACATTTTAACCAACAGGGAATATGACAGTGGCAGCTGATTCCCTAAAGTGCTACACTTGTGCGTTTATTTCTCTGCTTTCGCTGTAATGGGCCATTTACCTACTTACCTACATGGGCAGGACGTGTGAAAATACAGCCTTTATTTTACAGAGAGAGAAAAAGACTATTTTGGGTTCCAGGGCTTGACTTGTACTGCAGTCATTTCACTCGAGGGATTAGGACTCAGAAAGCCTCCCTCGACTCCCCTCCCTCCTCTCCTCCTTCCCTCTGCAGCCTAGGGTGGATTTACTATTTACCCCAGTTATTTATCACTTTAGAGCTGTGATGGAGAGGTCTGCAGGGCTAGAGAGAGCGACATGCTGCCAGACTGGAATTAAAACTCTCAGCCTTGTGTAATTTAATTTGATTACTCTCTCATCCACCATCAGAGAAAGCCCGTCTTCTCTGTGCGGCTCTGTCATTCCTGCTCAGAGAGGCAGATTCCTGGTTGGATGGATGTCCTGCAGGGGGAGGGGGGGGGATGTGAAAGCCCTCCATGCGGTGGTTTGAGTCAGAACCTGTCATTTAGTTTCTCTCTTCCAACAGGCCACTGGACTCTCTTGAAGTAAAACCCAAGGATCAGGACAGATAGAGGAGTCTCTTTGTTATCAGGATATCTGAGCAAATTACCTCATTTCCCCCCTTCTGTCCACATTTTCCTCTCACCTTACTCTTCAGTCCCTCTTGATGTTTCTGCACTGTAACCTCCTTTGTCCTCTCCCCTCCAAAGATCTTAGCTGTCTCTAACTTTTCTTCCCTTTCTTTTGTCTGTGTGCTTTGACAGAGTGAGTGATGTTCATCATTACTAGGCTTTGATGGCTCTCTATCAGATGAAATCCTCCTCAGTGCTCTGTCAATGTCACCAAGAAGCCATTCCGAGGCTAATGGTCCAGCTCCGGTACCAGGATTTTTGTGGTCCACCAGAGTACAAATAACTAATATACTAGACATTCACAACACAATATTATTTTCTCAGACTTAAATTTTACATCACAATTTATATTCATCTTTGTTTGACTGCTGTTCTGTGAGTAGGTTCAGGAAGTTGTGGAAAGATACTGAGATCTCAGACCTAGCAGGAACACTGTGGTGCTTTTCTTTATTCACGTCTGTGCATCACGCAGTCTCTGCAAACATGTTCCATAAATCATGAAGGCGGACAACTGGAGAGCATATTTTTCCTCCTCCGACCAAAGTGAAATGTCTAACAAGAGAGGATGCTGTAATCAATTGAGGATCTAGCAGTAAATCTTGCAGAGGTCCCACCAGCCCAGAACAATAAGTTAGAAAGCCTCTAACACTGTGAGATGGGGATGCACTGAACACCTCAGGCTCAGTGCAGGCTGGGATTGCTCTCATCCTGGCCTGCTGATTCATATAGGACCTGCTGTTAAAGTCAGGTGGGATGAGGAGCAATGATGGCACTGTTACCTGTAATATACGGCCTATACAGCAGAGTCTCGCAGTTCTTTTAAGATGATTACAGTGACTGAAATACTGGACTATCATTATGGGAATAAAAAAAGTTTGGTACCACTGTCTTATAAGACAATGTTGATAAAGGGTTTATAAAGTGTAATTAATGGTCAACAATATTTTACTAAAGCTTTATAGCTCAATTATAAGCCATTAATAACAACTTCTGGGAAGCCAATTTGTGAAAAATCCTTCTGACTGGTTGAACTGTTTGACCTCTTTTGGACTGCAGTGGATCTGGACAACTTTCCATTTATTAACAGATTATTTACATTTACAATGGCAGAATACAAGGACTGAAAGAAAAGTGCTGCATTTTGAGAAATATGCATATTCCCTTTCTTTCCAAGATTTAGAAGATGAAATCACTCTAATGTTTGTGCGATAAATATAATAAATACGATAAATAAAGACTGGACACAGCAGGAAATAGCTAATCTGACTTTGTCTAAAATGTGTTGAAGAGATTTTGTTACCTGCAGACCAAAGCCGTCTTTATGCTAAGCTAAGCTAACTGTCTGCTGGCTGTAGCTTCATATTTACCATACAAATATTAGAGTGGTGTCAATCATTGATTACTGACATGATTATGACGGTGTTTGTTACAAAATAGAAAGAATGAACACCTGCCAAAGGGATATTTCACTTCTGATCTATAAAGCATTAGTAAACCATTTACTATCCATTTAGACAGCTGTTTGTGACAACTTATGAACCTTCTGTAAAAGTTGCCTTTGATGGCCACACCTACAGCCACACAGCTAATTTAAATGTCAGTAATCCTCCTGCACTCACACAGCTAGTCCTAAACATTGAGTTTCAAGTATTTAACTATCTCATATTGGAACAATTTCTATAATTTTCTCTTCCCAAATTTGTAAAACATTTTCTGTAAGACTATTTTTCCTTTAAAGTGATATTGTATGTTGTTGCATATTTTATGTTTTATGTCTAAATGAAATTAAAAGATAAATGTAAAAGAAAACAATGAATAGGTTCTACAGTTTTACAAAACAGTTGCATAAACATAACAAATGCATAAAGAGTTTCATGCACCCACAGGATTGTGCATTTTCTGTTATCTCAGGCCCTATGATGCATTCCATTTGCAAAAGACCAAATTGGCCAGAAGTCTGTCAGTCATCTGTGCATGATGGGGCCGCAGTATGATGCCACCATGGCTGAAAACTCACTCCACCCGAGCACTGGGGGCAAGCACTGCCAAGATCCTAATGGCCACTCAGAACAGTGAAGGAAGAGCCTTCATATTCATTGCCCAGAAAAAGAGGTGTTCTGTCCTTCGGATATGTCAAGGTAGTGACTTAGCTGTAGTACTGGAGTGGTCCCAACATCCTTCTTCCGCCTCTTACAGTATGCGGCAAACAGCCCTCCCCCCTGTCCAAAGTCCTCTCACTCTTTCATCAACAAGAGGCACAGGTCGCTCAGTCTCTGCAGCATTTTGCAGGATCAGTTCTGGCAAAACATGTAAAAAATAGCAGAAACAAAAGAGCCCTTATTACAATTAGTGTTGGTGATGCAGTGGGTTAAACTGAAAAGGTATTATTGTTGCAGTCAATTAGATCAAATTATGAGAAAAAAGTGACATTAAACTCAATAATATTTCACTTTCACTCGTTGTGCCACCTCCATCTTGACCTCACGATTGACCAGCTCATAGTGCTCCACCCACATCAGAGAAAAGACTGGATCCAAGGCAGCTGCTTTGAGGTAGACTGGATTTGAAAGGGGGGCAGTGATTCCACTTTGTGTCCTGGCCATTTTCATATTGATGTAGATTCCAAGAAACCTTTTGTTTGGGGATGCCTGGGGACGTCTGACCAGGCCGCTCAGGAAACAGACTTGAGGCTTCAGCTTCTCAAGGTGGTGATTCAGGGACAGGACAGAGGGAACAACAGAACTGATTGTGACTATCTTCTCTTCCTGTGTCAAATCTGTTGCTTCTCCAAACGGCTTCAGGGTGTCCACCAGCTTCTTCAACAGATTCCTCTTCTGTGCTGTGAACAACAACTCCTTGTGCCCAGCCTTTTCATGACAGAGCTTTAGATGATCACATTGGAGTCCAGTTCCATCTTGTGCTGACAGCAGCAGGGATGCCTGTTTGTTCCCCAAATTCAGCATCTAACACATCTTTGAACGTTGTGCTTGTGTGCAGCAGTGAGCTGAGTTTTGATTACTTTGAAAGAGAAGGAGTTGTCACTTTCATTTCTTTCAAAAAGTCTCCCACCACCAGGTGGAGAGTGTGCGCAAAACACTGCAAGCGCTGATTTTTTGCCATAGGAACATGTACTGTTTTCTGATCTTCCAGGGTTTGGTCATGCCAGAGCTCTGGGTCATCAAGATGATCCTCGTCATGTACTTCATCTTCTTATTCAATGAAGAAGCACGCCGTGAATGCTTTCTGCATGTTGGTGGCATTGTCACTTATAATAAAGTCCCATTTATATTAATGTTGTACTCATCACATATGGCCTCAAATTGCTCACAGATTCTTTCAGCTTTGTGTGAACCTTTGAAGCAGTCGACCAAGAGACTGGACTTTAGCTGTATCCTCTCTGCGTCTTTCTCTATGCAGGGTGCAGTGACAGCAAGAAACCCCCTCATCTTTTGGTCGGACCAAATGTCTACGGTTTACTGATACATGGTCTGTGTTGCTCAACTGTTTTCAATGCTGAATGTCTCTCTGCAGCAAGGTTCTCTGCTTTTGATATCAATGTTCTGTGACACACTGGGCCGTACTTACTGTCAACTACTGTCAGAAAGTGCTGAAAACTATCGTTTTCCACAACAGACAGGGGCAAGTTGCAATCAATAACCAAGTCAGACAGTAGGGGAGAATGGGGTAAGTTGAGCCAGTGGGTAAAATGAGCCACTCCCTGTATCTAGGTAACCAAAAACAAAAGTAATCATGTGACCACAAATTAAGGAAGTATAGTTCACATTACTCAATCCATCTTGGACTCAAGCACATGGAGAGAGTGGTAAGCAAAACAGAGCAAAAAAAAAAAAAAAGATTTTTGTCATGCCAAGTGAATTCATCATGTTACTAAAGTTATTAGTCTTGTATCTCAATTAAAATAGATACGTTTTGGACATTATTACATGGTCATAAACTTAGCATAATTGTGGATCTGAGCCACTGTGTGAAACAGCTTTACCAAAAGTTTAAATAGGCTACATATGTACAGAGTAATCTGTGTATTTAAGTATTATTTTTGATATTCTAGAGACTAGAGATACTGTTCATGTTAATGTTTGGTCACTGTTACAAGTGTTACAGTGTTGATGAATAAATACCTAATTGTTGACTAATGTTAAGTTTAAGTAACACACAAACATGCTGTACATACAGACGGATGACAAATGAAAGGAAATCCAACATAAAGTGTCTTAGTAAGGTGTTTGGCCACCAGAACAGCTTCAGTGCACCTTAGCATTGATTCTACAGTCTCTGAACTCTACTGGAGGGATGAACATCATTCTTACAAAAGATATTCCCTCATTTGGTGTTTTGATGATTATGGTGGAGAGCGCTGTCTAACACGTCGGTCTGAAATCTCCCATAGGTGTTCAACTGGGTTGAGATCTGGTGACTGTGAAGGCCGTAGCATATGATTCACATCATTATCACACTCATCAAAGCATTCAGTCACCCTTTGTGCCCTGTGGATGGGGGCATTGTCATCCTGGAAGAGACCACTCCCATCAGGATAGAAATGTTTCATATAGGATAGAGGTGATCACTCAGAAAAACTTTGTATTGATTAGCAGTGACCCTTCCCTCTAAGGAGACAAGTGGATCCAAACCATGCCAGCAAAATGCCCCCCACAGCACACCAGAGCCACTGGATCCCCTCACTGTAGGGGTCAAGCATTCAGACCTGTACCGATTTTTCCTTAAATTTGTCACCCGTCTGTATACACAAAAGCACATTTACACACACATTCTTTCTGTAGCTAATACACAAAGATCACAGTTTAATCTTTACTGAAAATGTTTAAGTAACATGTTGAACAACAGGACACAAAGATATGCACTTAAAAGTATGAGCTTTTGCCTTTGTGAAATTGATGACATTAATTAACTTCAAAATTATCTCAAAATTGTTCGATTTTGTGTCATTTTAACAGTAGTACTATTTAACCTTAGAGCGCTCAATTTACCCCATCCCCATGCTCATTTTACCCCTACCTTGGGGCAAGTTGTGCATTGGACTAACTTTTTTTGATGGGTCACTGTTCTAAAACTATAATAATTTAATAACTTGTTTTAATTTCCACAACAACCAGAGGTATATATAGTAACTATTATTTGAAACAAATACACTTTTATTTTGCAGTAAAATCATCAAATGTAAAAAGTGGCTCACGTTACCCCGTTCTCCCCTATTGCATTGGTGATAGCCTACTGCTGTGGATGACTCATGCTGTACTGCCCTACACGGGTGTCCGTGAATTGTGAGAATGAAGTCTTGTGGTTCATTTGTGATGCTTTTGTTCTTCTGGTATTCTTCAAATGTAAGAGGTAAGCATATTAAACACATGGCAGAAAAAAGCCTTATAGCCCTACATGAATTGCAGATGAAACTACTCTTTATTACTCATATTATTAATTTCATTATCAACTCTCTGTGTGTGTGTGTGTGGTTACAGTAATGTTAACTTATATCAATGTTGTTTTTTAGGAGCAGTAGTAACAGTGGGCTACTGCTGGCCATCCATCAATGACAGATATAGAGCTAATGTTAGACATTTCTGACTGTTTATTGATTTTGTAAGACAAGATTATGAATACCAACTGCCTAGCCGTTAGTGTATCAGTCTTGGATGCACTGACTATGTTTAGGACTCAGGCTCAACTAGATCACAAACACGGAAATCATTCATTTTCAATTAAAGGGTGTGACGTTAACGTTACGTTACCTTGCAATTTTGCTGATGTAACGTTAGCAGATTGCAGCGCGTGGACATCTAATTTAGAAGGGTGCCATGCTATTGGTCTGACAGCCAATTATTCTGAAACCCCAATAGATCAGAAAACTTCCCATTGGACTGAAAGCCCATTAGCCCGATGGCCCTCCGAAAATACACACTCTCCCTGGAGTTTTTTGCCCTTTATATATTAGTGTATTTTGACATGCAAACCCTAACCCTAACCCTATTTTGTCAAATTAACCTATTTTTAAAGCCTTGACATTTTTAGCCAATGGGCACACTTCAAAGCAAAGACTCATTTTGTAAATGGTATCTTCATGTTTGCACATCGAAATGCACGAAGATATTAAGGGCAAAAGACAACAGAGGTAGCCTAATGGAAACGCCTAACCATGAATAATGACAATGCAATGGCAGTACCAGAATTAAAGAAAGAAACCATTTTCCATTAGAAATAGTTATTTTTGGCAAACTTTGCTGCTGCAATTCACCTCGGCACCAGGGGAGAGACTTTGAGCACCCCTGACACCTGAGAAAACATTCTACCACTGAGTCTGGCAATGGGCACATTTAACGGGAGATTGCAGACGATTTCACCGTTGAGGGAACTTGTGGGGGTATGATTGTGGGTGGATGGTGGTAAGTGGTTGCCTAGGCCACAGCTCCGAGTCCCCGGGCCCCACAACACTGCCATCTGAATCCAATCCACAGTCTGACGGATTGGGAGGCAAATTGACAGTGTCAGATTTCATATCACAGCAAGCTGCACTGGGGCCAGGAGCAGGGCTGCAGTCTAATAAAGAGAGGACAGTGTGTCTAAAGGTTGTGTGTGTGTATGTGCGTGTGCATTTTTGTGTGTGTGTGTGTGTGTGTGTGGTCCAGGTATTCCTCATGTTGTGGGGACATCTCTGTTTACGCAGTCATATTGTGGGGACTCACCTCCCTTATGGGGACAAAAAGCAAATCCCCTTAATGTAAATCATTAATTTTAGGGTAAAGACTTGGTTTTAAAGTTAAGGTTAGTTTAGGGTTATGTTAATGTTAAGGTAAGGGTTAGGGTTAGGCATGTGGTGGTTATGGTTATGGTTAGGATAAGTCTCCAGGAAATGAATGTAAGTCAATGTAATGTCCTCTAAAGTGATGGAAACACGACTGTGTGTGTGTGTGCGCGTGCTCGTTCTCATGTAGTTGCATGCAGATGTATTGACACCAGGATAAAATGAAGAAAAACAGCAACCGCAGCACCAGCCGTGCGGCCGCTGCCCATGCAGCTGCTCTTGTGCTGCAGTTACACAATCTTTCTGCAGACAGGGAAGCATATCCTGTCAGAGACTTGTAGCGCGGTATTAGAAAGTGGTTGCGGTGACTAAGCCTGGTGTGTCAATCTGGGATTGTACCAGCTGCTGGCTATCCCAGCTCAGACAGGAGTGATGAGAGCAACATAAGTGCCATATGTCAACCAGCAAAACCAGCCCAGAGACAACATGACTAACCCCTGGTCAGGATTAATGTGACAGCAAAACCTTTCCAGGCCCCTCCAAAGTAAACAATTCTTACAGCAATTATAATAAAACAACAATAGCATGTGTCTGCTTGACATCAATATTTAGTTATATGCCAAGCAAAATGTAGTGAGTTTGTTTTGCTGGTAGTCATCTGCCCTCCAGTGGCCGTGCTCATAACTTCAAGTAGAAAGCTCAGCCTCAGAGCACATTTCATCCTTTGACTCTTGTTGGCCAGAAAAAAAAACAAGAAACAGCATGAGCATATTATCTCAATACTGACATCCTAATGTTGGCGTCCAGTCATAATTTATATTGATTGATACAATACTTGAATTTATGTGAATGACCCTGCGGTGACAAGCTCAAAGGGGAGATTAAATTGAATACAGAAGAGATGAAAAAGGATGGCATCTGGCATGAAGCCACATGCACACACACACACACACACACATGCATGCACACGCACGCGCGCGCGCGCACACACACACACACACACAGAAGACTAGACTGGTCTGAAATAGATAAGCAGTCTTTTGTGTGTGTTTTGTCTCAGAGAGGAGACTATCTGGGTAAATCAGAAATGTTATATATTTGGAGTTTGGCATTTCTGACAAGTGGAAGTGGTATTGATAAGCTTCAAAGTGGCACGCTCTTTCTTTTGACCTCCTGCTGGTCTGGCTCTAGTCTTTTCTCAAAAGAAATGGACCCTGTGTGTGACTTACTCCTGCTGTTATGTGGCCAGCAGCACTCCGCATCCGAACCTCCCTTGGGTTCTATTTGCCAGATATCTTGATGGCTTTTGGTTAATGCACACACACACACACACACACACACACACACACACACACACACACACACACACACACACTACTTTGAAAATTACACAAAATGTGAGTTTAATAGCAATCACCCATCTCTCTTGAAAAGCTTTAACTTATTGGTTGCTTTTTGTTCACTGCGCTGCGATAAATCTGCATATATGGGCTAATAGTCACCAAACAGTCAGCAAGAACTCGACTATAGTATATTTTAGCCATGCCAGCAAGGTGGCTCGAGGGCTGACAATTTCTGTCATTCGACAACTTTGTTCCAGACTGAAATATCTCAACAACTATTGGATGAAGTGCCAGGGAATCTTGTACAGACATTCATACTACACAGAGGATGAGTCCTACTGACTTTGGTGATCCCTTGACTATTTATCTAGTGCCAGCAGCAGGTTCATGTTTTGGACATTTTGAGTAATGTCCTGACAGCTATTGGATGGATCACCATTAAATTTGGTACAGACGTTTATGTCCCTGTCCTCTGACTTAATCTAGGTCAACAATTTAAATTGTCCAATACTTTGGTTTGTGACCAAAATACCTGCAAAACTAACAACATTCCCATCATCCAAATGTGATGCAATGTTGGCATGCTAACACGCTAAACTAAAATGGTGAACATAACACCTCCTAAACATACTGATACTGATGAGCGTTTGGCTGAAAGCACTGTGGTGCTTAAGTACAGCCTCACAGAGCTGCTAGCATGGCTGTAGACTTGATCTTGTTCACGTCTTTGCTCGCCCAACACTACATATGATGTCACAAAATCTCACAAGTGATTTAACCTGTTGACCTTTCTGCTTCCAACATCCTCTCACAAATGTTAACAATGTAACAATGTTATACTGCTGCACACGTTCACACTTTCCTGCTAACAACATGATAAACCCCGCTGATATGGGTTTATTTTGACACCGCCCTCTGGCCAGACATGACACTTACTTCACCACAACTGCTCAATCAAAAACGAAATGTAACAGTTTGGTTTCCTTTGCAATGGACATAGTGTGGCTGTACACTTGTAGTCCTTTAAGCGGACATATACGTAACTGCACCCCCACCCCAGAAATATACACAATGATACACAACAATGGTTTAAGACGAGTAAAAGATTTATTTCACATTTTTTCTTTTAAATATCACCAGCTTTGTTTGAGGAATTAAAGACATCAAAGAATGGGTCACAGGAATAGTTAAGGAGGCTCATATGCACAGAAGGACAAGAGGGACGGAACAGTCTCAGGTCTCCAGAAAACAATCAGTGGGGATCAGATAGTGAATAACCGTACATTATGTCTGCTCATGGTTTAGTGCTTGTAGTTATGAAGGACGGACAGAGTGTGCTGGCTTTTCTCGTTCACTGAAGTCAGATAACCGCAAACATGAACACTAGAAATGGGTTAAAAGTGAGCGACACCATTGTCCAATCCTTCTCTATTGAATACAGACTCCCCTTATGTCTGGGGAGAGTGAAAAACCAGTGCATGTGCTGGGATGAGGGGGTAGGTCCTTGGGGTGAAATTTGGAAGGTCGAAGGTCAGCGCAGAGAGAGTGAACTTACACAGCTAGAGAGGGTACATCATGAAGGCGCCACAAGGGGAGACAGACAGTGAAGCACTGCAATCACAATACAAAACACCCACACAAACTTGGCTTCACTGGAGATAAGCAGTTTGATCAACCCAACAGTCTGAGCTCTATTATTCACAGCTGACACTGTGTTTACACACCCTGGCTTTACCTGAGTTTACAATGAGGACATAACTCAGGTAATACAGGGAAAGTTTAAAAATGAAAGGCTTTGGACAGACTAAGAGGGACAAGGTGTTGTTAAGCTGGTCCCTGTATACTGATGGTTACTGAAGACGCCTTAAACCAACGACTTGGTCCATCTGACCTCTCACCTCCAGTGCAGGCGGAGGGGAGCAAGGGCAGAGAGTGTCAGAGTCACACAGGCACTTGAGAGAAATGACAAAAACACTACGACTTCCATTAAGGCACGACAGATACTACACTTACAACACACACACCCGTCTTTGGGACAGGAACAGCATGACTCTCAGAGGGCATACAGAGGTGCACACACAGTGCAACGCCCCCGAAAAACAGATGCACTAAGAGAAGAAAGTCATGTATTGATTGGTTTTCTTCACATCCACTTGCAGAGATTCATCCCAAAATCCTATTTGAATTGTTTTTCCCGAAAAAACACGACTTCTCCCCTGACAAATGATTGCTAACATCAAAGTGCAACCCATTATGGATTGGTGTAGGAGTGCTTGCAACACGGTCAACAATTAACATTTACTGCGAGTAGTCAGCTGTGTTTTTTCAATAGTGAAGAATGAATTTTGTTTCTCCAAATGTCAGGAGCCTTTCTGGGTATAATCCTTCATTTATTCATCTGTTTTTAAAGTTTATCTCAAAAAGAGGCAATTTTCTTTTCTCAAAGAAAAACAATAAAAAAAAAACCCAATAAAACATTTCATTTAAAACATAATCTACATCTTCTGTGAAACTCATTAGATTCTCTGTGAGTAAATAACACAATGAAGTTTCTACTATAGGTGCAACAAGGTAAGTCCATGGATTGTTGGATGCCTTCACAGAGGAACTGTAGGCTGGTCACATCTTTCCACTTCACACAAGTATACAAATGTGATCAATGACTCCAAAATTACTTCCAATAATAGCGCAAATATCAGTTTTGGGCTTTAAAAAAAAAAGGTTTGTATATATTCTTTTTTGGTTAGGTATAGTACTAAACCTTGTGTTAATCTAAATCATGACTCACAAAAAGAAATCACAAAAGTCTGATTATAATGAAACAACAACAAATATTAAGTGTTATCTCATCTGAAGAAAATACATTCGAATGCTTTCATTACATTTACCAAAAGACAACCATACAGAGCAGCTTAGTAGCACTACATTACCCTTAAATACAGGTTTTAATTTAAAGGATAAGGCTGGACATATTATTCTCATTCTATATATGAATGTTTCTTATTGTCAACAAATCCCATGAAAAGTAACAATGAATTAGTGTGTCTGTCAGTAATTTCCTACTCTGTTTGCCCCCAGCTGTTGCTCCTAATGAACTGGTCACAAATATATACTTCATTAATGTAAAGAGACAAGAGAGAAAATGAGAAAATCTTGGAAAAGACAAAAAGCTGGATTTCCTGGTGAGTTCTGTGATCAGTAGGAGTCTGGGCTGTCATATAAACACACACAGCCACACTGCACACATACACATACACACAAGGTTGGTGTGTATTTTGCTAGCTGTCTGTTCAGTTGGATTGGCTGTTGGGGGCGAATCAACGCAGATTCCAAAAACTAATTTTACCTTGCATTAAAGGATAAGTTCACAGTTTTTCAAGTCTGGCTTAGAATAATAGTCAGGTGCCCAAATAAACATTGACAAACGCTTTTCTTGCCATAATCATTCCTCCTGTTCATTCTGCCATTAAGAGATCCCTTCATAATGCACTTACAATGTAAGTGATGGGGGACAAAATCTACAGTCCCTGTTCTGTGCAAAAATGTATTCCAAAGTTTATCTGAAGTTAATATGAAGCTTCAGCAGTCTGAGTTAGTCAAACCAAGTGATTATCTTCCAGCATCACAGTCCTTTCAGTTCAAATTTCCCTCTTTAGGTTACTACACCCCCACCACTTCTCAGCATGGAAACTGTCTGTGGAAACAAAGAGAGAAAATTTTGTACCAAAAATGACTGCAAATGTGTAAGATACCCACTTCATTTCACTATTTTCACAACTGAAGCCTCATATTAGCTTCAGATAAACTTTTAAATACATTTTTGCACAGAATAAGGCTTGTGGATTTTGTCTCCCATCATTTACATTGAAAGTACATTAGGAAGGAATCTTTTAATGTCCAGTATAAACAAGAGGAAAGATTACAGCAAGAAAAAAAGTTTCAGTGTTCATATGTGCACCTGACTATTCACTTAAGACACAGTTGAAAAATTGTGAACCTATCCTTTAAGTGTGAACTGTAGTTATGGAGTATTTACACTGCAGATTAATACATATTTTCTTGTATCACTTATGGTATGTGGGATTGACTCAAAATAAACTACAGTGTCCATTTTCATCACAATGAAGGAACATGTCATCCAGTGTGGCTCATTGATGTGCGACACAATGGAGCTCTATGGCACAAATGAAGTCAAGCTTTGACTACAAAGGCAACAGTTGTTGTAGGATCAGTTCATTGCTTTTAGCCTTTTCATGGGATTTGTTGACGATAAAAAAAATACAGGATATCACCAGACTTATCCTTTACCCTCCTCTGTAATTTTGTAATGGGCAATGGCACAAGATGTTACTGTACTGGATCTCATCAAACAGCTACAGCCACTTGCCCAGAATAAATCAGCACCTAAAATCAGCAGAGGTAATTAGACACAGTGGATACACACACACACACACACACACACACACACACACACACACACACACACACACCAAAGTATGTGCACATGCATACAAACAAAGCTCATACATACACAGTAGGCATGATGACTTAACCCTGCTGTTATGTTCTGGTCGGATTGGACTGATTTACTCTCTGAAAAATGTAGTTAATTTAATTTGATTGTCATAAGGTTCCATGACTTTGTCCACACAGGGCATCTAAACACACACAATAACTTTTGATAGTTTTCATTAAATTTTGGGTGTTTCATTTAACGTTTTCTACATCTGTGGTGTTCCCAGTCAAAAATGACTTGTCATTAGAAATGAATGGGTGAGACTACAATGATGCCCATTCATCAGATGGACACACTTCCTCTCACAGACCCCCACATGCATGTGTGTTTGAGCACACATACACACACAAACACACACACACTCCACTTCTTGGCTTCCAAGTCAAAATAATCCATACATTTTGCTATTTATACTAAAGGGTGAGTTGTATGAGCTCAGGTCAATGAGGCCTATAAATAGCAAATAGAAGTTAAAAACTTGTAATGTTCACAAAAACTTAAGTTGATAAAAAGATCTAATGGATTATGGATTTATAATCAGCTATAATGGGGAGGTCATTTTGGACTGGGGACAGAATTAATTAGCATGAAAAAAACACAACAGGAGGGTTAAGAAACACATGTAATCAAAGTTGTGAATTTCGTTGGCAATGTATGGAATAATGGTCATATACAGTATATAATGGTGATATATATGTATCTTCTTTTAAGAATTGATTCTGATCTTTTTCTTTCATTTTTACAATCTGAATCATAAACTGTTAAAACTGCAGTATTTAAACTGTGGTTAACTCTTCTTCATTCCTATCAAACCAGCCTCTCTCAACTTTTAATTAGCCCATTACTCTATTTGTTTCTCTCTCTCTTTCATGTGCAGTGCACTGGGCGATGATGCATTAGTGTTTAGTTTGAGCTGAACAGTCTTTCTTACAGCAGGGTGAGTCTCAAACAGTATACTATACTCTATATAGTTCACTACTTTGTAGTTTAGGCCATAAAGTAGTGCACTAGAAGTACACAAGTACAGTGTCTATTGAGATGTGCCCCCTTAAGACGCAGAGGAGAGATAAGACAGGTGTGGGCGGTTTAACTCCGGGGGAGGAGGCCCTTCTTGTAGGCCACCAGGCCGGCTGCAGTGGCAACAGACAGGAAGGTGGTGACTCCCATAAGCTTCAGGAGCCCACCCACTGAAGGCATGTTTCTCTCCCAGAAGCTGGTGACAAAGGGGCGTGCAGGGACTTCCTGTTGGAGGCACAGAAAAAGGGAGAGAGGTTACATTTATTTGACTTTTGAGTTGCATTCAAGTACATAAATATTCAGAAAGATTTCCCTTACCAAAGACTCAGGCTCCTTCTGAAAGATCTGACTCTGGTGGATTTTACCCATCGCACACAAGATCTGCAACAGAACACATTGTTTGTTCAGTTAGGACACTCGCATCAAGATTTAAATAATTTATTTCAAAAGGATTTCACTTTGGAGGTGTGACTCACTAAGACAAATCTGCAGACTGCTCTTAAGCTGAAAGCTTATAAATAGCAGGCGTGCCAGCTGATTGCTCAGATGCATCAATTAGGTTCATGATGTCACAAGCGTAATTGACACCAGCTAAAGTAGAAACGAAAGCTTGCACATGCAGATATGCCTCTGTTCTTTTTTGGGTTAACTCTACTCTTTTTAATTGGAAACATCAGTGTATCTTCTGGTTTCTGAAGGAGCAGTGTGTTGAGGTTGTCTGTGCTCTGACCTCTCTGGCTGCCCTCTCTCCAGCCTGCACCGCCCCTTCCATGTAGCCACTCCATTCTGTGGCCGTCTCTGTGCCTGCAAAGAACAACCTGCCTACTGGCTCCCTCAGCACCCTGGAGAGAAGAAAAGAGAGGGAACATGAGAAGCTAGAGGGGTTTAACTTAAAAATAACCAGCATCAGTCTCCAGTATTATGGATGTTTCCCCCTGACCACAGCTACTGCAGATAAGAATCAAAATGTTATTACTGCATCATTGTTCTGTGTAAATGAATCTTTCATTTTAAGTGCAGTTTCTCCAATCTGAACAAATGTTATGATGATCAACTGAAACTAAAAAAGCAACAAACCCTAAGTGAATTTCTTTGCTATAAATTGTATTATCTAATTATCTAAATCACTGTATTTGCAGTATGTGTGTGTGACTTACTTGCCATACTGGGTAAGGATTCCTGGGGGGAAATAGGCTGTGTAGCAGCCCCCAGAGTACTGCTCTTCACACCAATTCTTCTCCTCATAGTGCACCGGCTGACAAACACAAGTGTACAAACAAATGGTTAAGTTAGCAAGGAATGCAATTACAGCAGCAGTAGCTGTGTGACAAATGTTTGTGGTACTGTCTGTAGCACCCAAACTCACATGCAGAGCCTCCTCTGAGCCCAGCACTCTGGAGTAGATCTCACAGATCCTCTTCAACCTAAACACAACCAGACAACCGTTTGGATTAAACCGACTGTATGTTGCAGCTTGTGACAGAGAGTGTATTAATCTATTGTCTCCACCGTGCATCTACCTCTCTTCTTTGGTCAGCCCCGATAGTTTTCTGCACTTGCGGGCAAGGATGAATCTGGAGGAAAGAAGTGAACGTGATAAGATAAAGTTTAGAAAATGAAAAATAGAAAATAATTTTTCACTGGCGTTTTATTCTTATATTTGTAATATAATATATAATATAATATTTGTAAGGTTTGGATGTCTGAATACATTTGGCCATGTAGTGTATGTTATATAAATTATACACAGTATGATATAATACGATCTTTGTCATTTGCAGAGAACTGGCTGCAGCTCAGTGTTCACCCCATAATGGCAGGTACAGTCCCATCAGGCTTTGTGTCATCCAGTGTCAGGCCAATGGGAGCCCCTTCCTCCTCGATCACCATACTGCCACAGTAACCTGGAGACACACACACACACATGAGAAACAACAACAAAAAGAAGCGATTAAAAAAAAAATCATATAAAAGACAGCAATCCCTCTCCCTCTCTCTTCCCACTTCCTGTGTACCCTTTTTCCTCCAGAAGTTCTCTTTGTAGTAGACCATGCACTTGATGACAGAGCCCATAGGGACGCGGTGGATCAGCTGGTTCCTCAGCGGGGGCAGCTCAGGGTTAAAGTGCATCTTCAGATTCAGGCCAGGAGGGGTGGCCACGATCACGTACTTGGCCTAAGAGAAAGACACACAAAGCAGAGACGGACAGAGGACAGTGTGAGCAGGATCACATAGCAAACAGCGGCAAAGCAACCAGTAGATGGCAGCATAGAACAATATTACCAGCTGCAATATCTACAGTATTTCTTATCATATACAACCACGTCTTACTATGTCCAGATTGCATTATGTCACATTATGCAGTGTAAAAATGATGCTTATATTTTTGCTGCTAATACAACATACCAATAACATGCATGTAGCTGTAGTAAGACTCCTAATATGGCTTTGACATGTTTACCGTGTAGATCTGTTTGTCCAACGTCTCCACCTCCACCATGACTCCGGTCTGGTCGATCCTGTGGACCGGGGACTGCAGTTTCACCCGGTCGCCCAGCTCTTTGGCCATGCACTCACTGATCTGACTGGAGCCGCCTACAAACTTCCTCTCCTGCAGAGGTGAACGGAGAGAGCAGGGGTCAGAAATCCAATGTTAGCTTTGGCTGAACCACAGAGTGCCAATGCAGCAGGACTGGATGGGGTCTAGTCTAGATTTTGTATGCTCTACTTGTAATGCAGTCTGGATAAAACAGTCTGATTGTTCTTGGAGTAAGACTCTGCCAGGCTAATAAAACCTAGATTTAGGAGCAAGCTGAAAAAATCTGTTGATTTATCCTGGTGTTACATACCTGTTATCCCCAATCCCCCCTCTTTCCTTCACTACAAATTTTAACATCTTGAACCTTTAGGGAAAATGTGTTTGCAAAGCTCAAGCTGGCAACTGCTGAATGGAGAGGACTGTGGGGGTGGAGAGAGATTATGTGCTCCCAAAGCTCTGATACAGAAAATTAAATAGACAGTGACCTTTTCCATATGGTTAGTGTCAACTCCTCTCTGTTCTCCCTGATCAGAAACACATTGTGTGCATTCCACTGTGGCATTTGAATGTATTTGCCTGCCAGTCTCTGGAAATTATAGGCTAAACCAAAATTGGTCCTGGCAGTGAAACAAGGTGAACCTGTCTCTTTTGATTAAAGACGACTTTATTTTTTTCAGTTTCAGTGGAAAGTTGCACTGAAACTGAAGAACACCAAACATGCCTGCATGTGCAATTACATATACATTTACCCATAAACAAGTGTGCATATTTGAAATGGGGAGGTCTGGCAAATGGGAAATACAACAGAGCTGGCCACAGAATCATCTGTTTACCTAAACACAAATCCCATTTCTTGGTGGCTATGGCAACAGGGCCACTCGGCTTTAGAAAGTACGTTAGCAGAATGTGCTCCCTCCAAGAAAACAGCTTTTGTCAGGCTAGTAATTATGCTGGGCAGATCTGCGGGAAATGAAGGTAAATGTATTAGGGCTCCTTTAAGAGGCTGTGGGATCTCTCTCACTGATGCTCAACCTCTTGTTTTGCATCTCTCTGGGTTACAAGGAGCTCAAGTCACACAGATTCTTGGCTGACCTCTTGAGCGCTGGCTTCTGTGCCTTAGTGAGTTTTTTGCTGAGATTTTCTGGAAAGCTGAAACATGATCCTGGGTTACCGAGCTCATTTGGTGTTGATTAAGATAAGATGGAAATAACATTGATTATTTTGTTATTTAGTTTCTTCAAAAGCTATATCTCCCTTGAATCAGTGCAGACAATCAAAACCAGATGTGGACTTTACTTAGCCTTTCTAAATGGCCAAATGAACAGACAACAAAGCGGACGTGCACACATTTGTGAAGACCTACCTGTCCTCCGTTAGTGGTTGAGAAGATCCTCATGGTTCCCCCGCACTGTTTAACATACCAGAGGAACCAGAGAGCCGACACCTCGTGGGGTTCAGAGGTCACGTTCACGTTGACAAACAGTGTGGCAAAGCGGCGGACAGTACTTGGAGACAGATAGAAGGATTTAGGGAAAAGTTAGAACTTTTCAGGAATTTCATGTTTGGGTGCAGTTTTAGGTCAGCGTCAGATTAGTATAATTTACACTCAGTTACTGGATGTCTCACAAGATGGATGGCTGATCTAAATAAATAAGAAATTATGATTTACTTATTTATTCACTAAGATCACTATTTTTAAAGAAAGTAGGTTATGTAAGATGTCTGATCCACTTCCTGATATGGCCATAGAGGCCGAAACAGTAATCATGCAAGCAGTACTGTAATAATTAAGATTTTGTATGTATATGTGATTTTGTATGTATCTTTAAGGACATTTGTTCCAAAACAAGCACAAAGTATTAAAATCTCAGTATTGGAGAAGGTGTATTTCCTCATGTTTGAGCTGCAACTGATTGCATATTATATCAAATAATTGGGCCAAATTTAGAGATATAAAAGAAAAACATGCACAATTGGTCTCACTCTGGTTCAGAAGGAAATAACCAAAGGGGAACTATCTCTTGCTATGTGCTACCTGGTCCAGCAGATTTTCTCAAAGAGCTGTTGCATGGTCATCTTGTCCCACTCCTCAGCATGGGGAGCTCTCCAGGGAGCCTCTCTGGGGATCTGAAACACAGGAGGAGGGATAAGCAGGGAATTGACATTCAGTGTGTGCGTGAACAGAGACGACAACGGTCTTGCTTTACCTCCTTGCCCATCTCGTCCA
Organism: Scomberomorus guttatus; assembly: GCA_038419695.1. NCBI lineage: Eukaryota > Metazoa > Chordata > Actinopteri > Scombriformes > Scombridae > Scomberomorus > Scomberomorus guttatus. The sequence goes on along the minus strand of CM076456.1, from coordinate 9,424,184 downwards.
TTGTCCTCCACAGGTTGTTGAAGTCCAACAAGACGATGGGGTTCCACATGGGAGGGAAGGAGCCTTTGAACGGGTAAGACTTTCCCTATTGGACACACATCATCATCATTATTGTCATCATCGTCATCTTAAAAAAATACTTCTCATAATCATTAGCTGACTACATAATTGCAATGGACACATGGCCTTGTATAAGTAACTTACAAGTTTACTTTCTCACATGAATATAAAGCACAAACTTCTGTCAGCTCAGTACAGGCCTTTGTTAAGCTATTGGCAGTTCCTCACTTAATTACAAACAGTTTGTAAAGTCTGAAACACATCAGCAATGTATGCCAGAGTTCCTGAATGTTATATTTATTTTTTGAATAGCTGCGAATAACGTGTTTTACAGCCATCACATGAATGGACCACAGGCAGCAGCAGCTCTATGGCTGCTGATTTTTGCCACACCACGCCACAAGTTCCAAATAACAAGTATGAATCACATCACAAGTCATATTATAACCGGATATGTTGAAATCAGATGTCTGACTGTCTGTCATAATCAAACCAGTTAAAATATGCCTGAGTTGCATGACCAGACATGACAGCTGTGCCAAAGAGCGCACCGTTAAATGTCCAAACACACCTTACTAACCTCAGTAAATTCTGTTTCTCACACTTGACACATTGTTCCCACAATCTGATTTTGTTGGGGAGAATAAATCTCTGCTACAGAAACAGGATTGTTGTGGTCATACTGCACCATTAGACATCTTTTTGCCATAGCTTAACTATTTGATTAAAATTACCATAAATCTCACATGGGAAGAATGAACTAAAATATGAATCTGGGATTTTAAAAAAGATCATTAATTACATAACCCTCCCCCTTATTTACACCAAAATATATAAGGAAACTGTTTTTCTGTCACAGCCATATTAAAAAAAATACTTTATTAATTAAAACATGGCAGTAGATGTGGCAGAACTTGTAATATCAGCTTATAAATCAGTCAACCTCTAGCTGACCTCTAAATCGCTTAGTCAGAATGACTGAACAGTATTCTATAGTTGTGTAAACATAGTGGAACAGCTTGGTATATTGCCAGTTATGCAATATTTTACAACCGCTTAAAAGATTCATAGTCACCAAGCGTGATAGGAGTGTGTAAAATCCATGTGTTGTTTGAATGCCTGGACTATTGCTCTATTTCTCAACCGCACCACTGATTTACAAATGCAGAGAAAGCAGAGGAAGGGTTCCAAAGGGATCAAGGTTACTTAAGTCAACTCTCTGAAAATGATATTAAGAAATATATGTTAAGCTCTATGTCACACAAGTGTTTGGCTTTTCCGACAAACAACTTTGTTGCTTTCTAGCAATCACCTCTTAGCTGTGTGGGGGAACAATATCTGTCCATTCATGTGTGTGTGTTGATGTTACCGTGCATAGTTTCTCTGGTGTAACATTATTGACATTTAGCGTGATATGTAAATTTGTTTCAAACTCTGTTAACAGAAATTGGCTACATGTAGAGATGCCACTGTGTGTGTGCTCTCAGCCTCACAGAGGATCACTATTCTACAGGCTGTCTGGGCTCACTCTCATACAGTTGTATTTGCTCGGGTTGCACCAGTGTTGAGTGAGGCCAACAGTGGCCTCTTACAGTATTTAATTTTGGCTTGTCACGTAATTTGCTGTCATTTAATTGGAAACACAAAACTGCTGCAATTTTTGTATTTGCTGACTTCGAGTTTCCTCAACTGTCATCTGGCCTTACAAACATGCTAACTTTAGTTTCATTACTGTCCTTTTTTCCCTTGCCACTTGTTCAAGAGAGTCTGCAAGTAATAGCAGATTTGGATCATGTGACCGTCACCATTTTTTCCCTCACGCATCGAGTGGCTGCAGCTAATTAGTGCTAGCTGGTCCTGCAGAGAACACAGAAGGTGAAGATAGAGCAGTAAAAGTTGTAGTAGGCTGAGTTTAGCAGTTAAATAAGTGTTTTAATTCCCTTTGTTTTATCTGTGTTTCCTACCTCAGATTCAAGCCGTAGCCCATCAGATCATGAAGGCAGCATTATTATTATAATATTATATTAAATTATAACATGCCGGTTAGCGATGGCTATTTCACTTGAGCTACTAAGTCTCACCTATACCAATTTTTTGCATGCTAAACTGGTCAATATAATAGATTAACCTCTTAAAATTTGCCAGATTAAACTGTGAGTCCATCTATACAAACTTATGTAGTGCTGCCAAGCATTTCTTAAACACACAGCTTTATTTTAAATTATAGCATTCCCAAAGATAACAAATATGTCAAAACAAGTGGAATATTCCCAGATGTTTTTATGATTGTGTTTAGTTTCATTAAAATGTTAGACCTAACAGATACATAAATGTAATTCTGTCATACAGTGTGGGACTTTGAAAAGTTCTACCCAAGCAGAAATGAAAGGAAAAGGAGATTTTTATGTGGAAAATAAGTTTTGTATTAGTATTATATTTTAGAGGTTAAAGTGCAAAAACCAGTTTCCAATAATTCAACATCTTGCTGAACTTAATATTACACATCAAACAAATGACAAAATCAAAACGGCTCAAGTCAACCCCCTTACTCTGTCACTTTTCTTAGATAAAAATAACACGATACAGAGATTTGCTGTCATCACCGTGCTGCTTTTATCCGTTTGAAAAGTCTAAAAGTAGTTCAGCAATCACCTTTGATATGTTAATCAGAGTAGTGCTTATAGGTGAGTCAGGGAAACATCAAATAACCCAACATGTTCACAGTTTAACAATGCAAAAGGTGCTCTATCATTACCTGAGATACTTTCGTGAGATAAAATGTGTGTTAGAAAGGTGAGAGCTTTTACTATTGATTATGCTGTACTAATGTCTGTCAGTGGACATTGACCCCACTACTCTATGCTTAGTTGTGATCATAAAAACATCCGGATCAGTATTATCTCTAATCAACAACTCATATCTGTTAAGCCCTCTTGGCAGAGCATAGTCGGACCTTCACATCCCTTTATATATCTGCTGCACTGTACTCATAGATGGAAACACAGACACAGAAAGACGATGAAGTGTCTCACAACGTACAGTAACCGCTGCCATGCTCAGAACTGTCCGTTGCTGTGGAACAACAGGTCTGTCACCATGGTGACGCTGGTGAAGTGAATACAGAAGGAGGAGTGTGGGGGGAGGGTGGGGGGGGGGGTTGGGTTGGGAGAGAAGAGGATGCATGGCATCTGTTTCCACATCAGTGAGCAGCGACTCAGCCTTCACTACATGAAGACACAGTTCACTGTACTGCAGAATGTATTTCTGACACTCATATCCTTAATTTATATTCCCACACAAATCATAAGCTCTTATTTGTGCTGTAAAAACTATTGTACCTATTGTCTATATTTTCTACTTTTACTGCCTCATCATGTGTATATTAGCGACCTTAAAGCTTCTCTCATCAATACTTTCTTAACTAACAATGGGTCAAAGGACTAAGTGTGATGTTAAATGTGTCACTAATAGTGACAAACTCACAAAGAATTACCACCTAACTCTGCAGTTCTGCATCTTTCAGTTCACTGTTTTGGTTTTACTGCCCACAACTTCACTATTTCAGTTCAGTCTCACTGCTCTCATCAACCTACATGACCTGCCCAGAAACTAAACTACAGACAGACAAAGTTAGCGTCTAGCTGGTGAACATAGTGGGGCATTTAGCAGCAAATGAACCGGGTGTTTTCCTCAAGAGTTGGTGGTGTTGTAAATGATGTGTAAATAGGCAACGATTTGCTAATAATCATCACCAACTTAATAAGGTGATAATATGTCATGTATGTGTGTGTATGTGTTCACAGCTTGTTGTATTGCCCCCAAGTGGTCAAAAAATCAGTTAATATAGGTTGAACATATCTGGTTGTCTCTACTGTTGACTGATTGCAATGCAATAGGAAGTAATAACTTTAAAGTGGTACTAATTCATATTTTTTATATTAACAATGGATCAAATGACTGTAATGTAAAAAGTGCTGCTCGTAGTGACGAACCCACAGAGAATTACCCCCCAACTCTGCACTTCCCCTCAGCACTTGTCTTCTAGTGTCTTTTGGCTCGTTATTTTGCTTTTCATACAAAGCCGTTCTCATCAAATACTTTTTGGTGCAAAGCGTACTGTTAAAATCACTATACGCTACCTGCCCAGCACCAAACAGCAGACAGACAAAGTAAGCGACTAGAATCTAGCAGTTTAAGAAAAAAGCTATTTTCCTCAAGATAAGAGCTAGAAGGTGAGTCATTGTTAGACGTCATGTGCAGGACTCCAAATGAATGCACCACAACAACTTCATAAGGTGATAGTTTGTTAAATGTTGTGTTATCACCTTTTTCAGTTTGCACAAAGTGGCCAAAATAAATAAATGCAAATCTAAGTGAATATACTTTAACAGAGAAATAGAAACTCTGCCTAGTCAGTAGTAAACCACTATTGCCTTCTAGATTGGCTGTTTACTTCAAACGTGATCCAACATGTTTATCATTCTGATTGGATATGAAAGCTGAGCTATGTTTCTTCACTTTTAAAAATACTTTAAACAAACCACCCAAAAATAACTACAAAAAAATGTGATCTTAAGTGCACTTAAGCTGGCAATATGACAACAGATAGGGAACTTTATTTCACAACACTAGTACACACATCTTTTCTTATTCGAAAATATTGTTGATTGCACATGTTGAGAACTACCACAGTTAGCCTGCACAATCATTAGCCATTTTCTCATGGTGCCGTGAACGTGCAGATATGCACGACATCCACACTGCTGGAGGAGCAATGGCACAATCTCACGCTTTTTCTCAATCTCAGATAACCAGAGACAGTTTTTAATAAAAAGTCTGTTTCCCAATCTCCGATAGTGATACCTCATTAATAAATCCAGTGCTGAGAGCTGCAGCTGCCTGTTAGGCAGTAGTTTGCTGATAAGGGAAACCAGCACTGGCCTTTTGGATTACAATCTTCTAAAGAAAAGCTGATTAGCTACGCGGCTTGCTTGAAAGCTAGCCCTAATTACACAATGGCTTGGCACGCATGCTGTTTTGCTTTTACTCCAGCTACTATCATGTGAAGTAATGTCACTTCCATGAAGGTTAGATGAGTGAAAATGCATTCCTCTGATGTTAATTTCAAACCTTTGCTGCGATCAGGAAACTTTAACAAGCTGTGACTGTTAAGAGCTTATTCGTCTGAATAGCTTCTTGGCTAATCCAAAGCTACTTACAATCAAAACACAGTGTAGTGATACTCACAACAGCAATACACACGTTCGAAATTGTTGCTGATGATCGGCAAAAAAACAAAACAAAATTTTGTGGAATAGTTGCAGGAGTCGAAGGTTGTAATTAAAGGTGATAGTATTAATAACACCTCAGAGGGGTAGTTGGGTACACATCCTGTCTTATATTCAGGTCCGGTGCAGGATAAAAGATTTAATGAAAGAGAGAATGGAGAGTTTCTGCACACAGATTGTGTGGTGTCATCATATTTTGCTGTACGCCTCTTTAAAATATTAATTTGCTTAAACTACTTTGATCACACTGTAAGCGTATAGCGTATATATTTTATTTGAATGATCCCTGTAGCACAATTTTCTTTTTCCGTAGCGCTCTTTCAACATGGTCAGGGGTAAGGGTCAAAGGGCATTCAATGACTTGCTGAATAAACACCTGACAACACAGGCTTGAACTGTATGGTTGAAAGGTGAGATACTGCCTTGTCATGTTCTTGTTAGGCTCCGTTATCTGTCTCTCTGCACTACACCATTGTCATGACTCTAATGTTATTGCTGTTGTTTATCTTGTACTGTAATGCACATTATCATATTATCTTTCATTTGTCATTTTTAGATGGCAAACAAAAAAAAAAAAACAAAGGCAATGCTGCTGAGATTTCCCTGATAAGACTGACTTTATTTGATATTTTTCTTAGCATCGACAAAACCTATATAAAGACCAAAGCTAACAATGTGTTAATCCATCTCTCAATACTTTCTCACTTCACTATCCTGTTTGTGGCACTGAGCTCCAAGCCTCCCTCCAAAGACACAAATAATTAAAAAGGGGTCACATATACATAGGCACATAAGTAATATCCTAAAACATCTGGGCACAAACGTCACTCAAACAGGAGTAAATAGAAGCAGGATGTTTGCTCAGGACTATTTTCAGCTGCGGATTAACACACATTTGGAGCACTAGTGGGTATTTACAGCTCCAGAAGGATGTATGTGGAACTGATGCAAAATAAACTACAGTACGGCTCATTGACGTCTTATGAACAGGCAATACTTGTATATAGGATCAACTCATTGCTTGTTTTGGTCTTTTTATGGGATCTGTTGACAATAATAAAATATAGAATATCACCAGCCTTAAGCTTTAAATGAAAACTGCGGTTGTCTCTCAGAGGGGATTCAGTTCTTGCAACTGTTCTTTTTGCAGAGTCAGCTGAGAGTTCCCCTCACCCCTGCACACATATGCATGCACAAATGTCTGAATGCACAAACACACAGTAAAATATACTGTCTGACACCGATAGGGATGAGCAGCTTTTGATGAAGCCCGCTGCCATGGAAACCAGCCAGGAAGCTACGAGTGGCGTGCGAGTGTGAGTCTGCGTCTTTGAGTGGATCTTACACAGATAGTAGCTAGGGAGACATACTGCTTCACAGCAGCAGTCAAGTCCAGTCAAGACTAAACCACAGATTTATTTTCTAGCTGTTCTTTGTGCCAAATGTCATGCTTGTGAAATTTCACAACCTTGCTGAAGTAGGTCATGTCAATAGTACATCAGTGATAAGGACACAATGGTGGGATGACATTACCCTGAAGACTATGAAACCGAGCCGAACTGGTTTGTCGTCTGTATAGAAACATTGGTTGGTGTTATTAAGCACATTTATCATTCTCAGCAATATGTCGGCCTCAACCTGACAAGAGCACAGAGGTCTGTTTGTGCTCAGTGATCTGGTATCCTGCCTTTGGCTGTGGACATGCTTGCATTCAGTCCTCCAGGAGGACAGAAAAGTGTTTTCGCTTTTGTGATTTGAATGAGGTTGAGAATGAAATGCATTTTATATCCTACTATCCATTCGATCATGATCAAGTTAAATTGGGTTTATACTTGACGCAAAGAACCGAAAACAGGTTTTCATTGATAGTTCAGTGGCAGATTTCACCTATTGATAGCACCACTGTAAAACTAGATCAATGTTTTGTGGGTGATCAGGCTGTATGGTGCTTAAATTACGTAGTCTACGCAGGTTTATGTCTGTTACCCCTGTACTATATGTTCAGTTTATTGATGTTAAGTTTATATCTGATATACATATGTTTTGACACATATGGATAAAGTACTATGTGTGTTTTTGTATGAAGTATTTTGTACAGGAAGCCAATGTGAAATTAACTTGAGTAAAAGCATTAATTCGTTCATTCATTCGTGTTAGGTGCATATCCAGAACCACTGTCAATTACAAGGGAAGGGCAGATTAATTTGAGCATACTTACTGGTATTCAACCAATAAATTTTTCTGTATGACATGCATGCAATGGCAGCTGTACAGATCTTGATGACAGTAATGATTTTGCATATTGACTGTAGGTACAGCAGATTTCAGGGCAGTTCAGGACACACAGTAGGTACACAATCAATAACTCTGCTCCTACAGTGGAAATCCCCTCTGAGTGGCCTCTACTGTAAACAGGCCTCATATGCTCATATTATTTTAAGTTTCATGTCTGCAGTTGTATACTTTGTGTGTCCATGCAACCAATGATTTAGTCCTGCAATAAATCCTAATGTTCAGTCTTTGCTGACCCTGTCAGACAGACTTTGATTCAACTTTGTGGTGATTTACTGTATGAGGCTGTACTTTGCGTGTAGTTGTATTGGATTTCATTATATTATATAACATTGATTATATTCCAAATGTTCTGGCCCTTTCATGAGTGCGTATGGTGTGTGGGTGGTGGACATTACAAACAGCTTTCTATATATAATTTAGTGTAAATGTGTGCATTTGTGTTCACTCGCAGGCCAGAAGCTCAAAGTCCATCTCTGAAGTTATGATTGAATGACTTGAACACAGCCTATGTCAAGATAAGCTTTCTCCATCCACACACACACACACACACACACACACACACACACACACACACACACAGGAAGCTGCCAGTTGCAATAGGCAGTCCAGTGATTTACAGAGGGGGTAGTTTGACCAGGGTACATGGCAGCAACGGCAAATCAAATCAGGTAGAGGAACACTGTGTTAAGGACAGTGGTGCACCCACACTAATGAGATATGGAGGAAAGAATAACAAGAACCAAGAAAGATGGCCTCTGTGTCTCTTTCTTCCTTCCTTCTTTGTTTGCTTTTGCTGTCCTTTCAACCACTCAGAGAGAAGAGAAACTGCATTACAGAAATGCCTCAGGCAAAGATTAGCATCTCCAGTCACTAATGCTGAAGAGGAGAGGGGTGGCTGGCTGCTCAGCAGACAATCACGGGAAGGACACAGCATTTGGTTATCTTTTGAATAATACCTTGGTTTTCTTTGAGCACCTCAGGAAAGAGTCTGAGAGGCTAATGCTGATCAGAAAGAGTACAGTACACAGTTTTATCAACCCATTACTCTTAGCAGATGAGATTGATTTAACAGACAAATTGAGTCTAGGGGTCTGAATTGTAGAGCTAGAATTCAATCTTGGAGAAATCACTTGGGAGTGATGCAAACATACAGTAGACACTAAAATCACCCATGTGTCAGGAGCAAATCTTCTATGCTAATAAGGGGGTTGCATTATCATGGAGGTTAAGATGGTGGGAGATTTTGTACAACTGAAGCCAAATCCACAGTCAATGAATATGTGGTGCCTCATCAAAGATATTTATAAAAAAGTCATCTATATTGTAATAAAATCAAATTTTTAAATTTAGAAATCCACGTGACATACAGGCCTACAGCAACATTTTATTCATTCTCAATCTTATTTTAGATAATGCTACTTATATAATAAATACATGAAAAGTATGCTGGAAACACAGATGCTGGGACACTTACATTGACATAATGCACCAGGTTCTCCTGCTCGTTGACTTTGTAGGTCTGTACGCCGTACTCTTTAGCCAATCGGAGGATGCGGTTCTGAGTTGGACCAATGTAAGCCCCGCCCAGATCAACCCACTTTGTCTCCCTATTCTGAAGAGAGAAAAAAAGAAACAAACACATCGAAATATGTAAAGAAAGAACATTCCCATTAGTAAGAAAGCACTGCAGAAAGCTGTAACACCGGGTCCTGTAGAGAGTGTTGCATTATGGGTTGTTTGTAGCCTTAATATTGTTAAGCTAGAAAGTTTCTTCAAGCCCATTTATAGTAGGGCTGCAACTAACGACTATTTTCATTATCAATTAATCTGATGATTATTTTCTTGATTAATCATTGAATTGTTTTGTCTAGATAAAATGCCCATCATAATTTCCCAGAGTCAAAGACGATGTCTTCATATGTCTTTTGTCCGACCAACAGTCCAAAGTTTGCATTAAGTTTGCTATCATGTATAACAAAGAAAAGCATAAAATAATCATATTTGAGAAGCTGTAAATGAACCAGTAAATATTTGGCGTTTTCGTTACTCTATTATAAAAATAGTTGCAAATTAATTTCTGTTGAACAATTAATCGACTAATTGTTGGAGCTCTAGTTTCTAGTGTCTTTAAGAGTTAGTCAGCCCTAAACGTGTTTAACCTGCAGGTGTTTTTGGTGGCTCTTGTAACGCTTTTTTTGCTGCCACAGAGGAAATAAACTCCTGATGTCACATCGCTCCTGCTGAAATATCCAGCAGCCAAGAATTACCACTGTCACAGTATGTCATGATGAGGAGCTCAAACAGCTACAGTAGACTAACTGCCAGAGAAAATAACTCTGACCACAGGAGAGTGTGAGAGCATGTTAAGTCTCTTAAATTAAGTCTCCCAAGTCTCTTTCCAAAAACAGGTGTTTGAAAGGGGAGGGGAGTTCAGCTTATAGTCAGAGTGGTCTTATATTCTGGCCAATGTAGTAGTCACATTTAATAGCAGTGTCTACAACAGTGTTGGCTCTCCTGGTCTTACCCGCACAGTGAAGGTACGACCACCAACTCGATCCCTGGCCTCCAGGACTACAGGGTTCAGTCCACTGGCTTTCAACAGCTTCGCTGCACTCAATCCTGCGGACAGCCGGAGAAACAATAGAGGTGAGTTAAGGACACATAAAATACACTTCCTGCACTGCACATTGGCAAGGTGACCCTTGTATTACTGCAGGTACATGATTGTTATATAATGCTGTGTAACGGTGCATGTTTGAAATTTACAATATGTGTGACTGTGCGTGAGGTGCTACTCCTTTGTCCAACATTATGGTAGATTAACTGAGAGTCACACCTGTCTTTAAAGGAGCTGTACAGTACGTGCATGTCTCTTCTTCCACCTTAACGCTTCTTGACTCTGGTTATTACAGTGCACTGTGCATTGATGAGTCTATTGTGTATGTAACTGTGTTTGAGTTTATCTATGTTTTTATTCCGTAAACCTTTTTCTCGTACACAGGTCTCCCTTGAAAGAGGATTAAATGAAGGATTAACTGACTAATATTTGGCTTTTCAATGACCTGAACATTAGCCGGAGGCTGAGGGAGCTTTGGGAGAGATGGGAGGGCAGGGGGAGGAGGAAGTCTTTGCAGGAACATGAGGGAGTGAGAACCACTCACAACAAATCACAAATCAGCTGACCTTCTGATCATGTGAGGAGAGAGAGGGCAAAGCAAAGAGTAGAGCACGACTTTAATATATACTGACTTACTGACTGACTGACCGCCAGAAACAGAAACACAGCTTTTCACATACTAACCTCAGGTAGTCCGTCATAACTTTAACTCAACAAGACACTGGACAATGTCAGTGCAGCAGACGTTCATACTTTCACCTACTCTGAATTCCAATTTCAAACATTTCTTTTAACACAATCTTCACAGTTTGACACAGAAACACAGGACTCTCCCAGTTTACCATCCTAAAGGTTTATGTTTTAATCATGTTTCAATCATTAGTTTCTGAGAAATAGTGTTCTGTCAGTTTGGTATACTAAATACTATAGCTATGAGCCTCTGCTGTTGCTATGGAGAAGAAGCCAGTCAGAGGTGCAAATCAGAGATTCGTAGAAAATTCAAAACACTTCTTTGTTGCAGTTGTGAACAAAACACAGAGCCATAGTTGCTGATTTCCTACAAAACAGACCCAGAATCTGAATTCTAGGGCTGCAGAATTCTAGGGTTATTTTTCATTATCGATTAATCTGCTGATTACTTTCTCGATTCATTGTTTGACCGTTTTGTCCATTAAATGTCAGAAAATAGTGAAAAATGACTGTTATAATATTATATTCTTAAAGTGCATGATGACATCTTCAAATGTCTTGTTTTGTCCGATCAACAGTCCAAAATCCAAAGAAATTCAGTTCACTATCATGTATGACACAGAAAAGCTTCAAATCCTCACAACTGAGAAGCTGCAATCAGGAAATATTTGTCATTTTTTCTTAAAAAATTGAAAAATAATCAAAATAGTTCAATTAATTTTCTGTTGATCCACTAATTGATTAAGTGACTAATCGTTACAGCTCTAGGGATTGTAAATCAGTTGTCTTAACAGCATGATCTTTAGCTAACTCCTGCCGTTAGTGTCACATTTACCTGAATCCTAAGCTTGGTGATTGGATGTTTCGTACCAAAATAAATCTTTGAAATTGTAGTTTTGACCTCATGTTTTCATGTACACAGGCTTGTACTTTTTACTTTTTATCAAAGGAGATATTTTTTTAACACAATTCTTATCTTTTATGCTGATAATTCAACCAGTGAGTTGTCTATGCGAGAAGTGAGTAACCTGTGAGTAACCTAAAACTGCCTGCAGAGAAAATATTCGTGACTTCTTCTGAAACCAGGGGTGTTCCTCCCATTTCGCAACTCTGTTCATACCAGAGGTGTTTGGATGAGGTTGAAGTCAGGACTCTAAGCTGTTCTTCCACACCAAACTGCGAAAACCAGTTCTTTATGGACCTGGCTTTGTGCACGGGGGCATTGTCAGGTTGAAACAGGAAAGACCAAGCCCAAATCAAAAGTACAGAAAAGTACTGTATGTGATTTTCCATATACTTTTGGCAATGTGGTGTATTTAGCCTGCTCCTAAACCCAGATTAATAAAAGCAGCGGCCTGTGACAGACAGCATAGGATGAAAAAGCTCAGAGATCTCAGCAGGCACCAACATCTGTGCAAATGTTTTCTTGGCCTTCGCCCTAAATTCCCTTCTTACCTTCCTATCCTAACCCCCTTACTCTCTCCTTCCAAATCCCACTGAGCCCTGTTGAGGCTAGCGAGGTTTATATTAGTTTAAACATAGTTTGTCCTGTATTACCCAACTTTCAGCCTTCCCTCGCTATACAAACACACCCACCCTGCCAGGCTTTTGCAGAAAGCATTAGTCCTGACCAGACCAGGCTCACAAATCTTCCACGTTAAATTGATGCTATTACCTGCGCTCAGCTCAAAAGGTCAGTCTCTGTCTTCGAAAACAAAGAGCATCTGTCTGCATCTCTTGTTTATGCCTACAGCCATCACTGCAAAAATAGCCTCCTGTTGGGATATTGCTTTGATCGGAAGGCTTGTTTGGTTTAATTGACGCATAATTTCTTCCCCTTTTTTGTTTAATAAAAAAGCCTTTGGATAAATATGACTGATAGATCAATACACTTCAAAGGATTCAGAGTTAGCATTCCCCCATTGTTCACCTCCATTCCCCCACCATGAAATAAAGAGGAGGAATGGTCTGTGTGCGGCTGGAAAAACCAACATGGTACAACTGTTCCTGAACTCAACCTCAGCTGAGAGGCAGAGGGGCAGATTAAAATTCAGCTCATGCAGCAGGGAGCCAGAAAGACCACAGAAAGAAAGAAAGAAAGAAAGAAAAAAAGAAAGAAAAGTGTGAGATTATGTGCATCGATTCAAGCAATGCCGCTGTGGAAATGTGAAAATGTGTCGAGGCTAAATTCCAACAACAAAACCAAACCTATTCTTTTTACTACTGCTTTGTGTCTTTATCTGTTTTTATGTTATTTTAAGATTTAAGCTCTGCACAAACATCTGCAGTCCTGCTCTCTATAGTCATTTCTTTTGCTGCAACACTCTGAAGGAGCTGAATGAGAGACTGCATACCACTCAGAACCATTCACAGCAGCGTTTTCCAGGTGCGTCTGCCCCCCAGCCATGAAAACTGTGCCATTTGTGGGATTAGAAATGGAGGAAAAAGGTCAGCCAGTTTTTGGTGGAAACCGTGGAGAATCAAAGAGAGATAAGACAGATTCCTCCTCCTCCTCTGTCTCGTCCCCTCCTCTCAGCCAGATTTTCTATGCTGTTAACGCCTCATTTCAGCAGCTTTCTGCACCTAAAGACATGCTTGATATTTATCAAACAGACGCAACGGCCTTGAAGTGCAGTTTTCCTGTCATCTGAGGCGCAGCTGGTGTGCATTCAGCAGTGCGTCTCCCTCCTTTGTGCGTATGCATTTAAGGAGGGATCACACAAGGGAAGGGGGGAGATATGATAAGTGAGGTTGATTGTATTGTACATTCAGCCGAATTTACTCGTGTTCACGCAGCGTGCATGGGACATTTTGCATGAAGATTCTCAGCCCATAAAAAGAAGATTCAGATATATTACATAGAAGATGTGATTGCTAATTGGAAAAAAAGTGCAGGGAGACAGAAAGAAAAGGAGTAAAGAGAAGTGCAGCAATACTAAATGAACACAGAATCTGACAATTTAATGGCCCCAAGCAAAGAGCGGATAGAGTTGTGGCTGACTGCTCATTAAACACAAAGTTCACTGAGCTGCTAATAATGCACCTTTTGTGAGTCTGTTGATATCATTCCATCTCTTTTTCATTTCCGTACAAGTGTGTCAATAATTTTCACTGCATTAATTTTACAAACCTGTTTGCGAGTAAAAATGATTATTACTTCTTCTTACTATTATTATCACTTCTTATCCCTTCCTTTCCCCCTCTCTCCTGGCTTCCAACCACTGCTCCTCTCCTCCACAGCACCTTGGGGCTCTGGTTGACCTAATTGTCTGGTTTCTCTCAGATGTTTGAAAGGAAAAAAAGTAAACAGAAAGTGTGTATTCTGTAAGTTTCAAAAAACACTGTGATTAATATGTTTGACCTGATGGTGCTGGATAGTCAGGAGTGACTTTTTGTGTAGATCAACTATGCAGTAAACGCTTGTGCAAGCACAAAGCGTGCGCACACACACACACACACACACACACACACACACACACATCTTTTCATCCTCTGCACTCTGTGCTGAAAAAAGAGATAGGGACAGACACAGTTTCCTTGACAACAGTAATTGTTAAGATGGAGCCACTTGGCAGGAACAAAAAGCATTGGTATACTGTGTGTGTGTGTGTGTGTGTGTGTGTGTGTTTCTGGACTGAATCTCTGCCATTGTTGACTATGGTTCTCACCCACTGACCCCATCCCCCTCCTCCCCCCTCAGACACACACATGCATACATGAATACAATCATACAGCCCTTTTCGACTAAAAAGATTAAAAAAATGAAACCAGAGTAACTAAACCCAGGAGCAAAACTTCGAGCATTCCTGTAGAACTGTGAAGATTAGACAAATTAGACCACTGATGCATTAAAAAAAACGACAGTGGCGCATGAGGAGACAACAGAGTCATCCTGTTGTTTCCGTTGTATTTGTTGTTTGTTTGATTCTGACGTTTAGGCTGAATGTAGCGACAGGATGAAAAGTAGACATGCTGAGGCGGAAAGGACAAAGAGCTCCAGCGTGCCTCTGTGTATAGCAGACAGTCTGCTGAGTGTTTGATGGTTATTTATTTCTGAACGTAACTACATAAAACAATCAGCAAATAAAGTTTAATCTCTCTTATTCACTCGCTTTGTATTCTCTGCCATCGCCCAGACACTCAAATACGTGCTCCACCAAACACACACATACAGTCCGACAATATCCATGCAAATAATTGTATTGATAAATGTAAGATTATTTATACTGTCCTCCTCCTTCTTATCAAACTGCCAATATTGACATACAAAAAAAGTGAACACTGAGGGCAGAAGAAGGCTGATTGTCAACGTCACATGATTTCTATATTTTTACAGAGTACAGTTATTTTCAATATTAATTCATTATTAATATTTTTTTAATGAATCAATTGTTTAGTCTATAGAAAGTCAGAAAATCCTGAAAAATTCTGATGACACTTTCCTAAAGTTTCCCAAAGTTACATCTTCAAACAGCTTGTTTGGTCCAAACAACAGTCCAAAAACTTAATGTTTTAAAATAAAAGCTAATCTCCACCTCTGAGAGGCTTAAACCAGCAATTATTTGACATTCACGCTCAATTATCATAATTGTTGGAATTCATTTTCTATTGTTTGACTAACTGATTCATTGGCTAATCATTTGAGCACACAATGTGATCACATCGTGTGATTATTTTACAAAACTCTGTTGTTTAAAGTAATAAAAGTAATAAAAAGGCGACAAAGTTTCTTTTGCACACGTGTGAAGTGTTTTATCCGATGTAATGCATAACAGTAAGACACAGCTCTTCCAGCACTCCTGCAGAGCAAAAGTTCAGTGTCAGGAGGTGGAATGCTTCACATGTATGGACACGGCCAAGCTGGATGCTTATTGTATGCATGCAAATCCAGACACTTGGCAAAATAAAAGGCGATTCAGAACGATGTGTGTGTGTTTGCTTCACTGAGCTGTATGTGTGTCTGTGTCTGCATGTCTACATGTGTTAGACTGGTAATCTCTCCAGGGGCCAGATGTATAAACAATGTGTATGCACATAAACTATGCATGTGTGGGGGGAATGTTTTTCCACAGCCGGGCCGTGAGGTAAGATAAGAATAAAATAGAGATGGAAAAATAAGGTGTGAGACAGTCTAAATATAATAAAACTTCGTTTGTTTAGTCTGATAACCAACTGCACTGATTGTGTGATTTTTATGAAATCTACACAGCTATTGGTTTTGTTGCTTCAGTTTTATCATTCTTTTAATTTAATTTTATTTCCCTGTTAATATTTTATTGAACTTTTTATTTTATCCATAATTGTCACACATCCTGTAATGTTGGTTTCGATATGATCGCTACAAACTTGATGATTTGACGATGAGATATACAGTAACTGCTGCTTTAGAGATCCGTGTGATGAATTAATGATACGGACGCTCTAAAGAGGCGCACAGCCGTGTGTAATGATTGCGTGTAATGACAGCTGTTCTGCCGTTGGAGAAACTCACTGGCGCAACACAATTGGTGAAACTGCACTTCTTCTTTCCTGTTTGTCTAAAGACTAGTGGAGCAGGCAGCGTACTGAGATGAAAACGGCTGGTTAAGGGCATGTCTTCATCCATTTATGGCTAATTGTGGGAGTGGAAATTTTCCACAATGACTGAGATTTATAAAACAGAACCATGTGTACACACGGCTTTATAGATCTGACAAAAAGAACGCGTATGCATATTTCTGGCTGTGTGCGGACACACAGTTTTAGTCGTGAACCTCATGAGTGTCATGCATCTGGCCCCAAGATGTACAGCACCTCTTGCCCAGTGCATGCTGGGATGTGGGCTAGGCACCAGCCACCTCCAACAATGAAGAGAATAAGCGATGCTCAGGGATGGATGAAAGACTAGGTGGATGGTTACAATATGGTTGTCATCAGTGTTTACAGCTGCAGCCTGGTTGTAAACATGTCAGACAAAACATCTGTAATTTTCAGTGTTTCTTCTTCACTGATTTTTATACTCTACATCTCATAAAATAATCAAGGCTGATAACAATACACTGTCTAGGATTGAATATCAATATTAATATGAATCATTTTGTACCAAATAAGCAGTGTTACCTAACCACCAAGCTACTGAACATGTGATCTTGACCACATGACATGCAGCAATGTTTTTCAGAGATGGTGATTTGGATTCTTGGAAAATTCTGTAAGCCGGACGGATCCGATCACGTGAATTCAGATTTTCAACACTAGTGTCCTTAAAATCCTCTGGTCCTCTGTTTCTGCCTTTCTGCTCTCTCTGCTGCTCTCATCTACCGTCTACCTCTCGCATCCTTCCACCTCTGGCTTACCACCTGTCATTTGTTTTTTCACTTCCAATTGTTCTTGCCATCCTTTGTCTATTACAACGGGGAAACACGGGGGGGTGTTTCCCCGTTGTAATAGTCTAAATCACATTAGCAGGCGTCCTTTTTGGCAGATGAGAGTTGACATCCAGACTCTAAATATCGCTGATTCTTTGTGTCTTGTCTTCAGTTACATATTGTGACACCTGCAGAGTATGTCCTCTATGGATGACTTGGACATAACAAGATAAAATACCTTAAACCTCCCTTAAACCTTTCATATAGGATTTTTCAGTTAAGACATTTTGTCACAGTAGGAAAAGCATGTAAATGTGTTAATAATAAAGTTAATGATGGCTGAATTCCATTTATCTGCTTCAGTTTCAGGGTCCTGCTATTGTGAATGCTGGTTCACAGAACAGAGCCATCGTTAATGTTATTAGTAACACCTGTGCGTTTCCTTCTGTGACTCAAACTCAACATTTCTGCTGTGAAACAGGCTTATTAAGATTAAAGTAACATGCAAGGAATAAATAACTTTAGTTGAAACAACATAGAGACCAAAGAGAAACACTCCTACACAGATTACAGGATTTAAATCAAAACTAAATTTTATGCTTTTCCATAGACAGCAGGTGTGGGGTTATTTGCTTCATTTTGCCAGCTACAGTCCTGATGAAGCAGGTTACTTTAACTGTGATTTAGTTGTGAATATTTAATATTACTGAGAACAACTTAAGATTTTTAAACCATGTTTTCAGGGGCTTTAAGACCCTTTGGTCTTAACTACACTTGTTTCCCAAAAGCATCTTAAGGCTAAGATGATCTAAGCCTAGAGACTTACGGGGCCCAGAAATATAGTTCCTCAAACAAAAGTGATTTCTTTTTACTTTAAAGGAACAAAAATTAAAAAAACAACACTTTTACTGTTCCATCTCTACAAGCACCAGCAGGCAGCATACACTTGTTTACTATCTAACTTCATCTGGGAGCAACAGAGGTGCAGTTTGTCAAGTCTGACCGTCTGTCTGGACTGCCGATGTTGTGATGAGGTTATCACAAAGAGCTTCAGCGTATGTTCAAGCGGCTTATCTACAAAACCGCTCAAGTTGCAGTTTACATCCATGTCTGTCCAGACTCATAATATTTGTAGCGAAGACTTTGAAAGAATTTAATAAAACAATCACCACAGTTTCAAGGTGGACATCAAAGATTAGTGTCACCAATTCAGTATCTGAGCAAATGTGAAATATGGTCACAATCTCTCCTTCTGTTGCTGAGTTATGGTGCTGAATAATGGACAGAAAAGTGTTTTTGTAGAACATTATGATGTCAGTTGTCAAAAGTTTGCCTTTTGGATATAAAATGTCATCACTTCATCATTTTATCCTATTTAATATTTGTGTGAAACTTTGTCTCAATTCTTGAGTTATGTCCAATGTGTTGATTTGTGAGGTCACAGTGTCCTTGACCTTTGACCTTTGACCACCAAATTCTTATCAGTTCATCCTTGAGTCCAAGCGGATGTTTGTGCCAAATGTGAAGAAATTCCCTCAAGGCGTTCCTGAGATATCGTGTTCATAAGAATGGGACGGAAGGAATATATAATACCTTCAGCCACGGCTGTCGCCGGCGCAGAGGCATAAAGAAATATACATTTACTGTTAAGTCAGTAATGATTCTGTCAGAGTAGGTCGCTTATCACATTGTGGATGTGAAGTAAAGGCCTGTATTTGTGGATGTGTTTTATGTGCTGTATCATCAACAGTCTTAATTTTGCAGCCTTTTTTTCATTATGTTCACTGCCTTCTGAGAGCTGAAAATGTGAATGAAAAACATGAAACGTGATTTCTCCTGGGAAGGAGTCACATTATGCTTCCCACGACAGGAAAATGTTTAACAAAAACAAAGAAATTTCTCAACCAACTGTTTGACAACTGCTGTTCTGTTTTCCCGAAGGATGATGCCGAACTGCTAAACACTGTCAAAGTTTGACATTTTGTTTTCTTTGAAAACTTACTGGGATGTGTGTGTGTGTGTGTGGCTGTCTGCACCTCAGTAAAGTGTTCTTTCCACAGGAACACAAACAAAAAAACCCAATACCAGCTGAGTGACAAGTGAGCCACTTGAATCATGGCCCTAAAAGGCTCCGTATTGATCCAGAAGGGGAGACATTTACAAGACACGTTGCAATCACATTTTCCCCCCGTCTCATGTTCTCAGCGTGGAGACACTGATTGGCTGTTTACAGGGAACAAACTCAGGAGCAGTATTGACAGACAATTACATGATGGCTCGAAATTCAGACAGACAGATGTGAGAGAGAGCAGACAGGAGAGTAATATGAGAAACAAAATGTCCGTTGTCATGGAACAAGAAAGTGATGTGTATTAATTAGGGGTGCGCCGATCGATCGGCAACTGATTGATTTTACGCCTGATCACCTCAGACCGGAACTGGCCGGTCTCTCTGGCTATAAAGCCAACTGTATTAGCCGATGCCGTGTCGCACTGCGGCTGCGCTGACTGGCGAGAACATCAGTATGTTAACATGCAGACAGGTCAGTTCTGTCCTTTTTGCACATGCGCACTTGTAGAAGCTGGTCAGAAATAGATTGTCTGCTGTGTGGGAATCCTACATAGTAGAAAAAAAATGTGGTTGTTTATGTTTATTTATTTTGTTTTCATTTGGAGAAGTTGTTTAATCTGTCTAGTGTCATTTTTTAATTAATTCATTAATTTTTTGTAGGCTGTTAATTATATGAAACTAAAGAAAATTGGTATCAGCAAGTCAGGCTTTTAAAAATCTGCAATCAGCAAAGAAAAATGATTTGTCTTCAGGTTTGGTGTTTGGTGATGGTCATCACTCGGTAAAAGATTATAAATGATATAAATCTCAGGACAGGACAGTACCTACTCTGAAGGGTCATCATCAGTTACACTGTGGCCCTGTTCACATCTGGATTTAAAATGCGTCTTGGGTGATCCGATCACAAGCGCACAGCTCTAAGTACAGATGCACTGAGGAAGAGTTGAGATCTGATCACTCAGACCACATTCAGAGGTGGTCTGGGCTGCATATGGCCACATTCTTTTAGCAGTGTGTACGCAATGTGTCCTTGGCCACGTTAAAGGACTCAACTGACGTCTGCCAACTACGTCATATTAAAGTGAGAAACAAGAAGAAGAAGCTCCAACATAAGGCGAAATGGATTCTTGTGGATGGAGTACACATGAAACACGCTGTCTGATTTCCATTTGGGCCGAAAAGTTTTGATTTTGCCCGCGCATCTTTGCAACCTTATTCTTCTTCTTTTA
This sequence comes from Scomberomorus guttatus, assembly GCA_038419695.1. Classification (NCBI taxonomy): domain Eukaryota; kingdom Metazoa; phylum Chordata; class Actinopteri; order Scombriformes; family Scombridae; genus Scomberomorus; species Scomberomorus guttatus. The sequence goes on along the minus strand of CM076456.1, from coordinate 9,403,588 downwards.
ATTTCCAGCAGACTAGGTACGGGAAGTCCTGCCTCCTGACGGTTAAAAACAACAACACATTTGGTCTTTGCAAACAGAAATGTTGTACATGTTTATTTGCATATAGATCTGATCACAAGTGGTCACTCATGTGGAGACGCATTCTAACGCCAGGTGCAAACTGACGTACTTAGAGCCGTCCACTTGTGATCGGATCACCCAAGACGCATGTTAATACCAGGTGTGAACAAGGCCTGTGAGTGTAGAGGATCATTTTGATGTTACAACCGGCCTTCAGGCAAACATTAAACACAGCTATCACTCTGACAACAGCTGCAAAATAATTTAGCCAGACAAACACTGAACAGAAAAGGAAAGTGGGAACATTTCCCACAGAACACCTGCCTCAAATCCCTCACTTAAAATATCACAGATGGAAATGAGGACTTTTGCAGTTGTGCAAATATCCGTCGGCTACATGTGCTTTCTGCACAATAATTGTCATCAGTGACAAAATGAACACAGCTGAGATTACATCTGCACATTTCTCATGGCTTTACCTGCCACACACAAGGCAAACACAGAGGCGCAGGCACGCAGAAAATGACATATGGAAACACACATGAGCTGTCCATCTAATGATTATATCTGGCAGCTCAGAAAACACGTTCTCTTGTTTGCACAGCTGGACAGAGAAAGTGGTGTTCTAGGATTGCAGCTATGATGATGGTAATTAGTCCTGGCAGAGAAGGTAAGGGTTCATGCTGCTTTAGGAGCCTTTAGATATGATGGCTTCAGCTTAACTGGGCGGAAGACCAGTAGTATATTGTGCAGACTCAACAGGTGCATCTGAGTGTCCTTGAAAGATGTGATTGAGCACAGAGCGCTTGTTACTTGTTACTACTTGAGACTTCATGAGACTTAAGCACCAACACCCTGCAGCTTTTGTGATTTTCAAAGAGAATAAAAGACAGGGGTGCTGGATTCATTTTAGAAGTGCGGGGGCTAAAAAGTGTGTGTGTGTGTGTGCGTGGATGGATGGATAGCTACGGACGCACACGCGGTTCCATTCATACTTTTTGGGGGTCTTCGGACACAGATGCATTCCACGTGTGTTGTACTAGTAAACAGGGTTGCAGTGTGACAGATTTCTAGAGTTGTGAGTATTACAAACTGCTGTGCAGCGTTTTTCTGCTCAGCCTTTAAACACAATAATCTGTTACTCCAACCGGACTTGTTGGATCGTATTTCAACGTCTCACCGGCACTTTAAACAACACGCCCACACCAACACAGCACCTTGTACTGTTTTACACAGGATTGTTTTCAACAAGGGCGAAATCTTCAGTCAGACATTGGGGGGAACCAAGTGGGTATGATGGGGTTTTAGGCTTATCTTGGACTTTTAGCTACTTAAAATAAAAATGTCCTGACAGCTCTGATGGAGCTCAGGATTCATCCATAAAGTTTATTACAAACAATTCCACTGTATAAACCTGAAATCTGTGTGTAACAGCTGACGTCTTGGGGAGCAGAACACATTAATTACTGTCAGATCCTGACCGATTCAGTGTCAGTGAAGTTACCGCTGCTGTGCCACATGTGTAAATGTGCACATCGCTGTCTCAATTTAAAGACACTTATCATTTCTTCTGCTGTGTGATGCTGCAGGTGTTTAATAAAGTCAAAGGAAAGAATCTGACGCACAGCCAGCTGTGAACAACAAACAGAACATCAGTACTGATGTTTCTGCAACATCCTGGATTACATTCAGTGACACCTGAACAACACTAATGTAAAATTCAGACATTAATCTAACAGGTTTCAGACCTGCCTGAGTCACATTAATGGCTGTAGTCTATTCTGACGGACATTTCAGTAGATTAGATTATAATAGATGTGAAATACTAGAGAAGTAAAAGAAGCGAAATACATGGAAGTTGGTTTGTGACTGTGGAGAGCTCGGTGTGTGCACCTCTCTGCTAATTAAAGCCACACAATTTGAGGCTTTTGTGCTCTCTGCAGTCTTCATTATGGACCAATCTCAGTGCTGAAATGTGGAGGAAAGCCTGAAACACTGGAAACCAGAAATATTCAGGGCTCGGCTCAAACCATTCAGGGCTGAAACAATTGCAGCCCACAGGACCCAGAAGATGGACCCAAAGCTTTGGCACCATGCTCACAGCTGTTGTGTTCACTGTTGCTGTTGAACAGTGAACACAAACTAGAACACAAACAGGAGGTTTTCTGTGAATCACAGACATGGACACACACAAACACACACCTAGAGACAGTCATCTTTTATGTGGCTGTCTAGCTCAGCTCTCACACACATTATTGTCAGTGTGCGTGCATGTGTGTGTGTGCTGGCACTACAGTAGTGCCCATCAGAAGAACTGCTGTCCTTGGCTTTTAACCAGATCTGTAAATACCAGCACTCTTTAACAAGAACAATAGAATACACTGGGTACACTGGCACTAAGACATGGACACACACAAACACACACCTAAATGTTATAAGTCTTTTACTCAGAGGACCTTACACAGAGTAACATTCACTCCCTGGAGGCTTACTCGCAACAGGTTCCACTTCCTGCCTAACTCCAATTCTTATCTTCACCTAACTGTAACAGTTTCCACATCACACTGTGTAAGTTTCATACTGGACCACTAGTTGTGATGTCACAAATCATACTCATATGTACATGCCTTAAACTCAGAGTTAAGGTGAACACAGAGAAGAAGGAAAAACACATTTTTGAGTGAAGGGGGTCTTTAAGAAATAAGCCAAAAAATGACAATAAGTGCCAGAACGTGCCCACAAGAACTGTGTGCTGCTATAAGTATAACTAAACTAAACAACACATCCAACACACCCATAAAATAAAACCCCAAAAGTACCTCATCATACTGCACTGCAAGAGTGACTAAAGTCAAACTTTTTCCATATTCAAAGCTCTGTCATCAAAGAATGACTTTTTACTGAATAAAGCCAAAGGGTGCTACACACCAGCAGTGGATGACGCATGTCAAAGCATGTATTGTTTTCTATGTGTGTGAGTCCACACACCCATGCTGTCTAGATAAGCCTCATGGGTTGGCGCCACTGTCCTGGTTCCCACAGATGTGCGTTAACTCAAACAGAACAGAAAAACAGCATTTTCATTAAAATTCACTGTGCATATCGGCACATTCCAGCTGCTGCGTGTTAAAGGATGCAACATTACACAATGCAAACTACAGTCTGTTACATTTGCTCCAAAATGTGGTGCTGCTCTCTCTGCTAAACACTAACAGTAATTTGCCAAAGTAGACATGGAAAGAGAACGGACATGTATTTTCTATTGAGCATGCTGTAATTTTATAGTCATTTAACTTTACTGCTGACTTCTCTGGGTAAAGGTCTGTGGAGAAGAGGAATCCAGCAGAGTTTATAGGCCCACTGCACAGGAAATGCAGCCAAATCCTTTAAATCATCTCTTGCACAGTTTATTGAGGATAACTGCATTGGACTTGATGGCAATTTTGATTCAACTCAGGAGAAACAACCCCCGCCGACCACTTACTTTTGCACTGTGCGTGCCACGCTTCCATCCTCTGTCCATTTTCACAGCCACCTCAAGTTCCCTATTTACTCTCCTTGCAACTGCTCATTTCCTCCTTCTCCCATCCACAATTTCAAAAAGATTTGAATCTTCTCCTCCTGAGACAAAACAAGAGGAATTGGTCCTTTCTTTCACTACCACATTATTTCTGCTTTCCGCTCCACTATCTCTCCTCCCCCTTCCTTCACCCTCCTTCTTCCTCGGCATCCTCTCTGCTGCTGGTTTGATAACAGGCTGTCACAAGTGATTAATGTTGTCTCAGAAAGTGCTGGCTGCCCCTCGAGGGCCACAGCTCCTGCTGGTGGGTGGCTGGCAGGCAGGAAAATGACAATTGCATTTGCAGGCGAGAGGAGAAACACACATGTCAGGAGAGAGGGTGATAGAGACACAGAGAGAGCGACGAGAGGAAAGAGCACTCCCTCTCCCCCCTTGTTTCATCTGTCCTTTGATTGGACAGTGATTGTTATGTGTGGACCTCATTGCATGCCAGTAAAGGGCAGGGGGATAAACAAATTGTGTAATTACAAGACCTTAATGTGACACAGGGGAAAAGAGGCGGGAGGGGGGCTACTGTCTGCCAGTATTATTAAATTACCTTTTTCAGTAGCACTTGTTTTGCCTGTTTGACTGGTATTTGAACTGACACTGACCTAAATTCTTCACTGTCTGACAGACAGACGGACGTGCAGGCAGGCAAACAGTCGATTGAACTGTCAGTCCAACAGAAAGAGGACAGCGGTCAGGCAGGGGGAACAAAACAACGTCAGTCAGCATAAGAACTTGACAGACGCTGCACTTTGCACAGAAAAGCCGCGACTGCTCATCTGCAACAGTGTCACAGTGGTCTGAGGAGCTGCAACGCTTTAAATGTGTATCTACAGAAATACACGGACCAGCCAGGCGCCATAGTGATTCAGATTAGTCGTGTGACACCGCTGTGCAACTCAGCGACATTTCAAATCTACATCTCCAATCACTGATCATTCTGTTCAAACCAGAGAATTGTTTTTGTCAACGAGAAATTGCAAGAAATGTTCTTTCCTACTAAGTCTCATGACATGACAGCAGAGTTTTGCATTATGGACAGTACAAATACAGTCTGCAAGGCAGGCTTACAGAAGGAAAGACAATGACCACCAAAAAAAGAAAAAAAAACAAAAAAACATCCTCTTTGGGAATAGCCTGTTCCCACTGCAGGAACTATACCCTTCCGTCTTCACAGGAAAAGTGTTACCTAACAAGACTGCTTTCAAAGAAAGCTGCAGACCACCAGTCTATCTCTTTGGCCATGACTTTCTCTTTCCTCCAATACACTACTATTATTACTGAGGGGAAATGCAGCCATCCTAGTAATTAGCTTGTAATTAACATGCAACAATGCCAAAATTACACCAAGTGCTGGAGGAAGTGGGAAAGAACAACATCAGTGGGATGAAAATGATACTGAAGCAGATGTAGTTCACATGCAGGCAGGTGGACTCATCCTCAGCATCATTCCTCGCTTCTAATTGGCTCGCAGACAAAATGAAAACCTAGCAGATAGCTTTTTATGACGAGGAGATTTAAAATGCAACAACTGAAGTCACATATCAACCTCGCAGATACAACCAATAATAATGTATGAGACCCCCCCCCCCCCTCCTCCTCTTATGTAATACAAAGTATATGCTCTGGCTGATTAGCTGTTACTTAACAGGCACTGCTGCGGTGATACAGCGGTGGACAGGGAGAGCAGGGAGCCTCACGGAAGAGACGTGAAAGCAGAGAAACTGGATGTTACACCGTGAGAAAGAAAAACCCACATTCTACAGAAAGAAAGTCAATATAATTATCAGCTGAGAGGATCAGCACTAAGCAGGGGGTTTCTACCACTTCTTGGCAACAATATCCGTGCGCCCTCTGTGCAACAGTTGTCTCTTCACCTTAAACAAAGCGCATCAGTCCGCTTCAGGCGGTGCGCGAAGGTTTGGGCAACAATCAATGTATCTACATCGTTTGCGTCCATCTAGCCGCGCATACTACTGAGCATTATTAACTTTTCTGATGTTGTACCTACCCGATATGCCTCCGCCGATCACTATAACATCGTAGGTGTTGCTGGGTGCAGTCATGGTGCTGTCTGGTCCGTCTCTCCCCGCTCTGCCGTGTCCGCTCGTTGCTGAACGCAGGGCGCACGGAGGGGCGCATCTGTATTAAAAGCGCCGGGCAGGCCCACTCCCTCCAGACTCCGCCCACCGATAGTAAAGCAACGCACTGCTTTGTGGATAGGGAGGATTATTAGGAGGTATCATACACCTGCAGAGATATCACTTTTTTAACCTAATTTATACGCAGCAGTAAACTGTTTAGTACACGGACTTCGCTCCTATGTTGGTGCTATCAATGACAGGCTGGCCGAAGGTCTTTTCTTATCAATCAAAGCTGCTGTAAATCTTTTATTCATACTATCATGATTTAAATACTTAGCAAATAAAGGAAGAAGTCAATTATTTTTTCCTTTACCAGGGAAAGCCCCCCTGGCTCCAAACTCTAGGTTTTAATTACCAGACCTGTATGATAAAAATGGAGTTCAAAAGTATTTCAAGAATACTATTTGTTTGTATTCATGCCAAAACAACAAGAATGAAAGAATTATTTCCCTGTCCACTTCAACCCAAATACCAGTTATTGTAGCTCTGCCATCTAATAGCAGCAATTCATGCAGTCCTTCCTTCTTTCCTAGGCAACACTGTGGCCCACATTTAAAGTCCTGAGTCTGCAGATGATAACACAGTTTTTCACTTGTCATGTTTTGTTACAATAAAACATCCTCCTGGGAAAAGACTGGCTTCACATTTGTATTCTTTGGTTGCTGTTGCCCTCTTGTGGTTGATTGGTTACATCTGGACAGGAGCTGATTTTTGCACATGCTGTGTGTTGTTCATACATCCTGGTCATGTGCTGTCACCAGGCTGATTAGAGCATTTCTGCAAAGTAATGATACGTCTAAGGATCTTATTGTACAGCTCAGTTTATGATCTCTTAATTTGGACCCTTAGGTTTATGACCTAAGGGTCCAAATTTTAAAACATTTTGAGCTATTTCCTACAAGGTGTGCAATAAGATGTGGTTTATTAATGTATTTATGTATTAATTTTCAGGTGTTTACATAGTAAATTAAGCACCCCCTAGTGGGTTAATCTGACCATGATCACAGTTAATCCTAATCCTCATTTGATCTGATTTATGGAATAAGCTACTGAAGTCCCACGCTAGCACATCCCTGTCTTTACGGGGACTAGAGCAGTGTGGGAGACACTGGGGAAGAAGGGGGAAGGTAAGAGTAGAAAGTGATTACATACACTGAGTTTCTAGTTTAGTATGGACACCTGTAAAATCTAATGTAATTCAATGCAACAGAGTGAAACTTTGTCAAGATTGTAATATTCAGGTTTTGTGTCAGAGAGATGTTGATTTAAGGTAAGAAGTTTACCTCGTTCTCAGTGAGGATTTAAGGAAGCCGTTTTCACTATCTGTGTACATAATTATGCAACAATAGCACAAGATAAGGAAAGATGGAATACATACACATCTGACTTTATCACCTCAAGAGTCCTTCATCATCTGGAGACATGGTAAAGATGGCGGCCCGCTGTCCTTTTCTAGAACAAAAAAACAAAAAAAACTCATTGTCTTGATGTCCTGTTAGCTAATGTGATGTACATAAAGCCTAAATGAACATTTGTCAAACATATCTTTTCATATACGTTTCATCTCTATCAAAACCACTGAGGTAAAACTGCTGGACAGATGAGGGATGGATGGGTCAGAGAAAATATAACATACAGACATAAGGAGAGGGTGTAGACGTCGCCATGACGATGTGTGTGGGAGGTGAAGTTTAGAAATAGGGTCTAGAATAGCTGCAGAGCAACATGAGAGCACATTGTATTCATGGTGCTGTCTTTTTCTCCAGAAGGTGTCTGTATTAGATGTTATCCAAGACTCAGCGGGACACAGAACAGTTCGTAGAGAAAGAAATACTGTACCTGCCCTGCCTTTTCTTTATTGGTAGAGACGGCACCATCCTCCTCATGTTCATCTTCACTGTGTGATACTGAGACCACTAATGAGATACACTCGGTGTTTGAATCCAGCTACGTGTGTGAATAGTGTGGCCTGTCAGCAGAGGGCAGCAGTAGCCTGAAATGACTTCAGTCAGGTTCTCAGACAGAGTTTAAATTGGGATCTGACAGACATTATTAAAGACTCTTTAATAACTAAAAAACAAAAACAAAACATGGCCTGGAAATGTTTATGTTAACAAAAAATGTGTGACTGTGGAAAAAACAAATTACAAGAAGATTTTTATGGGGAAATGATTAAAGCAGTGGTGAAGAATAAATATTTCCAAGTGGTTACTGAGGTCTCTAAAACACTTTCCCATAGAACTGATGGCTCCTCAACATTTTTAGCGAAACACAATTCATGAGCCATCAAGGTTTTCTATTTTTGCCACTAACAACTGACAATGGACTCATATCTTATTACCATATACTACTACTACCATAAACTTTAAACCCAGTCCATTTATGTTTATTCATATTCCTATTTACTTGCAGTGTGATGCATCATTTTTTTTCAGCAGCTGAGCACCTAATTAGCTATCTAGCCTGCTAACTGATGTTAGCGGTGCACTTTTCCCCAGAGAATGTTTGTTTGGTGGCTCGTTCAACGAGCTAAGGTGCAGGACAAGATGTGTGTTCATGTTTGTCAGTTAGATAAGAAGGAGACTTTAGCAGCAGAGCTAATGTGGGTTGTTGTTCAGAGTCTGTGGCTCTTGTGTTGTGTAGCAGGATGCAATCAGGCTCAGTGTGACTGTCTGCTCTGCATGTGATAGAAAGCCACGTTATCGCTTTATGCAAGATTTGATTGATTGTATGGAAACACGTTTTCCATGTTGTACAATGGTTTTCTCAAATGAGAACACACGACAAGTGATTTACAGAGCACTGTATGCTGTAGTAGACAAAAAAAGGCAATTTAATTTCAGTTGGACTGAAACTGAAATTACACACACGGAAACACAGCTTTTAGTGTTGAGATGGTTGACAAAAATATGTCAGTCTTCATTTTTGTGCGACTCTCTAACTCACAGTCGAATGATGTATGTGTAATAACTCTGGCCTAACAGGTCTATCCGATTCTTGTTAAACATGTCTGTTGGCTGAAGGTCGTCAGTTGCACAAAGCTGCTTAATTCTTCTTATAATTAGTACAACTAATTTAGTAAATTTTGTACTAGTTTTAAACTAAAAACCATAGCTGTTCTAGCTGCACCTTCAAGTTGTCCAGCTGTGCTTATTTGCTGTAGGATTGTAAGAGTCACAAAGACATCTTACGAGACAAATTTGATCTTAGTAAAAGCAGATAAGAAATTCCACACTGGTTAAATCTCTCTGCTCTCTCACTGATTGCTCCACAACACTATAAGTGAACCACAAATGGAGCCATGTCGTCCTGTCGTTAATTGTTACCACAGAGACACAGGTTTTAAATTCAAGGTCATTTAAGCCTTAAACGGGGTCCATCTTCTGCTACTGTCTAGACATCTCCCTGAGACCTGCCAATCCTCTCACCTCCTTCCACTGCTATCAAACTAGCAATTATAAAAAGTGCTCAGCTTTACATAAGGCACCAAAATGTTCTTTCCTAATTAGCTCTCACGTTGCAATCAGTGAGTGTGTCTATATAGGTGTTTCAGCACAATTGAGGTTATTGTGTTCATATTTTCTCAGGGAAATATGTGCTGACAGGTCAATCACAAACCTCTGCTTTAAACAAGTCAGTGAATGGTCATATTGTCAGCACTTCAGCACATGGCTGTTGTCCATGTTTCACGTCTGGCATTTTAATGGAATGCTAAACACACACATGTGAATTTCTCTTTAACAAGGAGGCAGCTATGGTACAGTCCAATAAAATGCCTCCTTTGCTGTGATTTTTATGAAACGCTTGTATGGTTATGATTAGGATCAAGGATGAATGTGTGTGTGTGATGTCTATTACTGCTGATGTGAAGGGTTACAGCATAAAAGACAACATGTGCCCGCCTGCCTCACACCTGGAAACAGACTTGGCTTCTTTAATTAGAAAGGCTGGAGCTCGCCAACCATCTCCTTCATGTGCCTCGGCCAGGACATATGAAAGAGCACATATGTCCTAGCCTAGCTTAAGCATGACAGCCATTATCTCGCCCCCTCTGTCATTCTGTCACACTAGTTCCCCAAATAATTATACCTCCTGCCTCATGTCACGAAATGCCTCCTCTCCACTAACGTGTGTGTGCATTTGTGTGTGTTGATGAAGGAGCGACACAGTGAGAGGAGACAGCAAAGAAAAGGCAGATTAATCTCCAGAGTCGGAGGGAAAACTATTTTATTAGGTTCACGTGTGAAGCGGCCGGCCATGCTGTCAGTTAGAGTCGGGATTGAAATGTCCACATACAGCGTATTGTGCGAGTTCACAGGGGAGGGTAACGTTTCAGCTCTGAACACAACAAAGACATCTGTACACAGTGCATGTGTGTGTATGAAAACAGTTAGGATCATAAAGAGAGGGTAAGACACTGCAGCACAGATTTGTCGTAGAGCTCTGTGATCATGGATTTTTAACAGGATACTTAATTCACACAGAGACATTCAGTTTTTATTCTCTCTCAGGAAAGTCAAGGCACAGGGTCGGCGTGACTTAAACCTCACAATGGGTTCATCTCTGACTGGAGGGACAGTCTCTCTCTGATCATTAAACCACCATGCCAACCACCCACATTTTCTTTTCTGTTTCTGTGTTTTTCATAGCTGTTCTGCTTTATTTGACCACATGCTGGGGGGTGACAGGTCGGTGGGAAATGGGACACCAGGTGTTTTTCAGTAAGTCAGTCGTGATTTGGCAAATGCTGTGATCATCAGGATGACCAGCTGCTGAACTACTTTTTGTCATCAAAGAGACCTCATAGCTTCATATTTACATTTCTGGCTATTGTTAAGATCTAAATATGTATGGAAGCAAAGAATTTTTATAAGCAACTGTATGCCTAATTGTGAACTTTAACCACTACTGAATCCCCCTTTGTCTTTCTTATTATTTATGGTCTGCATTTTTTCAGCACTAGCCACTGAATGTATTTACATTCTATATATATATACACACACAGTATATTTAGTAGTTTTCATTGTTGTCTGCGCTGGATTCAAATTGCCTTCACATGCATGACGGATTCACAGGAAATGACAGACGCATGAAATCCAGCATTATGGTTTTTAATTTGATCCCACTGATATCAGCCTCACCGTCTGCTGTTCACTCTAACAGTGTATCAGAGCTACATGCGGGTCAGTACAGTGATGTTTGTCAGGCATGCTGTTGCTGCAGATACCACTGATTGCATTGAAATATTTTATTTTTAGTATATATATTTTATTCTAAATGTATATGGTTTGAATTCCCTCCTTTGTTTTTTTGTGGTGCAATTTAAAAAAAAATAAATTTTAGAAAATTCCAGCGTCTGAGGTTTCCAGTCACGTATGTAGATTTTTCTCTCTTAGGACATAACCTGCTAGGACAGAGGTGTGATTAATTCCTTCAGGCTCCACTGATTATTGTGGTTATCCTGGATGTTCAAGTTTGAATTTTACATCTTGAATTTTTGTGTTTAATTTAATTTAAAGCAAACAGATTTTCTGACTTGACTTTAATTTTTAGATCAGGATTTGACTAACTGAATTTGAACAACTTGAATAGAGTTTTTCTAATATTAGATGCTTTAATTATCTATCTGAATTCCTGCACAACTTCAAATGACCTTCTGGAAAATACAAAGAGGGGAATTCAAACCACAGTCAGACAGATGGTTTTCAAAGTACTATAATATAATGCTATGAATTCAATGGCATTAAAATGTTTGAACATTAGGGCTCAGTGGTGGTTAAATTAAAATAAAGCATTCAGTTGCTTATAAAACTTTAATTACTATGGCCTGTGCTTCCATACACTCTCCTCCCTATTTGTCTGTTCAAATTCAAAATGTATGCAATTAATTCTTTGTGGTTTGAGAAACAGGAATTTTAATGGTAGAAAAAACCACAGTTGGAACAACAGGGCTGAGTTGTTAATTTTTAAGTTTATGTTCTGATGTCCAAGGACTTTGATTAGAGTATTCCAGCCTGGCAAACATACAGAGTGAAGTCTGAAGTTGTGTTTTCATCATGTTGGACCAGGAGGTTAATGTACGCAGGATTTACAGATGTACGTAGATGACTAGAGTGTTTCTTCCAAGTGAAAACATTGGACATGTCATTAGTAACAATACAAGACAGGCAAAAGCGTCAGTTTTATAAATCCGGCATGATAGTAGCTACAGTTTCAATAATGTTGACAGGAACATCACAAAGATTCAAATAGAATAGATTACATTTAACACTGAAAGCCTTGACAGTCTATTGACAGTCCGTACCACCATCCAGAGGCTGGCCAAACCTTTCTCCTTGGTCTTCTTTCATTCTCAGATTCCCTTTACACTGTCTGCCACTATGTTTTTATTGTTCACCTGATGAGCTCTCCTGTCAGCATTCGTCACGTTTTACACAGCTAGATGAAAGTCTGCAGGGAGTGTGTAAAATGTTATTGGGTGAATAAGCACGGCGCAGGTGCTCGTCTATAGATCCACCACATGTCTGAGCTTTTGTGGACCCGTTGGTTCTTATTGAGCCTCATCTTTTCCCATGCTGCTTTTTAATGAGGCATGTTGTTTTGTTGTCAAATGCATGGTGGGTTTTTTATGGAGCTGGCAGAAGGCTGTTACAGACATTTGTAATGAGCTCTCATACTGCGGTTCATGAGCGTGTGTGTTATGAATTACAGAGGCCTGTAATGAGTGCAGCGTGTCTCCGCAGCGAGGAGGGTCTCCAACCGGCCCGTGGGAGCAGCAGTTTGTGGTGTCTGGCCTTGTGTGCTGGAGAAATATGCTTCATATGATTTGCGCTGATTGAATGCACATAATGGAGAGGGTAAATTCTGTTCTGTCTGAATCCCAAGGGCACATCAATTTTAAGGCCTATATGAGGGTGGTACGCTTGCTCCAAATGATCACTCCCAAGATGACAACAAGCATCGTGAGCGGCTGTCCACTGGGGCAATATTTTGATCCAATAATCAACCAAAATGCTCTGGATAGCTTTACAGTGAGGCCCGAGGCCAATAACAATGCTGGGTCTAGAGAGTTTTGAAGGTTTGGGAGGGTGCTGCTCCCCTGCTCAGCTGCACTCCTCACAGTTGCAGGCTAGGATGTATCTGTAAGTGGCCGTAATGCGAGTCCCGCCGGCGCAGCGCAGCCTCACCGCCTTCAGCTTGGAGGTGTGGGGCCGGCAGCAGGAGCAGGTGCTTTTGAAGGGCTGCTTGAGCACCGAGCTGAAGGAGATGAGGGGGTCAGAACGGGTCGTATGGCTGCAGTGGCCCTCGCAGCGCGCCAGCAACACCATCTGGAACACAGCATGCAGAAAAGGCAGCGTTAAGAAAGTACAGACAAGTCATTCACCCAGAATCTTCATGACCTTCGCACCCTGTCAGGGACGGGAAAAAGATTCTCCGGGTACAATGAGGCAGTGTTTGAGTCTGGTCTAAAACTGAGCCGTCCGTTTGCGCCCAGAATGTCTCCCACGTTAAGTCTCCCAGCCTCGGCCTTGCACCTGCAAACTGAGAGATAGCAACGAGACCAGTCACTCACTCCTACACCTGCTGCAGCTCAAAGCTCAGGGTCACACACAGTCATTTGCACGAGGTTTGCATTTAAAGCTCATATCTTGTCAGTTTTTTTTGCATCCAGAGTCATGTACGTAGCAAGCTATCCAGTGCTGATATTTGAGTAGGGAACAAAACCAAAATCAAGCTTTTTCCCAAGTCTGACCTGTTGATTCACACACACACACACACACACCCACGCACTCAGACACATGTATGCACATACAAAGTGCTGGCCTGATTAGTGTTGTGACCGTCAGACTGGCATTCCGCTGTGGGTCACTACATTCCTGTCGCCTCCCTAAACAGACTCCTGTGTCATGTCCTTCTGTCAGCTGCTGTGTGTCGCCACCCATGTACCCACTTTGACAAAGGCCTGTCTGGGGCCAAGGCAGGGTGACACAAACACACACAGACGCAGCAGGAGTGCTGTCGCCACTTTAAGACCATTTGTCTTTGTCCTAGCTGAGGATCAGACTGTCAAACAGCAACAATTCCTTTCCTCCTTTCTTCGCCTCCTCTCTGTCGGCACCTTTCCCGTTCCTCCTTTAATTCATGAGCAGCTGATAAAAAAAGCAGATAGTGTGGATGGTCATTCATCTCTTCATGTATTTAAATCAGCAAGACTCTCCAGCGGTGTCATCAAAAGCGTGAGAGAAACCTGTTAATACACTCAGCTCTTCGGATGATTTCCCTTTCAGATTGTGGGTCACATTTGGATGAATTCAGCAACTGTGGTGCAACGACGAAAACATTCTGAATTTGTTTAGCACAAAAAGTTAACCTTGGAAATAGTTTGACAAAACAAAAGAAAAAAGAAAAAAAGAAAAAAATTACTTGAGGTCCACTCAGCTTTCAACCAACATCTCATGGTCTTCATCAATGAATGTAGTTTGCTGAGTGGTTGTGAAGAGAAGATGGCTCCTGTACTCCTTTACATCATTTTTATAGTTGTGTGATTCATATTTTCTTTCTCATAATGTAAATTAAACTAAACTAAAGTAAACCAAATTTAACTGAATGGCAAAGCAAAGCTCTGGAAAAATTTAGTAGGTTGACCTTGAGTTTTTACTGTCAAAAATTCTGAATTTGGTACTGTGTGTGTGTGTGTGTGTGTGTGTGTGTGTGTCTGTTCTTCAACACAGATACAGCAGCTGAGGCATATGGGTAATGCAGTAATTTAGAGACATTGAAACTGATGAAAAAAGTGATTTCTCACAAAAGTGACAAAATTGATTGAATGGCTACGTTTTGACCTGCTACCTCCCCATGTGTGTGTGTTCTTTGTTCCTTTGGATTGCTGATTGCTCGGTCCCTAGGATTAACTGTTATCCTTTTTAGGTATTACATATATGGACTTACTGTGACTTGTTCCCGACAAATGTACTGACAAATAGCTATTTAATTAATTTATCCGGTGTCAATAAATTTATCAAGTGTGGACTACGTGCAGGAGCTTAACCATTAATCTCCTCCAAAGATCACTTTCACATGAACAAAAATATTTAACAGCAGGCCCAGACATAAATCATACACGCACACACACGCACACACACACGGACACGTTTGTCCCACTTCTTCCACCACAAACACTTAGCCCCGACACACAGCCAAACAAACACACACACTTACATACATACACAGACGATGAGCAAGTCATTGTGCAGGTGGATTCTGTGAGCTGTAAATACTGAGGTGTAAAAGAGTTGCTCAGCTGGGCTTCCAGTCAGTTCACCGTGTACTGTAATAGAAGTCCCAACTCACGCTGTGAGTGTGTTCAGCCCTGCCTCGCCGGAGCTGAGCTGCGGTTTGGCCACCTGCTCTGTGCACTCAAGAGTCAGAATATTAAAAAAAGACCAAAGAACTGATTGCTCACGCAAGAAGAACAACTGCACTGGTGGAAAAACAAAAGGAAAGAAAACTGACAGCACCTTTCCACAATCGCAGTCACATGTTTGGCGTGATTCAATGGATCATCAGTCTCTTTACAGAAAGTTTCTCTCAGCTGTGTGACAATTCAGAGAAAGAAAAAGAATGAGCATTCACATCTCCATAGGTTTCTATCCACTTTTCTTCACCTCATCCCTCTCCCGTTAGCCCCTGGCAGAGGCAGGAGGCTGACAAGGAGACATCCTCTGAAAGCCAAAACTGAGTCCCAGCTGAGGTGCAGAATATGTCTGCAGCGTGGCCCATGTCCAGCGCCGCGCACACACATACACACTCCCTGAGAAACGAAGCGTGACTCGTCTCAATGATGGAGAGAGGGCGATAAAGAGAGCGAAAGAGAAACGAAGACACTGGACTGACCAAATGGAGGAGGCTTTTCGAGGGGCAACAAGATTAACACTAGTAGAAAGAAAAATGGATGTAAGATAAATGACTCTTAGTTAGTGTTGGAGGATTTTTTTGGCCGGAGCTCTGGGGCTTTCTTTGTGTCTCAGAGGCTTGTTTTGGAACAGACTGTTTCCCTGATATTTGTAACAAATTAGTTCATTTGTCAGGTGGTCTGACCCTGTTACCTTAAACAAGTTGTTACCAGAAATAAGCAGGTGACCATAATGGAGCAGATTGACTTAAGGTGCATATTTGTGTCTTACCTTGGAGTTGCACTTATAAATCGGGTGGGTGATGGTCTCAACAAAGTGGTGCCTCATGCAGCGCTCTGGATCAGTGTCTCCCAGATGTGGGTGTCCGTTATCGCTGGCCTTGTTGCTGCTGGCAGAGTGGACCAAGCCCAGCAGGGGGCAGCACATCAGGACCAGCAGCAGGCCAGAAGGGGAGCCCACAGAGATTGAGGGTTTCATGATCGGGGCCACCCTGAGGCTCTTGATCCACACTTTCACTTTCTCTCTGTTTCCCTTTTACAATTTCTTTCCGTCTCTCACCACCAAGCTGTATTTCAGGGTCTCACGAAGGGCGACGTCAGTGTCTCTCTCTCTCTCTCTCGCTGCTGCCTGCTAGTACACTGGAGGTTCAAGGTCAGCCAGCTGTAGGGAGAAAAGTAGACGGAGGGTTGCTTCGTAGGGCCGCTCCATCCCCCACTGTCTGGATCCACCGCAGTCTGGAAGAAGAAGACAAACAGCACGGCATCAGCGCAAACATGAACAGATAAAAGCAAGAAAAGAAACAATATTGTGTGTGTGGGCTGTATGTTACGTCTATTTCTATTTTATTTCATGTGTACTTCCATGGGAAACACTATTAGCGCTGTAGAAAAGATCACACACTCCCCTTTGTGTGTTTGTAGTGGATAGTGTAGTGGATCGTAGATATTTTGGCCAGAGTTGGTGATTGACTGGTTGATGTGTGTGTGAGTCTGCAGACTATCCAGGACCTTGTGGGTGTGTGATACATATCGTGAAACCTGGCTGCCTACTTTGTCTCCTTTATTCCACGGTCTCCTGTACACCCACACACTGCACACACATGTAGACGCATAAGTTCTGGTGCTTTTATTACAGAGGAGAAACTTAAGCCATGCACAAACAGCCTGCAGCCAGGCCCTTTCCTCTCCCCAGGAACGACTTTTTCATTAAAACAAATCGCTCTCCCAACAAGCCCTCTTATGACTGCAAACCCTCTGCCAGTCCCGCAGCATATTTTCACATGTATTTATGTTGTTTTTCTTTTTTTTTTTCCAACTTCATAGTTTTATTGTCCTCCTGACAATGGGGTTCGTGTTAAGAGGGAGCTTGGTGCTGGCTGCAGTTAGAGAAGCTAGGGCAGGTTTGCTAATAGGCAATGTGTTGTGAATTAGAGAGAGGTGTGTGTACATGCGGGGTCAGGGAATGTAAAAGGTGCATAATGATTGAGGTTTATGGTTCAAGAATTTAAAAAAATATAAATTATTAGTGTTAACCTGGTCTGTATGGAAATATGTGTTCAAGGCTTTTTTATGTTGAGATGTCCGTCCAAAGTAACTACCAGCTAGTTTCAAGCTAGTGATTTACTAAAACTAAAACTCGAGACATGTCTTAGCTAGTGTAGACTTTAGTAATGTGTAAATCGCTTGCTAGGAGCTGTGCTGCCCAGTCAAGTTATCAACTATGTAAACCGGAGGTCACTGTAGCATCACAAGCTGTAGCATAGCTTCCAAAAAATACAATTTTAGGGGGTAAACAATACATTTAATTTAACTGCTAATTCGTTATAAATGTATTACTTTGTTTTGTGCAAACAAAAATGTTCTTTTCAGATGTAGTATTTATGCAGTTTAGAATGGAAATATCCGATTAGCTAGCTAGCTAGCTGACATTACAAGGTCATTTTATCTGTTATTGGCATAACATTTTGTAATTTGTGGTATTTTTGTGAAATGTAACTGAAAATCTTCCCAGTTAACATATTTATTTACATCATCATTGACCATGTTACATATTACGTCTTTAGTGACAACTAAATTCTACGTAAGAACTGGTTCATGTGATGCAACTCTCCACTTATTGGACATTTTACATTATAAGTTGCCAAAGTTTGAACAGTAAGAGAATTCATCCGGCTCATGTGTGTACATGAACATAATTGTGGTGTTATTAACAGTGGGTGAATGTGAAGTCAGTGGCCTTGTGCCCGGATTTACTGTGGCAGTGATTTCACTCTCATTCATATTAAAAAAAAAGAAAGAAGCAAAATTCAGCTTTTCGTCAAAGCTCCCTCTTTCGCATCCATCTTCATTGCTGCACGACTCTGCATTGATTTCCTCATTTGAACTGAACTCGCAGAATGCATCAAGTTCACTCGTAAACCTAATATGCCCCCTCCCCCATCCCTCCACTCGCCCCCCCCCATTTCAACCCCAATGTTTTTCTTTCTAAGGGGAATAATTTAACCTGAACATTCCTCTTGAGAGAAATAGAAGTATCATTTGGCCTGTTAAAATAAATACTCCCCGAGATGTTTCGTTGGCCTGTTGAACATGTGCTGCAGGGTTTACATAGCAGACGGCCCAGTCTTCTCAGAGCAGCAGGCTGCGTTATACAGCCAGCATCCATCAGCATCCATCAGCACCTCCAGCGCTGCCAGCTGTACCTGGCCGAGCGTTACAGCGACCCCTGCTTTCCCAGTCGCTGCTGGTATTACTGTTAGCATCATTAGTACGGTTGTCTTGTGTATAGGATCATTTATGTTCTCAGAGTTGCTGTAATGCACCAGAAGAAATCAATATGATGTTTGTCATACAAGACACAATGAAGTAGGACAAATGCTATACAGATTAGCCCAAATTAAGATGAGACTCATACAGGTACGGGATATAGTTTTCACAAGATATCTACATGTGCACCTCCACCTTTTTGAAGCTCTACATGAACGCATGGTGGGATTAACCTGCAAGGGAGACCCAAGGCGAAAATTTACTGTTGGGCCCCAACTGACCCCCCAGAACCCACACCTACCACCCTCTGTGCTATAGTGTATTTGCCCTGTGGCCTCCAAGTTCCCATTAAGCACACAGGAAAGTACACATGGCAGTTTCATTATGTGCCCAGAGACCTAGAAACCAATCAGTACCACTATGCAGGAATAATACCCACTCGCCTCAGGTTTTCTGCTTATCAGTTTAGTCTGTTGTAATTTGATTTAACGCAACTTCATTAAGGAATATGTATCATGTGAGCACAATATAATCCAAAAAATGTTTTTTTTCAAATTCTCTATTAAATCTGCAACTAATTAAAGTACCAAAACCAATTACATGCAGTGAATTTTGGAATTTTGGGGCCCCCGGTGGGTCTGGGTCTCCGGGCCAGTTGCCCGCTTTGCCCAGTTGTTAATCCAGCCTTTTAATGGAGGAGCAGACGATATATGTGATATGTGTAGCATCCCCTAAATCCATTAAAAGAGGTTTATAAAGTGAAAACATGTTAAATCAATTAAGGTCAAACATGACAACATGTATTTATGGTCACACAAGAAAAACATCCTTAGTATTTCCTCGTCAATCACAAATTCCCCTCCAGAACACGAGTTTTTGTTAAACAGACAACAGGTTCCGGCCCTACAGAGAAGCAAAGCAAACAAAGATATGATAAAGAGTGATCCACCTAGTAAACATCAGAACAAGCCAAATAAACTGTAATCTACCCCGAATGTTGTCATTTTGGTCCCCTTCCAGCTCTGTCCTTTCTGATCAAGAATTAGTGAAGTTAGCCAGACATTCCCACCCTATTACCTTTTTATGTGCAGCAGAGAGATGATTTTCTGTTGATTGTCATCTGCCTGTTATGCAGCCAGCTGAGGCAGCCCTGCTCTAACTGCATTGCTATGCAAACAGGGACATCCCTCAGTGCAAGGTGACTACACATCATAATTACTGTCTATTTTGGCGACTCATGCTTAAGCTTTGAAAGCTGGTGACATCAATACAAAGCTACGAATGGCAGCTGGCTCAGATAATGGGGGCTTTTAGGAGAATATATGGAGATAGTGTCTGAGTGAGTGAGTTCATTACTGCAGTGTGCGTGTGCTAACTGAGTGCTTATCTGTGCGTGACGCCTAGCAGCCTTCCTGCCTGAATGTACGGTAGGTTGAAGCAGAAGTAAACAAGGTCAGGAGGTTTGGGGCAGCATAAGGGCCAGTGTGTCCTCCTTTCCCCCAGCTCACCCACACCTGCCTTGAACTCAGATTTATAGAGCTCTGGATGTTCACAAACAGCAGCTGGATCCTCCCTTCCACTCCAACCACCCCCATCTCATTCAAGTATAATGAGTGGCAAACCCATAACCGTTCCAGTCTGTATCTTTCCTGGATCTATCATTTGAAATTGACCTATTGCATTCCCCCTTAAAGTGCACCCTTCTTCCTCTACTGGTATCCTCCCCAAACACGTCCCTCCATTTTTCCACTTCCATCACTTCCTCCTTTATACCCGAGAAGGATCAACTCTGAACATCTGTACCCATCAAGTTGTACTGTTGAGGTCCAATTTTCAGCCTAAATCTGTGCTTTAGGTTGATTATGTTTGGGAGGAGTTTTGGAACAAAACTAACTATATCACCTTGGGTCTGTGCTGTTTCCATTACAAAAAGCAGCTATGTTGGCAGCAGAGCTCCACAAAATACAAGTAATTCACTTTGAATTACCCATGAAATTTCAGCTCAAATAAAGTAAACAACTTCACTTGATGACTATTGAATAAAAATCTGCTGCAACGCCGGCGCCATCCAGTAAACCTCTACCAGGAAAGTCAAATTTTCCATTTGACAAGATTTGACTTTTTGGAACACAAAGCCATCTTATCGTTGTTGAAATGCATTCAGATACATTTGAGTTTAGAAACAGCCTGCAGTCAGGGACAATACAGTGATTGAGGTCATGGTTTCATAGTTTTAGGCAGAGGCTTCCATATGCGCCGGCTGCCGGCCAAACAGCCGACTGCTTATTTAAGTCCAGCCGGCTACTTTATTATATTAATTTTTGATTCTAATAAAATAGTTTTAATTAACAAGTTGCGATTTACTATGCGTGTAGATTTACGACCACTAGCCTCCGCTTCAAAACAATGCCAGCGTGATGATAGAGAAACGTGCCTATCTCTATATGAATGTGTGCGTGTGCTCAGCTGAGAGGTTTCAATTATGTAAACTAATGTCAGATGCCCCAAATCATGTTTTAAAAATAAAATATGACATATTGGAACTTCCTGCAGTAATATATATGATAAGTATATATGTTTTTCCACATCATACATTTTATCCCTGGATTACATCTTAAATGAACTGTCTGTCTGACAGCGATCAAACAGATTCAGCTGATACAGAACGCTGCAGCCAGGGTTGTAACAAAGACCAAAAAAGCTCAGCGTATAACTCCAGTTCTTAGATCACTACACTGGTTACCGGTCTCTCAGAGAATCGGCTTCAAAACACTACTGCTTGTCCATAAATCACTCAACGGATTAGGTCCAAGATACATATCAGATCTCCTGACCCAGTACGAGCCGTGCAGACCTCTCAGGTTGGCTGGTTCTGCATTACTGGAGTCAAAGCTAAATATGGTGAAGCTGCCTTTAGCTTCTCTGCTGCTCAAATGTGGAACAAATTGCTAGAAAGACTTGAGACAATGCTGACTCCCTTCAAATGCTTGCGTTGATTGTTTTTATCATTAGTTTTTGTTTGGTGCTTTTGCTTGTGTACTCTGTAAAACACGTTGGGTTGCCTTTGGGTATGAAATGTGCTATATGAATAAATTTGCCTTGCCTTAAATCATACCTGCTTACTGCCCATAGGTGTGGAGTATATCAATAGAGAAGAAAAGGGAGAGGAAAGATGCCACCAAGAAGCTAGCAAACTCATTAAAACATGCAATAATTAAGATCAGTGTATATGATGGAATAGTGTCATTAGAATGTGTCAGAGGCCACCAAATTTGGGCTTTTATGGCCAAAATCTTTCTCCGGGGGGGGGGGGGGGGGCATGCTTTTTCTCACTGGCTGGCTACCCCATATCTTTGTGTAAAGCCCTGGTTTTAGGTACATCAGGTTTGCATGGCACATGTCCAGATTCTCAGCCTCGTCATCGTAAAGCCTCTGACCGGACATCAGTGACAGCAGTCCACGTTCAGAGCTCAGCGGAGTGGGAAAACTGAGCATGTGGTGAAACGGTGGAATACAGTGGCTGCACTGTTCCTGCTTCAAGTGAGTAAAGAGACATTTGATAATGAGAAAGGGGGGGGGGTGGGGGTGGGTTCTATCGTGCAAAAGCTTGGGGAAGTGGGGAGACGTCCAGAAATTAGCTATCACAACCTTCCTGTGTTTGTAGTGCGTCCAGCAGAAGTGGTCTGGAGTGGTGACCTTATTATCAAGAGGGAAGGGATGGGGCGGTGACTCGCTGCTGTGATTTCTGTCTGGAAATGCCATAACGAGACCCTGGACCAATAGAGGGAAGATTCAACAAGGGCAACAACTTTATTTAATTATTACACATATACAGTTTACAATAACAGTGGCAGATTTACCACTCAGAATTCACACAAATTCTTTAAAACAATGAGCGCTTGATTTCAGACAGAGGTGACAAAATCAGGCTTCTCATTTCTAGCCGATGACTGAAATACAGTTTGTCAGCTGAAATGACAACTTACA
This sequence comes from Scomberomorus guttatus, assembly GCA_038419695.1. Lineage (NCBI taxonomy): Eukaryota > Metazoa > Chordata > Actinopteri > Scombriformes > Scombridae > Scomberomorus > Scomberomorus guttatus. The sequence continues at coordinate 9,381,150 of CM076456.1, read as the reverse complement.
CTCAGATTTTATCAGCTGCAGGTATCCAGCTAATTAAACTAATGTTAGCTCCATGAGTTGGTTGAAATCACTGGCTCTGTCTGACTTTTTAATGTTTCCATCTGACTTATTTTAAAATGACCCTTTTAAAAGGGTCTTAAATGTGCACTTGATGGCTACATACATGATATGCTTAAATACAACTGAAATCATATTCATCCCTTTTTGCAGTCGAAAAAAATGTCAACATGTTTTTTTTTTCATGTCTTGTTTTTATTATTAAAATGAAGAAAAAAATGTATTTTGGGGAAATATTAGAAATTTAGTGTAACACACATCTTATACTTGACTAGCTGAGTATCGATGTGAATACAACTTCATGCACATCGCTTCAGTATGTGAAGCCTAGCTTGACAGGCCTGCTGTGCCTAATTATGGTTGCTAAGCTATGATTGGACAATTGCTGTTTGGGGGAGGGCTACCGTAAAACGAACGGTAAATTGTTACAGTTGCAGACTCGAGCTATACCGAGACATCCACCCTGACTGGCCTTCTAGGTAAGTGGCATTGCTAATAAAATATAGCTTCAATGATTTGGCACAACAGCCTAGAAATGTAAAACATGCTCTTTTCCTCTTTAACAGGCTAATGTGGAATTCCTGGTACTCAAGAACTAATTAGAGTCCATAAGCTGGAGGCCCACAGGCAGATGAAATTATTAAACAGCATGCATTATATGTAACTACACAAATATTAAGTGTAGAGACCTATCTCAAGATGTGAATTTACTGCTTATTAAAAGACATATCATATGTCATAGAGCAAATCAAATTTTGCAAATTCCACTTCATTTTTGTAGACACAGCTTTAACAACATTGCCATGGGGAAGATCGTTTAAGAAGTGCCCAGTATCTGCAAAAAGATCCAGTCCAGGTTCAGAATATTGGGAGAGCCAAACCACAATACCACAATGCAATCCCTCCTTAAATACCACTATCCCTCTGGTTTGAGGCTTTGGGACTTACGGAGTTATGAGATGGTGATTCCAAGCTTAAGCAGTGCAGATATTATGATGTCTCTCTTAGAGGCTACAGTGGGAAAGATGCCACACACACACACACACACACACACACACACACACACACACACACACACACACACACACACACGCACAAACTGACCTGATGATGTACAGTGGTGGTATTCTGCAGATTTTTTTTACTTCACTAGAATTACTTTACAGCTATAGATACAAGTTAATATGCAGAATAAAACTGTACATAAAAAGCTGATATATATAATATTATGACCTATAATAACATAACACTGACATCGGCCGTTCTACTGTATTATAGGTATGTTTACTTTTGATACTTAGTACGTTTTACTGAAAATATATCTTTGTACTTTTACTTAAATATCCCCTCCAGACATGTTTTAAGACATATAAAAATATTCTGCTTGGAATAATAATATGTGTCTGATATAGTTTTTCCACAAAAAGGTCCAATCACCTTATTAAACTCCTTAAAACTACATCTCCTTCTCCCTCACTGAAAAATCCACTGGAGGCTTCAAGTTTCCACATCGCACTTGTGTAAGTTGCATTCCAGACCACAATTAGTTTCCAAACTATTTGTGATGTCACAAATCATACTCCTAGGCGCACCCCTAAAAAACTCAGATTTCCCGATGAGCACAGAGAAACTTTCCTCCTTTAGCAGATGAATGTGAAAACAGCCTTCTGGTGTCAAACTCTGCACGTACATCATTCTGCACACTATTCACTGACACATTCAAGCAACGTCCAAAAGACACGAGGTGTAAATAAGTCATAATAAAGACTTTTGTTCAAGAGGTAAAAGTGAAACAATGACGTTGTCACAAAATCTGTTATGAAAAGTGACACCATGACGCGTCCCAACTGTTCTAGCCATATGTTGTGCAGAACAGAATTTCTCAGTCTTGCCACGTTTTGTTCCTAGCAGTGGGGTGCATGTATAAATATCCCCTGCCCACCTCACTTATGGGTTTTTTTGTTCTCTCGCACACACACACACGAAGCCACACACATATGTACATGCACAGGGGCTGTGGTGGTGTGGTGATCTCGTGGTCATTATGCTGCTGCTCTAGGGGGCTCTAAACATTGCTGGGATGCTGATGTGATGGCACATGGGCCGGGCTGAGGAGCCGGATCTTCAGAGGGGATCCGCTGCTTTATCACCCAGGCCGGCCGGCAGCTGAGTACACAGTTGTTGTCCAGGGGGGGCGGGCCTGTCTGCGGTGGCAATGGGCCGCGACGGGCCACACGCAAAACACTAAACAGGTGCATCAAAGGAGGCCGGATGAGGGGGAATAAAGGAGAAATGACAGGTAGAGGGGCGGAGGCGTAATTTTTTTGAGCCAACATAAACACCTTTCCCTATCTCTATCTTCCCCTCTCTTCTTCTTTTCAACGACATCATCACACTCCTTTCTGATTTGCTCCCCTGCGGCAGCGTGCCCAGAGTTTACGTCATGATTTTCTATTCAGCCCCCCCCCCACCCCTCCTCAACCTCACCTCCCTCCATTGTTTCACCAGCTTTTAATAAACTAAAGGGCAGATTCCTGACTGGAGAGAGGCGGGGGGAGTGTACAGACCCACAGACCTGTCCTCCAGCCACACACGCGCGCACACACACACAGTTTGGCATGCAGAGTGCCAAGCTCTTCGACTGTCCACTGACGCCAGCTCCCGAAACACACACACACAAATTTACTTTCTCTCCCTCTCTCTCTCTCTCTCTCTCTCACACACACACACACATACACACCCTCCCCACGCGCCAATCTCCTAAAAGCTAAGCTCCTCACTAAATATATCCCCCCCAGTAAAGATAAGACAAACAGTGTGGATTTGAGGGCAGTGTGCAGCCAGTGACTGGCAGCCATGTGAGCCAGAGCTAAGCTTGTGTTAGCTTTACAATTTGGGCTTCTCAGAAACAGTGGACAGAGACACACAGAGACAGAAAGGGTATGAATATTCTCAGATTTCTATTTCTTTCTGGCCACTGCTCAGTGTATCATAGCACAGGAGCCACTCAGAGTGTAGTGTTAACATTGCTTTGACAGAAACGGATCCTGTAATCTTGCAGGGTCAACACACATGCACCTCAAATCCTAAAACCACCTCCTCTGTTCTCTCCCTCTTCACCAGAGAGAAAGAAATCACTGAGAACATACTGAGCTGCAGGCTAACACCAGTGCAGTGAAACTAGATCGATCTTCCATTCAGCTCCGAGCGCGAGCCGCTCAAAAGAGCGGGCGAAGGAGTCGTAGGCGTGTTTGTTTTATCGCGTTGGACTGGGTTTCTTTGGGCAACAGAGATCTGTCACATGCTTGTCTGGCAGGACGGTGTTAAGGATCTTCTCGAAGGCCGGCGGTTCGTGCAGAGCATCCATTTGTCAGAAGCGCATTCCTGCGGCGGTGAGACATTGTGAACTGCCTATTGGAGCTTCGACACTGTCCAAATAAATACACTCACAGTAGGCCCCTGTGTGTGTGTGTGTGTGTGTGTGTGTATTTGCATGTGTGTGAATATGAAACATGAGAGCACAGACACCATGCACCGCTCTGTCAGAGCACTGCTGTCGATCTGCACCTGGCCGAATGTGTGATGTTTCAAACACGCCTCCTACTCCTCTTCCTCACCTTTTTTTCTTCTCCAAACAGTTCAGAGGTGATTTTTAGTTTTAGAGCACGGATGCTGACTTGATTTGTGCACAGACAAAAAAAAAAAAAAATTCTCACTGTACAAACTGTTTCTCATCTGGTGTCACTGGAAGTGCGGAGGGATGTCTGGAGGCATGTTTGCATCACACAGTCTCAATCTCTTTCTCACTCTCCTTTTCTTGTGTCAGGCTCACTGTCACTCTCACCTCCTCCAGCTCTGTCTTTCTCTCTCTCTACCTCTCACACATCTCAGTTTCATTCTGTTTCTCCTATTTATTGTGTCCCTCTTTGGCACTGCCTGTCCTCCGACGGGTTCACTGTTCCTGTCTCTTTCTCAGCTGTTTTTATTCCCACTTTTCCCCTCCCACTACCCCCTATTTTTTGTAGTCACTTCATTTTTCATTTAAACACCTTTTCCCTCTCTCTTTTTCTCACACGCACACGCCTCTCCTTCTCAGTTAGATTGGAAGTGGTAGCTTGTCTCCTCCTCCTTCTACCTACCACAGAGTCTATTATATCTGTCATCATCTCCTTCTGCCATAAGCCAGCAGCCTCGGGGTCCAACAGAAGAGGCCAAGTCAATCAAACACTCACAGACATAAACGCACGCACCTGTAAAACACATATCCATACACATCTAGGGTAATTCACACCACTATTAACCTCGCACTCCCGCACACGCACACTCCCTGCAAGCTCCGCGAGTTCCACTATCCTTCCAGCCTTGCTGTCAGTGCCTGATTAGTGAATCCACCAGAGCCAACACAAACATGTTTCCTCCTATTACACATCATGTCACACAGCGTCCTAATCACAACCACTTGCCGTTTCTGGACACGCGCGGAGCAGAAAATACCTGCAGTAAAAGAGGAATGAGCACCTGAGCTTAGGGATGTGCAACTGAGCGAATGTGAGGAGAATTTGGAACCCAGACTCCTCGTGAGTGCGGCCATATAGCACGCATGTACAGCTATGTCAAAATGCACAAATGTAAAACAAACATACAGTACCGGTCAAAAGTTTGGACACACTTTCTCATTCAAGTGAATGGGAAGGTGTGTCTAAACTTTTGACTGGTACTGTATATCACAGCACATCATCTATGGCCTGTTAGAAAGTAACTACAGGTTTTTGAAAGAATATATCTTCAGCCTATTAAAAAAAAAAGGAATAAGCCAGCATTCAAATCCTGGAGGATTCTCGTGAAGCTGCAGGTGTGCTGACACTAAGGTGTGTGTCTTACCTTCAGCGCCCGGCAGCAGAGAGACAGCAGAAGTATCCAGAGACGCAGAGATTCTGCACACAACACTGGATTTGTTGTTCAACTATTGTTTCCCAGCCAGCTCCTCTCTCCTCCTGTTTCTACCTCTCTCACACACACTGATTGTCTGAACGCTATTCTCTCCTCCCTCTATCTCACTGTCTCTCTCACCTCCTCTCTCTCTCTCTCTCTCTCTCTCTCTTCTGCCCCACAGTCACACTCGCTCACTTTTTCTTTTACAGGGATATCACCAGAAAGAGGGAGCAGCCTGGACGCTCTGCCTGTGAGGACGCTCGTCACATGTGGATCGTGACACAGCAATCGTATATCATACGCCCTTTCTCTCTCTCTCTCTTTCTCTCTCTCTCTCTCTCTCTCTCACACACACACACACACCAGCTGACGCACCGACACGCTCCACAGCGGCAAATGGGAATTCCAGCCCTGGATGGCTCTGCTCGCCCCATCAGGAGAGAGCTGACCAAAAGCTTGCAGCCAGTTTTACGAGGTCAGGGTTATAAAACTGTTAGCAGATTTAGTTTATTTAAAAACAACTGGCCCCTGTGGCCTTCCTCTTCACACGCTTTCTCCTGCCATGACATGAGGAGTGGGGGTGCGCAGGTGGGGCGGGTGAGGGGGAGGAAAAGAAGAGAAGTTAAGTGGAAGGTTACATACCTCAGCAGTCTTGTCTTGATGGGAACCTCTGTGTTGTAACTACAGTTCGTGCAGTTCGGATTGTGATGCTGAGATATTGTCCACCTGCAGGCAAAATAATATAATATGTCATCATAAGAAAAACAATACATGGCACAAAGAATGTTCTACTTCACTCGTCATGAAAGTTCAGCAAATTATACTCATCACAAGACTTCATTTCTCAAACAGTATATATGAGCTGTAGTGCATTCATCACTCAGTTTTAAAAAATATACAGGACCCAGTGGGTCAATTGTCAGTGTGAGTTGGTGGATTTTTCATTTTGGGATTATTTGTCTTCATCTGTAAACAATTATATGACGGTGCTGTGCCTGTATGTTTGGAAATGATGAAAACAACAGCAACAGAGCCCAGCACAGAGTAGATCCAAACTGTAACGACCTCATCCGTCATTCTCACCTGGCTCGATATGAAGACAGACACCCTGAAGATATAAAACGGACAAACTGTGATGAATGGAAAGCTAATAGTGAGGGAGGCATCGCTGTTACCCTGAGAGCGGTCGTATCTTCTCCGAGGCTTTGCGCACAAACGCTGCCAAATGATTGCGATACATTACATCAGTGGCTTCTTCTCTCTGCATTTCTGTGCGGTGTTGGTGGTTTATTGAACAGTTTAAGTTACCAAAATCACAAGTGCGATAACAAAATATGACACTGCTGCTGAAGGCACAATCCGCTAATTGAGGCGTGGAAGGAATCCAGAGGAAGAGAAGAACACACAGCCAGATAAATAACTCAATCATCGAGAGCCTACGTACTGAAGATGCATTCTTGCATTCTTTCAACATGTTTCACGCAGACAGAAAGGGAGAGAAGGAGGTTTGGGTAATGTACTTTTCATAGCCTGATTACTTATGAAAAGGGCTGTCAAATAGTCTATTAACAATGAGTACGATGCAGAAAAGGTGAAAAAGACTAACATGAGATGTGTGAGGCTCACAGCACACGTATGTTCAGATACTCATTGTACCACACACACACACACACACAAACACACACACACAGGTCCTGGAATGCAGAGTATAAACTCTCGGGGGAAATAAGGGGAGCAGGCTGCACCACACTAAGTAGGGCTTAGTGGGTCAAAAGTTTAAGAAGCACAATTACCTGAAAGACCTCGGCTGACCCCCAAATTTCTCACCTTCTGTTCCCTCACACATGCACACACACACACACACACACACCTTTGACAGAGGCGATTTACAGCCGGCAGCAGGAGTGGGTGAAAACCACCAACAGGCTCCTCGAGAGAAAGAGAGACAGACCCACATAAGCACAGTTTGTATTTTGACTACACTTTCAGGAATTGTAAATGATCACCGCTGCGAACAGTGTCAAATTAAATGGTCATAACTCACCTGGACAGAATCTGACCGCTTCTCTTTGTCTTGCTTGGCTTGTGTCCATGTGAGAGGTGGTGACAGCGAGTAAATGGCTTCAGATAATGTATCATAATATCACATTAAGAGAATGTTCAGCAAAGCCAAATGTGAATCCCATATGCGGAGGGAAGAGGGGTGGGGTGAGAAGCAGGGAGCGCCGGAAAAAGCCAGAAGACAGAAGATAGACTGAGTAAAAGGAGGAGATACACTGAGATGACACACCACCTTAAAAGCAGCTTTCTGACAACTTGTAAAGAAATGCGCTCACTTTCTGTAGTGAAATCTTAAAATCTAAGTAACATTGTCCCTATGTGATAGCTATTGATAAGTAACTTGCTTTTTAAGATCATGACAAAGCCTCTTCATGGCCTGGAAATCTTTACTCCATATATACATACATCAAAGTATTTCAACCTGAATAAAAGCCCATCTTAGTGATGTGTCACTGCCCAGTTGGCATTTTTGACCGTACCCTGTGGCTGTTGAGGTCAGGTTGCACGCTTGTTACATCAGCATATAAGCCAATGACTATTATGAGTGTGATGTGGTAGTTGTCTCTGTCTTGATCGAGTCCCACCTTTGCTGGAGGCAACCCGACACGCTGTCCCCATGAGCGCCGGGAACGCTGATGTGACTGGGCCTGACGTGACATGAGCCATCTCCTCATCAGAACGGGATTAGCCGGGCAGGGTCACGTCACAGCTCAATCACACCCTCACCGGCCTGTGGGCATGGCCAACCGCGTTTATCTTTTTGTTCCATTGTAGAAGTATTTGGGCTGATATAATAGAATAAAAATCCTGGATTTTCACACAATTCTGGTCCCCTACCTTAAGAGTTAAATATCTCCCTCTGTCAGTTTTCAGCTAAAGCTCCCTGGTCTTTCCCTTAGTGCAGGAAAGCTTATTTCAAGCCGGTTTGTATTATCTTTGAGAAGCAAAAAGCTGTGGACTGACTGATGGAGCACAGGCATATTCAGTCTTCATTTGGAAGATTGATTTCCAGCCTTATTTTAAGCTACATGAAAAAAATGTAAGTGCGCTATAATTTTGGGAGATTTATGTGGACCGGTGTGCAACAGAAAAACAGGCATGTTTGCCTCAAAAATGGCCTCCACTGGGAGCCAAAAGTCTAACAAAATAGTCCCATAGTTGTAATTTAGAGCTGGTGTAGAATAACTTTCTCTTTTTTTGACCAGGTAAAGTAATGTGACAGCAGCTGCCAAAGACAACCAATGTTTGATGAGTGTACCAGGTCCGGTTTTTGAGTGCACAGTACAAGCGTTCAGAATAAGAGGGATAATGTCTGGTACAGGAATAAAACACCGGTACCAAAGAGAAGCTGCACTCCTCAGACGGCGATGAGGATGCGGTGGGTGCAGACCACAGTGTAGCTGATGATCTTAACACTCATCTACACACGCACATACGCAAATGCAGTGTGGAGCATGATATTGCACGTGGAACGACAACAGCAGCCCTGGGTGGGGGGATTCGCCGAGAAAGAAAGTGAGAGGGATGAAAGAGAGAAAGTGAAAAATTCTGAGACAGATAGAGGGACATATGGAACAATGAGAGAGCGGCTAAGTGTTTCCCCATGTGCACCTGGGGCAGTGGCTGACCCTGTAAAGCAAGGTCTAAGACTCAGCCCTCTCCCCCTCCACCCCCTTTTTCTGTGCCAATGCCCATAGGCACTGAGGAATCACTGGAATGAAGGAGAGTGGCCAAAAAACAGTCTGCTTATAACTCTCTTCATCTCTATAGAAGTGCCGTTACAGACGGCCTCCAGTCTGGCCCAGACAGCAAACACTTAGCAGACTGTTCCAACTTTTTATACAGCCCTCCTGGGACAGTGACGGGCTCCAGCACTACACTAACTGACTTCTTAATAAGGAGCCAATAGGTAGGTAGACACTCTCTTTTGCCAAGAGAGTGTGCTAAAATTTGTGTCTACACAAACTGCATTATTTAAAAGTTTATTTTTTCATTGATATATGTTTTTTTTCATGGTAAAGGAAAAATCTGTAACTCAAATGTCATTCAATGGGCAAACACTAAACAACTAAATCTAAGTTTAGAGTGTTTTCTGATGCTTAGATGTTGTCAAAGATTTCTAAAGACAGGCCAACATTTTTATTTGTGATCAATTAGGAAACAAACTGTGTTGATTTCTAAATTTTAAATGTAGAAATATGTCAAATTTACTTGCTCAAAAAAATCCAGAATTCGATTTTTTAAATTTCGTAACAATCAATTGGAGCGACCAAGTTAAAATGAGACTCACGACATGATATCAATTAGCCTACTAGAAGCTTATTCAGAGTGAAGTGTAGGGCCAACACTGCTGCTCTGGGGGAACAGTTCTGAGAAAAACCTCTGAACGCAGGTGCTCTGTGATGTGTTTGTTTGTGTCTGTGCACTTCCAGGTTTAGGATTTGTTGTCATGAGAAAAGAGGGGCATGCAGCCAGTAAACAGAAACTTTTCCCCTCTTGTTCTCAGATATCTGTTTAGACTTCATAGATTAGCCATGACTCCATCAGACTTGCATTAAGCCCATCACGCACATCCGCATGCGTGCGCACACACACATGCTTGCAAGAGCACAAACACACACGGATCCTCCTAACCCCAGAGACATTTATGACCTTCCTGTATATCAGTTTTTACAGTGCAGTGGTCCTGAGCAGAACAGCAGTAAAGTGGAATGGGAACAAAACAAGAGAACCAGACTCTTTACAACAAGCCTCCATGTTCTCTTTCTGCTGAACAGAGACAGAAACAACAGAATGTAGTCACTCACTCTGCATCAACAAAACACGGCGTGCTGAGAGGAGACACCGTCAGGGAGTGTGATTCATGCTAGTTTTATTCCCGTTTAAAGTTTCGATTCCCATGTTAGTCAACGTGGTGGAAAACATGATTTCTTAAAGGCTGATACTAGTACAAACACAAACGTGACATTACTCTCCGTTAAAAAGTTAACAGCACTGAAACAATCGCTTATGTGAAACCAGATCAAAATGTTCATGTAGTTTAATGCCTGTATTTCTTTGTTTAGACTATGTTTATGGTATTTTTGCATTTATTTGAAAGAATGCTCATGTGAAGACACAGATTGAAACCCAGGAATGTCACGGTTACATGGTATGAGCTACTCAACCACCAGGACGCCCTGTATTAACAAAGAAATATGTATTAAAGGATAAAGTTGGTGATATTCTACATTTGCCTTATTGTCAACAAATCCCATGAAAAGACCAAACCAACAATGATCCTACTAGCAAGTGTTTATCCAAGCCTGATATAGCTTATTCCTGTGTGTGATAGATCCTATTGCTTTAAAAACTTAAAAACAATAGATTTGTGATCTGTTTTTAAAGATACTGCTTGGTGTTGAGAGACAGGATCGGATATTTAGAAAGTATTGAGAGACGGACTAACATGTTGTTGGCTTTGGTCTTTTCATGGGATTTGTTTAGAGCGACAAATAAATAATATCAATCTTATCCTATAATTAACAGTATATATGAAAAACAACATATTGGTCTAATCCTAAAGGATATTCTGTACATTATATATTGCAACCAGACTACAAAGACCAACGATGAAGATGCAATTCGCACAATTTTCTGTTGCTGTGCCACAGAGCATGACAGGGCAGAAAATGGGATGTGTGGGTGCGTGAGGCAAAGAGACAGAGACTGACAGGAAGAGGAGGAGGGTCGGACGAGGGGTGTGTGGAAGTCCCTCCCTCACTGTCCTCTCTCTCTCTCTCTCACGCCGTGTTTCACATGGCAAAAAAAGGCCAAGCACGCACCGAGGAAGCTCCCTGCCACCACCGACCGCATCGGCATCACCCTTTGTGTTTTGGTAGTGGGTGACTGGGGAAGCTAATATTTTAGTATGTGTGAAAGCAGACGCTGAGGACCTGATAATGCCCTGGGTGATGTAATGCACTGTTTCTGTGCTAAGTGTGAAGGGGGTGAGTCAGGAGGGGTGTGTGTTTGATGTGAGTGTGTGTGTGTGTGTCTGTGCCGGGTATATGGAGGGGTTTGGGTGGTTGATTACCTAATGTTTGACTTATCCCCTTACTAGAATTTGCAATGCAGGCTCTGATTACAGTGGTGCCTCAACCTGATCATCCTGTGTTTTTTTATAGTCTAACAGTGAGCGCCACACACAGATAGCCAAACACATAATGAGGGTGTAGCTCCTTGGGACTCCTTTAACCTTTAACAATATTCTCCCTTATATTTTATCTCTGTCTAATATAACTGAACACCATCGACAATAAGCCCATAATACAGAAAAAAGACTCAGAGAATCTCAATCAGGTGTGGAGCAGCGATAAAATCAAACAGAAAAAAGGAAGGAAATAAAATAAGTATTCTACTTTGTCCACTTTTACTTTTCCAGCTCAACACAGGAGATTTAGCTCTGATGATAAAGATATGTGGTCTCTGTGGCCTGGATACAAATTCTGGCTTTTGGACTCTCTAGAGCTTATCTACAGTATGTCTGGTTTCCACAGCTGTGGGCTGACAGTATGGATGGCTTCTGTCTTGCTGGAGGTTTTAGCCAGCATACCGTCAGCATATAGCACACATCATTCATTCAAAGGGCAATTTTCTCCCTTATCAACTTAGCACAGTGCTGGAGGATATAGCGTAATACCCTGAAATCGTAATGTGTGTGAGCGCGCGCTGCCCAGAGCTGAAATATGGTTCTGCTTTAACGCCTTGTGTCTTTTACTACGTCTTGAAGGGATTCACACCAACTCCTGTAAACACACAAGCACATCAAAAAGCATCTGTGTTCCCAAAACTTTCCACCCCTAAAGCGTCGATTTTCCTTTTAACTGGATCATGTTAGCTTGCGCTTAAAAAAGACCATTACTGCTAAATTATCATATACGAGAAAACAAACTTCCAAATTACGCACACACTTTGCACCCCCTGTAGTTTTACACACCTCCATTATAAAACACAATGAAAACACAGATGTTGGTTCGCTAAGGTGCCATGTTCTTTAATTAAAGGATCGAGCAGTACGTGCAGCAGAATCGTTTCACCTCCTTGTGTGTGTCTATGCTGAGGTAGCAGCTGTTGGGTCACTGTCGTTGGAGACTCTGATGAATACGTCATGCAGCAGGGCGGAGTAGTTGACGTTTTTCACTGCGGGCCCGCTGTCCTCAAACCTCGAGTTCAGATCAAACTGGAGACGACAGGAACACACAGCTCTCTAAACAACATTAAAATGCTTGTTGCCAATAATTTATCTTTAATTCTCTACTTTGGTTTGACTATTTATGACATTTCTCTGTGATAGATCTCTCTATCACATCTTATCTTATTATTTGTTTCATGTACTTTATACAACTTGAAAAGACATTAAATTGTCAGTGTTTATCTAATGTGCTGTGTGAACACTGACTTGTTTAAAAAGTTTTTAAAAATAGTGTTGTCCTTAACTTCCATTACAGCGATTAAACCTCTTACCCAGAAAACAGAGCTTCTTATTAAGACTAGTGCACAAGAGGCAATAGAAAATAATAGAGATAACATGAAAATTAGCAATACTAAAGAGCGTATGGATTGCAGGAAAGACCAAAAAGGTAGCCAGGAACCAGTTAGTCAATCTGGGGCAATCAACATGACATTCCTGTCAAGTGTTCACTATGACACTTCTTGGGGGGTTTATCTTGGAGGTTTTTGAGGAAGGCAGAGTAGCTGAGCAGAGACTGAGCGACTAGCTTGGACTCAGAACCCGGCGAGGCAAAGAGCAGCTGGAAACCAGTGACAGAGGAAAATTTAGAAATAGTAAACGCTGGGTTGGCACACACACTCTCATTCTGTCATTTTCCATGCTCAATAAATTGATCAATTAACTTTTTAGTTGTTTTGGTCTGCATTAGTCTCTAAATCCATTTTTAACATCGTACGTTTTGTGAATTGCTTGTAAAGCACTTGGAATTGCATTTGATTTGTTTGAAAGGTGCTATATAAATAAAGTATGATTGATTGATTGATTGATTTATTGATTCTCTCCGTGCTGGCCTCCCTTTTTTGTCATGTCATGGTGTGTATCTCTCCTGCTCATCTGTTTCAGGTTAGATTTGGCTGTTGCATAGCATGCAAAATCAGCATTACATAGGGAAGATACAAATGCAAGAAAGAAGAACAAAGTAGCTACTTCCTTCCTTTCCGACCACTTCTGTGTGTGTGTGTGGGCGTGTGTGTCTGTCTCCCTCTCAAGTCATTTTCCATGCACAATAAATTGTTCTCTTGTCCTTTTTTACCATTTCTTTCCACTCACTTGATTCTGCTTTTGGCTCACTTACCTACTGAGTCATCAGAGATAAGATGTAAGATGTAGATTGATTTTCAATTACAACAATTTAAAAATCTCTGCACACACTGTGAAATCACTTACTGTGTTTTTCCTGATTCATTCTCATCTAAAACTCTCTTTTTCTCTGCCCACTTTTCCGCTACATTTATCTCCTCTGTCTTACCTTTAAGATGTCTTCAGGCATTACTGGGGGAGCAGGGTGCTCTACCCAGTTAATGCCAGCCAGGAAGGCATGGTAGTCAACCTCGTCTCCATCTGCAAACCTACAGCGGATATGCATCCACATTAAAACTGGATGTATATACTACGTAGAAACCTCTAGATAACAAAGATGCAGTAGTTCCAGTGGTTAGTTTTTCAGTGGTATTCATCTTAAATAGTGGTTCAAAGATTTTTCACGTATGCCAAAAAAAACTGGGCAAAGAACTGGTCTATATTTTATAATCAGTGGAAATGAATAATTCAAAGTCATTCTAAAAATGCTGTGGGACCTTGAACTGTTGAAACCCGAACTGGGCTGTGATTAGTGGGCTCTTACTTCCTAAGCAGACTTCCGAGCAGGTTCTCAGGCAGGGGAAGCTGGAAGGCCTTACAGATGGTCCTTGTCTCCTTGGTGGAGAGACGGCCGGTTCTGGAGACACAGGTATCCAACATAAGAAAAAAGCTAAGAGGCTTCAGTTGTCAAACTGCTGTAGGGATTTGGAGCCACATCAAGCTTCTTGTCTGTTTGTAGTGGGATATTTAAATGATGCTCAAAGAATATATGTAAACTCCTTAGAGGCTAGAATCTACTCTAAACTGAAACTAATCCACACTTCCACACTCTGGATATTTTGATAAATTCATGCAAACTTCATTTTGACAACTGCTGAGCAGGATGTCATCATTAGTCAGTGCTATCAGGGGTCGAGAAATACGCCATCTGCAGCAACATGAGCTGGCCTTTGTTGAAATTTTAAAACTACCACTCTTATATGGCATCAATATATTATTTATAGAAAATGTCTAAAACTGAATTTGTACGGACGATGAGTGTGTGAAGCAGAGGATGCTTGTCCTCTATGACCACAGTTGTTTTCCACAGTGATGCCAGACATTCTTGTCATGCCATCTTCATTACAGGGATGATGATGAACAATCTGACACTAACTGAGTGTGTCAACGCGGCCACATAAACAGACAAGACAGCTTGACCTTGTGGCACTGTTGACCATTCATTTGCTTCAGATAACCCAACTCACGTTACAGGGCTCCTGCATATGGATGGGAGGATTGTATATAGTGTACACGAATTACAGTTTTGGAAGGGAGAGAGAGAGGAGTTTTGAAAAAGTGAACTCAGTACTGAGAAATGTGTGTAACAAATTGTAAAAAACTGTAAACATGTGATTTTATGCATAAAAAGGAAGCAAAGAAGGAAGGCGACAGATGGGAAGAAAGAGCAAAAACAAGTGTGTGTGTGTCCTTTCTGGCCTGCAAAGCTACATGCCATACAGGTCTTTAGGGTCCATCTGGTTCCAATGCTCCACTCTTGCACTGCTGGAACTAATCGTTGCTCTGAGATATGGGGCCACTGGCTGCACGATTGATGTCTTGTTGTGGCGCTATCTGCCTGTGTGTGTTCGCGTGTGTGTTCCTGTTGCGACAGTATTTTTGTCTTAAGCAAACATCTGTGTGTTTTCCTGTGTGCGTGTTGTGCGCGTGCGCTCGCCTACTTGTGTCGGTCGTGGTGTGTGAAGGCTCTGGCCATGTCGGGCAGCTCTTCAAAGTGCTTCTTCTTGAGGAAGTCCTGAGCCACAGCCAGCATCAGCCCCACGTCCACCTCAGGCCGCTTGCGCTCTGAGAAACATCGGCCCAGCACCAGCACCTCATGCTCCGACAGCCCGTGCTCCAGACCCATCAGCAGGCCCCTGTGGTGCAAAATAACACACACAAACTGATAGGACATAAGATAGCCACATCTCACACTCCCGACTGTAACTCCAATAAGAATTTTCATTTACTTCATTTGCAAAGACTAGATTACCAAGCAAGTCACCTACTAATATTTGCAGTCTTTGAATTACCTGATATCATTTGTATCTCTATGTCACTATCCAAGCTTCCTGTGATACTGTTATTCCTGGTTGTAATGTATAATTGTTATTAGCATTATATTGTTAATTGGAATTACACTTTATCATCACCATCTGAGTACCTGTGAAAGAGGTTTTGGGTCATCAGATGTTAGATGTTAGATCTTATATACATATTGAGTTATTGAACTATCCTTTTTTGTTTAGTTGTTTGCTGTGCTAATGTACCTGAATGACTCATAGGAGATGAAGCCAGTGTTGCTGGGGTCACTGAGAGCCAGAAACTTCCTGATCTCACTCTGTTTCTCCTCCGGAACCGAACGTAGTTTACTCAGGATGTTGCCTACGTTGGCTTTCGGGAACTTTAGACAATTACACACAAACATGCAATCTTTAAACACATAGAATTAAGTAACCCTAAAGGAAAAGTTAACTGTTTGATAGCAATACACAGCTAATGGCAGTTCCCTCCCCACCTCCTCAGCATGTTTCTCCATGTAGTTGAAGGTATATTCATCTGCATCCAGAAGTTGGAAGTGCTTATTGTTGAGGCAAAGGGTAGCTCCGACGTACAGATCCTGAGCTGTAAAGCACTCAGACAGCTGGCTCTTAAACAACTCCTGGCCTGGCTTCTTTACACGACGGCGCTCCAGAAACTTACCCCCGAGCACACCTGGTACACAATGTGTGAGAGAGGGAAGGACGAAAGAAGGAAGTGTGAGCAAATCTTCATTTTATTGATTCTGTCAAACATTATTTGCTCTTTTAGATTGATTGAAATGAATATAAATAACCTTTTAAATATGTTCTAACTTACAAAATTCAGTTCAAATCTAAATTGAATTTAAAAGTCTACTCATATTGTTTTATTTTACATCATTGGTTGGATATCTCATTTTGGAGCTATACTGAAAAGTCCCTGAAGCCATGACATACTATTCATCTTGCACTGTAATAAATACTGTCAAATGCAGATTTACATTGATAGGAATATTTCCATCCCTGAAAAAGTAGGTCTGTGAGCTAAATGTCATCTGTTTTGAAAAGATTCTGGAAATGGAAACTGAATCTGACAAATAAAATGCTTGCCACGAGAGTCATAGATTAGTATCTAAAGTCCTGGGAGCAGTTCTGCTTATAGTCCAAACATTTCTACCTGAGTTCCTCTGTGAGCGTTCAAACACACTGATGGAGTCATCACAGAGGTAGAAGGAGATGATGAACACCCTGTCTCTGTCAACTTCATCGGTGGTCACCATCTTGGCGCGGAAATTCAGCACATTACCATCTAGGCCACATCTAGAGGGGCATATACACACTAGAGATGGGGGCCACTGCTGACACACACACACACATACGCACTCACACACAGACACAAATATTTCAGTGTATAATTTGATTGTGACTGTGACTACAAGTCACCCAACCTGTCTTTCTCCATAAATTTGTGGAAATCTTTCTGTGGGGGCTTGGGCAGCAGGCCCTGGCAGGAGCTTAGTGAGTCCTCCTCTGAGCCAAAGCCGTTGTAGGGGGGCATAGGCCTTGGGGGTTTTGGGACTGGGGGAGCTTTATACTGCACTGGGGTAAAGTCCTCTGAGAGAAAGAAGGAAAAAGAAAAGACAAAACACTTAAAAGAAGAAAGAAATCCAGGGGGAGAGCTGAAATGATCAGAGGGCGGCAGGTAATCCATCCTTGCAGGAGCACAGCAACCAGGGCTGACGGTGACCCTGGGCTGACCTCTGACTGCTGAGAGTCAGACAGGACCTTCCATCACTGTGGCCTGTCACTGGGGGCTCCGCCTGGGTTACTACTGTGACTAATGCAGCGAGCCCCAAAACTTGCCCAGGGTGGCAGACACATCCCGGCCCAGCTTGGGTTACTCCTGCTGGGGAGCAGTGTGCCTCTTGTGGTCCCCAATGCCTTCAACTGTGTAGGCAGGAAGAAATACCAGCACTGGAGGGCCCTAGTATCTTATGTCAGCCAGACAGTGGTGCTGAACTCTGTTATTGTTTCTATGTAGAATATAAATCAATCAAGGACTGACCGAGGGGACTAGAACATTACGTACGAGCCGCTAAGTGGCACAAAACATAAATTCTGTTACAGGGGTATCTTCACTTCTTGTCATATTACTTACTTTCAAAACTACATTATAAACAAATACTTAATGACTGAAAATTTGCTTTGTTGTAAGTCTCAGGATTCAGTTATTCAGGAGGGTACTAGCCCTTGATGATCCTTGCTCTTACTGCCCCCAAGTGGTCAAATAGATGTAATGCAGGCATGACCAACAGAAAACCAAAGACTCAAATCTCAAACTGCCATAGGATGAGGAAAAGACTATGTAAATTATTAAACTGCATTTGTTATATCACATCAGGTTTATGTTTTTGTACAGATGCAAACACCTCTTGAAATTAAAAAAAAAAAATCACATGACAGTACTGATTACCTATGCCATATTTGGAACGGTAGTAGTCTTTGGTGAAGTCATCACAGTCAGAGATAATCACTCTCCTGCCCCACACGTTCACCTCCCCACCAAGCATCAGATCACAGTCCTTATAAAACTCGTCATGGACAGCTCCTGTCTGCAGGACAGAAAAAAGAGAGGGGGGACACTACATAAGAGAAAAAACTTGTTGAAGATATCAAATTTAGCTAAACTAACACTTATTTGAGAAGTTGCATGGCTGTTAAAAATCACTGTGTTCAAACCTGTGAACGTTGAGTTTTACACTGTGTGGCCAAAAGTATATGGACACCTGAACATTATACCCATATCTGAGTGTTGAATATCTTATTCATTAAACAAATGCTGCTATAACAGCCTCCACTCATCTGGGAAGGATTTCAACAAAACTTTGGAACCTGGCTGCAATGATTTGCTCCCGTCCAGCCGGAAGAACATTAGCGAGATTGGGCACTGATGTTGGGTGATAAGGCCTGGCTCACAGACAACACTCTAATTCATCCCAAAGGTGTGTGATGGGGGTTGAGGTCAGTGAAGTTCTTAATCACCAGAGTCAGAAAACAATTTCTTTATGGATCTCACTTTGTGCTTGTGGGCATTGTCATGGTGAAAGAGGAAAGGAAGCCACAAACTTAGAAGCACACTAAGTTATCAGTGTATGCTGTAGTCCTAAATTGGGGTGTCTAACTGGGGTGTCTACATACTTTTGGTCATGAAGTGTAGCTTGTTTAATCCTTACTGTCAGTGCTGCAACCTCTGGGTTACAGGACCGTCTCCCAAATATCATTTCATTTTTAATTTATAATTTCTTTTACTTGTTTTCATGTCAGCATGATATTCAGTGTGAGCGTGGTTTAGACAGGACATACTTTGAGGCTGTCCAGTATGTAGCGTTTTCCCTGACTCGTGGAGGCAAACACATTGAGCACTGTGCGGTCTGTGAGCGCTCCAGGCTGCTTAATTTGGGCTGGAGCATGCTGTAAAAAGAAATAACAACCAATGGCAGAAAAGGGCAGAAACCATTATACAAAACACATTTTACAACATCTTCACAAAACTGACCATTCTGCATGCAAACACAGATGCACACACCTTAAATTTACTGGAAGAAAAGAGAAATGTGAGGGTGGGGTGGGGATTGAAAAAAAATAAAAGAACGAGAGTGTGAAGTGAGGCAGACTGACAGAATAAAGAAGTGGTCTGTCATTAAGGGGGTGATGATTTCCCATTGGATGGTGGATTCTGGCCAACCTTTAGGGCTGACATTTAATCAAAGGCATCAGAATAAACAAATTTACTGGACTGAAAACACACACACACACACAGACACACACATGATTGAGGCCTGGCTGTCTTTCAAGATGAATTAGACTTCAGTCAGTAACTGGAGGAGAAAGCCAAAATGCTTGAGGGGGACTGGATGCTACAGCGGTCCTGTCAGAGTGAATGAGGTCTCTGAAGGGAGGGATGGTGGGAGAGAGAGGAAAAGAAGTCGTCCAACCAGAAAGAGAGGCACTGCAAGCCTCTAGGTTTGGAATAACCACTGATAAATGCAAAAATATGCTCATGGCAAAAACTGAATGCGCTAAAATTTATGGAACAAACTGTGAAATACATTCTGCAACATTCATGTACTAACTACATTTTCCTTACATTCTTTGTGAATTTATCAAATTTTCAGACTTTTCCTGTCTGGGATTTTATGAACTATTCATGAATTTCCGTGACCAGTATGATCTCAAGTTTTTCTAATATAAATTACCCCTCCTCTCCCCACTCCCAGGGGGACTCTCTTTGAACAGCTCCTTTTTGTGATGCCTCACCTTAGGCAGTTTGCTGCGGCGGAGGAATTTGGGCACAGTATCTCTCCCAGAGTTTGGGCAGATGACCTCATGGATCTCTATGGTGTCATCAGCCAGGAAGTAGTGCAGTATGAGCTCCCGCAGGTCCCCGAACACAGTCTCTGTGTCATCCCAGAAGCAGAAGAAGCGCAGGACTTTGCGGTCATGGTCCAAGAACTGCTTCAGAGTGTCATGTCTCTCATAAGGCCGAAGTGGCTTCATACTTTTCTCAATCTAGACGAGGGAACATGTGAAATTAGAGAAACTGATACCATCAAACATGCATACGAGACCTAGAATATTTAAAAACCATTTATTTTTACTCTACTTCTGTCTGTCATTATGTACTGTCACTCCACACCAATAAAACAAACTTGTTTTTTGGTTTTGGCGATCATTTTCTTCAAGGTTAGGTATTAGTGTTTTTTAATTGGGCATCACCATCAGCAGGGCAGCAGTGTTGAAATCATAGTTTGATTACATGATTACTAAATTATTAAATTATTAAAACACAAAAACAAACAAAACCCTATTTAATTAATGATTAAAGTGAACAAATGCCCCCAAATATCAATCCCAAATATTTGCTGGTTCCAGCATCTCCAATGTGATGATCTACAGTTCTGTTTCAGTAAATCTTTGGTTTTTGTATGACAAAATAGGCAGCTTTAAAACATCAGTTTGAAGGTCATATTTCACTATTAGATGTTTTATAAAGTAAATTATTAATCAAGTATTTACAATTTTTTTATTTGTAGTTGTGTCCCTGATCTGAAAAAGTTAAACTCTAATTCCACATATCTGATTGTCATTATTTGGAGCGGCATAACATTTTTCTTGTTTTTGGTGATATTTTTTTTATTTTGGTTTTAATGCATGTTATATGTAATACTTGATTCTGTTATTGTTATTTTCATGAGAATGCCTAAAGGGAAAAAAGGATCTAACTCTGAAGCCTACCTGTTCCCGGAGGTTGCTGTAGGGATCATCAGGTACAGTGGCAGGGTCATTTAAGCGCACCCCAAGTTTTGTGAGAAAGTTCCTTGTAAAGGTGTCACAGTTGGTCACAGTGAATGTGTGAGAGTACAGCACCATCTGTTGGTTAATGTTGAAATGGAAAATGCTGTAGAAATGGTCATCGTTTGGGGGAGGCAGTGGGATACGTTGACGATGCATAAGTGTTCCTGTCACAGAGAACAACATCACAGCATTGGTAAAAAAAAAAAAAAAAAAGGTATTAAACTGCTTGTCACATCTCAGTGGAGCATAATGATTGTTTACTTTGGCAAATTTATAATTGAGTCGGTTGTAACATTGAATGCAGAAAAGTGATTTTCATGGCCAAGCTACGATTTCAAAACATACACGAATGAAAAAAAAAAAAAATTCACTTGAGCTACGGTCACGATTTTTCCAGTGACATCACAGTAAGACAGGTAACCATCCTTTTTCACCTTGAGGGATGCCACTGTTCTTGTACTCTGGCTCCACCACCTGTATGGTATCATCTTCCAGGTAGAAGTAGATCTTACACTTCCTGATTCTGTATGTCTCATTCTGAGCCTCAGGCACAACCTCCTGAAAATATGCTTCAAAACACAGAGTCTGGAGGAACAAAGCGGATTTTTGTGAATGAGATTGATGAAATTACGGCTGGAATACATGATGTAAACACCGAAATTTAACTGATTATTGGCTTTTCCAAATTTCTTTGATGACTTAACAGCACAAATGTTAGTGCTAATGCAAGGTTGGTAAAAACACTAAAAATAAACTGATCAGGAACATAATCCATTGGAAGTGTAAACTAAATAAACTATACTTTATATTAGCTGAATGAAACAAAACTTATATTAACTGCTAAATATTATCTTGGTTTAAATTAGACACACTGTCAATACATCCAACCAGTGACGCTTCTTTTATCAGGGAGTGAAAAGACAGTTCACCTGTTTGTCAAAGGCCACCCATGATGGTAAATCACTGCCCTCTCCTTTGGGGTAGACAGAATACTTAGGTTTAATCTTCTGGCCGATTAACAGCTCTCCTCCAATGCCTGGCTTCTCAGACCCCACCAGCATAGGGACTCCATTGGAGTAGTCAAAATGTTGGGATTTGTGGAATCTCTCCTTCCCCAGCTGTAGCAAAGAAGGGAAACCACCTCTTCTCAACTGTCAACTTGATTGGAATTATCACGTTCTATGAAAATTTTACTTTTCAGTTATCTATGAAAGCTGTAATGGGCTCATAACAGAAAATAATAATATATTAATGATCATGAACATGATGCTACACATATCTCCTAGGTCAAAGAGCATACAAGGCAAACGGGACGTCACGTTAGCTTAGTGGTCATTTGAAATTGATAATGGCACAAATTTTTTTCTAAGTGTCTGTTTTGTCACTTCTGCTTACTTACTATTTACTCTATCAAAACACTTCTGCTATATCCATTGTCAACCCACGTAGCTACATTACGCCAGCCAGTTAAACTGCTAAATAAGGCTAAAGTTAGCAGTTACATAACGCTAGGTTTTATATTGCGCACTGCCCAATGACCTGCTGACCTAACTCAAAATAAATTTGTGTGAAATAAACCAAATGTAGCAAACTTACGTGTTTATTGGGAGAACTGCCAGGTAGAAATGGTAGAGCCATGGCGGTAATATTTAAAACAAGTTGATTATTTTGTCTTCCTTCAACTCAGCTGGCGTGAATTTTCAACGGTCTGTCGTTGGTAACCATGGAAGCGTTTTGTTTGGGAGCGTCTCTTAGCAACGTTCGTAACAGAAGGAACCAGTGAGATATTAGCTAAGAGCTGTGGTAACCAAATTTAATTAAGATTCTCCCGCAAAAATAGCTGTCTCAAATACAAAATCTGGAAAAATATGTACTTCAGCGTACTTCACAATGTGAATCCAAAATGTATCCTTATCTTTCTGAGAAAAAGATGTTTTTTTCTTACAAATTCTAGCCATTTTTTTCTTAAACATATATACAAACTGCAAAATATGTATATTTTAATTTACTGTTTAATTATGGGCATAGAAATCTGTGGAAAAATCAGATAATGAACATGCTACAACTCTAAAATCAATCAAGGCTTGCATAAAAAGGCACAACTTGTACTATTGTACATAAAATGAAATAAATGATAAACAGTTCAACTTTTTATTTCTTCATCAAACTTACATAGTAGACAAACCACAGCCTTGAGTACTTCAAGCGTCAATTTATTGCTTAACAAAATACATTTAAAAAAAAAAGAAGAGATGCAGGGGAGGTTGACATAACCCGTCAGAGATGTAGCACCTCTAAGAGAGGCATAACAATCCCATATCTCTCAGCACTTACGAATAAAATTCAAGTTTTAACTCTGGAGATGATTGATTGATTGATTAAGATGTCTGGAATTGAAAAATTAAACACAGACATTGACAGAATCCTTTGGACACCAACCAGTCATGTGAAGTTCAATTTAAATCTACATGCACTTAGCTGCTTGGCCTAATGCACAACAAGGGACATCAACAGTGCATAATCTTTTATAGTGGTACAGTGTCAGTGTGGTAAAAATAAATAAATAAAAAATTGTGACATTCTGATGGCCTTTATGTTTTGCATGATATGTGCTATTATTTGGCCTGGAAAGTGGAGTGTTTTAAGGAGGCCTCTCTGGTATAACCAAGAAGTCCCACATCCATACTGACAGTGCTTGTCATGTGGAGGTCCAGTATTAGAGTCAACAAAAGGGTGTGCAGCTTATGTAGAAACACATAGCTACAAGCTAATGGGAAATTGGTAGCTTGCTGTCAACACATTTAACAACCACCAAGCAATAATTTATCACTTTTCCCTATAGTTTTTCATGACATCAAAGTAATATAGACTCTTCTCATTCGGCAGAACCTAGGATGCCAGGCCAAGCAGGAAACCTCCGACGAAACCACTTGTGACAACAATGTTTTTCTTCACAAACTCTGTGGACTGAAAAAGACAGAAACTGTGTTTCAGTATATAGAGTAGTTACACCTTGTGATAAGACATATAACTCACATTCAAACAATGACAAACTTTCTAGAGCAGGGACATCCTGAGCCACGCAAAGGAGTGCAATGTAATTAGTATTTTGTAGAAAGTGTGCTTTCACAGGAACTGTAGTTTAACACCCTTGGCATGTTGGAACAGTTAGCTCAAAGATATAAACCTCACGCTATATGTGAAGTAAGTATAGGATGGCTGGAAGTCCAGGATCCTTGAATAGCTCATTGCAAATTATTCTATAGTTCATAATATGTTCTATAGTATAGAAGGTTAATAGTACTTTTATAAAGTTTTAAAATTGTTTTATCAGTTTAGCATCTGACCCACATGAAAGGATGAAAACATTCTTATAAGACTGAGAGCAAAGTTTTTATTGTCCTTTGTGTATTAGGCAATCAAAATTAAGGAATACACAAAATGTTCAAGCCTCACCTTCTCAACAAATGTGTTAAGCTCTGGACCTGCTTGATGGGTGCCCTTCTTTAATTGCTTTTTAGCTTTGTTGACATCCTTCTCTACTCTCTTCCAGTCCACTTGGATATATCCACTGTTGTTAGCTATCTGGAGAAAGAGAGTCAGACAAGAGAAAATTAGAGGAAAAGCAGATTTGTCAAAAATGTTTTACTATGTTAAAAGACTTAATCCATACATGTTTATGCTTAGTAATAAAAGAATACCTGCAGCAACAGAAGACCTCCCCCTACAGCTGTAGCAGCAACCTTTCCAACCTTCTGGAAGAGATATCCAGCACACCTTTAAAAAAAAAAAAAAAAATCAAGGACAGAACATGACATTTAAACAAGCACAATGACTTAAACTTCTATTGAAATAACCACTATAAGACCTGAATGGCCCCACGTCTTATGTATAACTGAGACATAAGTTTGGTATGATACCCCTAATGCACAGTTTTAGAGATCGCTGAATTGGTTTTCATAAGTGATGGCAAAAGGGGGATTTGTCTTTCTAAGTTTCATCAAAGCATCAGCTGCATACTGAGTGTATACAGTATATTCTCTCAGACATTTTGCTGCTGCAGCCGTCTCCATTCAGAAGTACAGAAGGAGTAAATGAGATACATGGGACAAGATGAGAGAAAGTTAAACCAGAGTATAATCCAAGGCCATGGGGACCATGTCTGATGAACCCAATTTAGCACTGGGCTATTTTCAGAATCAGAATCATCTTTATTGGCCAAGTATGTTTAAACATACAAGCTATTTGACTCCAGTTTAGTGGCTCTCAATGTACTTACACAGAATATCAACACAACAATCTTCAGAAATATGCACAAGGAATGACTATATACAGGTGACAAATGGTGAAAAGGAGCACTGAGATAAATATTAAATTGGTAAAAAAACGTTACTTTATATACATATAAGTAGGTGGTTGTGTACAGTATATACAGCCTGTTTAAATATACAGTAATGAGTGAAATGTACTGAACATTTTGTATTTTAAACTAAATAAATATGCATAATTTGTAGGTACAGTGGGTATTTCGAGCCACTGCAAAGATTTTTGTGTCATGTATGTTATTTATCCATAGAGAACTATGAAGGAGAGTTGAGGGCAACACAATGAATTTCCAATGACAATACTTACCATCCACTCACTCCCCCTATGGCTATCTGTGTGGCCACGGAGTATTTCTCTGCTACTGGGCCAGAGTTTTTCCCAAAAACACGGCTCCACCATCGCTGACGTTTGGCATATTCTGTAAGGTCTACAACCTTGTCGTAAATCTCCTCTTCCAGCTCTTTAAATGTTAAAAACAGTAACAGTACAGTTAGCGAGCAAGTGTTGACCTACAGTGGTAATTTGCTAAACAAGGTAATACTAGCTGTTTAAAGTTAATCTGTCAAAGTACCACGATCTTTAATAACATTGCGAAAGGTTTGTAACATACTGTATTATTTCAAATGTTAACATTACAGGGTTTTTTAACATGACAGAGGTAACAATAACTACACTGTTAGCTACAATGGTAACTTGATAAAAGTTTTTGGGCCTAACGATGGGTTAGCATGATCAGACAACCGCAGTTGCAGCGACGTTACGTATAAACGCGACGCTAGTAGCTACACAACGGGCTGTGTTTCAGCATGAACGTAAAGTTTTATGGATACACACATGTAAGGTAAAAGTTAAACAACATACTCCTCGTCTGTTTAATGCTTAGACTATAGTCGGCGTCCCGGACCGGACTGAGATGTCATTAGTTTATAGGCCTGCTTACCCTTGTTGCTGTTCGCCATTTTGGATACGACTGGTCTGTCCTCAGCTGCCTGCACGTCCGGCGTCATTTGCATAATTTGGATGGTCGAAGAAAAAGAGAAACTAAGGCAGGGGTAGGTCTGCCTATGAAACATATCTTTATTTCCCAGTCCTATTGTCCAATTGCAATGCTATATCGGTCTCGATACTCTTTTAAGTGTAGTAAATGCTTATTTCTTATATATTCTAAACTATAGCCTATCAAAACATACATGTAAACATAAGAAAAAGCTCAAATATAACATTGAATTTCATATAACAGACAAATGCAAAAGTAAATGTAAAAGAAGGAGTTACCTTTAATAAAAGCATATTTATGTTTCTGGCCTTTTTGAAGTTTTTTTTAATGGCATTACCTACCTTAAATACAGATTACCCAACAAGGTGGTGTACTGTGAATGACTGGGACCATTTTGTTGTTTGGTGGTGTTGAAAATGGGACCAAAGCAGACATGGGAAGAGATATTTTCGGTATAGCTATAATGGAGCTTGACAGATCTTTTCAAAATTACCTAGGTGATTGAAAACGTCACTTAGGTTTGTCACAAATATTGGGAAAATGTTTTGGTGAACATTCACAATCAAAATGCCACAAGTATGATTCATCTTATCAATTGTGTTGAATATATATAAATGATTTGTGAGGATCAGCCAAGAGCTCATGGTCAGCAGGTATGTTTTTGGCATGCCTATCAAGAAAGTGACAGTGTGACCTCTCTGAAATATTGGCCATTGATGTTTGAAAATTAATGCTTGAACCTGAAAAATTGATCCTTGATCCTCTTCCATTATATCTGGGTCTTCTTATATATACTTTCTTGAATGCAATGCTAATGTTAGAAATTCAAAGTTACAACAGACAACAACAACAATATTTAAATCATGACATGGTTTCCCATGTTAGACAGTGTGCAGAAGTTGTTTGATAAGAAGGCAGTTTCGTTGCCTTTTTTGGGGGGATTGGTGGAAGGGTAAGCTAAATAAAATACAAAACATTGCAACGAAGCAGCAAATACCTCAAGAGACACTGTTGAGAACACAGGTCACAGAGATCTGGACCACTGACAGTCTGCAGTTTAGCTGACAACAATGCAACAAACATAGGCTATAGTGTATTACTGTGGTACAATCATTGTACATTCAATACATAGAATATGATCTGATTATTCAGTTCAGTCTCTATTCTCAGACTTAATTAGATTCTTGTTTATTGCTCATTATTTGTGGATTTTTGATTCTTACCAGACTTTTTGTGATTTGTGTAATGTGGTTGCTCTAACCCCGACTTCCGCATTGCTATTAATCTATCTATCTATCTATCTATCTATCTATCTATCTAAAAGTTTCTTAGTTTTTTTTCCCAAAACTTTCTTTATTTACAACAAAGAGGGATAATCACGATTGTCATACAAAAACAGTAAAAAGCTACTTTGTACAAGCCAAAGGAGTCCAAAGTCCATGCATTGTGAGTCATTTTACAGTTTAAATAAAATGTACTTCCTTTAAAATATTGAAAGTCTTTGTAGCTTTTTTGTTCTTCACATTTTCGATTAAAGCGCCATACTGCTTGAGTTCAACAACAAACCAAACGATAAAAGCAGGGTTTGGAGCCGGACCTTTTCGTTTTGTGGATGTGGAATTTACCAAGAATAATCAGGAGCTGAATTATATAGTTCATATTACTATCCAACCCACTGAACACAAAATATTATCACATCAAATACATGAATCTGTACATTAGTACCCATTTTTCTATTTTTAAAGTTTTGCATATCTGTCCAAAATAAATTCGAATGATCACAGTAAAAAAAACAAATGAAATATTGTTTCTCTATTTGCAAAAACACAGGTATAGTCTATATTTAGCTTAAATCTTTCCAGTATCCATCTAAAAGTACTGTATATGTGCAACGTTGCAACAAGCACCCTTGACAGCCCCCCCACCCCCCATATACAAACACGACAGCTGTTTTGACCAATGGGTTGGTTTAAAACGCAGTTACGTAATCATAATAGAGCAAGAAGAGCCAGTCACAGGACTCGGAGGTGGGTCTTTGGTGGCCCGTTTGATGTGTGCGTGCGCGCGTTCGTCCGCGTGTTCGCGACACATCAACTGGAGACAGTCACGTGACTGCACACGCCGGATGTTCATTGGACAAACGGAGTGGAGGGCGTGACGACGGCGGCGGCGTGCGTTTGCCTATGTGACACAATTACAACAACTTTGAGCCGATGGTTGGGGAAGTTTGCGATATTATCAAATTACACTCAGTCGTAAAAACCCAACATTACATCAACTTCATGCATAAATTGGCGCTGGAATATACGCTGTGTTTTGATGTACAATGAGGAGGGTGGAAGGTAACTTGAAGGGATCATTTCCTTGAGGATTTGGCAAGAATTACGCTACGCCCCGTTTTAGTCCTGGATAAGGTGTGC
The DNA here is from genome assembly GCA_038419695.1 of Scomberomorus guttatus. Taxonomy (NCBI): domain Eukaryota; kingdom Metazoa; phylum Chordata; class Actinopteri; order Scombriformes; family Scombridae; genus Scomberomorus; species Scomberomorus guttatus. Next base: position 9,352,590 of record CM076456.1, on the reverse strand, counting down.
GGCACTTTCGTTGTTATTGCATTTCGCCGGAGTTGCTCGGTCCTGTTTGTTCTCCCCATTTCTTTCCCATGAAATCGTGCGGAGTGTCGCTCACCGCCGCTGCCTCTGCTGCTGCTCGGAGTCTCGGCGTTGCTGGTAATGACGAGGAGAAAATGGCGTCGGGAAAAGCGACCGAAATCGAAGAGGACTTTCCGAAGCTAACAGCGCAAGAGAAAGACAGCCTGGTCGGAATTGACAGGTCAGATTATCCGTTGTGTGAACAAGTCTCACCCGCTTCTTTTCTGTCGTAAATATATTTTTCTCTGCACAGTTTGAAACAACAAATATGAATGCCCCCAAGTAATAAGGAACCGCCTGTGTTGTCTGTCCTCTACTTGCAGTTCACTGTTTGGATTTCATAGGCTTCAAGAAGATGGCGCCAGAACGAAGGCCTTGCTGTTAAAGGTATGCCACAGAGCAGGACCACAGTCCGTTATTTCCTCAGATTAGTGCTTATCCCACCTGAAATAAGTGGTACAGACCCCTTATGGCCAACAGTGACATGCACAAGCTGCAATTTGCTCAACTTTGAAGCTGAACCAGCGACTGACTGTAGAACAGGGACGTGATTATTGCATATACCCAGCAGCATCTGCACTGTCGGGCATATAATAAAACAACTCCAGTACATTTATGTAACGTTTATCAATATTAAACAGGCCCAAATAACGGTGTTGCAGGACGATATGAATCTCCACCCTGCTAAAAGTGGTGGTGGTTGAGATAAAAGGTTTACATGCTACGTGATAGCATCATATGCACTGTTACAAACGTGTTTCTCATAGCATACATCTCGCTATTATCAACATAATAAGAGACAGACACGTGTGAAGCAAACATGTTACTTTTCTTGATACATTTGCATTTGTATAATCGAGCACAACGTTGTAAACGATGGGACTCAAGGTGAGGGGACATGAACACATCTAACACCTTGCTACTTAACATTATATGTGACTTGCGAAGAGTATGACGATGAACCTCGGAAGCAAAAGCATATTTCCTCGACGTATATCGAGACGAGAGACATTAGATAACAATATAATAGAAAATACATTAAGTTGGCAGAAGTGTATCCCACTAAACGACCCGTCTCATCCCCAATAACTGCAGCTATAGTTTGGGTAGCATGTAGCGGCTACCTGTGCAGCGGGGTTTCTCCCTTCTTCTTCTTTTTCTCTATATAGCTACCAAGACACCACTTAGCTGACATTATCGAGGGAGAAACAAACACATAGTGGTAGTTTAAGGGTTGCAAAAATAATGGCTGCTTGACTTGGCCCAAGATGGCGGGGATAGGAAGAAAAATACTCAGCTAACTAGCAGCTGTGGCTAAGCTAATCACCACTCGCAAAAAAAAGATATCACGATAAAGGCGTTGAGTGTTTGTAACAAATGTGATTTGATTAAAGCGGAAGCCAGAGGGCACCCACTTTTAACTGCACAGTGCCTTATGCATGTATAGCAACCGTGTTCATGCAGTCCATGTTGTCTGTGCTTGATCTGTGTCTTCAACATGTGGCTTCTGGGGTTCTTGTTGGAGGGGTCAGCGTGTGACATTGTTTTGTTAGGGTGTACTTACAGGTTAGGCCCAGCCATGCACTCAGTTATTACCATTTTTGTGTTTGTTTTTGTCAGTCATATTGTGCTGGGTGTCTGGCCAGCCAGGCAGGCCTCTCCACATCCTAACATTAAACTTACGTTATCTGACTGTTGGGTTCATTCTTCATAACATCATATGTATACAGCTTGTTTCACACGTTTAAGTAATCTTGTGTCTCTGTGGTGGAGTAAATCTCTGAATACAGTTCCATTTGCATCCTCTTTTTGGACTCTACCATGTTCAAATGTGGGGGAAGGGGTATGAAAAAATTAATTCATTTTGGTACGGTCCCATAGTTTTCATAATTGGAGGATGCATGTGTGAGTGTATTGTTTTGCTTGCTGTATCACACGGTCTCTGCAGGTTGCAGGTGTTTGGCTAACCTCTGTGGCATAAATTCTTAAAAGTAGAAAACGGGAGTGGAACCACTTGGCATTATGCCAACACCAGGGTTTTTATTTGGCTATGTGACATCTAGGCTTGAGAAATGATTGTGAGTAATTCCTTCTGTAAACACTGACTTGGATGCTTTTTCTCATGAGAAACTTGATCTAAAGGTGTTAAGGTTTAATCGAAATGTAATTAGATTATGATTCTTCAGGAAAAGACTCTGCGTGTCATAACAGTCTGCCTTTGAGAGTTTTGTAATCAAATTACTTCAAACTTTGATAATTTTAAATTGCCTAAACAATTCGGTTAACAAAAGCTACACAACCTCACAGTAAATTCACCTATTTAAAAGTCCAGTTAAAAGCCTAACATGAGCAGACAGTAGTCAGTACTACGTTTCAATAAAAGTAAACAAGTTAGTTTTCTGAATTCATTTGAATAGATTCCAACATTTCAAATCTGTGTAGTTTTCTCTCCAGTGAAAAGTGATGTCAGTGTTTTATTACACCCTCAGCTGAGGTCCATCCTGTTAATTACAAATACTTTGTTTATACACAGGTATGTACAATGTTTTATTAAATGTGAGCATATAAAAAAATTACTGTGTAAATTATGTCACATCATTTATTAGGCTTTATAGCATGTTGTATGGAGCACGCAAAAAGGATCCCCACTGTGAGGCGGTCCAGTAAATAATGTGATTTATCAGTTTTTCTGCTACAAATGAATTGTGCTGTATGGTATCAGAATTATTCAAGATTGAGCTCCTTAGTGTGCTTATTGAAAACGTGCTCTAGAAATTTGTCTACAGTCTTGTAATGATAAGAGAGTCCATTTTTTTGTAAGTTGCTCTGCTGAAATATCTGAAAAAATCATGCCATGGCAAACGTTTGTGTCTCTGTCACAGAGCCAGAGAGCTTGTCACAAAAACTTAGTTTGGTAGTATACCAGCAACTAATAAAGCCCTGGCGCTAGTGTGCACACTGTAAAAACATACAGAGCTCTACCAGAGTTGGCGGCTGAAATTGTCACTAAAATGACAACAGCTGGTCCACCTTAAAGGTCAGTCCACCTTAAGTGAGCCTAGTCAGGTTCCAATGGGCACCAGGTGTAGCTCATTTATGCTCCGTCACAAGAGACTAACTTTGCTTGCTAACTTTGGGGCTAACAGCAAGCAAGACAGGGGAACTTGGCGTGGGTCTTGAGGAGTTGTAGCATTTAGTCACCAACAAATAGCCTAAAATGTACACACACTGCACTGCTACGTTCACAGCTATACTGCTAACATTAGGGCACCGTGACGGTAACCGCTAACTTTTAACCAGCACCGGGACAAGGTGGCACTGGTAACAGGAATACACGTACTCAAAAGCTGTCTCACATAAATGAACGCCTGCCTCTAGCATCCAGGAGACGTTATCTGTGTCAGTAGCCGCGTCGTGTGCACGTTTACAGGAAGGTGATACGCAGGCTCTGCACGCACAGCGATCAGTTTGCTGCTCTGGTCAAGGGGTGCACTTGATCAGTTTATCAAACAACCAAATCAGGCAGCGCTCATTTTCATGTTGTGGTAGGTGAATAGTGGGGCCTGCTTTGGTTATTTGATAAATTGATGAAGTGCACCCTTTCATCAGAGCACATCAAAAGTTGTAGCATGACATGTTTGAGTTAATTTGCCTTACTTGACAGCGCATGTCCTGCAATGTGAGTATTGCACATGCGCATATCGCGATGTCGATGCTGAAACGATATATCGTGCAGCCCTACTTCTCCTTCAGTTAATTAAATCTCTGAAGGCAGCAGGACAGATATTGAATGTGCAATAAATCTGCAGTCACTGATTTGAAAGGTGTTGCACCAGAGTGCAGAGCTGTGACGCATGGCCGTCCTCTGTGTGTACCTTCATGTGTAAATGACACCATTCTACTACAAAGTAACCACACACACACCTCTACACACTTTAGACTGGGCGGGTTTATCACTCTGTATTCTCTTTGTGTGACATGTTGGATTACCGGGACTCATCAAATCCTGTGCACCATTACCTCTTTCCCAACTTTGTTTTTTTTTTTTTTTTTTTAAAAAGTGGCATCTCATGTTTTATTCCTTAATTGCATGTAGGTGCTTAGAAACAGCCACAAACTCAGTGGAGCCAGGACCTACCACTTTGTTCTTGTCGTTGCTCGATTAAAATAGTGCTCAAAATCACTCTTTTTATGTCTTTTTTTTCCCATTATGACATATTGGACGTGTGCGCACACGCACACATACAGTCATACTCACTCATCATTCCTCTTCAGCAGCTGCAGTATGGGCTTTCAAGAGAAATTTGTTTAGCCGTTGTTTAAATACTGACTGACAAGGTCCATATTTGGGCATAGAGCCGGGACTATGCAAAAAAGCCTGGGAAGGCTTGGAATAATGCACCCCTTTGGTAGGATGTACTGTGTCAGCTGTGTCTGATCGTCACCTCTAATAAACCTAAGCTATATGCCTACGGATTAAGTTATGATCAAAATTAGCTTGCCATATTTGTTTGTATTTATTTTATAACTTGATGTTTTTTGTGTAGTATGCATAGGCTCTACCAACCATTTAACTTTATAATTCATTGCAGTGTTGTATTGCCCCTCTAACTCTGCACTGCTATTGCTCTTTCATCTAGGCTGTTAGCTGCTATGATGCTCTCATTCTGAAAGCAGAGGGGAAAGTGGACCCTGACATTTTCTGCCAGCTGGGCCACTTCAACCTCTTGCTGGAGGACTATCCAAAAGGTGAGGATCTCAGGATCAACGTGATTTGCTGTGCACTGTTGTTTCTTTGATTTTCTATACTTATTATTTTGATGAACACTGCTAAAACCTGCTGATAAAAAATGATCTATGATCAGACATTTTGTGCTTGTCTTGAAACTCCCCTGCTGGGCAGTGTTACAGTGCAGCTGAATTGAATATTTGGAGGCTTTAACATTTTCACTAACCGTTCTCATTCTGTCTCTCCCTCTTTCTGTATCACGTTCTTTTATTCATCGGACCATTCTCAGCATTATCTGCATACCAGAGGTACTTCAGTTTACAGTCGGACTACTGGAAGGTGAGTTTGCACAACACTGCATAGAAGTGTACAATATCCAACATTAAATATACTTTTGTAGAACTTTTACAGGCACTATTTGCTGGGGAGCCACTATTGTGTCAGGTCATGTAAACTGTTGTTTGTGTAGTCTGCTGTTGGGTCCACATTGTCCAAACAAACACAGACCACTGCAGCGTACACTCAGCTACAGTCAGAACATACTAGGACAATGACACATTTTCTTTTTATACATAACCCCCCAAATAACCTCCTCCTATTTAATAATTGAGTGCAAATCCTTTACAGTCAATAGCTGAAGTCAACAACCCACAGACCTCAGCACTTTGTATCTTCCCTGGTGATGCTCTGCCTGGCCTCTGCAGCCACCTTCACTTCGTACTTGTTTTGTGGGCTTTTTGCTTTAAGTCTGGCCTGCAGCAAGTGAAACGTGTGCTCAAATGGGTTGAGATCAGGCGAGTGAATTTGCCGGTCAAGAATATGCCGTAAAAACTACTTTGTTGCTTTGTCAGCATGCTTAGGATCATCGCTCTGCCGCATTGCCCTAAAATTGGGGCACCTTGTGAGACTTGTAGCCTTTTTTTATGTAATGCTCACATGCAGGGTGCAAAATTAACTTTTTTTTTTGTCCACAGGCTAAATGGCTAGTGAATGTTCAAATTTGTACCAGTCACTCAATAGATTACTGTTGTATTTTTGGCCGGTGACTGAAGCAAATCTACCATCCATTTGCATATTTTACTAGCATTTGGCTGGTGGCTGTTGCTAATTTTGTGCCCTGCTCACATGCCATGAACACATGCAAACACCCTTAACGCTGAAATTCAGGGCTGTAACCTCCACAGTCATTTAATTTCAAATTGAATGTGTTGATGCATAGAGCCAAAACAATAAAAAAAAAAATAGTATCACTGTCGTAATACTTTAGGAATGCACTGTACATGGGCAACACCTGGAGTACAGACCAAGTGGGCTAGACTTAAATGTGTTCAAATGTGTTAACTGGGGACAGAAAGAGAGCTGCATGCAACAAAGCTGAACCGGTTGTTAGCCTGTTGTATGTACCATGATTTCTATTTTACAGGCTACTATACTGTTGTCCTTATGTTGCATTGTGTGACGTTGACTGATGAAACATTTACATGGCCTTACCACATTTTGCATAAAAATTGCACTTGAACACACGGCAAAGACTGAAGCCGATGGCCAGTTGATGACACCCACGTGTGTACGTTCTGTGCTTATGTGAAAGGAAATACAGTAAACAGCACCTATAGTATAAGACTTATAAGCTTCAAGGTTCATCATTACCAATTAGCAGGATTCCTTATTGTTATTGATGCAGATGAAGTAAAATATTGTAATAACATGATATAACATGCCTGAATGGACCACTGGTGGCCATTAGACTTTATTTTACAGTTGGTTTTAGGTTTGTTAGAGTTTGGTTATAGTTAGATTAATATTTTTTTAACTGCTTAACAATCCTTTTCCTCATTGAGGTAGTAACTCCATGGAAGGTGTGCTAAAAATTTTATCAACTTTACAATCACAGAAAATGATATTAAATCATACAAATAGTTGTTTGGTTTGGTTACATTTCATTTACTCAGTAATGTTAACTGTCTTGAGAGTTGTGGGTCCTTCATATAACAGCTACAGCATCAAATAGTGTATTCGATATCTGTGGAGAGAGGAGTGTCAGTCTGGAAATAGTGCAGCAGGAAGGTTAAAGGCTCCTTTTCACTGTGTGAATTTTAGGCTCTCACATATGGAACCCCAGTGAGTTCAATATTGAATCAATAAAAAAGACCTTTATGAAATATATAATCGTATGAATACATGTTGTAAAATATATAAATGAACCAACAATTTGTGAAATAATTGAAGATAAATTATGAAAACTCTACTTGCTATTATGAAATGTTATTACATCATTCATTTTCATAACTGAATGTTATTGTTTGTTTTATTTCATTAGATGTTTCCTCTCCAAAATGCTCTTTTTCAAAAGTATGTTTTTATTTCATAACATTTTCCCCAGTAACACCTTTTATTTTTTTGCCACTTTGTATTTCATAATGTCACATTTTATTTCATAATGTCACTGGTCACAAATAAAAATGAAGTCCTATAAAACTCCTCAATCCAAAATGGTGGTTCTAAGTTGTGAGACACATCCACTGATGGGCAACTTAGAGCTTTGGTGACCAAAGACAGGTGAAAGAGTCAGAACTTTAGGACTAAAATCCCACAATGTGACTGTAGCTAAAAATGTTTTCAAACCAACCAATCAGAATACAACATGAATACACTAGTGAGCTAGCATAATGCTATTATTAAAAAATATGTGTACCTCAAACTCACTCTACAAAATTGGCATTTCCCTGGTTGTGACCGACTTCACAATCTCCTACTCTTTTAGTTTTCTTGATGGATAAAAGCGGCCTTGTTTTGCTCAGATACCTATCCATTCTTGATCACAATATTGCTGTTGCATAACTTAGCTAATAGTATAGCATTTATCCAACTGTTAAGGAAGGATTCTCTGTGTGTCTTTATGTATGTCTTTGGCTTTTCACGTCAAACTTTCACCCGATCGACCTCACACTTGGCAGATGTACTGCTGAGGACCCAAGGAAGTGCAGTGTCGAGTGTGAAGTTGTTTGGATGAGCGGTTCTCGAGACATATATAAAAATACCTCATAAACAACATTGCTTCTGCTTCTTCACTGCCTGTGGAGTCAATGAGCGGAAAATACAGAAAGCGCCGCTCTGCCATTGCAGCCCGCATTGTGGTCGGAGGGGGATTACATCCATAGTGATGAGAACTACCACAGAGAATGAATAGAAAATGTTCAGAGAGTTAAGTCTACTGATAGCCTGCGTGTGAGGCGTTTAAAAAGCATCGGTAAATTGTAGCGTCTACCGACGTTTAGGAAACGGGCACTGTTCTCTCTAGGTATTGAGAAATTGGCCCATTCTGAACAGGCACGTTTTGAACTGGCACTGCACTAGTCATTCCAACGAGCCTAGCTGCAAAAGACTTTAATGAGGATGTGATCTTATTGTGTGGATGTAACAGTATTTCAGTATTATTTGGACAAATACTTGCCTCAGTTTGTATTGCCTACAGTTCCTGCTCATGGCCTGGAGTTAAATTGTCTAATCAGCTGTGATATGATGGCGTCCAGCCTGTTCTTTCTGTGGTCTCTGTGTGGATGAATGGGCCAGTTTGGTTTGGTGTTGCTCTGTTTGGAATGCCCATTAAACAGAGGTGCCAGGAGTTCGATTGTGATCAGACCTGACAGCTCTGGGCTCCTCGGGATTACAAAACGCCACAGTGAAGTGAGGGTGTGAAGTCCTACCGTCTGAATAAGGGTGCAGGGTAGACTTGTCACGGTAACAATAGTGATTTAAAGGGCCTGGGTTTAGAGTCTAAAGGCAGGACTTTTATTGACCTGCACTAGACTGGTGTGGTCTTCTAATTGCAAAAAAAAAACTTTCGTGCATAAATGAACAACTTGGTACGTAATGCTGTGGAAGCTATCAAGCCACAGAAAACCAGAATGAATGGATAAATACTTTGTGAATAACCCTTTATTGGTACAGAAAAGTGTCATTTTAAATAATGAAGATTTGTCAAAAAGTGTTGACACCAGCAAGGCTGTAACTGTTCTGGTACAATAAAAAAAAAAAAAAAAAAATATATCAGACACTCGGCTGCTTTTGACCATGTGACGTCAACTGATGTGTGAAATAATTTAGCTTCTTGCAACATGTAAACTGTAATACATTATAATGTGCTAAAGATGTTCTATGTTGCTTATTTTTTTCAGAATCCTGCCTTTTTATATGGGCTTGGCATGGTTTACTTCCATTACAACGCATTTCAGTGGTAAGTACTTGTTTCTCTGAAAATCTTTTTTTTTTTTTTTTTTTTTTTTTTTTTGCATGGTGTTGGTGATGGTCAGTTTCATAATGAGTGTGTTTTCTCTTGTAAATTGTGAATCATATTTTGGTTAAAATCCCACACTTGTGTGGGTGGGACAGTTGTTGTGTTTGATTGGACCTCTACTGAGGACAGTGTGTTCTGGGCATGTGCAGACTGTTGGTTCACATCTGTCTGACCCTCCTGATAGTTGTGATTAGGGATGTCAGTCTCAGTTAATTTGCTTTCTATAGACCGACGGCCATTAACCGGTAACTAACCGATTAATTTTTAAGAAAAGTTGTGATGTAGCTTTCATTTGTGAGAGCTGTCCAGCAGTTGGTGGTCAGAGCTAGCTTGTCTGCCCTGGTTAGCTTGACTTTTAGCTTATCCTTCTTCTCTTCAGTGTTTTTCAATACGTTTAGTCACAGTAGTTCTTGTTGGCATAACATACTCAGGCTCGAGGTACCAAACTTGCTCTTTCATTCCCTTGCCCTCTACCGCACTGATTGACACCCCCACTGGGTGATGGCCTTGGACTGGCACGCATCACACTTTCTCCCCCCAGCTAGCAGTGATATGATCTTTGTCTGCAACTGCAAGCCATCTTCGGACATAGCAGCCGGATGCTTGTTCTTAATGTGGTAAAGTATAGTGCTAGTACTTCTACTAAACTGAAGAGTTAGCGTCACACAATTTGACATTTGACTTTGTTGCCTTTCTGGAGGAAAAGGTCCCACACTGAGCTTTGTTTAGCATGCTTCATTTTTTACCTCAGACTGCTAGCTAGCACCAAAGCCGTTAGTGGAGTGTCTATGCAAATTAACCTATAAACCGACATGCGTTACTGGTCAAAAAAATTCTCAGTGGTTAACTGATTAACAGACATCCCTAGTTGTGATACACCTGTTAAGTCTGTCCTTCTTATTCATTAATCCAGCATAACTCCACCCGGCTTCAACCGTCAACATGTAGAAACTTTTGTTACTTTGTGTCTGATGACTGGATTGCTACAATATGTAAATAAGACAGTCTTGGCGCTGTTAACTCTTCCTCTTTTGGGGAGGCTAACTGTAGCTGGTTCTCCCTCTTGCAGTCAAAGATAGGTTAAACACATCAATCTCTGTTGAATTTCTTCAGCTCTGCACATGTTCTGTGTCAGAATTGTAAACATTTTGGGTAGGAACCCATTTACACTGACACACATCCTTGTCCTTACTACTTACAAAGACCAAAAAACAGCCAGAAAACCCATTAGGAGAGCCTACACACCAAATCACTATATAAAGGCTGCCTTCATATACTGATTTGATCTGCAGGATAAGAGGCATCGGAATTTGTTGAAATTTGGAATCAGAAAAAATACTGTCCAGAATGATGAGCTTAGTTTAGGAGGAGCATCACTTTCTGGCTCTCATTAACGTCACTGGTCTGAATTGACTTTGTTGCTGGTAATTGAAAGTTTTCATGACAAACATTTTGACTCGTCATTGCAGGAAAATCACAGGTGAAATTAATAGAAAAATAATTATGGCTTTATAACCCATCTGCTTAACCAGTATGTGTGACAGCAGCCCTGGTTCTTTCATTATTTCATGATTGAGTGGAATTACTTGTCAATGTAGATACAATTATTTATTTTGTTATTCCATATTTCCTTCTGGTTGAGAATTTACTTATGGTAGTCCACCATAGAGTGGGGTGGTGGTGTTGATGTCCAGGGATACGTGCCAGAGAGCATGTTTAGTGAAAACTCTTGAGTTTGTTAACCCTGAGATGGCGGAAATTCTGTTTTCTGTTCGAGAAACAGAAGACTTCAACTTAACGTAACATTCTGAAGTTTTATTCATAATGTTACGTTAGTAAAGATAGTCCTTATTCTCTATTTTCCACACTCAGGGCCTGTCACTGGGGCTTTTTTTAAAGATATATGCACATTGTCTGCATATGTACACATTAATATTTCTAGAATGGAGGCTTTGCCCTTTATTTACCTGTTGCCATGCTGAATTGTGGTATGGGAGCTCCATTGATGATGGCTTTTTCTTATTCACCATGCACTGGCTTAACTCAGGGTGAACATAATCAGTGTTTTCAGTTCCAGAACAGCTGATCAGAGTCAATCAACTCTGTTTCCCATCTCGGGGGTTAATCAACTCAAAGTTCAGGGTTAGGTTCAGAGTTTGTTAAACCTGCTTTCTGGAGCAGGACCCTGGTGAGAAGCCTTGACATTCGTAGTATGAGAACTGATTGGAAAACAAGCTAACAAGCACCAGTAGGATAAGTTTTGTGTGACTGAAGTCATCATGTTTTGACTGATCTTATGGTAATCATTTCACTCACTGAAATGTCCTCAAATGAACCATATTCATAAAGCTGTAGGAATTCACTTGTGGGATAGAAGGGACAGCTTCCCGATAACCAAACCAAAACGTGGTTGACAATACTTAACACATACTATGTAGATGCAGATGAAGAACTGAAGCTGCTGCTACTCTAACGCGCTGCTTTCACTACACAGCCTGTGTTGTCATTTTGTGTTTTTGAGGGTCTACTATCAGCTGTCTGACATGGATAGGAACTAATAATTGCACTTTTGGAGATTAAAGCTTGAACAATTATACAGTTTGAGATTGGACATAGTCTTTAAATTATTAGGCAACTCTGACTAGTTCATTTCCAAGCAGTTTGGTCCGACAATGGCAGGTGTAAAGAACCAGCAGTTCACACTACACTTGTTTTGAACCAAGCCACTTAACCTCCATGTGCTGATATCTTCCTTCCTCTGCGCGGTGGCCTCTGCGCTCTGTTGCCTTTTGCTGCCCCTTTACCTCATCAGTGGCCTTGAATGCCCCCAGTATTGTTGCCCTGCCAAATTTGTATGTCCTCATCTTGCAGGCCCGGGGAATGTATTTGGGGGAGGGGGAGGAATGGTTTCATGTTGGGCTCTCTAGGACGGGATTACGTCACGCTGAGCTAAAGGCCCAAAGGAATGCTGAGCTGTCAAATGTAGGGTTTTTCCATGGTGGTTGGGGTAGTCGCACGGAGCCATGTCGCAAGCAGTTGAGCCGCGTTGGGGGGGTCGTCACCGGTCAGCTGCGGTCGGACCGCAGCAGCGCGGCTCGCCATGGCTATCCTCTGCTGTGCGGATGTAGTGAAAACGCATTTCATCACGACTAAGCCGACTGACCCGGGCCCATGGAAAAACCCTGATAGTTAATGTTTGCGGGGCTGAAACGTTGGTAACCAGGAGAGACGGCTAGTGTTATAATTGAATATCTGTGTGTTCAATGGTCACTACAAAATAGTTTAAAACCAGAGTTTCGATAGCTTCACTCAAACAAACTTTTAGGTTGTGAATATCATGCAAATTTTAATCCAGAGCAAGTCTTGTTTCCTTTTTGTGCTATAAAATATAAAAAAATACGAGAAATTGCGTCCATTTAATGGAGCCAAATTGTATTATTTGCCTGGCCTGTTCAGAAAAATGTTTTTGTGCTGTCTCTTGCGGTTGCTGATGCCCTTTCCGAAAGGAGAAAGTAGTCCGTTCATCTTTTGGCTGCAGTCTGTCTGTGCTGCCACCAATTCTGTAGAAGAGCTGTGCTCTCCAACCATTCACTTTAGATTCTGCCAGTAAGGGAGGAGAGGGCGAGCGCAGAGCACAGAGGGAAGTGGGGAGAGAGAGGGAGGAACCAGATAAACGAAGAACGGGAGGGAGATGGGGAGGAGAGAAAGGGGGCAATGAGTTCAGTCCTCTGTGTGTGTGTGTGTGAGTGAGTGTGTGTGTGTGTGTGTGTGTGTGTGTGTGTGGGGGCGGGGCACCCAGCCAGCCAGCCAGCAGTGAGCTCAGTGCTCTGCCGTTTCATACAGGAGAAGGGCTTCATGCTGACATGCAATTGCCATTGTTGTCATAGCTACACAGTGAGTGGGTTCAAGTGCTTGTTTATTGCTTTAATATGCTCTAGTCCAGTTTATTTTGATATTGTTTAGAGAAGAGTAGAAGGTTGATTGCTAGCGTGAAAGCAGTCATCCACCATTTCAGTTCTTGCCTACCACACGCTACCTTGGTGATGCCAGCCCTGCAATCATTGACCAGATTTTTACGGACACTGGGTCATTTTTTTTCAGCAACTGAAGGACAAATTCTAAAGTTGCTAAAACTTCACCTGCAAGCTTTTCCTCACCAAATGGCACAAATATCACCGGGTTGACACTAATCAAATTTCAAAATATAGTAAATTGATTGATCTGACATCGAAATAGCAATTTTCCCAAGTGCAATTTCCAAATTGGAAATGGTGGTGGAAATGTTTTCCAAGGCCCAGTTTTTCTTCTGTTTGTCCTTCTAAGTAGCCAGCGCCCTGTTGTACAACTCCAGGTATTCAGACACCGATTATTGAGTCATATTGTAATATTTAAGTTTGTCACTATTTCCCAGCTCTGGTGTTGTCATTGGTGGTAGTAAATGTTTGTGAAAGCATCACTGATTCCAGCTGACTAATACCGCTTACAGACAGCAGACACACGTATGACGCGGGTCTACTCAACGTCAGGGCCCGAAATAATTTTTTTTTTCCTCAGTGTCCCGCAAGTGTCCTGAATTCTACTTTCAACTGTCCCAGACTTAACAACCATTGTCTCAAACTGAAGCTCTTTTTTTCATTCTAAAATTGCTACTCATTAAACCTTTCCTTAAATGGCAGGTCCATCATTTTTTGGGGTTTTGTTTGAGGTTTTTATATCATTCTGTAGCTTCCCAGTAGTGTTTCATATGTATTCAAATCCGAAAGTTTTAAGTTTGGTCAAAGTATGTATGTTTTAGCATCAAAATGACATTCTAAAAATGTCCCACGTGACCTGACGTAAGTTTCTGCATGATGAGGTTGCTACATATAAACCGATTATTCCCCCTAGCCTGCCTCACTATTGCTGCTCCTCAAAGTTTAAAAAAAAAATATATATCGGTCGGGCTCCAGCTCTGACATACAGCGAGCAAGTATGTTAAGAAGACACTGTCAGTGAAACTATGTCACTGATTTTTGCTAACAGCTGGTGTTTCCATTTGAACAACCCAGAAAAAACCGCAGATGGAGTCCTCCTTTAAGACAAGTACAATAGGTTGTACACAGTTACATACATTTTCAATGCAATTATTCTTCAGACACTTGCATACACCGCACATTAGATGACGTAAGACAACATGTATTAACAGCGACCAATATGGTGCAGCTCATTTAGCACGTGCAACTTTTCTGGCACAGATATTAAAGCAACCTTGAATAACACTGCATATTAACATTTTTACAGTGCTCAATTTTCATGACCATTTATACACAGAGCCAAATGTTACATACCTAGCTTGGCTTACCAAGGGTGCTACATGGAGGGAAAATACAGTACATGCTGTGTCTCAATTTGCGTTTTTCTGTGCTTTTCTCACGCTTGCTTTTTTGAGTGCATAAATGCATTCACACTGACAATTATTGCAAAATGCAGTGTACTATGAGTACCTGGATGGTCAAACAGTTGACCATCCAGGTACAAAAGTGGAACGCTGGACGCTTCTCACCCTCAATGGCTATGTAGCAGAAGGGGAAGAACCACCAACCTAGTGGAGATTTTAAAGCAGGCTAGAAGCTGTTGTAATTTTTGCTGTAGAACTGTTGCTTTACTTTAAGTTTTAATATTTTTTCAGGCAAGAAAGTAACCATGTAGATTCCCAATATGTGGTCAGTTTATCCAAATAACTCCTGTTTGTAAATGTGCTGCAACATTTTTTGGAGATGTTTCGGAGCCACTGGCCAGGTGAAGCCGGCCGGTCTCCTGAGGAGAAAATGATCCGATGAACTGATCTGTGCAGCTTTTTGGTGATTTACTGCTGACTCTAATGTCTCTGTAGCATTTTGATATATAATATAATTCCTTTTTGGAAGATAAATATCTAATAAATGTAGCTGCCACATTAGTTTGAATGTAAAGTAAAGCTTCATGTTTTTACTGGAAAAAACAACAGTGCTGCCTCTGGGGCAGAATATGTACAGAAATGTATATAAATGTATTATTAAATGAACAGAACAGTTTATATTAAATTCCATTTTATTCAAAGCTACATAACACAGATTTTTATTATAGCTACATAGCTACAAAAAAGTGTTAGTGGAGCTTCTGACCCGCGTCCAACCCTGGTTGAGAGGACAGTCGTGAAGGAGGGTCAGCTGACGCGTGTTGACACATACAGATAGACCCTGTGACTGTTAGGGTTGGCCTAAATATTTGTATAAATTTGTAATTAACATGCTCTGTTTCTTTGTCTTTTTCCAGGGCAATCAAGGCGTTCCAGGAGGTGCTTTACATTGACCCCAGCTTCTCAAGAGCTAAAGAGATTCATCTGAGACTGGGACTCATGTTTAAAGTCAACACAGACTACGAGTCAAGCTTAAAGGTAAATCCAAATGGTCCGAAAAAGTTGAAAATTGTGTGATTGAGCGTCTTAAAACTGATGTGATGGAGGGAGTCGTGGTGTTTTGGCCTGGCAGCACACACAAAATGACTTTCACTTGTAACTTTTCAAGATGATATGTTTAGTTAATTATAATGGTTTGGGTGCAATGATTAATTATTTGCGTTCTTTGATATGTTTATTATAAATTGTGCCAATTCAACTCAATCAATTCAACAAAATAATCAGTTTTGAATTGCTCTAGCTTTAAGAATGATCAATATAAAATACATTAAATCAAACTAATTGGGACTTCTTGAAAAAAGACGTAATAATTTCCTAAAATGCATCTTTATAACTCTCACAAGGGCTGTTTTTTGGGAGTGTCAGCATCATTAAAACTAATGTTGCAGCAATATGTCACAAACATGGCATTTTTAGTTTCAACAGTAATTGCAGAATACAACATTTTATTTTAATTAGAATACTCACTTTAGATGGAAATAGTTAACATACAGTAAGATACAAATGCATTAACATGCAACAATTGAACAGATATATTATGAGAAATAATTTAATCCATGAAATAATCAATGAATTCTTCCGTCCATTCATCCCAGTATGTTATAACAACGTTAACACAGTGGAGTCATTTCCGTTCTGCATTATATGCCTGATGTGTAGTCATAGAAGCCTCCTTCCTGCCTAAATAGACTTGACCTCCCTAGTCCTCAGATTAACAAAGGCTGATGGATCATTTGTCCCATCTGTCTGAGCTAAGCCCTGTCTGCTACTATCTCCTGACACCTGTGAGCCATAGATGCACAGACAGTAACAAGGAGCTCTCTGACTGGAGCCTATGGATCTATTGTTGTCTGAGAGTCCCGGTTCTCTTTAGGGACAGACTGCTATCTGATCTTGGGCTTTGTCACGCTCCAGACATTCTGTCACAAGACTTTTTATTGTGCTTTTTTTTTAATGCTATTATTAGCATACTATTTAGCCATGCAAAGCGTTGTTTACTCACAGGCTACATGCTGGATGGAGTAATTCCTGTTAATTCTGTAGTTCTATTATTGTTTCAATAGACATACTGAGTATTATAAGTTGCGCAAAGGTAGTATTTATTGCATTGGATTGCATTTTACAATTGTCACTGATATTTTGTCTACCCCTCTACAATTAAATGAAGATTGTGGAGTGAGAGATATTGTATATATGTATATGTGTGTTGATGCTTTGGTGGTTCAGTACTGAGCTAAGTAGGCTGCACGTGCTGCACGTCCTCACTCTGCCTTAGATGCACCCCTCCCTCTGAGTCCCGGCTCATTGCCAGCATCACACACCTACTGACACAATCTCTCTCTCTCACTCACTCACTCACTCACTCTCTCACACACACACACACACACACACACACACACGTGCACACGACTGCCCCAGTTATCTACAGGGAGGAATGGGTGTAAGTCTAGAGGAGCAGAGATTGAATAAAGGTAGAAGAGATGAGAGAAGGGAAATAGAGAGGGGGAAACAGGAAATTGTTAGAAAAGACGGCAAATGATGAGTTTGGGGAGGAAGGGGGTGTAGAGACAGATTTTATGAAGGATGCATGTTCAGCTGCCCTGCCTCTACATTCATCCTGATGATGGAGAGGTGCCTGCAGTTTCTGAGAATACATTGTAACCTAATTAGGACCCAGCCGCTGCAGTTTTGCATGATTTGACCTAACTTACATTCTTAACCCATGCTCCTCTGAACATACATAGACACTCACACTGACTTCATTCCATTAGTGGCTGCTAATTTAGCCAATGAGAGAAGTGGGGAAATGAGATGACAAGAGTGCGCTTGTGCAGTATATTGGTAAGGTGATGAGTTGGCTGTCTCTACAGAGCCGTGTAGCCATAGAGAAGAGCTTTGAGCTGAGGAAAAAAGGTGAGATAGAGGGAGGGGGGGTGCAGGGGAGGAGGGGGGGTGCCTGCCTGTTCCAGCTTTGAGGTATTGTGTGTCATCTCTCTGCACTCTCCACTGCAGCTGTCTGCTGAATAGTAATCACTGACACCAGGATAGGAGAAGGGGAGGGAGGGAGAGGGAGAGAAAAAAGAAAGATAGCAGAGAGGGAGAGAGAGAGAGAGAGAGAGAGAGAGAGAGGAAGGCGAGACATGGGGAGGGAGGTGGAATGCCAAGCTGACAATCCTGCTGCATTATCTGCCTGGTGGTAGAGCAAGTGTGAAAGAGAAGGAAGGGAAGGATAGAGGAGACCGAGGGAGAGATCTACAGGAGGATGCAGTGGGGTTCCAAGAGGAGTGTGATGTGACAACGATCTAGGTAATGCATTTGTGTATGTGTTTTGAGTGTATTCTCTGACATTAGGCATCTGACTGTGATGAGTACGTCTGATGTTTTGTGCCTCACAGCTCTGCTTAAAAAGGAGTTTTATTCTGAGCAGGGTCCTGTGTGTCTCTGTGTGAGTGCGCACGTGCAAGAGTGTGAAGCTGCACTGGCCCTGGGTGAAGCATGCAAAGAAAGATCCAGCTGGACGGCGCTTGATTTTTATCTGTCTGACATTGACCGTCTGTGTAGCTGCTGGTGCAAAGCTACGGGCTCCTCCTTTAAGTGTGTGTGTGTGTGTGTGTGTGTGTTTATGGTTAGCTATCTTTTGCCCCAGCCTAGATGGCAGATATTAATATTTGCCTTTAAGGTTACAGCACACCCTTTTTTTTTTTTCTTCTAAGAAATCCATTAGAGTTGACCAGTGGAGTACGGCAACACCAGCAGTCCAGTCTGTTCTGTGTGTTGGATTCTTGTTCCTGGTTTCAGGAAGGTCTCAAGAGCTGTGAGTCCTTACTGACCCAGATAAGAGACATTGGTGGCGCCTTTTTAAATACATGAACGCTGTGTGTGACTGCATTGGGTCCTGGTGCAACCTTGAAGCTACCTATGGGTGCCTGAGTATTCCCTTTTACAGCATTACAGGATCAGACATCTAGCTGTAATTTAATATTTTTCACTCTAGCAGCTCAGCTGCCTTTCATCTGCTGGTGGCTGATTCCCTCAAGCACTATATTACACAATACTTAAATGAAGCATAAGCTCAAAATCATGGTGGTTTACCAACATGTCAACATTTAAGGGAAGTAACAGAGTTGTATGTTAGCCCTAAGGAGTCAAGAGAAACCCAGATAGCGGTCTCTGTAGCTGTGTGACGTACTCGTGTGCTAATCTGTTCAATGACCCTGGATGTCGATATTGGCCAGTAGCGTGCCACGCCTTGGTAGCCAAGTTAAGCCTCTGTAGACATCTGCCTCACATGATGGGATAGGTTACTATTATAACTACTGGATGTCAGTGTCTCATTTTGAAGACTTTGTCTTGTGGTTGGACAGGAAGATGGAGGGAAGGTTGAAGCAAGATGAAAGAACCAGAGACAAGAATATTGCTGAGTTCTTCAGTTCCTTGAGTTATCAGTGTCCTCATGTCACGGTCAATGGGGTTCATTCATGGTTTGCTGTAGACCTGTAGAGTCTTCTAGTAAAGCAGACTGGATGGAGGAGAACAAAAAATTCTCTCTGGTTTCCTTAATCATCCAGTGCGTTATGTTCTGAGATTAATCATTACTAGTCAGAATTAGGTGATGTTTATTTTTATATCCTGCAATCACTTTTTGTATGTGCCACATGAAAATGCAGAGACTCGATATTTTTTTTTTTTTTTTTTTTTTTTTAACAAGTTTATACATTTCTGTTATAATAAATTATCTTTTTCTTCTCTGCAGCATTTTCAGCTGGCTTTGATCGACTCCAATCTCTGCACTTTGTCCAAAGCTGAAAGTAAGTAATGATGCTATTAATACCAGAGGCCACGTGGAAACTAGCCATACGCTGCTGTGTAATGTAATATTAGATTAGATGCACCACCTTGTCAGTTGTAGATATTACATATTGAAAGGGCACAGGAATATTTCTACAAAGCAAATTTTCCTCTCTGCTGCCGTTTCTCTGCTGACTCTGCCCAAGACTGGGGTTGCCTAGGAGACAGCACAAGGAGAGAGAGAGCTGGAAGTGTTTGCAAGCACATTGCACATACACACTGTGATTTCAGATTACAGGCACACTCTGGGGAAACTGTCCTACTCCCCCTCCCATCTGTGCTCCATACTGTTTGCAATCTGTACCCACTGAGGTCCATGGGGTAAATATGTAATATGCTTCATTTTTTAACAAGTTAACTCTAATTCTTTTTCTTTTCTTCCACAGTTCAGTTCCACATTGCTCATTTGTATGAGATTCAGGTAAGCTGTCTATTCCAATTTCTGTTTGAATATTAAGGGTAGTTTAATGTTGTATCTCACGTTTTTGAACAGTTGTACAGACAGTTGTGGAGATTATAACAAGTTGTAATATTAAAATAATAGTGCAGCAGTGTTCCCCTTTTCTCTTTATTTTTTTCTCTCTGAGTATGACAAGTGTTGGATATATATATTTTTGCTTTTATTGCTTTTGAACAAAAGGGGTGTTATTCTTTTAGTTTACATCATATCTTTAAAATTCTCAAGGTCCTGTGGTTCAATGTAAGAGGAAATTAGTAATCATTTATCTTTTGTAGTAGAGCGGAGATTAGTGAGTGATCATTTATCTTGCCTTGACACGCACGCACGCACGCATGCACGCACACACACAGGGTAGTTGGTCATTCTGTTGACTGACGTCACTGAATTAGGTTACCGTTTCTCTTCTTGTTTTATGTACCATTTTGAACCAGATTGAATTGCCAGAGAATTTTCTCCTGTTTTTACTCCATTCATTTGCCAAGTGCCCTGTGATTCTGAAGCATGTGAATGTTAATTAAAGCTTAATGTTTTGTAGGCCTATAATTTCCACCTTTAACCCTCAAATGTCCCTTTTTGCTTGAGTAAGAGGACTTGGGAGCTGTTGTTGCACACTGATCTTTTTACTTTCTTTGAGTTGACATTTTAATTGCGCACAGAGGTAGAATGATCCTACTCTTCCTATTATTCTCCACAAAGAAAGCGAGACGTGAGCTGCTCAGAAGTGCGTTCTATCCATTCAATCCACACCGACGCCAACCTGCGTTCGTACATCTCTGCCAACAGAACCAGCTGTCTGTCAGCAGCAGCTTCTGAGGACAGCGGCTGGCCAAACTGCCCTTCACTGGGCTGACTGACAGCAGAAGTTTACAGAGCCAAAATAGTTCAGCTCAAAATTCTTGTCAGCTCCATGGGAAGAAATCAACAGTGTTTGTATTTATTGATTCACTGATTTTATTTCCCCGCCCACCGTAGCAAGTGAGGGGAACTGGCAAGTTCACAGGCAGACTGGGAGCCTTGATCCATCAATATAGATACCATTACTAAGTTCAAAATGTGTATATATATATACAGTGGGGAGATTTGTGTGATTTAAACAGCTGCATGTGCAGATTATGTTCACTAAATGTGACAGAGAAAAAAATAGACTTGGCGTAAAAAAATGTGGGGGGGTCCCGGAGTGGGTTTCTCAGATTCAGTGTGGATTGATACATTTAATAAAATGGAAGCGTATCTGTTCCGTGAGACGTGCGAGTGGACGATGTCTTTCTATGTCGGATTGGCTGTTAGCCCTTTTAATGGGGTGTCCATCATAGGAAAAGCTTGTGTAGATGTATAGATGGATGTATATAGATGTGACAATGACTCTTTATCTCCAAGCCGTTACTGGTGATTGACAAATGGGAACTGCTATTTTTAGTTTCATTATGGCAGTTGTTCTGAAGATAGAATAATTAAAACTGCAAGCAGTGATGAATGGGCCCTTGCACCTATGTGCACAGTGGGGAGTGCCGCAGTCGAAGGGCTTTTATTGCGGGCATGTAGATGTCTTCAGGCCTGGACTGTTATTGAACGTTGCACAAAGAAGTTACACATCACTTCCTCAATTTTGATAACTTTGCATTGGCAAGGGTCTTTAGATGACACCAACCAAATTTGAAGTACTCTGGTTAATTCTCTAGGAGGAGTTTGTTACAGTACAACGCCTGCAAATGGCAAAAACTGTGCAAAAAATTGCACAGTAAATCTAAAATGGCTGACTTCCTGTTGAACTTATGGTATGGCTCCAAGAGGCTTTTTTTTAAGTCTGGAGATGTTACGTTTGCCTACCAAATTCCATTAATCTATGTCAAATTTAAAGGTGGGGGCTTTGACTTTAAAATTTTAATGGGGGCGCTATCAAGCCATTTTGCCACTCCCATGCCCAAGACCCATAAAACATCATTTTTCACCACTTCTGACACATGTGCAAAGTTTTGTGAGTTTTTCAAGCACCTTTAACCCCTCAAAAATTCAATTCTAATGCGAAGAAAAAGACATTCCTTCAATTACAATAGGGCCTTTGCACCACTCTGTGCTCAGATATTAATAATAATGATCTGCACAAAAACAATGGTTTCCTCCGCACTTTGTGCCAGGGACCATTCCGGCCTACCCACTAGGGAGCTGTGCCGAGAACTACATACCTTCAGAGCTTTTTTTCTGTTTGCATTCGCACCGCCAATAGGAACCCTGAAGTGACGTAAGCTGGCCAGCGGTTGGTATAGCAATGCTTCAACAACAACAATAAGATGGAAGACGCTGTGATCAGAGCTGTGTGTTTGTTGTGGGTTTCATGATAATAACGGAACTGGAAAGGAGACGTGAGAATTTAGACTATGCGTTTGTTTTACACAGGTTTTTAAAAATGGCAATTGCTGATGCTGCATTGGCTCATTCAACCAATCAACGTGCACTTACATTTGGACCAATCACTGTACACTTAGGTCACTCAAGGTCCCTCTTGTGCTGGGAGAGTACCTGAAGGAGGAGCTAACATTCCCAGTTCCTGCAGTGTGGACACGTTAAGGGGTAGTTCCTCCAACAGTTCCTAGAACTATGAAAAAGTTCCTCCAGTCCAAAAGTGCCTATTAATATGAAAGTCACTTCCCTGTTAGGTTTAAGGAAACCATAAAAGAAGGAAGGGTCATTATGTCACAATACCAACGTTCTAATGCGCTGCTTGGCGCCAGACTTTGGTGTCAGTTCTATTGAAGCCTATGAGAGAAGCATGGAGAAGCACACTAAAACCCAATATATCTACATCATATGACCTTTTAAGAAATGCCTCTACCAACTCAAAGAACACACTTCAGAAAATACTGATTTTTCCAAATGTGCACATTCGTTTATTTGCTGTTTGTCTCCAAATACTATCCAAAGATGATTATAAGCATATTTTGCATGGCGAGTCAAATTCATTCCTTCTCTCTTTCTTTTATTTCAATCTGGAGGCTGCTTTATGATGATTGGCAGGGTTAATAATAGCTAATGTTATGGGAATATCACGTATTCAAATGAAACGCTTACAAACCTCCTCTGATTATTAATTGTGCATTGCTAGGCTATAAACTAACCTTTAGCTATAAAACAACAAAGGTATACATTGGCTATCAAAAACTTAAAGAAAAACCTTTAACTAACAAACTTGATCATCAGAAAATAATGCACGGTAATTATGAATTGGGCTGTAATCTCATTTGTCTGGCGCCCTGCTGTCTGCTTAGTCACCATATCAAAAACTGTAGATTACGTTACATAACGTTAGCTAACGGGCTCAGAGTTAATTTAGTTAGGGTATTATCACAGTTTAACTAACTCACTAACGTTAGTCTGTTACTAACCTCAATCACATGCATAAGAAGCTCCATTCCCTTATAAATCTAGCATAACATTAACGTAACTTGCATGCAAATAAATTATTGAATTAGCATACAAATCAACCGAAATGTACCTTGAAAACACATGAAACATTAGCTAAATAACAGCACACCAAAATAGTAGTGCCTCCATCACCCAGATTGATAACTGGTAAAACTGAGAGGGAAGAGATGAAGGAGCGGTCTGCCCGTTCACCACTATGTTAACTGCACCGAGAGCTTTCAAGCATGGCACCAATGTGCGTTCACGCGTTTCACAGTGACGTAATGACCCTTCCTTCCTATATAGTTTCCTTGGTTAGGCTTTGCCTGCCTCTGCCTGCCTGCTGGAGCTCTGTTATACTGTAACATGGATTCCATATCAGCATTTCTGGAGACAGGCACGCTGCTCTTCAGTTCACTGATAGAGATGCACAGTGCAAACTCCAGCACTATCACTGATACTCATCTAGATGAATGAGGTCATGTATATGGTTATAAATCTTCACCAACAAAGGTGAAAAGATTTTAATTGGCTGGCAGGTGTCTGTCATTGGCACACCTCAACGTAGCTCTGGCCAATAGTTTAAACAGTTGTACTGTAAGTATGACTTAGTAACAGTATTGTTACTATGTCATAGTAACACTATGCTATGGTTGCTATGGTTACAACACTACAGTATTGTAACCATAGCAACAATACTGTAGTAAACTGCAGGTCTGTCACTAACCATGACATCTTGACTTTCTCCATTAGTTTGCCAACTTTATTATTAACAGGATAAGAGTTATTCCAGCCGTTCAACACAGAGCCAGTGCGTCTTTCTCACAGTTGGAAATTAGATTAACTCGACACTTAGCTGAATCTACTTGGATTTCTTTAAAGGTGACACTTGGAGAAAGTGACAACCACAACTGTGAAAATAGCTGGGAGAAAAGCATTAGACAACTCACTCACACTGCCTGGCTGTTTTGCACACTCTGAGGAAGGGGCACACAGGACGCTATGAAACTTGAAATTCATGCTACATTACCACCTGTCACTCATGCTGTATTCAATTAACTGCAATCCATCTTTTTAGGCTTCATCTGTTTGTTTTTTTCTCCCTCACACTTAGACATTTAAGTACATGGTGCAGGTCCTGCCTAAACCATTTTGGCATTTGCAAGTTGAAAACTTTTTTTTTTTTTTTTTTTTTTTTTACCTCTTTATTTTTGTTTTTTGTTTTAATGTCTTCAGTTGAGTGCTTTGAGTTGATCAAATAAGTATTGAGATGTTATATGTTATAAGTTGTTGTCTGGACCAGGCCTGGTTTGATGACAATCATTAGACCAAGCAGGAAGGAACCACTAAGAGGCTCTCTCATTTATATGCCCCAAGTGTCAGTGTTTACCCTGAGGTGTCTTTATGGTGCACAGACAGGAAGAGTCCGGGACCAGACAGTGTGTGTGTGTGTGTGTGTGTGTGCATGCATATATGCTCACACACACTTCTGGACATTTGGAGCTTTAGGGTCTTTAGAAATGGGGGGGTAGTTGCTTCTAAGACGATTGTGTTTGAGCTGATAAGAGAACATTCAGCCTGCATGCACACACCTCTACATATCGTTTCAGATCCAAGGTCAATAAGGTCGCCAAGTTAAAACAAACAGTGAGCTCACCTCAGGGCAGACAGCTCAGGTTTCCCCAAAATACAAAGCATGGGCCGCAAGGGGACACATACACATAGGCACAGACACATACACACTCAAAGCTGCCAGACGTGTTGAGTCTGGCCTGTCGTCTTCCACTCTGACCCTCCCCCGTGTGTGTGTGTGTGTGTGTGTCAGTTAGTGTGTGTGTGTGTGTGTGTGTGTCAGTCAGTGTGTGTCGGTGTGTGTGTGGCTGGTCATTACAAGTGTGCGCAGGTCTTTAGACTCTTTGTGTCTGTCCAGATAGAACCATAAAACACACTGACCCTCCTGTCTGGCTTAAACAACCTCTCCGTCTCTCTGTCCCTCTCTCTTCGTTTTCCTCCTCTCATTCTGCCTGCAGAAGAAGTACAGAACGGCGAAAGAAGCGTATGAAAGTCTTTTGCAGACGGAAAATCTTCCTGCACAGGTGAAGGCAACCACACTGCAACAACTTGGTGAGTGTCGCTTGGTCATGGAATACTCTAATACTCTCGTCTCCCCATGTAACAGATTACACTTGGTGAAATTTGACGGTGATTTTTGGTGTTCTTTATCTTGAACTGCTTTGTATGGTATTGGGATTGCATTATGCTATGTGCCATCATTTGGGTCAGTGGAATTTGTTCCCACACCAGTTTTCTGCTACTTTGTACCTGTTTTTCAAAGTGATGGTGTCAGCGTGTTTGTTGCAGCAGCGCATTGTTTTCTCTTGTTCCCTTCCCCCACAGAGAGTGTAGAGACGCACGGGGCAAAATTATGTTGCATTAGCACTTTAAGAAGAGGAGTTTGTAAAACTATTTTGATTATAAACATGTTGGAATCAAATCTCACTATCTAGAAACATAAATTTAACTCTGTACACACACCTGAATGATAGGGGAGAATTTTAGATTTTATGAAAATTACACACACTTACAGTTGATTGAGGTTTTACTGTGATGTTGTTTAAAGAAAAAGTGGCTTAACTGCATGAAATATTATCTCAAATCAAATATGAAATCATTTGGTGATCACTCCATGACAGTAGGTCAAATTTTATTTGTCACATACACAATCATACACAGTACAATGCACAGTGAAATGCCTTATGTACCTGTTCCGGCTCAACCCAACCATAAACAAAACAATAATTAAAAAGAGCAGACAATAATTTAAAGAAGTAAAATATGGCATGTACTATATCCAAATGAAAAAAGTGCCGAATTGTGCAAAGTGCAAATTGTCTTGATAGTCCTGAGGAAACCAGACTTGGAGGGGTGTGTATGTGTACATTAGGAGTCTGATTGTGCTGATAATGTGGATCAGAGGCAGATGGAATATTTGATTTAGATAATGCAACGGTTTTTGTTGCGTCTTGGTTCACTAAGTCTCCAGCGTGCTACAAGGCTGTAAGCTGAACTCATCTGGTAGATCATTGTGTTTTGTGATCTTGTAAAAAGCTATTTCCAGAGACGGCTTGCAACCCGAGAAGACGCTAATTACAGTGATACACAGTGACAGGTGACACCGCATGGAAGTGCTGAGAAAAATCTGATAAATGTTCAAGTTAATGCAAATGTGCTATGACATGTAGTCCTGACAACTGAGATTAACCGGTAAAGCAGAATGTAAATCCCACATTTATGTTGCGTGTTTATCAGTCACATACTCATACACATTCCCGTCAGGCTTTCAGAAGCAGTCAAAATGATTCTCCTTGGCAGTTAGCATTTTTCAGACTGTCTTTATGTCTTTTTTGAGCTCTTCTTCATGTGACAGCTGTAATTCTTGGCTGCTTGACAGATGATTTGGTCCACGGTCCGTTTTTGCAGTAACTACATCAGAGGACGCTTTGGACTCATTTTCACTTGTTGTTGATTTCAGAGCCTTCAGAAATTCCTGTAGGTTAAAGCTGAGCACACATTTTTAGGGCTGACTAACTCTAAAAGACACACTATAAACTTGTGTACTTGAAGACACTCACTAGCTTACAAATGACCAATAATGCAACACTGGTACTCTCTCCATTCAAAAAGAATATCTGATATTGTGAATTGTCTAGTCTTAAAATATAGGATGACCCCACTTTTTCAAATGTAATTATTAGAGGAAAATTGGCCAATATAGTATGTTTTTATTTGTCCTTTTTTTAAAAAAAATGACAGTAAAAGCTAATTTTAGAGCTACCCATTAGGAGTTGAACATATACATTTGGGTTTCAGGACATGCTTCAAGACTACGGGAGGCAGTAATGACTGTTTCAGTCTCTTCGTCTTATCTCTTCATTTACTGTAGGCAGATATGTTGAGTTGGTAATAAAAAGACTTGACATTTCTTGAGGTTTGTTGCTGGTTTTATATACTGTAGAATACTTCGAGCAGCTTTGATTTTCCTCCACAGCCTACATGACAGAATGATTATATGGTGTCTATAGCAGAAGAAGTACTAAAGTAGTCCAATATGTAGAAGGCAAGTAGCAGTAGCAGTCAAGTGCTCTTGAGTGTAGCGTTCAGTATTTACATGGCATACCAAGTAGAACTGCATACAACTTCAATTTTATTGTGTCAAATCATGGGAGGTGATTCAGTTGCTTTGTATTCACAGAAAATTTGATTTGTTACCATCTTACAAATAGTGTGAATAAAGCAGATTACGTCAAGCTCCAAATTAAAAATGTACCTGCATTTGGTGGTTGATTGGGTTTCTTTAATGGCGGTTTATTAAATATACTGTATCTATAGGTTCCTAACTATTAAAGCTTAGCTTCAGTCAGAACGTTAGAGAAACATTTTTCCAGACATTTTCCTGACGCCAAACGCAGAGAGATTTCCATTTTCCTCCCGGCCACAGTGTAGACAGCCACCCCCCACCCGCTCACCCAGTTGTAAAAACCATTCCCAGTCTAGCCTGCTGAGGTTGTCATGGTGATGTGTGGAGCTTGCCACAGGTGTGTAGGAGATGAACCGGGGAGGTCTGTGATTGCACTGTGGCTGTCTTCCTGAGTGATTGGTTATTTGCTGTAAATTGCCCATCTCTACCTTGTGTGCTTTGGGTGTGTGTGCGTTGGGAGGAGTTGTTTGTAAAGGCTGGCTCATGTAAGACCTTTTGAAGTAAGTGTGTGTGTGTGTGTGTGTGTGTGTGTGTGAGAGAGAGAGAGAGAGGAAGACCCCCTCCCCCTCTTTGTCTGCTTCTTTCCTCCCTTCCTCTTTCATTGGTGAGCTTTGCAAGGACAGGCCATTTGTTTTGTTTATGAGACTACTCTATTTGCACATCAGACAGTGGACTCACCTTTTTGATGGCATATTGTGTCCGTGGGTTCAGCTACTTGACTTTACCTGTTCTACATGATTAGTCACTCCACACTGCTCTAAATCTATTAGTACTCATAATAGTTACACTACTCAGTACTGGTGCTAATTTAGCCTTTTAAATATAAGAACAAAGCCAGATAGTTTTACCAGTGTTGTTTGAGCTGGATCTTGCATACTCAAGCCCTGAACTTTTGCTCTGCTCTTCCAGGCTGGATGCATCACACAGTGGAGCAGCTGGGGGATAAAGGCACCAAGGACAGCTATGCCATCCAGTGTCTGCAGAAGTCTCTAGAAGCAGACCCGAACTCTGGCCAGTCCTGGTACTTTCTCGGCAGGTAAGACAAACAAGGGCGTGAATATTTGTTTTGTTTTTTTTTTGTTTTTTTTTTTTCAGGGCTAGCCTCTAACCTCTAGTACTGATTAGACTGTTTGTTTTATCTAAAAACCATCTGCCATTGTTCTATAATAATAATCTTGGCTTCTTAGGCTTTATATTGGTTGAATGTAGTGATTAATGCTCATGGAGGCATGGGCTTCACACCAAATTATCTTGTTCCTGTGCTGTTGAATTGGCTTCCTTGTGGAGGCAAATAGCAGGTGTTCGAACAGATAGGCCTGTGACTTCCCCCTCCCCCCCTTCACATCGAAGTCCATGTCCCTTTAGGTGGTAGCTAGGCTTGGCTACATCCTTGGCAGTAAAAATCTATCTGTGTGGAGCTGGCCAGTGTTCTATTGTCCTTTTACACTAAGCTGCATGCACTCGACCCCCAACATAAAAGAACTGACCCCTGTCCAGTGACCCTCATACCTGTAGATACCCCACCTTGAAATTATATTGTGGAAAATGCTCAACGCACTGCAACTAATGGAAACATGCGAATGAACAAAACACATGCAAATTATGGAAAAAATGGTACAAATAGATAAAGATGATAGATGAATTGATTCTTTGTCCATCTCCTCTCCTCCAGGTGCTACTCCAGTATTGGGAAGGTGCAGGATGCCTTCATCTCCTATCGCCAGTCCATTGATAAGTCGGAGGCCAGTGCTGACACCTGGTGCTCCATAGGGTAAGAACAGAATTGGGCACTGCCTTGTTATACTGAGAGGCATAAGTAACATGTCTTGCTTAATGAAACTAATATCTGTAAGTTTCTGAGAGAGGGGGAAATAGTTGGTTCATCTTTTCAAGGGTGGTTTGTGCTGAGGGGTTCAGTGGCTCATGGCCTCATGGAGATACAGCAACTGTAGTATGACAGAGGACGAAGGGAGAGGTGGATAACAGCAAAATGAGAGTGAGAAGGGGTCTTTAGATGGATGTATGAAGCATGGGTTTTGTCCTCTGGGAGTTGCTGAGAGTTGGGATGGCTCAGAAAGATAAGGACCTAAATCCTGGAGGTTGGCAAGAGAATCACCAGCCCTCCTTGCCTTTGCCCCCAGGGTGCTCTACCAGCAGCAGAACCAGCCTATGGACGCACTGCAGGCCTACATCTGTGCTGTTCAACTGGACCACAACCACTCCGCCGCCTGGATGGACCTGGGCACCCTCTACGAATCCTGCGGCCAGCCGCATGACGCTATCAAATGCTACATCAATGCTACACGCAGCAAGACCTGCCTCAACACTGCTGCACTCACACAACGTATCAAACTGCTGCAGGTAGGGCTGGCATTTTAGATGAATAATACCATCAAGCAACCCTGTTTGTTAGATGTTGTGGAGTATTTTGGTGTGTGTGTGTGTGTGTGTGTGTGTGTGTATATTGAAGTGCTGTGTTTACTGCCAAGCATTTCCAAAGCAATCAGCTTTTTAAAAAACGCAGATTGTGCTTTTGTCATTTTGATTTCTGACCACTGAGATATGAATAATAATTCATATTGGTGTGTTTAAACACATTTTTTTCTCACTTGTAATTGTAAAGCATACATTCATGGCATTGAACATTTGTTATATTCTGTATACGCTTACCTGAAACGCCACCTTTGGGTGACCAAGTAGTCTGTGTAGTGCCTTTCTTGTTGGACTATAGTTAAGCACTAAAGTATGTGTCTTACACAATTTCTCCTAGGCTCAGTTGTGTAACCTACAGCCAGGTAGTCTGCAGAATAAGAGTAAAATGCTTCCTAGTATTGAGGAGGCGTGGAGCCTACCCATTCCTGCTGAGCTCACGTCCAGGCAGGGGGCCTTGAACACTGCACAGGCACAGCAGGTGAGATCCAGCTTATACAAGAGACTCCAGCCTTTTGGAAAGTACTTGAACAATACATTTATGAGGAATATTAAAGCTAAGGCCTTGCTCTGATACTTTCAGATGTTTTATCCAAAACAATATTAATGTTTTAACAAATCTAATTTGCACCTTTTTATAGTCAATATGGGCTTTGGCAACAAAAGATAAAATGGGACACAGTCTGAAGGAATTGGAGCAAGGCCTGCATTGCAGTAATTGAATAACTTGAGTAGTTGACCCTCATAGCTCCTCTCCGGGTCACATGACAAGTGTAAAAATGATTAAGGAACACTATAAAGGAACTCATTATGTCCCACAACTTTTATCCTTAATGCAGAGATGTCATTGCAATATACTTGGCAAACTGCAAGACTGAATATGCTGCATGCTTAATGGATACAGTATATTAAGTAGTATAAATGCATGTATTTCTGTGTCATGTATTTGACAATTTTATCTCAGTTGTTATTTTTAAAAATTGTTTAAAACTGGAGCAGCTGGTTTTTACTTGTCACATCCCTCTCTATGAAAATTAGATGGATCTCAGTCATGCACATTAGGTACACAGGCTGACCCCGCACCACCATCAACATATCTTTATTTTTATTTTTTTTACACATCTGATCTGTTTTCATGCAGTTTTGTCTATTACAATCTTGAACACTGACATCATCCTCTTTTGGAATAACATCACTTCCATCGTTAGCACTTGCTCTGTTTTTAATAAAAGTAATTCCAAGAAAAACAGATTTTCGGTCGCTTTTACTTGCTCCAGTATTGAAGTTTTATGGTGTGAGTGATTAAATGTAATCTACTGTTATGGTTAAACATTATTTATGATGCGACCCGTGGCAGGGTAGGAGGGAAAGTGTCAACGACCGGTGAAAACTCTGGAGTGACCAGAATATGTAGTCTGCATGTTTAAACAACCCTCCAGTAATGCAACTAATGTTGCATTATCCCACAATCAGCATGAATACTCTGATTATGACCTTAATCAACAACTGTCAATTAGATTAAGGTGTTACCATAAACCATATTTTAATTGGAGTATTGCCATACATGCGTTATTTAAATGCTCAAATTGTTGTGCATGTAAGTGTAGTCAGTGTATCTGATGTCATTGTGCAGAAGAGTTTGGATTTATGATTGTGTTTTTCATTAGATTAGTGCTCATTTTGAACTGTAGTTTTGTTGAAGAAGGGAAGAAAAGAACTTGTCCTCACTCAACTGATGTTCCTGTGCTGGATTTCTAGGCCTGTAAAGGGGAGGGAGGCCAGGCCGCCAGCAATCACACAGACCCACAGGCCAGTCCTGCCAAAAGGAAACGCACTGCCAGCCCAGCTAAGGTACTGCCTCAGAACATTAACATTACTGTTCTGCTGGGAAATAGCGAGGTCGAGCAGGGATACAGATTTTCTTTTTCTTTTTGTTTTTGCGTACAGGGTGCTGCAGATTCATGGGCAAACAGCCCCAATCAACAGCAGATCCCCAGCTGGTATCTAACGCCACAGAAGCTTCAGGTAGGAAACGTCTCATGTCTTGTATGCTACGTTGAACATTTTTGCATTTTATTTAATCTGGCATCTGAAAAACTCAAGGAAACCTAATATATTCATTCAGATGTGCAGAAATTCACTCTCAGAAATGAAATACATGATTCTCTCACCCCTGAAGCCGGTCTTCTACCCACTATAGGTTATAGCATAGCAGCAGAGCCTACATGTGTAGCCTGTGAAGAGATCTGTGATTGGTCAGCTTAGGCTTCTGTTGTTTTGGAGATTTTTGATAATGAGGCATCAACAGTAGATCCTGCTGTAAACTAGGCTTCACAAGTTTAACTCCACCTTGATATGAAAAGGAAGTGTGAGCATAGATGGAGGTACTTTGAAACTAAAACTGCTGGAAGCTTTGTTTTGGAGCATGATGGACAGATCATCGGGAAGCATGATCATGTAGATATGTACAGTATATGTAGATGAGTATAAACATATAAGACCAAACATGAGGTTTACATCTGACAGCGAAGGCTTTTAGTTTGAAGGTATTGCTTTTCTGTGCAAACATAATATGTAGGATTTGTTTAACTGTTTGTTTAAACTGCTTTTGAGCTTCTGAAACACTGAACAAATATGTTATGAAATGTGCAGCTCCTGGATCACTTGCGGACCAACCAAGCTAACCTCAAGCCCCTCCAGGTGCAGATGCTGGAGCAGCTGGAGAACCAGTTCTCTCTCATGCAGCAACATCAGCAGCAGGTACACACACGCAACTTTGATTATACAGCACTATAATTATATATAAATGTAGGGATACATAATATTGGATTTTTTTGCCAATTTTTTCCACCTGGCTGAGGAGACTATTACACACGCGATCATAGATTGTAATAAGTATGATCAAGAAAGACAATATATGAAGGAAGAACTTAGAAAGAATTGAGTTCAGGAGCTCAGCATTAAAACTTTAACGAACCTGCCAAGTGGGTCGAGCAGTCGTTTTCTTTGAGTTTATTAGACAGACGGGATTAATGGGTAGGATTTAATCTCTGGTCCACACTCTGAAGCAGAGGGTGACGGTAATGCACCTAAAACTTCTTTTTGGTTATAAACCAAAAAGAAGTTGTTTTTTCAAACAGAGTGGTACATCCGGTCAGCCAAGGTGTTTCCTATCTGTGCAGCCGAACAAAGCAGCTCCAGCGCGGACTGTTTCACCCTGACGGCCCCGGTGCCATCAGGTGCTGCACCGCGACTGTCAGGGTGAAACAGTCACATAATACAATTATGTTCAGTGATGTGACGGGTTAGAGAGTTTTTTCCTAAAGGATCTTGATGTCATTTGCTTCTCTCCTCTGTCAGATGAGGCAGCAGGCAGCAGCGGGTGGCCAGCCACGGCCCAGCCTTCCCAACGGTCCTTTGGCTGAGTCCTCTCACCACCACGCAGGCCTCTCCCGCACCTCCCCCCTGAATCACACAGCCATCCGACCCCCGTGTGTCACCCAGCCCACAGCCAATGGATCCTGTTCTTCGAGTCCCTCGTCGGCGCCACTTGGACACAAGGACACGGGCAAAAATCACACCCTGGGACTGGGAGGTGGCGGCACGAGCAACGGAAACGTGCCTTACCCGCAGCAGAACTCTCTACCTCACAACTGCACAGCCGCCAGTCACCCCAGCACCAGCAGCACTACCAGTAGTCCCAGTCATGCAGACGAGGCATGGAGGAGCCAACAACGCAACACTACCACTCAGGTATCCCAGTGGCTCCTCTGATGTTTCCATGGTTACGACCTTTTCTTCTTTTTGCCCTCCTTTGCGCTGCATTTTCCTGTATTCCCTTATTTTGTTGTTATAGTTAACATTATATATGATTCTGTTTTCTGCTTATTTAATGTATTGTATATATTTTTCACAGTGCATTTTCTTGTCTTTCTCTCTTTCCAGGGGCTTCAAAAAGGTCCAGGTTCACATTCGGCAGGTCCCAATGGAGAACCTCCTTTCTCTTCCTCCTCCTCCCCTCAGACCTCTTTTTCTTCCTCTGGCATTCTGAATCAGGTTGGACATTCTTCTGGGCCCTGCACTGCCTCCTCCTCAGCCTCCTCTTTATCCCCCACCTCTCCCCAGACCACACCCAACCACTTGTCCTCACCTCCCCACTCCGCTACTACCTCAGGGGTCCACACCAAAGACACCACGCCTTCAGGGGGCAACAACGGCAGCAGTGGTGCTGCTGCCACTTTGCCATCAGGTCCTGAGGCAGCCGTCAGGCATTCCACAGGGACACCCCTAAGTCCCAGCACCACCCCCGCGCAGGGATTGACTAATCACGTCCAACCGCGGGTGACGGACAGCTCTGCTAGCCTGTCTCAGCCTGGCTCTCCTGCCCCCGGCGTGCTCACTTCAGACAATCCTCAGCTCTCAGCCTTGCTAAAGGGAAAAGCCAATACTACCAGTAATGATGATAACAATAACTGTAGTAACCACGGAGGGCCTTCCTCAGAGAAAATCAACAACGTCCACCCGGGTCTCCACGGTGCCGCCAAACCAATGTCAGACAACTCATTGGCCTCCTCGCCACTTTCAGTCACTGCTACACCCTCTCCCCGCTCTGCAGACCCACATGCCACCAACAGCCTCTCCTGCCTTAACAGCCCGTCCAACACCAACAGTCAAGGGCCCACAGTCAATGGGAAGGGGCCGGAGGACTCCCAGAGCCCACTGAAGGTAGAGCCTTCTGCAGGAGCTCACAGACGCACAGTCCCTGCTGGTCTGGCACCCTGGTCCTCGGTTTCCATCTACCCCAGCTCCAGTGAAGTGCTCAAAGCATGCAGGTAAGAAGCCTACTGGCCTCCGTTATCTCTAGTCAAACTATGGCCACATGTGGTATTTAAATTATTCTTTTGTGTGTGTGAGTTTGAGAGGGAGACACTGTAAGAATGAATACATTGGGGAGCAGTAATACACTGAATCCTTTGACACGTTTTGGTCATTTTGCATTATTTATTTTGGTGATTGAAATGTCTTCCTCCTCAGGCAGTTCAGGTATAAAATGTTAGGCAAGCAATTATCTAAAAAGTGTAGTTGCTGCAGTTTGAGACCAATGAGGACTGATCACGATGGTAACCGTATGTTGGAGAACCTCTGGTGGCTCTGGTTGTAATGTATTGGTGGAAAACAGCTAATAATGTAATTGAGTCAGTTAACCAATCAGGAGCTGTGTTGTTGACTGTTATTGAGCTAGTTCTGTGCAAAACACTGCTTGGTGCATTTACCAGATCATTGTCAACTGAATGTGTAAAAGTGAGCGATGTCTTGATTCTTAGCTGCTTTTAGAAAATGTCACGACATTTTGACTCTGCACTGTGTGCTGGTTGTATTCAGACACAGTGCCGATACATATTTGGGTATGTTAGTGTGATTTTTAGTCTTGTAGGGATCTTCATGATGCTATAATGTTGCTCCTGTCACTTTACAACACCAACACCTTATGTTGGGATGTCCTCATCAAGGTTTTTGCCCCCAAAGAGAGCAAGAGTCCTGTAGTTTTAGGCCAGTCCTCATGCAGGACCCTCTCCTATCCTGTGTTCACATCATATTGTTCAGTCCATAATTGTCAGAAAAAAACATTCAGATCAGCCTCCTAAGTTGGAGATATCAGGAATTTCTGACAGCTACAATATCTCCCACTTGGGAAAAAAGCTGCAGATGTGTTGGCAAACCGCTGGAGAAATGTCTGCAAAGCACCATAACAAGCTGTTACATCAAAATAAAATCCAATATTGACACTTGTACAATCAGTTTGGCTCATTTAAAAGGAGCTTTAAACAGTTTGTATCTGGTTTCACTTGTTAACAAACTGCTACAAATATGAACCACAATAAAAGACGCTCATTTAGGCTATTTAAATGGCTCATAGTGGGGGGTAACCATTTTGGAATAGTGTAAACGCTCCCAAGTCGCAACAACTGCACGTTTTCTTCTGCCATTACATGAATGTAACATTAGGCGCATGTTGATTTGCAAAAGGTGGCAGATCCTGCCTCCTGTTGTTTCATTGATCAGAACTGCTCTATCCTAGCTCACTGGCATGCTTTATAAAGCAGTTGTATCGTGCAGTTTTGTAGACCTAACATTTTATTTGAACCTTTATTTTACCAGGTAAGTCATGCCAAAGACATTAACTTTTTTTTCCCCCCCAAGTTCTGCATACTACATAATGTTGCACATCAATGGTTTGCTATTAGTTGAGCTGATAATCTGACTGGTCTGCTCCTCTCCCCTTTGCTCCGGCTGCAGAAACCTGGGGAAGAACGGTCTGTCAACTAGCAGCATCATCCTGGACAAGTGTCCCCCGCCACGACCCCCTCGCCCGCCCTCCCCTCCACTGCCAAAGGACAAACTCAATCCCCCAACGCCCAGTATTTATGTGCGTACAGCCAGTACCATAGAAGGAGAAGTACCCATGATGTTGTTGTGTGCAATGTTAGAGCAACAGTATCTTGGCAACAGCAACAAATACGAACACTAGTTGGCTCTTCTTTTTAAAATGTTGATTGTCCCAATAAGTCTGGTGTCAGTCCCATCTTCCCCTGACTGCTTCTGTGTCTCTTCTCTGACATACAGCTAGAAAACAAGCGGGATGCCTTCTTCCCTCCTCTCCATCAGTTCTGTACCAACGCTGCCAATCCGGTCACCGTCATCAGAGGACTGGCTGGAGCACTCAAACTAGGTAAGAGTCTGTGCCACACATGCCCAGAACATGCACTCCTCTTTGCTGAAGCTTGTTCTGGACTGAAAGTTTATATTTCAGAAGCCTGAGTCTGTTCGATTTATTGATTTTTACATGTGGTAGTGACAGCAGCTGTATGCATGGGTGATGTTTCTGTCTTTTGCAGTCTCACGTGGCTTTGTGGGTGTGTCTCTGTAATCATGTGAGGGAGTGTGTTCTGTGGATGAATTTGACATGTATGGCAACAGCACCACCTGCAAGTGGAAAATGTTACTGCACATGTTGGAGAAAAACTAACATCTGCTCTTCTTTTACAATTATGTAATAGTCTGATCTAACGGATTGTTTACTGCTTATTTGTTAAGAAGTTGTGTACCCATAGTACCCTACCCACACACCACCACCCACCTACCTGACTGTTGGTGAGGTTGAAAAATCCCACCCTGTTCTCCTTCAGTCATAAGATCACTAAATGACGCAATATCCCACAAAATATTTTAAGGCATGAATATAGATAAAAAGTATGAATTTCTTCTATTTTAGGTAAATGTTATTTTAAACACTTGACTTTCCACTAACCGCTCTTGTTCCCTGGCTTCCATCTTCCTTCCCGTCATACACGCACAGACTTGGGCTTGTTCTCTACCAAGACGCTTGTGGAAGCAAATCCAGACCATCTGGTGGAAGTGCGGACCCAGTTGGCTCAGCCCACCGATGAAAACTGGGACCCCAGTGGCAGCAGGAAGATGTGGCGCTGCGAGAGCAGCCGCTCCCACACCACCATCATCAAATACGCCCAGTACCAGGCCTCCTCCTTCCAGGAGTCTCTGCGGGTCAGTGGGAGATGGATACACACACTTCAGACAGATTAATACTGGGCAGTGAACCAGGCTGGAAAACATCTATGTGCAACAGACTAACTGGAGATGAACCAGTGTTTTTGTTGCTATTTATTAAACTCAAGAATTCAAAACCATAAGATTTTTTTCCACGCAGGAATCCACACAGAGGTGTTGCTAAATATTTGATCAGATATAGATAGAATTTTACTAATATGTTTTGTTTGTGATCTTATATCATGTGGTAGGAGGAGAATGAGAAGAAGAAGGAGGTGGAGGCAGAAGCAGGTTCCTCAGACAGGTGAGTTTTCTTTGCCTTTCTGTCTTCTCAGATGTCACTTCTCAGATTGTGTGAAAGTGTTCTTTTCCTGAAACTAACAAATGACTCCCTCTCATGTCAGTCTAATGCGGCGAAGGAAAGGTCCTTTCAAACACATCAAGTTTGGCACCAACATCGACCTCTCTGATGATAAGAAGTAAGTGAAATGTTTAATGTGTATCAGACCAAATAGTGTCACGTTTGGCTGGGTAATGGAAGAAAACGTAACTTTTGCCGTGTACAGGTGGAAACAGCAGCTTCAGGAGTTGAGTAAGCTGCCAGCCTTTTCCCGGGTGGTTTCAGCCGGCAACCTGCTCAGCCACGTAGGACACACCATCCTGGGCATGAACACTGTCCAGCTCTACATGAAGGTGCCAGGGAGCAGGACACCAGGTACACATGGACAGAATTAATATGACTGTGTCTGTATTGTCATTTTGTGTCACTCTGTTAGTAATTATATCCTTTCCTTTGTAGGTCACCAAGAGAACAATAATTTCTGTTCAGTCAACATCAACATCGGTCCCGGTGACTGCGAGTGGTTCGCTGTGCCTGAACCGTACTGGGGTGTCATCAACGACTTCTGTGAAAAGTACGTCACCAGACATGAAACATTCTTCATAGCTCATTTGTACATGTACGGCGTTGTATCCCCAGAGTTGACACTGATGGCTCTGCATCTTTTTTTTTTTTTTTCTTTTATAGGAACAACATTAACTTCCTGATGGGTTCCTGGTGGCCCAACCTGGAGGACCTGTATGAGACCAACGTGCCTGTTTATCGCTTCATCCAGCGTCCTGGAGACCTGGTGTGGCTCAACACAGGCACTATCCACTGGGTTCAGGCCATCGGCTGGTGCAACAATATCGCCTGGAATGTCGGACCCCTCACAGGTGAGAATAAGACTGAGATGAGAGATTTTGCATAGTCTCACGTAGGAAATGTTTTATTGATGTAGATGCTCATTGTGCCGCCTGCTGAGAGACGCTAAAAAAAAAAAAAAAAAAAACGATCCATCCGAACTGTCAGTACAGCATCCAGGTGCAAGCAGGAGCGGCTGCATGTGAAAGTGCTGCTCACAGAGAGCCTGTATGCTTTGTAAATCTCCACTGGATAAACACTTATCCAGTGTTTCACCGACGCACAGATGAAAATGAAGAGTTCCTCTCTGTTTCTGTCAGCCCATCAGTACAAGCTGGCAGTGGAGCGCTACGAGTGGAACAAACTGCAGAGTGTCAAATCCATCGTTCCCATGATCCACCTCTCCTGGAACATGGCCAGGAACATCAAAGTGTCGGACCACAAGCTCTTTGAGATGATCAAGTAAGAACTCACTGTTTCTGTAAGACCCAATTTCTAACTGGGTTAGAGCTGCAATAATTAGTGGATTAACAGAAAATGAATCACCAGCTGTTTTGATAACAGATTCATAGTTTTGAAAATTCTCTACTTCCAGCGTCTTAAATGTGAATATTTTCTGGTTTAGTCCTCTATGATAGTAAACTACATGTCTTTGTGTTGTGGGCTGTTGGATGGGATAACACAAGACATTATAGGTTGCATCTTTGAGCTTTGGGAAACAGATTTTCCTCCATTTTTCTGACGTTTGATAGACCAAATAACCAAATAATTGAGAACATGATCAACAGATTTATCGATACTAAAAATAATCATTAATTGCAGCCCTAAACTGGGTGCATTTTTTGTGTTACACTAAACTCCAACGTGTTTGTGTGTGTGTGTGTTAGGTATTGTCTGTTGCGCACTCTGAAGCAATGTCAGATGCAACGGGAGCTGCTGTTGGCTGCTGGGAAGGAACTGGTGTGGCACGGGAGGACCCAGAATGAACCGGCACACTACTGCAGTATCTGTGAGGTAAGCATCCGTAGACTCAACCTCACCTAGATCCTTCCTGCTGCGGCTGTGCCGTGTGACGGGCACTTTTCTACTTTGTTCACGCTTTTCTGTCTGCCTCTTGTTGCCCAGGTGGAGGTGTTTGATTTGCTGTTTGTAACCAGCGAGAGCAACAGCAGGAAAACATACGTGGTGCACTGCCAGGACTGCGCCCGAAGGGGGAACGCTAACCTGGACAACTTTGTGGTGCTAGAGCAGTACAAGATAGAAGACCTCATGCAGGTTTATGACCAGTTCACACTTGTAAGTATGAGGCACAAAACCAGCAGCAGTACCAGTCCTATTCAGACCGTCAGAACCAGTCTTTCATGTTTTATGAGTTTTGTCTGCAGGACTCAGTGTGTTTTCTCTCCACAGGCGAGTCCCTTGCCTTCTTCCTCTTGATGGTAACATTTGAACCACAATGGACTTAATCGGAAACTCTCCGGAAACCTTCTTTTTTTCTGATATTCAGGAAGTAAGCCGGCAGTCCTCCAACTGCGTTCTGTAGCTATCCCATAAGGCAGCTGCGTGAAAGCTGTGTGTCTATGCAACCTGCCCAGAGTGGTGTGCCTCCCCCCAGTGGACTGGAGGGTGACGGCAGCTCCTCCTGTCACCATGACCAGACTGTTCTACTGCTGGCTCAGCTGGACTTCTCTAGAAAACACACATGATCCCACATAAAATGATGAAATTAAGTTTTGTACATATTATGTTTTAACTGGCAACATCGTCACACAAAGACTACTGACTTCATGGTTTTCTTTTTCCATTTTTTTTTTGTATTCTGTTTGTGGGTTGATACAAAAGCTTTTGTTTCCTCCCCTCCATGAGATGAGTGATTAGGATAGCTGGTCTTTTTGTATGTTAGGTAGACAAATCCTTGGTCAGGAAAACAAGATTAAAAATAGTTTTGTAATGTGAAAAGTTGAGTGACACATTCTTTGCAACATTTCCCCCAGTTTTTTTTTTTTTTTTTTTTAAATCAGTGAAAACTTTATTTTGCTGGAACAATGACGAGTCTTGGGTTGGGGGGAGAGGAAATCATTTGTAGACAAACAGCCAAGTCACAGAGAAAAAGGGTTGCACACAGACAAAAGAGTGAACTTTAATTTGTGTTTTTTTTAATTAATTTTGATGTAAATTTACATTATTTATAAATGCATATTTATTGCTTGAAAATATTTGTTGATGGAATGCTGTAATTTTTTTTCCAGAGTACCTGCCATTAAATTTGAAGGAGCCTTGTGATTTTAAGCACGGCCCCTCATACATTTTCTATATAAATAAAACTGCTTAGTAAGCATTGTACAGAGACCTTACCTTGAAATGGGTTTATTGTTTGAAGGATGTTTTATGCGTCAATAAACAAACTGTCTTTATTTACATCTGCAGCTTTTTGTACTTTTTAAAAAAAAAAAAAAAAAAAAAAAAATTCTTATAATATTGATGCAACTAAAACACACCTGTTCATTATCTGTGAGCGAAGACCCTCAAGTTTTGAATATGTCATTATCCTGCTTTGTGTGACATGCGACAGTTAAGCTGTTGGCACAGTTGCTGTTGCAGGACTGTCTGTGGTCTCCACCACAGACGGGGGGGGGGGGGTCTCAAGGAAGGAAATTTAAATACGGACTGCCCTCGTCTTCAGTGAGGAAAATGACAGGAAATGAACAAAGATGAAATAAGTTTAATACTAATGCAGTGAATCCAGTCTAAAAGGTAACAAAAAGTCCATATTGCATAAAAAAAAGAGACCGTTTCCTCTAATATGCAATTTGACTTGCTCAAGAACACTACAGTAAGGTAGATGCATCTAGTGTTTGGATTAGAACCTGGTTTGTCCAGCTGGTTGCTTCTGACAAGACATCTCTGTCAACAACAGAAAAAGCAGAACTGAGAGGTTAGCGGGTGCAGGTGGAGCGTTCGTAGGTCTCAGAATATACGGGTCAGTGGGCAGACAATAAGGCAGTCAAACTAAGGCTTGTTTATGCCCCCATGGTTGCCTATTCCCATGACACTGGCTCACTGTTTAAACCCAGTCCTGATTGAAAATGTCTTTTTATTATTTATAATCAGCTCTATTAGCACTATCTATCTAATAACTGCTGTAATTCCTCATTGAGTTCAAATGCAGTCTAATGGATGAATTATTTACTCCCCAAGTAAACATGATAAATGTTCTTTATGGAAACAAAGTACACTCAGACATGACTTGTTCTACCATGATATGGTCACACTCGGCATGCTTTCTATCAGGTGCAAGTTTTAGGCTTTCATAGAAATGTCCTGTTTTAAATGATAGAACATATACTGTGGATATGTGCTTCTGCGTTACCTGTGAGCTGTATCAAAAAACAGATTTATTCTGATCCAATGCAGCAAGCTTCTCAAAAGTAAAGCTATGAAACATTTTATTAAAGTCCCACTCCACTCAAAAATATGTTTTTCTTCTGTTTGCTTCAGTTGGATGTTTGAGCTTCACTGTGCAGAATGATGTATGTGCAGAGTTTGACACCAGAAGGATGTGTTGGAAGCCAGTCCTGGTCCAGTATTCAACTTAAACTTATGTGATGTAGAAACTTGAAGCCTCCACAAACACTGAGAACAGACTTTACAGTGAAGTAGGAGACATCTTGTGTCCAGAAGTTAAACTTTAGAAATGAAATATATCTACATATTGACACATTGTGAAATTTTTAATGAGGGAGAAGGAGTAGATGCCATTTTAAGGATTTTAATGAGGTACTTATACTTTTTTGTGGAAAAACCATATTAGACACACATTATTGTTCCAAGCAGTATTTTTTTAAAGATATTTAAGGTTTTTAGCCACAGAAGTGATATATTGGATGGACTGCGATGACATCTGGTATGGACATCAATGTTCCCCACAGGACGAACTCTAAAAACCTCCTAATACCATGACAACCCATCCCATTTTCACCATAACTGGCTCAAAAACAAACTCTGGACTTAAGTTTTTTCCCATCTCACAAATTGGTTTTCTTAACAATGAGCACCATTATGACATGGTGGGAAACGGTGTTCAAATTAGGTTTGGATTTGAAAAAAAACGTCCCTTTTATTCTTCGCGAAGAACACAAGAGAGGCACTGGAAAGTTCATGGCTGTCGTTTGTCCATCTCAGTTGGTCTTCTCGTCTACAGCGGGCTGCCAGGAAAAATGTAGCTTTGCCAAGTGGATCACCAGGAGGACCATTAAAAAAGTTTCACACTTAGTACAGCACTTCAGTCCCTCTTTTTTAAATTTGTCACATCGCTTTACAACAATGGCAAAATATTAGTCAGATTGCAGCTCACTCACTCCCCGTTTGTGACCACGTAGACACTGAAATATAGGTGCAAACTATGCATGTTTGCATACAGAAAATGAAGGAATGGCTTTATTGGACGTGAACCAAACGCAAATGAAGGAACAGTTCTGGGCTACTGAGCAAGTGAGAACAATACAGATGGCAGAGCGCAGATGAAAGATTCCTTATCCAAGCCGTCATACATGCTTAGTTGTCACTTGAGATTAAAAAAAAAAACCTTTTATCTCCTCTTAATACATAAAAAGAGTTATATATTATAGCTGTAACAGTGATGTATGGTGTTACATTGGATGATAAACTCACATAGCTTCACATACAGACAGCAACTGTGTGATTCAAAGAACAGCCTGGTTTCTTTTGTCTTTTTCACGCAAGCATTGTCTTTTTCAACACAGCTGAAGTCTCATTTGGTGCTCGCTGCTTTTGTGCACAGCATTCAGGGGGGGTGTCTGTTTTCCTTGCAAATTGTGCCCTGAATTTGCACCACGTACAGTCCGCTGCAATCATGCCACAGTCAGATCCCTGCACCGTAACAAAGACACAGAGCCTCATTAAATGTCCCTATGGTGCATCCAGTTGACCTGCTCTGGCGGGGAACCGTATTTTATCTGAATTAAGTCTATGAGCGTGGTAGGGGGAAAAAAAAATCTTAGGGAGAAAATAATGAATCTGAACAAAGTAGCTGTGAGAAATCAAAAGCTTTTCTGATGTCTCTGTCTGTAATCAATACAAAGGTTTGATCTTTTTTCCCTCAATTTTTCCCCGCAGTAGGTTATCGTCTGTGGTGATTAAACAGCATGCTGCTCAGTTTTTCCAGTGCACAAGATTTACTTTACAGCCTCCTAAAAAAAGAGCTGGTGATGCCATCCGTGATTTACAGGAGATGAAAAGAGGAACTAGGAGGAACTGGACAATTGGCGGTTTGGCAGAGG
The DNA here is from genome assembly GCA_038419695.1 of Scomberomorus guttatus. Classification (NCBI taxonomy): domain Eukaryota; kingdom Metazoa; phylum Chordata; class Actinopteri; order Scombriformes; family Scombridae; genus Scomberomorus; species Scomberomorus guttatus. The sequence goes on along the minus strand of CM076456.1, from coordinate 9,308,626 downwards.
AACAGAAAGCGTTTTTCTTCCTCCATGGCAGCCAATGGATAAACATGCTGCAACAGACCTGACGACGAATAATTATGTGATTTTGATTAATTTAATCTGATCAAATTGTTTGTACATTATGACTGTGTTTTCTACTGTGCTTGATTTAGTTTGACACCATGTTTCGACGTCAAAACTGGAGAGAACATCCAGCACCCCACGAATGCACCATTTATCATGATGATCATAAATAAGCAGCTTTTTCATGCATTCCATTAATTTGTGGATTATGGTTAGTTTCACTCATAACCAGTGGTTTTAAGAAAAAAGAAAAAAATAGAAAGTCTAAGCCATCCTGTCATTGCAAACTTTGAAATGTCCATGAAAAATTAAAGGAAAATTAAAAGGTACTTTGCAGAAGACAAATGTCTTTTGTCTTTTTCATGTGTCATATTCAGACAAATCATCGAGAGACGGGGAATGTTTGGATTTCAGTCAGACTGAAAAACAAACCTGTTATGTTGCACATAATAGCAATGTGAGCCGCCAGTACACCTGTGCATGTCTTTTTTTAAAACAGATCAGTCAGTACCCTGTGGTTTCCTACATCTCACCTCTTTATGTGCCTAATGCTGCTTAATAATGGCATTCTTATGTAACCCACTTTATGTAACAGTGCAACTCCTCATACAGGGATATAACCACAAAGTTTTCATTTAATAAAAATATATTTAAAAAATGAGAAATACAATAAAATTAGTCAACTGATTATGAATAATACTAAATCCTTGAAGAACCTCTTCAGCTCCAGCATTCACAGTTTTCCTTGAGAATATCTATGTAAGTATCAGCTGTAAAATATACATCTGATTCTGAATGGTGAGTTCCCTTTTTCCCAAGTGTATTGATGTGTTAATGTGTAAGCAGCAGAGTTTAAAAATTGGTGGTGTAGGTTTATCATTTTGATATACTGTCAGAGATGATTCATAATATGATGTTTTGCTTTTTCTGAGTAACTGATAATTACAGCCTTAAAATTAATGTAGTGGTGTAAAAAAGAACAATATTTTCCTCTCAAAAATAACAGAATGAAGTCAAATATATCCCAAAATGAAAATGAGTAATGAAAAAGAAAAAGAGAAAACAATAAAATTTGTGGCTCTCTATTTTAAAATGTCTTTGCCAAAAATAATGTGAAATTAAGACAAACCTACTCTGTGGATTTTGCTTTCTAAAGCTGATGTTTTGTCTGTCTGCCATACACTCCAACACTGGAATGAGACAACAAATGTACTGATGCCAGCCTGGTGCCAGTCCAACTCCTCTCACACCAGCTACTAATAGCCACTTGTTAGTATCTGTGAGGACAGGGCTGCCATTTCACATTTTAAACCTTCATTTCATTGATTCTTCTCTGCTGCTCGACAGGCTGTCGCACAGTGATTTTGACTGCTGGTTTCCCTCCTCACGTCAGCTGCACACATATTGAAGCCTCGCTCAACAAATTCAGCTGTCAAAAGATGATTACGAATCTTGTGAATGGATGGATGGGTTATTAATTATTAAGTGCATCCCTAATTGTGTTTCAGAGGTCCTTAATCTTGGTGTGATATTTGATTTAAACCTGTCATTTGCTGCATGTCCCACAGTGACCTATGTGCTCCAGTAGAAGTGATCTTTTATTTGTATCAATCCTCTTAACATTCAGCTAAATTAGAAATATGTATACAACCTGGAAAACAAGAAGTGTAGTTATTTTAGCTATTTGTTACTTGGAATTGTTGAAAGCTAAAATTAAAGCAATAATAGGCAAAGACATACAAAAGGAACAGACTTGGCAGAAATGGAATATAATATACATAAGTATGTTTTCATTAGTGTATTATCTCATGAAAATAAGAATTTGTGTGTTACCTATATCTACATAGGGAGCAGGTCCTCTTCCACCGCCATGTTGCACCGCCATGTTTCTACAGCGGCCCAGAATGGACAAACCAAACACTGACTCTCAGTATTTTCTTTTAATTTCGCCCCTCTATTACTGTTATTGTGAAAAGTGTGGGCTTAGAGAACTGCATTTAAATTATTATTATGTAGCTCCACCTGTGAGAAGACTGCTTCCCATTAAAACTATTAATGCATCTCACCCGTCACTCAACCCAGCGGGAGGAAAGTGTTTAGTTGCTGGTCCACATCAAACACACTGCTGGCAAGATTTAGATTTTTTTCAGCAAAGGTGGTCACGGCCATTATTTTGTATTCAGATGAAGCTGACTGATATTTTAGCATTTATTTCATTCCGCTGTATTTTTTATGGTTGAAATGACAAAAAACACTTGAACTTGGACACTCCATGTTCAGGTAGTTCTTCATGTCAAAAGACGGTCCGGTAATTGTAACGCTGCCATGAATTTGATTGGTTGGATTCAGCCTCAAAATAGTCACCACAGTTTTTTTTTTTTTGGCTTTGACGTGGAAAAAGACGCAGAAGTACTAAAAACTGATTGTGGCAGATTGTGTTGGTGTGATAACCTTTTATATGAACACTTGGTCAGCGGGTGTGAAATACATGAATAATAAGCTTATAATAATGCTAAACTTTGATTTTTTTTTCTTCATGGCACCAGAATCGTTAAACAATATATCCCTCACCTGAACCTTTTCTCAAAACTTTAGAAAATGTGTGATTTGGGACGTTCATTGTGTTTGCTAGATGACATTCATTGTGCTCCTGTAACAAAATTAATCATACGTGTGGGATCATTCATCTGCACCAGGCCCTGTAGGCATTGTGCCTGACAGTTATTTCATAATCACAACCACAGGTGGCTGCATTGGTCCGATGGACTGACAACCACATCTTCTGAAACACCTTTAATTTATTCATGATCCCTTTTGAATTTTCAGTAAAAAAATAAATTAAGAAAAAAAACAGTGCTGGCAGGCTGTGTTTTTTTCTTTCCACTTACCTTCAAAAGTGAAAAGGTGGAGGTGGTTGACGTTTTAGAAAATATCAAAGCTGGAAGCTGAGGCAAATTTTTTATATTTTAAGAGACACGGTTAACGTTTCCTAAAAATAAGAGCTGCAGCTGGACTCACCTCTTGATCCTGTGCTTTTTGTATGGATGTATGGGGTTCAGTTTGTGCCAAAAAATGTTGCTGTTGTATATTTTAATATGTCTGTCTTGTTTACTGTTTTTGGATTTTAGAGCATTTATCAGTAAGTAGTGTCAGAATTTATGGACAAATTACAAAGTCAAACTATTCAACAGATACATAGAAATGTTCAACATCAAGGAAATGTGATGAAAACCATCAGCAGTTTAAGAAACAGGCCCAAAAGCTCTTGTACCATGTTGTGGCTACATGCATCCCAACCACTCAATCTCCAGCAATGACACTAATACTTGTCTGTATAGATTTACCTCATTCATCAAGATATCATCACACTGAAATGAAACTACCCAGTGGATTTTAGTTGTAAAGTTGTAGTAGATATTTCTCCATCAGAACTGATGAAGCCCACTCTACAGTCTGGTGTGTAGTTTCATTTTCATTTCACTCATCCAAAGTGCTGGATGCAGGATTGTGGAGAGTCCTCGGTGGGAAACCAGCAGGGGTGTCAGGATGTCTTTAAATAGGAAAACCTCACTTTTGGTGCCTTGTAAACAAGTAGCTGAAATTGTTTAGATTAACAGGACTACAGTACATTTCCATCCTCACATCACTGAGCCTTAATTGGAAATGAAGCTGCTCACTTGCACCAATTTCCATCAGGGTCTCAGATTCAAGCTAATACCTCTGTCTCCACAGAGTGCTGGCAAAGGGGGAGATAGCAGGTCAACAGTATATGCCACGTAGAAGTGGTATACATCTTCTGAAAGCTGGGAGCCTGAAGAGTCATTTGAGATACAGGTCAGCACTGTGTGTCAAGTTGTTCTAGTCATAAATCTGTAATAAACATTGTGTTTTGGTTAGGTGCCTATAAAGATTTTGAAAGTTTAGAGTGTAAAAAGGATTTAGAACATTATGATGGAAGTATATGATGACTATTCCCATGCTCAGTTATGTCTCATAAGTTGTTGCAGCAATTTTGGGGTTGATAACATTTGTTACACAGATTTCATGCAAAATTTAACTACTTGAGAATTGATAAAGATGGTCAAAAATCCCTCCAAAATAGCACAAGACATTGAGGAACATCATAGAAAAATTCATGCTTTGATTTGGTATCAAAAACCTTTGACATTTAGATGTTTCTGTAAGAAATGCATTTTTCACCAATTGGATGGTGAACACTTCTGTTCTGGGAATTCCTCAGAAACTCCCTTATTGTCAATATAATATATAGGTAAGCCATACATCCTCTGAGTGCCCTAAGTCTCTAGTTTGTGGTTGTAAAGTTTCATGAGGCTGTGATTATCCCAGAGGTCACAATAGATCATTTTATACCATGAGGTCAAGTTTCAAAAAATGGTCTCACTACAATAAAATGGCTACTATGGGGACTAACATCATCACAAAGGAATACAATTGGGTTCATTTAATCCACAAGAGTCTCAGCTTTCCAGTCAGACACAATTTATGCAATTCCAAGACTGTTTAGGAAACCCAGTATGCAGAAATATTCAACTACACCATTTTTAGAATAGGCATACAGCATGCAAAAAACTGCATGGTTTTTGCCCAAAACTGCATGGAATTAGCACTTGTGACTTGTGGGTACCCATAGATATTGAGCCTAACTTTGGAGTGTTTTTTAACCCCTTCCCGACAAGCTAGCATGACATGGTTGGTACCAGTGGATGCCTTAGGTCTAGTTTCATATGATACCAGTGTCTTCACTGTAGCTTTAAAACTGAGCCTGCTACAGCCTCTGATAGACAGTAAAGGAGAGTGGAAGAGTTAAGGAGGTGTACATGAATTTATATATTAATATGCAAAGTTGCAGGAGACATCACTTGAGCTGTTAGCATCACGTTTAATAACTTATATAGTATGACCTATTATGGCTACCTTAAATTATACAAAGTGTCTGTGAGTTATTCATCATATTTAGCATCAGTTCTGCTGCTAACTCAAATCAGGTTACTCTAGTAGATGATTGTCTGTGGTTCTAGCAGTCTTTACATGGCAGTAAACACTTAGAACAACCTGGAGGAAGTTTAATTGTAAATCAGTTACAAATAATTACTTTATCAACCTTTGCCAAACTTTCTGTCAACATCCGTAGCAGAAGGAAGAGAAGTGCAGATACTTAGCTTTGCCTCTCACAGCAGCACACCAGATTCAGATGAGGGATTGAGTGAGGATGATGGAGAGGATGATCTTATGCAGCGGATAAATAGATACAAATAAAAAGGTTGAGAGGTTTTAAATGGGACTCTTCTGAAGCGCCTCGAATGAAAAACAAAACATTTTCATAGCTGCATTTCATCCTGATACGTGTTGGGAGTGAGCGGCCATATGAACTTACTCACTCTGGAGCCACGTGCTGTAACGTTATGTGCAGTTACAAATATTTGATGCATGATGATACAGTATACAACTTCAATCTGTTCCTCATACAGAGAGGAGGAGCACAAGTATGACAAAATTTCCCCTCACAGAAACACAAACAAGAGCCAGTGTAACCTGGAGCCAGCAGATGTCACTGTAGTTATGAAAGACATGGATGATAACTTGTGTGTGCCAGTGTGTGTAACACACACTGGCACACACACTAATAAGGACGATCAAAGCTGCTCCTAAATCCTGAAGGTGTATTCCAAGCGTGTTAGTCACTCGTGAGTCAGCTTGTATTTGTTCCGTTCGTATTTGTTTTTACTCTTAAACCAAGTGACTCACACTTGTATTGACAGAGAAAACATATGCAAGTATTTTAGAACAGGATATGGATGTACAGGAGAGCAAAAGTAATATTTCTTGGACTGTGCAGATCAAATGCTGTCAACAGCCAAGAGGAAATCATAGTAATTTGTGGAAGTGCTGGGTTTGAGAGGAATGTGCCTGAAAGGGGCGCTCACTACTGTTAATGCAGAAAGCTAAATATCTGAAGCCTGACAAGGCAATGACAGACTGGTTATGATGGTTCCTGACAGTGAATGCCACCCAACAGTTTGAAACTTTTTCAGTTTGAGACACTCCTTTCTGTCTGCCTGTTATTTTTGTTTTTTGGGGGGATTTTTTGGGGATTATTTATTCTTTTGAATAAAATAGGCAAAGTTCAAGTTTTCATTCAGCTACTTCTGTTTGCATCAACTTACAACTTTCCATTTATAATTATTATCAGAATACTGTTCAATAGAGTCATTATGATTCATTTAATATTGACAAAGTTAGTCAAACAAAGTTGTCACAACTTTTATCAACTAAAAAAGGGAGCTTCAAATTAAATACTTTGCCAAGATTAATAAAAGATTTTAAATAAAGAGACTAAGAAAAGTTTTAGGCAAATGGTATTTAATATCTCAGAAAAAGCACCAATATGAATACCAAAGGAGTTGCTGTGACATATGAGAAAAAATGGATTACTAAACTCTCTAAATTAAATAATAATTTTACAAATACATCATAAGCTCATAAAAATAATGCTTTTAAAAACCTGGACCAAACATGAAAATAATATATAATTTAACAACCTCAAATTAACTATTCTTCGTATTGAGCTCTTTAACTTTTGATACCTACAGTTTGCTACTAAATGTTCTTAAATACATTTTTAATGCAGGATTTGTATTATAATGTAATATCATTTACCTAAGTAATTCATATCTTCCACTGACTGACTGTTTCGGGCACATTTTAAGCCCCTGTGTGGATGAATGGATGACTGGTAGAGGAACCTGGTGAGACACAGAGGTGTGGCAGTGTACTACATCTTCAGCCCTGCTCAGCTGCTTATATACAGCCCAGAAATAGGCAGCAGCAGCAGCGGCAGCAGCTTGGCGCGGTCCGGTGACTCAGCCGAGACTCAGCGCAGTTTATTGGGATGAATAAAATACCGCAAACATTTACACTTGAAATGACAAGGTTCTGTAAAGGCAACTATATACTGAAACTCTGCTGTAAATGTAAACATAACATATTGGCAGAAATGCTTGAATATTAACCTAATAAAAAGAATAAAAGATATTTGCATTTAGGGTGTCCCTTAAATTAGTAAGTGTGAAAAAGTCCCTACATGACGGGTAACTAAAATTATGACTGCTAATTTCCGGTGAAAGTTGTAGTCCGTGTGATAAATGCGGTAGTGGGAGAGTTACTTAGATATAAGTGTCCACAATGGAAAATACTGCATTAACTGAATACAAGTAGGCTAAATACTGCATTAAAGCTATTGTTTGGAGTAAAGTATGAAGCTTAAAAGCAGTCACTGTAAAGAGTGATGTCAGATTAATATCCCTAAATCTTGTATTTCCAATTGGATCCCCAAATAGGAATTTTATGCTTTCATTTCAGTTAAACAAGTTGAGAAAATCTGTTAAAATCTTTTTTTTTTATCCAACAACAGCGATATTGATAACTACAGCTTTCAGATCAAGTAGTGGAGTTAAAAAGTCCAGTATTTTCCAAATTAAGTCACATAAATGGGAATAAGCAAGTGAAGAACAAAATGTACGAAGTTACTTCCCACCTCTGGAAAATGATGACTCTTCAAGGAACAGTACCTCATGTTTCCCTCATGAAGTTTTTAATTTAACTTTCTGGCAGTTTTGTCCATCGTCAGCTATAGACCGCAATATGAGAATATTGGGGAGAATATATATGAGCAATACAAGAGGCACACATGGTCTGCAGACATCCAGACCATCAGTGTGACATCCATCTAAATAAACAGGTGTACTCAATGCACAACACTTACCGCACTTGTCCTGTATCAGTGGACGGGAAGGAGGAAGCTCAGCTGTCTTGCCTGCCAAGAGCGGACAACACTCAGCGCACAGATAGCTCACCATCATGTTTTCAGAAAGCATCAATATTCCCTGTGCCAAGGCAACAACAAGGTCTGGGTAGAAGTCCCCCAGATTCCTCTTGGATGAGTCTTAGGGTTTTGGAGCTGTGAGTCACAGGAAGCATCGGGTTAACGTGATGAGCATCTTGTGCACACACATAGACTCACTCACTTACTGAGGTGTGTGTGTACAGTAAAAAGCACTCATTATAAAGAATCACAGCCTTTTCAGAGTGTTTTGATGTGAGAGCAGTATTTTAGCTGGTCCAGGTGTTGCTAAGTCAAACTACTCTCTATGTGTTTCCATATGCTGCCAGTATGCCAATTTATTTTTCTTGTAAAGGAGATAATGTGCCTCAAGAGACTGTTTGGTTAAACAAAGGTCAAATTAATAAAAATGTAGCAGAAGCAAATGATATTTTCCCCTGAAACTCAGTGGAGTAGATGTATTCAGTTGCACAAAATGTCAACACCCAAGTAGAGAAACAACACCTACATATTCTTTAGACTGGTAACGTGCTCAGCCATTCATGCTTGTTCTTGCTTCCTATACTTTAACAAAAGAACATCCTCCTACAGAGGCTAAATATCCTTGTAAACGTGATACTTTTTATGAAAAACAAACCACCTTTATGGATTTCTAGATCATCTACTGTCTCAAGGAAACAACTTAACTTAAATCCTAATGGCATTTTCTTCAAAAAGCTGTAAACTGTAAACAGTATTTTGCATTTTGGCTCCTTATTTAGTTGAATGTTGCAAACAAAATGTGTTTTTTTTTTTAATCTTAAAGAAACATTAAGCCCATTTACTACAAATCACTTATATGTTACATAGCAATTAACCATTTTGCAAGCCATGCTTACTGTGTTTTAGGATGCTCCAGGCAGCCAATGGCTTCCATTCATTTCTGTACAATATGAAAATAAGGTTGCAGATTCTTAATACTTGCTTGAGTTGTGGAAACCATCACCACCAATAATACTGGTGAACAATATTGTAACTTTGACAAGAATGAATGCAGACTTGTTCACAGTGATGTCTGCTAAACAATCAGGTGGAAGAAAAGAATAAAAAAAACCTGAACCTGAACTTGAAAGTACACTGAACTCTGAACCTGAACAATATGATCAGCTGAAGGTTTTATACTGTGCTTTTTTATCCAAATAGTTCTAGTTGAAACTTGAATTCATCTTGTCTCCTCTACTCTCAACATTGTCGGACTACTTGAAACCTGCAGGCATAAAGACAGTTTGATCCTCTTTGACATCTTTGCTGTTTGGAACATTAACCCAATCCTGTCCTTTCACTTCCAGACGCTCATCACTAATAACCATCAGGATATTTCTGGCAGACAATCCTGTTCATTAATTTCACAGGAAATGAGGGGGATTTGTCATTCTGGCATGTGGCAGACATGACATTACTATTGTCCTTTAACAAGCCACTGGAAAACTCCATGATACATTTTTTGAATTTTTTTTCTTCTTCCTGTTCTAAATTATTAACCATCAGAACACGAGGTTGAATCAGTGGGTGTGTAACTCAACAATGAATCATAGTTTAAAAATGTACAGGGGGAAATTATTTAGCTGCTCACTGGTGTGGCCGTGGTTTTCCGAGTCAGAGGGCTTCAGTTAACACCACATATCATTTAATACCACCTTAACATTAATATAATTTGCATATGATGATCTTACTTTTACAGAACTGGAATGGAGAGAAAAGGAATATCTAAATCTGACATGCTTCAATAATAAATCATCAATTAGACTGAAGATTGATGCTGATAAATGTTTGACAACATTGTCGGCTAAAAGCCTGATTAGTTTTCAAAGACTCAGTGTCATTATTGGTCCTAAACACTGTTCATGAATAAATGAACATCAGTTTCTATGAATTAATTCAATTCTCTTACGGCCATTTTAACTGTATCAAAGGGATTATCAGGATATGTGCCGCCCCTGTTACAGCTCTGCAGTGCCAACCTGAAAAACAATTATATATTTAATAAAAATGATCTTGTGTGTGTGCATTAAGTGTAGGAATTGTGTGACAAAGCTGCACTGTAATCTGTTAATATTTACAGTTTGCTCATTGCGTCATCCAATGAATCATTGTTGCAACTCATTGATTTTAAACGCTGTCCTTTTGTTTTTTTTATTATCACACATCCATCCTCACCTCCTGCTGATATTTAAGTTTCATCTAATACAGCTGAATCTAGTCAGAGTGTTGTTGTCATTCTCTGCTCACCGCTGCTTGTGATGAAGCCTCTCAGGCTGGAGGGGAGCCACATGGTGGCAGTGTCCACAAACAGCTTTTCTTTTAATGTCCACACAAGAAAACACCGACCCTCCCCCTCCACCCTCCCCAAGGTTATAGTCCTTCTGCTAGTAAGTGTCTGTGTGCCGTGAAATTACTCTCATAGAGGCAGAATTTTAATCCTCTCCAAATTGCACATGGCATCCATACTGGCATACTGGGCAATTATCCAAATATCTTGAAATTCTTTCCCGTGTTAGGTTGGAGTCACCGTGACTCTTCCGAAGACCATCAATCAACACGGAGGTCATTCTAACAGCCATTTGATGGATCACGTTGCTAATTTGAAACAGTGGTAAAATTAACCCACACTGGTGCCATTTAGTCATTTTTTTTGTCACATCTTGTTGCTATGAACATATGAGAAGCCATACAAAACAAACTAGGGGAAAGGTCAGCACTCTGAATGTGAGTGATAAACACGATGAGTAATGATGATTTGACTGAAGAGCAGATTAAAAAAAAAAAAAAAAAAAAAATTTGTTAACAGTCAGTGAGAATAACCAGCTGGTTTACATTTTCTGTTTGTTCAAGTCATAAAGCAACGTTTTTCCAGACAGGTGTTCCGCTACTTGGGCAGTGGGGGGAAACTCCACCGCTCCAACGGATGTGAATGAGAAAGCTCGTTTTATAGTTTCTGTTGACATAACATGATCTCATTATATTATTTGGTCGCCTCACCTGTCCAAAACCCAGATGTTGAGTTCTGCTTGGGACCCTGGGCCAGGACGCTCCCATTTCCTACCTGCGCTGTAGGGCATCGTTTCTGGGCTGCTCACTGCTGACCTGGTCTGATTTTCCAAGAGGAGATCCAAAGAGGAGAAAAATTAACACAGAGATTGGTTTCACATTGACAGAATTGATCATTGTCTCTTTCTAAGTAGGACAAGCGTGCGTGTTCATGTGTGTAACAAGCAGAGGATAAGCTATACAGGAAAGCCAGCTGAATTTGGGGTTATGTTACTTCCTTTTACAAACATACCACAATATTTGGTCATCTGAAGTGCCTCCAACAGTCATCAGATTATCTGGGTTTGCTGGACAGTACGGTGCTTTCCACCTACTAATGCAGTATAAGTCACTGGCCCTTGACTAACCAGCAACACTACACCACTGCCTCTGAGCTGACCGCATGCTCCATGACAGATGTTGTTTAGAGTAGTTGACCAGCCGGCTCCCAGCCGGCTCCCAGCTTCGACCTGCTGTTGTCCCGGTGCAGAATGACGCAGGTATTGCACAACATTTTCCTTGGTTATGACTGTGTGACATCACCAGCTCCTCTTAGTGCTTGCTGTTTCCCAGTTCCCCTGACGCGTGATACACTCTCTAACGATTGCACTGTTATGTGTAAACACCGCAAACAAGTCAAAGAGTGCATGCATATATACACACACATACACACACACGCACAAACACACTTACACACATGCACCTTCACTGCCTCAGGTCCTGCTGTATCCACGGAGGCACCTGTCGCATGTGACGTCATATATGAGTCAGGTGAATGCATGCATGCATGCGTGTGCGTGTGTGTGTACAGGCTCCTGCTGGCTGTGGGATGTTTGCATAATCAGCACAGCAGCACACCTTGGTCACAAGGTAAACTTTCCACTGTGCTCAGAGAAAAAGACCTCCGTTTCACACTTGAGTAGTCGGGGAATGGCCTACTTTTACAGATGGGACTGATGGGAGGTAATGGGTTGCAGAAAGAGGTGTCAAGGTCCTGTTGTACGTATATGCCCTCTGCATATACTGTATGGTCGGTAATACATATCTACACTGTATGGTATAAGAGTTGGCTTTCAGCTTCTTCTACATGGCAGACATCCCTTCTTCCTATGCTTTCATGTGCTAACACTTTTAAAGAAATGTTTCTTTAAAGGAATTCTTCAGCGTTTTTGGAAATACTCTTATGCCTACCATACACTAGAAGACTTTGAGAAGACTAAAGTCTGACACTCTCTCACATCTAAAGACAATGTGTCATCATCTTGCATATTTGCAAGACTACAACTAGATTCCTTTTGAGATTATTTCCCATCCTGCTCCTGGTGGAGAAAAACTGTTGAACAATGGAGCAGAAACAGAAGCAGCTTTTGGCCACAGCTGCTCTTGTGTGCGCGCAGTGGTTTGTTCTGAAAAACCAGCCAAAAAGAAAAAGAGAAGACACCGCAGAATGTGGACATGACCTTTGTTGAGAGAACGGGGACAGCAAGGATGCGCCTCCCCGGAGTCCCCGCCGTGTTTACTATCTACCTGGTTTTCTGCTTCCTGTTTGGTGCTGGAGAGAGTGCACCTATTAGTTGTTGACAAAGTTCATGTCATTAAACTTCACTATTTGCATGAGCCAAGACTAAAACCTCCTGATAATATTAAACATGTTTGATTTCATCGCAATGTCAAGATGTGAAAAAGACTGACTTCAGACAGCTTGGAATTTTATGACCACCTTACACTAAACGATCGAGATTACGGGAGCCTGACAAACTCTAACAGAACTCTCATGATTTTATTCCAATATTGGAAATTCACTTTCTTGCAGAGTAGATGAAACGATCGATACCATAATGATACTGTAATGGCTGCACGTTAATATGAAGCTACAGCCAGCAGCTGGTTAGCTTTGCTTAGCTTAAAACTGGAAACGGGCAAACAGTCCTTTAAGCAGTTCTGCCCAAAAGGCTAAAGTCAGAGGACAAAAGTCTCCTGGACTCAGTAAACACCACAGATTACATGAAAGATGGTAACATGTTTGCTTGCAGTTTATGCTGCAAGATGTGCACTGATACAGTGTATACTTGAGGCTAGTTTTAGGAAGGCATATGGTAAATCCCCCCGTCCACCTGCATATACGCACCTCTGGTCACCACCATGCAGAAAATCACATTGCACAGGGATTGGCTGGTTGGGCGTGTTCATGTTGAAATGCTCACAGTCCAGATGCCTGCTTAGTCCATGCTCTGACCTCTACATAAGTAATATTTAGTCTAAGTCAAAAATAGTTGAGTAAAATACATTTTAATTAATTTTCTTAATAATTAATTTTCTTTTGTAAAATTTGTAAAATTATGATGTTGTTAATTTAACTATTTATTTAGAAAAATGTGCTGCATGTGGTCGCAGTATGCAGACATATTCGTGTATTAATTGTTTCTAAACTAATATTTTATCAAGCAATAAAACAAGGGATTAATAGGTAGACTTTATGAATGAATAAATAAATCCATCAATAAACATATCAAAATAGAATGATTAAAACTTAAAAATATGTTGAATTTGTAAATCAATTTCAAGTTTAAAAGATTAGTTTGTCAAAAGGCAAATTAATGGCAAACAAAATGCAGATATTTCTGGTTTTATTTGTCAAAGTTTTTATGACTCGATCCCTGAGATTTCTGCTGTTGCCTCAATAGAATGGAGAAGAAGAAAGAACAAAAAATATATATATTTTAAAGAACTGTGTACTGTCCAGGAACAAGGCTCTGGTTGATCTTGATAATCTACAAGCCTCACTGTGAACAATTTCCTACATCTTACTTTCTTAGTACTTTGACCACAAACAAAATTTCATTCAGCTCCAGTGTACTAGTGTGGCGGCAGAGATCTCAGAGATGGATATATTAAAACCTGTGCAAATAAAACCCAAACTATATCTGCATGGCTTTATAGCACCCCAAACTCCCACAATTAATTTATTAATATCAATTACATTACGTTACATTTCTTTATGATTTGATCTATTTATTGATGGTGATTCTTCATATTTCATTGTGCGTTTCAGTTAAGTGTTTTAATAAGAGCTGCACTGTAGTTCACCTGCCCAGGAGATGTTAATGGTCGACCTGCTGTTAGCTCGAGCGATGCAACAGAGACCCATCTGTTCTGCTCCTATGAATGATCATAAGGCCAGACTGAAGCATCTAAATATAGGCAGGACAAATTAAATTCAAATGACTCAGATGCTTGATGACTGAGACGAGTGACTTATTCCTCCTTATTGCTCTGCTTCAGTCGGTCAGTGCTCTGCCTTTTAGCAAACATACATGCATGCCGAACTGGGAGTCACTTATTCCACTTAGGGTCGCCTCTAAAACCTTCAACTGTTAGAGGAAGGAAGTTGGGGGTGGGGAGTGAAAGGAAGATGGGTGGAGGGAGGGAGGAGAGAAAGGCTAAATCAGTTGGCCGAGGAGAGGAAGCTCTGTCATATCCAGGAGGAAGTGTGAGTCAGTGCTCGTACATTCTTGGAGGCTGATTCAGCGCTGCACAGGAAGTGGGAAACGCTTACTGCTGAGCTTTAACATCAGGGGGGAAAGAACCTTGTCTGGAGTGGTGTAACCGTAAAAAGAGTCCCCCCGGCTAAAAAAACAGCCGAACAAACACACGTTGTCACAGGTTCTCGCTTGTAAAGTTGTGAATGAAAACAACTCACAGGCTGCTTACAAGCTCAGAGAAGCTCCATTAACCCCAGAAAGAGGTGGCTGTCACTCAAAAAGCAGAGAAAACAGAAGGAAGAAAGCCTGTGCCACCGGGAGAGAGGCAAAGAGCTGTCAGAGAGTAGGAGGGCAAAGGGTAGCGCTCTGGGTCTTCCTCTTTTTCTTTGGTCCCCATCTCCCCTTCCTTCTCCCTTTCCCCTCAGTTCTCAGATTTCACAGTTCCAGCTACTTAACCCTTTCCTTTCTGATAAAAAACAGCATTCAATTTCAGCTGCACAAGAGAGCAGCAAGTCACTAACACTCAGAAAAAACTGATTACAGTGCGGTCTGGCCCAGAAATACAATACTGCAAGAGTTTGCTTAAATATTGTCATGATAATGTCAATCTGCATTATTTCCAATCAAGTTTGCATTTTGGTGTCAGTAGTGGAGATTTTCCAGGTTGTGACCTACATTTTGGTTAAAAGCCGGGGTTGGTGACATCATGGTGGCCATGTGGGTGGTGATGGGGGGGTCGGAGTGGTTCTTTAGAGGATGTCCTCCCCCATTTATACACCCACGGACAGTCTGTCCCACCCAGACTCTCATGGTCACTGCCTCTGTCCTCGTGATAAAACACCAGCTTATCACCAGTTTCCATTCAGCTTCTTAGCGCTTATGTAACATCAACCCAGGGAGGAAGTACTGTCCTCTGTGAATGAAGAATGTATCTGTGTGTGTGTGTGTGTGTGCGTGTGTGTGGAGGACAGAGAAAGAGAGAGAGAGAGAGAGAGAGAGAGAGAGGAGCGAGACGGTGCGTGGAACAGGTTTCCACATGAGAGTAAACCCACCAAACATGTACGACAGTGGAAAAAGTGTGCTCAGCTGATTAGTGCATGGGCACACACACACACACACACACACACACACACACACACACACACACACACACAGATCAACCCGTTCCCAAAGTCTCTCACACTTCTTACACACACATCACTCTCACACTGTGTCTCTGTCTCACACAAAACCATGTTGTATTGTACGGGTTGTTGCTAGGAGACAAACTAATTCCAAACCTCTTGAAACAGAGGGACTTACTCCTCATTTCTAAGCCGGTACATTGGGAGAGAAAAGAAGAGAGTGAAGGAGAGGGGAGAGGAGGGACGAGGATGAGGAAGGGGCTGTAAGAGACAAGAAAGCTACTCTCCCACGCAGCAAAGCTTTCACTCTCAGCAGGAACAAGACTCATCAGTCTCTTGGTAAGACGTCGTCTCCGTGCCTGAAAAAGCATTAGAGTGAATGACGATACACATCCAACGTTTAACTGTTCACACAGCAAAATGGCTGTTTTCCGCACTCCTCCTCACCTTTGTGAAATGCTGCTATTTCAAATGAGGAATATGAGAAAGTGACAGTTGTGGCCAAAAAGACTTTTAGGTTCATATAGGAAAATTTAATTGTAATCTATTATATTTTGGAAGCAACGCCTTAAAATAACTGTCTGCTCTCCAAATCAAACCTAAAGGATTGCAGTAAATCAGATTATCCTGTTGTGTAGCTATAGGGATTTTAAGGGATTTACATACTATGATTGAGAAGAAGCTGCTTTTTCAAAACGGTGTCAAGCCAGAAAACCCACAAAAAACAGGCTCTTTGTTGAGACACAAACGTGAATGAAACAGCACAGAGAATGCAGTGAAACTATAGTAATTACAACCTTTATTTAATCAGGTAAATCCCATTGAAAACCAACATTTACAACATAACAAGGCTAAGAGTCTACAGCCGTGCTTTTCGCTAAATGTTAATATCAGCATGCTAAAATGCCCATAATGTCATATTCAGCAAGTATAATGTTTAACATGATCAACCTGTTATTTTATTATTTTAGCATGCTAACATTGGCTGAACCCTAAACACAAAATACATCTGAGGCTGATGGGAATGTTATTCATTTTGCAGTACAAATTCAAATTTTGACTTGATGATGACGCGAGATGGAAATTTGGAAGATCAGGGGAAGTAATTACAATTTGTCCTGTGGGGAACATTAAATGTCTGTGCCAAATGTCCAGTCCAATAGTTCTTGGGACATTTCACTAAAAACCAAAAAGGTCAACCTGCTAATGGCACAAGAGGAAAAGTCAGAGGATCACCAAAGTCAGTAAGCTTGATCCTCTGAGGACACGAATGTCTGCCAAAAATATTTCATGGCAGTCCGTCCTGTAGGTGTTAGAGGTAGACTGACTGACATTGCCATCCCAGAGCTCCGCCATTAGTTTTGACTGCATTATTGATTGCATACAACATACAGTCTGTATTTCTGGCACCACTACATTTGAACCTTGTTTATAGAAAACATGTAAATACATATTTTAATAATGTCTCTACTGGGATATTTCCCAGAGACATAATGTAATCAAACTATATCAAGCCTCTGTACTAATACTTTTTATTGTGTATTTAGGTTTGTTTTATTTATGTGTTTATTCCATTGGAATTGGTAGGGTTTATTATTTGTTTTACTAGAAAAAAAGGAAAAGCTAATATAAACTATTAGGTTCAAGCAGCAAGTGATGAGGTCCAAACAACATAAGGACGGGGATGAAACTTAACTGTTGCAAATGCTGTAAAAACAAGTTGGTGTATAAAATTTGTTGAAAACTGGCTAGGAACCAAGAAGCACAACATGACGTGAATTTGTGTGAGTGGACGTGAACATTTACAATGGGATGTCATCCAGGAAGTAATTTATGAGAAAACTGAACGGAATGAAACTTGAGCATTCAAATATTTCTATTTGATCATCTGGGCCTGGATCCTCAGTAAATGTCAACCTGGACTCTGGTCACTTTTGTTGTAGAGTTTCGGGGGAAACTTGCGCACTACAAGGTATATCTGGGCAAGCTGTGAATCTCCTGCAGCTTTCCAAATAAACATGATTTTTTACACTTGTCTCTGAGTCAGTAGAGGATTCCTGGCAAATGAAACAGGGCATTGATTTCAGTGAAACCACCATGCAGCCTGTGAGGAGGTGTGATAGGATTTGCTTTATTATCAGGGGTAGATAGAGGATCATTGCTCTGGAAAAAACATTTAGCTGCCTCTGAGCCCCCCGCCCCTCTTCTAGAAGTAAAGTCTGCCCATATCTGTCAATCATAGTGGCAGTCAGGCGCTTATAATGTCATTGCCAAGATAAATGGGCGCCTCGACATTCTTCAGCACACAAGTATGCACACACACACACATGAACACACACAGAACAAATGGAGCAGAGAGAAACTTCCTTCTGTCATGTGCTCTTCATTTCCATCATGCCATCTCTGCTATTCTCTGCTGGTCCACTCACTCCCCCCCTTTTTGTCCCTGCATCCTCTCAGCTGCTTCATCTCTCTCCGTCCCTCGCACTATGGAATACATTTCACAGTGCTGTCCCTTTGACGTGGTCCATCGCTGACACTGGCTGGTCTTCTACCCCATCATGTCACATGCTGTGGTGGCGTGAGGTCAGCCGCCTGTCTGTCCATCTGCCTGACATGACAGGCGACGTGCTGCGTTTTCTGCGTCGTCAGGGTTTCCCGCAGATAGGCTTCATTGGGATGGAATTCAACCAGAATGCCGATCTCATGATTGCGTCAGTGTTTCTCTCACCCTCCTCTGGGCTGCGTCCATGGCGAGCTAAACTTAGGGGCTGATGTGAGAGCTAGGTGACACTTCACCTCTGACCTCGTCACCACAGAAATACCCAGGGGTCACCTGGTGCGGCCATATGTCTCCCTGTGTGTCACCTGCATGATGAAGGCCAATGAAGAGGCTACTATTTTTAGGACGGTATCAGTGAACCAAGGTTGAGGCAGTCATCAGCACACATGACTTATTCCATTCATGCTGTAGAGGTAGAGAAGACTGTGTATGTGTGTGTGTGTGTGTGTGTGTGTGTGTGTGTTTTATTGGCATTATTGTAACTAAGTCCAGTATTGCCAAAGCAGGTTGTACAAGGTTTACAGCTTATGTGCTTTATTGCTTTTCTTTTCTTCATAAATCTGAACAAAAGTTAGAGATCATATCCGTCAATTATGGTCTGACATTAAACAATATATCTGGAGATAAATATCATGACCAAAAAAATGCTTATTTCTAATAGGTTGGCAGGCAGATGTTGAAATTGTTTGACAAAAGCACCTCAAACATACTGTAGTTCTGGGCAATAGTTTAACCATTGTTCTAAGTCAGTGTGCAAGGTTTATTACTGAACTGTACCCCTGGTTTGTGGATTGGGATTTGTGTTTTAAAGCTTTTTTAAAAAAAAAAAAACCCACAAAAAGTATATTCTTTCTCATAAACACAAAAGATAGATTTCTGAGCAATATAATCCACCACACCCACCCTAAATTCCATTCTGGCCACTCTAGCCTATTTTTTGAAAGTAGATGGGTACGACCACTTTCCAGCTGCGCCAGCTGAAAGTACCATCTTATGGCTGCATTCAGACTGAAATCAGCCCTGTGTTAAAACAATGCAGGGGGGCTGCGTTTGTGGGGGTTTTGTTGTTTAAGATACCAGTGAGACAATGAAATACAATCCAGGAAGTTCAGTTAGAGCCACAGATTGATGCCAAAACACAGCACAACTGTTTGTAATACTCACAGACAGGATTTTAGTACTCTGGAAAGGAATCACTATGGCAACTATTTTATCTTTCAAATGATTGTGAGGTAAATGAATATGCATTCACGTTCCATTGGAAGTTTGTGTGAAGTTGGATCATAATGTTAGTGGGACATATTAACATGTTGGCTAACTCACTGACTACCTGTTGCCATGGCTACAGTTGTCACCCCTGCCGAGATGAGACCCTCACGTGTTGCTACCCACTCAGTCAGTCCTTCCAGGAAAGATGGACATAATTTACCTCAAACATAAAAGGTTTGAGCCCAAGTTTCTCATGTTCAGAAAATACATTTAAAAATTAGCACTGAAATATAGTTGTTTATGTGATATGTAGTATGCTTTTTAATGGAGGAAGTGATTACATATGACTCTGCATCGGTAGTAGTTTTAAAAAAATCGCATAATTTTCCTTTGCTTGCAATTTTTCCCAAAAAAAGAGCACATAAAACATTGCAAATTGTATCGCAATTTTTGAGAAATCAAGCATTTCTGGCTGCAATAATCACAAAAACACTGCAATATCCTGGAGAAACTACTCAGTGTAATGCTAACTGTTAGCAAATACATTTTAGCACTCAGCTGCTGTGGGTTCAGATGTTGACGGTCACAGTAATGAGATCAGCCAGCAAGGGATGACACATCAGTAGAACCGACAGTAAAGTCATTTCACCTCATCTAAAGACATGTTTCATTCCCTCTCTGTTCCAATCTTGTGTCAAACAGTCTCTCTCTCTCTCTATATATATATATATGTATATATATTTAAATGTTTGTGTTCAGTTTAACCAGTATGAGTTAGCTAAACTGTTTGCAAATAGCAACTGTAGCAAGTACTGCTACCTAACTACAGTTTAATATATCTTGCACTGTGATTTAGAAGAATGGTACATCTATCAGAACTATGTCTGAGGTGTTTGGTTATATAAGTGAACACCTGTCAGCCAATCAAAAATGAGTATTTCCAATGGCCATGGTTTAATGTTTATTTAAACAACTGGAGGTTTGCACAGACAGCACAGGCGGGGTTTTAGATTAACAAACATTCATACATTGAAAACACTACCATTCTTAGACCCAAAGACTAATACACATTCACACCCTGTCAACAAGATCACACCCTCTTTAAAATGTGCAGCTTGGTGTTGAAGATGTGTGAATGAAGTACTGCCTGTTAACCACTTAAAATCCAGTTTTCTCTTTTTATTTCCCTCTTAAGTAGCTTTAAGGTTGACACGGTCCTGGTCTGACAGTATAATATTCTGTATCAGCTTGTTCCAACTCTTCTTTTTATGCAACATTCCATCAAATGAAAATATTCGTAACATCCTGTGCATCATCTTAGACAGATTTATGTTGAACAATGTTTGGCTCCTCAGCATGAGTTTGTAATGTCTGACCCAGCAGCATGTCAGAGGGATCTAAGAGGCTAAATCCCGCCAACAACTTTGCACAGCGATGTCCAACATTGCTAGTGAATGAGACAAAAAGTTTGTGAAATGTGGAATTTGTGGTTTGAACAGTCCTGCAGTCAGGACCAGAGTCCACAAGCTCCTTTGTAATCTACCCTGCTGATGTGTCCTTGGAGCAAACAAAGAATGTTCTTACAAAACTTCACATCATTGTAAAACGTAACCCAGAATTAGACTTTTTTTTCATGATCTCCACAATAAACTAAAATTAATTCGTTTTTAAATTGAAATTGAATCAAATGACCCTGTGTAATATGAAAGGGGTCGTTCCCAGAGAATTATCACTTAACTCTTCAGCTCTATGGGCTTTTTTAACCTATTTTAACTAATTTATTTTGTTTTACAGCCCACAAATTTACTGAATGGTTTAGTCTCACTCTCTCATCAACTCAAACAGAGACAGCTGTTATCAACAAACATGCTCTGGAAAACCCAGGATGTGTCCAACTCTATTGCTCACTCATTTGCTTAGCAATCCCGCTTAGCAATTTCAGTGAGCTATATAGAACATACATTTCTCACTGAAATAGGATGGATACCAAAACTGCTAAAAGGAGAGTGAATATTGCACTTGCAGTCTTTAGGTGGACAGAGAGATGATCCTGATGGAATGATAATGTCGTCTGTTGGATGTGTAAGTATTAATTGTTTCCTAACATGTTAGCTGTAACAAGGATATAGAGAGTCGAAGTCTTCATGCCATTTCTGAGTTCGATGTTAGTCCACTACCAATGAAAGCTCCTACTGAGGCTTTCTTTTGTTGGTCTTTCTGAAAAGGTGAAATTGTTTTCCTGGGGTGTAAGAATTTGAACCCTTTCACGGTTTAACAAGTTTGGACAAAAATTTATTTGCTTTAAGTTAAATACTGCAACTCCCATTGTTTTTTCTAATGTCACCTTCCCCTTTTAAGCTGTTATCTTTGTCTAAAAGTGCTGTTAACACTCCCTGTCCATTGTCATTCTTTGCCCCTCGAATGGCCTCACTTTGTCAAGCTGGTAAAGTTTAACCTGCTGTTTGATAAAGATATTGAACAATGATAACACATAATATTTTTAACATTCTTGTATAGACAAATTGAATAATCCACATGACATACACTTGAGCAAGATTATACATTAGGTTATAGAGCTGGATTTTTTTAGTAATTTTAGGAAGAAATGTCATTGTAACTTTGAATGAGGTTTCACCTTGAGTCTCTTTAAGGGGGACATGTTTTTGTGATTTTCAGTCATTTATATGCTGTTATGATGTCAGATCTATCTGGTCTATGTTAAACATAGTAAAAGTTCCAAAACTTGAGGTGAACGTATGTAAAAATGCCGCCTTCAAGTCGAAAGCCCTTCAGCCTGCTCTGGTCGCTTCTTTTGCAAAGTTACCTCCACTGCCTCCTCAAACTGACGTCAGATTGTTTGTGCATGCCCACAAACGGCCGTCAGTTCAGCAGTCTTTGTTGCTAAGGTTGTTCCACGGGTTGTTCACGTTGTCCACTCTCATATTTCGGGTCGTATTCGAGCTTGAACATGCACGGATGTATTTGAGAAGTTTATATTTAGAGTAAAGAATGAGAAACAGAAGCGTAATCTGGCTACTATTGTTTGTTTACGCAACCTCCAGAGCTGTATGCAGGGGCAGCTTCTGGGAGCTAATGAATCAGAATAGAGTGGGCTCATCGGGAGGGAGGGGGGGGGCTTAAAAAGAGAGGAGCTAAAACTGCCTGTTTCAGACAGAGGCTGAACTGAGGGGCTGCATAAGGGCCAGTAATAATATTAAATAAGGAGTTTTTTTTAACTGTAAATCATGCAAAGATATTCCAGTAGAGCCCCAGAATAAAAATACCGACATGGAAATGTGCATTATAAGGTTATAGAGGGTTGTGCGTCTGTCAGCTTATTTTGAAGTTCTTCTGCCCCCTCGTGAGGTTTTGTGTGCAATCTTGCCAGTTTTCTAGTGAGGCTGAGTTGGGAAAGTGTATTGTCCACCGCCTCCCAGTCAGGTTGGGTCAGGCTGTTGGGACGCCTTCACACCAAACTCTGTGGTAGGTTCCACCTCTGCCTGGTGACTCACCAGGTTTGGTATGAGATAATGGAGTGGTGAACGTGCTGTGATTTGCCTCGCTCACCAACAGTTTTAATTTCTGGTGAAGTGCGGTCAAACCAAAGTAGAGACAGACAGAGTATGTAAAGCCTGCATTTCACTGCAGTAATTACTGGTCTCTCCAATCCATTATCTGGAATATCATCTTCAAAGTGATGTTGAGTCACTGGTTTCGACCTAAGGTTTTATGTAACTGTCATGATTCAGAGTGCGTCATGAATAAAATACATTTACACTCCCATAGACAATCCTTGTAGCGGTTATCTATGTCTATGTAAGATGGTTTTTTAGACGGGGAAGTGGGCGACCATGTTTATTTACCACTAAGCCTTTTTTTCTGTGCTGTGTCATCATCTTTGATACTTTGAGTCTGGACCAAAGACAGTGATGGAATACTCCGATCAGAAGTGCCATTCTTGGAGTTTCATGCTGAGGTACTGGCTTAAAATTAAATGGATCATTTCAAGCTCAAGACCACACCTATTTGCAGTTTGTAACAGTTATTTACACCTATTTGCAATGTACCTTAGCCCCTTTTATTTAAATGTGTCTTTTATTTGTGAATGAGTTATGTATAATTTCCCAATAATTTGTAAGAAATTGAATTGCTAACATAACCTATAAAATGTTTAAATCAGTGCAAAGTAGGTCAGCATGAAAAAATGTGTCAGTTGTCTACAGGGAAGCATATAATCTAACATATATGGAGAATAAGGTTTTAAATAATGAATGAATATTTACTTGGGTTTAAAGGGAGCAGTTATTTTAAATGGAGATTTTATTTTAAGGAAATTCACATTTTTAAAATATAATTAATTACATAGTTCTATCCAGGAAGCGTCCTAGGAAATAACCTATAGAATAAAGTGTTATCTTTTTACTCTGAATTAATCTTTTCTTTTTTTTTGTGGAAATATATAATACATTGTGAGTAGGTGAATATGTTCTCCATTAAATTATAGACATTATAAAAAACTACAGTACATGACCTCTACTTCTATGGAGCCCCCCCTGGGGTCAGCTGAGAAAGAAAAAGATCCATGTGTAAATCTGTACTCTAAGTTTAGAAATCTGTGCGCACGGTTTATAAACCATGCTCTCGGATTCATAATTTGTGCCCTCAAATTACGAATCCATGCCCACAGATTTGGGCGGACTCAGCCCCGGGGATTCTCAAAGTAAACGCACTGTGTTTTACATATTGAGCTGCTGCCGTCATTTAAGTGAGTCAAACTTTCATGTGTGTTTGTGGTCCTGTTGTGTGCATGACTTTATTGAATTAACCTCTCCAACCAAACGCCATTTAAATTGTTGACCTGCCCACCAGCGTGGCTAACTGTTGCTTCACTAGAGCTTAATGAATCAAAACATCCATGTCAAAACACCCCTTCAGTTAATTCACTTCTACCATGAATGTAGACATTTCATACAGACTAAGATGAGCAAATGGGGATAATAATAAACAGCTGATAATAATAAACGAGTAACTAACGTTAGGATACAACTGCAATTTGTTAGCTACAACAGCTAGCTGGTTTACCTACAAACCAATTAGCATTGCTAGCGTTGTTTATCTTCTGAAGCTAACAGTCAGCTATGCTGGTGGGCAGGTAAACAATTTAAACAGTGCTTGGTTGGAGAGGTTAACTTGATGAAGTCGTACACACAACAAGACCACAAACACACATAAAAGTCTGACTTACTTAAATGACCGCAGAGGCTCAGAGATTTACTATGAAAATCCCTGGGGCTGGTTCCACCCAAATCCGTGGGCATGGATTCATAATTAGAGGGCACAGATTATTAATCCGAGAGCATGGTTTATAAACCGTGCGCACAGATTTCTAAATTGAGAGTACATATTTACGCATGGATCTTTTTTTTCTCAGCTGACCTCAGCTCCATACTACCTCTCAACAGAGCACACCTACCTACCTACATACCTGAGAACTGAACTGGACCGAGGAAACAGAGCCGTTACTCGTTACTAGATTAGTGTGAGAGTTGCAAAAAGTTGCAAAAGAAGCTATACTTCAGCCGGAAAAATTAAACCTTTCAGCTCATGGGGAACCTAATTTCACCACAGACAGTGAAATGTGAAAGCCAATCTGTTTTTTAATCTCTTGACCTTAAAGTAGTTTTACAGTATTATGCTAAAACAAAGAAAGCCTGAATAAGACTCTGTGTACAGTAGACATTTAAAGGAAACTGACCTCTAAAATATAAATGCCAAATTACTCCTGCTTCCACTTCTACACAGCTCTCGGTTCAATATGACCTGAGGGATGTGACACAAGCTCAGTGCAAGGACTGTGCTTTTACAGTGAAGTGTAAGAGGTTGCGAGTTCATACCACAAACTGAGACCTCCACACAGTAAGTTGTTCTTCTCCTCTCTGTCTTGCCATCTCATCATAAACCATAATTCTGGTTCATGGTCATACATTTTGATAATGCAGAGCGAACTGAACTTTTAAATCTCAAATTCAACACTTCCAGCTGCTATAAGCACTGAATTTTCAAAGTGAAAAACACATTTTAGTATTGTTTTATTGTCTTATTTTTACAGAGAAACAAACTCTATTATTGTGATTATTAGACTGTTAGCTTTTAACATGCTAATCAGAAAAAATGTTCCCAAATTATTATTTCCCAGGATTATTTTATGAAACTTTACCACAAGAGGCTAAATTAACAAAACGTCATGGTTGTGGAGAAAGTTTTCCATCTTCTTCCCAGGTCAGGGATGAAAGTGCAAACTTTCCTCTTGTGACCCCTGTAAATCACAGAGACTTACCGCATGCAAATCGGCCGCTTGTCTTTTCTGCATGTGTAGGCTTGCTGATGGGGAAAGCCCTACGCTGGAGGTCATTGCGTGACAGCTAACTGACTTATTACAGCAGTGACGCAGACAAGACAGGGAGTGTGTGTTTGTAGCACTGGGGTGAAATGGGACACCGGCTGATGACATCACTGATGCCACCTTCAAATGACAGCACCTTCACCTTCTACCCTGTCCTCCTTGAAAGCGTTTACATGTGTGATAGAGGAAGACAGATGGCCTTATCTCTCCCTTCATTTTCTCTTTTTTTTTTTACAGTTTTTTTTCTATCATCATCATTTTTTTTTTCTCAGCATTCTGTTGTTTTGTATTCTCAATGTGAATGCAGCCCTCTCACCATGCGCGTCATCAACGGTTTATCAAAGCAACAATAAACCGCCCACACACCCCTCCCATTACAGGCCATTAGCAACCACTCGCATTGTTAGGATTCTCATAGTTGGTCCCGATGGATTGGCTCAGCTCATGTAATATTGTCACAAAAACAGGGTCTGTGTGACTGAATTTCAGGGCTTGAGTAGTGAGACACAGACAAGACCTGTATTGATGAAGTGTGATTCAGTGCAGGGGGGATATAGAGCTAATTCATAATAAATGGAAATTTATTATGTTTATACCCAGAGGTGTGTTTTTATCCTCTAAAGCTACATTCATGAGGTCATAACTGTTGTATGAAGGGTGCTATGTGGGTATCTCTTTGTGGAGTTACTGTATTTGATTTAAAACTGATTTAGTTCTAGTTATTATAAAATATTTTATCTCTATGTTTTAATTACCTAACATGCAGCACATTACTTTGTACATAAAATGTGCCATCATAGGACCGCATCATTCACAACATTTACTGTTGAAATCACATCAAGCCTTTTGTTTACATGCAAAACCTTCATGCAAATCTTTCTACTTGAGTTGGCATGTGAAAGGCACACCATTCAGTGCGTGTGAGCATTTTTTTTTAACCCTTTAATGTTCTTCTCAACCGTTTGGTGGTTTCCTTTCAGGAAGTTAACAGATAAATCTTTCTTGGCATGTGTCCTTTTTATGGTGGAGGTTTTTTTGCTTTTTCAAAAACATGCTCCTCCGATTGGTAGAAGTGCCCATTAATGGTAAAAATAGTGCTAACAACCTTTTATACAAAAACTGAATGTTTATATGTTATTTCATTGTATATTTGTTAATGTGTAAAGTATGTAGAGTGTAATAATGATTCATCAAAGACAAATTAAAGAAAAATAAAAGTTGTGGATGTTGACAAAGCTTACTCAGATTGCTAGGGGTGGTGCAACTCCAGCACAAAGCGTGTGTCTAGATTGAAGTGTATAGGAAATACTTACAGGTGAAATTGTCAGTGATGATGTGTAGAAAACCACAGAAAGAAAATCCACGGACAGAAGGAATCAGCACAGAGCACAACAACTCTTTTAATGTACACATGAGCAAGTGAGTATTGTTTTAAGACAGACTTTTTAGGACAGAGATTTGATGATAGCAAAAAAAGCTCCATTATTCTGAAGGCTTGCTGCAGCTTTACCTTAGTTTATTTTTATGTCTGAGCTGTGAAGATTATATTTTCACCTGTATTGCCAGAGCACTGCTGCAGGGATGTGACAAGAGACAGGCAGCACTGCTGAATCACTGCTGAATACACAGTAATTTCCTTCACATTTTGGTGCAGAATCATGCCCTTTTTCAGTTTCCTGTATCGCTCAGTGCCTTCATACATGCTTACAAAGCCGGTTGCAACAGTTTGCAACTTTATTCATGTACATTTGTGTCTTGTTTACATGCTGTGTGAAAAAAAGACTCCCCCGAGTGAGGCTACCATCAGAAACAATCAGACACACATGTTGTTTCACATAGAGACACATAGCACATTACAATTTAATTGTGTGTATATGCAGGAACATGGGATGATTCAGAGTTTGCCTCATATGCTTTTGTGAAGTGGAAACAAACTTGTGAATGTAAAAGTTGCTTTTGGAGTCCATGAGCTTTGAGTCAAGTGTCAGAAAGTGTGTGACTTTCACAGCTGCTCACACAGGTAGGGATGCACAATGTCTTCGAAAAACATTGTTGGTTTGTGTGAAGGTTTGGCATAATCCCAGGTGTGTCTGTGTGTGTGTGTGTGTGTGTGTGCGTGTGTTGGCTGCAAGGAAGACAGTGCTGTCCCACTAATAAGGAGCCAGTCTGACAGCAGTCTGACATCCCCCTGACAGACAACGGCCCGGCTTTGTGCTGAGTTACTAGAATATTCCTGGCATCTCTTGCTCGGGAGTTAACTCCTGGGATGCAGAAGCACCACTGAATCAAATTAGATTTAGCAGATTCCAGATTCTGCTGAGATTTTCTTCTCATCTCAAATGTGATATTCAGTCTGACAAATGACAGCACAAGTCACTCAGTAATATTAATGTGCAATATTTTCTTTTTATTGAATTGTCAAGGTCAGACATTTGAGGCACATTTACATAACAGATGTTTACTTACCTTCTTCAGCACTGGAAGGTTACACTGTATGACAGCTGCGTATATTGCTAGCCAGAAACCCAGCAGACAATGTAGCTGTAGAATTGAACCACACAGAAATCTACATTGTATGCCAGGTTCAGGACAAAGCAAAGGTACATGTCTTCATTTCAAAGGCTTTTCAAAAATGCATCAATTAATGCGTTTCCCTTTGTGAAATTCTTTGAAATTTCAGTCATAGCACATTTATAATTTATCTTTAATACAGTAGCTCTTACCAAGGGCGTTTAATACAAAGAGGACCTTACAGAGCATGAGGCAGAGAGTGAGAGAGAGAGAGGGGGGGGGGGGGGTAGAAACAGTGAGAATTAAAAGAAGAATGGCGGAAGAGGAAGGAGTGAAAAAAAAAACACAAAAAGCCTTGACAAGGGCCCCTTGTGGAGTTGTGACACAGAGAACATCCTGTCTGTGGGGTCACAGGATGGAGCCCCCCTGACATCGTAGCCAATCAGAGGATTGGAATGTGCCACCAGCCAATGGGTGAAGAATGGCATGCCCAACTGGGAAGTAGGCAGAGCCGTCGGAGACCCAGTAGCCAGATGTAGCTGCTGATTGCTACACAGGATCTACACTGCCTACTGAGCAACTGACAGCGGCCAGAGAGCCATGAACCGTGAACGCCGGCCGCTTTGGTCACGCCTGGGCGGGAAGACTTCATAAAGACTTCTTTAGACACAGCTGAGTCCATCTGAAGAAAGAGAGAAGACAAAGAACAAATCATTCTGTTATTATGACACAAGGGCAGAGGAGAAGAGAGAGCATGGTGTTAGCAAACCAACAGAGGAGATCAAGCAAGAGAAGAAGAGGAGCCTGAGGGAGGGGAAGGATATGGGAGATTATCTGTTGACGAACATCTCCAAGCGTGGCATTATCAGTTGCAGATTCCTGTCATTCTTTCCCATTAGCCCTGAGGCGCGACAGGCAGCGGCCACCGCCATGCCGGCTCCAACACTTGGCCTGACACATAATAGGAGCACTGACCCAATCTTAATAAAATACGACCTACATACAGGTGATGGCAGGAGAAGAGAGGTAGAATGGAAAGAGGGAGGATAGCATCGCTGATCTGTCTTTCCTTTCTTTTTCTCTGTGGTTACAAGTCGAGCTCTGCATACCTGAGGCCTCATGACTATATTGATCAAACATACTCTGACCAGCTGATGGTCACTTGACTCCAATTTCATTTTATTAAGGGAAATGTGCTGGCTTCTCCCTTATCCCCCTCTTTCCTCCTCCCTCCACACATTCCAGTTCTCTGTCTGTCTCTTCCTCTCTCTCACTTTTGTTTGTTTCAAGGCGTTTCACACTGTGGTTTCGTACCACGTTGACGGCAAAGGTGAGGAGAAGTTTAAGTTATCCCACACGATGCAGCAAGCTCAATGACAGCTCATTGAGGTTCAAAGATTTATTATTGCATGTGCTCTCCCTGCTGAAGCTTTATACTGGGGAATTTGAAGAGGTGTGAAGGGACGTGGCCTCAGGCTCTGTTCTTTGCTGGAGGGAATACAGTTTCTATAAAGAGGGTGGTGAGGTGGGTGACAGGAGGAAAATGAGGCTACAAAATCTTTTTTTACCTCTCTTGAATATGGCCTTGGAGCAGATACTTGTCCAACACTGTTTCTGGATAAAGCTGCGTTGAATCTGCCAACCTGAAAAATATTTAAAAAATATTCACGGTCAGAGACTCCGAAGCTGGAAACAGCAACCATCTTTTACAGGCACACAGGAAAAATGTAATAAAAATTAAATTTATCACACAAGATGTCGCTTTGAATAAAATAATAGCCGTGTGTTAAAGCTATCAACGGCACTATAAGTACAAGTGTGATATTAACAGGTCCAGAGGCTGAGTAAGCTCACAGGGCTCAAGATAAGGTGATAAGGTCTTCTATGTCTTATCTCTGTCTTTTTCCATGCTTTGGTGATGCTGCCACCGCCGCTAGGCAGAGAGGTCAAATGTATGTAAACCAGTCTTTTTTTTTTCCACTCAAAGTGCAGCCTTTGGTTTGTGTGACAAGTCACGCTAGCAGGACAAGGTCAGACGCAGTCAGAGACAACAGAGGAACTGAAATCCTCACAACTCCTCCCATAGCATAGTGTTTTCAATGAACTGATACCAGCTCACTAATATGCAAATAGACATCTCATAGCAGAAATATTGGTCCAGTGTTTAAGGAACTGCATTCAAATAAAAATGAATGAGTGAAGACTTGAGGTTTAATCACAGGCAGTTGTATTGTGCTGTCAAACAGTTGGTTCACTGGTGGGAAGCCAGTGAGGGATCATGTCCTTGTCACTGCACTTGAGATTCCTACTGCTTGTTCGGGAAGGAATCTAGGTGGGATAGCATGAACATCCTTCATATGTTACACCCTTCCAGTAAAGCTAATCGAAATTCATCGACACCATGTCCCCCAGGGGAAGCCCGAGTGTAGTTATAGCCTTTCTCTGACAGTAGAGTTAGTAGTGACGATAAGTAGTGCATAGGGAAATGTGCATTTCCAATTGGGAGAAAAAGGGGAAATAAAACAAAAAGAGTGAGTAATTTGAGACTCTACAAGGAGTTTAAGTGAAGGGTGCAGCAGACTAAAGGTTGAGGAAGTTGAATCTAGGAAGGGGTGAGCGGTAGAAGGCCTGAGGACTGGTGAGGCGGTGTGAGGAGGGGTGAGGTCAGGCGTGCCATTCCATTCCTGCCTGCACTGGGCAAGTCTATTCCTAGAGTGTGGTGTATGGCAGTTGATGTGGGTTTCCTCTTAGCTGCCTGGAAGATGACTGGGCCTGACCACATCCACATTCACACACACATACACAGACACACAGACACACACACACACACACGCACACACAAAGTGACAACTGTGCACACATATACAGCAAATATACACCGACTTGTATATACACACACACAAACGCACACATACAGTAGCAAGCACAAGCGCACATGCATCCACACACACATTCTGGGGGAAGCAAAGAGGAACTGAATCATTACCCTGCCTTAGCCTCAAAGTAGGGGGTGACCACTGTACAAGTATGTGTGTGTGTATTTGTGCAAACATAAGTTGCACTTTTGCAGTAAGCGACATTGGTTCATTGGTTGTGTGCATGTGCAGTTTGTTGCTCAAGTATGTGTGGGCATGTGTGTGTGGGAGGGTGTGTAGGATGTGTGAGCTGGGTGTGGATGCATTCCCTCTCTATGTCTGAGTGTGCATGTGTGTACAGTGTGGGCCTCACTCCATCTTTAAAGTCCCCTACTGTTCCAGCTCAGGACTTATTGTCTTATTCTTCTCCAGAAAAAAAAAAAAAAAAAAAATCTGGCAATAATGGGAGACAATTTTGTTACAAAAATCAGAACACAAATAGGGAGAAAAATGGATTTTCAAAATACTTTTCACGCCCTTCTACTTCTTCTCTTCACATTCTAACTGTGCTCATGACAACTTTTGGATGTGTGTGGACATAAAATATGCATGAACACGAATTTCAACCAGTATGCGCCTTTTCAAAAAATCTGCAAATGTTTTAAGTAAAAATGGGCAAAAACTAAATGTAATTAGCCCAATTCTCAATACCAATGTGAAGTAGCCTCACAAACGCAGTCTCAGCAGTTTTAAATAGACAATTACACACTTCAGCATAACCGTAAGTACAGTTTCAGTGACTGTGAGAGATGCTCAGTCTTCAAGATGAGACAAGCCCACAATACAGCGCTCACTAACAGCTTGCCACCAATTAAGCAGTCGTTCCATGAGGCCAGCAGCCAATCAGATATCACTTCTCAGCTCCCCAGCTTCCATTAGACCCCAGCATGAGAGTCTGATTGGTTGTGATGGGTGAGTGAAAGCGTCCAACCAAAGAGAGGGCGCCAATAGCTCAGATTCTGTGGAGACAAGGGTTATGGAAGATCAGCCTTCCCTGCCACCTCTGTTCCTTATCCAAAGTCATTCCCTGTCCCAGAATATTCTCTCGCTATCCAACGGATGGTCACTGCCAGACAGACTGCTGAAGTCACTTTCTCCCCCTCCTCTTTCTTTCTTTCGCTCCCTCTCTTTTCGCTCCCTCTCACTTTCTATTCTTATTATAAACTGAGGGGATGAAACAGACTTTATATGTAAAACGATCCCAAATGGTTCCTTTGGGTGCTGCTGGGTGGCTCACACGGGCCGGTTGATGCGAAGACTGAATCCAGGCCTAGTTTGGAGAGCCAAAGAGTCTCTCCAGAGGGAGCCCCAGCCTCGAACATACGGCTTGTACCCCAGCCCCAGCCCCAGGCCGAGAAAGAGGGGTGTCTGCAGGCCCTTCCAGGGGGCTGGACTGATGGGAAAGAGCTGGCAAGTTGACCAAGGAAAACTAACTCCTTCCTTAAGCTGCTTTATGAAGGCCTGGCAAACGTGCAGAGAGCAAAGAAAGACGGCAGAAGAGGGGGAAAAAATAGAAATATACAGTAAGAGGAGGGGTAGAAGGATGAAAAGTGTCGCCTAAAGTCAGAATAAGGGCGCTCCCAGTGTGTCCCAGTCACCTCTTGACACTTTGTGGGGTCACAGGGTTTAAGCAGGACTAGCAAGCACACACAGCTGTAAATCTGCATCATTAGGCCCAACACTAGGCAACATAGAAGCTATAATGCTATAAAGTAAGCTCTGTTTGAGAGCGCTACTTGGCTACTGATACCTGAACCGCCTCCACCCTAAATGCTAACACGCTCATTGATAAATGGACTAGAGAGGCGTAAGGAAGATAACTTAGTGACAGAGTTGCACAAAGTTTCTACGAACCAGATGTTGGAATGGCTGAATATTGTTGCTGGTTGGACTGTCAGAACCTTATTGTTTCTTCTTTTAATCACGAGCTTGAGTTAATAATATCGATGATCCACAGGAACCACAGTTGCTTCAATGTTGTATTCAGCTTGTATAAAAGCTAGGTGACCACAGTTCCTTATTGACATCGTACTACTGCAGCCACTTTGAATAATCAGCCAGGCTGAGTCATTGTGTTAACTGATTACCTTTGGAAAACAAAAAGAACACCTTAAAAACACAGCTCTGCGGGCCTTGCCCATTGATCCTGGTTTTCCATGACGTGCATCCGTCTCTACAGCCTCTTCCTTGCGCACACACATGCGTGCACAAACACACACAACTGCCACTTATTGGAATTCAGAGTGGGGCCCAGGTAGGGGAAGCTTTGCCCATATATGAGCAAAAGAGGAAACAGGCTAGGTGTGTGTGGTTAGTACACCGTTGGAACGAACGTTCTTGAGTACACAAAAAACGCACACATTCACAGAACGCACGCACACAAACGCTCTAACGGGCTTCTTCTGTGGTGCGTGTACCCATAAACCACTTAGCCCTGTGACGTCTCAGTTATGCTGCTAAGCTCTTAACTCTACAATCTGCCTGTGAATGACAGACTTGTTTGAGTGACTTGTTGCTGTATAAACAAAGACGAGTCATGCGAAAAGGAAAGTAAGGAAAAGAAAAGAAGGAATGAGTCAAGTGATAGTTAGATTGTTCTTGTGCCGCTTAACCCAGTATAAGTTACATAACTGTCGATGTCGGAATAACTATGGTATGTCACAACATCTTACTTCCTGACACCAGACTGTATTTGTGTGTGTTTCTCTTACAGCAAAGAATGTGGTTCACACTAAACCCTGCCACTGGTGACTTATGGCTCAACTCCCCTCAACCTTTCCCACCTCACTGAATCATCTACGTCTGCATCAGCCACCTTTCATTATGCAAACCTCCACGCGATGACTCAATAAGACAAGTGACAGACTGGTAGCATGGACATTTAACACTAACAAGCCGCTCATTTAGTACTGACTGCCTGCTGTTCTCCAGTCCACCACCACTCATTCACAGAACTGCAGCCGCTTTGTTCAGTTTTGAGAACTGAAAGTAAAATAAAACAGTTTAAACAAAACTTAAAGCTGAAATCTGTTTATTATTATTATTATTATCATTATTATTATTATTATTATTTTGTATAATTAAATAATCATTATATACATCAATCTGATGGAATGCGGTGAAAGACGAACAACTCTCTCCAATGCCATCCAACATCATCACTTGCTTGATGACTTTTTCACCACATGCTGAGACAAAAATGAGAGAAAAAAAAAACAAGAAAAAAAAAATCCACTTTGCAAATGCAACAGTAGCTGTTTCATCATCTTTACTGATTGCAGCTTTAATGAGACACATTTTTATATGAGGTCTGCCCTTCCTGATTTGAGTTTCTAAAATTTCAACAAACCTATTAAATATAAGTTAATATAATGCAATATAATGCAATTTTGGGGGAAATTGCCACCCTGCTGAAGCCTGTCCCAGCTCACACAGGGCGGGAAGCTGCGTATAACCTGGAAAGGTTGCCAGTCTATCATGCTTTGACTGTCTGTTACAGTATTGTTTTGTCTCTAACCTTTATACTGCTGTCTTGCAGTATTTCATAGCTTTCCCATTCACTTGAATGGGAAAGTGGTATAGGTATATGTAGTAAACTTTGTATTTATTTTATAATAATAATTACATAGTAATCCAAAATTGAAAATAATGAATAACTGTTACTTTTCACACATGTCTGTTTGCCCTGAAAATGTTTTTCTGTAAGAGCATGGCTGGCCTGCTCATCTGCTTCCTGCCAAGTAGGACAGGGCAGGGTTCATTCTGTAGGCAGAGCGATAAGGCAGAGGGCAGATTCCATGCTAATCTCTCTCATCAAGATTCCTGTGATGCATCTCACCGCCAATCTCTCTGCTATCACACACTCACGCCGGAAACGCAGCCTTGATAAGCGCTGATAGATCCTTGTGCACCATCGTGACAGTTTACGGCTAGCTTCTTATCACCACTCCTCACTCTCTCTCAATATCGCTCTCTCTATCACACACACACACACGCACACACACACACACACACACCTACCTCCCGGTGCCATAAACTACAGTTGGAGTGGGACAGACAATGTTGTGGGGAAGTCAAGGTACTGCGGTAATCTGTGGTGGAGCTAAAAGAGCGTGATGCAGTAAAACAAAGAAACAGAGCCGGGTGTGCATGCTGGCAGGTGCTGACATGGTGATGGTGGGTATGGGCTCTCTGTGACCACACACACACACACACACACACACACACACACCCACACATACCACCCTGCCCTTAATGAAATCTGAAAGTCTCTGGCAGGTATCCCTGAGAGCTAATTGCAGCCACTATTCCAGCTGCGTTGAGGAGAAGCTGTTACAATATCTCAACATCTTGACGGTGTCTCTTCCTCAAATGTATAATTATTCCATTTAAATTGATTTACAAATATACAGATTTTCAAATAAATGGCCAGAGGATAAATTTGTTTCTCTGGTTTATTCGAGTGATTCCAAATGGAGCATTATTACATATTAACTCTAGAGACATGTGAGTAAGAGTATTGGTGGTTTGAGAGAGCGTCGTCTTAGTCAGAGAGAGTGGGAGATAATTTGAAGAACAACAGCTGGGCAGAGAGCCACAACTTTAAAAAGCCACGGTTTTAAGACACACACACACATCCCACTGTTCAGCTTGTGACTAAGCCCCCTTAGACAAACACATGTAACCCAGAACTGCTAGCACAGATTCACACAACCTCTAATACACTCTCTCTCTGTGTCTCATACACTCCCAACACACACACAGACACCAATACATATACACATGCAGCAGCGCTTTAAAAGGTGGTAACCAGGAGAGACCGCGGCGACAGCGAAGGGCAGAATGAATCTAAACATCCCAGAAGTCCCAGATCTGCAGTCATCAGTCGTCACGCCCCGCTCAGCCAATCACATCAGTTACCCGCCATGTCCATTCATAAAGAAGCCACCACTGCACTGTCCGTGCTGTATGATATTGTATCGCCCCCCCCCCAACCAACCCCCCAACCCCCACCGTTGCTCTCAGTTCATTCATGCCCTCTGCTGCTCAGCAGAAGGAGTGGACTATGCTATCTGTGTCAAATGAAAGGGTTGGTGGAGGGGGTAGACACAGCGTGACTGAAGCAGAGAGAGGAAGTGGTGCCTCTGAACAAAAAAATTCTCTATTAACCACAAAGGACCTATTTTTATCACATGGCTACAGCGTCTTCACTAAGACATTGTCATATAGGACTCTGTCACGGCACGTATATTACTACAGCACTGACGATAGTACATACCATACATTGTGCTTCCCTTGTACAGTAATCCCAGCCATAGTAAGTAAGCCTCACAGCAGAGTGTGAGCCAGACAAGTCGACTATGTAACAGTGAATCAGCTCTTCTGTAGTGATCACATTGTGAGGTAACGCTCACTCCATGACAAATGACCATTCAAGCTCAGAACAGCCTACGACCTGACAAGCTGAACCTAATCGTTCACCGGCTTTAAGAATAAAGATGGGTCATGTGACTTTTTTTTTTTTTTCTTCCAAAATTAAGCCAATATCAGAGTCTCCTGTTCTCCCTCTCAGTTTCTGCTCAGCCTATTAAGGATCTGGGAGCAGTTTCTCAACCTTAACTTGTAACATATGATATCCATCAACAGCAGCAGCTCTACTTTCTGGGAACCTTTTTCCCCTTTCTTTCCTTTTTTTCTTTCTTTTTTCACTTACCCGTCTGGGTGAGAGTCGTGTTTCCTCCCGGCGAGTTTGGAATGAGGGAACCCCCGAGTTTCTTTTTCGCTTTAGGTTTTTCTCCATTTCTGAGTGTCCTTTGCTCTGTCCCTGCTTGAATGTGGGATTCCGGGTTCCCCTTCACTTTAACTCTGCTTGGTCCATCAGAGAGAAAGAGAGAGAGAGAGAGAGAAGGAGAGACGCTATTGGGTAACAACTTCTCACCCACGTCACTGTCCACGGCTGTTTGGGCAAGTCACACAAAACTTGCCGGAGCTCAACTCCTAAAAGATTTCATCCTTACATGTCTCCTCATCTCTTTCCCTGTCTTTTTTCCTCCTCCCGTTGCATTCTTCTGAGTGTAATCAGTAACAGGCTTAAAGTGACAGCAGCAGCACTACATAGCCGGCTCTCACACACACACACACACACTTTTTCTCACACAAGCCACACACATACACACACACACACACACACACAGACAGTTTGTGAGGCTCCCTCTGGGCTAAAGGTGCTTTCCCAGAGCTCTGGAGACACTACAGCCGTTAAACTCCCTATAAGCCCCGCCAAAGTTGCTCTATCACATGTTTCACAGCAGTCTCCCTCACCCCTCTCTCTCTTTCTCTCACCCTTCACCCTCCCTTCTCTCCCTCAGCCCTGACAGACACTGTTGGACATACTCTCTCACACACACTCAGGACTGACGATGTGACTCTCTTATAGTCTTTCTGTAAAGAGGGCTGAGCCTATTGCTGCGGAGGGCAGTGTCCTGTTACACAGCTTTCAATTGAGGTTAGAGCGAGGGCATCCATTCAGAAAAAAGAGAGGAGGGAAGAAGGAGGGGGAAAGGGAGGAGGGAAAAAAAAACTAAGGGCGGTCCGTCTCTGCATTTGTGTGTAAGAGTGTGTGTGTGTGCCGGGAGTCTTCAAAAGCAGGAAACTCCCCTGCCAGAGAGTTCGGACGTCTGTAGAAAGGCACCCGTCTCTAAATAACGGAAGGGAGGCAGGGACATAAGCAGCGGCCCCCCCACACTGAAAACACACACACAGCGGTCACAGTAGAGGGGCCTTTATGACTTCACTATCCACCCATGCACACATACAACCACATAAACAAAAACGCTAATATACGAGCATCTTGTCTCAGCCCTGCAGTCTGCGACACCATTCATAGAGACAATAAAAAATTTCTGGTGGAAACACGTGATCAAAAAAACAAAGACAGACCACAAAGAGAAAGTACCTGAGTTTACAAGGATGGACAGACCAATAAATAAGCGAGTAATCCCGTGGTGACCACAACCACTAAAAAGAAAGTACCTAAGTTTGCCGACAAAACTGGGTATTGACAGTTACAGGACAGAGCCGAGGACAGCATTATGAAATGGACATTATGAAATGGACAGGGGGTCATTACCATCTGTTGACCCCTAACGTGGAGCTCCTTACCTCTAATCCTGACCTGAAAATGCCCTCGTCCTCACCCTGCTCTCAACCGCTTTTCTTGGATCCCGGTTCTCACCTACATCCTGCTATTTTACCCCACTTCTATTCTCTGCCATAGAGAACACGCCATCCCCACCAACCACACCTATCAACAGTCCGGTCCTACCCCACCCTGCCCCGCCCTTTCCTCCTCCCTTATGGGGTTTGGGGCGAGGGTGGGCTGGGGTTTCGAATGGGAGTCTCAAACTTCAGGAATTGCATAGTTGGTTTGTTACTCACAGGAGGCCATGTGACTCATCAAAGGCCAGGCTGCACCCATGCTACACTCCCGTTACACGTATTGTGGTGCGCAAACATGTACTGTAACCACGCACTCACACACAGGCTACTTTGTGGAATCGGAGAGCTGCTTTTGTCAGGCTCCATTCATAACTTTTTAAATAACCTCAGTGACTCATGTAACTGGTTGGGTTAAGTAATATTTGACCTATATACACACTCTCTAGCTGTGTGTTGTCAACCCTAAAAACAATCTCCTAAATCAGTGGTTCCCAACCTTTTTCACCAGGGATCCCTTAATACAAAGCAACTTTTAATCCACTGGCTGAATGAGTTTATGAGTTATGTTTTTAGCGTCCTGAGGAGGTGAAACTATTCTGTATTTCCCACGAAAATAAGATTAGAAAATGTAAAAATTGATTTTTTGACCCCAAGTTTAGAACCTCTGACTTAGATCATCTTCTTGCGTATCAATCCATATGATTGACACTACTCATATCTTGTTTGTAAACGGAACATAAAAATGAAAATGAGACGGCAACTCCTTATTTCTATACTCAATTAAATATTTTGTTAAGCCAACATGACTGAGAAGACCTTGAAGTGCACTTAAAAAAATGATTA
The DNA here is from genome assembly GCA_038419695.1 of Scomberomorus guttatus. Lineage (NCBI taxonomy): Eukaryota > Metazoa > Chordata > Actinopteri > Scombriformes > Scombridae > Scomberomorus > Scomberomorus guttatus. Next base: position 9,269,371 of record CM076456.1, on the reverse strand, counting down.
TTTTTAAGTGGACAAACTCTACTTATTGATGAAGATCATATGACATGACTAAAAGCTCCAGAACGGCTACTAAGTGGACCTTGAGGTGAGATTGTTCTGTTGGCTATTTAACATCATCTATCTTTCCATTTCTAACCATGTTTTACCATATTTACATCTAGCAGTGACTTTGAGCGACTCATGGGTGGATAGAGAGTGAGTGGGTGTGGGTGAATCACAGCCTGTCGTGTGTCGGGCCAGTGAATGGGTTTCTGTGTGTTTCTCATTGTGTTAAATGGTCGCCGCTGAGCCCCGGCAGCAGGCTGGGCTCAAGCGAGAGAGATGACTCAGGGTGAGAGTCGGCTAAATGACTCCAGACCTGCCAACAGACGGCAGCATTAACCTGCAGGAGTCACCACAAGGATTTACACACAGTAGAATACTGTCCTCCGTCTGCCTGGCTTCACTATCATCTCTCATTTGATGTTCTGAAATAACACAGATTATTCTGTATTTCTTTTTTTTCAGTTTGTTCTGAAAACACATTTTTATTCCTGCGTGGAGTTATTTCAGTTCAACCATTCAATTTGGCATTTGCTGCTCTGTGCCAAAAGCAGCAATCTGACAGATTATTCTTGATCTTGTTATTGAGCTGCTCTGCAAGCCAGGGACAATGAGTCACTGGGAGCAAAATACTTTTTTTTTTTTTTTTTGCCAATTTCATATTAAAATGAAAATAGTGTTGCAGTGACTACAGTGACAAATTACCAATCTACAATTATTTAACCATAAAACAAAATACATTTGACCGTGTACCTATTTGTATTTTTTGTAGAAAGATTTTACCAGAAAATAATCACTAGCAAATCATTTGTTGTAAAATATAAAACACAAAAAATTTTTCTGTATGATTTAATATTAAAATTTGCGATCAATTTAGGTGTAAACAACGATTATTTAGTATGTGCGTGCGCTGTCGCAATTTCAAAATGGCAGTGTTCATATCATGTAGCGTCAGTTTGACATTAAAGTTTCTACCTAAGTCTGTTTTAAAGAGTAAAGTTTCACAGTAACTGAGAGTTTTGCCATTTTAGAATGTGACTCAGTCTATTGTGGGCACAATTTGAGCACCGCCTGCTCGCTTTCTCTGGTGGATACAAGGGCGGAGATGTGTTTCAACACACACGCACATCGCAGGCGGGGCCTTTCCTTCATATAGTCATACACACACACACACACACACACACACACACACACACACACACACACACACACACACACACACACACACAATGGATATTGCAGTGGAAAGGAAGCTGGGGATTCCTGAGATTCCTGTGGACAAAAAGGTGTGAACTCAGGCAGCTGAGCAGCCTGGGAATTCTGCTGGGTCGGTGTGAGAGGCAGTTTATTGGCTGACCAGAGTTGCTAGTGACACAGACAGAGATTTTAAAAAAAAGAGCTTGGAAGATAAAGTCAAAGAATTCTAATAACAGGGGAGAGAGGGGGACAGACAGAGTGTGAGGTTTAGAAACACTGACTACAGGCTAGAGGCTGTTTGCTTAAATATAACTGTTGCCAACACATAATCATTTATAGTATGCAATCTATAAAGCACATCTGTCTTATGTGTATTTCAGTTGCATTTTTTCTGCCCATATAAACATAGTCAGGGAGCCGGTGCTAGAGATTGGTGGCGAGAAACAGCGAGACAAGCAGTCACAGCAGCTTCCATGCAAATGTCAAGAAAAGTTTTGAAATGTCACAGTGCAGTGAAATGCACATATAGCAGAATTTCCCTAAGTTAGGTGAGGAGAATAAATTCTCTCCCTGAATATAAAAAAAAATAAAGAAAAAGAAAAGAACATGGAGATTTTTCCAACACTGATTAGTACTTGACAAGCTGTTGTTCTTCAGTGTGAGCCATATTTCAGGCACTCATTGAAACATAGACAATATTTTGAAATACCAAATGATGGCCATACAATAATGATATGCATGTTAAACAAGGGCAAAGCAGTTAATGGCACATTTCTGGGCTGCATACAGCCCCAACATCCTTCATAAAAAACTAGCAGAGTGTATATAGCCTGAAAAGTGAATCCCACGGCAAAATCAATCTGACAGCATAAGCAGCTCCACTGGCTGCTGCTCACTGAGCTTATTGCTGTGATTGCAAGGTAATAACTGAACTGACTGAGGCGACGTATTATCAACATTTTTATCAATACACATCTTCTCTTATCTGGACTATGATGGCTGGACAGTAAAGAGAAAGAGAATAAAAGTGAGGGGGACAAAAATAGCATTTTGAGAAGTAAATTACGCCCTCTTTGTCCACAGACATGTCAGAACATCTAATGCTATGTTGAACAAGCTGTGACAACCTTACTTACATTTTTAAAGAAATTTGTCTATTGCCTAATTTTTCCCACATCAAGCAAGATTATTAGCGTTATTGAGGAATTCTTAAAATATCATTATTACATCCTAATTTGGAATTCTGCATTAGGCAATGACAATGATCTAATGAGAACACACACACACACACACACACACACACACACACGCACGCACGCACAGACACAGCATGGAGAGTTTGTCATAGATGCACCTGTCTGTGCTAAGACTGAAACTCCAGTGATGGACAAGAACAGACGTAACAGCAACGTCATTTCATTCACTAAAATGGCCCGCGCAAACATACACACACACGGACACATAACTCTGAAGAAAGACATGCATGCAACCAACCAAGGACAGGAGACGAAAATATGGCAGGCAGACCCCCTGCGCCTGTGTATGTGCGTGTGTATGTGTGTGCGGCATGGTCCATACTGACTATATTAGGCCAGTCTGTTTCTAGCAGGGGGAGACAGTGAGCATGCAGATACAACTGTGATGTCACGGTCACGCTGGGGAGGCATGACTCCACTATCTCTGTCCACTGTGCTTGTTCTACACCGCTCTGCCCTGCTTCTCTGCGTATGTGTGTGTGGGCTTGCGTGTGTGTGTGTGCGCACTTATTACCCTGTGATAACCCTGCACTTCTGATGACACACAGGGATACCTCAGCAGCCCTGGTGACAGACAAGCGCCTCTAAGCGAGAAACATCCAGAGCAGCTTCAGTTGTGATGCGCTTTGGTGATGCTTGAATTTTCCATTACTTATGCAAGTGTCTCTAATTACATCTCACATACACATGCCTCTATTGTGATGCAATGGTTAAGCTATATAAAGTAATAGCTGTCATAAAAGTAGTATTAGTAACAGCAGAACTGTTAAAGAATAATGTTGGTCTGTTGCAACTTGGGTCCAAATAATTTTCTCTTAGTTATGATTGTGCTCAACAAAGTAATTGCTCAGATGTGGAGATGTTGTAGTTGTATTTTACCTTCCACTTTCATTTTTATCATCCAATTACGTTTGACTAACCAGGAAGTTTGTTTACAACCTGTGTGATCTAGATGCCTTTATAGTGATCTCGCTGTGTTACCAGATCTCAGCAACTATAATTGTACTCCTTTATGAATTTTACTCAAGTAAAAGTACAGAAGTATTATCGCCAAAATGCACTTAAAGTGTCAAAAATAGAAGTACATATTTGTGTAACATTATTATATACTTTATATTATGTGATTATTATTATTATTATTATTACTTATACATTTATGTATAAGCAATAATTTAATGTTGCAGCTGGTTGAAATGGAGCTTTCATATATACTTTGTAAGCTTTTGATTCTATGAAAAAGCATCATATTTTATAAGATAAATGAAAAGTAATTATAGCTGTCAAATAAATGTAGTGGAGTGGAAATACAAAATAGTATAAAATGGAAATAGTAAAGTAGCGTACAAAAAAGTCAATTATGGCAATTATGGGCAAAACTACAAAAATTAGACCTAAATTGTAATAAATCCTTTAATTGTAAGAATATAGTAAAACAGTAATGATAGTAACATTTGTTGCTATTTATCTTTTTGTAAGAAAGACATAATAATGCTCCAATTATACTAAAATAAAATGTATGAATGTGTTAACATTGTGTGATTCATGCTGTTCGTGTAGAGATGCATTATGTACACGTGTGTGTACTGTTAGATATTGCATGACAGCACTGTGACTCCTTTAAAGGAACCCACCGCGGTTCTACTCTACTCCTCCTTTCCTCTCTGTCGTCCCCTTTTCCTCTTCCTCTTCCCTTCAGAGGTGTCAGAGGAAAAACAGCTACAGAGTGAGACGCTCTCTCTCTCGCTCTCTCTCTCTCTCTCTCTCTCTCTCTCTCTCTCTCCCTTGTACAACCACACAACGTGGGCTATGTGAAGGCAGTGACTGTGCCGCTGGCTGGCCCACTCACAGGATATAAGAGCTGTGAGCCCTGCCAAGGCGGTGAGGGGTCACACTGTGGAGAATGTGTGTGTGTGTGTGTAATAAGACGCAGCGTGTGTGTGTGTGTTTTCGAGGATGACTGTGTCACACATGAGCTCCCCCGCTGGCTGGTGGCTGTCTGAGCAGCAACACTAACAGCAGACGCCCTCATCCTGATGCTACAGGGTGGAGAGGGCTTCTTGTGAAACATTCCACCCTCCCTCCACCGCTCGGACCAGCGTTTCCTGTTCTCACTTCCCCGTCCTTCCCTGCCATACCTCGCCTGCCTTTCTTTCGCTTGTCCCACCTCCGCCTCGTCACCGAATGCCAATGCTATCCTCCAGCATTTCCCACCACCCCATCCACCGCTGCTCCACACCCCTGGGCCAGTCCCCTGGCTCCAGCCCCCACGCCCCAGACTGGTGGACTCCCTCTGGGTTTCCTGGAGAACCACCTTCCATTATCTGAGCAAGTGGCCCAGCCCAGAAACACTGCTGATGCTGCTGCTGAGCTCACAGGGTCATTGGGGCTCTGTGCCTGACTTCCACCTCTGAGGATAGACTGATCTCTTTTTCAATCAAATAACTTGAGGTTTCTGTATTGATTAAGGGTCTGAAGCTGAAGCACAATTAGACTGATATTGGTCTTTCAATAAAAATCTGATTTTCATCAGTCAGTGCTTTCCACTACCAACACAACAATAGCTTTAGAGGAGGCAGTATGTGAATAACACCTGCTTCACCTTCTCAGAAGAAGCTACAAACCTACCCCCCAATAATTTAATGAAGATGTATTTTAATGAACAGTTTTGTTGTCCCATTGTCAACAGACAGAAAATGCATCTATTTTGATAATCAACTGTTTAAGTAATTTTTCAAGCATAGATGCCAAATATTATCAGCATCTCAGTTGTGAAGACTGGCAGATTTTCTTGGTTTTATATGATAGTAAACTGGATATCTTTGTGTTTTGGACTGTTGGTCAGACAAAACAATCAGTTTGAAGCTGTTACCTTGGGCTTTAGGAAATTGTGACACCATTTTATACACCAAACAATTAATAAACTAATTAAGAAAACAATCCGACTAATCGATAATGAAATAAAATGATTATTTGTAGGACTAATATAAATGCTGTTTTACCATAGAAATAATTCCAAAGGACAAACTGTCCAATACTTTCCTGAAATTAAATATACTACAGATATTTGCACCAAATGTTACCTGTCAACAACTTCAGTCAAAAATCTATCAGAACTGATTCCAAAAACTGTTTTAGTCAAACCCTCATAAAGTTTGAGGAATTTCCTCCATATCACCAGACTCACAGTGCTGTATGTCATTATCCAGAGTGAATCATCCTCTACATACAGTACCAGTTATGTGTCCAGATCCAGTTTTATGTTTTCCTTTTAACAGCAGCTTTACTCATAAGCACACTTAACTGAGAAACTGAGAAATTATTTTGCAATAATCTGAGTTAATAACTCTCTAATCCACACAGACTGTAATGAAAGCCACATTCATGCAAGCTCAACACAAGAATCTTCTTATTAAATAATATAAATGCTTATTAACCCAGCACAATCACAGATGACGAATGCGCCCTCTCACTTATGACTAATGGACTACGCATATGCATGCACAAGTGTGGAATGTGAGCATGTCGTTCACAGAAGATTAAATGGACATACAGCACAGGGTTCTTTTTTCTCAGCTTCTTTCAGAGAGCAGACAGAGTGAGAAAGAGCAAGTGGTTCCAGCAGATGGGGCTGGGCCTGATACGGCCATCTGTCTGAGACGTGCAGGAAAATGAGAAACCTGGCTGGGACTGTATGAAGCAGAGCTTCTCTATACTGTATGTGCAGATTTAAGCCTAAACCACACAGTAATGTGGGAAGTTGCAGAGCTGCCTGATACCAACAACAGTGATGTTTTAATAATTATAAACCTGCATCACTAACATACAAAACAAAGCAAAGATGCAAACATCATCCAGACATCCTCTGCTGGCTACTGTACTTCCTAACCATGCCTGCAGCATCGCCTTGTCAGAAAGTATGTTTTTCTCTTGACACTGTCAGACTGTTTTCTCCACCGTCTCTATCTATTAGCAGTTTCAGCAGTTACTCCTTCTTCTTCTCTCACTGATTCTCCAGGATCAGTGCACTCTTCATAAAAAAACAAAAAAAAACAAAAACTTTACTTTCTTCAAATGCGGGCAGGGAGAGGAATCTAGCAGTGTGTTTCTTCCCTCAGCGGTCTCTTGTCTGGGGGTCCGCAGCAGGCTGACTCACAGCCCCTGCCCACTCTTCCCTCCCACTCCTCCCTCCCACTCAGCCCCAGCCGTACCCCAGCGTGGGAGGCAGCGCAGCCCAGGACCAGAGCCTCCGGCTGGGCACACACACACACACACACAGCCAGCACAGGCCCACGGCTCTGGAGCTTTGGCTTTCATTCCCCTCACCCACACAGAAACAAAAACACACACTACACACACTCGCTACCCACATGCAGTACCCACACTGATTTTAGAGCACCTCTTTAATGATGTCATGTGCCTTACATCTGAAGGGAGCAGAGGCAGGGGAAACACGTGGGAGTGTGTGGGCTGTATAGTGTGCACATGCTGTGTGTGTGTGTGTGTGTTTGTGTGTGAATCATGCTGCCAGATTTTTTTTTTTTTTTTTTGGTTTACATTAAGTACACTAAAATGTTTCACGTACACATGTACTGTTGGCTACTGTAAGTAAAGAGCTTTTAGCACAGCTGAGCTCAGTAGGCTGTAGTAAAATCATAGCTACCAGTATTGATTTTCAACATCTAAGGAAAGAACAGCGATGAGTGCGATGAAAGGTCTTTACATGTAGCAGATGCATTGGGAAGTGTAGGATTTTATGTCAAAATATTGATGTAAAACTTAAATACTTGCACTAAGTCATGTTGCCCTGTGCAAAAATCTATTAACAAATATCTCAGTTTAACAAGGACCTGATTTTGACAAGGAGATTCTCATTCCCACTGCCAGGGTTAATTTCTCCCTTGGGTAATGAATGAATGAATTAATTGGTAATTCACACTATTTCTGCACCAGTGAAAATCATAGACAATGTGTGATTCTTACCAGCAGGACGGGAGCCCTCGATCACCAGTCTTTGCCGCCTTGTCACTGATGTGCATGATGAAGAGTTCAAGCTGTGAAAAACAGGTGGCAGAGGAGCACGTCACTCACATTATACGGAGCCTTTTACAGATATTCTCATCACTGACACCTTTATCGAACTGAAATCAAGAAAAACATTTTTTTTAAATTTATTTTTTTTTTTTTGCAAGAAATTGATAGACTCCCACAATGTCACACGTCGTAGGATGCCTGTACTGCGAAGCGGAATAATATTCAGACGGGCCAGATTGCTCATTAGAATATCTCACATTTGTGTGTGGGCGAGCTTTCAGCAGTCCTTCTCCCTCTAGTCCTCAGCACTGTTCCAGAAACACTGTTCTCTGTCCAATACCAACCGGGATCCTAACCCCAGTCTGTCCGTTTAAAAAGTAAATCCAACCACCAACTTCTGTCCAAGTTTCAAGGAGAGTATATGACATACTGTCAACTTTTTGATACACACATCAACTGTACCAAAACCCTTAAAATGCTCAGTCCTGTTCCTATATTTGAAGCCATGCCACCACTCTGTGCTTATTTTTGCCCGAATGAAGAAGTTACAATCAGATCATGTTAGTGATCACACCTGTAGTGTGATACATGTATGGATGCAGTGTACTCGTCTGCTTTCTGTCCCAACTGTGTGACAACAAGGTGACAGAGCGAGTTCCTGCTGCAAATTACTGCACTCAAAGCAAAAGCAAAAGAATATTGCTTTGTACAGTGTTGCTCTCCAAGTAAAAACCATGTCATCCAAATTTGGTGATTTTGATTTTTTCAAATAAACCTAAGGATTAAAAACATTCTCCTTTTAAATACTCTAAATAAACAATTTAAAAACCTATTGGAAGTGCATGGTCGGAAAACATTTTTTTCACAGGATCAAGACGATGTTTTGCTGTGTGACTGTATAGACAAAATATTAAGTTCTCTATTTTATGCTGCTTTTATACTTGATCAATAAAAATAAACAAAGGAAAAAAAGTTTATTTGTAAAAAAACAAAAAATAAAAAAACATTGACAGCTGACATTAGTGTTGCAGCTCCATACATTAATAATTGCTCCAACTGTAACACACGTGTCACAAGTGCCCCCTGTTGGATACAGCAACACTGTATCTGAAATTGGGAGGCATGGTTTTGATTATAGTCGTATGAGAGAAAAATAATAAAAATCAAATAGCAAAAATGTTAATAGTTTATAATGATATTGTCAGCATCGTTACATTTGAAAACATCCTCAGCATGAATTGCAATCAGCACGACACAACCATTAAACAGCACTATCAGTGATACAATGATTTCTTAGAAAGCCAGTACAATCACAATAGGTCAGTCTCTCAAAGTACTCTATTCCTCTCTCTCTCTCTGCATGTCTCTATGTCTCTCTTTCTCTCTCAGCTCCCCTTGTCTCTCGCAGTCACGGGGTCTCCCCCGGGGTAAACGCATTCCAAAACACAAGAATTTCCTCCAGCCCAACTCACATACCACCTCTCTCTCTCTCTCTCTCTCTCTCTCACACACACACACACACACACACACACACACACACACACACACACACACACACACACACACACACACGCACATGCACGGGCTTGCGCGCAAACAAGCGCGCGCGCGCACACACACGCACGTGAAGAGTGCACAATGGTCTTGCCAGAGCCAGAGAAGACCACACACTGTTGCAATGCCATGTTCAACAGTCTCACCACACTGCTGCACGATCACACAAACAATGCCAGCGCGTACACAACTTATACATAATAATAATAATAATAATAATAAAGTCAAATTAAATAATTATTCTAAGCTGGTGCATAAATAGCTTTTTCACATTGTTATTATTCATGTGTTGTTTAAGCGAATAATAACACCTAAAAAATGCAGATCACAATTAACAATATTCATTTTAGTACCTGAGTTCTTTGGTCTTGCACAGCAGTTGGAGCTAAGTTGCGGATGAGAAAGCCGATTTTCAGACACCTTCCTCGAGTGCAGCGCTCCTGGATCTATCCGGTACACACACTAAAACACACAAGAGGCAAAGACACCACCGACGGTTGAACCAAAAGTGTCGGTGATCAAACGAAGGCGGACGCAGATATATGCAAGAGAAAGGAGGAGGATCGATGTATCACGTCTAGTGATATTCTGCTCTATTACTCATCTGTTGCGAGTCCCTTCTCTGTCTCACTCTCTGTTTTATCTGTCTGCCGCTTGCCTGACTGCCGGCGGGGCTTTTCACCGGATCGGTCGGAAATGCCACTGACTGGCTCTGCTGCTTCTGATTGGAGGCAGGCTAACCGAACTCACATCAGCCGGCCGCAGATTCCTCCCCGTGCCGGCCGAGAATCGACCCCAGCCCGCAAGAGATCCCTCCCCCCGCCGCCCCCTCAGGCTCCGGGGACCGTCCCCGCTGCACCCTGAGCGACCGCGGAGACTAAAAGCTGAACAGTGATGCCGGTGACAACACCGAAAGGTGCATACAGCTAAAGAATAGAAGTGAAAAAGAAGGGGAAGAAACAGAGGAAATTTCGATAGTAGAGTCTGGGACTAATACCAACAACAAAAGAATAGAAGAATAGGTCCTAAAACAAATTTTAAAAAACCGTCTGGTGTTGTGCTTTAACAGCACAATTGCTAATTGATTTAATACGTACTGCAACACGTTTAAATGCAAATCCTATATGCTAATCAGCCAAATATTATGATCACATTTTCCTCAAATAGCAACAAAAACCAGAGGCAATAAGATAATTTAGCAAGTTTAAGAAGCAAATCAGTTCTCAAATTTCTTCTTCTTATTTGTCTTTTAACTAGATGATCTGAAAAATCGAAATTGCAATATATACAAAAGAAGTTACAAATTAATGGTTTCATCTTGAGATGGATTTTTCTATGCAGTGCATAAGGTTATAAATAAAATAGCAGTGGTTCCCAAACTGGGGTCCAGGAGCCTCCAGAGGTCCTTGAGAAATTTCCAGCTGGTCCCCAGCAGACTGAGGTGAAGCCAAATTTCACTATTATTCCATTTAAGCACAACAGGTGAATGATGGCTGCTAGAGATTTCCTTTTCTCCACAGTAAGACATAATTATCAAATCTGCATCTGTTTAGTCGGAGATTGATGAAATGCAAATATCTGGAAATGCCTCTGTTATCACATCAGATCCAAATAGCTCCACAGAAGCTTTTAACTATAGAAATGTCACGAAATGGCATTATTAATAATACCTCTTTAAATACCAGCCTCTGCTTTCTCCTTTGCCTTTTTTTTCTTGCTTTAACAAATCATAATTGCTCAGAAAAAAAAAACAGGTTGAAAAGTGAAGAATTGCGCTCAGCAGGGTATCTTTACAAATTAACTAAAAGGCACAAAGCAGAAAACATTTAACAATGCATCAGCTCAGAACATGTTAGATTCTACAACCATTTCATTTAGCAAATTAGCTCTCCTCATGTATGTTTACAGACAATTCTAATTAAACACTAAATGCGAAACACCTTAAAGTCATAACTCTACTGAAAACAGTATCTGATGCCTTTGTCCCTTTGGGGAAATACACCTGCAGTGGGATTGTACCTGCTCAGTTAAATATATGCATCTACATTGGTATAAATTTCCTGTGAAATGTGCGAAATGATCTGTCATTGCTCACCTGCTCCTTCCCCTTTCTCTCGCAGGCTGTCTCATCGCTCTCAGTTTGAGAGTGAGAGTGATTTGCTACAGCGATCTGGGAAATTAACAAATGTTTTCACTGGTTATTTTCTCTCTCCACTGGCACAGGTTGAGGAGGTATGAGGTCTCTAAACCACGCTGACAATATTACCAGCATGATGACTAGGTTCATATTGTGAAATTCCCTGAATAAATTACTGTGCCCACTCGTTCTCTTATCTAGTTATGAGTACAGTTATGAGCACTGTTTCTGGTATTTGGGATGGGTATTTCTTCACTGTAAACTTCCCAGAAATATTCTGTATTAACAGTTTTCTGTAAGCCTTATGACAAAATTAATTTAACCCCTTACATTGCAGGTGAACATGTTAGAGGAGTATTGTGGTCACCTGACACTAGCAGCTTTAATTGAGGATTTCACCTTGACTGACAATAATTTATCAACACCTTACAGAAGTAACACACATTATGAAATGGTGGCAGGTTTTTCATATCTTGCAAAGAGCTTTTGATGAGCTGTGTTTGATTTTACTCATAAACTGAACTGTGACATGGGGTTTATCTATTCCTATTGACTGAATTGAGGCAGATCAAATCAAATCCACCTCAACACTGCTTGGAAGTGGTCTGAATTTGACATTTTGAACTTTAATTTATTGTTAACAGTTAACATGGACTGATATGATAAGCAGGAAATCTGATGCACTGGCATGTTTTTGCTGTGTCAGCCCCACCCCCCCCGCCCCCCCCACCCAAAAAAAAAAAAAATTCCACAAATCTACAGCGCACACTTTCCCTAAAGTGATTTTGATAAATAAATGGCAAATTATCTGAAAAAAAGGATGAACTTTGATTTGCAAGAAGATAACTTAACCTTTAGAAACACTGAATAATGAATTTAAATTTTTTTTTTCCACAACAAGAGTAACTATGACATAACACACACACACACACACACACACACACAAAAAACACTTGACAATGAGCTAAATCTTTCATTGCAGGACATGCAAAGACTGTAGTGAATGGGGATAATCCCATACTTTTCCCTTCAAGTGTGTGCGCGTTTTCGATTCTGTCTGTATTGATCTGACTGAGAGTGAGCAATATTGATTCCAGGTCAACAGAAATGCACCCCCGTGCCACACGTCATACGCAGCTCGCTGCAGCAGGACATCAGAGGCACCGGGAAGGGTTGACCTGTAATGTCCACTGAACTCCAGTTCCTTTTCTGTCAGCCCGAGCACAGACGACAAACACCTGATGAAATCGCAGCTTTGAGATACCATGCTCGCTTTGAAGTCAGAGATAAAGACGTTTGCAAGGGCATGTTTTTTGCGGCGGAGCGTTTGATAACGTATTGTTTCATGACGCCAGCAGAAAAGATGAAACCACAGTGTTTCTGGGGGATCCAAAAAAAAAAAAAAAAGAAATCTCAGTTTGACATAAGTGCTGGAAACATCGTAAAGTTCGACATCAGTGGAAATCGTAGCATTCTTTCCACAGCTAATGGAGTTCATAAAGTGGCGCTTTTTGAGTTATGATGCTTTATCTCAAACGTTATAACAGTAAGCCTCTTCAATAGTTGGCCCCTTAGTTGGCCAATTTCTGTTTTATGAGCCAATGTGACAACTCACTCCTGGTTGATCTTTTACACATGAAGCCTACAAACAAGCCACGCCGCTTTGTCATTCTTTGAGAATTTGTCACTTGCAGAATTCCTTTTGAGCGATTGGTGGTTTCAAAAATTCAAGTCAGTGGCGTACTGTAGAAGTCAATGGTCTACCATTGAAGTTACTGGTGTACCGCAGTGGTGGTAATGCAACAATGCCTCCACCAGTGTGTTTCATTGCTGGTATGGTGGCTCTCAGGCCCATTGTGTATATGAAGGCAGAGGTGTAGTGAGTGTTTTCACTGTCTCCTCCCTGGGAATTCCCCACTGTTCCAGGCTCTAACAGCCTGTTGGAGCCGCAGCTGTACATATGTGTGTGTGTGAGTGTATGTGTGTATGTCGTGATGTATACACACTTTAGAGTTCAGTTATTCGCATTTCAGTGCGCGTGTAGGCATGCGTTAATGTAAGCGTGCATGTGTGTGTGTGTGTGTGTGTGTGTTTCCTCCCTCATTCCCAGGGTTCTGCGGAGTTAAACCCTCTTAAATGTCCCCCTGGCTTTTGTCCTCACGTTTCAGCTGAATTCCCCGCATTCATCCCACCATTCAGACTCTGTGTGTTCGAGCGCTCAGGAATGCACTGGGTTTGACAGGCGCCTGAACTGTGTGTGTGTGTGTGTGTGTGTGTGTGTACATGTACATGCGTGTAAATGAAAGACGAAGAGGTTTGGAAAAGGGAGTGGATTTTTTTTCCCCTCCTCCCCCCCCCGCCTCGTTTCAATGCAAAGGTGCTCGGTTGGACTCGGAAACACACAATCACCTTACCTTTGCACACATACTTTTCACCTTTCTATGCGCACACACACACACAATCAACACCCACACACACACTTCAAGTCACATGTGCTCTCACTCAAAGAGAGCTCTGCACCCACTCACCCTGACACCCACACAACCACCCACACACTCACGTGCACTGCCAAATAGCTCTCACTCTTTACCCTCCCACCCTATCCACTCCCCACCCACCCACCACCACCACCACCACCACCGAGCACACACATGTACACACACACACACACACACACATACACACACACACACACACATTTTCACACTAAGCGCCGGGCATGCGCCTGATCTGGTTTCCTCTTTGCTTTGCGAGCGACCCGCAGTGATAAAATAAACACAAATACGTGATAATCACATTCCAGACATTTCTCTCCTGCCGGTGGGAAGTTTCAACTGGTTTTCTGCAAGAGTTGGTTTGACTCTGTGTGTGTGTGTGTGTGTGTGTGTGTGTGTGTGTGTGGTGTGTGCAATCCCGGAGAGAAAAAAGGAGAAAGAAAATGAGAGAGAGGGAACAAAGAGATCTGGGGCGAAGTCTCACACATTCCTCAGTCCTGCCAATATCCTACCAGTATACTAGACCATCGCAGCTCTACACACATGGACACACACACACACACACACACACACACACACACACACACATACACACACACACACAGAAAGAGCGTGCCATATCTGAATAAAATCTCCTCATTTGCACTACATCTGTGGCATCAATCCAACATTTTCAATTCAAAACTTTGCTTGCAAATTATATCATGCAACATTTAAATACAACAAACACTTACACTGACAATAGCATCATCAAACCTAAAAAAACCAAACAAAAAAAAAAAAAAAACAGCACTGCACAGGATTTAAAAGCTGGACGAGGTGAGTGAAAAGAAGCCACTGAGTAAAGCATAACAAAAAGAATTGCAACTCTTGAATACTAAAGCATCTAAAAACCAACAAGAAAAGACGATCCTACCTTGTGTTATAACTGATTGACTTTGTTTTTGGTAGGAAGAGACCCAGGGAGACAGAAGCAGTGAGAAAAAGGCTGTAATTGTGAGAATCGGGAGACTTGCGTTGAAAGAGTGGATGTAGATGGGACCTACCTGAGCACATGGCCCGCATGGCATGCACACTTCCTCAGTCAACACGCTTTGTTTCTCCTTCTCTCTGCTGCATGCTTCTCCATCTGTCTGTCTCTCTGCGACTCTCTTCTTGTCTTTCTCCCCTCTCTCTCTCTCTCTCTCTCTCTCTCTCTCTTTCTCTCCCTCTCTCCTCCCCTCTCCTGCTCTAAAAACCCTCTTCTCTCACTGTGCACACCGCTCTCTTCAAACTTCTCCACTTTTTCTGGAGAGAAAGAAAAAAAAAACAAAAAAAACCCAAAAAAAACCACATCAACTTGTCCCTCATTTTACACCTCGCTCGTCTTCTCAGGCTCTCAGTAAAGTTGTCCCTTTTTATGCAAGTGAGAGTGATCTATGAAGGCAGTCTTAACTTGAATGTCTCTCTCCTCCCCCCATGCCGCATGGTGTGTGTATGTGTGTGTATATTTATACGTGTGTGTCATTCACCCTCCACACATATATTTTTAAACATTTTTCTCACTTTTTCACAATTAGTCTACCTTTCCTTTCTCTCACTTTCTCACTCGCACACACTTTTATGTCAATTTACAGTACTCAGTTGTTGTGTTGTTGTTATACTTGACAATGAAATCCAGCCTCCAGTTCATTTGTATAGTATATTTCTCTCAAAAGATAACAAGACATTGAAATGGGCAAATCTAAGCTGGAGGATGCAGCGACAAAGAAATGTAAAGCAATTCATCTACTGTAATGTAGTGTAATTAACAAATGTATTGCAACATTGAACAGCCATACCAGTTAAATGAAAGCACAGACTAATGTGTCAGAAAAATATACATTCAATTCATACTACTTAATTGTTTTGTTGCATACAATTAGCAGGAAATGTAATTGCTACGTGGATTTTAGTTTTTTCCTAGTCCAGAAGGTGCTATGTTGTTGTACCACACAACACAAGTCATGGGGAGGTGGTTGGGGATGATGGTCGTCGTACAAACCGCAGGACTTTGATACCAAAGATCGGGGTTCATATCCTGTATCTCAAATGTTGTTAGGTTTAGGCTACAAAAACACTTTGGTTAAGGTTAAAGAAAGATGGTGGTTTTGGTTAAATGCTGTAAAAACAAACACATTTTTGCTCATGTCACCATTCGATGTAAAACCAAGCATGCAATCTTTCTCTAGATCTTTGACTTTCCTAAACATTAACAATTAAACCAGTAATCATTCTTTAGTTGCCATATATCAAAACAAATGAAACACATTTTGAGTGAACGTTCAGATACGTTGTGTGCAGACTCGTTCTTCGAAGATTTTGCGACTTCGCGAATACGTTCATTGAAAATGTTTCCTCATGATAATTAACAGACAATGGCTCTGCACACACATCACATGTCATGTCTCGATCATCTTCATTTATTAGCTCAGTTGTGCGCAATTACAAATCTGCGAGCGAGCAAAGCATTGGCTCCCATGAGTCACAAGAAGCTTTAAAAGCACACACTTGTTGCTGATCATGTGATGAGTGAACCTACCTTAGGGAAGTCACAATGTCAAATGTGATGTTTGCTCCCACTACTGAGCTAAAAATGAAGATGATCCAAACATTTCTTGGTGTGTGCTGGAATTTCTATGTTTATATTGTTTCCTAATTATGCTGAATAAAAAAGGTAATCCATGCAGCATTACGTTTGTATCAAAATGTATTTGCCGTTGCAAATTAGTCGTATATAAACATACTTTTTAGCAGACAGGGTAATATCTTACATGCTACACTTGCACATCATGTTATTGTCCAATTCCCCCTTTGATTGTTAAAGCACAGATTACCTCTACTGGCTTGAACTTTATCCTCACGTATAAATTATGCATTAACAATCAAGTAGGACCTGCACACTGTGTAATTTGAATTAGCATAATTATACACTGCTGTGAGTGGCTGCTTGTCAGTCTATTATCTGCAGCACACTGGACACATGTTATTGTATTCTGACTATTTTTCTGACACCAATTATTAATCTGTGCTTTCATTTAGTGCGTGCAAAGATTAAAAGACAAATTATACTGCCTTGAAACTATCTAGCCTACCTAGACCTTTTTTTTTGTCAGAGGTCCATATTTCCCAGTTCCCATGAACGCATCTTCTTCCAAATAATTTTTCCACCTTACAGTTTGTTAATCTGTGCGTGCAGATTTGCACATCTTTTCTTTTTCTACCATATGACCTCCAGCCGACTCTGTAGCCTTGAAAACAACCTGGTCATGGACGCTTTATTTTTGCTCTAAAAAGGTGTGCTGTGTGAGTGACAGTCACACACCATAATCTGCCGTTGTCTTTTCCATTCCCCCTCTAAATATTATCCCATGTTTCCACCAGCTCCATAATATTATGGAAGGGAAGTGGATGGGGTATCTGGGTGCTTTTTCACGTGAAGGGACAGCAGTCACAGTCCAGTGCAAATGTGTACCGTTCCTGGCGAATGAGCAGGGCATTTGTGCGTCTTGTCAAACATGCCTTGTTGTTTTTCCTGCCTCTCGTCTTTGACACAAATTATGGCCGATGTGACGTCTAAGCAGAGGGAACTTCCTCCAGCGTGCTCCGTAATGTCACTTAATAACACAGGCACATTAGTCTGTCTGCCACCATGGAACGCATTCTCGATGAGACATCAGACAAGAAGGCTAGAAACTGAGAAAGCTTGCAGGCAGGTGTATTTGTAATGCTTAATTTACCCACAAGGCATGCCGCCTACCACCCAACCCCACACCCGCCAACAATCAAGACACGATAAGTGATTTGATTTTGCTTTCTGCTTTTGTGCAGCAGATTAGAAACTCTTCGGGAGCAGCCTTTATACTGAATGACCATCCTGCATGCCCACCTCCTCTTTGCATCCGCCCTTCTTCCCCCGGCCAGCTGTGTGTGTGTGTGTGTTTGAGTGCGTATATGTGTGTGGGAGTGTGAGGGTGAAGGAGGACCACAGCGTGGGCTGAACAATGCTAGGGCTTTCTCTGCTGTGGTGTTAATAGGCCTTTTTCTCCCCTCAGCGGGACACAGAAAGCTGTCATTTACATGGAGGTAATGGAGTGATGGAGAAGTGGATGGAATATGTGTGGGCGAACGATGATGAAGGCCTAGCACCTCTCTGTCTCTCTGTCTCTGTCTCCCTCACTCATTTTTTCCCTTCTCTTGCTTTTCTTTAGTCTTTCTCTCCTTCCCTGTCTCGATGTAAGCCCGAGTCTCTCCTTTTCTTACATTAGTCATCAAGAGGTTGTTGTGATCGCTGCCAAATAGAATAAATCCTGACACTGGAAAGTAAACATTAAAAGTCCTTGACGATGTTCTGATTTTAACTTTTTTTTTTTTTGCCGTCAAAGCAAGAAATGTAACTGTAAAGAATTAAATGCCTCTGCATACTAATTGGATATTCTTTCATAACGTATTAACAATCATTTGGTTATCAAAGAATTTTGTCTTGCTTGGCAGCAGCACCCAGTCTGTGGCTGAGCTTGAGTGCCATCCAAACACATGGGAGAATGAATTCACTCTGTGGGAGAGTAAAATAGCGTCGAAGGGAAGGCAATCATCCAGCCAAGCTGCTACGATGAATTTAGTTGTTCAGTTAAATGACATAAATTTCAGGAGAAAGGGTCTGATCGTTTTTTTTCTGCCAGTTGTGTCAGCAGTTATACTGAAATTGAACAATCAGTTGAAAACTTGACAAAATATCACACTGTGCTCCCTGCATCTGCTCTATCCAAGCAACTGATTTTCTGTAATCCGAAGAATTCTTGAAAGACGGGAAATTCATGAACTGTTTACCAGAGAAAACTTTAAACATGTAAACGAAAACCAAAAAAAAAAAAAAAAAACCATCAGAATCACAAAAGAATGATTTAAAAAAGCTTCCAGTAGCACAATAAAGTTGTTTTGTTTTTAGAAAACAATCCCACTATTAAGGCAATTTAATAGCTGTTCTGGAGCTTTCAATTAAATCACATGATCCTCATCATCTGTCCAGTTGTACATTTTTTCTTTAAAGAGTACTTTAAAGACTTCTTGTCCACTTTATATGTCATGTTTTTTTTTTCTTGGCACTATATTTTATGTTTATAATAAATCATGTTTTTTCACTGAAGTGATACATGTTCAGTTTCTTGTTCAACAAAACCACACAATAGGAAAAAAAAACACACAAGTCATGTAAATAGAGTATTGTAAATGATTTGTTCCTTCTCACTTCAAGTGAAACAAAAAAATGACCTCAAACAGCAAACAGATGAGTTGAAACAATGTTTTTTTTTTCCAGAGAAATCAGATATTGTTTGTGAATGTCATGTTTTGAGAGCAGAAGCTTCTTTGCCAAGAAAGGTACTTTTGCTTTGCCTGTTAATGCTGAGGCATCATACAGTTGAGGTCTTTGATGAAGGGATTGTCCAATGGAAAATTTGGATAAATGGCACACAGAAAGTGAAAGTTTTCATAAGTTCCACAATATGTATTTCCTTGTGTTCACTGTGATCATTCTGATGTCAGTGTATCTTATTGGACAGAGAAAACAAAAACAAGGGAGAATTTCATGAAAATGAAACATCGGTTGTGTAAACTAGTGATGCCTACATTAAAAAGGGAATAACATAAATAACCTAAATAAATGGTACTATTTAACGTCTCAAACCTGATCTTTCCATTGAAACTTTCCCTTCGGTTTCTTTAAATGTAGAAAAAAAAAACAACGGTATCTTATGTACAGTGTGTGAAATACCGTGTGTACTTCCAAAACAGAATAGGCATACATCAGCCATTACATCCAAGAAGCTACACAGGAACAAGCGCAGTTGCGTTTTTTATTGGTCTTTTCATTTGTTTTTTCTGTGATATAAGGACTGTTTAAGCCATTTTTAATTTTTTTCTTTGAGATAAATAAAGGACTTAAATTTTGTATACAAAATGAATTAGTTCATGTTCATATTTCACATTTTTTAATGGACATTTACATTCAAACGCTGTGAATGCTCTGACTGCAATATATTTTTATTGTTTTCAGGTCCAAGCTGTCAATTAAGGGATCCAAGACCCCCTGAGATCCCCTGTATTTCACACAATGCGTATGCAGTATACTGTATGTGTGCTTGTTGCAACTCTTCATTTAAGTAATATGCTTTTTTTTAATACCTTTGTAGATGTATTATGCATCCATTCTCAACATAAATTATGTTATTATATTAGTTATGGTTGAAAACTGAGATATTTTCCAGAAATTAAAACAAAGTTGGGTGGGATTGTCTATTGATTGTACTCAATAGACAGAAACTCTTTTTACCTCCTTGAATGAAAAACACTAGTTTAACATATAAATTGTAGTCTTATCAATAGTCAGAGATAAACAGCTGCAGGTAATGATTCCAAATGGAGCTGTGATGGGAGTAAGCCGCAGTGAGTTTAGTTCTGTACCAGGAGACACACATGGGGGATCGGGGCGGATTCTCCCCTCCTTTTCCGAGAGAAGGGTGGTCCCATCATCTTGTCACTGACAGGAAACACTCACCACAAACCAACGTCTTCTCCCACCCAGAGCAAACACACACACACACACACACACACACACATACACACATGCATGCGCACAGACTACCATCACCTTATATGCACTATGTGATTGTAACAGCCATCTATCTTACACATATTCATATGCTATAGCTACCCACATGGCTGTGACAGTGACGGGGAAATACTAATACCAGTGTGGGAAAAGAAATAACACTTGTGTGTGCACATGCATGTATGCATGCGTGTGTGTGAGTGTGTGAGAGAGTGTGTGTGTGTGTGAGTGTGTGAGAGTGTGTGTGTGTGTGAGTGTGTGTGTGTGCAAGCGCGTGTGTGTGATTTCCCTTCACCTTGAACAGGGAATTCCCCTCAGCTTTTTCTCTGCAGAGGGGACTCTCTACTTGTGTCCCGGGCAGAGAGCACACCTCTCATTCTGAGTCCTGGAAACTTTTCTGATCCTCTGCTCTTTACCTTACAAGCCTCCTTCTAATACAAAACTTTGATGTCTCATCATCATGATGCGTATCTCAGCTTTGTCACACATGGCTCCCCAAACAATGCTTTTCAACTTCAGTAGGTACATATGGGATAATGACCTCACTGGCACGCAAGATCATTAATGCAGAGAGAAAACAGAATGCAGCACTTACTTGATTTTGTCCATTATGACAGTGTTCTTGTTTGTTTTTGTTTGACGTTTTGAAGATGGTGTTCAAACTTTCATCCCATCTTCCATCTCTCCATCACACATTCGTCCACTTTCAGTCATGTCGACATTTCACAAAGTCTTGTTCAGCAGTAGAACAGAAATGATTTCAAATCTAAATCATTTCTAGAACAAAAATAAGAAAACATTTCTATTCTCTATCAAAACAAGAACTTGTCAAATATCAGTAAATCAATTAGCGGTTTATCCTTATCAACAATATTAAAGTCATCCCGGCAGTTTAATTCAGGCACAACTCAAGTCAGAAACTGTCTCAGACTGTGAATTTACCCAAATCTGCCCCTTATTTTCATCATTCAATGTGCCGTCTGATTGATCTCTGCTCTATAAAGGTTCTTTTTGTTGAAAACAAGAAGTGCACACACAATTTTATACTAGAGAAATAAATCATCCAAAGAAAAAACACGTAATTCTAAAACTGTACAGCATGCATCGGAAAATGGTCAGAAAATCTGTTAGTAAGTATCTGTACATAAAACATAAATGTCAAGCAATCTTGGTTATTTGCTTCCCTTATAGCAGTTTTCAAAAGGACAACTGTAAATATTTCAATTAAAAGCTAAAACCTCATCATACATAAAGTTTTCAAATTCAGTTAAATTATTTGTATAGTACCTTTATGTTTGAGAAATTCCAAAAGTAAAAAGGTTCTTTTAATGAGATCATTTCCATATTGTAACACGTTTTCTCATTATTAATAGATAACAAATTATTCCATTGTAACAAGAAACTTTTCTTGTTATGACAGCATAGCAGTTGAACTTATCTCACAAAACTTTTTCGTTATTACACAAAATCAATATATCTTGTTAAATCAAGAAACTTTTGTTTCTCATAGTTTGATTAAATTCTATTTTGGTAGTTTGTACTGACTGGAGGTTTATGAAAATACACATACAATCATTTTAAAAAGCAAAGCATAAATAGTTGTAAATGTAAAGACTTTAAGATGCATTTAAAACTTCTATAGGTAAGAATTGTGAAGCAATTTACATGTATTAATCGTTTTTTATTGGCAATGAGTGAATGGGTTGTAACACAACTTAAAAAATGAGACCTTCTCCACCTTTCTCGGTTGCCTGTAACAGCCTGTGGACTGATTTCCATTTGAAGGACTTTTTGATGTGACGTTTTTACTTGCTTCTCTCCTGCTAACTTCAACAAACGACACACCAAAAATTGTGCTAACTTATCTGACTAGAAACACCCTGCAGATGTTAGCTCTCCAGCTCTGTTACCCACCAGGTTGTCTGGTGGCTAGCTGCCTAACCATACCAGCTATCACCGTTTCTGGCTACACTACCTTTGTTTTTCTGGCGGGTTGAGACGGCTAGCTGCCTCAGTTGACCACCACACATTTCACAACAAAACCGCAGCGCGTTGCTCCCCGGCCATGGTGTGTTGCTCCCTGTCACAGCTCGCTGACCCCACCAGTGTTTAGTAAACACAGTTGGTAAACAAAGTTGGCGGTTTGCAGGTCGGGTCGAGTTTGGGTGGTTGATTAATGTATATTTTTGCGGGTTGGGTGAAATGGCTCTCATAACGGGTCGGGTGGGTGTTGGTATAAAAAAAGACTGCCCGCGCATCACTACTACTACTGCACAGCGCAGCAGGAGCCTCTGTGTGTTTGTGTGTGAGCATGCACGCATACAGTGAGGGGGGGTGTGTAGGGGGCTGACTGCTGAAGCACGGTGCTGAAGCACGGTGCAAAACACAACATTAGAGATCTTTTATGTTATTATGAGAAGCATGGGCAAGGAAAAAGACATCACCTGCAATGGTCTTGCACTGCTGCTCGCTCGCACTGACGGCTTGCGAGCACACACGTGAGCAACAGGATGCTGACTGCAGGTCACCCATGTCACTAATGAGAAGGAATTTCTGATTCTTACATATGGAACCTTTAATGTGTGCTCCCCCTCTGGTGCTCATCAGCACTCTGGCAGCAGAGTTTTAGATCAATTGTAACTGATTTATGACTGTTTTCTTTTTGGGGGTTGGCCATTTGGGAAAGTTGTGCACTGTGTAACAGAGCATCAAGTGTCCTTGTCCCTGCTGATCCATAAGCACGTTATGATGCAGCTTGTTGAACCTTCGCCACTCTGATGAGGAAGGCACTAGAGAAAAGTCAATGGGATGTTGTCCCATTTTAGGGCAGAACACAAGAGAGGCATTACAGAGCCCAGTGACATTTTGATTCAGCTGAGTGGATGTAGTGTGTTGGTGAAAGATGTGTAGTTCTTATTCTCTGGGAGAGAATGAAAACTGGTTTGATTTGGAAAGCTTTGTTTTTACAGTATATATTGTAAAGGTGAGGCATGATATGAACAAGGAAGGTAGATATTTACATTTAAGCATGGACCGATTTTATCAGCCTCTTCTTATTCCACCCTCAGACGGATGTCATCACTTGGCTGCTGGTTGGTACAGACGTGATGTAGAGCAACAGTGTTGTGTTTTTATTTTTCTTGCACCCCAAGTCTTTCCATCCTGTCTGAGTCTGGCTCATTAAAGGGTCCCATTACATTACCCATCACAGCCATGTGTGACCGAGTGTTTTGATTAGTGCATACGTCTGTGAGTGTGTGTGTGTGTGTGTGAGAGAGAGAGAGTCTAACGCATGTGTGTGCAGGTGGACAGGTGTGTGTATGCCAGTTGTTGGAATTCCCCCACCTGAGTCCTGTCAACTGCCCATGATTCAACTATTTTTACCTGAAGCCAAGAAGTAACTGTTAACCAGGACAGCACGTAGTTCCTTTAATTGGTGATAGTAATCAAAGCCTGTGGCTAAATATCAAAATTTCAATTTGGAATGTAATTTGTCTCATTCTCGAACTCTTCTGCACATAATTTCCTGTAACAGCTAACTGATAAATCCAATCTAAGAGGGATGAATAATGGGAAATATAACAGATAGATCTGAGATTTTGTTCAGCTTCAGATTTCTCCTGCAACACAAGACAGGTGTACAGTATTGCACGTGATCAGGCAGTATCAGGCTTTACAGTCTTTCACTTTGTGATAGGAGTGATTATGGGAAGGTCCACCTTGTTTTTTAGTGAATATGACACTATTATGTACAGTCACCATGTTTATGCTATTTAATTCACTGTAGAGAGTGGGGATTGCAGTGAAATGGCTGAGTCGTGGGTTACTGAAAAGGAGAAGGTAACTGAGCCTTTTTTCAACTTGCTTCATGTTATAATAACTGAAAGAGAAAACACAAGCAGCCAGTGTTTTTGAAGAGGCGCACATCAGCTATGTGTATCTTAGGTGGCTACATGCATAGGCTCCGTAACTATGCTGTAACCCCTTAACACACAACCATAAGTCAAGCTTAAAAAGCAATGCTTTTTTTACAAAGGGAGTAACAATAGTTGGAACAAAATAAACAGATAAACTGGCTAGCCAAGTCTGCTAATAAAATCCCAAACTTCAACTCTCAGATAAGTGCAGCATTAAGAACAGGCTGTTTGTATAAGAACCATTTGCTGCAATGAAACACTTTCAAGTATTTATTAACTGATATGTGAATTGTAATTTTACAAAAATTGTGGGCAGTTACAAGAAAGGTAATTAGCTATGGGCTAATGACAATTAGCTGATGAGTTGCTGTTAAGTATGACCATGTCAACAAAACATTAATATAGATTAAATCATATTTTTCAATAATTATAACAAATAAATCATCATGTATTAATTATTGAATAATTAGATACATTATCATCTTACTCCTTCCTGCGTTCCTTCATGATTAACTCTCCAGCTGTCAATCAATAGTCATTGCTTTCTTATACGAATACAGTACCAGTCAGAAGTTTGGACACGATTGGTACTGTATAGAGCATCAGTTACATTTTTTGTGACCTCAGGTAAAATAGTGCATCATACTGAGTTGTTTCTAGGAATGCATCAATGCTTCACAATTACCATATTTTTGTGTCCATTCAAGAGAAAATCCCCTCCTCTACTACTGAGGTTGGAGCCCATGAGCTTTGGGAAATCACCATTAGATCATCAGTAATCATCAAGCCAGAGATAGACTTCCAAATTTTAATTTACTCTGCTGTTCTCATCCATATGTCACACTTTTAACCACACAACATGCAAACCTGTTAGCTTACATACATAAACCTGTTAAATAATGTCATTCACAAATGTCTATAATAGCCACCTCCATGCGTCACCAGCGTCATTTCTATAATCTGTATTAGTGTTGAAACAATGACACAATGGCTGCTGCTTAGCAGTTAGCTGGCTGGTTAGCATCAGGTGTAGCTGTGTAGCTTACAATATTATAAAATGTCAGTAGGCTCTGTTATTCTCAGTTCAGCAGGGTACCTGAGGAGTGAGTATGCAGATTCACAGACATAAGCTAACCATTAGACACACTTCTGTCAGCTCACACGTCTAACAGAAAAGATACACTTCAGTTTTAATTAATAGAGCTGTCTACACTGGCTGTGTAACAGCTCACATTTCACTAACGCTTAACACACGTAACAACCCAAAGTGTCTTTTTAGGCTACAGGACTATTGTATTCTGACTTACCTGTGTGATGGGCTGAGTGCACAGTAGCACTGTGGCTGAATGTGGCTGTTTTTTCTACGTGGACGGTAAAGACAAGGTGTTAGTAACATGTCAGTAGATCAATTTTTGGTGCAGTTTTACTCTGTCGAGGTGATGGTGTGATTGGACTAGTTGATTGCTTACACCTGCTATAAGCTGTAAATACACAATTAGTGCTGTGCTCTTTACTGATGAAGAGCTGATGAAGAGACCTGAAACATTTGAATGTGAACCTCTCTGCTGCTGATAAGAAGAAGAAAAGAAAAAACAATGTGATGTCATCCGACAAGGCGCTTCGTTGGGCAATCACGTAAGTGGGCGATCAGACCGAAGACGCCCATGGGAAGACGAACGTTGTTTACCAAGTAGCCTTGTAGCATTCCGCTGTTTACCGAGGAACTATGAGGATGGAAGAGATACTCATTGCTGCCGTAATGACCTTTCCAGAACTGTACAACCCTGCCATGAGGGAGTACAAAGGCGTAAATCACTGTGCACTCACTTGGCGTTGTATTGGGCTGACGCAAATGGGCCATGTAGTGACACGCCAACACCTTCGCAGAACCCTGCATGGTAGTGCCGCTTGGCTGGATTTGGTCTGAATGCGGCCTTACAATAGCGATACTGTACATCCTAAAATAGTCGTCCAAATTATACAAAAAATACATTGTTGGTCCATGCGCTCGAGAATGACACAGGCGCCTTTTATGATCAGTTGTCACTATTGGCAGGACAACATAATTTGGTTGCGCCTCCCAAAACACTGTTGAAAAGTAATTATGTTTTAATATGTGACAACACTGTGGTCATATGAGTGTAAACATGTAGTTTTGGGACACTTGCTGAAACAACAGATTTTGTTTTTCTTGGAAGGACAGTCTGATAAGTCCAAACGCCTTTCCTACAGCAGACATTTTGACATGTTACAGCAGGAAAAACAAATCAAATGAGTCATAATGGCTCCATTTAAAGTAGGTCCGCCAGGTTCAGGTATTATGCATATTGACTCACTGGCACAGCTTCAGAGAAACAGGGGCATCAATCATTTTATTTGTGACACCAAGGCGTCAGGCTATGGCGAGTCAAAATGTCTTGAGGGGAAAGGCTTTACTCAACTCCATGAAACTGAGATTCTAATTTTGTGTTTAGCAAAAAAAACAAAAACAAAACAAGAATTGTGAAATTGTAATCCTATACTAACATTAAAGCCTAAGATTTACCCTAATTTACATCTAATCTTAAAGGCAGGGTCACACTTGCAACAGTCTGTGTTTTAGTAACAGCTTTGGCTCTGCAGAGATGCAGGTCAAAGTTCATTTTTATTTCACTTTGAAATTGAACTGGCTTTTCAAAACTGTATCATTACTCGTGCCATCACCTGTTACTGTAGATATTATACTACCTAACTGGGACCCGAAGCATCTTTCAAGGCATGACTGTACATGAAGGTAGATGGTTGTTTAATGGGATGTAAGCTCTGTCAAAGTGTTTCTAAGTGCACAGCATTACTGCAGCTCAACAGATCCACTTCACACCCTGATGGGGGACTGCTGATGTGCTGATTTCGCTATGAGGACAGTACAGAAGAGGTGTTATTTGTAATCCTGAACCGATCCTTTAGGGACATTTTGGGAGTTTTAGGGACACACCTACACTGTTGTCCACATTTATCAAACTGTTGATGTTTAGCATCTGTTGAATTATTTAGAATTCACACACACACACACACACACACACACACACCATCATTAGTACTCTCGCTTCTCCCACCACCTCCCCAGGGTTACATATTACACAGTATAATGTTGGATTTTTCTCCTCCTCCCCATGTACTTAACCTTGTTTCTCACCTGTACTTTTTTTCTGTGAGTCAACAAAGATAACAGCTAGAGAAATCCCTGCTTCAGCGGCTGGATGCTGCAGGGCTCGGTCGTTCTGTGGATGTATACGGAGGAGGTAGAGGACTCAAGGGAAGACTTCTCCCTGGAAATGAAGCATCGTCCACCTTTGTGTGTCAGTTCTGCCTCCTCTCCCCGGCTGCTTTTTACACCTACATTGCCCTCCACCCTCATCCTACCCCATCCCGTTGCTCTCCTCCTCCTTCTCCATCCTCCTCCTCCCTCCTCTACCCTTCACATCAAAGAGGAAAACACATAGATACAGTAGATGTGTCTTTTAGATGTGGTGCAAATTTAACAGAGCGGAGAGCATTAGAGCTATCACAGGGTTGTCGTTTCAAATCCCCTTTCGATTTTTAGATTACGTAACATTATGTAATTGTATATTTGGCAGAAGCTTTACCTTGTGCTCACTGTAATATTCTTCAACAAAACTTTGATTTTAGCTCCCCTGACATTTTACCAATAAAAATGGCATTAAGCATAATGCACATCCCTGGGCTGAGAAGCCTTACTGCTTCATAGATAAGAGTCTGACACAAAATTGAATACTTACCTGCTTCTTGAAGGTAAAAGGCAGGATGACATGCATCAGGACATTTAGACAAGCTCAGGGATTGCTGATTAAATCTGCAGTTTTGTGAAAAAGACTAGCAATAACTGTACTGAGAGGACTATTGACTGATTTATGTGGTGTTACTCTATGCTATCTGATGAAAGCTTGCTGAGAAAGAAAGCAAACATGAAAGGTAAGACAAGAGGAAACCCCTGTTCTCACCTCTACATCTATCACCTAATGCTTGTCTCTGAGTCCTTTTTCTCCTTATCTTTATTTATCTCTTTTCTACTACACGCACACATCACTGTTGTTTGCCAACCACACCCAGTATTTTAGGCCAGTCGTTTTCAGAGTGTTTGCAACAATCAGAACACAATTGTTGGATTGCCCGCTGTTGTACCTGAATATCAGTAGACCAATTCACCTCAAGAGTTCAACTCTGCTTCTCTTAACAGCAAATCATAATGAAAATTGTAGGTTTTGGAGCCACAAAGAAAGAAAGAAAGGAAGGGAGGAAAAGTGAGTAGCGCTGTTTGGTTTCTAAGCAACAGTTAGCGCTTGGTGCAGCAAGAGCTGCAGGGTGGGTTCCTAAGTTCCCATGTTTCTGCCTTCGTCTCCACATTCTCTTCCTGAGGAATTTGACCCGCCTGACCTCTCTGAATACGTCTGGATTTACCCTCCCCTCCGACACACAATCACAGCGCACTGTAATCGAAAGCCTTTATGAGAGCAAATCTCACTCCCTCTCTTTTGCCTCTTCATCAGAGGTAGCCTTGGCCACAAAGCCACATGTACTGTAGCTAACATGCAGGTTGATTTTAATGGCTGTTTTGATCAAATTTTGCCTCCATTGTGTCCAACTGTGTATCAGCCTAATTTGCTACATGAAGAGAAGATACACTTCATCATGTAGCTGTGTGCAGGTGCAGTCCAAATAAAGATCCCGATGCCACAAATCACCAAAGCTGACCACCAGTGGACATCCACAAGTCAAAAATGTTTATTTGTCACTGTGCGCTAACGGAGAGACAGTAATTGAGAGGAGAGACATTCACAATCCGCAGAGGACTATGATTAAAAAAGAAAACACTGAAAGGAATTAAAAAAGAAAAAAAACTGATGACTTGTTTGCACATCATAACTCCTGACAACTAGAAATGCAAATGATCAGGCACAGATTGCATTCAGCAGAACAGGAATTTTTGCTAATCTCTTGATGTCCCCATAGAGATCCCCTCGAAAACGACTGTATATGTGCACTCACAGTCCCACCAATTTAGAATTGCTGCTGTACACGTTGTAATGTGCTGCAGCTGAACCTCAAAGATACACCATGGCAGCTGACTGATGGGAAGGAAGGAAAAAGTGTTTTGCTGCTGTATCTGTTTGTGTGTCAGAGAAAGAAGAGATGGTGTGTGTTTGCTTGCACATGCCTGCAGTGGGGTGAAACATGGAGGTGTATGGGGGATGATCAGACAGAAGGCCATCTGAGAGCACGCTACACACTCCATCTGGACACACAGTCACTGTGAAAGAGAGTGTGAAAGAAGAAAGAGACACAGAGAGACATGCAGAGAGAAGGTGATATTATAATCTTGAAATTTAAAAGGCAACCTGAGAAATTCCTGAGAAAAATGTCTACTTTTGACGGATGTTTTTGATTTTATTCATGGTTTGCATCATATCCATTTGCACATACAGTATTCCACTTTAAAGGGGATTTATTATGCTTTTCATTATTTTCAGCCATGTATATAATGTTACAATGTCGGATGCTCATGTTAAAAGTGGCTGACGTGTCAAATAAAGAGGCAAACGTATGTAGAAGTAATCCCTGTGAGCAGAAAGCACCGGCTTCAGACTGCTCTGAACGCTCGGTTTCCAACAGTTTTTTCCACTTTCAGCTCGATGCGACGTCAGCTTGTGACAGATTTCTTTATATAGTCATCTGCTCCACTCTGCTAACATTATGGGATTATTCCATGGTTTGGGGGTAGTGATGCCGAGCCATGACTCAAGTCAAGCTGGCACGCTGTGAGTGTTTTTCCTTTACACAGCAGGGCAAAGTAAAATAAGTAGTTTACCTGTTGGAAGTGAGCTGGTCATCTGCAGATCTTCATCAAGCATCATCATCACTGTGGCTGTTTCTGCTTGTACTATTCCTCCCTGCATCATTTCTAACTGAACAAAGAGCTCCAAATATCTCCATATGTTGTTGTTTCAACCAGTTTTTAGCGCCACTAACAAAGCTGTGCTAATTCAGTGAGGAACATGTTTCACTTCCTGTAAATTCTTCACAATAAATAAAAGTCTCCCGTTATTTAGACATTTAAAAGCTTTTAATATGAAGCAGTAAAGCAGGAAATGTTGGGTTTGCATTTGTGGTAACTTAACATGACTGATATGGCTGACCCTCGGCAGCTTCCAGAAAGCTGGCCAATCAGAACAGAGTGGGCTCATTGGGAGTATACAGGAGGGCCAGTGTAATATAAATAGGGAGTTTTTTGAACTGTGAATCATGCAAGTGGAGTCCAAAAATAAACATTTAGAGCAGGAAGTGAGCATAATAGGTAATTTTTAAGTTTTAAGGAATATGGTGACATGATGAACCAAGGCAGTGTACAAAGAAATGAAAAAACAAAATAAAACACAAAAACAGAAGTCCCGCAAAACTTCCAGTACAACATACCCATTCCTCCCAACCCCACAACCCGCTACCCAGGAATCCCATGACCATTATAGACATGAACCAACAGCATTCAGACACAAAGGAATTAGATAATTTTTTCCATCATCCATGATGATATCCACAGAAATAGCCAAGAGTATACATAAAATATATGTATATATATGAAGTAACCAAATAATGTAGATATGTTATACATGTATAATATTCTAAACAAGTAAGCAAGCAAGCAAATACATGAAAACATAACTGAAAAAGACAGTTAACCACAAATATTTATAATAAAACATTAATTTTCTCTAGTAGCTTTGACCAGCAAATAATGTTTTGTGTTTTGGCATAATGTAATTGTGCTGTAGAAAGCTCCAGCTGTGCAATATCCCGGTAAGAAGAGAGCCATTCCCTCACCAACAATGCATGGAGTGATTTCCAACGACAAGCTACCATTCTTTTAGCAGCTGTTAGACCAGCTAAGAGGCGCCTATCATTTGTTGTTAGCTCCAGAGAGGAGGGGTCATGAAGTAATAGCAGACACTGTGAGTGAGGGATGGCTCTCTCAATAAGATTAGACATAATACTTGAGACATTTTCCCAAAATCTATCTCTGCATTCAACCAGGTAGTAAGTGGACGCAGAGCAAAACACTGTAACTACCAAAATTAGGCAGATTAATGCCTCCTGATAATTCATGTCTTTGCGAAGTAAAGACATGAAGTAAAGACTTTTTTTCCCACAAAAAAGTGCTGATAACAGAATGCAACTTCTTCCAGTAGCCATCCGGTGGGGCTAGTGGTATCATTGAGCTGATAAAATTGATACAAGGCAATACATTCATTATAATGAGTGAAAGTCTAGACTGTAAGGAGGTAGGGAGTGTACACATCTCTTTAAATCACCATCAATGTTGTTTAGGACTTTATTATAGTTGTTAGTGGTTAATGTGTCATGGGAAGGATAAATAGAGACCCCCAAGTATTTGAAATTGCAAACAACAGGAATACCAAAAGAAGGTGTCTGCCCATTTAATTCACCCAATGGCATTAATGCTGATTTTGCCCAGTTAATTTCATATCCAAAACCCTCAAAAAATTTAAAGAGATGTGAGATTGATTTAGAGGGATTTTTGGTAAAAATCTAAATATTGTCTGTATACAAGGAAATGTGATGCAGTGTGAGTAACAGGCTCCAGAGAAAGAGAAAATAAAAGTGGAGATAAGGGGCAGCCCTGACGAGAGGATCTGGAAGTTGAGAACCTAGATGAACAAATGTTATCACTACTGCGGAAGGGTTAGTATACAATAGCTTAATCATAGAAATAAAGCCTTCACTGAAGCCCACGTGTTGGAGTACAGACCATAGATAGCACCATTCCAGCCGGTCAAATGCCCTCTCAGCATCTAGTGAAAGAATGGCACTGTGGTTTACTGACCTTGAAGCTGAATCTATCTCTCAACTGATGGAAAAAATTAAGCATATTCAACAGCAGAAGGCCAAGCTGGGGCCAAAAGAAAAAATATAATTCTGGAGGTAATCCATCAAGGCCCGGAGATCGGCCTTTCTTCATTGATTTGATAGGTGCCCCTAATAAACAGATGGCCTCCAGGGGCCGCTTAGGTAAATATAAAGATTCTAAAAATTCAGTACAGACATTTTAATCATGAACAACCTTATACAACATTTCATAGAATAGTTGAAAAGTGCTATAAATCTTTATCGTAGAGGTTAAGTTCCCCTCTTTGGTCCTTGGTGAGAAGTTTGTTAAATGATCATTTGTTCTTAACTTAAGAGCAAGAAGGCGGATGGGTCGAGCACTGTTCATATAGTGATTCTGCCCAGTGAGATTAATAATGAATTCTGCTTCCTGTCTTAACAGGCCATTAAGTTCAACCAATAAATTATATCACTTGTGAATGTCTTCAGGTGAAATGTTATTCTGTTCTAGCACCGCAATTTCAGTTTCCAGAAACTCAATATGATGTCCTGATGCAACCTTTGACTGCATCCCATAACTTGAGTTTAGTTGAGTTTATTTGACAGATTACATGGTTGCAACACCATGTACACACGCACAATTAAAAGAGCATCAAGGATAACACAAAAAAGTCACAGGACTTTCCATTGTGGTCTTTGTCGTAGTTAGATGTCGTGGAGGTGTGTGTGTCATGTGTCATCAACTGACGCATTATTTATATTAATGATTTCATTCAGTTTAGCCTCTTGTTTGAATGTGCTGCCCTAGGTTGACCAGCTCTTACTGAAAAGTACACAAGACAGCTCTTTGATTAGACAGTGAAATAGGTATAATATTGGTGCTACGGATGTCACAGAAAAGAGTTGAAAAAAAATATAATAGATTCTTGAAAAGGTCTTATGTTGAGCAGAAAAAAGGACAATTCCCTAGTAATAGGATTCATCATATGCCAGATGTTAATTACTCCATAATCATTAGCTAATTTCTGTAGTGCCCTGGATGCCAGTTGTTGATCTCTGCTCTCTGTTACCCCTGTTCGATCAATACCATGAAGCCATACAGCATTGAAATCACCACCCCATTAAAAGCTGATATTCTGGAAGATCTAATAATATGGAGGCCAGTGAGTCATAGAAGTGCTGGTTGAAAGAATTCGGAGCATATCAAAGCCATTTTAATACCATCGTAAGCTTTTTTACAAAAAGTGATTTGACCATCATCACTCCCCCCTGTGCCCACATTAGTATAACTTAAGTTATGTTTTGCAGCTATGAGGGCACCTTTGCTCTTTTTGGTATAACAAGAGGAAGCAATCACATGATATTTATTTATTCTGACATCTCTGTATGTCAGCCTCAAGATAATGTGACTCCTGTATAAATGCAAAATAGGCTTGTACACCTCTGAGGGGAATTAACGCCCTGTGAATGCCATGATAAAACAGTAATATTATTCATAAGCTTTTAAATTTGTTTATGACATAAAGCTGCACAGAAAAAAAACTATTTGGTAAGACTGAGATACAAATGATACCTGGGTCAGCACCTCCCCACCCCCAGACAAACGCACACGCAAAGGGAAAAAAAAAGAAAAGAAAAAAAAGTGCCACACTCGGCCTTAACAACCAAACATCCTACATAACAGTAAGCTGCAGTTAACGAAACAAAAAGGAAACAGCATATTATTTATGTTTGATTTGATGAAAGAGAAAAAAGAGAGTTCAAATCGTGGCTCATGGTTCCTGTTTCTGTTCCCGAGAGAAAAAATTAGCTCAGTCTTAGTTCAGTTTTACCATTTTCAGAGTTTTTATTCCTTTTCCAGTGAAACAATGAACTGCTCAGCCTCACTCAGCTCCTGAAAAGTGTAGGTGTTTCTCCCCCAGGAGAGCTTGAATGTAGGGGGGTAAAGAAGGAAAGCCTCGAACCTGTGGGTGCAAACCTCATGCATCACTTTGTAGCAGGGTTTCCAACGCTTTGTTGTAGCCTCACTGTAGTCCACGGCGAACTTCAGCTGGATGTCAGCTACCTCCGGAGGACTTTTTCCATACTTCGTTTAGTAAGTGATCCCTGTCAGTATAGCAAAGGAACTTATTAACATATTATTATTATTATTATTATTATTATTATTATTAACTTATTAACTAATTCGCGTGTGTCAGGACCAGGCATTGGTAGATGTCCAAGATGGTGGCATCTCATCAACTCTGGCAGAGTGGACACGAAGACAGGGAACCATTTTGGAATATTCTCCATCAGGGTAGCAAGGGCATTTGAGCCTTCAGCTCCCTCTTTCAGATTGAATATAAGCAGGTCATCCCTGCATGCCCTGTCCTCCATTTCAATGAGTTTGGCTTCATAGGTTTGTAGATTCTTCAGGCACAAAGCGGTGGACTTTTCCGTGTTAGAGACACGCTCCTAGAGGTTTATCTTTTCTCCTTCTCTTATGTCTTCGCGGTGCCATGACATTTCGTTTCTCAAGTCTGTTGACACAAGCTTCAAAATTTTTCATCAGCCTCCTTGAAGTATCTCATTACTCATATTATTATTTTAAGTATGCCATTACTCATTCCTCCACGACTTTTGCCAAGGCTGCATTCTCCTCAACAAGCTCTTTGTGAAACAGAGCCATCGTATCTTGTTTAGCGACAGCAGTTTGCCTTGTTTTTTGCATTTACTTGGACTATAGGTTAAGGAAATAAGGTACGTGTTCACTATGTGAGAAACTGCTCACACACAGTCGTGGATTTTCTTAAAGTTTAAGGAGGGTGGACACCGAGGTTGTCTATGCTGCTGCCGTGACACTGGATGTCTCTCCATGCGTTTTATAAGTTTGGCCTTTTGTCAGCTTATCCTGTGATAAGTGATAAGAACACAGGCACCACAATCATTCATGTGTAAAAAAAAAACTGAGAAAAATAAAATCTTGTAGCAGTTGAAATGCTAAATCTTGAGTAATCTTAAATAGGCAGTCAGGTTGGACAACACTTTCCTTGTTGCCATGGGAATCACGCTTTTGTGAAGGGAGACGTGTCATGTGACAGAGTCCACACCTCTGGATTCAGCCATCATTAATGTAATTTATTGCAGCTGTGCTTTTCCTGCTTTGACATGTCAAAATGTCTGCTGTGAAAGGTATGTACAAACATAGTTAAAAGCACTAGAAGAGAGTTTCAACTTCATCAATAGAAATGTACTTGAAATTAGAATTGTGCTGACTAGCATAATTTATGCTCTAAACTACGGCAAATGTGTGAAATGTGTTCATTCTGAATTCTTTCTAAGCCTGTTCATCTTGTAAACGTTTAAATATTTCACTGGATAAGGGACAACTAGAGTAAAAATGAGGGGATCACAAAAGTCATTAGGATTTATCCTCGGGGAAACAAAAATGTCCACGAAAATCTATTTAATAGCTGTGGAGACAATTCCATCAAAACCAGAAATGTCAACCTCGTGGTGATACTACAGGAAAAGTTAGATTATAAAGGTCATCAGGATTTATCCTTTTGGGGACCATGAAAGTCTGTGCTTATGCTGGCAATCCATCCAATAATAGCGGACAGACAGAGAGCCCGTAGCCATTAGCAGTGCTAAAAACTCTTGCATCAAAGTTGTAATGAAAATCAGAGCAAAAAGTACATTTAGTAGTATTACATAAACAGATATGTGGTCAGTTGCTTAGTCACAGTATCATCTTGTAACTGTTGTGGTAAATATCCAAACGCATCCTCAAAAAGTACAAAGGTGTGGAAGATCATCTTCTGTTTTCACACTACTGTTAATCCTTTTCTCAAGCTATTCCCAATGTGTTACAGGTTATCCTGGATGCCAAGTGTGGTGCATAAAATTTCTTTTTACAGGGAGGGCTAAACCATCACTTCACAGAGCAAAGTATTGAATTGAACATGAATGCACGTCAGAAACACAGGTGATGGATTTTCTGCTTTTTTTTTTTCTGTCTCAATACCAGGTCCTGTTCAAGCTTCCAGTTGTAGACATATGTTAGCTTTCTTTTTTTTTATCATTTTCAATTTCAGTTTCTGTTTTGTGGTTCAATACGCACACATATACATACAGTCCACATATGCAATAGTTGTTTGCTTATAAACTAACCACACCTAGATAAGAGCTCCTGTTCAAGCTCTTATCTTGCAAACAGCATCATCAATTTGAATACTTTTAACTGCAAAATGAACCGTTTCCAGTTGTAGACATATGTTAACTTTTTTTTTTTTAAATCATTTTAATTTCAGCTGTTTTGTGGGCCAGTACGCACACATATATATACAGTCCACATATGCAATAGCATCCAATAGTATGCTTATAAAAAAAACACACCTACACTAAATCGTATAATCTTAAATCTTGCAAATTTACACACACACACACACACACACACGCACGTTATTGCAGAGGTGTTGAGAGAGTTGACCTGTGGCCTTATAATCAGTGCTCAATGTGCTCCAGTGTGTTATATAAGGGAGCAGC
Organism: Scomberomorus guttatus; assembly: GCA_038419695.1. NCBI lineage: Eukaryota > Metazoa > Chordata > Actinopteri > Scombriformes > Scombridae > Scomberomorus > Scomberomorus guttatus. The sequence continues at coordinate 9,232,688 of CM076456.1, read as the reverse complement.
GAGTGCTTGTCAGATCCTCCTACAGATGCCTGAGCAGTCACGACTAACGCGGATGTTCTCCATCCATCCACTCAGCCTGGCTAACACAGACTTCACCTTAGCCTCTGCTCCTCAGTCCCACACACACACACACACACACACACACACACACACAATAGCAGGCACATGCACACGCATACATACTTCTGCATGCACAAGTGTAGTTGGGCAAAAAAAAATTCTAACACACATTTACGCAGAATACATGTTCCCATTCGCACAAGTATGTGAAAAAGTAGAATAAAGAATAAAGTATTTATGGTAGGGGAATAGTTTTGGGTGGACAATATGGAGTATAGGGGTGAATGGAGGAGAAGAGGAGAAGTTAACAAAAGAGGCAGATCTAAAATCTGATCTCTCATCCATATCCTCCCAAACGTTAAAGACTGAACACCTACAGTGCTAAATGTTTCTGCTTTGTGGTATGCATGATATGATCGGCTCCAGCTCATTCTACAAATCCCTAAAGTCCCACATCCTTTTAGATGTATTTTTCCGGTCTCAAGGAAAGGGTTAGTTCACCATGGACCTGAAGCAGCCTTTGGGACCTCAGTACCTCAGGCGCTGAGAAGCCTGTAGCTGAGAATAGCAGGCGGATCCTACCCACAGTCTGATGTTCTCATGCAGCGCTGTCTGCAGGGAGAGAGATGAACCCTGATGAATAAATATGAAGATAACCTGCACCTCTGCTGCACTTTTTCTCTTCCCATTCCCCATATGGTTTGACTGAAGAGAAGGATAAGGGAAAAAATCTGAGATTTTCAAAAGAAGCCTCTGGGCCATCGTGTTTGTCTATGTACTCGTGCATGTGTGTGTGTGTGTGTGTGTGTGTTTCGCGTACGTGTGTGTTTGTTTGTTTGTGCATGTGTTCATCCAACTATCTTTCTTTGTGTGCCACCATCTGAATGTGTGCATACGCATTAGTGTGTAGTGCCAGTGTGTACGTGTGTGTGGGCGGCACTGTGTAGGAGTGTGCAGTTTGACAGAGCCTCCAGTAGCATGTATTTATGAATCTTTTGTTTTATTCTCCATCTCCTATTCAGCTCTGCAGTAATCACACCTAGCAGTGCTGCTCAAGTGCTGCTGCCCTTGAATGAAGAGAAACAAAATGGGCTCTTTTATTAAGATTTATTTATTTCCATAGGTAATCCTGCGTCAGCCATCACAGCTGAATGCTGACAGTAGTGATGAGCAGTTTGTATACAGTGATCAATAAAAATAAAATAAAAACTGACCATAAATCAAACACATCCAGTTTAGAAAGCAATGATCACAAATATTAAACTGGAACCTGTTGCGTGTGAAATGTATGTGAAATCTACTTTGAATATACTTTGATATCAGCAGGAGCTGGTGTACTTTCTGGGCATGGCTCACATTCTGGCTGAGTAGGAAAGAGGTGTGGGTGGGGGAATCGATCCATTCATGGCCATATTGTACCTTGTTTTGACTATCAGCAGGTCTACAGTGACAAGGGGAACCAGGCAGGGTAATCCCAGCGTTACAGTTGCAGGCTGTTCAGTGGGGTAAGAATGCAAACTCAAAACAGAAGTTACAAAGTGCTTTACAGGAGGAAGAAAAGATGAAGAGGAAACAAAAGAAACAGATGAGACGATATATAAAAACAAGGAGACTCAGAAGAAAAATGATTGGCTTAAAACATGAATACTTTGTTCATAAAATCATTTTTTCCCATTATTTTTTTGGAAAGGTTTGTTCTGAAACAGTTCTTGGAAAACAGTGTGAAGCACATTACACAAAATCTTCCGGGTTGATCAACAGTTGTTTTTCATTTGACCTTTTAATAACATTTTGTTTGTGACTTTTATCTCATGGTGTTTATTTTTTTAAAAATAAATATAATTCATTCAACATGGCTGTAGTTAAATTTTTTGTAGGCAAAATAGCCTACTATACTATACTATACTATACTATACAGACCCTTTCCAAAAAATTAGAATATCATTGAAATGTTTATTCAGTTCCATAATTCCATTAAAAATCAACTTTCATAGATTATAGATTCAGGGCCCACAATTTCAAGTCTTTATTTGTTTATTTTTACATATTTTGGGCTTCCGGCTCAAAAAACCCATGAAAACAGGAATTCAAAATATTACTACTACTACTACTAATTAATACTGTGAAGAAATCACCATTTACTTCTCAGTTTTTGCAGAAAAAAAAGAAAGAAATTAGAATCACATCAAATCAAACGATATGTCAATGTTCAATACTTGGTTGGGAATCCCTTTGCCTTAATCACTGCCTCGATGTGCCGTGGCATTGAGACAATCATCCTGTGGCATTGCATGGGAGTTATGGAAGCCCAGATTTCCTTGATGCTTGCTGTCAGCTCTTCTTTGTTTTTGGGTCTGGTGCCCCACATTTTCCTCTTGATAATACCCCATAGATTCTCAATGGGTTTAGGTCTGGCGAATTGGCTGGCCAGTCAAGCACTGTGATGGCATGGGCATTAAACCAGGTTTTGGTGCTTCTGGCGGTATGGGCAGGGGCCAGGTCCTGCTGGAAGATGAAATCTGCATCTCCATACAGATCCTCAGCAGAAGGAATCATGAAGTCCTCTAAAACATTCTGGTAGACTGTTGCGGTGACCTTGGATTTAAGAAAGCAGAGTTTACCAACACCTGCACCCGACATTGCACCCCAAATCATGACTGACTGTGGATATTTCACACTTGACCTCAAGCAGTTTGGGTTCTGTTCCTCACCCGTCTTCCTCCAAACCCTTGGACCTTGATTCCCGAATGAAAGGCACACTTTACTTTCATCGGAAAAGAGGACCTTGGACCACTGGCCAACAGTCCAGTCCTTCTTCTCCTTGGCCCAGTTGAGATGCTTCCTACGTTGGCTTGACCCGAGGAACCCGACAGTTGTAGCCCATCTCCCGGTTGCCTCTGAATGTGGTGGTTTTTGAAGCTGTGACTCCCGTCTCATTCCACTCTTTCTGGATCTCTGCTAGATTCTTGAATCTTCTCTGTTTGATAATCCGCTGAAGCCCACGGTCATCTCTTATGCTGGTGCATCTTCTCCTGCCACATTTGGCCCTTCCACTAGACTTTCCATTGATATGCTTGGACACAGCACTCACAGCCAGCCTCCTTAGCTATGAACTTTTGTGGCTTACCCATCCTATGGAGGGTATCAATGATGGTCTTCTGGCCAGTTGTCAAGTCTGCAGTCTTCCCCATATTGAACTGAACTGAGACAATTGAACCAAACTGAAGCAATTTAATGACATCTGGGGAAACCTGTGCAGGTGCTTTGAGTTTAGTAGATGATTAGTGTGTGACACTCAGTTTAAAACATTCATGCCCTGCAAAATTAGGGTTGATTTCTTCACAGTATTCTAATTTTTTGAATTCCTGTTTTATGAGCTGGAAGCCCAAATTATGTAAAAATAAACAAATAAATACTTGAAATCGTTTGAATTGTGGGCCCTGAATCTATAATCTATGAAAGTTGAACCTTTTTAATGGAATTATGGAAATAAGTTAACTTTTCCACAATATTCTAATTTTTTGGAAAGGGTCTGTACTATACTATACTATACTATACTATACTATACTATACTATACTATACTACATAGTCACATATGTTTTGTAAATTTCTTTTCAATTTTCCATCCAAAAATGACAAATGTGTACAATTTACCAATTCTATTTATGTAACATTACAATACAATCACACTTTTTAGGTTAGACATTATCTTCCCATAACTCAGATGAAATGAGTAAATCCACAGAGAAGCTATTTTTATTTGTTATTTTTGATGTTGAAAATTGAAACCTTACAGAATTGTGGTCTGAAGTCACAGCCCGTTTCTAATCCTTGCATCATTTCCTGTTAGTGCAAAATGTTATGAGGCTTTGTTTCACTCACTTATGAAATTCCTGGGAAGCAGAATCCAGAGATGACTGAAATCTAATATAATGTCTTCCATGTCTTCAACTGGAAATTTCAAGATGTGGATTTTTGTGATGGATTTTTATTTTTATCCTCCAAATGGGTTTCCATGCTGCGATCTTTGAATGCTAGATGAGTCTCCTCAATGTGCATCCAAATGTCTCATTACTCCAACTAAGGAGAACCAAAACGTAGAAATACTAAAGAATCTTTTTGGTTTTGTATCTTGTGAGATACAAAACAAAATTTAGAAAAACAAAGCAATTGCTGCAAAACCAAATTCACGTCTGTTTGAATGGGATTTATTTTTCTAGGAAGGCTGAGTGATTTTGCATTCACAGATCTGTAAGTTCAGTCCAAAGATTTGTCGTCACTGACTGTACTTTTTTCCCATCGTTGGCATCACTGTTGAAATGCGCATAAGTGCAAGACGCTGTTAGGTAGAGGTGAGCGAGTACACCATTATCTGTATCTGTTCAACCAACTAAATTATCTCTATCCCTATCCTGTACTCAAATGGGTGGGGCTTAAACCAGAAGTGGGCGAGGCCTAACCAGAAGTCTGTATTTTAAGGTTTGATTCCCAGCTCTTCCAGTCTGCATGTTGAAGTGTCCTTGGATACTGAACCCCAAATTGCTAAATTGCTCCCGATGGCTGTGCCATCGGTGTGTTAATGCATGTGTGAATGTTTAGATCCTCCTGATGAGCAGGTTGGCACCTTGCATGGCAGCCTTTGCCATCAGCGTATGAATATGGGTGAGCGTAAAATCTCTTTGAGCAGTTGGAAGACTAGAAAGGCCCATTTAGTTGATTTACGATTTAAACCCATCCAGACCACACGTTTGATATTTTTCTGGTTTTCTTTCTTCTTGTGGTTGTTGGTCTTTTGGTACGTCCCATTCTGAGATATACCTTGTATTTTAAAGTGTATTTTCTGAGTTTGGTTTGGGCAAAGATCTGTATTTCCTAGGCTCTGTTCATCAGCTCAGCAAGCAGTTTGAATATTGTTGTCTGTTACAAACCATCCTCTGTACTTGGGCAATGGCAAAAATACATTATGGTTTATAGCAGGCAAATATTTTATTACCAACCTTGCTATTACCAACCTCCTGAATGGGACTTAATATTATGATATGTCCTCTGTCTTTGAAAAAACATGGAAGGTAATTTTCAGTAAAAATGGATTATGGACACAGCAGAATACAGTTGACCTCTTCAATTATTAGACATCACAGGAGGACTCCAGGTAATACTAGTCCTGTACAAATAGGGCTTAAGCTGCATATTATTACAACATGTATCATTTACCACAAGTTCATTTTTTTTCTTTTCTAAAAATTATGGTATCTACTGTATTCTCATCACTTAATGTTCCAATCTGCCAGCAACGGGGTGTCTTTACTTAATACTGTGTAAAAATCATGTCTGTCATCTTCATGTTCAGCTGTGTACATCATTATTTCACCTAATAAGTGGCAGGAGACTGATGTGGCGGAAGCACACACATATTCTGAACCTTTAATAAAAGCTCAAAGCAGACAAGTATATTGGCACACAGACACATATTTCTCTGTGCACTACACCATGGGCTGCAAATTATTCAGTAACATCAAGTAAAACTGCCCACCGGCAATGTTATTTCCAACATGATCCAAAAACCTGGGTGTGTTTAAATCAATCATGATTAAAATATTTTAGATGCCATAAGGTGAACTGAGGCTCAGCGTTTCCCACAGTTAATTTTTGCCATAAATGTAGACAGCACCTGAACAACTCTCAAAGCAATTCTACACTAATTATCTTGAAAGATGTGTTTGGGGGTTAAGCATGAAGCATATACTGTATGTCTACATGTCTCTAAAATCTAAAGCCTGTCTACATGTTTACATTGCAACTTAATGCCTTATTTTTGTAGCATTATGTTAGATACTGTATTTTGTACATAAATTAATCATACAGATGTGTGTGCGGCAGTGAATGCTACAGAAAGCTGTTTATGAAGCTGCTGAGATCAGAGACACAGAAAGAGACATACATTGCCCCATGTAGAGAGATGTGAAGTCAATGATGTGTTTTGTAATAATGGAGGCATATTTCTGCCTCATTTGTGCTACAAAAACTCCCAGGATCTCACAGCGTCTCTCAGTTTCTACCCTTAATGCATCCGATTTGCACAGCACCTTACAGCACTGGCACTACCTAACACCAAAAACAATCATTTATAGTCGCATGTGTGTGTGGATTGTCAGCCTTGTACCCATAAAACCTGTTCAACTGCACTGTATGTACTGGGGTCGAACACAAAGAAAAGTTCTAAAGAGGTAAAAAGAAATATGAGGCTCCTGACAAAACATGTAAAAGGAAAAGAAAATTAAGGCCTGAGAGAAGCTGTGACAACATGCTCTTTTAAAGTCATAGAAGATTCGATTGGTGAGCTCAAGGTCTTCCATACACAACAGCCTTATGACTGCGTAGGTGGCTGTGCAGCATAGCGTTGGTAGGCAGGGGAGAGATATATTAACAGCAAGAATGCTGTAGATCGTCAATTACCAGGACTTCTGCACTGACAGTTCTTCCTCTAGCGCTTAGCCAAAGGTCTTCTGAGTTTAGCCAAATCTGCCTCTGTCACCTAGCCCTCCACCCCTGCACATCCCATACTAATATTCTCCTTGATGGGACACCACAAACTGGGTGGGGGGTAGTTATTTGGTGTAATATACTGTCAGCTGAGGATGTTGTTGAGCAGAGTTGGTACAGCTGAGTAATGGCCACATTGTCGAGTGTCAAGAGCAAGATGAGAAGATGGACCTGTGATAATACAGCAACCACATCAATTATTCTAGATGTTTAATTATTATTCTAAAAATGGTAGTCATCTATTTTTTTCTACTTAAGAAGTTGTTAATTCTTAAAGATTACAGACGTCTTACATCATTTGACAGGGGTTTTAGGTGTGTATGTGTGCTTGCTCATCTGCTTGGTCAGACATACAAGTCATAATACGATTTATGCTCCCCTTAGGAGAGGCCGTTGGAGATGTGGAGAGATCAAGAGGTTTATTCATTTTCTCTGCACATGATTCTCATTGCTCAAAAATGCAGTGTTGGTGGGGATGGTGGTGTTTGGTCTGTGTATTGCCATTTTTTGGGAAGAGCCAGGCTTGGGTTTTTCTGCTGCTTCTTTCCTCTCCTTCCCCATTTCCACTTGTCTTCTACCAAGCAGTAACTTGGAGAAAAAGCATGTTTTACATTGACTGTATGTAAGAATAAGGAAGAATGGCTATTTCATATTTGAAATGCTTTTCATCCCATCCAACCATGCTCCACCTGAGGAGCAGCCTTAGCTAATCTGGTGTGCTGAGTTCAGAGTTGCACTGATTTGAGCCAGTTGTGGTGAAGCAGGGTCTCTTATTTGGTGCGAGATTTGAGAGATTGATTTGAGAGAGATTAGAGCATGTTGGTAACCCTGTATAATGTAAAATTATGTTATATTACTAGATTTCAGCTTTGAGGCACTTACATTCATGATTTTGCATAGCCATACTAACCTAACCTATTATTGGGAATTGTGAGAAAGTTTAGCGACAGAGACACAGAGCATCCCCGTAGTAACCATAGTAACTCACTGTCGCTCCTGCCTGAGTGGCATGGAGTGAGAAGAGAGGGACAGACGCTGTGCTGCTGCCAGAAGAGCCGCTGACTACTTACTCTGAGCAGCATGCATGGGAATACATTACAATATAATAGATTTGTGTATATTTCTCGTTTTCCCCCGATGGTCTAAATAACTTGCTGCTGCTGTTGCACTGTGCTGCTCTGTCTTACCTGTCCTCTTTTTGTGCCGCGACGTTATCAGTTATGAATTTGCTTTTCACTGTGTGACAAATTGGATTTGCGGCATGTGAAATGTGTCAATTGCAAGAGTCTCATGGTCAATGCGTGAGAGTTGCTATCAGGCTCAGTGTGACTGTCTGCCCCGCCTATGATCGAATGTTTTAGGCAAGATATGATTTTCTGTATCAAAATAAGGACTCCAGCTACGTATGCAGATGACAGAACAGTATTTCATCAAAATAATCGAAAACTAGAGGGCACCATCTTGAATTTAAAATATAAATTTCTCCCTTTTGATTTCTGATTTTTTTCTCAAAGGAGGACACAGTAGCAGACCAAAAAAATACACAAATGCACCACGAGAGTTTTACAGATGGAACTGAGCAGCGAGGGTTAAAATGGTAAGACGGAGATAAAGGTATGAGTCTGGACTTGAGGTAGCAGAGCCGTTATGCCCTTGTTGTTACGAGGTGATGATATCTCGGATTCATTTGTGATACGTCTGGTATATCTGTGGGTGAGCTGTTTGGCCATAAGGTATGTCACATTCTTTTTCAATGTGTCAGGAGTCCAAGCAAGTGTGTGTGTGTGCGTGTGTGAGTATCTGAATACTGTGGATTCCTGGTGTGCAGGTTGCATGTGGGAGCAGAGAGAAAGCACCTGGCTGAGAGGTGAGTCACAGACACAGGTAATCACTCTGACATTTAATTCTAATGAAGTACTGGGAGGATAATGGTACCCATTGGTATTAGCAGAGGTGCACGCACACACCGCTCAAACATGCACACAAATGCATGTAAAACACAAGCGCACAAATACACACATACACACATAAAAAGCCCTCCTCAACACTTACCACTGTAAAAGCTGTGCTTAAGACCCTGAATCATACACATTAAGGCAGAGAATGCGGAGGCGAGAGAAGTGTTTTGAGGCCCCAGACAAGATGACAGTCAAAAGGACACTTACACAGCCAAACAGTGCCAGCGCTAACAGGAGGCAGACGGCAGGGATGAAAGGAGAGGGATGGAGAGGGTAAAGAGGTGACTAATGCAGGAGATGCTGATTAGCTTACTTAAAAACAAGAGTTACAGGGAAACGGAAAGTGAGTTTATAGTTCCTGCAGCTGAGTACATTGAAAACTCTCAAATTAACAGTCTCACTTTGGAGGAAACGGGGAATATTCTCACAAGTAATATTGTAGTCAAACAAAGAGTGTGCCGTTTCACGAGGAGAAACATTTCCAGTTGGTCTCTGATTGACATTGCATTTATTTGGAAAGGTGAACGGTGAGATTCAGTAAATTAAAGTGGGGTTTTCTCAGTTGTCAGTCTGTGTATTTGCATGTACAATAATAATACAGTCATGCATGTGTGTGTGTGCAGTGTTCTAAGTGCAGAGCTCATCAGCATGTTTAAGGTCACATCTGATGTCACTGTGCTTCCCCACAGTGAAAGGATTGACTACTGCTTGTGGTTTGTCCCTGACTCACTGTGGTTTCCCTCTATCTCTAACAGACAGCCGTGCGTGTATGTGTGTGTGTGTGTGCGCGAGAGAGAAAGAGTGAGAGAGAGAGAAAGAGAGATAGCAAGAAAATGACCAAAGGAGTGAGAGACTCTTCAGTTTTGCGATGTGAGTCAGATGTGTTCCTCAGTCTTAAATGACCGGGTAAATGTTAGGACTCTGGGTCACCCTTCACACTGTGGAGATCGCAGCGACATCGCTCCCTCATTTTGAGATTTTTTGGGGTTTTTTTCTTGTGCCCACACACAAAATAACACAAGTAACAAGTACAAAAGCCGTCATTTATTTAACCTCTGTCACAGTTTTGACGTTTTTGACACTGTAACACGCCCATGTGGTTTTGGGAAATTCTGCCTTTGAATTTCTTGCTCTTTTGTTCTGTCTCCCCCCACCCCCCAAGAGCAGTCAGTATTTGCTGATTGTCAGCTTGTGCAAAGACTACAATGACTTTATGAGTGACTGATTGTGTATCAAAGAGACCGTGTGTTAGGGAGAGAGAGAAAGAGAGAGAGAGAGAGACACCGAGAGAAAAATGCATGTTTAATAAAGAAATCAACTGCGGGCTACCAATGCAACACAAGAGCTCTTGAAATTTTGCTTGTTGCTCCGGTAACAGCAAAGACACATTCAGGTGAGTATCAGTGTAAAAAAGTGAGTATGATTGTATGCATGCACGTGGTTGCGGATAACGGACACTCCCTAACATTTGTTTCTGCACAGTATTCTGCCAATCCTTTCACCCTCTGAGTAGGCTCAGCCTCATTCCTTTCATTCATTTAATGGTGGTTTGCCCTTATTAATGTACAGTGCTGCTGCACAACTTTTCATCATTTCATCATAATTTTCTATGGCTGTGTAGCATTAGTGGCCTTTGCTGTCAACACATCTTTTCTTTATTTGGGATTGGAGGGGGGCTTTCTTTGGATTGTGTCCCTCCCCGCCAAGTACAAGTACATGTACTTGTATTTCCATTAAACACGATGCTTTTCATCGAATTCAAAACCGACAGTCCCTTTCACCAGGTTGTCACGCCCTCATCATTGTGCTGCTATTTGATGATGAATCCGGCGGCTGAAAAAAAATCTTGAAAACTGACAGTCACTTCTCAGGCGTGGACCTTTTTAAAACAATGTTTCAATTTTACTTTCAAATGAATGTTTTTTTTTTTTTTGTTGTTTTTTTTTTTTTTTTTTTTTTTGCCAAAGCCCGTGTTTGAGTGGTGGAGGTGAAACCCATTATAAGATGTGTCGGCGGAAAGAGGAGAGAGAAAATGAGTGAGAGGGGGAGAGAGTGGCTCTGTGGTGTTCGATGAGTGGGTTGCCGTACATTCTTTTAGCCTTATTCACTGAGTAAGCGTGGGTGGCTAATTCGTGTTTGCATTCACCAGGTTTACCTAAGGGGGAAATGTTTTATTATATGCTGTCTTTGAAATCGATGACTAATTGTACTCTTTTTTTCTCTCTCTCTCTCCATCCGCTCATGTCTATCCATCTCCATTTTCTCCTGATCCCTACCTCTGTGCTTCTTTCCCCCTCATATCACGCAACACTATCCCCTTCTGGACTTGGATCTAAGGGTTGCCGTGTTTTGGGTGATGGTCTTGCAAAGGGAGGATGAGGATCTGTGCTGTTACAGTCTGTAAAGATGCACTTTAGGACTCTGGCTGCTGCAGCATACAATTGGGTGTGAAAAAGGTGTTTTATTCCATCAGCTGAATCGCTCAGAGAAAACAAAGAAAGCACAGCAGAGCAATATCGACATGGCCTTGGGAGCTGAGAAGAAAAGAATACATTGGATCCTAAGAAATAGAGGGAGAGTGTGATTGAGAGGCAATAAGACAGCTGAAAAAAAAACTGAGAGAGAAACAAGTGCATTCTCCCAACATGAGTCACTTCTGAGTGAAAGCTTTGTAATTTAAGCCACACATGGTGAAGGAGAAAGAGAGGCAGAGTGAGAGGGATAGATGGAAAGATCTGATGGAACAGATATTTTAATCAATACAGTTTGTGCTAAACGCATGTGAAAAGCAGGCATATCAACGGTGATTGTGTATTGGGCTGCCAAAATGGCGATGACGTACACTCAATACTTAGTCTGAACGCATCCTATAGCTACTACTGCTGCTCTGCAAACTTGCTGCTTTCGCTACGCAGCCTGTGTAAACACTCAGAGTTTGCTAACCATACATGTAGCACTGCACCTCTGTTGTATTAAAGTATGAACTCACCAGAGGGAAGGCAATCCTCTTAGTGTCTTAAAAGGCGAGAGAAAAAAAACAGTATCAGGCAGGTCTAAAGTGGCAAAATTATGACTTGCTCTGGTGGAGAAAGGATCATTTCCATTAAAGTCAATACAGCAAACCTGAAATTAAATATGGCGGCAGATTTCTTCCTCACTCGCAGAATGAAGAGCTGTGCAGAAGCAGTGCGCTCAGTGCTGCCCCTGGTGGCTACAATGCAACAATACCAATGTAGGAATATAAAGTGCTGTACTCCATCACAGAATCAGGGAGGTTTTTTTATTATTATTGTTTTATACCAATATCCCTGTAACAATTTTATAAAAGCCTGAGTGATAGAATTGTTCAGTTGTGCATCAGGGCTAGATGTCAGGAAATCGGGGGGACATAGCTAGTTTCTTTCAAAAAAAAAAAAAGAGAAAAATACACTTTGCAAAAACTCCCAAACTCTTGTATTCACTTGTTTGGAGTAAATAAGAGTAAATGCAGAAGCATGCAAAGCATGGACCAGACTTTTGTGTGTTTACAGGCACATTAATACATTGGGTATAAGTCCTGGTTTTGATAACAATATGGATATGATATTTACATGGCACATAGATTCTAGCATTATCCGTCTTTGTCTCCTTGACATCCAACTGCTCTGTCATTTCTGTCCTGACTGAACAGATGAAAACAAACCAATTTAGTATTTTGGCTGCCTGAATACTGCTGCATTTAGGCCTACTACTTTGCTAAATTTGGCAATGTACCTTTAAATTCATATTGCCCCCCATGCAATCATATTCTACATACATCAGTGAGGTGTAACTATAAGATGCATCAGCTTAGAAGGTACGTACAGTATCTGCCTCTAAAGCAAAAATTCTTCCCCTCAAAATCATCACACTCTATTCTTTTATTTCCCGTGGTGATACAAGAAAAATGTTGTCATCTCTGGCTGTATGTTAAGTATTTTATTAACTGTGAGGCGTTGCAGCAAAGGTCTGAAAATGTACATTTGGCTGAACACGTCGAATCTGTTCGATCCACGTGGCCAACTGTACATGAGTCATGTGGTATTTAACATGACCTGCCTCCAGTCCTACCTCCTCTCTGACCGCCAGCTACTATTTAATTTACTGTGGTCTGGATGATGACGGTGTCCTGGCTGCACACACATGCACACGTGCACAAACCCGCACATGTCAACTTGACAGCTGGTGTTTTCAAAAGATGGTCAGTAGGCCTTTTGTGTTTTTTTTTTTTCTCCTTCATCTTGAGGAACAAAAACAGAGACACATGTTGTGAGTCACCGCAGTGTGTCATGATGATCCATCAGAAAGGACAGCGTCCTGTGTTGGCGGCAAGCGGCAGATAGTTTTTATGACCAGCACTGTGCTGCCCACAGCGGACAGAAATATAAGAGAGAGCACATCTATACTGACGGAGTTCAGCGAGGAAACTCCTGGTCTACTTTTATGTGTATGAAGAAGTGTTGCATTCAGGGATTTCATTGCCCATTCTGCACTGGTACAGTTTAACTTCATGGCTGATTTTTTAAAACTCCCAAAATGTTATTTTTCTCCCAAAGTTTGTAATTTGTTGGAAACAAATGTTCTAACAAATGGCACTGCAGCTGACGCCATGCTGTGAGTATGCTTGTCAGAATTGGGCAGCAGAGTGACAGTTCAGATACATTTTTATTCAACGAATTAGAAAAACATTCAAACATTTTATATAAAGTGTCATTGCCACTCTTTGACAGACTCTCATTACTGTAATCACAGGTCACAAGCCTTAAGTTAGTTTTTAGGCGAAGTAAATGCAAAATCAAGTGTTCGTCTCTTGTTTCCGGGATTCAGAATGAGGTTTGACTGGTACAGGTGAGGTGGCTGCTGTGCCTAAAAAAGCAAACCGACGATGGCGTAAAACACACACGTGTGAAGACACACACATTCACACAGTGTTTCTAAGAGTCTGCTATGCAAAGCATGTTGACATTACTCCCTGAAAAGGCACACAATGACACTGAGGTTTAAGATGGATTATCAGGGTTGTCAGAGGAATGGAAACAGTCATTATCCCCTAACTGAAGCTCTTTCTTTTCCTAAAACCTCAACTGTGTCATGTGTATTTAGAATTTATTTTCCGGTCTCCAGATACAAATTAATTTTTCATACATATATAAACAAACGAAAAAAGAGACAGATACTTAAATAGAGCAGCTCAAAACAGCACAATAACCCGACTTAATGTTTTTTTTTTTCTGCAGTGTAGGCTGAAGCTGCAGCTTATAATGAATACCCTTTAAACACACGTTATGTTTGACCTCGAAAGGTAATTTCAATCAACAACAACAAAACAATCAAAAAGACAAAAACAAAAACAATAAAAACAAATAAACATAAAGCAATCAAGACAAAACGATCAGAACAAAACAAACAGAACAATACAAATCAATAACAACTTATCATCACTTATCATATCCTGTACTCTGTCCTTCTATGTCAGGCTGTCTTTCTGATCGTCCATTTCATATTTGTTTATTATGTTATTTTTAAATGTTCGTTTAAACTTACTAAATGTTTTACATGTTTTCAGTTCCTCACTACAGTTGTTCCATAAATTAACTCCTTTGACTGTAAGACAATGATATTTTACATTAGTCCTCACATTTTTTTGAAAATACAAATGAAGTCATGTTGACTTTCTCTCATTTGAAACAACTTTTAGATACTTTCAGGTGCTAATTGATTTTTAACTTTGTTCATAATTTAAACTGTTTTACAGTCGACCAAATCATTAAATTTTAGAGCCTTCAATTTAATAAAGAGTGGATTTGTTGGTTCTCTATAAGTGGTTTTGTTTACAATTCCTATGGCTCTCTTTTGAAGGATGAAGACTGGATTAGTGTTTGTTTTATATGTATTTCCTCACACTGCCACACAGTAAATTATATATGGGTCTATAAAGGAACAGTATAAGGTGTATAACAAAGCTTGATTTAGCAAAACTTTAACTTTATATAATATTGCAGTTGACTTTGATATTGTAGCTTTGATATAATTTATATGTGGCTTCCAGTATAATTTATTATCTATTACCACGCCAAGAAATTTAATTTCAGACACTCTTTCTATTTCAACATCATATATCATGAGTTTCCTGTTTGAGTTCCCAAAAATTATAAGTTTAGTTTGACTTAAATTCAGTGTTAGTTTGTTAGAATCAAACCAACTCTTAAGCATTTCGGAAACCTCACATATATTAGTTATGTACAAAATAAACAACAATGGTCCCGACACTGATCCCTGGGGAACCCCACAGGTAACCTTCAATAGTTGTGAGTTACAGGTATTTATTTGAACATGTTGATACCTATTCTCCAGGTAACTGCTACCCCTCTAATTCCATATCTCACCCATGCCTCACAGGTATAAGAAGCAGTATACTAAACAGGTGCAATGCTAAACCTGGGTTGTAACTTCCTGGAAAAGGGCTTAAATTCTATTTAAGGGATTTCCCACTGAAACTTCACAAAAAGAGAATAGAATAGGATTCCATTTCTAACCTCAATCCCAACCAACAATCAACACACCAGCCTTTGGAGGAGTTCACCTGACAGTGGAAGGACTCTGACCTGGTTTTGAAACAGAGCTAGGAATGAGAGAAATCCCTAATATGGAAATCAGACACCTGTGCCAGAAAGCTTCAGGAACTAAGGTGAATGAAGTCATCATTCCAAAGGCTGCACGCCACACACTCCACCTGCAGTTTGCCCTGTGTGTGAGTGACTTATAGTCATCATTACCCAACTGTTACAAGTCATTCCAAGTCTGTGACAGGGCAGAAGTGCAAGCTTTTGGCTGAAGTCCACCGTAAGCACCAGCCTACAGTAGCTTCTACAGGAAGGAAAGTTTTTTTTTTCTTTTTTTTTTTCAGTTGTAGTGGAGACGGCAGGCAGCTTTGATCTGCCACCAGTGAAACTATATCAAAGGACAAACAGGTGATAAAGCATTGCACAGTAATGTCCCTCCCCTCTCAGTCTTCTCGTCTTCCACCTTATCAGTGTGGCCTACATCACACAACTTTCATGACAAGCCCACGCATGGTGTTTTAGTATACTGCACACTGTCAGCGAAATGTATGTGAATAAGTGCTGAGCAGCACTTTGAAGCACCCAGTCTTTCTGGGTGGAATGTCCTTGAATGTAATATTTACTTATTAGCTAGCATTAGCCCTCTAACTAAAGATTAGGGCTCAGTCTTCACCATGAAAAATATATGTGACTGTAGAGCACCTGCTTTACTCAAAATGATTCAATAACATTAAAATGATAACTTTTTGCTTCTCATCAAGGAACCCTTTTTCTTGCCTCTCCATTCATGGATAATATCATGTGAAAGGCACTTTCATGTGACGTAAGCGCAAGCAGTTTTCATGTGCTGTATGGCACCCTATCACTGATAAGGATCGAGACAACAAATGTTTTTCATGAGGTAACTTAGCAACCCGTGAGCCCGGGAACAGTAGGCTGAGATTTGAGGCTAGCTAAAAGTTCGACCGTCTAATTGCTGACATCAAAGAGGACTTTCACAAGCCATGTGACATCACCCTGTGGTACACTGGTCACACGTAGATGGTATTGACCTAAGCTACATAACCTCCAAGTACTTGAGGCCAAAATAACAGAGCAGCCTGTGCTGAGCATGGTTAAGGCCAAAGTATGACACAGCAGTCTGCCATGAAACTAAAGGAGTAAAAAAAAATTTTGGACCCTAATGAAACGTATATGTATAACATTTATTCTTACTTCTCCTCTGCAGACAACTATATTCAGAGAGTAAATCAAATATATATCCTTTATATATACAATATGAAAAGTAGAATTACAATGTCACAGCTCTAAATGAAAAGAAAAACTCCAGCTTTATCTGGATGGATGTTTTTATGTCTATAAACCCATTGCCTTTCAAGGCAGGACCTTGAAAACACAAGTGTCTTGAAAGGTCTTTTTCAGAGGCACAAGGTCTCTCTCTGCTGTGGTTTTGTGTTGTGGAGAAAAGCAGTGATGGGAGAGGGAATGCTTCAGCTTTTTCCTCTAACAGAAAGTCACATATTTCTAAATGAAAGGCCTTTCGCAACAAGGCTGCAATCATGTTTCTCTGAAAAGCCTGTCTGCCCTTTGGCCTCAGATATCTCTTATAGGCAAGCAAGAGAAGGAAAGCAGAGGGAACAAATGAGAAAAGATTTATTTACAACCTTTTCCTCACTTCTTTCTCTACACCTCACCTTTTCTTCCCAATATGGAACCTCTATCTGTCTATGCTCTGTCTCCTCTCAAGGCTGTGTCATCGTGTATCAGTGTATCCATCCATTATCCATCCAGTCATCCATCTCAGGTATTTGAGCAAGAATTAGCCGGTAATGCTAAGGCATTGTTTCCCACGCCGAACATTGAAGGGTTAACAGAGTGGCGTAGGAGTAGTTTCGATCCGTCAGGTAGGTCAGGTTTCTCTTAACATGACTGCATACCTGTGTGAGGCTGTGTGAGTATGTGTTTGTGTGTGTGCACGTATGTGCATGTATTTGCATGCTTGTATTGAGACAGACATAAAAAGGTGTAAAAGACATAAAAGGAATCTCATTATTCTTGGTATGGTTGGCTCAGAGTGCAAACATAATTAGACAGCCAATCAGATCTGTGCATTTGCAAAATGCACAGATCCAATTCCTCAGTGACTCCAATTACTCAGTGACTCCAATTCCTCAAGGAGCCTCAGACCAACATGAAACATTTTACATGGCTGCGAAATCATTAGTATCCTCTGATAAAGAAGAGATTTTCAACAGATTTTAAGATAGAAAGTTGTTCTGAAAATTCATTATTAGCCTTGGAAATAGAAGTTTGGACAAAATAAATAAATTAATGAATAAAACCCTAAACCTAACTTTGGGGTCAAAACTTGGATTCTCTGATTTTCGTTCTTTCTGGACTTTTCTACTCCCCGGTTCAAAGAGCTTCATGGAAAGATATCAATTCTTTACAATAGCTTATACCTAAGGCCTCTGCTTTACATGGAACTACTCTCCAGAGACTGAAAATGTGATCACAGTTGTTACTCTGAAGCCGTTTCTAAACAAACTAATGTGCCCAAAGTCTTCATGGTGAAGTCTTTGGACAATGGAGGTCTACGGAGGAATAATGTATCAGGCTGTGGACACACACAATACGCGTAATTAGGATCAATTCATTGTTGGTTTGGCTCTGCACATGAGATTTGGTAACAATAAGAAAAATATAGCCCCATATCCAAGGAAAATCCTTATGCTACAACATACAAATATAATTTAGACAACATTTTGTTTCCAGGTTTGTGTCAACAGTTTCTGGAAAGCCCTTTCTTGTTTCAACATGACAATTCCCCTTTGCACAAATGTAGGTCCACAAAGAAACAGTTTGTTGTTGAAGAACTTGACTGGCTCATAGACAGCCCTGATCTCATCCCCACTGAACCTCGATGTGACTTGCGAACCCAGCCTCATCGCCCAACATCAGTGCCCGACTTCACTAACGCTCTTGTGGCTGAACGGGAGCAAATCCCTGCACCCAGATTCTAAAATCTAGTGGAAAACCTTCCCAGAAGAAAGGAGGCTGTCATTATGGTTTTGGAATGAGATGTTCAATAATCACATTTAGGTGTAATGTTTGGGTGTCCACATACTTTTGTACATCAACTGCATCCCCTTGAGTGTATAGGTGAGATTCAGCCGCACACAGCGAGGCATGGCTAAGAGAGATACTGAGATTGTAGAGTATGTTTTTTAACACACACATACTGCCATGACAAGAGCTCATCAGCAGTGAGTCATCTTGTTTTCTGTTCTTGGAAATGTAATGAAGGCACCGTGTATTTTAAAGCATCCTTGCTCTGTTTGAGTACGAATTCTCTGTTTCACACTCACACACACGCATGCACTAATGTCTTGCACTAAATATGACTTTAGAGCAAACGACAAACATCAAATTTCTTCAGACAACTTCACTTGCTTGCACAAGTTTAACTTGTTATAGAATTATTTTTTGAAACAAGTACCAAAAATCTTTAAAAATGTCATTTAAAAAAATGTGCCCAATACCTGACTCATAAGTTATTAACATGGGCATTTTTTGCAGTGTACATACATATATAAGCACACACATGCACACACACCTTGTTTAATCCCTTTCATGGCGGGTGGCTGTGCAGGCGGAAGCTGTTTAAACAGAGCGGGCCCTTGATGTGGGGCCTCTAGGGGCTAGGGTTTGTGTGTGTGTCTTTCACCCTATATGTGTATGTATGCCTCTCCGAGTTTTCTGGCCATGGGAACAATGGTCCTTTAGAATGTGAGGTTACTGGTGCGCTGACCCCTGGCAAATAAGAGCCATGTCCTGGCATTCCAGGCCTGATTGGCACTTTGAGCCTGCAGAGAGCTCAAAGGAGACACAGGAAATGTGACCAGTGTAATTGGTTATATATTAGCGGAGCATTCTCCCCCGTTTAAATGATGGAACATTCTTCAGTGACACTTAGGTGGATGGGGCTGGGATTCCACTAGCTATGGGGTGGGGGGTGTGGGGGGGCAAACAAGGGGGTAAAGAGAGGGAGATGAAGGAAGGAAAGAAGGGTGAGACGTGGGGAAAAGGAAAATGGAAAGGTTTTAAGATTTGTTCCAATGGTCTTCCGCAAAGCAAGATCTTTTGTGAAGGGTGAGGAGAGTGACCATGGAGAAAATATTGGGTTGGGGTCATCTCTCGTGCACCCTGTGTATTTACCCCTGTGGTGGTGAATGGGGCTGTCAGGCCATGATATGTTCAGTACTCTCCATCTGAAGCGTGGCGAGCGGGGAGGGCTCCATGTGTGGATAGGGTGGAGCGTAGGCCAAATCAGTAGCTTGACCTTTGACTTGGGGTGCTTGGTTGCAGTTCATAAAGGCTTCATCTCACAACCTGTGTGTGTGTGCCTGTGTGTATTTGTGCGCACACACGTGTTCTGAGTGCTATTGTATTTTGAATCCGAGCATCCCATTCTGCAGAAAACCCATTTGTGCATAACAGGTATCTGTCAAAATAACAGCACCCTTATTGGCTGGTGAAAGTAGCTTGAAAGCCCACGCATAGATCTGTAGCCGTGTGTCAGAGAGCAATGAGTTATTATCCTCTGAGGCGCAGCCAGGGGACGCCACAGCACCACCCTGCATTCCTTCCTTACAATGAGTATAAGGATGGGTACAGATGGGTGATAATGTATTCACTAAGGCGATCCTATCTAGATCCTGCCCATTCAAAACAAAAAGCTTGTTGGGGTAGTTTAGATAACATTAGTCTGGCAGAAACCCCCACAGCTCACAGGCACAGTGGGTGAATGTGCACGCACACACACGCACACACACACACACACACACACCTTGGTATGTGGCCTTAGGGTAAATGCAGAACACACAGATCTGGTTGTAAACTAACTAGAGGTTGTCAGTTTCTGTCTGTCAGGCCACTAAATCCTATGGGAACCATGAGAATCTTGTCAAAATGGACCACCCACTCCCATCAACACAGAGACAATCTTTGGATTCGCTGAAGTTCACATAAAGCTGATGACAGGAACAAAACAGTTAGTGAAAGTGAAGACCATCTCAATTATTCCGATTCACTTTCACATGCTTTGGACCAGAAAAAAAGTCATGAAAATGTGTAAACTGAGTTTACATTGTTCAACATAAGATCATTCATTTATTTAGAATTTTGAGAAAGTATTTTATTTCTAGTAGCGTTTTTTTTTTTCTATTTTAAGACATTATTCATTTTTCTTACTGGCCGGGTAATATGGTTGAAATCAATATTACTGTTAAAAATAACGAAATGAACTGTGTTCTACTGTAAAAAAAAAAACTTGACTGACTTTGACTGAGCGTACATGCTATTTTACAGCGACAAGGAAAGTAACAAGGATGGACAAACACATTAATAAAAAAGAATTTAAACAACATACAATGTGCGGGCTCACTGAACGTATGATCCTACCATCAAGATGTGATTTCTTCAGAGATAATACTCAATTATCATGGGCTGATACAAATTGTCATTCTACCGCCAGATTTTATCACTATAGTTGAAATAATTGTTTATAACTCTGTGTTAATAATTTTGCTAAAAAAAAGAGCAATAACTAAATTACAGTACCACCAGCCTCCACCATCTTCAAACCCACATCTCGATCTGTTTGCCTAATGTGCATAGTACGCATTATACGCATTTCTATGTATCTGCGCTGCCTGCACAAACAAGCTTATTTTAACAGTTCCACCACATATTTGGCTATACTGTACCATAAACACCGTCCTCATTCAAATGATGACTATCAACACCCCAACTATTTTCTATTTCTATTCACCACTGTGCATACATGCACACACTTTCTTCATCCTCTTATGGGCGAGTTGATTCATATCCAGGGTAGTTAGCCATGAGAATCGAAGAGCGTTCCTTTGCATTCCATGCTGAGGTGAGCACCAGGGTTTAGAGGAAGAGACAGGCATGTCTGTGGAACTCACTGACTCAGTGTCAGATCGCTTTGGATCATCTGTCTTTATTCAAAGGGGCCGCTACAGTTGGCACTCCTAGAAACTTGGACTTGGACTTTTTCATCTTCCTGTAAATCCCCCCCAGGGTGCTATATTTCAAATGGGAAAAATGTTGGATGGTGAGATTTGTTGAGAGTATTGATCTGGCTGAAGGAGGTTGCCCCAGGCTTTAGGAAAAGCTTGTTGTTGAGTGATGTAAACCTTTAGGCTGTGTGATCAATCAGGTTGATCTGATGGGTCAAGACAAGATGTCTCCTGAGTCACCGACCTGAGGATTACACACATGCACACACGGACGTGGCACTGGCAAAAAAAAAAAAAAAAAAAAAAAAAAAAAACGGTGAATAAAAACACACTCGCAAGCACAGACACAGGGATTACACAGACATTTAACAAGCGCTTTGTGCGGGTCAAAGTTGACTGCAGGCCCCTCAGGAAAAAGGAGGGGCGGAGGGCGGCTGGAGAAGCAACAGAGGGGAGAGCTGGGGAATGCAGGGGTACAGGGGGAACAGAGACACTGACTGAAACAAATAAATCTTAAACAGACACGGTGGATGAATTTTACCTTCCCTCTCTAACATCTTTGTTGTCTGTGTTACGTCACCATTGATACCTTCCCCTAATCTTTAAAACACTCAGCTGAGAATAAAACTGTCGCATATGTATATATTTTTTATTTTCAATCATAACACAGAACATTTTCATTGGTTAAAAAGAGACAAAACACATCTGAGAGGGATCAAGTAAAAATGCAGTAGTGTAATCTATCATGTTTCATCCTGTCAAAGCAGCTTTAAAGAGGTATAGATAAGACAAAGACAATTTCCATTTAATGCTCTTGAGCTGTGTAATAGATTGTCAAGAGTCCTGGGGTTGGGACCACCCAGGAATGCTAGACCCAATAAGAAAATTTATCTTACTGGGGAAAATGCTAATGTACTCAAAAAAATTGATGACTGTATCATATGTTTTGCTCTAATTTATCCTTTTTTTCCCTTGTAAAATATTGAAATGATCACTTTTCTGGCTTTCTATGATCAAATGAAATAAACAGAAAATGAAATATTCTGTTGTTGCATGGGCATCTCTTAATTTTACCACAAAAGTGATTGAGAACTATCGTCATGGAACCTTTATGTGGTTATTTTCAAGTCATATCCATCTTTCCTCCTGCTGATTTATTTGTACAAAAGCTTTTTGCTTTTACAAGACTGAAGGGCTCTCTCAAGGACATGGAAAATTATAAACCATAGTCCACTAAATTGCTGAACAACTGAAAAACAGGTCTTTGAAGCATGACTAATTTATTTCTTTCACCGTACAAACTCTCATGGACCTGTGCTGAAGCAGAGATGGCTGTGTACAAAAAAAAAACAAAAAAAAAACCTGCTTAGAGCAGACATGCACGAACAAGGATCAGATCATTTGTGGAGTTCAAAGAATGATCTGTAGTTGTCTTAAAAAGCTTTTCTGACCCAGTCACAACCATTAAAACAAACTCACTCATACAGCCCCGTTAATTAAACAAATTACCATTTAATACAGTAAAATGTAGCTGAAAGAGTATCTACAAATTATGTTCAAAAGATACACTTTTCATAATAATTACCCAGGTTAAGATTTGAGAAGGTGTTCCTGAGGAGACTAGCAGTTATTTAACAGGTCACTCCAGGTCAATGAGGAATTACTGGACTAATAGCTCCCTCTTGTGTCTACATGTCATTAAAGGCAATATCTACCATGTAGCAGGAGTCGAATTCTTAGTATCACCAAGAGGCGGCAGGCTACTCATAGCATTTAACAAATGGTCATTTAGGGTTTGTCTGGCCAGGGTCAAACTGAAGCTGTAACTAGAATGACAGCAGTAATCAAAGTCCAGCAAGGGCTACAATGTGTTTGCTAATTGTGGCCGATAGATGGCAGTGTTGTATATTTTACTCACAGTGACAGTCACAGTGCCTCTGCCTTAAAACACATGCACACATGAACAGACACAAGTATGTGGAAAGAAAAACGGATGTATCCCAGATTTCAGCAGCATTTACAATACAATGTGCAGTTTCTATGATCAAAACTAGCTCTTTTTGAGATTAAGTGGATACAAAACACTTTATGGTTTGGACAATAGTTCAATAACTATGACCTCACTGTGAGTAAGTGAACAGAGAATTTACCTGCACAGATCAGCAGTGTATATTATTATTTAAAGCATTAATTTGTAGCGCTTGTGTGTGGGCGGTAGGGGTGCATTTACTTGTGTGTTTAATTTGTGTGAATCTATACTGCACAGGTTTTTTTTTTCTCTCTCTCTCTGTGGCTCTTCACGTTTTTATTTTGAACACGTTCTGACCTCAACGTCTCAGCGGCGCATTCCTGTGGTGTTCATTTCTGTGAAAAGAAAACAATCTTCAAAAACCTGGTGCTCCCTGTCTTTGCCAGTGCTGAAACCTTTCAGCATAAGTTCAGGTGTGTGTGTGTGGGTGTAAATGCTTGCTCAACTAATTCAAGAAAACAAACAGCCAGGAAAAATATTCTGGTAGGCAAACGGGACAGGTTTTCATGATGCAGTGTCTCATTGTACAACATGAAAATGGTTAAAGAAATACTTTGAAGAAGATCAATTTTATTTCTGTGCATTCAATTCACAAGCAGCGATGTCATGTCCTGGCTTAGCAAAAACACAGGAAACAGAGAAAAACAACTAGCCTCACTAAAAAAGTTACAACAACAGCAGCAACAAACAAAAACAGAAGATTGTCTTGTTAGCCAGCAAACGACTTAATACAACAAAGAGCCAGCTGGGTTTTGTTCAGAGTTGCAAAACTCTGTTAGTTGATACTTGAATGTCCAGCTGAAATCACATTTGCTCATCCGTTTTTGCAGGCAGAAATAATTTCAAATATGTGTTTTTTTAATTTTATTGTTACTTTTTTGTTTTTTATTATTAAAAGGAAGAATAAAAGGTCTATGGGGAAATATTAGAAATGCTCATTCTCCTCTCAGCCACTGGAGGGGCATGTTAGTGTCTGTGTTTGATTGACAGCTGAAGTGTCAATTGCAGATATGTTAACGTGCTGTTTAACGTGCTGCAGCTGAGCAGCTAAATAGCTACCTAGCATGCTAACTGACATTAGCAGTGCACTTTTCCCCGGTGAATGTATGTTTGGTGGTTCGTTCAACAAAGCTAAGGTGTAGGACAAGATGTGTGTTCATGTTTGTAAGTTAGATAAGAAGGAGACTTTAGCAGGAAAGCTAATGTGGAGTTCTCCATTTTTGTAGACAGACACCCAATGCTATTCCCTCGAATTAATGCAGATAGATAAAGGGTGTTTATTTTATTTGAAGAGCAGATATGAATGCTGTAGCAGAAATAAACATGCAATTTAATTTGGAGTTCAGAAGGCTAACTAGCCTGTGAGGACAGGACCTCTGGGATGCTGATTGTAGCCACTGAGCCTGGCTGTTTTTGAAAAAGTAGCTCTAATGTGTCTTCATGTCTGTACATTAAATACACAATGTTAAAATAAAACAGCTTTGTAGTTATTGAAACACATCTTTGACAAAGATTTTTCACTCTGCTTGTTGGTACAAACATCCAACCTGATCTGCAGTATAACATCACACTATGTTTGTGACATCATTATTCACATGACCACAAGAAGGCCTTGTCAAAAAATGTTAACATACTGTTGGTATTTAAAGAACAAGCATTAACAAACTAAACAACCGACATAGCTTGAGCTTAGTCTAGCATAGCACAGACTAAACCATACAGTTCACAGGCTGAATACACAACAAAGCTAAACACACAGAAACAAAACTGTTACTGCTCCTATTGTTTACCACTAGATCCCCAATATGTTGGAGTATTCCTTTAAGTCATGCCAACTGTATAGCCTGTCTTGTACTGTATGATTCCCAGAAGAGATGAAGGAACAGTCAGTCAACAGCCAAGAAAGTACTGCTAGATAAACTTGAAAATAGGCTCACAGTATGTTAGCCTCAGGCTGTGGTACAATTATTGACAAGTTCCCAGAGATGGAAATATCTTCACAAGCTCACACTTAGGCCTTTTTTAAAGATCCCCTCCAGACATGTTTTAAGAAATATAAAAATATATTGCTTTGACTAATAATTTGTGTCTGATATGTTCTCTTTCTCCCTCATTAAAAATCCAGAATCTATGAATATGTAAATATATTCATTTTTAAAAGTTAAACTGCTGGACCGAGATGTCTCCTACTTAGGCTTCAAGTTTCCACATCACACTTGTGTATGTAAGTTGGATATTGGACCAGGATTGGCTTCAAACTAGTTGTGATGTCTCATCATGGATGCAGGCCCGCCCCTTAATCAGATTTTCAGTGATCACAGAGAAACTTTTCTTTTTTCAGCAGATGAATGTGAAAACAGCCTTCTAGTGTCAAACTCTGCATGTACATCACTCTGCACAGTGAAGCTCAAACATCCAAATGAAGTAACAAGAAGAAAAAGACTGGAGGGTGGAGGGCAACTTTAAAGATAAAAGCAAACACACTTCGCTTTCTTGACCTGTTCATGCTTTTTGGAGGGTAATAATAATAACATCTGATTTCTTCAACAGAATTGCCCTACTTCTCAGGTTAGTACTGTAGAAATTATATGAGCAGTTGGAGTTGCAACATCAAGTCTGTGATTCCTGATCCGTAGCACACTGCAGGGTTCCAGACAATAAATGGTAGCTTTCATGAGTGTGCAGTGGCACTTCATAGCTGTAGGATGCTGTAATAGTTCCGTTCACTCTCCCACATCTGTCTGTCTGAGAGTTGTGTATGTACGGTGACGTTAGTGGAAACACTGGGAGGCAAGTGGCAGTCAACTGATTCAGCTCTGTCTCAGCTGGGCCTCGGAGGCCATGGGACTGGGATTCCTGAGGTGGCAGGATGTCTGCTCGTAAAAGCAGGAAGCCTGTTACTCACATTAACTGGAGATATTCGTGATGATGTCACTGCTGTAGGAAAAACTCTGCAGACAACGTGTGTTAAGACTATTAATGTTAACATTTCAGGAGAATAGTTGCGTTGATAACTTTTGTGAAATTGTGTGACGACACAAATGTACTTTATCATTGGAATACACTGGAGCAATGAGAAAGTCATACTTCTTCCCTAACGTGTGGTTCTCCTTATGATACAAGCAGAACACCCAAATTCCTTTGCCCATTCCAAACAAGGAGGGCTTTTTTCGAAAAGTACTGAGAGCTTTTTGGACACAGGCCTGTTTCAACTCACAATGGGGAGAAATAGCCTTTTCCTATGTTTAGCCTTGTGTTTGTTTTCAACACATTACTGTACATGCATGTGTATGGTTGTGTACCCTGTCAAGGTTTGTTTTTGCGGGTTGTACACATATAGTCCAGGTTCTGTTGATTCTGCAGATTAAATTTAGCTCACGGTCTCTAAAGACCAGGGTGTTGCAAAACCTGAGCTCAAATAGAAAACCAAATGCTTCAAGCTGCTGCATACTGCAGGTTGTAGAGAGTGAACTGGGTGACTGGGAGTCTACAGCCATGCCAGCGACTCTGTGAGGCACTGTGTTGTTTTGAGCTAAATGCTGTGATTACACTGACACTGCTGATGTTAAGCAGGTATATTGTTTACCATGTTCACCATCTTAGTTTAGCCTCTTAGCATGCTAACATTTGCTAATTAGCATAACAAAAGTACAGATGAGGCTGAGGAGAGTGTCCTCATGGTGACGAAAAGTCAAGGGATCACCAATGTCAGTAGGATTCATTCTCTGGGAACCATGAATGTTTGTACAAAATTGTATGTCAATCAAAATCTATAGTCTGGATCAGAGTGGTGGACATTGCTGAGGCCAAGCTGCTTCTATTCATACAGTCCGAATGTTAGCAATTACTGACATAATGTTACTATTCTAAAGTTTGATCAAAAGACAGTAGATCAGTCAAGACATTTTCAGTTTTTAAATGTTTTCAGACCTATTTTGAGACCATCTTTGTGTGTCTCTTGCTTCAGTTTCAGCAAGCGATCGTGGCCATCTGTGCCATTTATGGAGCATAAAGAAGCAGACTCAGCCAGAAGCAGACTCAGCCAGAACCATCCTCCGCCTCTCCTCCATCTGTCAGTCCACAACATGTAGTGCCATTATTGAACAGCTCTCATAGCTGTCATTTGCCAAACCAGCTGTGGAGCTGGCTTACTAGTTCACCAAGATTTGAGTCAGACACAGATTTCTCTGAAAGGAGACTGTGTAGACAGCATGTTGAAAACTTCAGTTAACTTCTTGGACCTGATTTAAATGCAATTTTGACCAATTTACTGTAGTGAAACACATTTTCTAAATATTTCCTCCCATGATCAAAACTCTACTTTTGTGACACACTGTTTAGGCTCATCTGTCTGTATTACCTTGACTTTTATGTTTTCTGCCCACTTGTTTATTGCATGTCACCCATCCTTCCTAAAATCTTCTGTTTTACCAAGACATTACAAATACCTCAAGTGCTTTTTGTATCTTTTTGGTACCAAGTACTCTAAGCCTTACTTATTAAAGCTCTTGATTGCTCCTTGTCTTGGAAATAAAACACGTTTTCTGCTGCTATCCCCTCCTATCTGTGTTCTTCAGTGTTGAGCCCTTCTCATCTCAGCAGACCATCAGCTCCAGACTGCATTCTTTCAGAGATGGATGCCTGGAAGAGAGGGATGAAAGGCCAGGAAATGACTGTGAATGGGAATAACCCACTCACTGGTGCCACTCCATGAAATCCATCCTCAAGAATCTTCTCATTCAAACTAGAAGTGCTATGTTGTGCAAAAATGAGGGGACCTTGAGGGGATGGTTGAACTGGATCCACTACACACGGTACTTGAGTAATCTCAAATGATTGTCTTTCTTGGTTTGAGGCCTGAAAATAGCTTCGCCCAATTTTAGCCATCATGCACTTTGTCTTTCTCTGTCTCACAAGTGCTCTAATATTGGCAGTGAGGACCACCCATGCTGACCGCTTTTCGAAAGAGACTTAAATTCAACCAATATTAACCTTAGAAACTTTACTGTACTGTATAATACTGTATATCACAATGATTGTGATTCTCTTTACGTCCTTTTTTGTATGCATGAATTTACATATCAATTTTGCACTCAAGTGATATTTTTCTGCAGTTATTTGTGTAATTGTGTGAGAAAGTTACAGTCTGTGATCAAGGGATTTTGTGCCCGTTTGATCCCTCTGTATACCAGTAACACTGCTGTTGTCTCTGTGAAATGTCAACATTAGTACAACGCAGACTGTCTGCCTCTCTGCTCCACAATGGGACTGTTGTGTCAGTGTCAAAGACATGACAAAGTATTTAGAGTTGGGACACTTGGGAAAGCATAGCTTGGCTCTGCTTTGGATTATATCTGTGTTTTATAGAAAATATAAAGCAGCAGCATCTTACGTTCTTTCCAGCAATAGCCAGTCTCTATTTACCATGTTCTAATTTCTCTGCTATGATTGCTGAAATGTGCTTCACGTTTACACGAGAGTTATCAGACAAACACCAAAGAGAATGTTTCGAGCCTTCTTTCCGTAGATGTTCAACAACTGATAGTGATTATTCAGTTATACACACCCTTTTCTTCTTTTTCTCTCACGCACCATCTTATTGCATTAGGGTCTGATAAAGCACTTCTTTGAAACCGTGTTATTGAATCCAAGCAGCAGCTGCTTCTTGTGTTGTGTCTCTAAGACTTTACAGATTTGAAGGAGAAGATCAATGGCTAACCTAAAAATGTTAGACCACATGTTTGAGATTAGGATTATGTTTTCCATATTTCCATTTTCACCTCTCCATGAAGCAGGATTCATCTCCTCCCTGTACTACTTTGGATATATAAATTGCTTTTTAAAAGTCTTTTTTAGTGCAAAATTTTAAATTATTATTATTATTGTTATTTTTGCACTGTGGATTTTGTTCCCCATCTCTCATGTTTGTCTCCTGTCCATACTGGTTGCTTCTCGACCAGTATGGACAGGAGGAATATTCACCAGTAACTTTCTCAGTGTACATATGGGCATCTGAGTATTGTGCTGTATATGTCTGAACCTATCCTTTAAGTAGCATTTTCATGTGCCACTGTCAGAAAGTGTGTCTCTGTTAAAAGACAGATCCTGTCTCAGACTTGACAGGTATTTGAGGTTTTGGTGAGAGGGGCAGCAGGTGGTATTTGAGGTTGAGGTTGAGAGAACAACGAGGCATATTTATCAAGCCTTAATCAAGTCTCATGCGTTCTCTGACCTGTGTGTCTCTCTGCAAGTTGAGCTGCTGCACATCCCTGGCACCATGGTGGTTATGACTGTAGCGCTCTGATGTACCTCTAAATCAAAAATGTGCCTACCTGCTTCTTCATCACTTCTCCAAGCACAACAAGGTAAAGTAGGATCTAAAGGAGCCATCTTTCATATAGCACAGTGTTTTTGTTACTTAGCAGACTATAAAGATTCGGTCTGCTATTCACTAACTTCCTCTAATTTCAAAATCAAGCGAGCTAAAAGTGACAATCAAAATCTACTCAACAATATCTGCACAGTATTTACATTACACAACATTAACAAATGTTAATGTTGCAAATGTTGCAGTTTATTACCTGAATCATTCTAAAACATGAAAATGAACATGAAACATGAATTGAGCGAAGAGACTTTACTACACTCACACACAACATGCTCTCACTGCAACACACACACAGCCAAGATGCCAAATATCAGCATATTTTGCTTTCTCATTACAACCCATACCACTTGAGTTGGCTGAATGTCTATATTGTGATTAAACTTCAAGAAACACATAGAAGAAACACATCTTATAATTACCACTGTTTCTCATTTTAGATAACTCTAAAATCACTGATCAATTTTAGTTCAGTATTTCAGTTTTATTTTAGTTTTATGTTCCAAAGAGAGGGAAGAGGAAGGTAAACAATGTTTCCTTCTCCAATATTACAACAGTTTAAATGAAAATGAACGTGCACGCACACCCACACTAAAGAAAAAAATCTTAGTTTTCAGCTTGTTGGTGTTATTTATAAACTGCACTCATTTGTTAAGAATCTGACAGTTAGGAGTCTGATAATTTGCTCATGTAGTTAAGCAAAACAACCTAATTCTAAGTGTGGAACAATTTTCTAAAACATTTACTCATCATTACTGCTTGGGAAGAAAGACATGGCTTATATTTAAGCATCCAACTCCTAGGTGCCTTGCTGCCAGTGTCTTAGGTAATAAAAACCTTTTTTACAGGATTCATGGTACAATTTCTCTGTGGTCTTTGGCTGAACATCTAGTTTTGACTGCTGACCTCTTTAAGTCCATGTGCGTGTGTGCTCAGTGTGTGTGTTTGTACAGGTGTGTCTGAAAGTCTGTGTGTATGCGTGTCGTGTCGAAAGCATTAGCGAGTTTAAGTCTGCCTGGAAGTCTGATCTTTTATATGATACTCAGCGTGGTATTAGGGGTCTATTCAGCCTACTCCAGACAACAGAGATGTTTTGGTGCCCAGTGTTCGTCTGAGCTGTTAGCCGCAGGGA
This sequence comes from Scomberomorus guttatus, assembly GCA_038419695.1. Taxonomy (NCBI): domain Eukaryota; kingdom Metazoa; phylum Chordata; class Actinopteri; order Scombriformes; family Scombridae; genus Scomberomorus; species Scomberomorus guttatus. The sequence goes on along the minus strand of CM076456.1, from coordinate 9,201,952 downwards.
GACTTGGCACCAGGAGACGTCGGCTGGCGTGAGTGGAGACACTGAAGGACTCTAGCCATACTTGGTGAGAGCAAACATTCTCATCCTTAATCCTCCCCAAAGTAAACTTGACCACCAGATTTGCCCAGGCCTTAGGACACTGTGCACCAGACAGGATGTTGATCACCCGTTCTACTTCCTCAGATAAGTTAATGTGCTCTAATATCTAACTATGTTTTTCAGCTGTTTTTTTAGTGGAGAAGTTGTTGATTATTCATTTCCCCTTGTGTAGAGTTTGCAGCGTAGGTATGGAAAGGTTATGAGTTTATACAATATGTCTATTTTTACCATATGAGATGTGAACGTGCATCTTTTCTGTGCAGCTACATGTATTTCACACAATATGAAATCATGCAGGGCCAACGTGACACAGCTGAGATGGCCACGTACAGCTCTATGTGTTCTCCAGCATCTACTTGTTTCTCCTCTAATGACAGTTTTTAAAGTCCTGAGCAGTGACCTGGGTGGAGTATGCTTGGAGCAGCAAAAAGCAAGCTATCACAGAGTCACATAAACTGGTGAGAGGCATACAGAGGAGAGCTTTTTGCAGCTCTGTCCCAAGCACCGGTCATCTGTATATCACTTGGGGTGTAACAATAAATCATGGCACAATATGTGAAAATAATGCTTGCAATTTTACATTTATTCATTTGGCAGATGCTTTTGTTCAAAGAGACGAACCAATGAGCTACAGTCTACGCCACAGTAAATCAAGGTGAAGCCTTCGGTCTTGAGGGTGCATGAAGTAACATACCGTACACTCAGCGAACACTTTATTAGGAACACCTGTGCAATCTAATACAATCCAATACAACAGCTCAGATCATTACATTGAAAAGTATTGCGAATATTTTGCCCCCCATGTATGTTAATGAGGTGGACAAAATATTAGGAACACTTTTCAGTATAATGCGCTCCAGTACCACCACCCACTACGACCCTTAATAACAAACATAAAGTAGAATTATCACCTTTCTGACAATGCCAACAAAAACTGAAAATGTATAAGCTTCGTAAAAGTAGAATTTATGGCAGAGCTGTTGTATTGGATTGCATTAGATTACACAGGTGTTCCTAATAAAGAACTCAGTGAGTGTAAGTTCCTGGCAGATTACTTTTTTTTTTTTTTTGAGAAGAAGCTGGAGAAGGATTGAGAGATAGAGAAAGCACATTAGGTGAGTAAGTACTCTCGGAAGAGTCTTCAAGCAATTTTTGAAGACAGAAAGGGATTCTGCTGCTGGTAACTTGGTCCGTCACAGAGGAAAAGTACAGGAGAAGAGTATGGATTGAGATTTTCTGCCTCGCAGTAACGGCAGGACAAGTCGTTGTTCATCTGCAAATCGTTGTGAATGAGAAGGTGCATAAACCTGAATGAGGGCGTTCAGGTAGGTGGGTGTTGTATTAGTATACATACTGTATATACTAACATTGCAAACAGGACTCAACTGTTAACCAGAAAATGTTGACAGACCTTTTTTCCCAACTCCAGCAGTTTTTTTTGGAGAATGGTTAAGTTAATTTGCTTTTCTTAAAAAGGACATTGAAATCTGAAAGTTTTTTATTTTTCAATTTACATTACTTTTACACTCAAAAAAGTGCTGGGTTGTTTCTGTAAATACATTGTTGGGTTGATTTTGCTGGGTCATAATTCTGGGTTGTTTGGGGTACTGTAAACACACTGTTGGGTTGCACATGCTAGGTAAAAGGGTTGTAAGGGGTTCATTCGCAGCTGAACAGCTGGTTGGGTTACTTTTACTGGTTCATTCATTTTCCCTGCTCGTCCATTGTCAAACTTTCTGGAATCATCTCTTGTGGTCAGAGGTTCGCACAATACACGGAGGGTAGGATTTTATGGTAGGTTAATATGAATACTTTACATATATTTCTAATCGGTTTTGGTAACAGCATGATCTTAAGCTCATTTCACTGGGATCAATCACCGGGGGGAACAAGCCCCCAGGAAGAGCGCCGGGCTTTGAAGCCAATTTGACATAGTGGCCAAATTGTGGAATTACAATTTCCGAGTCCGACAGGGGCCCGAAAAACATTTTCCCCACACACAATCATGGGAAAAGGAGCGACTGTAAAACGGTGGATACATTTTTTGAGCGTCACTGCAAAATAACTCGTACCACCATTCAGTCTGATCACATTTCGAAAGTCTAGAAGAGCCGCATTATTGAATTATTTCAACCCCATTCAAGTTAGCCAGAGGGCTGAACTGGAAATTAGCCGGCCCAGCCGGCGGAAGTCTCAGTATGCATTCATCCGGGTAATTTCTTTACAGCAGGAAGTGAATTTTTGGCTTCATGTGCCACTGAGCAACTGAGGGGTTTGGGGGGGAGGGTTTAGTGGTTTTTATTGTGACATTTATTAACTAGCCAACTAGCTAGCTATATTTACTAGATGCTAGCTAGCTAACTTTAACAATCACTATAACGTTAGCTGATAACCACGCTATATCTGCAGCCTTTCTGAATTTTGTAATTTAATTTGTTGTGGTCTCCTGGCTTTATTGTTCATCTGGCTTTATTGCCCCACTGCACGTTTTTATCTAAACATTTTTAGGTAACGTTAGCTAGCTAGCTTCCTGCAAACCCATATAATTTCTTCAAAAACTGTTGTTCTAGTTACATTTGTTTTCCATGTTTTCAAAATTTATCAGATATAACAAGACTTCCAGCAGCTTCATCCCGAGGCAGTGGGAAAACTTTTTGAAAACTGGGTTGCTATTGGTGACAAATCCTTGCATAGAGCGAGAGGGAAAACTGTAGTGCTGGATGACATGACACCAGGTAAACTATTTCTTATAGTAGTATGTCATAATCTATATAAAAAATAACAAAAGACAGTTTCAATATTTTTTAAATTAGACTGTATTTCACGTGGTATCAATTGATAAATACAATTTTGCTGTTTGACTTAGTATTGAGAAACCTGTCGCTAAAAATTGGGCTGTGACCTACCTGAGGCATTTGAGCCTTCCATTAAGTAGCTCTAAAAAAAATGCCACTAAATGTCATTTTTGGATTCACAATGTCCAGTCTTTACTCCATTATCCTTGCTGCTATAGGTTATGTCACCTCTGCTTCCCCCTGCCTCTCTGCTTTTCTCTCCTTGCCCTCTACCTCCATCTCTGTTGCTGTTCTTGTTGCTGACTTTTTGTATAGTGTGTTTGTATGATTAGGGGAAATTATTATGAATTACACAACAATAATTAATATATAATGTACATATATTATTATTATTGTTATTATTATTTATTTATTTATTAATATAAAAGTAGCAAGGCAATGAGACAGGAAATGACCCAGTGTGTGGGTAATATTTAACCCAGCAATAGAGTTAATTTCACTCACTAGGTTGGGTCAAATGAACAACCCAGCATTCTGGGTTAAATGGTAAAACCCAGCGCGTGTTCTGTCCCATAGTTACCCAGCGGTGGGGTTAAAGTCGGGTTATTTTTTAACCCAGCAGTTTTTTGAGTGTATGTGCAAAAGGATCTGCATGTCTTTTTGAATTTGAGAAAATAAGGAATCCTCCAACTGTCTATACCTCAAGTTCAAGAATTTACATTGTGATGTGTGTGAGTGTGTATGTCACACATACTGTATTTACAGAGTGGACACATGATTGTGTTGGTGAACATACTGATCGTGCATGTGCTATATGTGACTGTACAGGTACAGTGTGAGTCTATAGGCCTGGATCATTAACCGATGGGGCACTTGGAGTTATTTGTACCAGTAGCTGTGCATGAAGGGAATGTTATTCTAAAGCCTGACTGTGGAATGCACTACTCAAACACTATAGTCTGACCCACGCACTGTACTATGTTCCCTTCACATGCTGATTGAAAACATCAGGGTGGCACCTCAGTGGGATAAAATAATATCCTTCATTCATGTCCTCTCAAATGTGTTTCTTGCACAAGTCCATACAGTGAATGAAAACATCACAAATGCCTGGGAGTGTTTACCTACCATTAAGTCAAAAAACATTCATGGACATGCATATTCATGCGCGATGATAATAGCTGTCAAAGACACAGATCTGCACAGTCTGGTGCACCCAGCTGTCAGCTTGTGATCGCTGCCACATAAGGGAGGCTTGTGTTTGTGTCAAGTGCTGAGGATTTTTGGAGTGTTTTAAATTCTCTACTTAAAACCTATACGTTTTTACTCCCATGCAGGCCAGGGGTGGTCGGCTCAGACCTGAAGGCTGCCTGAGTAAGAGCATACAGAAACAGGTGTTGTGTGAGGAGCTATTCACGCACTCAAAGACTTCACCAGATAACAGAAAGGCTATTATGTGAAGCTAGCAACAAACTCTCTTTATATAGAAAGAAAGACAGAAACAGGGACTTAAAAGGAAAAACAGAGAGAAACTGGCGACTGACAACACTCACAAATTCCATTCTTTTACAGCTTAATTCTTATTTTTGTAGTTTTTGTTTTCCTACATGTTGTGATTGAATGTTTTTCATATATTCATATTTTTAACCATATCTTTAATCATTAAGTCCTCATGAAGCAGTTACATCACCAGAATGGGGTCCAAGAGGGCAAGCAACACAAGCAATCACACAAGTTGTAGACAAACCCTATCAACATCATCTAAATAACTTAATTAGAAGAGAAAACATTGGCAGATAGTTATTAGCCTAACCCTTATTAGATTGTGCAGAGTTATGGTGCCTCCTCGTGTAACTTTGAGCTGCCATATAGTTTGCAAAAGATATTTATAAAGGACATTTTGGGGACTTTCTTTTAAGACTTCACTTACAAACATATGGTTAGATAACAGGGATCAACAACATTCTAGTGATTTTGACACAGCCCCACATCTTAGCACTGATGGTTTGAACAAAATACTATCACAAAAAGAACAAACTAAAACTCAGGTTTGAAAAGAATCTGGTGTAGTTCTCTTCATAAATGTGAAAACTACAGATTACTTGCAGTGTATTAGCATTTTTATAATGTATATATTGGGCATGATGCACACGATGCAGGCGTTTTTCTGAAGTTGTTTCCAACACAGGAAATGTTCATTGGTATTAATTTCTTTAAAAAGTATTGAAGCATGTCTCTGATGGATTTATTGGTTGACAGGTCAGCATCCTTTGATCTTGACAACTTGAAACTCAACTTTAAACTTTGAAGTCAAAAATCTGTTTTCTTCAGCCATGCACTTCAGGCCAAAGTGTGAGTTTACATGAGTGCAAATGGGATTTAGTGAACATTATAGTATGCTGACTGATGGTTGATCTTGTAGGAGAAAGGAAAGATTATCATGTTGGATCTCCAGCAGTCTCTGATCTCTAACTTTTGCAATATGTGGGTTTCTTATCTTTTACAGTCACAACCCCCCAAAAATTCTCTGGGCGAAAGCCAGATCCTGTTTCCAACACATGGGCTACACATCAGGTTGGAGAGATTCCTGCAATTCACAGTGAGCGTACTGTGGAGGGTTTTAAGGGTTGAAACTAAATATATAAATACATAAATAATTATATAACTAAAGGCTTAAATAAATGAAAAAATAAAATAAATGATCATGAATATAATAAATACATATATAATTATATAATATTTTTTAATAAATGAATAAATAAATAATTATGTAATTTAATGCTTAATTGTCACCTTAAATAAATAAATCACAAATTAAATGAGACAGTAAATATATAAATGTTACATTTGTTTTTGTATTTATTTATTCATTTATACATATATATATTTACACATTTGTATATTTATTTATTTATTTATTAGATTACTATTAGATTACTTATTCATTCGCGCATTTATTTATCTATTTATAATTTTATTTATGTAGTTATATATATAATTTTATTTATCCATAGTGTAACTTGCAAACATAAAAAGAAAAAGTATGGACTTTTTTAGGCGACCAAAATGTTACAATTAACTTTCATGAACTGAAAACACATTGTGAAATAGCGGCAGCTACACCTATACTCTGTGAATCTGTTATGCCATGGTTACATTACGTAATCAACGCTGTCACCGTGGTAGTGACTTGTCAATCACGATGTAACCACACCCTAAAGCATATGCTGTTTTATCATCTATTTTACTCTAAATGGGGCCTTAACTTACAAAATTAACATCATGATGTATTGAAGAAGACTTGATACTAGCAATTGAGACCATAAACTCATTAGGAAAATGTTTACTGAGGTAAACATTATCTCATAGACTTCCATACAATCGGATTTCTTTTTGCAGCCAGTGGAGTCGCCCCCTGCTGGCCATTAGAGAGAATGACTTCCGCATTGACTTCACTTTTCAGACCGGGAGCTAACCACTTGCTTGTAAATAAATAAATGTGTCAACTTCATCCATCAAAAGTCAGGGGATGGACTCCTTAGGTGTCAGTTAGGTTATTGCAAGTATGGCAGTTGCCATACCTTGGAATCAGTTTTAATCCGTTTTTTTTTTTTTTGTAAGAAACTAATTTCACTTGTAATCATCACGTACCATTATGTATCATTATGTGCTAGCAAGCATTGCTTGTTGATGAGGAGCAGTGTTAAATCATGGATGATTGCTGTGTGTAGCCTATGTTGTTCGGGTGTCTGGTAGATGGATTTATGTTGTCGTGTTGAGAGAGAGAGAGAGAGGCAGGGGGAGAGAGAGAGCTAAGTAAGTAAGTGGAGCCACTAAGTTGTGCAACAAGCTAAATCAGCTGGGGAGAGATAGAGAGAATGTTCATATTACTGTTATTGTGTACTGTCCAAAAATTTGGACAAATTGTATGATTATGGTTTGGCAACATTGTAGAAACTTTCATGCCAATAAAGCGCTTTAAATTGAATTGGATTTAGAGACAGATAGATAATGGAGATCTGTCTCGCTGCTGCGTTTCTGAGTTTTGCTCATTACTGACCTATGATTGCAAATGATGATAAAAAGAAAAACAAAACTACATCCGTAGTAACCACAAAAACAATCAATTTAGACCCAGCTTCTAATTGAGACTTTATTTATCAAAACGTGTAGATATACCGGGCCAGTAAAGGGGACTTGGCTTTTAAATAAAGTTTTAGTTAAGTTCATATTTTTCAAATCCCATCCCACATTTCTATGACGTCATGTCACATTGCCATACCTTGGCTTTTGCTGAAACAATGCCCCTGAACATGAATCTTTTGTCTAATTCAAGATGGCAGCACACGGTGCAGATCTTAATGAAATCTTGTGTGCTACAACGGTGGATATGTTGGCTGTAGCTTAACAGATGGAGGCAAATGCAAATTCCTGTTCTTTTTTAGATCAGATTGAGGACTTCGCTGAACAGATTGGAATGATATCTGCCCTGACTGACACAGAAAGCTGTATTCACGATTCCAGATCCTGCTGGGACTGTAATACTCTTCATTCACCAATCAGAGGCTTTAACCCGCCCCCTGACTTTTGATGGATGAAGTTGACACATTTATTTATTTTGCTGCAGCAAGTTACAGTATGGATAAATACAAGTATATATAAATAAATAAAATTATTAATTAATTAGCATTTTATTATAGAACTATATATTTATTCATATTTATTCATATTTAATTGTATATTTATTTATGTTTTTATATATGTAGTTTCGGCCCTTAAAACCCTCCATAGCATACAGTGTGTTTAACATATTGCCTTAACTGTGAGCTTTGTATTTCTCTCACACTTAGTTTATTTCAGTAAGACCTTGTCCTCTGACCTACAGCCCTCTCAGCTCAGCTCAGGGAGGTTCTCTCTCCACTTGGTTGACCATGACCTGCACTATAGTTTTTCTACTCCCTCTCCCACTCAGAGAAAAAAAAATCTCTTCCTCAAACAGAAGCATTCATGGTTTGGTTGTTATTAAACCCATAGGACAGAAAGACAGCTTGGAGCTAGTGCAGCACAGAAGGAGAGCTCTTTGGCCAGGAGGGAGAGTACAATATGATATAGTGTTGCATGTTACATGATGTATTATGTTTCAAGGATGTGTTTATTTTTATGAAGAATGACAGCCTCAGGGAAACTTGTGGATATCTCCTGGATACATGATGATGATCTCATTTTTGTTCTGAATACTTTTTGAATTTTTTTGACCGAATTGTCATTTGAACATGTTGAACATGTTTCCCATGAATGTCAAAAACACACCCACACAGTCCAGTTTTTAGTTTTTGAGAACTAAACCATTCATGAACATTAATTAAGGATGTATTTTTTGCTATTTCTCTTTATTTAATCATGAATATTTAATGTTGAAAATAAATAAATAAATGAGAAATATGAAGAAAGAAAGAAATAAGTTTTCCGCGGCTTTACTGTAAATGCCAATATGGCCAAAACACATCTGCACTTCCATTCTGTAATTAGAAGAGATGCATGTAAGTACAGACTGATACCAACATTTATTTAATCCTCAAACCCATTTAATGCATGAGTTGTCCAGTAAGTATATTATACCATATCTATGCAGGCATTATTGTAATCTGTGAGAGTTCATGAGAGTGCAATGTGATGCTGAAAGACTTAGGAAATAAAAATTGCTTGTTGTAATGAAAAAAACAAACATGATTAGATGAGGAAATTGATAGATTTATCTTTTAAACAAGCTGATATTGTAAATTATCCAAACAACGAGGAATTACTGAATCAAATTTAGGAAGAGGGATATTTCCTCCTCAGTTAAAGTAATTCAAAAATTCAACTAGCTTAGAAAGCTAACACATTTACACTTATTAAAGATGTCTAAGTATGATCAACCTCAAAATCCAACAAAAACATCCGTTGTCCAGCCTGGATCTGATTGTCATCTCTGGATCTCTTTACACTGCAACGTAGCCAGATTTCATTATCATCCTCATCTGTGCTCGATTATATATCTGCTATTTCCTTCCGCAAGGCATGGGATTTCTATTTTGATATGCGTTTTAGAAATGTAGAGTTACGTGTGTGTGCGTGTGCGCATGTGGCTTGTATTCAAGGTTAATAGTCCTGCTGCTCTCTCATCATGGAAATCTGCAAGTCATTATCCAAACTGCGCTGCAGTATAACTAACAACGAGACTCCTGAGTACGGAAACGGCACATGCAGCTGATTTCCACATATTAAATACTGTATATATTTCATATATGTGGTCCATTTTCTCATCATACATATTTTGCATTTGTTTCTATTCATCTCATTACATTTCTATGGGTATATGGGGGCTATTTGAAATCTATTTACCACAAGGATTCATGTTTATAGTCTGTTTTTTTTTGCTGTATCCTGGTATTATTCACCACTGAGATGATTAAGTTTCCACATGGGATTTATTAAAGATTCAACGTACTGTATCTTAGGATGACTTTTTTTAGGTATGAGGCTGAGTAAAACATTCCAGCGGTGACTGATAAATGTATTGTATCTGATGTATCAAACAAAAAATAGAAACAATGCTAATGTCTTCCATCGAAGATCCCCTTCACATCAGTCATGGTTCCACAGCTTCCCTCACACGTTCCCAGGGTTTCACTGCACTACAGTACAACCATTAGCATACCAGTAACAAAACTGCACATGGAATTGATTTGGGTTAGTGCATGGCTCCTATCAGAACATTCCTCTCCCCGTCTTTATTCAAAAATAATGCAATGCAGGAATGTACTTTGTCCCGCTGAGTTTGGGGATGCACCTCATTGCAACTGGCTCTGCTGAAGTGACCACAACTCCACTCACATCACACACTTGCTTTCAAACATAAAGCAGTGGGCTGTTATTGATTTGCTACTTTTTTTCAACTTTCATGTTGTGTAATCAGTACCTGTTTGAGTCATTTATCAATAAGCTTGTGGTGAAAAGTGTATTTACTGTACTCAGGTACAGTTTTCTCTGAGTTGTACTTCATACTTCTACTTTGTACTTGTACTCCACTACTATTCACTATCCACTCCACTCATTCCATAGAGGGAAATACAGTATTGGACAATTTACACGAGTACATTTATTTAACAACTGTAGTTACTTTGCACCATTTAATGGGTCAGGGGTTACAATTCAAAAGTATAATATAGTGTTTTAAGTCTTTTGGGGCAAGTCCAACTCATTTAAGACAAGCCCATGTTAAAGGCTAAGGCTGGCAATATTCTAAATATACTTCAAATAATCTCATGTGCAGAGCCAAACCAACAATTAATTCATCTTACTTATGAGTGTTGTGTGTGTGTCCAAAGCCTGATATATCTTATTCCTCTGTGCCGTAGATCTCCACTGCTGTCCAAAAAAAATTAAAAACACATCAATCAAACCACTGCACTGGGTCACCACAAACAGTTTTGGGTATGGTTTGCTTATAAATGACTCCAAAGACTTATAACTGATCATGTTTTCAGTCTCCAGAGAGTAGTTCTGTGTAAGGCAGAAAGCACTGTGGGAACGCAGTTCTGTTTATAGAGCTTCGCTAGCTTGTTGTGCTACATATCACAACCTCTTGACTTTGTACCACATTGTACATTGTAAAAAACTTTAGTACAAAGTCAAGAGGTTGTGATATGCAGCACAGCAAGACAGTGCAACAGTGTGGCTCACTGGTGTGTTTTTAATAGTTTTTGGACAACAACAGAGGTCTACAGCACAGATGAAGAAGATATATCAGGCTTTGGATACACACACAATACTTGTAAGTAGGATCAACTTAAGTACATTTTCTGGTAGGCTAATACTTTTATTTAAGCAACATTTTGAATGAGTTTTTCTAATTTAGTGTTTTACATTGTTGTATTGCTACCTTTAGGACCCCGAGTGCTTCTTCCAACACTGAGAGCAGGGACATGTGTGAGCAGTACCTCATTATCAGTATGTATCCCTCTCATCCATTCAGACAAATCTCCCCCTCTAGCTTTTAGGTCTCAAGTTCACCCTTAAACAAGTTACTCCTGTAATATATCTGTTATGCTGTGCAGAGCAAAGTAGGATTTGAAAGCCCCACATGCTAGGGTCATTAGATTGGAAGCCATGGCCTGGACAGCACCATGTGGATATTGAGTCATAGTCTGTCCTGCTACACCACAGGCCCTCTATGATGTTTCCTCCTATGAAAGGCTCCCTATTGACATGATGAATGGGCTCAGCTTCACGGTGCAGTACTCTGGGAAATTGAGTCACTGCCAGGAGGTCATCAGTCCAAGCCTGGTTTACACATGAACATAATCATCCTAATATACACCCATACGCATCGGTGGGTTAACACGCTAAGAGGCTACTTAGCTGAGCAAACTTTACTGAAGAATCTATTCACATGTATCAATGGGTAGGTTGTCTGCCATGGTGGTTGATTCAACTAAAGGCTTTTCAGAATGGTGAAGATCCAGTACCTGAGAACTGAGACTGAGAATGAATCTAATGCATTTTCTATTAGAGTATTTGAATATGTACCAAACATATTTTTATTGCTCATGTTCCGATATTCTACATCCATTTTCTCTCCCAAGTTCATTCTCGTACATTTGGCAGCTTTAAAAAGTTCTATGAAGGCCAAAAAAATTACTTTATCCTTTTCAAAAAATAGTGTAAGTGTTTGTATATGAGTTTTATGTTCCCGTAAAAGAGACTACAGTAATACAGTAATAGAAAACCATACATATGAGGGGGCTGGTGTGTTTTTATAAACATTATCAACATGCAGTGTTTGAAGAATACACACGTAGTTCATTAGCTTTAGTCTGGTTCCAAACCTCTGAATCACTGTCCACAGCTGTGATATTTTCAGCGATTCAGTAAATATACAGTGAAACCAAAGGCCAGTTCAGTTTGTTTATAACTCAGCTTCAGCTAATCTTTGAAGTAAAATGCTAACACGCCCATAAGCAATAATCACGTTTTCTTATGGTTCTAATTAGAGAATTTTTGAATCTTTTTGTTGCTATGACCTGATGTGCAGCATTTGCTGTTTTTCTGTTTGAAACTTCGGGTATTTTTTATGGTTTGTGCCCTCATTTTTCTCTCTCCCTCTGTAATGCCACATAAAATGTTAAAATGTAAGAGAAATACAATAAATTAGTCCTTTACTTTCCAGTGGGTTTTCATTATGTTTGCACAAGGTGTGCACAACCGGTGTGGATGGGGTCTCCAGTCTCAGCAAAACACTTGTGGTTGGGATTAAGGTCCACACCCAGGAGCGACCAACACACACACACATGCACATGCATGCACGCTCACATACTTTCACAGCTGCTCTGTGTTTTCACATGCAAAGTCATGTTCTGTTGAAGTGGAAAAAAACAGTAGCACACATCTAAATGGAGGACACAACCCTGAAAAGAACAATGAAATGAGGGTGAGAAAGAGGGCGGTAGAAAGTGACAGCATGGGGCAGAGGATCAGGGACATGAGGAAAAAAAGAACAAGGCAACTCCCCCTCAATCAACTCTAACGTCGGTGTCTGACTTGTATCAACCTCTGCACATTTCTCAGCCAAATAGTTTTCATCTTCCAGTCCTGCTGAGCTTCACTAAATAATGACATATGAGAATCGTTAGGTTATTTCAGTCACATGAAAGCAACGCCCTTTTATTTCTAATCCAGGTCGTCTCTTTCATATGCTTCCAAGCTGAAAACTTTGTGGGTGGATGTGGTCAAGGAATCTGCTTCAGAAGCATGGTGGTACCAATTAAAGATACCACTTAAAGAGCGCTTCTTGATCTCTGTAATCAGCATTTCAAATATATATTTTTTGTGTATAATATTTTTGCAATTTTGGTCACTCATGCTTCCTGTACAGCTACAGATGTCTGCTTTTAGTCTGTAAATAACATTATGTCAATAAAATATTCCATCTAAAATTCTCAGTGTGCCCTGTTATTGCAGTTGCTTAAAGGGTTGAAGTGCTGTGGGAGTCGAGGAATGCAGCAATCTTCTTTTAAAGGATCCCTCCTATGAAAATGCACATTTGTCTGTGTGCATTCATGTGTCATGTAAATGTGTGTAACATGTGACAGTTTTCCCTCCCACTGAACTGTCAGCGGGCTGATAAAACAGACAGAGAGTTCGAAGGTCACGGAGCAAGGTCAAAGGTCATTGTGTTTATGAATGCAGCCCTAGACTGGACGTGCCGCGTCAACAAAAATTCATTAGGGTCAGGATGTCACTGTGGAGTGAGACAGTGTTTCCCAAACAACGTCTCGTATTTCCACCAGGTCGGTCTGTAGCAGAGTGGATGTGCAAGATTTGTGAATATCAAACAGTGATGAGCAGGTTTCCTTCTCAGCTTGAAGTGATGTTTGACATCTTAAACTGACATCTGAAAAATATGCCGTGCTTCATATGTGTCTTCAACTGTGTCAAGTTAATGACATTCTTTGATTTGAAGTTGGAAGGGATGACAATCCAAAATGTGGCCACATCCACTGATCCTTGACCATCTTAAAATTAGCAGTGTAGCAGCCTGCCATTCATCCACGCACCGCTAACTGTTTTATGGGGCATATGAGAATTATCAGGACCTTTTCAGCTCTAAATCTCAGAAAGAACTGTCAGTGCAGTTTTAGAGATGTTACACTGACCAAGAAGGCCTTTGAACAGAACATGTGAGGCCCAGATGGCTGTGAACTTTGGGTGGGATGTCAGACTTTGTGAAGAGTTTGAGTTTAACAGGAGAAGGGTGGTGCAGGAAAGCCAAAATGTTCTTTCTAAAGCAAAGTTTACAGAAGAAGACTCAATACTGAGCTATGCCCCGCTTCCATCATACAAACTAATACCATACAGTATGTACTGTATACACATTTTCATAGTATACTATTTTTGAATATAGTACATGAAGTTAATTTACTTTAACAATTTTCTTTGAACAGAAAATAACAAACAGCTGTTTTTAAAAGCTACTACCAATTAAACTTATCAACGAGAGGTTGATACTTTCCTGTTTGCTTTTCATGATCCTCTTAAAGCTGTCTCGCCACCATTTACAACATTATTATTGCATTATTATTCATAATTTCTTCCAGCTGTAGATAGCTCTGCCATTTCCCTTTTGCATTGTGGGACAATAGTGTTCACCAAATATACTTAAGTTTGTCACTTTTCCACATTGTCAAAACCTGTCAGAGTATGTTTCTGTAACAGTGTCAGGTTAATGACAGACATTATTTGTGGATAAAAATGTTGAGAAATCATGTCATAAACCTCAGAAAATTAATAAACACACATATCATTTATCAGATCTGCTGGATGCTGAATTGGCTGTTGGGGTCAATGGGTCAGTATCTGTTGCACATGTGAACACCACATGCAACATATGTTTTAAAAGTATATCTAAAACCACTATGGCTGGCGCATCTGCTCACCTCATGCTCAATGTATGTGTGCTTGCATATGAATGTTAAAGAATTACTGTATATGACTTAACTGCTCTGTCTGAATGTAATACAGGTCTGTAATAAACAACTCTCCAGATGGAAGTAAAATACATGGTTCAGTCCTGAGAATGATTTGTGCTCCGGCATATTTAGAGTGAAGTGGACAGCCTGTGTAGTTGGCAGAAGAATACAATGATTTAGCATATAGGGAATGTAATTACAGAGTAAAACCGTGAAGATTTCTGTCGTCTAGAATAGGAGGCCAGCCCTGTGTAGTGCTGGCAGCACAATAAGGTACCAGAGTGACAGATTGAACATAGCCAAGGTCAAGCCCTCAATGCAGGAGCACAACTTCTGTCTTATTGCTGTCTCTTAACCCAAATAAATTGATATCACATGAGCAATCACTCTCTGTCCTGCAGCTGTTCATATCTGCTGACATCAGGAGGAACACAGGAAGCTTCATCCAATAAAATATCAGTATTCAGTGGTAGTTTCACTGTCTGGGGGAACCTCCATGTAACTCTGATACTGACTGAGTAGTGTCTGTTGTTTTCTAGACACGGCTTGGTAGCTTGTAGTATTTGTTGAGTCCCAACATGTTGCTGTAAATACACAACTTACACCTTTTTGTTCCTGTTGGAGGTGAGAGGGGAGAAGAGCATATGTGGTCAATTGGTGATTGTTTTGTTCATGAAATGTATTTGGGTTGAGGCAGTCTAACTGGAAAATTACAGTTCTGATTCACGGCTGAGAGCTGTCTATGAGACTTTTGATCATTTTTAGCATAATTTTGCCAAAGGTTGACCAGGAATGTCTATTATTTCCAGCTGCTTCAGACCAGCATTGCACCTCAACACTGACAAATGTCAGTTGTAGCACTTTGCGAGAAGAGAAAAATAAGTACCGATGATGAAACTGTTATATAAATATATGTAATGTGGTCATTGTATGACACAATATACTTTGCACAGGCAGAGATAGGAGGAAAACTTTATTCCATTTTATATGTATATAAAACAGTTTAACTGCAGTAGCTGTGGCATATACTGTATAGTATTTTGCATTTGCAGTGAGAGTGGATGTGGCCTGGTGGTTCACTTTCTTTACTTAGGCCCTAATTACAAACTAAACTAGGAAACTTTCTCAGAGGAAACAGAGAACGTCTGATTTGGGCTAAAAGAGCCACCATAAAAGAGCAAAGACAGTCATTACAATGATGTTATTTTGGCAATAAGTATGTAAAGACTACATTCATTTTGCTTTTTCTCACTATAAACAGTTAGGGAAACAGTAAATGGATGGTCAGCTTCTGAGTTTAAATATACACCAGCACTGTATTTCCCCCTAAATGATCTGTTTTGTTTACAGTTTCTGTGCAATACAATAAACGGCTGAAGCTTTCAGGAGAGGTAGAGGGGAAACTATGGTCTACTTAGAGAGTTTCAAAGGCATGGGACGTGGGGCGTTTCTCTGTTGGCTTTAAAGGAGGAACTTGACACTGAGTCTGATTTTGGTCATTGCTCTTCCCGGTAATCTGTCCAGCAGGGGGGCAAAATGTTTAACTTATCTGACATATTTTGAGATTTACCGTATTGTAAAGTGTTACCAATTTACTTGTAGTCAGCTAATATGTTTGCGCTTCAGTGAAACGTAAAACCATCTGAGTGCAGGGACAGAAAGTTTGGCACAGAGGCATTTTGAAAGGGGTGTTGCAGACTGAACTGGCAACCGACAGTCCCGGGGCAGGTCCTGCCATTGCGTCGCCAAGAGTCCGGAGGCTGAGGTTTGTGTGGACATTTCTGGGAAAGCCTCCACGGCTCCGTTTTGCCAAGGAGAACCTGGGAAGAAGCACGCGTTTTCCTGCACAGACTCAGCGCAGGTTTCCAGCGCAGTTCAGAGTCAGCCTGCTCACATTTCTTGCATTTTGTCGGAGGTTCCTCCTTCCTGCACACAGAAGATCTCCTTACAGTGTGTTGGAAATAAAAAACGCCCGAGGATTAATTGGAGAGGTTAATAAATTATTAGAGTGAAAGCGTAAGAGTGTATTTTGGAGATGTGACGTGGTCCAAAACTTTTCGCCGAAAGACTTCATTCATTTTGTCCGGGGGTTGAGGATTTATTTTTGGAGTTTTGGATGTTTGTATAACAGAGATGCCATATACTCTTAATCTTCCTGGGATTATACTTGAAAACGGAAGTGGTCCGAGATGAAATTCTGGGTATAACTGCTTACGCACGACTAATTCTTCTCTTATTCGCAAAAAAAGAGCAGTGAGGTGGTTTTTGTCAGCAGAAGGCATGCTGTGAAACAGATCACTGGCAGACTATTATGTGCCTATCCTGTACCTAACCTTGTCTTCATCTGGAATTAATTGATTCACATCCTCAAATGCTCTAAAGACGCGTAAGGATCACGGGTCCACCACTGGATCTTTTTATTTCCCTCGGTGAGTGTTTAGCCTACTTTATCTGACATTTCGCCAGAATGTGGAGGGCTTTTGTACTCAGTTTAGCTCTGATTTATCTGCTGACCTGCACAGGCGACGCTGACAAACAGACTCACCCCAAGCGGGTGCAATTGCACCGACGAGTAAGGATGGGGCGTCCCGTACTGAGCGCAACGGACAAGGAGCGCCTTACCGGGCGTGTGCGCCCTGGATTTGGTTCGGCAATCTCGGTGCACAGCTCCAAGAGGGGGGAAGATATGCAGGCTGACGAGGGTACTCCAGTTTCAGGGACTATGCAGGTCAGGAGAGGAGGTCAGGGTCTGGTACCAAGGAGAGGGGTGGCAGGACAGGTTGGTTTGCCCCGTCAGTCGGGCATGCTGCAGGATGACGGCACTCCAGGAGCGAGAGCCAGGGTCGCCCGGATGCCCGGCGGCGCTGGGTCACCTAATCTGCTGGCGAGTTTTGCAGGGAAGAACCGGGTCCTTGTGATCTCGGCACCTCACGAGTCAGAAGGCTACTACCGGATGATGATGTCTCTACTGAAACCAGATGTGTACTGCGAGCTCGCGGAGCGACACGTCCAGCAGATTGTCATGTTTCACCAGGAGGGCGAGATGGGGGGCAAGGTGAGGAGGATCACCACAGAGGGCAAGGTGATGGAGGAGCCGCTGGACACCGCACTGATCCCCAGACTCATGAGCTTCCTCAAACTGGAGAAAGGCAAGTTTTACTTCCTACAGGTGATGGCACTGACACCTGTCACACAGGCACATCTGTAGCCAGCTAGTCACACACCTTTAATTAATATCCTTATCCGATCAATGATGTGTTGACCTGCAGGCAAGTTTGGGATGGTGCTGCTGAAGAAGACTCTGCAGGTGGAAGAGAGGTACCCCTACCCTGTGAGGCTGGAGGCCATGTATGAGGTGATTGACCAGTCGCCCATGAGGAAGCTGGAGAAGCTTCGCCAGAAAGGCTTTGTCCAGAAGTGTAAAGGAGCAGGTGTTGAGGGCCAGGTGGAGGAGGGCACACTCACAGGTGAGAGGGAACTAATTGCCATTTAAGAGACTGTTTGTTCCTTAATACAACTGACCAAACAAAGTTCTGTCTGACCTCTAGTGGTATCTAACCATGCAGATTATAGAGAAATATTTGTGTAAAACGTCTGGCGTCACCCCCAGTGCAGTGGAGGTGAACATAATTTTGTGTGATGTTTTCATAGCAATGAAAAACCACATTTTAAAAAACCAAATTTCTTTTTAAAGACAGTAGTTTTTCCCCATTACTCAGCATAAACTGCAGAACATGCTGTAAATTCCAATGAAAGTTCCAATGAAAAGTGTTGGCAGTGTGTTTTGTGTGTTATCCAGAGTTCATTTCTCTGGAGAGAGAGGTTGATGTTGAACTTTTTTTAATGGTTTGAGCTCCACAAACAAAATCTCTTTCACGTCCATTGTATTAGAGTGGAGGCAGAAATCTCAGAAACAGATATTGCACAACCTCAAATAAGCATTGCTAGAAATTGGATTTTTGGTGAAGTGAACCTTTAAAATCACGGCCAGAAGCTTTACAAAATGCGAGAAAATAAGAGATTTTATCAGTAGGTTTTATTTATTATATAAATCTACATTGATTAAGCATGTAAATTGGTAATGCTTCAAAATAGAACATTCAGTGACCCGGAAACGTTCACACTATAATGCTCAACAATATAAAAGTCAAACTTTATTAGACTAACGTAATGTTGTTGTAACAATCTACTGTCTCAAGGTAACTGCTTACAAAATAGTAAGGTTTTGGAGAGAAACCTTATACCTACACGTATGCTTTTTCCGTGTGTGTGTGTGTGTGTGTGTGTGGACAGTAGACACACCAGTAGCAAGGAAACCATGGAAGAAGATCCCAAGAAAGCCCACACACGCCTCAACAACAACCACAGCTGCCACAACCACCACAACAACTACTGCGCGACCCACCACGACTACCACCACCACGACTACAACCCGGCCCACAACGACTACCACAACAACCAGAGCAACAACAACAACAACAACTACTACCAAACCCACCACAAGAAGAACCACCACTACCACCACAAAACGACCAACTACTACCACCAGAGCTCATACCACAGCCCTGTGGCTGCCGGCCCCCAGAACCACTGTTGATCCATACTACTACAACCGCAGAGAGAGGGAGAGGTACCCAGCCAAAACCACCCCGGCTGGAGATAACCACACTGACAAGGGCAACAGAGATCCACACAGCCGCAAGCAGGCCGGGCTGGTACCTGCCACACGGAGGATCAAACCCACCAAGAGGAAGAATGGAGGAGAGAAGGTGAGTTGGTGGAATTTGGCTAAAATGTTACACATATTGATTGAGTGTATGATTGAGTTTTTCTGTGTTTGGTTTGTGTCAAGTAGAGTGTGTTTGCTGCTCATGTTAGGTCCCAAATTAACTACTGCTGCCATTACTTTCCTGTGTAGTAGAGTCTAGAATCTTAAAACTGGGGGAAAACTAATGTTTGAATGATGTGAGCATACTACGTCTAATTATTGTCATGTCATATTAATCAATAATGAAAATAGAAATTGATTAACATAACAACCTATCCTTATTTGTGCAGGTGTTGACCAATGAGTACGAAGACAAGTATGAGCCCAGCAAGCCAACAGTCAGCGACCCCGAGGAGACTGAAACCTTCACCGACATCAGTCCCACCAAGAAGGTCAAGGGCAAGCACGACAAGCACGACAAAAAGAAGAAAAAGAACGACAAGGCAGCCAAGAAAGCAGAGAGGAGAGGAGGAAAGGCCGGGAAGGAGGGGAAGAACGGGATGAAGAAAAATGGAAAGAAGCTATCAAAGTACCCTGAGAAAGAGGACTACCCGAAGCCCACTAAGAAGCCAACGCCCCCTCCGAAGGGATCTCTGGCCTCCTTCCTGGACTACTTTGAGAACAGAAGGCGGCTGCTGGTGAGAGCATGACATAACACTCACAGTTCATTAGAGGCTCACTCCGTCTCTCACCTGGCAAATGTTTCAGGCTTCAGCTAGAGGGAATATTAGTGCTAAATCAGTCTTATTAAATTGCAACCAACTCCCAGTGCAAACATCTTCTCTCGACCATTTGTAATTATTGCACCATTGATAGAAGTAAGGCTAAGTAAGACTAACAATTATTTTCATTATCTTTTAATATGCTGGTTATTCTCTCAATTATTCAGTTATTTCTTTTGTTCTATAAAATGTCAGAAAATTGTAAAAACGTCCAATAGAATTTCCTAAAGCACAAGGTTACATCATCAAATTGCTTGTTTTGTCCAGTCAACTCTCCAAAATCCAAACATATTCAGTTTACTATCACATTAGATGAAGAAAAGAGAATTTACTGTTGAACAATTCAGTAAAGATTCATCGTTTCAGCTCTAAATAAAAGTTAGTATCACCACCAGCAGACCTCTCTTTCTGTACTGTTACATCATGAAATTATCTTTTCACAATAGGAGGCATAAATTAGACCAGTAAGCTGGCTAATCAGAGCAGAGATCCATCACAATGTCTGGCAAAACCATTTTATATAACTGTAAATACTTAAATGATAAAACTGCTTATAGTTGACTGGCTTGAGATGAGGGTTTTGGACAATCCACCATCCTGCATCACTGAACAGTTGGAGATGTGGAGCAGGAGGAGGTGAACCGCAGTGTATTTCAAAATCAAAGGGAGGGAGCCTGTTTTCCAAAACAGAGCACTGGAAAGTTAGTTTTAAAAGCCAGAAATGTCAACATCTGGACAAGTAATCCATTGTTGATTGATATTTACTGGTCAACAGCTCAGTAAACCTCTCTGTGCAATGGGACGTCAAATCATCCAGTTGTTCAGCTGCTTTAAAATCACACTGAAGTGGTGTGCTATATGAGAAGTCATAAAGTATGGAGCAGCCATTTTCCAGCTTTCTGACAGGCTGCACAGCTGTGTGCTAACAGACTGTGTGTCTCTGTTTTGCAGTCAGTATAGATTCTTATCACAGCAGTGCTGTGGGCAGGCTGGGAAAATATGCCCCATCCTCCGCCTGTAGGTTAATGTAAACACCACCTCTGCAGCACACTGTGTATGCGTGTATGTGTGCGCTTGTGTGTGTCTCACTGCGTATAACTTCCCTCCCTTCCTCCAGCTGATTACGTCCCCCAGTGAGGAGAACAGTATGTATGTTCAGCAGAGGGATGAGTACCTGGAGTCTGTTTGTGAAATGGCCATTAGGAAAGTCTCCATCATCACCATTTTTGGCTCCCTGACCAATTCCACTATGAAAATTGACCACTACCAGCTGGGTAAGTAGCTCCCATATGCAGTGCCAACACATGATTTCACTTCTCTTGTCATTCAATAGGCATTAACCTAAATAGGCTGTGCAAGAGATAATTGGTCATTCTCTCAAACATCTGCGTTAACTCTTCCTATACATGATTGGGTAAATGCATCACTCACTGGCCAGTCACTGGTGCTTGCAGTTGCTGAGTCATGCACCAACTTTGAATAGTTTTTCATTCTCAGGGGATGTTTACCAGACTTGTAGGGAACGTGTAGGTGGAGACACGTACTGTAGTCTGGCTTTGCTTTACTTTGCTCTCCTTCTCTCAGCCTGTAAAAATCTTATATATTCTAATGTCAAGCCCTCAAACTATTAAAATATCTTAATATAACAACTGACTGATCATAAAATAGCAGGCTTTTTTTGTCCTGGGTGACCAAGATTTGGAACCTTTATAGTCATACAGTAGGTATAACAAATCAGACTTTAGTTGGGACTTAAATTAATATCCAGATAGCTTTTTGGAGCTCCTACATTTGGTAAAGACATTTGTTTTTGTCTTTAAATACGTTGCTCCTTATCTTAACCATATTCTGTTCTCTTCTCTTCTCTGCTCTCTCAAAATTGACAGTGTAATGCGGTCTGTCATCTTCCTACAATGTAAAATATTCAATTAAATTCCTGTAATTCGGTGAAAGTGATCTGCCTTATTTCAAAATATTATGTCTTCCTTGAAAAATGCTTTAATATTCACACCCTGATAGCAGATTTTCTTTGTTTTTGGAAAAATAGGATTTTAAGGACATTTTTGCAGTGTTGCTCACCCGAATTTCATTCTTCCCTCATTTTTACTACATGATGTTCCACTATTGCTTTTCAAAACTAAGTTCAGGGAAAAAAATGTATTATGTGAATGTTCACAATATGCAGATGGAGGCCAAGAGAGGTGTCTCCTGCCACGTCTGCTGTCCTGTCCTTGTTTGACCGTCCTTGCGCGACGTCAACCTCGATGCTTTTAGCAGCGATCTCTGCTCTAAGTATAACATTCTGAATGTGCTGTACACTGACTGCCAAAGCCACAGTATTGTGTTGTACTCTGTGCAGGTGATACTAAGCTTTTGATTCTCACAATCTTGGCCCTCTGCGCTCGGAATTTATTTAGCATGTAATCCTGTGGTGTTCGCAGTCTTACCGTAACAGTATTTTTATATTACTCAAATAACTTTTTATATCGCTCTTTCATCATATTTAGTGATGAGATAGGAGTGTATTGGGATGGTATATGAGATGAGCTCAGCAGCTGTTAAAGAGCTTGAAACACACACATCAGGGAAGGGGAGGAGGAGAACTGCTTGCCAGAATACATACCTACCTTGTGTATCATCCTTAACAAGGGGGCACAGTAAGTCTACCTCCCCTGGAGCTGATGTGTAAGCTGGAGACAGTTAATTCATCACACAGACACACACACACACACACACACATTGAGCTCAGTGCAATGAGCTTTTTAAAAAACTCCCTTTTATTAAACTACTTACAGCTTGTTCAAAAGGAACAAAACCACTGCTGTTTTTACGACATATGCTGTGTCATTTGTGCTTGGCAACCCCCCTTATTTTGAGACATTTTATAGCCGTCTCAAACCCGAGGCTTCGGTTGATGTGTGTTCACGTCAGGATATGCAAAACCATTTTGTAAAACTTTATGAGTCTGTCACTCCTCGTGACAATGAGGTTTTATCCAGACGGATTTCTGGAAAAAGTTCCAAGGTGACGTCACCCGCCCCCACCCACGTCAGGATGCTGACGCTTTTGTTCCACTCACCAGCCAGAGGGTCAGTGTGTGTGTGTATGTGTGTGAGAGCAAGTACTGTATACCAACAACTGGTTCTTTCAGTGTTGCCCCTCCCTCAGTTTAGGGTGACCTCATAGTGTTTGAGTTTTAAGTTGATTTGTCGGTCAAAAGAATGTATGTGGAACTTATTTGAGCTTGTTTGTTATGTATCTGAGTCTGCTGTCTCCAACATGTGCTGGGCTTTTCCTGATTTGATTGCTCATACACATCACACAGTGAGTGGGTGAAACAACCACCAAAAAACACTGTCTTGTGGTCTGTGTGCATGTGTGTGTGTGTGTGTGTTGTGCACACACGCACGGAGGGAGTGGTGATTAAAGGCTTTCGCTTTGGCCTGTATAAATGCCAGCTACAGTAAATTTCTAAGGCATCTGACCCAGCCAGATTTCAGGGAATAAAAGCTGCTCTTTGTCGAGTTTGCCCCTGATTCACTCTGCGTGTTTCCATTCTGCTCTTCACTGCAGGGTCTAGCTCAGTGTCTTGTCCGACACATCTTTCAAAGGAACATTGTTTTGAGCTCAGCAGTGGAAAACACATTTACTGCTAATGTTTCAGAGCCGAACACTCACGTTGTGTTTGTGTTATTATGGTTTATTTGATAGGAAAACATATTGCAATTGCACATCAATTGTCAAAAACATAAATAAGTCTGACAGTTATACGACAGTCTAATAGTTATATAAGAGGTTTTATTTGTCACAAGTTACAATTTACGGTCTCACAAACAATGAGTGTTAGCAGATTTACATTTTTCTCTTAAATTTCTTTGGCACAAAATGTCAAAGCAAAAACTGACAGAGAGACGCCAGAAGTTTTTATATCTCATATGGTCCTATGTTCTTTGTTTTGTTAGATTTTTTTGCCCTTTATTTAATAGCAGGACAGGAAACGAAGGGAGAGAGAGATGGATATTACATTCAACAATGGTCCTCGGCTGGAATGCAACCGAGGACATTGCAGTTTTGTGGTATTCACCTTAACCGTTCAGCTATCAAGATTCCCAGGCTTCACTGGTTTTACTGAATATGCTGCAGACGACATGTCTTTTTTCCCACAAAAAATGTTCAAAGAAGTGCAAATTAACACATGTAACATGTCTCACAGTATATAACCACTGTGTTCCTTTCTCTAGAGAATGATAAGCCTATGAAGGGTCTTCGTCAGGAAGACCTGGTGAACCAGGAACTCATCACAGAGCTGAGGAATGAGTTTAGCATGACGCATGACGACTTCTACATGGTCCTCACAGACACCGACATGAGAGTCAAGGTAAGGACTCGCATTTCTGGAACAAATAACAGGCCAACAAAACATGCATCCTTTGCAAACCTCAATATGCG
The DNA here is from genome assembly GCA_038419695.1 of Scomberomorus guttatus. NCBI lineage: Eukaryota > Metazoa > Chordata > Actinopteri > Scombriformes > Scombridae > Scomberomorus > Scomberomorus guttatus. Next base: position 9,177,609 of record CM076456.1, on the reverse strand, counting down.
CTGGTCAGATGTTTAAAGAAGCATTCAGGTGACCCTCATCGATTCATGAAGTCCTGAAATGTCATGTAACCATGGCATGTTCGCAAGATATTTGCACTCAGGTGGCCATCAATCATTGGAAAATATATCACTTGAACTAGATCAATAAAATGCCAATGCAGGGTGTGAATATTGGAAGCCATGTAGAAACTGTTGTTTAGGTTTCATGGATATATGTGTTGATGTGAAATGTGACAACTTGTACTTGTACTCAGATATCATGGGTAATGTGTTCCTCTGGTATTTTGTCAGCTGTTTGTAAGGCAACTTTGTGGTGATAAATTTGAAAATGTTATGATTTGATGAGGTAGTTTTGGTCACTGTGAGACCAGACCAGTCTTATTTGGGGAGGAGGTGCAAGACCCACTCTCATCTGAACATTTTAATCACACTTCCCCTTTAAGGTTAAAATACATTTTTTGTGTTGTGCTGCTTAATTCAGTTCACTCATATAAACTGTTTTTATGCATCCTGTTGGTCTTCACTCTCCATTTAAAGGTTCACCACCACCCATCTGCCCAACATTTTCACCTTCTCTTTCTCTTTGAAGGTAGTCTTTGCCACTAGCCTGTACTGCTGACATGCTGCCTTCACTAAAACACTGTATTAATTCACACAACATGACATTTGCCCAACAGCTGTATGTGTGTGTACGTGCCAGGGTAAATCACCAGGTTGTTTTTGGACAGTTTCATCAAAGAGGCTAGTGTTCACCCCTCTGCTGACAGAGGCAGAGACAGGGAAGTCTGTGAGCGTCCAAGGATGTGGGTGTGAGTATGAGACAGAACGCAGTGGAGAGAGGTGTGAAAGAGTTGGGACAAGCTGTGCAGCCGATTCAGTGTACCCTGAGGAAGGCGTGAGAGCGTGTATGTGGCTGGGATACATTTTATTGGATGTGTTAAATGTTCATACTGAGATTGCTTAACATTTTGTAAATTAAATGCGATACTGTGTTATGTTTAACCGTTGTGCCCTGCATGTGCTCCTTCCCAGAAGTTATTATCAAGAATGCTAGAGATGTGGCAAGGGCCACACCACATCTACAAACATGTTCCCAAATATCACTTTACTGGAAACAGTTTCATCACTGTAGCAATAGAATTCTATTTTCATATCCTCTGTGTTGGTTGTCTCTGCAGACAATATGATATATTCATTCTGTGGCTTCACCACATTTTAAATCAACCTTTGGGGATAGTATGACTGGTTCTTTTTGGGTTCTTTTCTCAGCAATCCTATGAGGTTCCCATTGCCATGAAGGCTGTATTCGACTACATCGACACCTTCTCCTCCCGCATCCGAGAAATGGAGCAGCAGAAGAGAGATGGCGTTGTGTGTAAGAAAGAGGACAAGCCCAGATCATTGGAGAACTTCCTCTCCAGGTAGGGTTGTTTCTAAAAAGCTTCAAATACATGGTGAAAGGTATGTGGATGCCAAAATTGTATGCCTGGTTATGGTTATTGATATGCTGCTATAACAGCCTCTACTCTTCTGGGAGGTTTTCCCACCTGACTTTGAAACCTGGCTGCAGGGATTTGCTCCCATTGAGCCACAAGGGAATGATATTATGATATTATATATTGGCCACTGATATTGGCCAATAAGACATGGCTTGCAGTCAGTGTCCACATACTTTTGACTATATAGTGTATCTTTTAACATGCATATCAAACAACTATAATGTCTTAGTTATGGTTTTTCAGAGGAAATATTGGGTGGTCCCATCAGGCTGTTTCCTCTTTCATCAAACATCTGCTCCTTTGCTCAAAAATCAGCTGGACCACAATTCACAGCGTTTATAAGCAGCATTTGTCAGATTGTGGCAGCCCTTTTGTGTGTGTCCAACAGATATTAAAAGTAACATAAACCCCTGCCATTCCTCAAGGCTGAATCACTCCAGTCACATATTTGCCCGAGATGGCTAAACCAGACAGGCTGTCTTTTGTTGCCATGGAGACCTGAATTCCAGCTCCAGATCACAGTGCCAAGATCTGGCAGGTTTTTGACCATAATTTGGGGTTGTCACCCTCTGGCAGTAATAGCATTGGAATATGTTAGTGTACAAGCACAAACTCCTTGTCTTAGTACCCGAGCTTTCACTGCTGCACTAAAGTGCCACTTAAATCCAGGCTGAAATTTTCTGTGATTGTAGGTTCCGCTGGAGACGTCGCCTGTTCATCATCTCCGCCCCCAGCGACGAGGAGTGGGCCTATCAGCAGCAGCTCTACGCCCTGACCAGTCAGGCCTGCAACCTGGGTGAGTCACAAATAAACCTTCAGTCACTCTGTGAGTGGCAAATTAACCTGAGATCAGGAAAGTGACTTAGAACGGTTCACCAAAATAACAACAACAAAAAACCCAACACTTTCGCAATTGCATTTTTTTAGCCATACAGTGAGTGTCAATTGCAGAGGTTTTGAGACATGACACTATTGCGACTCCAATGCAATAATAAACCTGCAATAACTGATTTTTTTGGCAAGTGTGCTTTGTAAGTGCTGTGCTCCACTATGTTCAACAGCTAGTGATTAACTAGTCTGTCTGCTGTTTAGCACTGCTGTGACACTATGAGTGTAGTGAGACTGAACCAAAACAAAAAAGATGCGAGCCAGAAAGCCAAAACAATGATTTAAAGGGGACCAATTATGCTCATTTCCAGCTCTATATTTTTATTCTGGGACTCCACTAGAGTAGATTCACAGTTCAAAAGAATCCTTATTTATCTTATACTGGCCCTTTATGCAGCCCCTCAGTTCAGCCTCTGTCTCTTAACAGGCAGTCTTAGCTCCTGTCTCTTTAAGGCCCCCCTCCCGATTTCACTCTGTTCTGATTGGCCAGCTTCTGGAAGCCTGCTTAGGGGCAGCCCTATCAGAGTCGTGTTAAGTTACCGCAGATAAAAACCCAACATTTCCTGCTTTACTGCTTCAAATTATACACTTTTAAATGACTAAATAATGGGAGACTTTTATTGTGAAGAATTTATAGGAAATGAAATGAAATGTGTTCATCACTGAATTAGCAGGTCTTTGTTAGCGGCACTATTTTTCGATAAAAACCGGTCAACACAACAAGATCTGGAGATATTTGGAGCTTTTTGTTCAGCAGATCAGTTAGAAATAATGTAGGAAGGAATAGTACAAGCAGAAACAGCCACAGTGATGATGATTTGATGAAGAGCTGCAGATGACCAGTACACCTACAACAGGAAAAGGACTTATTTTTTCCTTTTACTTTGCCATGTTGTGTAATGGAAAAGCACTCACAGTGTGCCAGCTCGACTTGAGTCATGGTTTGGCGTGACTACCCCCAAAACAATGGAAAAATGCCACAATGTTAGTAGAGCAGAGCAGTGAACTCCAGCACTAATACCGCAGCACTCGTGGGCGCTCTGCCTGGAGCAGATGACCATATAAAGAAATCCATCACCAGCCGACGTCAGCTCATCTCGAAAGTAGAAAAAACCACTGGAAAGTATTCAGAGCAGTCTGAAGCCTGAGCTTTTTACTGACAGGGATTACTTTTACATACGTTTACCTCATTATTTGAAACTTGTTTAATATGAACATCTGACATTGACATTGTTAATATAAAAATATTGATTATAGCCACTGTGGAGCTCAAAGCATTGAAAAAGTTGAAAAACTCAACATCATTAGGACCATTTTCAAAACTTTTGTTCCTTTGTTAAAATAGTTCCCAAGCAAAGAAAGCCCTCCATAGTGCAGTTTATAGGTAAAACTGAACAATGGGAGCATTATTCAATACTATAAGTAGCATTACAATACAATATTTTTGAGCACCACAAATGAAATTGCAATCTCCTGCACTGTATTGGGATGATCTACAAATAAAGTGAAACCATATACATGACTATATACCACATTTAAAAAGTATGTTTTTGTGTAATTTAAAGTGGCAATCTCGAAGATCTCTGTCTCGTTCTCTTTGGCGGCACTGTATGTATTAAGCGGTAATTGCAGGTGTGTTTTTGGACCTCACTCCCAGAGATCCAAACAGTGTCGCTGTGTGATGTCAAACTAGAATTGAAGCGCAACTATGTTGCGTTAGGGTGATGAATAACACGTCACTAACTGCGCTGTTTGTGATTTGAATGCATGGCGGGAAAGTCGTCACCAACACTCAGTTTGTAATAATCATAATACTGCAAATGCAAGAGCTTTCATCAGCGGGCCATAGGCTTAATCACCATTGTGTTACCTCATTCGGCGATAGATAGTGACTTAACAGACATTTATTTAAATAAAAATCTTTGCGATTATAACTTTAAAGGTGCCTTTAGTTTTGTGGGGCTTTTTTGCTGATAAGTGGTCATTTTATCACTGTGACCAGTTGTGCGAGGACTTTTCCTTTGGATTTCCTGCTTCTCTTTTCTGTTCTTTCTGTGTGTGCTCAGCCAGAGTGGCTCTGTCCGCTCATGCTGACTACTTTCTCTGTGCTCCAAACAATTTCCTGTTGCTGCAGCCAGGAGCAAACAAACAACAACAACAAAAAGCTTCTCTTCCTAGGAAAGACCTACCTGAAGGAGCAAGCATAAAATCCTTCATTAACTGTCCATAGATTGAATCCTCTTTGTGTTATATTATTTTAGATTAGTAGAATGTTAAGTCATATGAAAATGTCTTGAACACAGTACGCTTCGCTACAGTTACAGTAGATGCATATTCGGGGTGATTGCATGTGAAGAAAATCTAATCTTTCTTCTGTCTCTTTTTAGTCATTTTTCTATGTACTTTTCAACTAAATGCTTTCATGATGACCTTAAATGTACCCAAGCATGTGTACTGACAATGCCTGCCAAAGTATTAGTCAGACCACTTCTGAATATACTAATCACATGGAGAAGCTGATTACAAGCGATATCTGTTTGCTGCATCCCTCCAGATATTATCAGCACATGTCTATGTTTGTACATACTGTATGTGTACGCATGCGTGTGTGTGTGTGTGTGTGTGTGTGTGTGTGTTTGTGTGTGTGTGCAGAGGGATCCCAGATGACAGAACTGGCAAAGAGCTGTTCTCTTCTGTCTGGGGCTAACAAGCCCTTTTTTTGCCTCACTGACAACAGCCTTTTTAGCCTGCCAGTTAGTCAACTTTTCCACAGTTACTTAAATATTATTACTGTATATCTCAAAAAGAGACATTTATCTAACTTAATAAATCTCAACAACTTGATGTGTCTGACATATTTATGTAAGATAAATGTAAACTTTAAATAGCCCACGGTGAACTCCCCTTCTTAGTAAAACCAAATAACTGCTGTCATCAGGAGCCGCTCCCCTACTTGAACCTCATGTTCCAGTCTTGTTTCTATGAATTCAAGATTTCTGAATATTTCTCCTTAGTTCTTTTCCTGGAACTTCTTTCTCATAATACTTAACTGCAGTCACATGACTGCAGTTTATGACTCTTGCACTGACTATAGTTCAAGAAGAAATGACCACACATTAAACTAGATTTAAGACTTTATTTGGTGCAAAATGTTGAGCCTAATATATATTATAATATATATTGTTTATATGCTGAGCACTTAAGGAATTTCAACTTATTCTCCTGCTGCACTCAAAAGTCACTAAATACGATTGTTAACTAAATGCTAACATCTAATATTACCATGTTCCAATGGAAAATTTAAATAGGAAGTTGTAACTAAAGGGTTTATTAATGGTCAGGGGAACTTTGAGGTTGTAAAAAAAAAAAACCCTTTGCCTTTTTTTGTACCTTCCTCTTATTTAACCTGTTTTGTCTTTTTAGTTCAATCTTTACTGAACTTAAAGTTCATGAGTTTCTCATGACCTTTAGTAATGATGCTTTGTCTTTCTTGTTGCTTTATTACAAACCATCAAATTTGCATTAAAAGTCAGTACATCAATAATTCTCTTTAAAGAGTAACTTAACACCAAACTGAAGAGTGCTGTTGCACTGCTCTCTCTGGTTGAAACTTTGAAGCCTGTTTTACCTCTGACCACACCCCACCACACCCAGCAGTGACGTCCCGTAGTACACCTGTATATTAATACAGCAAGATGAGAAGTGAAACCACAGGAGATCCGAAAAAACAAGATTTTTAGGGAGTGGGGTTAGGGTTAACATACTCTTTACTAAAATCTCTTCTGTTGTTGAAATGCACCACATACTCTGTGGCTTTGTTCTTAAAGGTACTGCAAGTGGTCAAATAGTCTTCTGATGAATTAAAGACTGAGATAAAAAGATGAAGCAGGTTTAGTAGGAAGAGGATAAACACCAAAAGTATCTTTACAACCAGGGAAGCACAAAGATGCTCTCATTAATGGCTTTTTACTGATCTATAAAGCATTAAGAAATTATTAATCAACCATTAACAAAGCTATTTGTTATAGTTTACACAGTGAGTCTACAATAACATAACGTCCGTTTAACTATATGAGTGAGTCAGGTGACTGAGGAAAAAATCATGTCTTTCTTATCAGCAGACCTAGACCAAGTCTGTGAGGATTTTTTTTCCCCTTCATGTGTTGCTCTTGGCTGGGTTGGCAATCAGGGTTGTTCCCTCCCTCCCTGTCCTAGAAAAAGGCCTGTACTGCTGACTGAGTTGAAGGCCTGAGAGGTTTGATCCTGGTATCCAGCACTTGGCTCTCAACAAGTAAAGCCAGCATTCTCCAATGTTTAATGTGGGTTTCCTCGCTTTAGAGGAAACAGCTTTTTGGCCGAGCTCACCGGACCACCGCGTTCTTCCTTTATCTAGAAACCACTGCTTGAGATGGTTCCAATGATAAACAGCCACAGTGAAATCAGTCTGGCTAAGCAGAAGGACTGATGGATAAGAAACAGTTGTGTGTTGCATGTTGCAAACACAGCGATGTTGTTTGAAGTCTGACTTTTACTGGTGTCCTCCTAAGATACTTGCTTTTCTCTGATGTGTGTTGTCAATGTGGTTTCTGTTGCCATGGTAACATAGGTCTGAGGCACATCGCCATTCTGAAGTTGGTCGGCACGGAGCCGTCGGATATGGGAGGAGTGTTGGAACTCTATCCTATCAATGGTAAGAACTTTCTTATATAAAGTTATGTATATGACTGTTTTTCAGGCATGTCTATAGCAAACACACACTAACACACCCATACAGTAGAACGCCCTTATCTAGTTGCTAAGGCCATGCCTACAGTTTACTAGTTTCCCTTCAAAACACTTTTTTTTTCCTTGAGCTACAAGTCAAAAATCTTGCCAGATCTCCCCTCCTTACTGAAAACCTGAATCCTAATCAAAGCAGAAATTCCCCTGCACAGGCCAGTGTTTCTGTGTCCCTCTTCTCATCATTGTTCCACCATATGGTGAAGCGAATCTGAGCTCAAAGGTCCACTTACTATTCCACTATGTCCCCAATAGGAACTTCAAAGATTTGGTACTAACAGGGACAATGTCCATACAACCTTACAGCTGCACAACCATGCGTGCTGCTGTGACAGGGGACTCTTTATCAAATTTTACTTAGGAAAAAAGAAACAGGAGTTATGCAAGACTGTAAAAACTAGAGCTGTTTCCAGTAGGCTTAAGTTGTTTAGGTTTCTGCTTTTGGCATTTGAGCTCAGCATGTGGCTGAACCTCCACATGCTAAATGTCAAACAATTCTAAAAAGAAAAACATTTTTCTGTTGTAGAAGTTCTGTCTTTAATACTTAATTCCTAACTTGAATCTCTGCTCCATCCAGGGACTGCTACAGTGGAGCGTGAGGGACTGTCAGCTACCCTGGTAAAGGACATGAGGAACTACTTCCAAGTCAGCCCAGAGTACTTCTCCATGCTGCTGGTCGGAAAGGACGGCAATGTTAAGTCCTGGTACCCTTCGCCCATGTGGTCCATGGCTATCATCTATGACCTGGTAGACTCTATGCAGCTACGCAGACAGGAGATGGCCATCCAGCAGTCGCTTGGCATGCGCTGCCCTGAGGACGAGTACGGTGGCTATGGCTACCATCAACATGGTTACGAACACGGTTACCAGGATGGCTATCATCAAGGCTATGGCTACTAATAGGTTTGTGAGTTGCACAATGCACAACCTAACTCCTCCCTCTGCCTTGCAGCCGGTGCTTGGCGCTATCGGTCCTCCTCCTTTGATCCGTAACCTTTTCTCATCTTTCCTACCCATCCTCCACCAGGCAGTTGGCTCAGATGAAGTGAGGTTCTTGAATGTTTTGTAGCACTTAGTGGAAGCCTCAAAACTGTTGCTTTCACCTATCCAGTTCTTTAATATATAGCATAGTATGCTGCAAGTAACGGTCATTTGTAAGAGGCTTTAATCAGAGCTGGTTAGTCAGTAAATGTGTAGAGGAGCCTGGAGGTTCAGGGATCTGTTGTGTACTTAGTTTTTGTTTTGTTTTTCGCAGTTCCAACTTCAAAGTGTTTTGCACATTATACTATCAGTCTCCTTCACTTGCCTTCCAGGTCATCTTCATGTTATCAGCACAGACCTTTTTATTTTGTAGATAATGGGCTAAAATAAGACATATATGTATTTATTGGACATCTGTTGCATTTCAGGTACAGTTATCGATTATTTTATGAAAAGAAGCTGTCACATTATTTCTCTTTTGTAAAGTTTCTTATTTATACTCTATTGTGCTATATGACAAATAAACATTTGTTTAATACCAGTTTTGGTCTTTGAATTGCTTTCAATACTCAGAAGCAAAGTTTCAGTGTAAGCCTACCCAGTGTAAGAATTATTTGAGCTACATCGCCTCCTAGTGGCCCAATAAGATGATGAATGGAAATATTTTGCTCGACAGTATATTTCAGTGGCCATTTTATAATCAAGACCACTCTTTTGTGTATTACTGAAAATATGGGTTGACTGTGGCTTTTAACCTCCTCAACTTCATCCACCCGTCAGTAGGTCCATTTTTACAAGCAAATGTGCAGCCAAGCATTGCTGAAATCCACTGAATATGCCTCCAGGGTTTCCAAATTCAGCTTAAATGTACATAAAAATGTACATGAAATCTAGGCATTTTCATTTGATGTAATGATGTTTTCTCCCCTTCCTTGTACTGTCAGGTTTCCGAACATTACCGTACCTTTCATTCCCATCCTTGGTTCCCACACATCTGTAGTCCATTTGTTACCTGACATTTCCGCCTCCTCTCTTATTGCTCTTGTTACATGTGATATTTTAAAATCATTTTAATAACGGTTACTTTTATTTGTACAAAATTAAACCAGTTTACTTGCAGTTTATTTCAGAGCAACTTTAGCATTCATACATGTTCAAATTTTATGGCACAAAAAACAATAATTTCATAGAACAAAGAAAACATATATTTCATCATATTTCACATATTTTTTGTGATATCATTAAAAAAATACAGTATATATATATATATATTCAAGGCCAAGTAAGATAACCAAGAGCCAGTTTGTTGTGCTTTCAGACAGTCACATTAAAGTGATCTTTTATGTCAATGTTTATAATTCTGTTTCAGGTATAAGAAAAAAGGGGAAGAAAAACCTCCTGTGCACTATAATGGAGTCAACAGTTGTGTGTGTAAATTTCTGGTAATGTAGAGGTCCATGGTAATTTATGAAGGTACAGTTTGTGGATATGTACTGGACTGTGCTGCTAAAGCTGTCCAAATTGTTTAAATATAGTCTCAAAGATAACCACAGAGTTGAATCAACATTTCTCTTACACAATACCAAAAATTAAAATAGTGTATTGCCTGATACAATTGTAAAATTGGCTGAAATGTGGCTGCTGGTCATTAATCTTATCCAATCACCTTCCAACAAATAGCTGCACATATAACATAAATCATTAGAGGAAATAAACCATTCATAACAGAAGCCCTTAATGATCCCAAATGGCAAATACCGTGACACAATAATTTCCCAGCACATGACAGAACTCGTACACAGACCGGCACATTTCAAAATATACACAAAACCTTGGTTGTTTTTTTCGGTCATGAGGAAAGTGCAAACACATGTCTGACAAAGTTCATCACAAACCCCGTCAACATTATCAGGTAACTGTTTTCTTACGCACATGACAGTCCTGCATCCAGGAGTACAAGTCTCTTCAGCAGCTTAATATGAAGCGGCAGTGAAGAAGAAAATCTGTCTTGTAGTAGAACCGTAAGTCAGCACTACAAAGAATCTTCCTCGGATTCACTGTCTGTGTTGGGCTTTGTTAGGAGCTCCAGCTCCTCGCCATCCTACAACAGAAAACACATAAAGAGCAAATCAGAATGAAATGCAGAAGTGGTGAAATCCAGTGGACAAAGCAGACACTAAGCTGCTTCTCACAATAATATCTAGTATCATTGCCAACACCAACTTTCTAAATTGTTTTCAGATAGTGGAGGGGAAAATGTAATGGGGAAATACCTTTCATATTCAACAGGGAATTTCCCCACTCTGGGGCATAACACTGGCTGTGAAAACTACCACAAAGTTAACTCCACAATAGTGTCCTCATAACGCCCCCATAGAGATCCATTCAGTCTAATAGCTTCCTCTTTCAAAATCCAATAGACTACATTGGCCAAATGAAATTACATGAGGAGAGGCACCAGCATGAACCTGAATGCTGTTTTCATAGCAGGGAATCAGGTTTCTGTCTTCATTGAAGAAATTACATTACAGAGAAATGAGAGCCAAGTTTCCTACAGAGAACTTGGTATGTGTGTGGGAGGACAGGAAGGGGCTTTACATGGGGTTAGCTGAGTGACGCAGTGTTGGAAGAGGAGTGTGTGGGCTTGTGCGAGCAAAGATGTGAAGATTGTGGTTTTTGTGGTTTGCTCCCTACCCCTCTGGACCTCTCGAACACCTCTCCGTTGATGACCCGCAGTTTTTCCTGCTGAAGGCTGTATTCCGGGTCCTTGGGCCGGCTGGCGTTGTAGATAAAGATGGCCAGCAGGACCATGGGAGCCTGGAGGAAGAAGTCCAGGGAAGGGTGGAAGTCGAAGAGGAAGAGGGAAAGGGCGGTAACCAAAACAGTGGTGATCTGGCCCGTCAGCACATGGAACATGTTGTCTCTGAACTTTAAGATGAAGGCCACAGATAAACCGAGAGCAGCTATGGAGAGAGACAGAAGAAAGAGTTCTTCAAATGCACACTGCGGCTATTATTCTGAAGCAAAAATAATAAATATTTTGTTGTTTTTTTGTTCAGCTGACATATGTAAATGCAGATATCAATATATCTATCTATATATCTATTAGCCTATATATATCATTGCTATATCATGGGAAAAATCTTTTGCAGGAGATTAGGGTGGAAAGACTTCAAAACTAAATTTACAACAGTCCAGGTTGGTTTCTTGTTGCTTTCTATGTAGGTGATCATTCCTTACCCAAAACCTTGATCATGTTCTTTCCCTAACCTTCACCGAGTCGTTTCAGGTGCTCAGACTAAACCATAGGGGGGGTTCAGGTAAGAAAACACTCAAATCAGTCCTTTTGGAAAACATTAGGAACTGGTACTTATCCACCGTTACTTACCAGTGGCCAGCACCAGACCCAGGGAGTAGATGTTATGTCCGTGGAAGAGGCCACAGTGGATGGTGAGGCCTCGTGCCTCGCTTCCAAGCCCAAGGGTCAGACTATTAAATACCACACCAAAGGCATACCTACAACACCATGCAGCAAAGGAACCCAGATTAGAAGGGGAGACTAATGCCTCATCTGCCTTAATATTTATTTCATGAGCGAGCAGCCTCTCACAATTTACTGTTCTGGATGAAGATGCTCTCAGTCAGTTGGTCTCCTTCTTTGAGGATCTTTTCATTGTAGATGTTGGCCATGGCGGATATGAAGCACTGGAGGAGGAGCAGGATGTGACCCACACCCAGAGATCGAAGCTTCTCTATTATCCTGTTCCTCCAGGCCTGCCCGGGCAGGGACGACACCCATGATTCACTGGCACTGAGGAGGGAGCAAACATACTGTATGAACAAAAGTAAATAACACAACATACCTGTCTGACAATAAATGAACAGCTGTTTTCAAAAGGCTATACTATGTGTAATGTGTGGTCCTTATCAGCCTCAGGTAAGAATTGCAACTGTCTCTTTATATGTTTCCAATGATCTAATATTCTAATGATTATTTTCATCATCTATCAATCTTCATATTATTTTCTACCTTAATTGATTAGTTGCTTGCTCAATTAAATGTCAGAAAATGGTAAAGAAATTGGACTGTTGGCCACACAAAACAACACATTTGATGAGGTCACCTTTGGCTCTAGGAAATTGTCATGGGTAGTTTGCACAATTTTGTGATGTTTTATAGACCAATCGATTCATCTTTCAATTAATCAATGGTGAAAATAATCATTAGTTGCAGTTCGATAATCAACTTTCACTTCTAAAACAATGTCCTCTTCTGCTACATAATCCTGAAACGGACACATATAATTAAGCAGCATTTGTTTCAAAACAGCAGAACCAGAAAATTGGCTGTGAAACGCACAAGCCTCACTACAGCCTGGAGAGTCACTGAATTCTGAGTATTGATTAACAACTATATTCAACCCTGATATATAGACTATAGATACTTTCTCCTGTGTGGTTAAGGAAACTTCATCAATTTCTCTTAATTCATCATCATGTTACCTGCTGTTCCTCATCTGCTCCAGAAGCTGTGTGTAGAGCAGGCAGGAGTTGGAGGGGGTGGAGAGGGGGTTAGAGTGGAGACCTGGCACAGCTATGGAGTTTTGGCTGCTGCCTGATCCTGTCGTCAAGGAAACGATGGACAGGAAGAGGATAACTAACGCTGCCCACTGAACCCAAGACAAGCGCCTCCTGAAGGATGAGGGAAGAAACACAAATCAAAATTTTATCTGTGGTTGAAATGACAATCACAAGGTTTCCAAAGGCATCAATAACTGAATTCCATGTTTTATGTGTATTAAATGATGCAGAATATGTCTCATTTGAACTGGAAATAGTGCACCAATAATAAGTGCTTTGAGTATTTTACTCAACTTAAGTTTGATTTAGCTCTAGTGAAACACCTAAATAAGTGCATACAATGTCCTACAGTGTAGACAATTTTTACTTTGAAGCTACTGAAGGGAAAATGTTGCTAAAATGTCAATGGTGATGGAAAAGCAACAGCATAAACATGGGAAATAAGATAAAATGTATCAACAGATGCACAGCCATCACCTCTCATCTACAATCAGGGTCATGAAAACATACACGCTATCCTTTTGAAGAACAGAACATTACAGAGTCGCTTACTTCAGAACAATTCTGAAGAGCACAGCTGTGGTCAGGATGACAAAATTGGAGAACAGCACTGCCATGGCCTGGGGACAAGAGAGAGGACAGAGGGCTTAGAGATAAAACAGCAGAGTGATAGCAGAACATAATAACTGAGTCAAACACAGAGTCTTTGGGCAGTACAATTTGTAAAAGCTGGTAAAATGAAGGAAAAAAAAATTAATACTTTTTTCTCTTTCGTTGAAAGAGGGTTTAGTAAGCAGCAGATTTGCATGTTGATGGGGGTTGAATAATTGGAAATCATGCAACAAAAGTTCCCCCAGAGGCCCAAATGCAAAGTTAACACACAACATATATCGCTCTGATAGTGGTTATGCAACATAATTAAGTATTAACTAACAGGCTGCAGGTAGGTCATCACATAGAAGATGATGAGGTTGTCGAGAAAGTAGAGGAAAGCAGGGACAGCCCACTTCAGGGAACTGAGTAGGGAAGAGGTGGAGGAACAGCCCAGGTCTCTGCATGATCGTCCTTCTGTAGGAACAAACAAAAAAGATCGAATAAACATACATTACCATCACATACGCAAACACGATGAGACAGCCAGCTGTGACTTCAATGTTTACCTCGGACTATGACCCTGACTGACATGACCAGACAGAAGAGGAGTTTGAGCGCCTCGGCAAGTAGATTGACAGATGCAGGGAGGAAGTCATACTTGTTCTCTGCAAATTGGCAGAAAACAAGAGACACAGTCAACAAGATACCAACTCTTCAGTGGAATATATTAAAACTATATAATATGGTTTTAAAATGTGTGCTGCTCTGTGGAAAACAGTAATATCTGTTGCATTGTCAGTCACCAGCATTGGCAGAGAATTTGAGCAGCAGGATACGACTGGTCCCCAAGGTTACAAAGCCCAGGCCCAGGGCCAGAGTGTAGGCCGACGAGCGGGAGCACAGCCTGGGGCAGGAATGGCAGCACACCATGGCTGCGACTGGAAGTGGATGCGGTCAAACCTGCTGGAACAAATTACAAACAGAGACAGACACACACAGCCTGTTAGAACAATAGCACTGGTATCAGACTGGTGCTCAGTATCGAAGGTAACCTGAGTTTTGGTTTCAGTGATAGCAAGTGAAATCAATTTGTGTCTACTTAACGATACTGAGATTCCCCTCAAAATCTGCAATCAATCTTGTGAGCAAGCAACTGTTAGTAAAGAAAATATACTGTAAAATGAGGCAAATATGGGGCTTTGAAAATAACAGTGCATGTTCATGTGGCTACAAAATAACTTGGATTATGCTGTATGAGTTGTAGAGAAATGTGATGGATATTTTATAACTGGATTTTCATTGTTGAGTGAACTTTGCCCCTTTTTCCTCTCAGAAAAACGCTCATCAGGAGCAGTCAATATCTAAAAAAAAAACAGTCTTAATCATGAGGTTTGTGTTTTGAAAGCTGTTACTCCCTTAAGATCTGATCATGGTATATTAACAGGTCATTCATGAAACCTTGTTTGGGCCTTATACTTGGAAACCCCAATGCCATCATCACACACACAGATACAAACATGGAAACCATTTAAAGCTCTGACTGACAGACTGACAGTTCTTTATCTATAAAGAAAAAGGCACGAATTACTTCAGTTCTTCACAACATCTCACAACCTACTCACGCTGTTGTTCTGTCCTGGACTACTATTATGTAAAATATGTGAAAGTAACTTTAACGTTTATGAACCAAACGAGGAACAAAGTCTATTAGCTCCGAGCTAGCATCACCTGCATGACCACAAGCGTCATGTTTCTGCAAATAAACACCCCGAATAAAAGCAACACTCTTTTAAATATTCGGACTATTACTCCTAAAGCCAGAAAAAAAGATGTGAAAATTAATTAATCCTAATTAGACTTACTTGTTATTCTCCTCTTTTCCAAAGCATAACTGAACCATCGTATTGACAACCAACCCTTCCTGGTTGTCTGCGCGTGCGCACTGGCACGGCAAGTCCATCGTGATTGTGTTTTTGTACGCCGACTATTTGATTGTTCCGACATGTCGTGAGGTTGCAGACTGTATGTGAAGAAACACTTTCGTATGTAATTTCAGGAACAGAAGGAGGAAATTGCGTTAACATAGAGGTTTTTTTCTTTTAACTTTGGCTGTTAGACTAACTGTGTTTAGTCACATAGTGTTTTAGTGGTGAATTGACCAAATATATGGTGTCCCTGAAGTGCAAAACGCAACAACTTGAACTAAACATGAAACACAACATTATAGAGAAAAATCAATGATATTTCATAAAACACAGCAGCACCTAAAGCTGCACTAATCAAACATTTTCAATATAGGCTATTAACAAATACAATGTGAAAGGTTTTTCTCATAGTGACAAACCCACACAGAATCATCACCCATCTCTCCCCAGTTCCCCAGTTCAGACAGAGCATATTTTTTTGGCTTTACAGCCTAAAACTTTACCTTTCTGGTTCTCTCTCTTCACTCTTATCAATGTTGTTTTCAGCTGCAGCAGGTTTTCAGTGGGAAAAAAGTAAGTGGAGACCAAAACATAGCTTAAAGGAGAGTGAATATTAAGACTTAAAATAAAATAAGTATAACAAGTTACATTCGTCAGGATCTAATTTAAATAAATGTGTTTATGTCTTGTAAAATGTTGGTATGTTTTTAGGTTTTGTTTTTAGGCCACCATAATAATACAGGGATGTGAGGACACAAGTGAAAACCAGAAGTGTAATATCAGGCAAATTACAGTATTTTTGTTCTTGCTTTTAAAACAATAATGAATTATAATGTCTATTACTCCCGAATATGACACAGTCTGCTCCTCAGTCCCTCTCTGCAGCCACACTCTCATCCCTGGCGCTCTGCATTACTTCTCCCTGGCCATGTTCTTTCCTCCAACTCCCTAGACCTGTCATTCTCAAACTGTCCACCAGATGCCCCCAGACTATCCCTCCTTTCCCCATCTACATATGTTTCCACTCAGTAACTGTCTGCACCTGCTGCCCATTCCCTCATCAGTTATACTGGTCTCAGACATTCATTCCCTGACAGTTTGTCGAAGTTGTATCATTGGATACTTGTATTCTAGCTGTGCTGATCCTGTGCTCTACCTGTTTTAAAATGTTTTAGACTGCTTACTGTAAACCTGTGGGTTTTTTTTTTTTGAGTTTTTCACCTTCTCATTTCACCTGCCTGTCTCAACAGTCTGCACTTGGGTTCACCTGCTCCCTTAAAAAGTTGATGCATCAGTAAAAAAAAAAAAAACATTTATAATTATAATTAATTTATACAAATGAAGTGCTGAGGAAATTGTAGATACAAACTGGTGCAGTGCTTTAAAAACAAAATAAATTGGAAGATGTCTACTCTTGGTACCAGTCAGGAGTCCTTCTGCTGCATGTTGGGTGAAGAGGAGAGATAAGGTTGACTCCTACATAAAGGGAACTGCAATAACAGAGGTGAGAAGTGATAAACCATGTACTACGGACTCCAAATTCTTGAAGGAGAGGTATGCTTAAATGTTGCAACTGTTGCAAGGTAAAAAAAAGATAGTAGTTGTTTTGGGAAAGTGCAGTTATTATCATTATCATCATTAAAAAAGTCTATTTCCATACAATATAACTTGCACCAGTTTGATAGGTGCTCACAAATGACGCTCATGACATCACATTTAAGAACTTGTATATTCCACAAGTATAAATAAATCAAGTTTGGGATGTGTGTTGCCTCCACCCATTTCACACACACTAATGTTTTTCTCTTGAATTATGGAATCATTTTCCGGGACACTTTGAGGTTAAAAAAAAAAAGAAGAAAACTCATGATTGCACCCTAAAAGTGACTCACAGCAAAACACATGAGGTTTCAATTACAAGGGGGAAAAATACGCCAAGACACAGTTCATTGCCCTGGGACATATTGTTTAAACGTGCACGTGTGTGCGCGCGCGTGTGTGTGTGTGCGCGCGCGCGCGTGTGTGTGTGTCAGCAACAGATAAAGCACAGAGCGGACTTCTGTGTCAGATCACAGCTTCTTGCCTTACAGAATAGACTGGTCTCACCTGGCGGATCAATCCCAGATATGAGGCTTTGTGCCTGGGCTGGAGCTCAGAGTCTCCTGCTCATCCTGGTTCTTCTGACTGCCCTCCATGTCAAAGCAAACCAGGTTCAACCCAGGGAGAGACACTATTACATCGCTGCTGTTGAGATAGACTGGAACTACTCTGGCAATGACACACACAGGTAGGATACTGGTTGGAGTATTTGTGATATTAAAGGACAAGAATTAGATAGTGTTAAAGAATATCTTGTTCATTATTGGATTAGTAAATTTTTTTTTTTGGCGGTTCTGGAATAATTGACAATTTTACTATTTTGTGTCATATTTTTCTCTCTTTATTTTTGTTACATTTTGTCTGCCAAAACTCATGTAAGAATTCTTATCTAGCATTCTGATATTGAAGTTGTTTGTACCTTGTAAACACAGTCCAGTCTGTCCTGATTTGATTTCTCTGGCAGCCTGTTGCTCATCCTATGATGATATCAATGTTGCCATGATATACACACACTCAGACACACACTGGCATACTCACAGTAGTTGCGACATATGAGAAAAGAAGTATCATGAAGTCCATATCTTGTTGATATGAAGCACTGTCTGTGGTGTCTTCTTGTGCGCTGATTCATGTTTTGTGTTTTTCCTCAGGCTTGGTCCCACCTATAAGAAAGTGGTCTTTCGGGAGTATGAGAGAAACTTCAGACAGGCTAAGACTCATCCCTCCTGGTTAGGTAAACGTTGCATAAAGTTTACATGAACGCGCACAGTCTGCCTGGCTCTCATTAAGAAACACTTTTGCTGATTCCAGTTCAGTACCCACCCAGATAGAAACCTTATCCTAATAATTTGCTGGAAAGGAATTGAGATTGAACCTACTGATATCTCAGTAGGTTGTCTAAAGGGAAAATGTAGGTGTGTTCAGCTGATACACTGATAAAACTGATAAAGTAATTACGCAGAATATACAGGCATATAAGTCAGAGGAAAAACTTGAATAAAAGAGGAAAAATGTAACCAATAAAGATGTTTTCATTCAGGGCGGCAGGACTCTTCAGCACCATCATCAAAACACCAGATGAGGGAATATCTTTTGGCTGAGTGGTGTTATGCTAAGGAGCATTGAAGCATGTAGAAACGGTGTATTTAAAGGTTTTATTTAGATGGTATATCTATATATTTATACAGTGACCAGTTTTGACCTCACGGGACTCTCAACAGGAAACAGATGCACTGCGTTCTTTTTGTATTACTAAGAAACTTTAGGTAGTTTCCTTAACCTCCTTAGTTTTCTATCAGTCACGGTGGTCAGGTACTCTACCACCATGTACTCTGTGTTTAAGGTTAAATAGAAGTCTAATTTACTTTGTGATTTGGTGGTTTCGTTCCAACATTTGATATAATTTTCTTTTTGTTTTGCGATGATTTGGTTTGGTGTGTGCCCTGAAGCCCTGGTGTGTCTGGGCAGAGCTTCAGGACCAGCTGGCAGAGGGGACTCTTACCTTTGTTCAACTCCTGGCACTGAAGGGCCTTGTACTGTTAGGATTGGGGGTTGCTAGATTGGAGGTGTTTATAAAATTTGATGGTTCACTATTGAATTTTAATTATTAAAGGGTATTGGCCAAGTTCTGCCCTGAATGCCTTATTGGCTGTATGTCTGTGAACTCTCATTCTTATGAACTCTGCAGATACTACTTCACTATACCATCTCCTTCTGTTACATATTAATTTCTTTCTAGGAAGGTATTAGGAAATAAATTACAACTCCAGAAAGGCTAAATGTCATGTTTACTGCATTGGTGTACATTACACTATACTGTATGTGCTAATGGTGAAATTATATATCCTGGTCAGTGACAGTCAGTGAATCAACTAAAATAACACAGAAAGACAGTTTATGTTACTTCTCCCACTGTGTCATGATGATGTACCAACACATAATAGTGTTGTATATTCCACATAAGCCTGTCTTTCTCTTCAGGTCTGCTCGGACCCACATTGAGGGCTGAGGAGGGGGAGACGATTGTCGTCACTTTCAGAAACATGGCGTCCGGACCATATAGCATCCACCCACACGGGATCGCTTACGGGAAACAGTCAGAGGGTGTGTGCCTGTTAATCCAGCTGCTGATGATTTTGATAGCTGTGGCTAACCAGAACCAAAAATTTCACTCTGTAACACAGTCTGACTGTTAGGGTCACAGCGGGTACTCATGATGTTACTCATTGTAATAATTAGACAAGATTGAGCAACAAAACAAACAACTCTGTTTGTCTTTTTCTAAAATATTAACTAGGACAGGCAGATTGTCAAACTACACGGTACTGAAGTCCAACAGGAAGCATTGCTAAGCCTTAGGAAATCACTGTCTGTGTCCTTGTATCTAGACAGCAGTAACACATTGAGAAAATTGAGACTAAGCACTCCTTAATTCTCACCAAATGCATAAGTCAGAGTGCAGAGGAAATGTAAAATTAAAGAACAGCTTGCAGGAAATTCTTCATTAAGTCTTCATTATTTTGGGGACTTGAGAGGAATGTCATTACTCAGACTGCTATACGGCAATGATATTTAATTAATTTGACCAAATTGTTGCTTTAACCATTCTTTATTCATCCATAATGCAATTATGTGCAGTATGTATGTGAGACATTTTTGTTCCTATTCAAACTAGTTTCCTTTTTTTTTTTCAGGAGCCAACTACTTCGACAACACATCGCAGAAAGAGAAAGAGGATGATGTAGTACAGCCTAACAGTGAACATGTTTACTACTGGGAGGTGACATCAGATGTATCTCCACAGCCAAATGACCCGACGTGCCTCACCTACACCTATGTCTCCCACCAAAATGTGGTGGAGGACTACAACTCAGGCCTCATCGGTACTTTGCTCATCTGCAAGCCTGGTAAGCAGTAAAATGTGTTTTCACTTTTGCTTGTTTACTTGTGCTGTTCTGAAATTAACTGGTCGTTACCTTTGATTACTCTCTCTGTCTCTCTCTCCTTGCAGGCAGTCTGGATGAGTCAGGGAAGCAGGCTGTCGCCCACCATGAGTTAGTGTTCCTGTTTGGGGTTTTTGACGAGAAAGTGAGCAAGTATAAACCAAATGGCCACGACTCAGAAAACCATGTCAAGTACACCATTAATGGATACACAAAGGGATCACTTCCTGGTTAGTCATTTTTTCTCAATGTGAGTTAGACAATGAGCCAATCAGTCAGTCAGTCAGTCAGTCAGTCAGTCAGTCAGTCAGTCAGTTGACTTGTTTTTGTTTGTGGAAAATAAGCTCTTACATTTACTCAAGTGTGTACAGAAGTATAATTTTTAGGTTCTTATTCATTGCCAAACTATTTCTATTTTCTGCAACTTGACAGTATTTCAGAGAGAAATATTGTTGTTTATACTACATTAATCTGACAGTTGTATTTAACAAGTACTTTGCAGATAAAGAGTTTACATATAAATATATAGATCATGAGATGATAAAAATCTGACGGATTCCTATAGATTAAACTAACCAAAAGTATATAGAGTTGTTAAATTTCTTATAGCATAATCTGGACCTTATTTTATGGCAATGGAAAGATAAAAAATAGTTGCTGATTAGTTTTCTGTTGATTGACAAATCAATTAATGTACTAATCATTTAAGCCCTAATTAAAACAGTATATTAGGACATCTCAGACTTAGTTCTGGTTAATAGATTAACCACTGCTCTACGTAAAGTTGCAAAGTACTGTATATAACCTGCAGGTAACCATGGCAACAACACTGATGAAGGATAAACTGACTACAAACACACTTTAGAAAATGGATGATGACTGAAAGTCAGCCCAGTTTATTTTTGTTTGGAAAATATATGGCTGAAGCAAACAAATATTTTCAAACAATCTCTTGATTTTTCTTGGATTAATCATTTAGTCTGTAAAATGTTTCTTTGATAAATGACAATTAATCAATTAAAAATTCATTAATTACTTTTCTGTTGATTGAATAACTTATCAATCAACTAATTTGTCAGTGCAAGGGAAGTGTCCTGATGTGAGAAATAATGGCAATCTTTGCTTCCAACTTGTCCATTACGTTCTGGGTTTGAGGACACCTCATTGTGTATTATAACTTACTTAATGTTTCAACAATTTAACAGGGCCATTCTTCATAATAAGAGCTTACTATTGATACTTAGGTAGATTTTATATAATGACAGTACTTCTATACTTTTACTTTGGAACACAAGACTTCTACCAATGGAGCATTTTCCTGTTGTGGTATGCTACCACTTATAGAAATGATGTGGTTACATCATCACTGTTGTACACAGTGTCCTCTTTTCTTTACAGATGTCAGTATGTGTGCTCATGCCTCTGTGAGCCTGCATCTGATTGGTATGAGCTCAGAGCCAGAGGTATTCTCCGTGCATATGAATGGGCAGGTGCTGCAGCAGATGGCCCATAAAGTGTCATCAGTGGGTCTGATCAGTGGTTCCTCCACCACTGCCAGCATGGTAGCTATCCACACAGGCCGCTGGCTGCTGTCCTCACAAATCGTCAAGCACATAGAAGGTAAGTATGTCTCTACTCATTGAGATTAATTAGATTGACCATCCACCATAAATAGATTGTTTTTATCAATGTAGATAAATTTGCAAGAAAAAAAAAAGTGCTTCCACCTTTGCAGCTGGCATGCATGGTTTCGTGGATGTGAAGAAGTGTGAAGACTTCAAAGCACCCCAGCGAAAGATGACCATTGCACAACAACGTGAAAGCAGGGTGTGGACATACTACATAGCTGCTGAGGAAATTCTTTGGGACTATGCACCCACCAACCATGAACACATGGACGAGTAAGCAAAATTTACAGAAACACTTGAAGTATTTTATACGTTTCACTGCATTTTAAAAGTGTACATGAAAACAAAGTACACATCCCTCTATAGCAAAATACAACCTTTGTGTTTGAAAGTAACTTAACTTCAAGGTGCTACTGTAGCATTTTTAAATGTATCCCTATAGCATTTTGAATTAACTGATATACGTCATTTGTTTACTGTCAAAAGGGAGACTGCAGAGTCTTTACCCAATAAACCTGGTTTCCTTTCACTGTTTCTTTACTGAAGAGGCTAAAAATATTAGGAATGATTATTTGTCTTTTGCTCTGTTGCACTGGAAAAAACTGTTTGGCAGTGTTTAACACCGGTGCCACACAGCTTTAAGTGCAGTGTTGAGACTGTGTGGTGCCAGTGTTTTAAACGGTCTTGTTTGTTGATGGAAGTTATATACCAATGTCTCAAAATTAATATGAATTGCATTAATGCCTTTAAATAAAACCTCTGATCTTGTTGTGTAGGGACTACAAGTTACAGTACCTGAAACAGTCATCAACACGCGTAGGTGGGACATACAGGAAGGCAGTGTACAGACTGTACGAAAACGAGTCATTCAATAAATTGTCACAGGACAAGCAAAGGAGAAAAGAGCTTGGAATCTTGGGCCCGGTGATCAGAGCGCAAATCAGAGATGTTATCAAGGTATGACCATATTCAAATCAAATCATATTATATAGCACCTTGTGAGCAAAATTGTTATTCACGTTCTTCACATAACATAATTCATTGGTTATAGAAACACAAGAACAAAGAGAGCAGAATACAGCCAGAGAACAAGCCAAAAAGCTTTGCACTGTAAATGCTAAGATAAAAGAGTTTGTCTTAAGGTTCGTTCTAAAACTGTGGATGGATTCTGCTGACCTACAGGACTATAGACTCTAAAAGCTGGTTCATCGTAGGTCTTGGTGTTAGCTAATGTATATGGGGTGAACATTGTTGCCCTTTTCATACATAGTTACCCAATTTAGGGCAATCCTGCAGGACAGTGAATATATATGATGAAGTATATGATGAAGTCAACCAGAGAGTTCTTTATGACCAAAATATTGAAATATTTTTGACTTGCAACATCAGTCACCTGATCTCAATCCAACTGAACATGTGTGTTCCTTGCTAAAGAACAAGACTGAAAGTTAAAAGTGTCTGAAAGTAACTAGTGAAGCTGGCAGAGTATCACCATGAAAGGTATTGTTTGCTGATATCTGTCGGTTGTAGATTTCAGCTTTTGACTGCAAAGGATTTGAAAACCAACATTAAAGATGATGACTTTATTTAGGTTTGTGCATTCATTATTAAATTATTGGGTTACTATGTATGAAAATGACTACAGTTCCTACTCTGTTCATTTGCTGCGGATATAAACAATTAATGTAAACACAATTAAATTAAAGCACCTCTGAGTCTATGTTACTTCAAATCAGTGACTGTGATTGTGTCACTATAATGCTTTCACACTCGACTGTAGGTTTTGTACAATCATTTAACATTGTTTACACATTCTGTGCCCTCACCAACCTTCCCTTTCACAGGTTGTTTTTAAGAACAAGGCCTCAAGGCCCTACAGCATCTATCCACATGGAATGACAATAGAAAAGTCAGAGGAGGGGTACAACTACCCAGCAGGAGGTACTGTGTCTCTCTTCACAAACAAATTGAACACTTTGGGGGTGGTGGACTGCCCACTCTGGTTTTATTATATAAAATAACTACAATAAAATAAATGGAGAATTTCTCACTGTGGTTGCCAGGCAACCAGTCTCATGGTGTTCAGCCAGGTGAGACACACACGTATGTGTGGAGAGTGCTTGAGGAGGACGAGCCTACTGACGGGGACTCCCGATGTCTGACGCGACTGTATCACAGTGCGGTGGACACACCACGTGACATCGCCTCAGGACTGATTGGACCAATCCTCATCTGCAAGAGTCAGTCCCTCAATGTCAGGAATGTGCAGGTAAAAAGATTCTACATCATTTTCTTTAGTTAATAAGACACATTTTTCAGCATGAATAATGCAGAGTGAGCTGGTTATGTACATTGTTAAAAAGCTACTTGAGAGAATTTGGTGAAAAAGAAAAAAATTGGTGAATTTAATGTTTGTAGCAAAATTGATTTTTCCTTTCTCTTTTTGGCTTGAAGTTAATGTCATGAATACACTGTAAATTTAGATTGTATATTTAAAACTAAATGCAGATCTCTGTTTGTTTGCACAGCTGAAAGCAGACAAAGAGCAGCATGCCATGTTTGCTGTGTTTGATGAAAACAAGAGCTGGTACCTGGATGAAAACATTCGTCAGTTTTGTGATCGATCCAAAGTCAACAAGGAAGACCCTGACTTTTATAAGTACAATGTCATGCACAGTAAGTTTAGCCATCATCAAATTGAATTGAAGCTGATAAAAACACCTCATACTAAAAGATATCATATCTTCAATCTATAATATTTTCATAAACTTAATTAATTGCCTGCATGGCTGCCTGTCAGATGAAATGACTACTATTCATGTAAATGTCCTAACAGCGATAAACGGTTATGCGTTTGAGAGCGGCCCGTGCCTGGGCTTCTGCAATGGTGAGGTTGCAACGTGGCATGTGTCCAGCGTTGGAGCACAGGACTACATCCAGACTTCTACATTCTACGGCCACACATTTGACCTGAATGGGCGGACAGAAGACTTTCTCAGCCTCTACCCCATGACTGGAGAGACCATCACAATGAACATGGAAAACATTGGTCAGTCATTGTTGACAATGCCTTTTTTATATCATATTGTTTATTGTATATCAAAATATTCCATTTGTAGGGTGATTATCAATAGGTAATACAATATAACACACAATATATATGCAATACACATGAAAAAGTGACAGCTGCTTAATTTCCAAGGGTCTTTTAGATTTTTGTGTGTCTCTCTTTAAACAGGTGTCTGGCTCCTGGCTTCCCTGAATTCCCACGAGACAACCAAAGGAATGCGCTTAAAGTTTAAGGATGTTGAGTGCTTTCGTGACTACGAGTATGAGTACACTGACTATGAAAAAGCAATTGAAGTAGCACACAAAGAATTCACTGTGTGGAAGCCTCCAAGCTTGGATGATATCAAGCAGGAAAAGGAGAAGGAGCAACCTGTGATAATAACGGCAGCGGTGGCGGATGATTACACGGATATGCTTGCAGAACAATTAGGTCTCAGGTCTCTGAAGAACCAGTCTAGCAGCTCAGATGTGGACCTGCTGGACCTGTCTTTCCTGGACTTTGATGCTGTTGATGTGCTTGGAGATACGAATATCACCCTTAATGTCAGCTCCACTACCAAGGAGACAAAGAGTAAAAATGAGACCTCTATTCCAAAGCCAAATGCATTAAATGAGACATTATTTTCAAATTCAAAAGAGCTGGATGGAGCAAACCTTACAGCAGTTCATTTGTTTAACCAAATCATCGACAATACAACATCATTCTTTGACAATTCTTCTGTGTCTAAAATAGAGAACACAACCAATTATAGCCCCGATGTATTGCTAAAGAATAACAATATAACTCTAAATAGGAGTGCTCCTGTTGTTGTTTCAAACCTTGATAATGTCAAAGCATCTGAGACAGATGACACCATACTTCACAATGATAAGGCATCATTAATGGTTGGAAATGTATCCACAGAGATGACCAATCTTAACATAACATTACCAGGAAATTTAACTTACATCTTGGAGGCTGAAAGAATGAATGAAACCCTGACTGGTGATAACCAGGGCACGAAAGCAGTGGAGGAATCCGAGGAGAGACTCAGAGGAGATGTGTTCTCCAACTCTGTACCTCTATCTCCCTCCAGCACCAACAATCTCAACAGTACAACAGAGGACAATGTCACTTCTCTGTCAAGCAGTACCAAAAAGGAAGATCTGAATTACACAGCAATAAACCATGGTAACATGTCGACAAGCCTTGAAAATGTGACACATATTTTGCATAAAACTGTGCACTTACAAAACATCACAGTGAATATGTCCAAATCAATTTCATCAGGCAAGATTAGTTCTGAGAGTTGGGAGAACGTCACTGCTCTTCTTGACCAGTTAAACCGCACATCATCCATAGAAAGTTTCTCCAATGAGACTATGGTTTCAGATAACCTGCCCCTCTCCAGTCATTCAGTTAGCACAAGCAGCTCTGAGGAGCTAAGTGCCTCAGACAGCAGTGAAGAAGTGCTTATCTACCTTAAAGAAAACAATACAGAGGTGATTAAAACCACCTCCCTCAAAACACAGGGCTACAACTGGACCTATGAGGTAACTCACCAAACGGTATCGATGGAGATCCCCGACCACATGTTGAAGTACTTAGGGAAGGAGGCCCCAGTGCCGAAAAAACCTAAGATCAGGAAGGCGAACTATCGACACTGGCCCGAGAAGGGCCAAGGCATGAAAACAAGGAAGAGAAAGGAATATAAGCCTCAGGCCAGGAGTGGATTACCATTCTCTCCTCGTGGATTCAAACCAGGCATGACACCACGTGGGTCACGACCCAATTCACCAAAACCTGTCACTGATGAGGAGGCGCTCATTAACATGCCCGTGGTCATCGGTGTACCCCGGCCCGATTTCAGTGACTATGAGCTGTATATTCCTGGCAATGAGCCAGATCATCTAGATGTGGATGAAATATATTTGAAAGCAAATGAATATGAGTATGTGAGCTACAAAGACCCCTACAGTGGTCACGAAGACATCAAGGATCTCAGTCTGGATGACACCACTAAATACTACTTAGGCTCCTACTCAGGCCCCAATGTCAAGACTTACTTCATCTCTGCAGAGGAGGTTGAGTGGGACTACGCTGGCTATGGACAGAGGTAAGCTCAGAGATAGCATTAAAAAGAAAAGCTTGTATGACATGACATGATGTAACTATTCAGAATTATTGGAAAATTGTATAGCATGCGCACATCTGAACATATGCAAAGCTAAAAGTAGGTCCTCTGCTGTCACCACAGGAGGCAAGACAAGTTGGAACAAAACAGCAGAAAAACCAAGTTCACCAAGGTAGTTTTCCGAAGTTACATGGATGGTAACTTCAGAACACCTGACATCCGAGGTGAGGTGGATGAGCATCTAGGCATCCTGGGGCCTGTCATCAAGGCGGAGGTTGGACAAAGCATAATGGTAAGACTGCCAGCACCTGTTAAAAGCCATACTCTGTCTTGCTCTTCTGGGAGTTCACCTTTTCTGATTTTATTTTCTGTGCTCATTTTTAGATGTTTTACATGAATTGTAGCATTTACATCTACAGCCCTAAGCCCCATGGATGTATAAAGAGAACTGGATACAGCGTCGGAGGCAGGGGCCCCCTTCCTATGAAAGTTGCTCTGTGGGGCATTAAGCCAAAAAAGCCACTTCCTGAAAACATACTGCGCACGCAGTGGGCCCAATGTGCCCATGGAGCATGCTTACTAGAGAATTCCGCCGGGCCAAGACCACCAACTTCCTGTTTAGCCCTCCGGCTAACTTGAATGGGGATAAAACGATGTGTGTGGCTCTTCTAGACTTTCGAAATGTGATCGGACCGAATAGATCAAATTCTGATAGTGAAATGGGTCATTTCATGGTGGTTGTGACACTCAAAAAAATTAATCTGCTGATTTACAGATGTCTTTTTCACAATGTAAGTCTACCTAATATCATCACGTGACATTGTAATTACACGGTTTGGCCACTATGTCAAATTGGCTTCAAAGCCCGGCACTCTTCCTGTATCTGGTTCTCTTTATACATCCATGCTAAGCCCTTGTGGACTCAGCAGGAAATCGCCTCAAAGTCAGTGAGTCTTTGAGTGTGGACACTGGGATTGGGCCATAGACTGTAAAAAATAATGGATGTAGCCACCGTGACGTCAGTACATCCATGGATGTCACCCATTGGTTTGTGGACTCCCTTGTTGAAGCCTCGAGTTTGCATTTTGACTGTCGCCATCTTGGATTTTTGGAGCCAAAAGTGACATATGGAGCTGACGCTAACGGTAGCTGCTAACTGCTAGCTTGGTTAGCATGGTGCATTTACAGTCTATATTGAACTGTGATAATGCTAATGCTAATCTTTGCTAGCAAAAAACAGGCTTAAAACCATTAAAACAAAATGTACTTAGTGGAAAAACTGAACATCCAACTCCTTAGAGGGTCTTTTAATACAACCAAACGCTGAACAAGACTTTTTTACATGACCAAAATGTTACAATTAACATTCATGAACCAAAAAACACACTGAAATAGCGACAGCTACAGCTACCCCTATACTCCGTGAATCTGGGGTTACGCCATGGTTACGTTACCTAACCAACGTTGTTGCCATGGTAGCGACTTGTCAATCACAACATAGCCACACCCTAAAGCATACCCTGCTTTATCGTCTATTTTACTCTAAATAGGACCATAATTTACAAAATGAACATCATGCTGTATTGAAGGAGACTTGAGACCGTAAACTCATTAGGAAAGTGTTTACTGAGGTAATAAGTGAGAAGTAGGGTCGTTTTTTTCATAAACTTCCATACCATTTTCCATATATCCATACAATCGACCTACTTTTTGCAGCCATTTCGCCCCCTGCTGGCCATTAAACAGAATGCAAGTTTAAGTCACTTCCGCATTGGCTTCAATTTTCAGACTCAGAGCTACAAACTTGCTTCAAATTTATTGTCTTCTCATCTAACTCTTGGCAAGAAACTGCATATTTCCCAAATTGTCAAACTATTGCTTTAAAGCTACATAACCACAGAAAATATCTTTCTATCTTGTAGGTGGTGTTCAGGAACAATGCCAACCGTCCGTACTCCTTACATCCAAATGGGGTTTCCTATACCAAGCGGACAGAAGGTCTGTCCTATGAGGATGAATCCAAGTTTTGGTATAAATATGACAATGAGGTTCAACCCAATACCACCTTCACATATATATGGAAGGTCAATGCAATGGTTGGGCCAATGGCAGATGAGTCCCACTGTCGGACCTGGACCTACTATTCAGGTGTTAATCCCGTGAGTACTTTGTACTTTGTAATTGTGAAATTAGTGTAATTTAAGAAAATTATTAACTAAATATAAGTTTAGTATGACAGGTATTGTAGCAATGCTATTTATGAATGTAAACTAAAGCCGCTTGATGTAGAATTTGAATTTCTGACTGTGGCACCCCGACGGGGCAGCGTCAAAAAGATACAGTGGGACACTGGCAATCACACAGGCTGCACTAATTTTCTCCAAATTTATCTTTATTTGAAAGATGCTTTTACACGCACATTCGATCAAATTCTGTTAAAATAATTAACATCAACTATTTAGTTGAAGTGAGCAACACAGGATGTATTCACATTTTTAAGAACTTATATTGAACCTAGAATCTACTGTTTTTAGGAAAGGGATATCCACTCAGGCCTGATTGGGCCTTTACTGGTGTGTCGAAAGGGCACTTTGGACAAGGAGAGAATCAACACAAGGGAATTCACACTGCTTTTCATGACCTTTGATGAGTCGAAGAGCTGGTACTACGAGAGGAACCGTGAGATGATACAGAGGAAAAACCGACGGAAAGTTTTGGACCCCAACTTCAAAGAGAACCTCAAGTTCCATTGTAATGCATCATGCACCTTAATCTATTCTGGTTAAAGTGATCCTCCATCCAAAATCTTCTTTTGAATATGATACAGAAGAATTATATAACATGCTAATTTAAACACATCGAGTACATACGTCCACTGTTGGTAATAACACATTGTTGCAAAAATGATACTGTATAATTCAGTCAGTTGTAATATCTTTTTCTTCATGCATTCAAGACTATTCAGTTACAGAACAAAAAGTCACCTGAAATGCTGATAAAGATGTCTTTTTGTCTGATGTTTCCACAGCCATCAATGGCATTATATATAACCTGAAGGGCCTGAGGATGTACACCAACCAACTAGTGTGCTGGCACCTGATCAACATGGGTTCTCCAAGAGACTTTCAGAGTGTCCACTTCCACGGACAGACGTTCCTCCACAAGAAATCAACCAGCTACAGACATGCTGTCTACCCACTGCTGCCTGGTGAGCAACATAATGTTTCTTAAATACATTCAGAACAACATATTAGAGATTTAGAGCTACTAACTGTATTCAATGTCAACAACTTAATGGAGCCCATATTTCTTACTTGTCTCATATTGTTTACTTGTTTTCGCAGGAAGCTTTGCTACTCTTGAGATGTGTCCGTCCAAGCCTGGCCTGTGGCAGCTGGAGACAGAAGTTGGTTTCAACCAACAGAAGGGCATGCAGACCCTCTTCCTGGTTCTAGATAATGGTACAAACTAGTAGAAAAAAACAGATTGCAGCATTTAGAGAATGACTTTGTAACTACACTGACATGCTGTTATGTTGTGTTTTGACATTGCTTGTATGTCTTCTTCAAGATTGCTACCACCCACTGGGTCTACAATCAGGCGTTGTGAAAGACGACCAGATCACAGCAATCAACACTAGAGGTAGCCATGCTTCCTCCTGTGTGCATCCATCTGTTTTGGCAACAGATATGCTGTGGTCCTACTGCATTCACGATGACTTGTGAAATTATTGCATCAATTTTGCAGAATAGCTCTATAAACAAAGATGTCACCAGGATAATGACAGTTTTTCCATCTTTGAAGGATTCTGGGAGCCCCGTCTTGCCAGATTGAATAATCAAGGTAAATACAACGCATGGAGCACAGAGCAGAACAACAGTTGGATTCAGGTATGTGCTAGAGGTGTGATAAGTGTGTGGGTGTGTGTGCTTGACTATATGTACATGTGCATTTCCTTTTTATATGAATACAATCTGCTACCTGTGGACTCCTCCCGGTACAGGTGGACTTTCAGCGGCCAGTTGTGATCAGCCAGGTGGCCACCCAGGGAGCCAAGCAGCTATTCTCTTCCCAGTATGTAGTCAAATATTATATCTCCTACAGCAACGACCGCCGGGGGTGGACCTACTATAAGGGCAACAGCAGACACTTCAGGAAGGTGCAGGAAATGTGATCGCTTAAAGAGACAATGCAAACAGCTACAATCTAATTTTGAAGCATGCGCTCACCTCTTTATTTCTCTCTGTCTGCATCACCAGGTGTTTGACGGGAACCGGGAAGCCTATGAGACAAAGCAAAACACCTTCTTTCCTCCTGTGATTGCACGGTTTATTAGGCTCCACCCAATCAACTGGTACAACACAGCCACAGTCCGCATGGAGTTCTACGGCTGTGAGCTCGATGGTAAGATGTTACATGTGTGGTTATGTACAAGACAGAATCTAAGTCAAAGAAAGCTGGAATTGGGGTTCCTGTAAATGTGACATTTCAAATCTCCTACCTTAGGTTGCTCGGTGCCTCTGGGGATGGAGAGCAGACTGATAGAAGACAGTCGCATCACTGCCAGCTCCACAGCCTCCAGCTGGTACTCTGGACCCTGGAGACCCTCCCTTGCACGCCTCAATAGACAAGGCACTGTCAACGCATGGCAAGCTGAGGTACTGATACTGATTGATTGATATGACAGGTGAAAATGAATACATTCAAATTTAAATAAGAAAAAATAAGAGTAAATGAATCAAATTTTAAGATAAATAAGAATTTAAAATAAAGAACCCTAGTTCCTCTAGTAGTTTATAAATGCATATTAACCAGTTATTTCTCTCACTCTGCTCTCTTTTCTGCAGCGTAATAACATGGACCAGTGGCTTCAGGTGGAATTGCCTAAAATAAAGAAGATCACAGGTATTGTAACGCAAGGAGCCAAGTCTCTGGGGAGAGAGATGTATGTCATCTCCTACATTCTCATGTACAGCAATGATGGGTTAGTCTGGAACCCCTACAGAGATGATGAGTGCACCACACCCAAGGTATGTATTTTCATGTACCAGTGAACTCTGAAGTGGAATTTCTTTGATAGTCGTTGAGAAGTGATTCTAAACAATTTCCCTCACTCTTTCTCTCATCAAATCTAGACTTTCATTGGAAATACAGACAACAACGGGCATGTGAAGAATTACATTTACCCTCCCATTTTCTCTCGCTTCATCCGAATTATCCCTAAAAGCTGGATGGGCTCCATCACCATGAGAATAGAGCTTCTAGGCTGTGACTTTGAGTGATACAAACACAGATACAAACCAGGGCAGGTACACACACACACACATACCAAATGATCCAAATAAACAGTGGTGGAACAAGTATTGCAGACTTTTATTAAGTCGTAAGTAGTAATACCACGGCATAAAAATACTCCTTTACAAGTAAAAATATTACTTACTACTATTAGTTGCAAAGGTACTTTAAGTATTAAAAGTACTCATTATGCAAAATATCCCCACTCAGTGTTATATTTATTATTCATACTGTATTCAGATACAGTGCCTGTAAAAAGTATTCACCACTCTTGAAAGTTGTCATGTTTTGTTGTCTTTAAACATGGAATCAAATATGATTTAATGTGAATTTTTTGACACTGGTCAACAGAAAAAGACCCTTTAATGTCAAAGTGAAAACAGATCTCTACAAAGTGATCTAAATTAATTACAAATATTTAAAAAAAACAAAAAAACAATCTGTTTTACATGTAAAATATTGATGTGAAAATAACCAGTATGAAATGAATGTAGTGGAGTGGAAGTATTAAGTCATGTAAAATGGAAATAATGAAGTAAAATAAAAGTATTTAAGTACAGTACTTGACTACCACCAATGCAAATAAACACACATGCAAACTTAGTCAGGTATAGAGGATAATGCACTGAAATCACAGCCTTTATGTGCAGACAAATTTAAAAAAAAACACACACATACGTACGTTGCCATTTGTTAAAGTCATCATGCAGCTTGTGAAATGTGCTGCTTCCATTAACAAACTCAACTGTTACATAAATTATGACTCCTGCCACTGGGATATTTGGATGTTGCAACCCAGAAGAATGCAAAAAAGTAATATGGCCTTTTACAAATTAATACAATGTAAGGTGTTGTTATTAAAAGCATAAATCCCTAAAAATAGTCAAACTCATTGATAAGTTCAGTAGGTATAAGTACTATTCTTCATATATTAGGTGTATGTGTTTTTGAAATACTAGTAACATTTTTATAATAAATAATATAAATGAATGTAAATATGTAAGTGGAGATCATGTAATTTATTTGTCAATAAATATTCCTACTATTCTTGCTATGCAGTGTCCAGCTCAGTGATGTATGAGTACATAAATGAAAGGATGCAAATAGAGAGCTCTGGTATCCCAAGTGTGAGTATGTGAACACCGATATCTTCTCATGGTGTCTTGAAGGTGTCACTTTTAGCACCTCTGCTGAGGCCAGGCCCGTCATTAAGCAGCACCCAAAGGCCTCCAGAGTCAACAGACACGTGCAGCTGCAAACACATGGCATGTTTGTCCATTTGCTGATCATGTTAAACTGGGCACTGGAGGTGTGAAAGTCTCAGCATGGCGGTCCTGCATGCTACTGATCTGTGAAGACAAATTAACTCTCAGATAGCTTTATTGGACAACTGGCTGTCTGAGAGGTTGTGAGTACTGATGAGAGCCAGCTGTTTGACTGTGGGAATACTCTACATAATAATACTAATGTGACACTTTATTCTTGGGAGATTCCCTTGTTGAAGAAGAAGTTTAATAGGAGATTTTTACTAAGAGATCATCCGGTTGAAGGTCTTATAAATATGAAGGCCATTAAGCTGCTAGTCAGACCAGGAATTCTCAACAAAATCTTGCTTCATGTCAGAAAAATAGGTAACACCAAGCCTATATAGCTGCGAGCATCATAGCAAGTAATGTAACCAATAATGCCATTATTACAACTTAAATTACTGCTAACATACACAAGACAAGGTAAGGTTACCAGGTCTTCAAGCTTAATAAGATGGCATTAAACAAAAGACAGAAACAGAAAGTCAGGTGTGGTAAAGTTCTCATTTGTTTGTACAGTATTTGCGGAGAGGGAGGGGTGTTTTTAGACTTTTTAAGGATGTAGGAAGAGTACACTGAGAGTACAGCAAGTACCTGATGTCAGGGGGACACACACATAAATGTATGCCACAAGGACTTCCTGATAATTTAACAATCTTTTTGCCAAACTTGCACATGAAGAGTCACAGTTTAGCATGATGGTTACAACACAGAAGTCAAGGTCCTCTTACTGTTCCAAACCTTTCCATTGTATCACAGTGGAAAGGTTTGAACCTCTACAGTTTGAACCTCTACAGTTCCATGACAACTGATAAAACTTCACCTGCTGATGAAGACTGTGTGATAGAGTGAAAAGCTCTGAGACAAGTGAATAAGTGTAACTTGAGTTGAGACTGTTTTGTCAACTTCTGTTTCCAAAGTCAAGATTTGACGAGAGTTAAAAGAATAAAAAAATAAAAATAAAAAAAAAATCATCCCACCACACTGGACAGCGATGGTGTGACTGATTCAAAATCAGATGCAGTTGTCATAATGCACCACCAGGTGTCGCTCCAAGTTCACTTTTGCAGAAGATCAGGCCTAGACAAAATATCATACCAGCTTTTGTCTGATAGACCTCCAACTGATAAGATCACTTGATATCATGTGGCACAAAACCAGGTGACCAAGACTTCCAATGTGACATAAGTATAAAAAGGTTCTTTTTAAATCATTAAAACAAAAGTTGTACTTTTACAAACATAACTTCAAGCATAATCCCACATGCACAGACACTTGACAAAAAAGTTCACAACCTAATGATAGTAGCCCTTTTGGGAATAACATCAGAGTGAATTCTCATTCCTGTGCTCTTTCCCAATTTCTACTAACTATACATACAGTATGTGTCTTCAAATGAAATGATATAAAATTATTCCTCATTTTGCTGACAGTTTCACAGCCCTGTGGTGGTTCTCTGAGCCCTCTGTGCACAACCCTCCTAGAAAAACAGACAACTGATGTACGTGCAATGTTTTACACCACATGAATGAGAATCCCTCATTCACTAAGGCTGGCTCCTGTGTTATCCACACTACAAATGTTATATATCACAGTGGGAAAAAAAATTCAAACTGTTTACTTAAGTAATTTAACAATGTAAAAATACTATATAAAAATTACAAGTACAATAAAAGAAAAGTAGTAGTACCAGTAAAATGTACTTAAAGTATCACAACAACAACACTCATTAGCAAGCATGTTGATGTTGTATATACCCAAACTGGAGCTTAGTTTCTACTTTACATACTGTTGGGTAAATTTATAACAATATTTTGGATTTTATTGGCTGATCACCCACTTTGTATGTGAAAAACATTCATTTGTAAAGTCACTAATAGGACTACAGGCTATCGAGTAAATAACATGAAGTAAAATGTATAATATTTAGCTCTGAAATGTAGTGAAGTATACTGTATAGAATAACATGGTTGTAGTCCTACTCCAATATATAATATAAATATAATAGTAAAATTAATTGAGTACAGTACTTGAGTAAATGCTGGTAACTTAGTCACTTTCCATACATGTTATAGCCTATAAATGACTTTCAGTTAAGGTTTCTGTCATTGAGACAATCATATAAAGAAAGTGATAGGCTCTTCCTGATATTAATGACAGCTTGGCTTCGTGCTGTCATGATCTGCCCGGTGACAAAATATGAAAAGCACTGGGTCATGATTATAAATATCTCTGTATTACACCCCTCTGCCTGGCAAGTGACACATAAGTTGTTTACAAACATACTTTTATGAGGGAGACGTCAGGGGAGTGCAACTTCAACCGGGAAAAGCTTTATTGGTCACTGACGGCATACACACGCACACGCACACACACACACACACACACACCCTTCCCTCTCCTCCCTGCCTCCGTCGTCACCGCCCCCACAGCAGGGCTCGTTAAAAGGCGGCAGTCCTCGGGCAGGAGGGATGAGTTGAAGACCTGCAGCAGTGTAGCACACAGGAGGACAGAGTGGGACTTCACACTGAGGGACATATTTCTATATAACAGACTTTTCAGGATAGTAGTTTCTGGATAATCTCTAACCCAATTACTGGAATCATGAAGTCTCCAAAACTGGCACCTCAAGGTAAATGTGAGATGTTTTTTCCATCATGTTATTTGGTTGTTAGTAGGTTGTTTATGCATTATCACTGTAGGTTCATATTCCCATCACATTTCTATAGGGACACTATACAATAAAATTATATTCAAATTCCAATAGGAAATATTATAGACTTTATTATGACCCTGCATTTCATGTTTGTTTGTTTGTTGGTTTGTTTTTTTCATGCATATTTTTGGCATTTTTCCTGCAGCGAAGTTCACCAACGAGGAAGACCTGAACGACGTGCTGTGCGAGTTCGACGCGGTGATCGAAGACTTCACGTCCCCGGTGGAGAAGCGACACTTCAGGTACGACGAGCACCTGCAGACCATGAAGAGGAGAAGCTGCGCCAGCGTCAGCGACAGCGGCATCAGCGACTCAGAGAGTAAGTTAGGACTTGCTTGGCGATTAATTATTAACTGTATATTCAGCAGCTCTGGGGAGCGCTGTCCTGTAGGTCTGAAATATGATGATTTCCAAATGTAACAACCAAAATATTGGCAACTTTTTTCTTGAACTGGCTGAGACTCCAGAATGAAGATCAGGCACTATGGACATTATATACAGTAGTTATGTTTTTTTTCTCTGCAACTACACTTCTCAGTCACCATAAGCAGAAGTGTCCAGTGTCCTTTTTATCAGAAACTTATAAACTTTGCTTCAATCCTCTCTTCAATCTACTCCGTTTCCCCCAGTACTCTTGCCTAAGTATCTTATCTGCAATCAAGAGGGCAGCTGGAGTGACTGGCACACATGCATGTATGCTCACACGCACAATTACACTTGACGAGAGAGATAAAGAGAGAGACTGAGAAATCTGTAATCATGGTGCAGAGGTTCTGAGGTTAGATTAAGCTACTGCTGCATATTTTGGCACACCTGCCCCCATATTGTGGCTTCTCCTCTCGAGTTTTACTGCCATTCATTACTATATTACTCTACCATACAGTGCTTGAGAGGTCTGCTTCCCCAGCTGCAGAGCTGGCCTAAGGCTGGCTCTAACCCAAATGGGATAGCCTCATATAGCTGACATTTAGAGAAAAGTATGCTTCAGGTCCCCATGAGCAAACACATGTGAGTGGGTTGGGATTTCCATGGGAAGATGTGCAAATGTCTTTATAGTCTTGGGTTTTCTGGAAAGGCTGTCTGTGAAACCATTTAAGAGCGGAGAGAGGATGTCCAGTTAACTACGGAGAAGACCGCCCTCCAGTCTGATGCATGATAGATTCCAGCGAGAGAATCAGGCACCAGTGCTTTCTCCTATCTAAAATTTCATGTTTTTTGGGGGGGGGGGGTTGTGACAGTAGTTTGGTAATTGCATCATAACTGGGGTTCCAGTTGTTTTGTGATCATATCCTGAATTCGACCAGTTCCACTAAGTGATTCACTAAGGATCTCGCAGCAAGCACCGCCAGTGATGAAAACAGCAGGAAGGTGTTTGACCTGTGTCTGTGGTACTGAGCTCGTTGATTTACTGAAGGGATCAGATTCCTGCATGAGCTCTGTCCTCTCCATGGCAGTCTAATGAAGAGGGACCTGTCCCACGCAGGGATGACCTATTGTGTTGCAGCCTGATGGATGGACGGACCGTTGAAGGAGCAGATAAATGACGAAAACTGCGCCGCGTCTGAGAGATGCACCCTATAGAGTGTGCGTGTGTGAGTCAGGGAGAGTTACATTTCGGAGAGCAGAAAAGAAAGCTGAGAGAAATGAGGAGATTTCATGTCCAAAACAAATGCTGCAAATGCGCGCCTGGGCGCTCCCCGTTGTGTGTGGCGTCTCCTATCTCACGCTGTGTGTTCAGGGCTGAGTGGTGGGAGTTGTACAGGTCAGAGAGGGGGGGAGTAAGTAAGTGGTTGACATCTGAGACGCTGTTAAGGGCCGCTGGAGCTCTGCAGAGTGGAGTGAGATAAATGTAAGTGCTGTATAATATTCTTTTTCGCACACATACTCTTGGTTATGTCATTGGTTAAGTATGTCAATGACAAAAAAAAAGCTGCTTTTAACAAGTTAAGTCAAATGCTATCTTGTAGTACTGGAAATCTCTTTCTTCTTTACATTTCTTACCAGACAAACAAATGGCACTTGGGAGGCAGAAACAGCACCCCAGACAAGAACATGCTCTGCTCTTGTATCAGGCTCTAAACGCGTTGGAGGCAAATCTTGTTTAAGAGTTGCCTGACTCCAGAGACATCTCTGCCCAGGCCAACCTGTTATATCGCCGTCACTAGCTGCCACAGTGGAGGTTTAGCAGCTGAGTTATGGTTACACGCGGTATTGTTTGCTCTGGAGTCGTCCAGTGAAGCAAAGCAGAAGCGTTTGCTGCAGGAAATGCAGACAAGGTGTCAGCATTGGAGTTTTTTTCTCCAGAAACTTGTGCTGTGAGCGTGACATGTGTTTGTGTGTATACAAATGTCAGTGCGCGCAAATACAAGCACATGCATGTGTGTGACAGCCCATAGTGGAAGGGTGTCATTAGAGGAGAATGCAGTGATTACAAGCCGAAGTTGCCCCACTTACACAGATCAAAAATGGGCGTTTTTTTTGTGTGTGTGTGTTTGTGTCAGCACACTGAAAAGTGAACATTTGTTTAATCTAATTTGTCTGTGTGTCTCGCTCTTTCCTTCAGGTGCAGAGTCGCTCAACAGAAACAGCTTCAGCTTCAGCGATGAGAGGCTGAACTCCCCCACCGTGCTCTCCCCTACCACCACCTCACCTCCTCTTATGTCACCAAAACGTGAGTTGACATTGTGACTTTTCATAATGCAAAAAAAAAAGAAAGGAAAATCCAGGTTTGCCTTACTTTGGCACGTACCTAGGCTGCAGACAGATTAATGAAGTATAAATCATATAGTGAAAGACAAGAACAACCGTCCTATTTGTTGTTTTATAATCTATGATTAAATATCTCTGTCTCTGTCTCCCTTGCAGCCAAACTCGGCGACACTAAAGAACTGGAGGACTTCATCGCCGACCTTGACAGGACATTAGAAAGTAAGTGCTAATGCAACCTGGCTGTCAGAACCCCTGATGAATTAGCCTGTGTGCTGGCGCCTTTTGCTACTCAGGATTAACAGGAGAGTTTGTTCCCTATGTCAGCTATGCTAACGACCACTCCTAAAGTGACACAGGAGTCACTCCCTCCTATAGGTTTCTAAGAAACAGTGATGTGTCAGGACTATGAAGGAGGCATGTTGTATGGACCAAAAGGGCCTCTGGTGTTACACCGGAGAGAAAGGCATCGTGTCCATTTACATCTGTTTTGAGGAAAGTGCTGCCACGTAGCACTGTGAACTCACGGTTTTCTATTTCATCCCGTCCCTTTCTCCCCTTATCCCTTTTTCATGTAAATATAGCACAACACAGACACCGAGCTGTGTGTATGTACATGCATGAAGCTGTAATCCGAGAAGGCAAGAAGGTGTAGTGTAGTCTCTTACAGAACGTCACCGGTATAAATGGCTAACCTCTGCGTTACTACAGGGCTTGTGAGTGTTTGAACTTGCATCAGAGTATTAGGAATGTGTGCTGATGCAAACCTGGGCTGGAATTCCAACTGTAAATGTCAGGAGTGGAATGAGACAGAAGTGGGAGTTAAAATGCTTGCCTTATTTTTGTGTTTTTTTTTTTTTTTCTTCCACCGCCCTGCTCTGTTCTGTGTCTCAGCTGCTGAATGTCCATCTTTCATAGCTCGCCGGCGTCCAGTAGCTCTGTAAAGCTGGAACATTCAATCAGCCAGTCGGGCAGTCAGCCAGCCCCCTGTTAGCCCTGGAGAATGGCGTGTTTATTAGGGCCACCAGTATTTACGATGACCAGCCTGTAAAACAGAACGTCCGCCGCTCTGAGAATAGAGCGGGCGACCAAGGAGCCGAGGAGTCCTGTTCTAATCAGGTCTGTCTGCCTGTCTCTGTCTGTTCTTAGGCATGTGACACGGAGGATCACAGTCATCTTGGAGTGTAGCCATGACAGAGGGAGGGAGTGGATGTCTGGACCCCCTTTGAGCAGCTAACACGCACCTGCTCCCACACTGAAAACCCCCCAACAGGATACAGCTGGATGGCACAGCAACTGCCAAGTGGCTCCACCTCGGCATCAGGTCTAGCCAGCGCTCTGCTAAAGTTAACCCAGCAGTGCTCAACTA
Source organism: Scomberomorus guttatus (assembly GCA_038419695.1). Lineage (NCBI taxonomy): Eukaryota > Metazoa > Chordata > Actinopteri > Scombriformes > Scombridae > Scomberomorus > Scomberomorus guttatus. The sequence goes on along the minus strand of CM076456.1, from coordinate 9,137,116 downwards.
ACTCCAGACCGCCTGGCTACTGGGCTGTAAGGAGTGCAAGAAGGATCAAAATTAGCATTCTAGGGAAAACAAGGACACAAATACTAAGCAGCCATGAGGAAATGGACATTGAATATATGCCACAAAGAGTTACTGGAACATTTATTGGCAAAGCCACAAATCACCCCCACCACACACACCAGGTCACACTCCCTCATCCAAAAAGCTGAGCTGAAAGAGTATTTAAAATGGCTTTTTATAATAGAAATATATTTGTAATTTTATAGAGCTTCTTATTGTAAATTTATTGGTTGTTTTTGTGAAATATATTTTTGTATCTCATGTAAATATAATTGTTTCAAATTTTATTTGCCTTGATATTAACCGGACAGTCAGATTAAGGTTTGACACTCATTGACTGGAATAAAGTTGGTGACGTGCTTAATACGAATGTGAACTTAATCCACTCTGGGAAAAAAACTGGAAAGCAATATATGTATTTAATACAGCTAATGCCTGCCAGCGATAATATTAAAGTGAATTATTGTTCTTTTAGTAACATATGCCTCCTCTCTTTATTGTTGTGAATTTTCTGCTTCTCTTGGCTTCAATGAAGTTTTTTTCTGTAATGTAACAGATCTGAATTTAAAGGGCGGTTCTGTATGCTCTATATACCCGTAGTTCATTTTTTATTTCTCTCTTTAGTCATCACAGCGTGCTTTTGTACTGTACATTCAGCTATTTTACAGTGTAGAATAATCTAAAACGAATGCATGTGCTTCTAATGTAAGTGATGACAAAATCCACAGTCCTCATTTTGGGCAAAATTTCAGCTTTAGACTTCAGCTGTCTGAGTTAGTCACATAAAGTGGATATCTGCCACAGTTACAGTCTTTTAGTAAAACATTCCCTATTTGTGTTTTGACGGACAGTGTTTTTCTGTTCAGCTGCAGTGGAAGGATTGCAACAAAAAGAGGAAATTTGGCAATATACACAGTAACTTTGAAAGATATTGATTTGATTCGACGAATTTGGATGTCTGAAGCCTCATGTTTAATGCTTCAAATAAACTTTTAAATACATGTGGATTTTGGCACCCATCACTTAGGTTGAAAGCGCATTTTGAAGGGATCACTTAATGGTACTAAAATCACATCAGACAAGTAGGTATTGATTTCTTTTGGAGGCCGTGGAGCACAGTAGGTGTAGAGCTGCTGAGTGGCTGAATCGCAGCAGTAAAACACAGCAGGAATCTTTGAGTGACAGCTACTGTAGCTCCTCACCACCTCAGCACTTTATTAACCCACCATCACTACTTCCCCCGTCTTCTCCTCCCTCCCTTTTCTCAGCTCCATTTCTAGGACTGAGGCCAACGTAGTGCTGCAAACACAGGCAGGCAAACTTTACATGAGCATTTTCATTGAATGTGGATATGATCGATTCCACCAAAGAGAAAGACTCGCCAAAATAGGTTGTGTGCAATATCAAGAGAGGGGCATTGACTTCCTCCCAAACTCATACATGCAACAACAGACACACACACACGCTGAAATAGATATTACAAGTCTCTTACCTTCTGTGCTCATTCATCAATCAGTCAACAAAGCAGGGACTTATGTAACTTCTGTAGCAACAGGGTCTATTTCCAGAGGTGGAGGGACACAGGAGAGTGTGACCCCTCCCTGGCCCAGCAGCAGGTGTGGCTGAAGTAATCTTATGTCAAAGGCACCCCTCCGTCTGCTGACCACCAGGGGTCAAAGGTCACTAAGTATGAGAAGATTTACGCTTCTGTACTGGCTCCATAGTGGCAGCACAGCAGGTGCAGACAGAGCAGGGACCACAATTAAATGAGTTCAGTTCAAGTGTTTGTTCTTTAATGTGGCTCTATGTCCACTCTTATGTAAAGGAAGATATTATGCCCCTCGTTTCCTTCAGCCACTTACTGCATCTGCGCCTTTGATTTCGTTTCACACAAGTTTTGATGTGTTCGAATGAGCCCACAAGCTGAGAGTCCCTTACAGCTGTGTACGGCGACTGCTCACAGTCTGTGGACATGGCCAGCCCCACTATCAGTGCATACCAGCCTGTGTTAATCTGATGGCAGGAAGTTGGCATCAATATTCCCTCCACGTTGTTTCTTCAGTACAGTTGGCAGAGGGAGCTGTGGGCACTATGCCATAGCGTGTCCACGTATCTGCTCTGTTCTGGACCGTGGTACAGTGTTTGGAGGGTTCCTGCACGAGGCCGGGCAGCTGGCACTGATCTGAGAGAACATGTTGACACAATACGTGATCCTTTGAGGGCATGGTGGGGGTTGTTCTTTCTTCTAAAACAACCTTCCCGCTTGGCAGCAGTGGGCATCTTTTTGGCAGCATGGGTCAATCCCGTAGAAGTGTTGGCCTTGGCAGCGGACAGCCTGTATACGTGCAGAGCTGCAAGTGTGGGAAAGTCAGGAAGAGTCAGGCAAGGAGAGCAGAGCGAAGTGAAGGGATGGAGATGCAGGAACACAGTAAGGAGAGGGGACTGAAAGCATTTAAAGATAGAAAGGTGAGTGAAGAAAGGGGTGGACATGTGGAGAAACTGACAGAGAAAGACAAACACATTAAATCCTGCAACCATGTGTCCATCTATACATCACGGTGGATTCCTACGGGAGGCCCCTCAAGACTGCTGAAGTGGTCGTGCTATGAATAGGCAGGGCAGAGACACACAGATGTGTATCCACATCATAAAGAGACAGAAATACACAGAGCCAAATATCAGGTTCAGCTTTCCACTGGGTCTTCACATCACTGGTGTCCAGATGTCCCTGCTGGCGCCGTGTGAGGAGAGGGGGAACTTCAGTGTGTGTGTGTGTGTGTGTGTGTGTGTTCATGTTGATCTGTCTGATGCTATTTTGTTTGCACATTAACAGTACTGGGACATATACAGAGTGGTATGTGCGTGTGTAGATGTGTAGATGTGTTTGTGTGTGAGCATGTCCGTGCCTATTTGTCATGTTGAAATGCGAGTGTGGACAGGTTGGCGTGTCTGTGTGCACCTGTGTCCCTGCCTTTCTGTTCACCTCGTTGTTTGCATTGTTGCCTCACAGAAGGAAGGTCAGAGGTTTGATTCATCTCTGTCTGTGTGGCCTTCGCTTGTTCTTCTCATGTTCGTGAGACTTTTCTTCTGGTGTTCTGATTTCCTCCCACAGTCCAAAGATAGGAAAGTCAAGTGAACTGGAGATTTTAACTTGCTCACATGTGTGCCTCTAATGCCTCTAATGCAAGAAGCGTTAAGTATTGCAGTGAAGTGGTTTGCAAAGCATGGCAATCTGGCAACAAGACTACTAAATGTTAAAGGATGATGAGAGATGATCTAAAATGAATTTCTGAGTAGCTTAAGGACATAACCACAGTGTAAAGCAACATAATAATAACCAACACATGCACACAAACAGCAGACTGCACTGAGGAGGCCTGAACTCTTTCCCTGGCAATGACAAGCTTTCACCATTATGACAGAATCCAGACTCACTGAAATCAGGACTGACAGGCTGTCATGGATGTAATTAATACTGCCTCTCCCTGACTCATGCAGCCCCTTTAGTTGCACATCCATTATGATCATTATGATCACTATCAGACTGACCTATCTATGACCTGACAAACAGCATTTGCAACTTCTCCAAAGTGATTCAATATTGAAGCAGCGGCAGTGACTTGACCTATGTTGCTATCTTGTCTCTTATCTCTCCCTGTCTCTCTGTTAATTTCACACAAATATCTATCTATCATGTACAGTATAAACTCACTGTTAGCTTTTGTAGATCAAAACCAGAGAGTCTTATTGCTCATGCTGGTGGTCTACATGGCGAGTAGAGTAAGACTGAAGTTACTTTGAATGGTAAATTTTGCCTCATCTCCACCTTGGGAATTAGGTCACACTCTTCTTAGCAAGCAGATGCCTCAGACACACACACAGTCCAGTGACTATGGCCACTGGGAAGTCTGAACAATATGTGGGTGTGTTGGAGCTGACAGAGCAGTGAATTTACTGGTGTGGACGTGCATGCAGCTGAATAGAAAATTCAGTAGCAGGTGCTAGATGGCTTCATGAAGACTCATTCCTTGATGGAAAAAGAAACATGACTTCTCAGCTTGTTTGGTCACTAAGAAACAATGTCACAGTGTGTGTACACTGAAAAAAAATAGGATTAACTTTTCAGAACTGGACAAAACACAACACAAAGTGTTATGACAACAGAAGTAAGTCTGACAGTTATGTAATAGATTCATTGTGTAATTTGAAGTCCTGTCCCCGTTCCTTTGTTGCACAAGCATTTGTAGCTCAGTGGGTTCGAGCATTTTGTCATCTGTCTGTGAAATGCTGAAATATAATCCTGGAGTTTTCTGTCCATATTCTATTCTAATGAATATGTCATACTGTGGAGAGAAATTTGGGTGGCAGTAACCCAAGTGGTAGAGAGGATCAGCCATAAATCGTAGGGTTGTTGGCTTAATCCCTAATGCCACTTGCTGAAATACCCTTAAACAAGACACCAAATTAACACCCAAATTGCTGCCGATGTGTATAGTTAGTTAGTGTCACAAGTGACCAGCCCACTTACAAGACAAATTCAGCCACAGAAAAGATTTCCTTCCTGAAACACAGCTCATATTTCTCATAATGATTCATCCAGAAAAATTCATCAGAAATGAAGGACATTTTACTAAATAGCATAGCCCTTAAATCCTCATATAATGCACAATAAAACATAAAATGGACTTCGTCTTCAGTCTCACCTAAATCACATAGCAAACGGAGCATTTTCTCTTCAGGGAGAGCAGTAAACCTGTCTGTTTCTATAGCTAATGGTAATGCACCTGAACATACTGTAACTGTGCACACAGAGATCTGTGACTTGTGGGTAAATTCTGCTTCACATAAGGCTCCACGCTGTAGTTGTTTTTCATATACATGATGGAAAATGTAAGAAAAATCAAGATGTATACAATCTTTGGATAAAGAAATCTCTCAAATTAATGTAACTTTATTTTTATTTTCAGAACAGATCTGTAGTTTTTAAATGCTATCAAATGCTAACTTTTTTTTGTCATTGTCAAAACAATAAGACTCTCAAATGCTACTATCCTGTGCAGTGGTTAATACCTATTTAGCTTAAAATAGGGACAAACAACTCCAGTGTCATATTTCAACTTTTCAGAAAGACTGATGAAAGAATCCCGCCATGAGAATACACATTCCAGTGCTAGACCTCAGCTCTTTACAGCTGAGGGTTTTCATATGAGATGGATTGAGGTGGACACTGCAGTGCAAAAATCTCAAATAATTTAAGCAATGCATGGTTATATCTGCTAACTGAATTATTGGCACATACTGTACATAGTTGTTATTTTGCTCATCAATGCAGGTTTTCCACATGGCTGTAGCAGAGCATGACAGGTGGGACATGAGATGAGTCGGTGATATCACCAGGCTCTGGGCCTGGCTGAATTCTCCGCCAGCGTTTAGGCACAGCTGTTTCCCTTGGCTACTCTTAACTCAGTTTGCACTTCCTCTGAGTTTGGCTGAGTCAGAGTGGAGAGGGTTGACGAGGTGAAACCTGGGACACCGGTGTGCTCTAATACAAGTTCCTGTAAACATTTTTTGGCATTTCTGCTTTGTTGGACAGTTGACAGTAAAAAGAGAAACATCTGTAAGGACATAGGGAAGAGGAGACAGTACATTGTGTTGTATTATTTGTATGTTATATGAATTTGTTAGACTAATGTTTGACCACAGATAACAAAGAAAAGACCATTCAAAATGTGGAACTACTCTATTTGCATTAGGAGCGGTCTGATCATGTACAGTATAAACTCACTGTTAGCTTTTGTAGATCAAAACCAGAGAGTCTTATTGCTCATGAATCATGCTGGAGGTCTACGTGGCGAGTAGAGTGACCAGTTCGCAGACAGACTCTGACTCATAGTGTCCAGCCCATAAGCATGAAGTGAGTGTGACCCTATATTTCCAAATGTATGAGTCACTGGAAGTGCTGCACATAAGATGGATGTGCTAACCGCAACAGAGAAAATGTGGTGACAGTATTCAATTTATCTGTTAACTTAGCAAAAATTATTTTTAGGATATTTCCAACACGTGCATTTTTCACTGTGGTCATTGGGGTCAAAAAAAAAAAAAAAACACATTGTGAAACCAAGTGAACGTGTGTAATATCCTGATTTGCGCTACAAATAACTTCCTCTATGTGATAGTGTGATGTGAGAGGAACCTCAGGACACACAGTGTAATCCCCTATTCAAACAGGAACTGTAAAAGATAGCGCGTGTGGGTCACTTTCAGGGACACACACCACACTTAAGGCCAGTTAGGGTTCGGGTAACTCTCTAGGAAATGAATGTAAATCTATTTAAATACCCCAAAAGTGACTTAAGTAAACCTGTGTGTGTGTGTGTGTGTGTGTGTGTGTGTGTGTGTGTGTGTGTACACAGCACCAGGCAGATCCCAGATGTCCCTGTGCTGTCACAGCCCTCCTTTCTATTGTCAGTCCGTGCTGTCTGGCTCCCATCTGTTGCTCTCTCTGACCCTTTCCATTTATCCTTCTGTCTCCCTGCATCATAATAGAGTAGCTGCTTATAAACAGTGTATTACATAATATATTTAACAAAACCCTGCATCTTTGCACCTTTCCCTCCCACTATCTCTTATCCTTTATATGTCTTTATTTAAAAGGAGGGTGAACTGTCTGCTTAGGGCGGCAGCATTTGATCCCAGTAGTGTTTAACAGAAGGATTCACTGTACCAACATGACTATCCCTGGGCAGTTCTTTCAGGTTGAATCACTGAAGGCTTGTTTGAATATCTGTTCAGGAGCTGCGAGTCGACGCTCTACATAGATAAGAATGGCAATGAAAGTTAAGCACATTGGTTGAAGAGGTGAGCTATAGCGTTGCAGCTGAATCTCTGGTTATTTTAAATGATCATTCCAATGAACACAATATAAAGATAGAAATTCCAGCTCACAGATTTGTAATGATGTACAATGCACTGGAATTTGCATACATTGTTCCTGCTCCCGCTCAACACCCTGGAAGATGGATGAGCTTATAAATATGCACAGGACCATCATCTGTTACGATAACATTATCACTGACTTAATCACTAAAAGGAAGTCTGTCAGGGCAAGAAAAACCAGCAGCAAGATGATCAGACAGCTATTAGACAAACGTAAAATTATTACCCAAACTGTCTGCTGCAAACATCCATCACAGTTTAGTTTAGTTGAGCGCTCTCACAGTTTTCCTGTACAATCAGGGATTATACCCAAAATTACAGGCGCAGCTGCTTTCAGTTTTCCTCCAAATACAGGGCTTTAGATAAACTGGCTAAACTGTTTGCAACCTGTCTGATCTTCTGAATGCTCGTGTTTCTTGCCCCATTGGACCATTTTCCTACATCTCAGCTGTTAATTCGGTGAGTACAATATTATCATAACTGCTATAAATGTTGGCCAAAGTTATAAAAGTAAGATCCAATTCATAATAATTATCTATAATAGAATGATCCTTTAAGGAAGAGAGACACAGTGAAAGAGTCATTACCTTCACCTCTGATAGAGAGACATGAAAATAACTGATAATGGACAGTTTCCACTGTCTTAATGCACTTGATAAAGTCTAAAAGGTCCACAGCATATCAATAAGTGTTACCCTCTATGTGAGAGTCTTTCTCAAGAAATGTTATCCAGTGATGCAATTTGTTCCTTCTTAATTCTTAAATGGCCCCCATTGCAGCCACAATGAACTCTCTCTTCTCTTAATAGACTTCTCTGTGGTGCACACTTATCTGTTCCTGTGGTGCCAACAGGCGGATTAAACAGAGAGAGAGAGAGAGAGAGAGAGAGAGAGAGAGAGAGAGAGAGCAAAGGAGGAGAGAGAGGGAGCATTAGAGGGTGAGACTGTGTGATGATTTACCAGTAAGGTCGGGGACTCCTATAAAATGACAGCAGATGAGTTTTCTGTCTTTAGGAGAGAGGGGAGAAAGGACCCAGGGGAGTCTGCTGTGAGTCTGCTAGTCGCTGCATGAAGCTTTAAAGGTTTAACACAGAGTTTTGCATGACTACTGTTTGCATATATTTCAAATCACAACAATCCAATGAGTCTTTGGATAGATTTCCTACTTTCCAGGCAGCCACTGGTTTCTGCTCACGCTGGTATGAAAATCTGTGTACAAATCAACTTGCAGAAAACATGTGTGTTGTTTCTCCAATACTGTGTCTTTTAACACAACACTTGCTGCCACTACAACATTTTTTTTTTTTTTTATCAAACTGATGACTGACAAAATGATCAGTGATGGATTTATTGCTCATGCAAATTTCAAGTTTAATGTCAAACTTGACATTACATTGACTTTAAGTGGCTGCTTGGAGGATGGAATCAATCTAAAGCCTTAAAATATGCTGAAATCTGCGCGGAAAATTTGCAAAACCATAAATGTTTCAGTGTTTAGTGGTCCAAGTGCATCCTCCTGAAGTATGAATGTGCAGATGGTGTGTAAATCCTAATCTGTGGTGAGTAAACCATTATTTTAGCAGACAAAGACCATTGTTAATAATTAAGTTCCAACAGATGCTGACTTCTCTAATCCCTCCTGCTGCTTTCACTTCCCCTCCCATCCTCCTGTTTTACCTTTCCCTCCCTCCCTCCCTCCCTGTCTTTCATCCCCGCCTCCAGCCTGATAAGCTCTTCTTCTTCTCCACCCTCCTCCTTCATCTGGGCACGTCTCCTTTTCACAACTAAGCTTGTCCCTGTCTATTGTCTTTTATCCATCTCTCTTGTCTACACCCCTGCCTTTCACCCTCATCACAACCTCTGGCATTTTTAAGAAAAGGCGGGTTTACTTTCTCTACAGTTTCCCCATCGCAATCCTCTTTACCCCGTGTCTGTCTGTTTGTTCCTCCCTCCTTCTGTTTTCCCTGCCCTGTGGCCAGGTTAGAAAGGTGGGTCAGGGTTTAGCTTTGGGACAGCAGCAGCACCCTGTCATTAATGCTGACTTTATGTGTGACAAGTCTTTTCATGGAAACTGCACCCTGAGGGGGAAAACCTCACCTGACTGATGGTGAGAACTTTCCTCTAGACTGTAGTGTAAAGTCCCTTCTCAGCTTCATCGTTTAACGCACATGCAAACACACGCTGTAGAAATCACCTTGTATCTAAATATGTGTTTGGGATACATGCACATTTGAACATTTGAGTATTTCCACTGTTGGGATGAGATTAAATGCACACTATATACCCATAATGTATGCATACTTAACCCTGCAATAGAAGAATATTCAGGTTGTCATCAGTAAATCACAAAATCAGCCAAAAAAGTGGCAGCAGAAAGCAAATACTGAGGTTGTATTTCACATGAGCAGAGTCCTCTAACAAACACTGTGGGCTCAACTTCTCTCCACTATAGAGTGCAGTAAAATTACCATGTATTTGTATAGCAAACCACAATGACGTGCACCAGTCAGTTCATTGTTGCTGCTGGAAACAGGGTTGATGAGAGCAGTGAAAGTGAACAATACTGTGAATATGCTATAAAACTAGTACTAAAAGAGGCTATAAAGCACCCCAGAGATGCAGATTTGGCAGAATATATACATCCATAACTATTAATAACTGCTTTCACATTACATTTGATTAGTTGGTGGTATAAAAATAAGAAGTGGAACTTTAATAATGCTGAACTCTTCTTAACAAACTACACTGTAACACATAGTTGTATATGACAGCAGTAATTTCAACAGAAAGGTGAGCAGCTTGTTCAAAGTGCTTGTGTCACCACTTAACATTTACAGAGAGAGTTACTGCTCCTACTGCCACCTCAGGGCAAAGTTTCCCATTTTAGGAGTCCGGTTAATCTTCAGCAGCCTGTAGGGCATCTGTGAAATCACCCCACATAATTACCGCCCAATACAGGCAACGAGAACAAGTCAGACACTGTCCTCTTTCTTACAAAGGACAGGGGTGTTAAAAGTCCTTTGTTTTAGCCCCCCGCCTAGTGTGTATGTGTGTATGTGTGTGTGTGTGTGTGTGTGTGTGTGTGTGTTTGAGAGAAAGTACGAAACAGTGACAGACTGTTTGAATGTTTTCCTCCACTGCTCTGTCCATTCTTGCCCAGATTTATGTTGTTCTTAGTGCTTTCATTTTCTCAGACAATAAATAAAGAGTGGGATGGACTTTTTAAAAGTGCATGAACCTGTGTTTATTCTGTGTGTGTAGGTGTGTGACCCAAAGCTTTTGCGCAATTCATAAATCACACACACACACACACACACCCCTGATTAAGACAAAGACTACGAACCAGGATTTGTCTCTAAATCTATCAGATTTCCTTTCAGGAACACACCTTTCATCAACAGAGTGCTGTGAGTGGAAAGATAATAAATGACATGCCGAATTACGAAATTTAATCATCTCTCTTGAAAAAGCTGAGATCTCTGTCCCATCCTCCCTCACACCACGAATAAACACACAGAGAAAGTTGCAGAAGAGGCTTTAACAAGACGCTGCACGCTTCCCGTCCTCTCTGAACCCACACTGAACATATTTGTCATGAACGGTGAATGATGTTGTAGAGTTCAACTGAGAAACTTGTAAGTCAGCTGGTGGGTGGAAGATACAGATCCCTGATGGGATATATGGCTTAGCTACCACGAGTCGAGGCATTTATCATTGTATTAAATGCTTTCTTTCAGCTGAGCAATGTAACAAGTGAAAGATGTGTACAAACTGTTGTGATAACCCTTATTGGGAGTTCTGTGTAAAAACTATATATATAAAAATATATGGGCAAGACACGTGACTTAATTCTAGTAAATATTACCACCCCAAGGCTACTGCAAAGATATCCTCTTTTTCTGTTATTAGGTCTTAAAAGTGTATTTTCTCAAAACAAGTGAAATATCTGCCTGTACTGTAAGACTATTTTAACTCTTACAATACAAATCGACAATGGACTATCGAATTGATGTTTCAACATGGAGGGTATGTTTCTTGAAACAAAACCGAAAAAGGCAGATCGTTGTACTAGTTTCACTAAAATTGTCACTTCTAGAATCTAGAAATGAGTTTAAGGCCACCTGCTAGGAGGGAGATGACATCAGGGGGTTAGTGTGAACATGATAAGAGATGGAGGGATTCATGTCTGATTTCAAGGTTTTTTCACATCCTTCTTTCTAGTCTTGCTTCAACTGCCAACCTGAGCTGTAAAGTAGGTTTAAGCACTTTTATGGGTTCATGGGTTATACCAAGATAGAGGTTTGAATGTCTATTGCTTACTAATAAGCTGCCTAATTTCACTAGATTAGCAGAATGTTTGTTGCCTGTAGTGCAGAACTTGGATTTGACATCAGGTTACTGTAGCGACTATCAGCACATCACATTAGGATTACACAGACTCAAAATGCATTCTATATAAAATGACCTCACAACCTGTGTTCACATCCACAAATAAGGCTGCAGAGTGCCTGGACTTGTCTTGAGGTAGTAGTGGCATCAAGGAGTCAAAAAAAACAAAACAGAAGCTTCACTCAGGCTGTGTCAGCTGGCAGAGGAGGAAACTCTGCTCATTCAGAGAGGCATTTCCTGACTGTTGAGGTAATTAGGCCCACCAAGCCCCGGACACACAGGAATAATCGAATCTAACTGTGGCTACGCTAATTAGACCAGTTACTGCTTTTTTTCACGCTCTGTCTCTTTGAAGAAATGCGAGCCGCCTGCATTTATTCAGTGAAGGAGTGAACAGGAAAACCATATTAGTGTTACTCCAATGTTTGTAATCTCGCAGCCCATTAAGCAGCGAAATAATATTAGTGACTATTATTAGATGAGAGGAAATCATCAGTGGCAATCATTTGGGTAATGATATTTAGGGAGGGGACAGAGCAGGAGAGAAAAACATCTTCCCTTGTTATTCCAAAACAGGTTTGACTCCTGGCCTCTAGTGAACTTCCTGCCCTCAGTGGAGTAAAGGTCAGGAAAGACACACACACACACACACACACACACACACACACACACACACACACACACACACACACAAACACACACACAATCCTCTACTGTTGCTGCGTTGTCTTCAGGAGGTATAGTCTTGGGAGGAATGCATGTGTGGGTATGGGTGTGCGGTAAATTGTATGTTGCTTTTTTTTCAGCCATACATCAGGATAAAGATTCACAGACAATCGTAACTCGAGAAAAACTGGACCGTTCAGCCTCCAGAAACTCCAGAAATCCCTTTCTACCTGTCACCATGACGCTGCATCATTCATCATCATTACGGTCATTACTGCCTCTCTCCTCAGGGCTGTTGTTGGAGATAAGCTCTGGCTTAGACACTGTCTGCAGGACGCTATACAGCTCTGAGGTCAGCAGCTACAGCTCCACCCTTGTTTTGTGCTGGTGGGGAGAAAGACAAAAGTCAGACAGATGCAACACAATCACAAAAACGCATTACGATTGAGTGAGGAAGGATGTGTCGCCAGTAGCATCATTCCATTCTTTGTTATTCATCAAGACAGTGATGCAGAAGGGGACATTCATTTCCATTACTCTGAACTAGCTGAATTATCTCATCATCTTTATCATCTCTGACATAGACTGAAATACAGCTGGAGGAGAGAGAGAGAGAGAGAGATGGAGACAAAGAGAGAGAGAGAGCATTGGGGGGTGTTTGAAGGTCTTGCCAGACCAGCTTGGTTTGACGTGGTGGTGTGAGAGGAAGAAGCAGGGAGGAAAGAATGAGAGAGTGGAAGAATGAGAGAAAGAGGGAGGCAAGGAAAACAGAAGGGTGGAATCTGCAAAACAAATCATTGCAGCGTCTGTTGTACACACACAGACTCCAGTACACAGCAATACACACTCAAATCAGCACGCGGGGAGCGGAACAACTTACAAGCAGCAAAGACAACAAAAAGAGCTGTCGGTCGCATCCTGCAGCCATGACAACAGGTCTCTGGACAGATGTGTATGTGCTGACACGAGTGCACAGTCAGCAAATATGCAACATATTCTCATGTGACTATGAGCTGGCCTGTTGGTTACATCACTGGTCAAAAACTCCTTGGTGCGTTTAGGGAAAACAGCAAACACAGATTTCAACCCAAAACGCCAAAGTTATCTGATTTCACCGACAAACACAGCTTCAACAGGCGAGAGGGGAATAATCATGATTGTGGTGGGGTCTCAAAGTCTAAAGGCCTCTGCAAAACAGTCACATTTGTGATTTTGGGCTATGAAAATGAAATTGACTTGACAACGTCAGCAGTGCAGAAGAGGTCAGAAAATCTATTAGCTCCAGGCGTGTCCTTTCTGTGTGTCTGCTTGACAAACACTTGGCCCTGTCAGAGGGGAAATCTTCCTGCCTGCCTCATAAATCAATGTGAAAACACACACACACACACACACACACACACACACACACACACACACACACACACACACACACATATCCACATAAGTGTTGAAAATAGAGGACTTACTACAAAAATGCACCACAACCCTAAATTAGACCAATTTTGAGCATCAGTGACTGAAGAGCTCTATTTTGAACTAGATACATTCTTGTGAGTGCATTTATAAATGTTTTCAAATAGAGAATATTTTCTTGATATTTAACTATCTCTAACGATCTCTGAAACCCTTTGCCAGGAATACTTGACAAACTAGATCCTGAGATAACACCGAATCTCAGAGAAAGAAAAAGTCCATATCATATGTCTTTGCAATAAATAGCTGGTGTAACTAACAACTAAACAGTCACAAGTACATAAATAAAACATTGTGTATTAGTAGTCAAGGGCAACAGCATTATCATATCTGTTTTGAGAACTGCCAGTGAAACTACCAAAACCACATCCTCTGCATGATGTAAAGCTCATCACAGGCCTGAAACTATTTGAATGGGAAGCATTAGTAATGGTGCATTCACTGTCTCTGATGTCTGATTTCATAATGTAATGGTGGGTGAGACTCTGAGCAGAACTGTTTGGCTTTAGATAAACTGACATTCACCATCAAAGGAAAGTGAGATATTTTTTTGTGAAATAATAACGTATAGTCGATGTTTACATCATATATTTTGTATTGTGTTGAGTCATTTCAGACTTTTTACTTTCTCCACTCATTTGCTGCATGGTATTTCATGTGAAATCAAAATAACAGTGACCATATCTATGAGGGAGACAGATGTGGTGACTAAGTTGTAAGTGGTGAGAAAATTGCTGCTACCAAAACCAAGTGGAGAGGTTTAAAGTCCTTGTATCTCAGTTTTCATTAGCCTGATATCACATGCGTGTACATACATGCGTCTAGTTATCTCGATCTGAATTAGCCATCTGGATTGGCTCTTATCATTACAAATGTTCCACTTTGGCCTGGCTAGGATTACCTGAGTTATTCAACAACCAAGCACATGGTTTCAATTCACAAAATGACTTTTCCAGTGAGGCTGTGTATCTGTTAATCTGTTGAAACTTTAACTGAGAAACACAGACAGAGTGTTGGTGTGTTGGTACATGTCATTTATTATCAAACATGACTCCAAAGTACTGGCATACTCTTAAAACACTTGGTAGTAAAATTTAACTGTGTAAATTACGTTACTGGTGACCATTGTCTAAAGCTTTTTGGGTTTTTTTTTTGTGAATTCTTGGGAGATATTTCAGTTCATGCTCATTTCATTTCAGGACAGGTGGGATATGTAATCCCTCCAGCAACTTCAGGCTCTGCCATGTGGTTTCCTCTCACTTGGTTTGTCCGAAATACCTCCAAAGAGAGACCTCCAGGATGCAACCTGATCAGAAGCTGGAACTCACTCATCTGGTTCCTTTCGACGCTGAGCTCCAGATGTCTGAGCTCCTGTCCCTAAGGGTGAACCCAAACACTCTGCAAAGGAAACTCTTTTTGTGAACAAGAACCTTAAACCTCTTGACTCAGGCCAACAACTCTCACCCAACTCAAAGGTGGCGACCCTTTCCCCGGCATAGTACCATGGCATTAGACTTGGAGGTGCTGACTCTCAACCCATCTGCTTCACACTCTGCTACAAACTGTCCCACTATAGTCACGGTCCAATAAGGTCAATAGAAGAGCATGATCACGACTACTTCCATGACCTCCACCAGGGAAATAGGCAAAGCTTTCTTGAGTCCTTTGACTTCACCTCCTCTACAAAGGGCAGCAGTTCTGATCTTGCCTGAGGACAGCAGAGGAGCAGATCTTTGCAGATCCCAGGTTGGAACACTATCAAAGAACTTAAGAAACGATACACCAAACTGCTGTTCAGCACATAAGCACAAACAACAGCCTGACCCTTCCTCTCTGTGACATGTAATGCACGGTCAGGGGCTCCTGAGTATCCCCACACCCATGCAGCGCCTCTCTCCATGGGTATATTCTTGGAAAAAACAGTCCAGCCTGCTTCCCAAGAAGTGAGCCCAAATATATCTACTTGGTACTCGCTCCTTCCACTAGCACCCAATTGGCAGTGAGATCCTAGTTCTGGCTCCAGGAGGGGGCCTTTGTTTCCCTGTTCTGGAAAAAGTTGCTCTTTCCTGAAGACGCTGATCCATAGAGGTCCATGAATCATAAGTCTGGCCCCTCGCCTTGGACCAAATTGCCTTGGAAGACCATAAGAGAAGCTGCTGCCCCTGACAACACAACTCCAAGAGTCCCCCCACCCACCTTGGACATATTACAAACAACAAATTTAGGGTAAAATCTTATCAGAGAGTGAGAGGGGTATACTGGGAACAAATGAGAACATGTTTTATTCAGTCAATGCTGAAAAAAGTGGGTATTCATTTTGACATATAACACATTAATAAGATGTTGTCCAAACTAGATTGTTTGTGGCTTTGCCTTCCTTTATCCCTAATCCTTCTACAGACATATGTTTGGCTTTTGAGTGCAAAACTCTATCTTCAATTCTAGGTGAACTTGGATGACGTGCTGAAATATGGTCTTGTAATCCTCTCTTTACAGCAGTTTGTTTTTCATCACTCCTCCAACGGTCTGACTGGCTGGCCACACATCTGCGTCTCAGCATTTCTGTGTGTCAGGTGCTCCGCCACTCTGTCTTTGGATCTGTCAGCAGCACGACTCATAAGGCTCCTCTCAAGATTTAATGTACAACTCAATTAGTTCGGACTTGACAGGAGCAGGTGTCAGGTGGTCACTCAGTGTGTGTGTGTGTGTGTGTGTGTGTGTGTGTGCGCGTGATTTAGGTGTGGTCGTCTGCCAAGCCAAAGATGGATCTCTTTTGGCCCAGTGAGACCGATGTCTCTCTCTTTATCTCTTTTAAGCACACACACACTTTCTCTCCACAGACTCAGGCACACTCTAATAACAACCAGCCAACCAGCTGACCAGCCAGCCACACACACTCACACAAATATGCACACACTAACCACATGGTGATTAGGGAGCACTATTGACTCTGGACTGTTATTACTGCCTAATGAATCTGCCATAAAGCTCTAAGACTGCAGCCGTTGTCTGTCTATTTCACCAGAGGGGATTGAAGCTTTTGTGTTATTATGTAGCTGCCTTTAAATACCCATAGACATAACTGTATAGGGGTGATGCTTCCTGTCATGTCTGTGCTGTATCTTGGTGTATGTTATTAGGCTGCCATAATAAAATCCCCCTAGTTAAAGCTTCCCAACCCACCTTATTTCACTATTGCTCATTAGGGGAAAACACCCACACATGGCAACTCATAAAACCACACGTCATACACATGTTTTAGAACATTTTCACATCTACTGACCACATATAAAAGATGCCTAACAGGTAAAATTCCTGCACTGTGAACACAATCTAACACACTGAGAGGCTGGCATCAATCACCCAGCTACAGCGAAACGAGCACACACACAAATGTCCTGCTATGTTGTCACGAGATCAGCAATCAATCACAGGGATCAATCAGTTTCTCCCTGTGGTGTCCCTCTGTGGTCTGTCTGTAGGGATCAATCAAGCGGCACTTTAGCCCCCAGTCATCACACGAGACCGTCACACTTGTACACACTATGTACAGTGTGTGTGTTTGTGTGAGTGTTATCTGCTTTGTCAAAAAAAAGCCTAAAAACAGTTTGCTTCAAATTTTGCACATTATTGAATCACCGGCTAGATGTTCTGCTATTTTCTCCACAACTGCAGACACACTGACTGGCTCATACAGTATCTGAGCATGTAAAAAGGGAGACACAGAAAACACACACCTAACACTGACTAATACATGTCATACCCCGCTAGTCTAGACGCTTTATCTCTCCAGTGTAATCATACAGGGATTTTTTTTGAATAGGCAGACCAGGTGTGCATTACAAGTAAGTGTGTGTGCCTAAAGTTGTTCTAAGAGTGTGTTTGTCATTGCAAATCCAGGGTGATAAACAGTGTGTCAGTGAAGTGGTGTAGTACAGGAAGCAGGGAAGAAAGTGGAAAAGCAAGCAGTGTGTAATTACCACCACTGCACTGTTTCCATAGGCCAGACAGGGGCAAAGCAGAGGCTGCTGGGTGAGTAATACTGTACAGTATTAAGTTTAAGTAATAATCTGCAACATTTTCATTTAAACACGTCTCTTTTACAAGTCAATATACTGACTTAACTGTCAGTAAAGGATGTTTTCAAACTAGAAATATCACCAAAAATAAAAAAGACACTAAAGACTTCAAGAATATTACATTAACTGTGTCAAAGTATAGATAGTATAGAGTATAGATAGTGCTGGAGTGGAAGGTGTTGAATTACGTAAGATTTTCTATAAATACCTAATTTTCAGGAGAAGAGAGGGAGGTGGTACCTGACAAGACTGTGTGGAATCCTAATGGTGACAAATTACACAGTAATAATATTTTATTTGTATAGTACCTTTCATACAAGTACTGTATGTGTTGAGTTGTTTTGGCTAGTCAAAAGAATGAGGGGTGGGCTGCCTGGTTGTGGTTGAGTGAATGGATCATTACAACACATGGAAAAAGTGACCATGGAGGAAATGAGAGGGGAGCTGAGTGGTCTTTGATTCTAAGAAGTCCCTTTGTTTCTAAGAATTAAAACCTCCTGCAGAATAATATACAACACAATGACACACTCAATACATTGAACACACTGAATCTATTATTTAAGAATAGAATTGTTTATTCACTGATACTACTGAATACTTCTAATACTGCTTAAGAATATGTCACTCTGCCCTACTCTCTTTTTCTACATGAAAGTGTGCAGTCCAGCATGTCCTGTAAAAACAGCTTTGTGAATACACATTTTTCAGGTAATCCAGTGGGTTTTTAGTTTATTTAGAAAGAGGAGAAAATTGTTTTAACCCATTAAGAAATACTTCAGTCCTTCAGTTTATCTGAAAAATTACAAACAGCTAAATTCAGAAATTGATTTTTTGGGCAGTGAAAGGGGACCAGTGGGTCAGGGCCACAGTATGTGATTAATCATATAATAATCAAGCAGCAATAGAAAAACTGAAAGAGAGTCAGTGGAGCAGTATTAAGATGATTTATTAAAATTCAGTACATTACTTTTACAATTTACTCTCACATAAGTTAATATGTACAATTAAATAAGACTAAAGACATGTGTCTGTTTTTAATGTTTCTATGTAATTTTTTTTATGCTCCCGCTCACAAACATGACGTTTCCACAAACAAATATGATGTAAGCAACACTCCTACACAGAAACTAGTCCTGTTTTCGCTATGAAGTCACTTTTGTGAGAAATTAACACTAAAATTCCATCCCGTCAGCAGAGTGAGAAACAGAGAGAGAGATGCTCAGAGGAAGATTAAAGTAGGTTAATACAAACAGGGACATCCCTCCATCAGAGAGGGATCAATCGACAGGCTGTTCTATTGATCCTATCAGTCCAGCACAGTGAGGGATGAACACTAAGTATGACAACAAGGGGAGAGACTGATAAGTATTGGATGCACTTGGCTGCAAATTGGCACAGACAAGCGGATTTAATTTTAGCAGGAATACATACAATAAAGATGATGTGTGATCTTTTAGCAGGCACAACAGAGCACACACTGACACGCTAAGTCATGGAGTTTTGTACCACAATGGCAGAGGTGTTTGTGTGTGTGTTTGCGAAAGAGAGAGGGGTGGGAGGTCTGGCAATGAAAGGCGATCTCAGATTCCTTGCAGGACTGAGACGAACTCGGGGCGTCACAAGGTCCACCAGCCAGGAAGGAAAGGGCCGTGCATGTTGACATAGATGCTGTAGGAGAACACACACACGGCAGGGGGTTGTGCAACAGCGGCTGCCTTTAAAGAGCGTGTGCAGTCAGGTGGGAAATTCCCTGGTCAGAGTCCCGGCATTCCAAAGGAGCCAAGTTATTGCCGCTCGCCGCATTCAAGTGTCAGTCAGGTGGCGCGTTAGCTTTGCTTTTCCTGCGTGTGTCTGTGTCCGTGTCCGTGACAGACGATAAATGAGGAGGAAATCTAAATAAGTGCGGCTGTTTCAAGTTCACGACCTTCCCCTCCGAGTAAAGTTACTCCAGCCCCAAAAACAGGACAAACACGAGGGTGTGTGTGTGCGTCAGTGTGCTGTCGGCTGATTAAAAACAACAACAGGTTAGGCTGTGTGTTTGATCCCCACATGGGGCCTGAGGAAGGCTCCGAGCATTCATAATAGCACTGTAGTTACCACCGCAGTGGCTGTCATTTCACAGCAGAGCACAGTCATACTGCAGAAGATCACATGCTTTTTGCAGACCACGTTGTACAGTACCTGTTCCCCGAGGGGTTCTACAAATCAGCTAAACATTATTTAACTCTGTCACGCTAACTCACAACACGTTACAGACTGAAGGCTTCTGTAAAATAATTAATATAACTGTCTTTCCCCTTTAGGCCTGTACAAATGCGAGTATCCATACCTGATACAGCTCAGATAAAGTTATATAATCTGATACAGAAAATGGGTTAAGGACACATTGTGATAAGTCACTGTGCCGACGTCTGACGAGGTTTTGAGTGTGTCAGATAAGAAGCGAGTGTATGTGCTTGTGTGTGCTTGTGTGTGTGTCCTTCTCAGGCACTGGACAGCATCGTGGATGTGAAGATCTGCTGCAGTATTTGGGGGATCTGCTTGGTGTCCATGGCAACAAAGGATCTGCCAGCTGGAAGAGTCTTCTGGAGTCTGAAACAAAGACAAAAAAAGAAGTTTGGGGGGCTGAACTTTAGTAACAGAATCGTTTCTCAAAATAAAAAGACAGACAAGTGCTTGTTTGTGTGAATTGGTACCAGACATTTCAGTGTGTCTGAATGACAGGGCTGTCATTCACATGGTGGAGCTTAGGAACAAGGCAACACAGCCAAATTTACTGCAGTTCAGTCCTTTGCATACACCCACTATCTCTAAAGGCACTCTTTCTTTTTTTGTTCTTTCATTTTTCCATTTGCTTAAGAATTCTTCTTTTTCAATTAGTTGTTTGTCCTCTAAATAAGGACACACGCAAGCATGGACAGTCAATGGGGATATAAACAGTATTCCCAAAGCGTTGTAATGTAAAATTACATAACTGCATGGCCTCTCATAACTAAGTTTATGTGCTTGCATGCTTCTATGACATGTTAATTTATTGTTCTCATTCCTCTACCTCCACCCTCTGACATGAACTGTCTTTGCATTCAGAGTTAATTTCTACCTGACCTTGGCTTCTGGAGTTAAAGAGTAATTCCTTCTAGCTGCTTTCAAGGGTCAGAAGTTTTACTCTCTTAGCTTCTTCCTCCTCCTCTCCTGCTGCTCTTCACAGAGTCATGAGCGGAGTGTAAAACAGGTCATTGTCATTCTGAGGGCCCTTCAGCTCAGATAACTAGATTCGAACCATGAAACCAGCTGCTCTTCAAAGGCTCATGCGAGGTCCACGAGCCTCAGCAGAGAGATGTATATCTGACCGGGAGCTACAGAAGGAGCATGGAGCAGAATGGCAAGAGGAAGGAGGAGCAAACTGAATGAGTGCATTTATCCCTCTTTTTGTGCAGCCTGCAAAGCTTTTGACTTAATCTGGGATGTGACAACAAAAGTCAGCGGGCAGGAACATGAGTAGGCCTCAGCTAGACTAAATTGGATGGTCATTGTTCTATTTAACTTTGAAGTCTAGCTGTTGGCAGGGACTCCATCTTTTTGCCTCATCTTGTAATCTTCTGCTCCTCCTTCATCTCCACTTCTCCACCTTTTCCCTCCTCTCTTTCTCTCCTTTCCACTCTTACTTTCCCTCATCTTTCTTCACATACTTCCAGGCATCCTTATCCTTCTTTGGCTTATGCTCTTTTTTTCTCTCCCTTCACCTATTCTTTCTATTTCCTCTTTTGCTCACCCTCCTTTGCTGCATAACTCCTAAAAAATGCCTTCACCCCCACCGCCACCTCACCTTTCGGCTTGATCGCCGAGAGAGCCGATGAAGATGGCGAAGGCGTTGACCTGAGGGTCAGAGGTCAGGACGTTGGCGAAGCGCTCGGGCCGGATGCCGTAGCGCTCCAGGTTGGCATCGCTCAGCACCACCACGAAATGCTCGTCGGCCTCCTCTCGCGCCAGGTCCTTGATGCTGGCCTCTGTGCCCTCCAGGGTGTAGTCGCCACTCATGCAGAACTGAGAGTGTGCGTGCATGTTCTACAAGGCAGGGCAAGTTTATTTATATAGCACATTTCAGCAACAAGGCAATCCAAGGTGCTTTAAATCAAATATTAAAAGCATCGAGATAAAGTGCAAAAGAAAACAAAAGGACACTTAAATACAGTCAAAAACAAACAGCAAACAGCTCTGAGCATTAAACTCTAACTAGAGAAATCCAAGTAGTTTACAATTAATGTATACAAATGTAACAAGACATGTATTTGATTATGATTTTATACCTTAAGAACTTTGAGTCTCTGTTTGTTATTCTTGGGGACTTTATCCGCTCTGACCAGCTCGATGTCGTAGCCGTCACCCGAGTGGCCCACAATGTCATACTGCAAAGAATAAAACAGCAAGAGAAAGAGAGTAATTGGTAAGGTTGGTACACAGATAAGACTTATCAAATCACATGAGTATAAATAGCAACAATGAAGATATTCTTATTGTTACACAACAAAGACTTTTGTGTAACTCCGCGTCGTGTCATCCTCATGTAGGACCTAGAATAGCGCTGGAATGAAGTGCAAAGACGCAGGTGTGGTGGTGCAGAACTGTCAGACCATAACTTACACATGGCTATCCTCGCTCCAACCAGCACACACTACAGTTTGTTAACGCTGTCATATGTGTACATGCTTCCTACTGACCATCCATCACAACTGGCTGACATAAGAGCAGGTCAGACTGGCACTGTGGGCTCCTCTCAGCTATTTCAGGATGCAGATATTATGTGTATGGGCTATTTCTAATGAGGGCAGTTATGACTGTGGTGGTCAAAGGTATGCGTCTATGTGTCTGATCTGCTCATATCACTGTTGCCGGGTAGGAAAATGTGCTTTTTCCAAATGTTATCTTTTCAGATAAGAAAAACGGAGTTGTTTTTAGTAAAACAATTTCAGTTCAGTGTTTTTCATGAGCCTGAGGGAAATAATTGCTCAATTAAATTCAAAATATAAATATAATTAAAGCCACTAAAATTAGAGTTTAGAGGTTTTCACTCAAAAACACTCATATATAAGTATGTTGTTCCATTTCTGGCTTGTTAATGGAGGTTTAAAGTGACATTTCCTAATGTTTCTAGACTAATGTTGCATCATGTCATCTCTATTTAAGGATAATTCAGTGTTTCTATGTTTGACCACAGGTGGATGTTTGTGTCTTACATTGTGTGTGTGTGTGTGTGTGTGTGTGTGTGTGTGTGTGACACTGATATGTGATCAGTATTTAGCTGGGTTGAGTGTCACTTAGGGGCCAAGAAGTCTGTCTCCCTTCAACTTTTTTACATACACTCCTGCCTCCCTCTCTTTCTCCCCTTCTCTTCTTCTCTCTATCCATCTATCTTTTGCTTCCTCCCTCTTTTCAATGATTCTACAATCCGGGTTAAGATGCACTTCTTTTCCATCTTTGAAATGTGTAAGTTGCTGTTTGCTCTGAAAGCTTTCTTTGCACAATCAAATGTGCTCAAATGTTTGATGAAAGAGCACCATTAGTGCATAAAATAAGACAGAAACAGGAAGGCAGAGAAGATCAGCAGTGTCCTTCAGACCACTGTGTGTCATTCACACT
This sequence comes from Scomberomorus guttatus, assembly GCA_038419695.1. Lineage (NCBI taxonomy): Eukaryota > Metazoa > Chordata > Actinopteri > Scombriformes > Scombridae > Scomberomorus > Scomberomorus guttatus. Next base: position 9,113,874 of record CM076456.1, on the reverse strand, counting down.
AATGACAGTGAGGACAAAGCCAAGCACAAGTGTGGCTGTCATTAAGCATGTCATTGAGGTTACAATACAACAACTCCTTTACATGACAAACCAGGCAGCTTAGAGACCTGAGTATGAAAGCATCAGTCACCTGTTAGTTAGCACTATGATCTTCATGAGATTTAACTTATGAGACCACCAGGGGGAAAGTGGAATTTGCACCTATTCTAGTTGAAGGGCCATCCATCACCAGATACAGTGAGGAAAAGTAACTCAGATGATAGTGGTAGGTTTGAGGTCGTACAGTAAATTGTATCCTCACTAACATGATGTTTGGTGTGACGGTCTCACCTTGAACTTGTGCTCGTAGTTCTCCAGAGCCTCCATGACCATACACACAGCCTCCATGGAGCGCTCCAGCCTGCCGTCCACGCCGTTGAAGCGGTACATGCTGCCCGACACGTCCGCCAGCACCCGTAAACGTTTGGGCTTCTGCTGAGGACTGCCCAGCTGTCAACGCACAGGGTAACATAAACATAAAAATTCAAAAGAAATTCAGCAGTGACTAATGATTAGGTTAAATTAAAGAAAACACCTACTTTGGACAGTGTTTTGTTGAATTGGGTGTAGCTTACTTAAAATAACATTCAACACAAGGCCAGGATTTCAAAACAGGTTGCAATTATTTCATAGTAGACCTTCATGCCAGACCAAAAATATGCATGTCTTAAAGCTAAATAAGGTAGAAAAACATGGTATGCATATTATGGTTAGTGTGTGTTTGTATGATTAGTGTGGGAACTATCTCTGTGCAGTGTGTGTGCTTCCTCGAGCACACATGACGGTGGAAGAAATAACTAGAAACTGTGTGAAAACTCAAGAAGAAACACAGGGTGTAATAATAATCTCTCACACACCACTGGAATGTGCCGTCTGAGAGATAAAGGTCAAAATTATGTGTGTGAGTCTGTGAGTGTGTGTTTGAAGGTGTGGCGCAGAAGAAAAAAAAAAAGACACACAGTATGAGCATGGTTTAAATATCTGTAGAAACACACACACACACCTCTGGGTCCAGTTCTCCCCTGCGTTTATATATAGCCTTCTCTCCAGTTAGTCCATCAATGATTTTAGCATCATCCAGTTCTCCCAGAGCCTGGTTCTTCAGCCACTGTCGCTCCTTCCCTTTGGCCTGAAACAAACACACAGACGCATAAACAAACACACGCAGAGACACACAGAGTTGGAGCCAAAGTTTCAAACCCCAAATGGGCTGAAAAACACGTTATGTACCAATCAACCAAATATGCAAACATTTCAAAATCTGTCCAGGGAAGATTATTTCATTTTGGTGGAGCTTTCAGAGACAACAGATTGTGAAACAAGACAGTGCAATTCAAACACAGACGCTCACACAGACTAAAGGAGAGGTTTACAATACATACTGTATAAGTAAACTAATAGGAGCTTATGGATAATTGGATAATAATAACAAAAGAGGCAGGAGGCTGGGGTCGCTCTGAAGCTCTGACCCTGTTTCTTAGCGTGTTACAATATGTTACGAACATGTTATGATACTCCTCTTTTTGCTGTGGTCACTTGGGACGAAAAGAGGAGAGAGGAAGTGCAACATCACTTTCTCCTGTCTTCAGTTTGCTCCCTGAGGAAGCAGATCTCCTCCACAGAAAATACTGCTAACAAAAGAAGGAACACAATCCGCCCCCTCCCTACACACTTTGGGCCACACATGCAGCCTTTAAAAACAGTGATCATATTTAGTTTCAAGTGTGTTTTCTTTACTTATATATGATGTGTGTACGCACCAAAAAACATAGATTAGCCATCAGTTCACACACAGCACAGGTCTCATGACATTACGTCATTGATAAGCATTGACATACGCAACAATAGTCGTCAGATGTTTGTAGATAAATGGGTGTGTGTTAGTGAACACAATATAATAGTGTAAACATAACTTTGGATGTACGAACAAAATGTACAAAAGAAGAAGAAATGCATGCATAAAAAAAACCTTATTATGCCAACCATGGAGAGGTGTATGCTTTATATATATAGACAAACAACCTGAGTAACTGAGTTATAATCTAAGTTATATGTGCAAAATATAATGCTAACTGATGTTAGCGGTGGACTTTCTCCATCTACATAGACAGATAACGGGAATGGTATTCCATCAAATTAATGCAAAACTAGGGGGCACCATGATGAAACCAAAAAATAAAAAATTTCTCTCTTTTGGTTTCGGATTTTTTCTCAAAGGAAGAACACAGGACAAGTGATTTTCAGAGCAGATATATGTGCTGTAGTAGACCAGAAATACATTCAGTTGGACTTTAAATCTTTATTAATATTTATTTGCATACTATGCTGTAAGTAAGTAAACATTAAGAAGCTATTGTGTTCATGTGTTCTTCCTGAGTGATTGTTGTAGTTCGCACAAGGTCATTCACAAAAATGATTTTCTTTTAATTAACTCATTGTGATCGAGCGTTTCCAAAACATCTCTCCTCCCATGGGATGTCTCTGCATGACTGTCATCTCCTGAGAACTTGAAGCTTGTAGCTCTTCTAATTATTGGTAAAGACAGGAGTAATTGTCTTAGTTAAGGCAAGTTAATAAAATGCTTTTACTCCTACTGCTAAAAGTAGATTTCTGGCCAGTTAGAACTGATTTCCTCCTCTGAGATGCTTGATGAATACATGCCCAGGTGTTTATATCTGGCAAGCCAGTCCATTGTTGAGAGATAAATAAAGGGGTTTCTCTCAGGGGAGACTGAAGCAGATGGAAACAATACACTATCAGTTTTTTGAAAAATTGCCAGCTATGGTTAAATGTGTGTGTGTGTGTGTGTGACTCCATCAATCACTCTTCAGGTATGACAAAAATAACATGACCTCACAGTGTCACGCCTGCTGTGATTGGTATAATCTCAGTCGTCTTTACAGCGGGAAAGAAGCTCGGGGCTACAAGGACAAACACAAACAATAACCAACGTTCATGTTCAAAGCCAGCGCTGGCATGGCAGCAAACACCTGGATGGAAAACACAAACACACACAAATACAGCCACCCACCACAAATACACAAACAACAGCTTCACACCTGGACAGGAGAATAATAGAGCAAGGCTTAGTGTTGCTGCTCTGTAATCATTCTCGCATGCTGCATGATTTTCCTCTCGTCACATGCACACGCGCACACACACACACCAAACTTGAATGCATGCACACACATTTACCCAAAGACGCTCAAACAAAGAGAGGAAAGTCGAAACCAAAATAATGAAATTGAGACAATATTGCATCCTGGATTTTGAACCACCCCTCCCCACAATCTGGCTTTAAATTCACTCAACCAATCAGGGTGCTTGTGGTGAACAGCGCCCCCCTCCTTCCTACCTCAACATGGCATTTGAGATTGTATGAGGTCAACCAATTGTCATCTACCTACTTTTGTTTTCTGACTGACCTCTGTCAACTGGACTGCAGTCTGACTCTATAGTAAAAACTATTTCATCTAAATCTATAGTTTGGTTGGACTTGACGCACCTGTTATTACAAACAACTGTATAAACCAGAGAATTTATACTAAAATTCCAGTGAACATATCAATGTCCTCAAACTGTGAATATTTCTGATGATAATTTTGGAATTTAGCAACATTTTGAAAACTTCACTGACTGGCTTCAGTCAGAACTAAGTGTGATGCCAAGTGGAGTGAAGCTAACCTGTAAATTGTCCAGGATGATGCGCAGAGACTGAACTTGTCTCCTGACAGCGTTGGAGAAGCGCTCGTAGGTGGCAGCATCATACTCGCTCATATCAATCTCCTTCAACCTGAGATGAAAGGACAGAAAAACAGAGCGTGAGAGAAGAGACAGATTGATTTTATATTAATAATGATCAGCATTTGTTCTATTCAAGCATACAGTATGTTTTTTTGTTGTTTTTTTTTTTACATAACTCTACTTTGGCAGAGTCTCTAGGCCTCTGTTTTCATAATGGTGCAAAGCAGGTGACTCACAGGCAGTTTCATTGGCCACAAGCAAATTTCTTCCCACCTGCATCCGTTCAGCAACTCTGTAGCTCACAATAGCACTTGGGCAGGGAGCATTCAAGATATTATCAATCTAAATTAAGTGACAACTTAACCACAACCACTTTTGGTTTAAAAACAAACGTGCATCTGTAGACATCCCTATCACAATGTCCCCTTGTACTGTATGCACTGGTCCACCATACATTATAAATAATACAAAGACCCGCTCATAAAAATACAGCTCTACAGCTCTACAGCGCTCCAAGACTCCTCAGCACCACAACTAAAGACTTACAACTAAACTTTCCATAAAGGTTGATAAAGTGCAAATGCACACCAGCATGGATAAGGAGACACTTGTGAGGACTACCCATTCTCACACCACCACTTTATACATTCACTAGAAAAGTTGAGGTTGTTCCTTCTTCTTTTCTTTCTTTTCCCAAAAGAATTGCATTTTTCATTTAAAAGACAGAGAAGTCTATGGATGTAACCACTAACATGATGCAGCAGAGCAAAATCACACCTGCGACTTTGGGCGAAATGTGAAGCTACAAATACACAGTTAAATCTTTTCATTAAGGCAGCACACCTGTGGATAAACTGACACAGGGGTCAGTGTTGTTAAACATGGAGCACTTTGTGTGCGTGTGTATTTTCTTCAAAACACACCTGTGGACAAGGCAGGTGGGCTGTGACCCCCAAGCCGAGCTTATCAGTATAATCACACTGTGCAGGTACTTTAGGACCGCTGACACACACACACACAGGTAAGGGTCTTACCTCCACCACAGGAGTGTGTGTGTGTGTTGGATAGAGACAGTAAGGTGTGTGGAGGTGGGTGAACTCTCTCCCAGGTGTTTGAAACGTCTAGTGACAACCAGACCGTGACCACCACAGAGATACAGAACAGAGATTTCAAAAAGCAGGCGGCGTTTGTAGGATGGCTGAGTCAGACAGACACAGTATATTGTGTAGTCTGTGATGGCATCAGCCATGCAATCAAAAAGACTATACACACACACACACACACTCAGAGGATATTTATCAGCATGGTGTCTGCAACAGGTGTCTGAATTAAGATAAAGTACATCCCCCCCCCCGGGAAAAAAACTGGCAAAAGCTGCCTATTGGAAATCAAACACAGTTATGTGTAATTCTGAAACAAACAAAGTTAAATGATCAAGAAGAAGAAATGTAAAGGACATCCTCTGATTAACATTTAACATGTTTGTTTCAAGGTATTCCATTCATTTGTGGTTACAGTATTTTTGGCTGTCTGGTCCTCTGCATTCACACCACATCATGTCAGCCCACAAAGCAGGACATGGCACAGTGGCTTCCTCCACACATTCCTATGTGTCCATATGTGTGTGTGTGGATGCGTGAGAGTTTATATGATGGGCAGACACTCTGGCCAGTGGCCGCTGCTATTTCCTCCAAATTCCTGAACCTTAAACAGGAGAATGAAAGGCAGCGAATTACAGAGAAAAAGAGAGAGAGAGTGTTTTGGCTGAAGGTGGAGACGGCACACTGAAATTTCACACACGACAACCACAAAAACAAGGCTGACACTCCCTGCAACCAAACACACTAAACAAATCAGTAGCTTTTCATGCACAACACATCTCTCTCACCGGCTATAGACAATGATGAAGAAACTAGTTTTCTTTTCAAATATTTTCTTCTAATTTTGCTTAGAGGAACATAACGGTTAAACAAAATGCTGGTTTTATCTTAACAGCTACTTTCTCGCTTTTACTTTTTGGTTCTGTCAAACATTTTTCCATCACAATCTCCCACATATGTTCACACTTACTGCGCATTGTGGTTGCCTTGCTATTCATTGGTGTATTAAAATATTTCCATTGGCGTTTCTTTGTTTTTATATTGTGATAAAAGTATGAAATATGGTTAACACTTAACAACGTGGCCAACACGTTTCAATTTCAATTCTTGAACAACTCTTTCCATTTTTGCAGGCGAGTTCCTTCGACTTTTAGGACACCTATGGGAACTCTCCTCTCTCTTGTTTACTGCATTTCATTGTTGCTGGTTTTTATTTTAATTGTAGAAACAAATACCTACCAACTTAGAGATTCCCCGATACAGGTTCCAATACAGATTTCTTCTCACATGTTGTTGGACATACAGTACATGTATTTGACCATCATTACCCTGCTATACGTATGCCCCCATGAAACTAGAATATAACAAAGCAATGATGCAACAGGTTAATTAATGTCAAATGTACTGTGACTAAAATGTAACAATTACTACAAGAGGACAAACTTCCTATAACCATGTGTTTTATTCAAGCTGGTTCCGTTCACCCTCTGACTTGAAGCCAGCAAACCCATCTTTTGTTTCTTAAAGTGAGTCAAAGTATGTGTTTGTGTGTGTGTGTGTGTGTGTGTGTGTGTGTGTATGTTTCGTGTTTTAGGCATACCTAAGCCTGTTTTTGCTTGTGTGTGTCAGATACTCAAGGGTTTATGAAAGGATTATATATTTGATGCTCAACCTACAGCTAAGTAAACAAAGGATTGTACGCACACATCAGTGAATGAGAGCGTATGGAAAAAGCCTGACAGGCTTGATCTTAGATATAAAAAAACCTGCTGTGTTCAAACAGTCAAGTACAGTGACATCTACTTGGAAACAGAGTATTAGCATGTAGCTACAAGATTTTCTCTGGGCTTAGTGGGACACTGATAGACAGGCAGAAGGCATGCAGGGAGGGGAGACAGAGGGAAGTAGGGAAAAGGTCTCAAGGAAGAAATTGGAAAATGGAAGCAAGGGTGGTGAAATGGGTAAAGACAGAGGGAAGAAGAGAAGAGGAGAGTCCAAGAGGCTGTCCTCTTGGTGTGAAAGCAGTCAGTGTATGAGAAGAACCACGAAGGAAAGGGGGAGGGAGGAGGGGGAGGACGAGGGGGATGGGGGAGCAAAGAAAGTAAAGAGAACGAGGCTGTTTGAAGCAGGAGAGAACAGAGACGGCCTTCATGGTTGAGCTGGTGAAAGAGGTGCCCTCTCAACCCTCCACTCTGCAGCAAAATGCAGACACACACACACTAACACACACACACACTGCCCAGTGGGATCCACCGTTCTATCACTCATCCATTCGACCGGGGCAGTGCAGCCTGTGGTTATTTGCCCAGGATGGAGCACCATACCTGGGATGGCTGACTGACCAGGGAACCCTGCAGATGGCTAAATAAAAAGGCCCACACACAAATATACACACACACACCTGTTCCACATTACACACTTCACACACTTTAGTTCTGGATGGTTTCCAAAGTGGAAAAAGACAGTGAGTCCAAAACATCTGTACACCTCCACACAGCAACAACACAGAGAGGTTTGTGAGTGTTGTTTCCCACCTGTAGAGTTAAGTCAACTGAGCTGTGGAGGAAAGAGGGAGGCGACTTGGAGAAAGTGGATCATTACTTGATGACTATTTTCTGTATTTAATATGACCTACCTTTCTTTGAAGGCTTTTTCACCCATTTCGCGGGCTGCTCTGCGGATCTCTTCTGGAACTGCATCCTTCTCAGCCTGGGAAACCTGGTAGACCTTGTGCCCTGCATCCAGGCGATAGGGACCCCCTTTACCACCCAGCCCCGCTGTGTCTCTGCCGCCTGCAGAGAAACATCTAGTTAGGGATACACCAATCAGTGCTTCTGGAGCCACTTCAGATAACCAATCACTGACTTAAAATACACATTTTGCCCAGACTTTCTACTGATTTAATAAAATTTCTGTATTAATTTTACTGTAAACATAACAAATTGTCATAAATAATGAATAATGAACTATTGATTGGTGCTTCTTTTGTTTAGTTTCTAACCATGCATGGAAAGTTTAACAACTAGAGCTACAACTAATGATCACCTTCATTGTTGATTAAGATTGTGATTATTTTTTGGTTAATCATTTTTAAGAAAAAAAAAATCAGACTCATATAAAACCCACAAAAGCAGCAAATCTTCACACTTGAAAGCCTGGAACAAGCAAATGTTATTTATTATGATATTTTAGAAGATCCATCACGTCTGCTCTGCCAAAACCTCTAAGGCACATCCTTACTGGCTGCAAAACCAGTCTTCCCCAAGGCCGCTGTACCTGGAGACACAACCAGGTTCTCTGGCAAATGGCAAGTATCCTGGAGCAGAGGAGAACCGTTGCCAACGCCCTATCTCCCTAAACATCTGGCTTCTCTTACACCACCGCCTTCATACCGGCAGGACAACTCCCAAAGCTTCCAACTACAAGGAGGGAATCAAGCCTGCTGGACACAGCCCATGACTGGAAGATGCATGTGGATCTAGACCAGAAGCTCATCTTTCCACAGGAGATCATGACAATAAATCCAACACTGGACCTGGTCTTGTGGTCTACCTCACAGAGGTCCCTATGCATCGTGGAGCTAACTGTGCCTTGGGAGGCTGCAGTGGGTGAAGTGTATGAACAAAAAAGGTTGAAGTACACACACATAGCAGCTGAAGCAGTGCAGCAGGGAGAGTACTCCACCTTACACGCCCCCATTCACAGTAATGTGTGTGTTAAACTTTCATCACAGATTTCAATCTTCATTTTGTAGATAGATGGAATTTGTGATTGCTGAGCCAGTAAGCAACCTGTTACCTGTGCCTCCTGCCCACTGGTTGCCCCCAACATGAGGAGCATTGTTGGGGTCGATCTTGCCGTGTTTTGGGGCTGTGACATCCAAGCCACTTTCCCTCTGGACGGTAATCTGAAAGGAGAGGAGCGAGAGATGCCACATAGGTGAGTTTTAAACATTCAGAGAAAAAGAAGGTTTTTAGATATCCGTCTCAGATTTCTGCCGCCACCCCAATCAATGTGGTGCTCAAACCACTGAAAAACTGCATTTGAAAAATTCACAACAGCATGTCTTTGCAGAAACAATGTCCCGGTTACTCAGGATGATCCACAAACCTCATTGTGAACAGTTTTTATTGCAACTACTTTTTATTGAAGAAATAGTTCCTACTGTATTTATAGGTCTAAAAATGCTAAGAGACTGTTGTACCCCAATACCATTCTGACATTTTATCATTCTGATGAATAAACAAACAAAAAAAAAAAATCACAAGATTGCATGAAAAACTAGTAGACTCCCTTTCAAAGGCCGTCATAGAAGATATATATATATATAAACATGATGACCGGCGAAGCAGTTACTGAAATAAAATCCAAACTGTGTTAAAATGTTCAAGCATCAAAGAAAACACAGTAGGTTATAGTTGTAGTGGTAATCACACTTTGCCACAAATAGAGATATTTGTGATTGTACATCAAACCCCCCAAATCAGTCAGCTACCCACCACACAGTCAATGCAATAAAAGAATAGACTTTCTATCTCTAAGGTTTTTGGTTTCGGCAGGGCAGACAGAACAGGCTCTGTCCAACTCTGCAGGAGAGTGATGGAGAGGGAAGGAGCAGAGACAGAGAGAGAGGTTAAGGCTTTTGGACGTTTAGGTCCATCTCAATAGCACCATCAGAGCCAAAATCAGCATGCCGGTTCTCACACGGAGGCAAGGCAAACGGCCAGAGTCTGGCACGCATGAAGGAGCGAGAGAGAAAGGGGTAGTTCAGTGGGAGACTAAGTGTCTCCCCTGCAGTTCAGTTGCATTCTTACATAAAGCAAGCATTTGAATGGTATTTGCGGGGAATGAGGTTTTGTTATTTGGCTCTCTGTGAGTTATTATCTTCACTGTGTTCGATTTTTGCTTGGTTTGTCATGGTCTGAGCGGTTGGAGAGAGACTTATCTTGAGAGAGCAGCAGTCCAGCTGAGCGGTGCCCCTCCTCTTTCTAAGCTGACCCACTGTCCACACCTCAAACTGACACACAGCGGAGCTCAGAGCTCAGGCTCTGTTCTCACACCTACATGAAGCTGAGCAGTGCTGCATCAGCAGAGCTCTCTATATTTAGTGCAGATTAGAAGGGTCAGTCTGATATACACCATGCCAGATTATAAAGACAAGATAATACTCATTGTGGGAAACAGCTCATACGGTGGACACAGGTGTCATGAAAAGCTTTGTTTGATTGCTCTTGTAGTTTCTAACTAAATTTATATTTTTACAATATAATTACATTTAACAATATAATATATATATATTTTTTGACTCTCAAATATAGATTTTGGCGTTGAAATAAAATGCAGTCAGTAAAAGATATCTTACACAGCGACACAGACATGCAGACATACCATGATCCCATCATCTAAAAAGTTCAGCTGTGTTGACCGTTGACAATACACATCTACATGAGCAAATCGTAACTGGCTATTCCTTGCATGACAATAACAGCAGGGATGGGGGGAGGGGCTGTTTGAGTAATCAGCAGGGTCTCAAACTGGCAATTTAAAATGACAAACATCCTCACTGTCTCACGCAGCTGCAAACCAACAGAGAATCTGTGTATCAATAGAGCTTTCCATTACTCCAGTGTTACAGAAGATCCACATGAGAGGTGTGTGTGCGTGTGTGCGTGTGTGTGTGTGGGTGGGTGTGAGTGTGCTTGGAGGTGAACCATCATTAACCTCAGTAACCAGAGAGAGCTCGGCGCCATAGGTCTGTGGTGAGGTAAAGGGTCAGAGGTTTTAGCCACTCGCGTCACCACAGCTCACCTTCAGGATCTCACCTCCGCCATATGACCGCTCTCTGATTACACACTAATGCATAAGAGTCTGTATGTGTGAGTCATGCACCACATACAGAAAAGACAGCAACAGAACATGAGCTTTGCTGGGCACATGCCTTCCCCATGTAGGCAAAAGAGGGTGTGCACCTGATGCACGGGAATGTGGCTTCAAAGGCTTAGCTGCGACATATCATCTCCACTGAGTGTTTATGACTGCGGTTACGATCACTTGATAAACACCACGCACGCTCTTTTCCCCTGCCAGCGCTACCCACATCAGGCCAGGCATCTGCTGGGTCCTGATGCTCATTTTAAGAGTGAAATATGTCCATTAGAGAGGACGTCGAGGTTACCGGGGTTCCAGTTTCCTGAACACAGGCTTGTTTCAGTAATCCACCCTTGTCATCACACTGTGTATAGATAAAACTACCGCTGGTGACAGCATAACTTGTGAATGTTTCTTCGTCCTGGCTCAGTTACAACCAGTGAAGGGGTGACTAATGCTCTACTTTTGGGTTTAGAAAAAATGATGAGTGATGCTTTACAACATGTGTCCATTTTGGGTTCTGAGTGGCTTTTAGAGCGGTTCAGGTTCCTACTCTGGTTGTGACAGAGACATGACTCATTTGGACTGTGCTGCTACAGGATGGTGTGTGAGGCTGTGTCACATTACGGTGTCCCAGCAGGGGTCCTGGCAGCAGGACGATCAGTTTCACTAATTACATGAACACAGTCAGATAGGAGAAAACTCACATTCCTTCTAATATAATCACCTACAGTAGCATCTGTCTTTCTACTTCAAACCTCCTCTGACTGTTTGTAATGCGCAATGATTGGGGCTCAATTATACTTCTTGAAGTTTGCATCCAGTGTATTTTTTGGCAGGGCTTGTAAATTTATTGTAAAGTTTTGAGGTGCACCTGCAGGGTTTATCTGAGATTTTTCCAGGATTCTTCTCCTTGAATTTTTTGCATTAATGTGACTACGATCACAAGACTTTTGTGGTCTCCGCACAGTTTCAGCTTGGGTCTGTGACACATTTGTCACACTTTGGTGATTACAAATCAGAAAAAGATAAGATCATAAAGAACCAAACTTGTAGAAAAATAAACCATAATCCCAAGTATTGGACAAATTCTAATTCTGACTCGAAGATTGCACTAGAGGAAAGGATACGACCAAAGTAAATGGGATTCATCCACTGGGGTCTGTGTGTGTTTGTACACAATTTCATGGCAATCTATCCAATAAAGTAATAGTTGAGATATTTCAGTCTGGACTAATATGGTGGACTGACTAACAAACCCAACAACATTACCATCCCTAGAACTACACTGCCAGCGTGGCTAAAAAAGAAAACTGGATTCACAAAACTGTCAAATTAGTCACATCGGGAGCGCCCCCATAACTGAATGGTTACTGAGCTATGGTGGTGCTATGGTTACCATATTACCGCAACATCTCTCTCCCCTCTGTCACTTTACTGTCAACTGTACATTTTTAAGTAAGCAGTTTGCTTAACATAGGAGTATTGAAGAATAGGGATAACTTGTAGCTTTTCTCTTGAAATACAATCTGTTTTTTCCACAAGATGTTAGGATGTAGATATAATTGATGGCAATTATACCCTCACAGAGTATAACGTTGAAGTAGCTCGACCTAACTCCATCCTATTGCTGAAATGTGGATTTTGTGGCTATATAGTCTATATAGTTCTATAGTCTGTGATTGAAGCATGATAAAACCCAGGATGTTGCTATGTTGTTGTTGCTACTGGTCCCAGTGATGAGCAGTAAGCTAAAGACGACACCCTTATCCTGAGACAGAAAAACCAAAGGAAATAGAGGGAGGCAAGGGAGGAGGGGCTGGGGGCCTTAGTGGAGAAAACCTCATTTTTATGACTGTGGGAATCAATGTCTCTGCCTTCTCTCTCAATGAGTTTTTCCACCCTCTATTTTCTTCACCCAGTGTCTCTCCGTCATCTGTGGTCCACAGCTCGACTTGTAGGATTAATAGCCTCGTAAATTTCTGATTCTCCCTTTAGACGCCCGCACACAGTGATTTAGGAGTGATGGCCTCTATGTGTGTGTGTGTGTGTGTGTGTGTGTGTGTAATCACATGTGCATGAGCCCATTTGTGACTGATTTTTGTGAGTGAATGTGTGCCCATATGTGAACTTGGGTGCATGCAAGTATGTGTGTGTGTGTAGGTATAAGGGCATGTTTGTACATGAACCTGTGAACATGTGCAAGTGTATCTATGTGTGATTTCATGCCCGAGTGTGAAATAGTTTTTATTCATAGAGTTTATGTATGTATGTGTATGTGCAGGTGTATAAAAACTATAATTTAGTCATTTGTACTTGAATTATGGTATAAAATGTGTGATGTGGTAAAAAGCCTTGCAATACATGCAGTTATTTGCTTGCTGTTAATGACTACTGTTACTTTAAAGAAGCAAGCATCTGTGTATGTGTGTGTGAGTGTGACTGATAAGCTAGCTTCAATGGGGCAAGGGCAGGGAGGGAAAGCACAGGCAGGTGTCCAACTAGAACAGTAAAAGGAAAACAAAACTCAGACAGTGACATATGGGTGTAAAAACAACCATATTGTACGAATAAATGTCAGGATGAGTGACTGGCTATATAAGGGTGAATTGGTATGAATGTGGTTACATTATGCTGGATACCTGCAGGCACCTACCTGGCACCAGAATCACTGGTTAAACAAAGGACATGTGTTGTGTGTGCAGATAGGTGATGACTGATGTCTCCTGTGCATTTGTGCGAGTGTCTGTATCGATGATGTCAACAATGCTGTAATGGAGCAAAGTCAGACTGAAGCCAAAGAGAGATGACAGGAAAAAAAACAACGTTTGAACAACGTGTGTGGATGGAGCCTCAGTATTACGAAAACAATAAGACAAGTCTTTGCCAATTAAAACTGAATCTTCATAAAATGTTAAAAGCTGAACATGAAGAATGTTTTTCTTTCTTCTTTTTCCATTTCATACTTTGGTCAAAAGCCTGATTGTTACACTCTTTAAGCATGTCACAAAAATAAGACATTTGGCGAGTGTGCACACAGGTAGGCTCATGTGGAGGTGAAGTGTGTAAACAGGTTTGGTAAAGTAGCATATCTCTGAGCAGATAGAGAGGGCCTTTCAGGCAGGTATGTTTAAATACAGTAGAGCTACTGTTGTTTGCAGAGGGCTAACACAGAGCACAGGCAGCGTCTGTCTAAGTCTGACCTGCAGTGGACTCTAGGTGCCCCATCAAAGAAGACCTGGCTACTGAGGAATCTAGCCAAAGAAGAGGTCCCATGTGTGCATTGCAGGTGTGCAAGTTTGTGGGAGTGTGTGGACATTAAATACAGTCTGACTCCAAGGCAGTCTGAAATATTTAGCTCTGTAGCCCTGGACCTCTTACGAGAGATTTATATCACTGGATTCATAGCATCCCAAAACATTGTGATTCCTTCTCACAGGAGCACATTTAAAAAGTGAAGATAGATGCAAATAATATCTACTTTCCCTCCTCATACTCCTTGTACATTACATAAAAGATGCTTATCTAATCGACCTGGAACATATTAATCAATTTGTTTTATTACTTATTTAAGATTCTATAATTTCATCTTTTTTCAGATTCCAGAAATACTCTCTGGATGCTAAGAAGGACAACAACCACTTATCTACGAGTCAATCAGTCAGTCTCTTTGATAGCCACATTTTAGTCCATGATAAGTCTCTCACTGCCTTGTGCACAGTCCACAGATCCACAGATAGTGCGCCGTACATCTGGAAGGCTACATTATCTAAAGAATTTGTCTGTCTGTGTTGTGTATGTGGGCACCTTAACAATGCTGTCTCAGTACCCAGTGTGCTGGTCTGAATGTTCTGACCTAAAGCAAGGGTCAAACCTATTACATCATCATACACAATGCCCGTCCATTCATCCACGCCCACCCTGGGTACAGCCAGGTCATAAATTTCGCTTCTGGAAACATTCCGGTTCGCATAAAATAAGGAATGTTTCTGCAGTCAGTATTTTCTGCCAAAGTGAGGCAAGTATGCAGAGTGAGATTCAGTTGAAAGTCTGTTCACATTAGTTATTTTTGAAGTAGCGCTGCCACTCAGTGGTGTTAAGAGAAACTGCAGGCTGCAAGGATTGTACTCATTTTCCAGTCATTTTTGTAATGCAATATTTAGGCACCCAAGACAGATAGAATTCCATGAACCAATTAAAATTTTAATACGAAACACCTGAATTACCAAGTGAGTTAAGTGATATTACCTGTATGGGTCTGCCATCTTCCGACCCAATCATATTCCTCCATTCCATCAGCGATCGCTGCAGGGTGTCCAATCCTGTCTCCCAGAGCCGGACGTACCCACCCATATCCACTGTGACCACACCTCCAGAACCGAGAGGAGCTATTAGCACGTCAGACTCTGACACCTTGGACAGCCAGTTGGTGTAAGGCGACACAGTCATTGACCTGCCAGGTACGACAATGGAGAAAGTCAAGACACAGTTATGTAGAGAAATCATCAAAAGGGCATCAATACTTTCACTAGGTGCAACATTTAAATTTTCTTTGTGTGAATTAAAGTCAAAATCAAAATCAGATTTCAGCTTATGCCAGAGGTTTTTGACCCTGATTGTGTGCTTGCACAATAATTATGACTTCTTTATAAATTGTGAGAACTACTGCATGTAGGATAAATGTAAAGACTGAATTATACACATTTCATTGTTGGTGACACATATATATAGAATAAAATGAGACCAAAACAATAAGTATGCAAGTTTAAAAGGATATTGGTCACACATATAGAGACTATTAATTAGCCCTACTTGTTTCCACTTGGTGCAATGCTGTTTCTGACCACTAGCTGGTGCTAGAGCATGCAAAAAGCCAGTTCTTGTTCTCAAAATATTGCAGAGAGACAGGAAGAAACAGGTGTGTTGTGTTTACCTTGGAACAGGAACGTATTTGACTTTTTTAGAGTTCAGATCAGTCACCTCCAGGTAAGCCGCTGTCATTGGAGGTGTGACATCTGAGTGACAAACAGGAAAAGTTCTTTACAGTGGGGCCACACTGAACACATACTCTGATTCACATACAAGTGGAACAAAAAAGAGATTTGCTATGTTCTAAACAAAACATCTGATCGCTGACCTTTGGGGTAGACCTCCTTCAGGGGCACCTTGTTGGGTGGAAGGGCCCGGACCACCTGATTGGCTGAGAGCAGACTGACACAATTATCTCGTTTGGGCGTGGTGGACCGAAGCCCACTTCTGAAGAATGTTGAATGAGCCCCACTCTCACCACTCTTCATCACTGATAGGTCAACAGGCCTTTTAAAGCTGTACACCTCATTAGGAGACTGAACAAGAAAAGAAATCAAGAGGAAAATATCACTGCTTACATACATAAATCTGCACTATGTAATTTGGTGAAAAGTGGAAAATAACTGTTTGTTTGAACAACTTCAGTAACACTGAAAACATTTTATATGATACCACTGAGCTGCAAACTCATCATATTTTACCTAACAGAGAAGAAACTACATCAGTGGACATATCAGACACATTTACATGGAAATGTTGTTCAGTGCAGCTTTAGTATGATATGAGATATGATATGATACTCACCATGAGGTCTGGGAAGCCTACAATGACCTGTGCAAAGGAGCTGGAATCTGCCATTATACGATTAGGGGAAACAATCTTCTGGCCAAGAGCGGCGCTCAGGTTCTCATTGGGAAGCTGGTCACATGACAGCATCTGGGGTACGGACATTTCAGCTGGTGGCCGACAAGGGCATGACGGAACAGATGAAAAAAAAAAGAGATGAAATGTTGAGATGATTGAATAAAAGAGTAGGAGACACAAAAAACAAACTCCTCTGTTAATGTACCAGAAATTACCAGAGTTTCAAAGTGTATTGTAGAGGTGTACTTCATGTGAGTGAAATATACCTCTACAATACAGTTTGGAGCTCTTTCCACAAGTGCAATATATATTTTTATACAGTATATTAAATTACAGAACAATTCACTGTGCCCAGTTAGAAAACCAGAGGTCCACTGAGTTATTACCTTTCGGTGACTAACTCAGTCTAGATAGTTGGACATTGCTCATGACTTCACATTTTATTGTCAGTAATGGTGATAAGGAGTGCCATGAATGTTTAATATTGATTGAGACACGACTGGTTCACAGATTAGCTAAGAGGTCTTGTCAAGGCAGACATACGGTTGGCTGAGGGCACCGGTCTATTCGTCTGTATGTCTGTCTACCTGATTTTGTTAATGGGGTTGACATAAGGTCTGTAGTAAGTAATGCAGAGCAGCAGGATAGAACATAATAGCCCTATTAACCTTTCTTTACAGCTGTGGGATATCCTTAATGTTATATATACCTGAGCTGGCTCCATGCCCTGAGCTGATGGAGTCCTCACTGATGCTGTGGAGCTGACACACTCCAGAGTCTTCAGCTGCCATGTGCATCGGTTTGGTCAGCAGGAACTTCCTATTCAATAACATATAGAGTATGTCTTGTTACAACTGAAATCAAAGATTAAGACCCTGAGAGAGATTTGAAATCGGTCACGTACTTGTTGGTGTTGCTCTCCAGCAGGAGCCAACGATCCTCCGCTACAAGGAAGACAGATTTGAGGTTGATGGGGAGGGAGATGGAGTGAACGCGACCTTCGAGTACATCCAGCACCTCCAGCTGGTTGCTGCAGTCACAAACACAAGCACACGGCTCAGCGATTAATACCAGCGTAACATTGAGATTGTGCTGTTTAGCAGTGTTGTGGATAATCAAAAGTTTAGGGTATCTTACCCATCCTCCTTATAGAAGAGGAGCCAGTTTTTGTGGGCAAAGTCACAGCACATTTTATGCCCTCCCTATAAAAAAAACAATCAATATGCACCACACATGAACTTCAAACATTGTTTTAATTTGTTCAGTAATGATCTGCACTAACCTCTTCAAAATATTCTGGACAGGATAATGCATTCTAGTTCATCACCAAAAACAAATACATGTAAATGTTTACTAGTTAGAAAAGAAATAATATGTCTAGTCTATGTCTTGGATTAATAATGGAGATGATCCCTGAGCATTCGGGAGCCATAAGCCAATTCACATTTCTCTCTGGAGACATTGAGACCTCTGACCTGTTGTTCCTTACTGCCCCACCAATTCGAGGCTCTGGTGGAAGGCTGATCACTGTCCTGAGACAACATGAGCCTCCGCACAGCGCCTGTTACCATGTCCAAATGGAGCACTGTGTTACTCTGGCAGAGGGACAGACCGAAAAAGAGACAAAATGTAGTTTACAGAATAAGAAATGTTTTCACATCAATATATGATAATATTACACCCTCCAGTTACTAGTATCAAAATCACATGCTAGAAAAAAAATCTGAACGACCAAAAATAGACATTTCAAGGGACAAAATGAATGATTAAATGGCACTTTAAATATATAACTACAAAATGATTATGTTTGTAGTTATGCTGTTCAAATACATTTGAATGGGCACCATGTTTTTAGATGTGGATGATGACTTTTTTTAATCGTATGGACAGTGACTAGTCAATAACGCAGGCTTTTTCCTCAGAATTTTCCTTTTTTACACCAATGCTAGAGCCGTCTGTTCAGAGCTGGAATGCTTTCTCAGACATTCCTCATGCTCGCAGAAATTTCCTCAATGTTTGTCTTGTCACCACAACACAGTTCACAACACACAGAGGAGAGAAACGGAAGGATGTGCACACACCAAGGTTGCCAACCCAGATTCTAACAGGTGACCTCACAATCACAAGGCATGTGTCTAGGCCACTAGACCATCAGGACAACACAGCTGTTGTTGACAGTGAAACAGTGACAGTTGAAAGTGAATAACCTAATAATCAGTAAAACTTATATATATCGTGCTGGTGATCAGAGTGTCATAGTGGATTTGAAAAAGGCTGAGTTATCTTAGCGGCCTCTTATGCCTTTAACAACCAGTCAACAGCAGAGGGAGTCAGGAGTTGTGAGAGGAGGAGTGACAATTAGCACAGGTTCCCCCTGGATTAGGTTTTACGGTTTCTGAGAGAATAATAATTCTTATAATCCTAATAACTTCATGCAGCCAACAGAGGGTACTCTTCTCCAGGTGAAGCTCTCTGCATCTTAGTGCTGAAGTCCTGTTAGCTGTAACTACTCTAAACAGAACAGTCTCTCTGCTAACCGTCCATTTCACTGCAAGTTAATTTGATTCAATTTAGATAGACACATTGCCTGTATGTGTTTCTGTATTTGTGTGCTTCCTTCATTCATATCAGATAAGCGGTAAGATATCAGTGTGTGTGTGTGTGTGTGTGTCTGTCTACAGTGTGTGTTGGGTGAACTGTGCAAAGGCTTTCATTTGTGACGCACCAGGCTTCATCTTCAATTGAGTTTTATGAGAAGGAGCCACAGGGGAGCTGGCCTCAGCCCCGGCAGCCCTGCTTCACACTAATGGTTTCCTTATGGCCTCCCATTCCTGACATACACACTACTGTACTGTAGACCGGTTGAGCTGCTCAGAAAAGGCAAACCCCATTTCCTGGTTCTAAACATATACTGCCTTTGGAGAGCATGTACATGTGTGAGCACACGTGTATGTTCTGCATGTGGATTCGCCTTCTGACAGGCCGGAGTGTTTCACTCAGGTTTGCTATGTGTGTGTGTGTGTGTCGGGGAGTGTGATGTATATGTAATTGTGTCTTTGAGTTCGTCTTGGCATTTTGTGTTATTATGTTTGTGTGTTCTTGCACATGTGTGTGCATGTATTTGTGCGAATGCTTGCTAGAACCCTTCACTCGTGTGTACACGTGTATGTACGTGTGCTGGTTTCCCTGATTTCCCTGATTTCCCTGCAAGGCCAGTGACCTGTGAGTGAACTTCATGTTGTCTGGACCTCTTCATTTTTAGACGTAACATGATCCATCACAGTGGTATTTTTAGAAGTCCTCCTCTTGCCTAATATGCACCAGCTGGAGAAATAGCTAACACGCATTGTTCTTGTCTTACGCGCTCCTGTCGTAGGCCGGGGTCTTATGGGGTAAGAGAGATTCAACAGCAAACAACGACTAACCACCAACCATTTTAAGACACTCGAACAGACTCGAAGCACAGCTATTTTAGAACTGTGAGGAATCTGTGGTTGTCCTCAGAAAAAAAGCCTAAATGCCAGTGTTAAATGTTATATGTCATAGTGGTCACCAAACAACGACAGCAAAGACATGAAACTATCTGGAAATAGATTTTGATTTATTTCTGAATGTTGACAGTGTGTGAGTGTAAGGTGTGTTTTAGTATGTCATACTCTGACCTCTTACATTTTGCGTTACCACATTGTTTATATATATATGATGTTCATGTTTATGAAAAGATAATAAGGGCCATTACCACATTCTTCTCAACAATAAATCAGCAAATATTTGTTTTCTTTAGTTTATTTTGCCCAGTGTGATTATTTGTTTTATCCCCAGTTCTCTCTACTGCAATAAAGTTACCCTGTGCTGTTTTTGACCACCTGTGGCGCTGTAGAGCAATGTTTTAATCAATGACTTATTAGGCCCCCATTTAACTGTGCAAGCGTAACGACAAGTGCAGCGTGGTAGGTCTTGGGCGCACGGATAGTGTGGGCATCTCCATGCACACCTGCTATTTTGGTACATGTATGTGCAGTAGCGCAGTGCGTAAGGGGCTGGGTGAAGGTGAATATAGACCAGCGTGTGTGGTGATTATTAAATACTCTCTCAGCCAGTCACATCACTGCTCTCATAGCTCTGAAACAGCTGAGCCAATCACAGTTCAGCTTGATGACAGCTCAACAAAACAAATGTCTGCACGGTTCAGAGCGCCGTGGCATTAAGGCAAAGACAATGAGTTTTTTCAACAGTTACTATAATTACGACAGAAATGAAAAAATATATATATATATATATGTTTGATGAAGCCGTTTATGATCGCATCAGACCGACACAATTTCAGCCATAATTGTAATGTATCTCACCTCGTAAATGGCTGCATAATTTAGTAATTAATGTTACACAACAGCGTTTGCACCACAATGTATTTCAGGAATAAAACATGCGACTCTACTTTTGCTAAAAAGAAAGTTGGAAAAGAGGTTGCGATGAGTCCCGGTGAACCCGACGTCTCCTTCATAAAAAGGCAGAATATAGTGTTATAACGGACCAGTCTGATGTGTGTAAAAGTGTGTGTGGTTATACTGTAGCAGCCTCGTGTCATCTGGCAATTTAATTAAGGTAAACACAGTTCAGGCCGTGCATAACAGCACTCCACTCTGATGCGTCACTTCTGTAATCGAAGGCTGCAGATTTACCAACATATCAATCCTGCTGCCTTCAGATGCTGCAAGGATTTAATGAACTGAATGACAAGCTTTTCATACAGTGTAAACAGATGTGGACAGAAGAGACTGTAAGAATCACCAACATTCATTTAGATCAATGCAGGCTGATTTACTGACGCTCCTGCTTTAACCACATTAAATGTTATTTTCTGTGCCGATTTTGGTTGGAGAGTGTTAAATTGAAAAGACTTATTTATATTTCAAGCATTAATCCATTATTTCACCACATTTACAGCAAGTATTTAGTTTGCTCTTGTTGAGAAAATCACCAAAGCAGCAGCAAATTGATGTTGTACCAGAAACAGACGTGGTTCTGAGATGCCTGTTTTCAGCGCAATATCTAGGACCAAATTTCAACCAAAATACAACAACTCGCTTTTTGCTGCTTCATTTGAATGAACCTCCCACCAGTTTGCGTCTCTCCTCCCATCTGTGCACCATGTGCTCTGCGCTGGTCACCAAAATAGCACACAGACGGGCAAAGCGAGTTTCAAGGTCAGGAAAATAGCAAACAGTCAGAGTGCTGCTTGCACTGGTCATTGCGCCTCCACCAAAATAGGGTCAATTATGTTGTTTACATCTCTGTTCTGTACTAGTTTTTTTAAAGCCTTTAAAGGATAAGTCTCCATGAAATGAGTGTAAGTCAATGTCCTCTGAAGTGATGGAAACACGACTGTGTGTGAGTGTGCCAACCTGCTCCTCATGTAGCACCACTTGTCCATCCAGAGGACTCCCAAGGGGAGCAATGGTGACAAAGGGCTGCCAGACGCCGCTGATGGTCCTGGGGAAGACGTCGTAAAGCTCCATGCACTGGATTGTCTCCCCGCGCTCCTTCATAGAGTACAGGGACACTGGGTTACACGTGGCCACGTATAGCACATCTGCAAGATAAAAACAGAGGTTATGTGGGACTGTAATTTATTCTGTAATGCATGTCTGTCTATATATCCAACTGTTACTGTATATCAATATTCCAGGACATTCAGTTGCTAGTAGCAACCACTACTGGCACAGTTCCATCACAGCTGTTTACCCACTGTTATATCAGATCTGTGGCCATGCTAATATCAACAGGTATCTTGTATCTATTCTCCAAATGCCCTTGTTGGAGCATTATATGTATATATTCAATTTCTTATAGCTATTTTGTGACAATTTGAGATATTAAATTTGTGTGTTGTACACACTACATGCAACAGACTTAATGTTGTACTTTGTTTCTTGCTGGTATGGGGACAATACAACAAATTTGACAATTACTCAAAAAAATGTGTGAATCCAGTTTTCTTGCTTTTACATTAAACTTAACTTTTACATTTACCTTTATTCTAACTCTTGTTTATGGTATTTTATCTTTTTCTGGTTTGTAGTCTCTATCATTGAATTTGTTGTGTTTAATCCAGCACACAATTTTCACAGTTCCACAACTTTTTTCAGTAAACATTTCAAAGGGTATCCCCCTTTCTTTAACCTTTACTGGAAGTGTGTTTAATTTGCTGCAAAGCTGTGCACCTACACGCATTGTGAGGCCAGAAGATTTCATGTGAATGAAACATCTGTTTTAATATTCCTCCTGTCTACTCATCCTTAGCTCTTAGATCATTCCATTGTTATATACTGCATCCACTGGATCCTCTAATACGCCCTTAAATGACCACAAAACGTGAGACGAGAGACCTGAGAATTTGTTGCGTGACAGTGATGGTAGTGTGTGTGTGTGTGTGTGTGTGTGTGTGTGTGTATACCATCTCTGGTGGTGACATCGCAAATGATGTTGACTTCATTCATGGGAATCTGCCAGTGGGCTTTCTCTTCACTGAAACTCAAAGCCCTGCTTTCCTGTCTATTGCAAGGGTAACTCTGAACACGCAGAAACACAGGGCCCTGGGAAGACAAGACAAACTGTTACCATAAACACACTCACAAAGTGTGCGCACAACACTGTTGATTAATGTTTATGGCTGAGAACTACTGAAATTACAGAAGATGCCGTTATGCCCATCTGACACTACACATAAAACTCCTAACATGGCTTTAAAGCGATACTTAGGGCCACCCCCGTCGCCTACTGGTTAAGGCACATACCACATAACATGGCTGATTGATTGCTCCTTCGTACAGAACAGCAGCTGTGGTCAGCTTGAATTCATGTCAGTTACAATGGATTGCACAGATGAAAAGCTCCCACGACAGACACAAAGAATCAAAAAGTGTCTCAGACTTCTACAGCATACTCCACTTCTCACATGTGCATCCATGTGATCAGCACTGTATATTCCAAGCAGGCATAGTTATGCGATGATATGGCAAATACGCAGGTCTTGGCGGAGCTTCTGTGCTTAAAGCAGCATGACCGCATAACAAGGAAGCAGTTTATTTTAGCAAAATCACTGTTTTGTTTGTTTGGTTGTAATATGATGGGTGTACTGGCATGAATGGACAGCAGAGAAGTGGGTTGGTGGTTTGGGAAGTTTCCATAGGTGTTTTGATATTTTTTGTTCACTGTGAAAACCTCAGGAAGTGAGGAATTCAAGCTAAACACAGCAACTCTTCTCTGTTGCTGGAAAGGAAAAACCACAGCAACTTTTAACAGCCACTTTTTAAACCTACAGTGGTGTCACTTGTGAAGTACTGTTCCTCACACTGTTGTATCTGCTGTGTTGCTTTAAAGTGTGTTTACCTTGATGTCTATGGGGTGAGTCTCAGTGGGACAGAGCAGTTTGCGGCGAGCGTTCCCACCTTGGTTTATTGTCCAGTACCCTGTCATCTTGACGTCTGGCAGGGGCAACCTAAAGGTTAAAGGTCACATTGTGACAACTGCATTGTAAGACCTGGCAAACTGTGAATTGCAGAGATGTAAATATAGTGTAAGCATGAGTTTTGTGTGTTTTTGACAATGCACCACCACATCTTGCTGTTTTCTTATTCATTATGGAAAATTGTCACCATTTCACATTCCCAGTTAAATTCAAATTAACTAATTTCATGAGGGGCTGAACATGGTCACCACAAAATGATTTCAGATGAAAGCTGTATTGTGTTGTGAGTAGGATTCTTTGAAAACAAAGGCTTTACTTTGATCCCAATGTCTCTAGAGAGGGTAGACACAATATACTGTATGTGGGTATATGTCTGTGTCTGTGTCTGTGTGTGTGCATGTGTGTGTGTGTCTCTGTTCGGCTTGTTGTGTCTGGTCATATGTTTACTAGTCTTCCCATGAATCATAGCTGCATTGTGGCCACAGCCTTATTGGCTGCAGGTGGAGTGAAGATGCAACACAGCCACAAAAGACAGAAATGCTAAGGAGATAGAAGGTTTGGAGGATAGACAGTTCTCTAACCATAAATGTCTATAAATGGAGAAGCAATAAGACCCATAAGAAACTGTTTTCCATGTCCAAAATTGGAAATCAAGAGACAAAATATTTGCTTTTATGCACACAAGATGTTGCGGGTAAAACAACTACTTGTTTATAATCTGTTCAAGATGGGCGTTAAATCACTAAAGCACGGATCCCAAAAGATACAAAGCTGTTAAAAAACCTCACTGTCTTTGGATGATGTATGTACAAACACAATGGAACAGACAATCTATACAGTTACGTAATTGTTCAAGGAAAATATTTGTTTCTTCCCCGTTTGGTTCTCAAGATTTGACTTGAGAGATTTGTGAAACTGAATTTATGAATGTAATAAATCAGAATAAAACCACAGGAGACAGAAGAAACAAATATTTTCCTTTATTTAAAAGACAAAGCTGTACATAATGAGACAATGTAGTGGATCATCTTTCCTTTATAGAAAAGGTGAAGTAATGGAAATGATCTAGACAGCCATTAATTTCACACTTCAGGAAGCAGTGAGGTGACTTCATGGAAGCCTCAAAGTTTACACCAGTCTGAAATCAGTCATAGGCCTCAAGACAACATCGGCGGATCTTCATCATTTCAGGATTTCAATTCTAAAAGTTACACATACGCTAAAATCAGTGAATGGTGTCATGAGGTACATTCTCAGGGAAGAAGGGCTCTCCACAGAAAGAGTTCGACCTAGAACCTCTGATCTCTGACAAACCACTTTCTGCTGAAAGTTCTTTGAAAGTCAGTTTTAATAGTAATATCAAGAACCACTTATCATAATGAAGCCACTTCAGAAGAATCGGTTTCGGAAAACTTTAGAAAGTGAAAATACTGTATGATCCAAGTAATGTATTTTGTTAACTGTAATTTCAAAAATATCTTATGTTACCTTAATATTATATACCTTAATTTTATATCAACTATAATTTTATTCTAAAATGGCATGAGAAAAATCAAGACATGTTTTTGTGATTCAAATTAAGTGTTTAAGCTGTTTTTTTTTTTTAAATCTAACAAGCACAATACTTTTTATATTAATTCATATTGTCATATATTAATATATTCTATTTTATTGTTTGGTTACTTGTGCAAATATTTAAAAAACAAGTTAGAGAGTTAAAATGACACATGGTTTGTTGTACAATATCTAAAATAATGCTGAAAATCTATAGATCTTCTATCTGTAGATTTTGATAAATTTCAAATAGGGCTGCAACTAACAATTATTACCTTTATTGATTAATCTGCCGATTATTTTTCCAATTAATTGTTTTGTCTATAAAATTTCAAAAATTAGTGAAGAATGCTATAATTTTCCAGAGTTGAAGATGACTCTTCAAATGTCTTGTTTTGTCCGACCAAAACCCAAAGATATCCAGTTTATTATCCTGTACGACAAAAAAAAGCATCAAATCGTCACATGTGAGAAGCTGAAACCAGCAAACATTTGATGCTAAAATGATTATTAGATTATCAAAATAGTTTATTCTTAGTTCATTAATTTTCTGACCTGCAACTAATTGTTGCAGGTCTAATTTCAAGTATCTTAAAAAATATTATCACTGCTATACAAAGCAGGTTATAGTGACTTGGGGGAGAAAAGCGAGAAAAAATGGTTCTCCCATGAGGACAAGCTGCTGCTTTCTAAGAGTGTACGACATGTCAGTCACAGTCAGTAGTATCTTTGAAGGTACAATTAGTAGACCTCAGCTAGCAGCATGTAAGTAGGATAACCATCAAACCTGAACCTACTCCATCACTGAATAAAAGCCTTTACTGAATTTCGGTGCATCCTGTCCATATCAGTAGTTAAATGGACTGGAAGCACCTTTGCTCAGCTGTGGCGGCAGACTGGAGAGGAAAGGCTTTTAAGTAATGCCCATGTCATCTACTATCCATCGCACTAGTCTAACTGCTTTCTGACTGCCCTCTTTAATTATGTGACACTCTGACAAGAGACCAGAGTGAAGTGAACACTGTGCCAGGTACAGTAGGTGGCCTGTGGTGTATGTTTGTGTGTGTGTGTGTGTGTGTGTGTGATCCTAGCATCTTGTGCTCTTGATGCCTTACTCCTTAGCCAGTGTGACAGAGCTGGGCTTGGCTCCAATGGGAATCCCGTGTTTGTGCAACGCTTCGATCAGAACCTCCCGCATGTCTTTGTTGTAGGAGTCAAAGTCGAAGACATTTCGCACCACGTTGGCCAAACCCTCATCAGGGAATTTCTGTTGGGAGGTAAAGTGGGGGAGGAGATAGAGACAGGGAGGAAGACGTAAAAAAAGGGGGTAAGTATGAAAGAACCAAAGAGAAATTGGAAAAAGGAAGAAAAAGACAGCAGGAAAAAAATAGGGGTGGGGGTGAAGAGGATGGAAGGAGGAGGAATTGATGGAAAAGAGAGACAAGACAGAGCAGTGAGACCGGAGGGATAGTAAGAGGAATGAAAGGGAGATGAGAAAAAGGGATAAAAGAGCAGGGAGGATGGCAAGTAGGAAGAAGAATAGGGAAAAAAAGCAGAGAAGATGGAGTGAAGAGGGTCAGAGAATGAAAGAAAGTTAATATGATTTACAATTCTTCAGAGGTCAATGCAAGGACACACAGTCTAGAGTAAGACATGCTATCTGAAAGGTGATTTATTTCTAGACTCCAACCACAACGCTGACAGATGGCTGCAAACAAGAGACTCTCTCTCGCTCAGGCTTTTTATATCACACACACTGTGTTTGTGATATAATTACAGACAGATACAAGTTATATTGCCTCAATAAATTTTCTGAATTGTGTGTAACTATGGTGATACAGGGAGATACTGTAAGCAAAAGCTGAGGCAGGGGCTATGTTTTAAACGGTCAAGAAAAGTTACCAACTCACTGAAATGTTAAAAAAAACGGAATGCAGATTAGGTGAGTCACCCTAAGCGGGGTTGAAGTGATTAAATTTATTTCCTAAATCTCACAAAATACTGTTTTTTAAAAACAGATTAGAACTAGACAAGTTGTTTTATGGTGTCAACATCTTCCATGCTGTCTGGAGGAGGACAGATTTAAATGCACCGACTGAGAGCCAAACACTAATATTTTGATGGACATAAATCCTTGTCTACGGAAATATTTAATTGGCTTCATCAACAAAACACATTCAACTTTACCACACAGAAACCTCTCAAATGTGTCTATGTCCAGCTTTTCTCCATTTTATATCATTGTAAACTAAATACCCTCTGCTTCTCTAACTGCCCATCAGACAAAAACGAGGCCTTGCTTCCCCATAACAATCGTTAAAATTTAAGTGTTTCCTAAGATTGTTTCTATGAACGCTCATGAATTTCTATACACGCTTCCCAATGCAGTATTTCAGAGCAAGTCCGTGCACACGCCATTAAGAGCTTCCTAACACCAGCTGTCTGTGTTGATGAAGATGATGCTGAATACATTTTAAAGTAACTAGGATGATGACAACACAAACTGGCAAATCAATTGTTGAATCAATTTTTGTGTGTGTTGGTTTAAACATCAGCATCACTCATTCTTCACCAAACATCACTTAAAGAACATCAGTGTTCATTAAAAAAGTATAGACTTAAAAATGTACAATGAAAACTTAAAGACAGCTTGTAGTTTTTGGTTCCACCTGCAAGTTGCGGAGGTTCTTAAAATACTCTAAGCCTCCTACGAGTGTGTAGGAGTCACTTGTTAATCTACGGTCTTTTCTAATAGTGT
Source organism: Scomberomorus guttatus (assembly GCA_038419695.1). NCBI lineage: Eukaryota > Metazoa > Chordata > Actinopteri > Scombriformes > Scombridae > Scomberomorus > Scomberomorus guttatus. The sequence goes on along the minus strand of CM076456.1, from coordinate 9,085,667 downwards.
CTTCAGTTATGATGCTTTTGGGAAACACCTTTTACAGATGGAGTCAGTCATTCCCAAAAAAGATTGTTGATATTTGAACTAAACATTCTCATTTTGTCTCATGTGAGCACAACAGTCCATCCACACTCTCCGCCTCTCTGTGGCCTCCCCACCTCTCACTCGACCTGCGTTCAGCGTCTCTGACAGCAGAAATTTGCTCAGATTATGCGTCACTAAACGCAACAGAAACAGACAGAGTGTAAAAAAACGCGCGGGGGGGGGGGGGGTCTCAATGAGACTTTCTCAGATTCAGTGTGGATTGATGGTCTCTCTCTCTCCAGTTCGCCAGCCTTTCCCCACAATTCAACGCAAGCTTGGAGACGGGAGACTGTCATGTCCTCACACAGACAGCTGCTCTGATGACTTCCCATCTTGTGCACAAGCACAAACGCCCCCTTTTGCCGATTGGCTGGAGTAGTGTTGTGTGGCTCACTCCGAGCCACTGTGTTTACATGCCCATTTACAGAGCCAGCGCTGTGTATGAAAACCATTTTTTTTTTCCAGCGCACACACAGAACAGACAGCTAACGGACCGTGAGGAGATATTCACTGAATTTGACAAAAAGTATATTGGATTAGAATCACTGACTCTACCTTTAAGGTTCGTAAAATGGATTTTACAATCATCTCAGCCTAAAGATGCTTTTAGGAAATGAGGTCAAGACACTAATCTGGGCTCTTACTTAGAACAAACATTTCTCATTATTTTTGACAATTTTGTCACAATTATAAACTGGGTATTGTTTGTGTCTACAACAATAATTTTTAGATACCTTACTTTGAGTGATTCAAAGAACTATCTGATCAAAGAAGTAAACATGAATCTGACCAGACTGTTATCGATACTCAGGGCTATGGACACATTTTGGTCACTATCAAAAGAGTACTGAGGTTTGACATCCAGCCCTGGTGCTGATTAATTGAAAAAAATAAATGTACATAACAGTTGCAGCCATAAATGTAATTCAATCCTTCACTTTGAACCCGCAGCACTTTGTCTGCAGTCTTGATGGAGTAATCTTCTTGACAGAAGCTGTAACTGAATGTATACAGTTTCACTATACACTTTATACACTTTAAAAGACAATAATTATATAGCTTTACAGCCCTGGATCCTGGGGTATTATCTGGACCTTAATTGCACTCTCAGACCTACATCTTACAATGTATTTACACTGTTAGGCCTATAAATTGCTGCACAATCAATAATCCCAACTGGTTACAACTAAAACATAGATTGAAGGAGCATCGGGCTGTATTGGACTGGATTCCTGGCTGCCACAAAGGTGCAATTATGACCAAACATGAAATGGTAATTAGAGCCAACACTGGCTACTGCCTCAAAACAAGCAATTTAGACTTCCACTAAATGATCCTCTATCTGTCCCACTCCTGCAGATGTCGATAGTGGTGGTGATTGATGACAGAACAGGCTTGCCGCTGGGGAAATCAACCATAAGGGCTTGTCCCTGTGCACTGAATTATTGATCCATAGTAGTGCAAACGCGAATCCTTATTTCCCTCCTCTCTAAGACCTGTTCTTCTGGTCTCTCGTGTTTCCCCCCCCCCCCCCCCCCCCTTCACTCAGGAATAAATAATGTGTACATTTCTAAAGAACTCAAAGCACAAGGAGACAGGGGGACGCGACATTAAATGTAAACAAAAAAAGCATGTGTGTATACTGCGGCATGCAGCCATTCACACAAACAAGATTGAGCCAGAACAAGTGTAAACAGCAGCCTACAGGTGATTATGAGAGGGGAGGAGAGGACGGTGAAATGAAGTCTGTGTAACCTCCACATTTTTCCTAGCAGGCAGGAGATGGATAAATAAGTGGACACAACTACAGTGGCAAAGCAATAAAACTGCATTAAAATGATGGGAACCATGGGTATCATGCAATAAGGAGTTACCCACAGACGTTAGATGAGTAATTTCATACCAAGCAAGGCGCAGGGGTACAAGAATCACATTCAACATGAAATATGTTGCTTTGATGATGTAAGACTTCCAAACGCTAGGATGTGAAACATGACCGTAATTACTGTCAGCTATCTGCTATGGATGTTTTGTGGTGCACATCTGTGGGCTCTGAATAATGAGGGAAGTGGCTGGATAAATGGTGAAATGGGTGGGTGGAGGGGGAGAGAAAAAGCAGAGATGAAGCAGATGAGGGTGTACTTTGTAACCCAAATGGCACACAGTAAGAAATTCTTTAGGAGCGCAGATAATGTGATGTATGACAGATAATGTGTCTGTTTCTATCATGACCCTAGATTCATTATTTTTCTATTGCTCATTGTGTCTCTGTGCATCCATCTCTCAGCCTCTCTCTTTAAGTCACATGTCTTTCTTTTCATTTAAGAAAAGAAAGGTAACACAAGAAAAAAACACAATGATTAAGAGAGTAAAGGCCAGTGCCTCCAGGTAAATCCCAAGATAACTGCGGCCAATATTGTGTGATTGTGTGTCCATGTGTGTGATCTTGTCAGTCCAGGCTGAGGAGGGAGCTCCATCTCCCCTCTCTGTCTCATCTGTGTTATGAGGACACCTTCTTACATTATTTAAGCTTCTAGCAGTGCAGGATTAAGGTCACAATGACTTTATGAATTATTGATAAGAAACAGTCTCAGACAAAAACCTCAAGAAATAAAAAAAGCAAAAGAAATGTTAATCAGTTGGAGGGTATCGGATGTGTATGCTGTTGTCTTCTTACCTGGAGGTGTTTGACAATGTTAACCACCTCTCGAGTGGAATACGGGTAGGTGATGGTGCCCTGGTCGGCCATGGATCTCAGCTCTCCAAAGGCGGCCACGAGCTTCTGCAGAGTAGCATCAGGGACGTCGGGGCCGTACTGCTTTAGCATAGCCAGCTCCGCCTGGGGCTTTGGATTGTCAATGGCATGGCAGCTGAAGATGTCACCTATTCAGAGAACAATAATAGTCGTCCTTCTTATAGCGACACTGGCTCACTTTCTTGTAGATTTAGTAACGTAATATCCGCTTAGCTCTTCTCTCTCTGTATGATCATAATACTAGAAAATTGCTGGTCCTCTGTAGTAGGACGTGGATGTTGGTTATGCGTGTGTACCTAGAGCTCCAAAAAAGTCATTGCCGAGGAAAGGAAAGCCAGGTCGGTTAGCCAAAACAAGCATTCTGAAGTCTGGGTGCATGACGATGGTGTTCGGCCTCCCCTTGGCTTCAAGTGGATCTTTGGAGGAGACACAGTTATAGTTAGCTAACGGCAAACAAACAAACCAAAATAAGCATTTGTTCTTCCTGTTTCTGCCTCTAACTTCTTTTTAATGTGCAATGTTATCATTTCATTTGTGTGAGTGGCACACACCTCACACACATGCCTCTACTGTCCTGAATGCATCAGGGCTGTCTCAAGTTTGTGTTTATGAAGTCTCAGCACTGTGTTTACATTCCTCTGGGAAGAAGAGTCTCTCAGGAATGGAGAAGCTGCTGGCAACTAATGTGATTACAGTACCTGGGACTACATCAAAAACTGACACGATTACAGTCCAGCATGCCCTGAATTCTACTGGTACCTGTCCATAAAGGCTTTTATCCTAAGCCTCCTTTATAGTGGCCTGCATGATGTATTACACGTTTTGTCTTTTAGGACATCCGATCCTCAACTTGTCCATTTAATGGCCCTGCTTCTGTCAGCACAGCTGTATCTGGGACATGTCTACTGTCAAGGTGTTAAACCCTGCATGACTGCATGTACGTGTAAATGTGGGTGTGTGTGTGTGCTTTTATGTGTGTGTGTGTGTGTGTGTTTGTACCTGAGATGATTCTGCGTCCATCTGCCAGAATCATCTCTCCACTCTCCACAAGCGTTTTGAGGATGCAGGTGACGTTAGTGGGAGCTTTGTCGGCCTCGTCGATCACTAATATGTGTCCCATCTTCACTGCCTTCACCTGCACACGCACATCAACACAGTAACATCTTTTTTCTGCCATGACTGAGGTGCTAATTGATTATTTTGACTGAACAATGAGGAAAATGATCTCTGCCAGCACAGGCACTAACCAGTAACTGCACTTGCATATGAAACTTTCTTCACTTCTAATCTATTTTAGAGAACAATTGATACTCATAAAATTAGTTCACAAATAATCTTGATAAATGTAGTATAAAAGCTCAATATCTTGTTTGGTGGCCCTCCATTAGTTAACAAGAGGAAACAATATGCACATTTTGAAGACCGTCACAGCTGTGGTGCCATTTTGGAAACCTGTCTTATCGTCTCTCCATCTGGCTTTTTGTTTCAATAATGAAGCCACATTCTCAAATCTCAGCAATTCACTTACTAAGTACAACATTATTACAGGTAAGAAGAATACCACACTTATGTAAATAATTTCCAGGCATGGTACACTGAAGCCAGATTTACTAGAGCTCTCTCCTCATTGCAAATGCATTCAAGGGAGGATTGTGCAAATGATAAGAGGAGTTATGTTAACAGAGGTAGATTATGTATTCCACTGGATGTACTACGGTCATTCAATTTGTGGCAGTCAATTTGTATGGAAAATTCTCTGCCTCTGAAGACCAGGCTTAACATTGTGTAATTGGGATTTACTAGAGCCACAAGGTGGAGGGAAAAGAAATGTGCATTAAATATAGACTTGTATATAACTAAAAAAAGATAATTTGAATGGAAAGTAAACCAATTAGGACATTTTTAATGAGCATATGATCTGATTACTGTAACGCTCTCCTTCCCTCACAATATGCACCTTGGAGGGCTGTCCCTGTAGTCCAGGAGCTGACTGCCTGCATGATGAGCTGCCGTCTTAGTAAATCGACGTTGAATGCTGATTGCGGATGAAGACTCAATGAAAACCACTGCGCACATCTGCCCAATGCCATTTTCTTTGTAAATCTGGCCCCGAGTGACCAGAGTAAATGAAACCAATCTTTTTTCATGTGTGCCTGTCTTAGTCTGGCTGCTGTGGGGTCAGGTGAATATTCTGCTCTCTCTCGCTCACTGAAGACAGCCACAGCAAGCAGCATCGACTGCAGATTCACAGTATTTGTGAATTGTCTTCTAGCAAAAATCTGCTCCAAAATTAAGAGTGCTTCCTTTATGTCACCCCACATGTACTAGACAGTGCAACCTTTTAAATTTGACGATACGTGAACACTAATAAGGAGACGTGCTGGGCTGCTGAAGTGCAATTTCAAAGCTCCTCCTGTCTTTCATACATGAATGTCTCAGAAAGTCCATTTATAAAAAAAATAAGTGGCTGAACATGTACTTACATTAAAAATTAGGCCACAATGTAAATGCAATATTAGTCTCTGGTGACGGAAAGGCCACAGTGGCATCTGAACACCCACAGGACTATGACTGGTGACTGATAAGAAAAGCCACATTTTCTCAGTTTCCGACGCTGGCGAGAGGTTTTAAAAGCTTTAACTCCATATGTAAGGACAATGATCCTGTACAAGTGACTACAAAGGAAGTGTGTGTGTTACCAACTGACCAGAGGTGAGTCCTCATACATGATGATGCCATCTCGGACTGAAGGCTGCAGGGTCAGAGTCTGGACTGTTGTATCCCTGGCGGAGCAGAAAACATGGTTACACACAAACACACACATGCACAATTACTATAGATATTCATTTATAAAATTGAATTGAATTGTTGTCTTTGTTAACTTTGCTATTTCGGACATATCTCAAGTACTGATGACACACTGGAATGCACTGTGCTTGAAGGCAAAGTAGAAAGAAGCCGCTCCCGAGGCAGACAGAGGACAACCTGGACTGACAACATCAAGAAATGGACCAGCCTCACTGCCAGAGATGCAAAAGCTTTGACTGCCAACAGACTGCAGTGGAGGAAAGTGGTTGCTGAGGCTCTGGCAGAGTACGGCACATGATGATGATGATATAGTGTTAAAAAATTATCTAAATGTGTGAACTGATTAGGTCAAATATGATCAAATTTGCCTCTGCAGGTTGACTTTTAAGGTCTCTAAACACTTATTAAGAAAATCTAGGGGAATACATTTCTTTCTAATAAACTCTGACATCAGTGTTTCTCTCTAAATAGTTAATTATACTCCAAAATAGCTCATAACCACAAATAAGCTAACCTATAAAAACCCAATTTTCACCTGTTTATATCTAAAACAACCATAAGTGATGATTTTTCGTAATAAGCCCTATTTATACATTGTTGCTACAGTCTCATAAGTCTTTAGTGCAGTAGTTCTTTACCTGAATACCATTTGATCACTGAAGATGCAGGCCAGTGAAAAAGGGTGTCAGTAACACTGTATTTGAGTTAAACAGGCCAACAACTAAAAAATAACATTGAATAATCTCCCAACTTTGACTCTCCAGGGACTTTCCAAAATTATCCCTCCCTCTTTCTCTGAACATTTCTTCCTTCAAACCCTCCCCCCTCCAGCACCTCCAGACCACCCCCCCCATCTCCCCCCGCCGCCCCTCACTCTCTCTCCTCGATACCTCACAGTGTGACCCAGGAGCTGTCCTAGTTTCCTTCCTGGATAGCTGCATCTCTCTTGCTTTTCTGAGCCACATCTCTGTAGGCTTTCAGTCACAGGCTCGCAAAAAGCCACATGCACAGATCTTCCTGCCACTGCCCTGGTCTAATATTAGCTGCTGCTACAGTAGCTAACCAGGCCACATCTATGCTCAGCTCCACTTCGACTTTCACAAGACTTTGAGAAACTACACACACACACACAGCGAGAGGTTGTGCCTACACGTGGATGTGCTGTTGATGACCAGAGATTTAATTTTATTACCCACCACAAAGAGATTCAATCTGTCATTCATGTATGATTTAACTTCATCTTCCTTGTGTTACTTCAGTTCTTCAGTGATTACTTTTATTGGCATACTGTTGCCTATATCCCATCAGAGTCATTGGCACGCAAAACATTTCCCTGTTATTAGTGCAAAGATCAATACATGGCCCATCTCTGCCTCAGATTGATCTAAGCTACACTCAACAGCAAGGCGGATTTCACGGGACACAACACATTGATCTATGGATGAGCAACTCTGACCTAATTCTCCTCAGGTGTGTGAGTATTTATAGAAGCTGTGAACGAGTTAACAAGGACCTCTTCAGTTGCGTATTTTTAATATGGGCGTGTTAAGCCCTTGTTCTGGTGAAGGACGGCCTAATTTACTGGGGACTAAAATACTTTTTGACACCTTTAGATGGAAATATGGCTGGTCAAATTTGCCTTTAATAGGGAAACATATGTGATTATTAACTCCCTAAAATCATCATAATTTGCAGATACAGGTGGCCGATTTAGAAGCCGATATCCTTTTAGGGAGCCTATCAAGTATCCAACAGTAATAACATGATGCAGTGTTAAAATGCTATAAAAGACTGACTCCCACACTGTCAAATTTTACTGCAAAAAAAGAAAACTTGTTACTATCACTACTTGCCAATTATCTTTCTGGATATATTATAGACATGAAGACATTGATTGGAGTCACATAAGCAGCTCAGTGACTGAAATAGCGAATGGAAAAGAACCCATTATGCTCTTTTAGAGGAAGATATTTGGAGAGAATTTGAGATGATGACCAAGAAATTAAAAAGTCAGACAAAAGACTGTTTAACAGAGCCAGGCATATACTACTCTCTTGAGGGGTGTCTGGAGAAGCTCAAAACACTGAAACAGAATTATAAAAGACAATAAAGACCACATTTGACTGACATTTTTTTGTCTACTCTTCATGGCTCTAGGCACAGAGGGAAAGTAAACAGATACATGCTCAAAAGCCAGTGGTTTGTTTTAAATCCTCTAGTTCCTTAATTTATAGCGGGGGAAAAAACTTATTTGGGCAAAACATGTGTGCGCTTTGAAATGACAATCATAACAGGTTTCTCCTCACCTGTGGAGTTGCAGGTATTCTCTGGGCCGGTTTAGAAGGTGCAGGAACCGGTCCACTATTTTATTCTTACCCACGCCCTACAGAAGGATATGAAAACAAAACAATCAGCAAACTGCACAATTAAATGAAATGCATCCTAATACATCAACATGTTTCAGTGACATAGGCTGTAAAAAGAATTGAAGAGGTGTCTATTCCATCTCTAGAGAGGCAGCGCTGAGAGGGGGAGCTGAGTGTGTCCCTTGGTTTTGATGGTGCTACGCTCTGACAGGGGCTGTTCTCTGGGACTCCCACTGGCTTCCCACAGTGCCTGGCTCTCCAGGATGACTGCTGAGTCTCTCGGCCAGTCTGTCAGACGTCCAGTAAGCCACTCTGACAGCTCCTAATGTCTCAGCTTCACCCATGCATGGTCATGCACTCAGATTTGCAAATAGATTCACCCACTCTCTCTCTCTCTCTCTCTCTCTCTCTCGCTCCCTCACATGAACACACACACACACACACATAAACATTATTGCAAAAACACCACCTCCTCTAGACTGCCAGTACACCATGTCCACTTCTCTCCCTCCTCCCCCTTCCTCCTCCATTTAACCCTGCCCAGTAGGACCAGACTGGGGGCACAGAGCGTCCCCGAGGAAGTGCCTCCATGCTTCCTTGTGCTCACAGCGAGCTGAGTGTGACATCAAGGTTCAGGGAGCCTGTTTCTTCACTCGTGCCTTCATGCTCAAGCAGGGCTGACATGTGTCATCTACTTCACTAAGACCCATTTCGGCAAAAACGCTATACACCCACCTGTCCAAGCAAAAAGTCTCACCTCTATATTTTATGACACCAAAATTGGCATGCAGTATATTATGGGGGTCACAACTGGACCCCTATGGACAAAGGCTCTTGAGACCCAGGGATTGGTCGTAAAAAGGGCCTTTTGTGAGAACAGGAGAAGTTTAAGTAAAGCAAGAAATTACAGTAAAATGTGATATGTCACTCACCTGGTTGCCCACCAAGAGGAGGTGCTCTCCTAATAGAAAGTCTTTCAACATGTCCTCCATCACCATCATATGCTGCAGAGACATTTAAACAGGCAAGTGTTCACATGAACGACGTTAGAAGTTGTTTATGGACTCACAGACTTTGAACTCAGATGGGTATTGTATTAAATTGCTTTTCACATACAGATATTGTGAAAAAAGTAATGTGTTCCCCGTATGGAGATAAAATTCAGCTTATAAAAACATAAGGGTTTGTGTAAAAATTTGGGGGTTTGCCTTCTCCTCCCCTCTGTCTTTTTACAACTGTGCTTCAACTCTTGAGGACAGAAAACAGGTCATTCAAAAGTAGGGCATCCTCCTTGCTCTCATCCTATCTCATCCACTTTTATTCCATTCTCCAAAACAAGCAGACAGAGAAAAAAAAGGGCAGAATGAGGACAGAGGAATAGAGAGTGGGAAAGAGATAAATCTGGGTCACATAGCGTCATCAGTATTGCTAGAGGATGTTAGTGTCATTTATTTAGCTGGTTCCTCCCTGGGCACGCTGTGGTTAAGTCACACACAGCTGCCAATAAGATGGGCATCAGACACATGTGACCGTGACTCTGAAGTCGTTTATATATGTTTCACCTGTTAAATCAAAGATATGCCTCTGCTCTATATAGGGTTGTTAGTTTATACAAAAAAATTGTGTGCACCAGTCTCATTTGCCACAAAAAAGTCCAAACTGCTGTCAACTAATTTAAACTAAAATAAATGTATGTAGTTGAGCAGAGCAGTAACTCATAACTACCAAGACCTCAGTCGTACTGTTCTTTTACATATTTACACACGGCTGCCAATGAAAAGGGGGCGCAAAGCTAGTACTTATAGTCAGATAGGAATTATGTTGATACAAGAGATGAATAAACATGATACGGAAAACAAAATATTGGATCTCAGAATGTGAAGATACCGGCTACTGTTGAGAAATTGATTCCGATTACGGCCGCCCTCCTCCTGTCTCTTTAATAAAAGCAAATTGTCTCTCATCTCTGCCAGCACGGAGGCGGTTGGTGCAGTTTAGCAGTAAACATGAACAGTGACAGAAGTAGGACTGTGAAGACTGAAGAAACTTGGAGTTCTGCCTATTTTCACGCCTACAGTATTCACATCTGGACTATGACTGCAGAAAGCAGCTGTGGCTTTTTGTTGTCTCAAAGTTAAACCCCATCATGCCCGACTTAACAGATATACTGTATCTCCCTAATAAATCAGGAATAGGTTTTTGCCTGCTGCACAAACCAAGGCACAAATACAGAAGAGAATTAAAGTGAGATTGCAAACCATCAATAACAGCATTCAGAGGTCAGTTACAGTGTACTGGGGCAGATTGCACTGCCAGACCAGGACTGAGATTAACATCTCTGAGACTCCAGTGTATCTCAAAAAGGCCTAGCAGGAACAATAAAGAGCTTTGCTTTGGGTAATATCAGCTAATACCAGAACTAAAAGCAAAATCCTTCATAATGAAATAATGTCTTACAGTGCAACAAGGACATAGCGATATTAATAACAACAAGAGGGAGGTTGCTGAATGGAAAAAGGATCAGAGTTGTCTTCTCATTGGTATATGACCGGTATATGAACAATGCTCCGAATATTGTGCTGTGAATACATAGTGATCTTTCTCAGTTTGAGAGAAAAAAGGCTTTTTGCCTTTATGTGATTAAAATGCAGGTCATGTCCTGCCTGCCCTCTTTTACAATCACACAAGGCCCTGGTAAAATGTTTTGTTGCATCTAAAAATTTGGTTTAGATGTATCTCACTAAAAGTATATTTGACAGTAGTAAGTGTGTAATTACCTGGGGATTATCATAGAAGAGCACATCTGGAACCTTCATTTTCTCATTGGGGTTGTAGATGGGAGCGGAAACATTGCCAATAGTCAATACACCATCCTTTACCATACCTAGAGAAATACAGAAATCCTTCTTTAGCACAACAAGCAACATCTGATACGGCCAACCACCTGATAAAATTGCAGCTTTTAAGACAGACCTGAAACAAAATTGGAAAGAGGTTTATACTGACGATCCTTATGATGCATTTCTGGCAAAATTATCACATGTATTTGATAAACACTGTCCTTTAATAAAATGCAGTGGGAAACAAAAATATCTGGACAAGCCATGTATCACTAACTAAAATACTGTTAAAATAAGGACTGAATAATAAAAAAAAAAAACATGAGTAAAATAATAGAAGGAACAACGGCAGAATGCCTTTGTGAAATATATACTGTATGTCTAAAAGATGTTTCAGTTCAGTGTATTTTTACATATTCTAATAGTGACATACTGACATACATATTGAAAGTGATCTTGATTGTGATAATCATTGGAAAATCATTACTGGATCTCAGTTCTCTGGAAAACATCCATTTTACCTGTAATCATACTGACTGCATACATAACTCAGATGAGAAAACCCGTCTTGTTTCTGACGAAGGCTAAGGTGAAGGTGTTATTCTTAATTTTATGCTGCATTCGTTTACAGCCAGAGGTGGAAATCGATATGTGTAATAGAGATACAGTAACAAACTGAGGGGGAAAAAAATACCATTGACACCTGCAATAAAGAAAAGTGGTTGGCTGACCACAATCACCAGAAATATTTAGTCATGCATGAAATCGCTTGTATGCAGATTTCAACACGTCATGCTGAAATCAAATGTAGGAAATGTTTTCAAAGCATACAACTGTATAAGTGATGTCCTTTAATGTTGACTGTAACCATTTTCATTTAACCCTACGAGTTCTGACTCATAACTGAACACAGGGTTTATACTCTAATACTGAGACTGATCCAATGGGTGGTTCCATCCAAACCACTGTCTGAGCCAAAAAAGCAGCAAAACTCTATTTACTCTACGAAACGTATTAGAAAAATTGAGTAATTGAATAAATCTTAGCTAAGTGACGGGAACTCACAGCTGTAGTCATGAGGGTGGTCAGCAGGATCTGGTGTGTCTTGTATGGAGCAGTTGGCGAGGCTTTTCTGGAGCGAGGCGCGGGCCAGGCTGGGAAGGAACCTAAAACACACACACACACACACACACACACACACAGACTTAATCACTGGTGCACACAATGATATACTGTAGTTTAAAACTCCCCTTGTTTGTATAGCAAAATGAAAAATGAACGAAGTACACAGAAAAAAGGAGTATAGTGTATGTAATTTGAGTATGAGCGTGTGTGTGTGTGTGTGTGTGTGTACCTTGAGAGACAAGCCTTATTGACAGCGTGAGCGATGCTCTCCTCGGGGTACTGAGAGAGACGGCGACAGATCCTCAACAGCTGTCTGGTGGAGAGAGAAGAGGCCAGAGACTGTGCCTGGAGACACACACCACACACAAATACATTTCTTAGAGATTGCAGTGACACACATAAACAAACTGGTTAGTGCACACACACACGCCCACACACTTACTGTGGGGTCATTGGTTTTGCGGAGACTGTGTGTGAGGTGCAATAGCTGCTCTGCCGCTTCCTTTGGTACATTAGGAGTCTGGAAAGAGAGAAAAAAAGAAAACAACTGATGAAGATGATGGTATTTAGGTAAAGAGAGAAATGGATTAAAACTACAGAAATCTTTATTTAGAACAGCTTCTTTTCCTGTTAATACATAAACATAATGTACTTTGCAAAGCTTTTAAAGTTACACAAAACATAAAATAAAACAACAACAAATCAACGTCGTCTTGATGAAGATTTATAACCTATAACTGCAACATTTCCTGCAATGTTCACCCCCTCTTCCTCCCTGTGTTTTCTATCTCTCTATATTGTCATATTATCAAATAAAAGGTAAAAATGCCTTCTTTTCAAAACCTGAAATAACAACAAATCAAAACCGCAGCCTTCTCGAGAGACATAAAATCTGTTTTAGCCAGATGAACCTTTAATGGCCAGAACCAAAAATACAACAGAGCAGCTTCACTACGTTCAACCCGACAACTAATTGAAGTGGAAGTTTGTTTGTGCTGTTGGAGGACCTGACCAATGAATGGCCAAGTAACGTCTGTACTTCACTTTGTCTTTACGTGTTTGTGAGATGCCAACAAGCTATTTAACATGACACATCGGCCCAAAGTTACTGCTCTAACAGTGAAACACAGAACACAACATCACCGCCAAGTCGCAATTAAAGTTTGGAAAAAAACTTTCTTGTTGCTGAGCTCCAAAAAAGCTGACATGTCCTGGACTAAATCTTGTTTGTCAGCTCTGTTTGTTTTGTACTGTGTCCTGGCTAAAACAAGCACTGCATATAAATATCATTTTTCTTCCTCACTTGTATTGAGTTCCTTGGAATGTCTTTGGTGCAAAAACATGCCAAATGAACATGATTCTCCTGTTATAGCTCCGGCGTTGCTAAACACTACACAGACGTTCCCTCATCTCAACTAGTCAATCACACGTCAAAGTCGACACCAGTTTTATCCGTATTTGGAAGCTTTTGTGTCCGATAAAACAACTTCAAAAACTGGAGGACCCAGGAAATAAAGATGATTAAATTAAAGAAACAGCAGGGAAGCAAATAACCGTTAATGATAGACCACCAACATAGACATATTTATTAATGAATTTGCTTTCGGAGTGTCTTGCATAAAATAATGTAATGGTGCCATCTCAGATAAATGCATCCATTTAAATTGAACTAAAGCAAATATAATTAGCTTAATATGCATGGTGTGGATGTGTGCAAGTTATTTGAGAGAACTCAAAAACAACATGATTTCTTAAACTCCACAGAAAACAGTCCTAAATTGTAAAACATACAATTTCAGTGTATTTCATTCAATCGGAAAAAATTTATGGCAATGATCCTTGCACCAACATATGAGTGAGCGTGTGTTTGTGTGTCTCACCAGTCCCTGCATGAGGCCGATCTCCTCCGCTTTGGCCAGCGGAGTTACAGAGTGGTAGAGGAACATAGTGAGCAACTCTGGGCCCAACCACTGCTGACCTCTGCTATTGCTGCTGCTTGTGTTGGCACCTACAACAGGAGGCTCTGCGAGGGCCAGCACTCTGAAAGATGGGTGAATGGGGAAGATTGACCTAAAAATACACACACACACACACACACACACACACACACACACACACACACACGCCGGATAAGATTCACACAGTTGAACATTTGTTCAGCAATGTTCAAGCAGACTTGGAGTGCAGGTGCACATGGTGTTTGTCACGATGTGTCTGTGTTTGTTTGTGTACGTGTGTGTGTGTATGTGTCCCAACCAATCAATGTCAGGGACAAGGGCATGACTTTTGACAGCTGGCTGTGTAATCCTCTGATTCAAGAGGACAGCAAAGTCCGTGTCTATCACCCCACAGAGACACCCACACAGCAGCAGGATATATTTACTCTTTCGTGGGCGGAAGCGGGCGCTAAGCATGATCACCATCAAGAGATGAGTGTGTGGGAAGACATTTAACTTAACCAAGCACTGTATTCCATTATGCATTCAAATGCGTTACAAAACAAAAGGTGAATTGGAGTTTAGCTCGTCTCTCTCTCTCTCTCTCTCTCTCTCTCTCTCTCTCACTTCCTCTCTCCTTTGCTCCCTCTATTCAGCCTCCTAATGTAGTAACTTTAATTTGAACATCAAGAACATTAAACAAAATAGCCATCCCTTATCCAAATCTGGTAAATGGTAACAATTTCACTGCTGTTCTCAACTCATGCATGTGATTCCTATCTGTTGCTATGGGAAACAACATTAACTATCAAGGAACCAGGGACACAATCCACAACATTTTAATCTACTGCCTTAAGCAAAATTGGGCAAAATGTGTTTGTTTTTTTTTCATGCTGGATGGGCCAGAATGATTTTCAATAGGAAACACTGTTGCGGGCGGGAGTGATCAGAATCTCAGCAGGAGAGGGATGATGCATCTCCGGCAGGGAGCAGAAATGGTCGGAAATCCTGGAGGAGCATGACAGAAAGCACAGTCCTGTGTGGACCTTTAACCCACAAACAGAGAGGAGGAGGCAGCACATGTGGTCCCAAACACACATCATATGCATATGCGCATATATATATATACACACACACACACACACACACACACACACACACGTATATGCAGTACACTTTCCGTTGCCTAGTAACCTGCTGGTTCTTTCCTTTCCATTTCTGACTTTGTCACTTCTATGTTTACTTCACCGGGAATCTTAAATTTTGAACTGGATATTGACAGAGAAATTGAAATCTGTACTGTAAAGTACAATACAAAATCTGGTGGACACACAAACACACACACACATGAATGCACACACACACACATTTTATCTGAACCACAGGAGTGGAGGAAGAGGAAGTGGGTTTATTTAAACCCAGACGCCCCACCACAAACATCCTTCCTGCCAGGTTAGGTGGGTTTTAAGACATGTGCACACAAACCTGCATGGACACAGACATACACGCACTTCACGAGTCAATGTATTAGCAAAAAATACAGGGACAGTTACAGTCATAGTTTTGTAAATCATGAAGCAGTGTTTTGGTGTCTGATACATTTTCAAACACGTGGATCTATTGCTCAAACTGTCTAAACTAAAACTAAAACAAACCAACCAATACAGACCCGTGTACTCTTTTAATGTAGGACTATTTTCAGTTTGAACACCTGGTAAAACTGCCTGACAGGAGGCTCAGAATAAGTTGGACAGTATGAATACTGACCCAGAAGGGTAACATAAGATTCAATACAAACATAAGCATTACTCTTCTCTATTTATTACTATTTGCCTTTACTGTATTTTTTTAACCTATCTTTCTCTATATCTCTACATACCTTGAGGTGTGAGAGAGTTGATGACTGTAAATGGCATCACTGTCCTTTGTACAGGTGAGACACTTTGCCTTCAAAAGATGGCAGCTACGCAAATATGAATGTCATTCTATTGCTATATCTCGGTTTAATTCCCTCTTTACTCTCTGCCTCCTTCTCCATTTGTCTCTCACCCTGTCTTTGAGTCTTTCTTCCTGTCATGGCGCTAATGCTGAATGTAGTTATTGTTGTCTTTGAAAAACAAGGGATGACATCTGTTGTGTTTTCACAATTGATTCAAATTCTGCCTCAGAAATGCTCCTGACTTCTCCTAACACACAATTATCTGTGTGCTGACCTGTGTGTGTGTGTGTGTGTGTGTGTGTGTGTGTGTATACCTCTCTTGCAGTTGCTCATCACTGAACTGTAGTTGTTCCTTTAGTGTCTGATATCTGTCCCACCTCAGCAACCTGGTGCCATCGTACAGATCCAACTCCCTGTCATGTAGTAACCTGGGACACAAAACACAGGGGAACGAGCTGAGAAGTGTGTGCGTGTGTGTGTGTGTGTGTGTGTGTGTGTGTGTGCATGTGTGTCTGTATTTGTCAATTACAGCATTGGCTCAGTTTAGTTCTGAAAGGCCAGAGTAAGAAATCTTTTAAAGTAAATCATATTAACTGAACTTAGCAGCAGTAGAGAATTACAGAAAGTAAATAATGGAAACTGTATATTTTAGGAAACTTAAGTACCTAGACAGCACAGCCAAGGTTCCCAGGTTGACTCTGTGTATACCGTCCAGCAGCAGCAGCTTGCCCTCAATGGCAGCAGTTACCAGTGGAGAAGGCCGCCATGCTGTGTCTCCGTTAGGGAGAGTGTACCTCTGCTGCAGAAGGTCCCTGGCTGTCATGTCCTGGAAGTGAAAGAGACAGGCATGGAGGGAGACAAAGAGGAAAGTGTAAGAGGTATGAGGTATGAGTTTGCTTGCAATCCTAAACTAGATTTCCAGTTTTTCGTCCTTTGGCTACGTCCTCACTCCTCATTCATGATCTGGCCTCGCTGCTTTATTTGATATCTCTGCTTTACAGATAACAGTTACTGGCACATTTCTGTGCAAGGGAAAACGTCTGTGGAGCATGACTGTCATATCCACTATCACGCTACTGTGTCATGGCAGAGACAGAAGGTAGAGGGAGGAAGACAAGCAGAGTTGCACAATTTGTTCCAGGTAGTGAATACTGAACCGCTAACTGTTCCACAGCGAGAAGACATTTTGCATTAGTCAAAGGCAGGCTCTATATTTTCCATTATATTCTATCATGAAGTATAATGAATTCAGTGGAAAACGAAGCGCCATTATACCAGCAAACAGCAGGCATGATCAATTACGGTAATAGATAAATGGACAGCCTTCTTTAGTCACAACAAGGAGGCTAGACAGCAGCAGAGGCTAAGAGGAAGTCATGAATGTTTATTTGTCTAAGCTCCTCCGACATTCATAATTTCTAAGCGTCATTAACTGAGTGACTGCTGATAGAGCGCCTGGTCTCCTCAGCCACAGGGACAAATCATTCTCTGTTTCTGGTAATCTACCAACATCATGACTGCTTGCCTGCTTGCCTGTCTATCTCATTCCAATGCAAGCAGACCTGAACAGAAAAAACATTTTTAGTTTGCCACCTTAGTGAGGAGCATCAAAAACTGATATGCCCACACACTGTGCACCTGACAAGATGTGCCACTTACACATCCTGGATTTTCACCAGAAGGTATAAGATGATTTATTCCATGCTGCATTCTAACCACTTACAGTATATTCAGCTTTTCAGACTCTCCTAACCCTCTACTACTCAAACTGATTTTTAAATTTGGCTGGCTTATCTGAGCTACCCTTTCTAGATGGTTCTCTGAAAAACATTGAAATGGGAGAGTGGACTATGTTTACCTTAAGAATATGGAGAGAAATACAATGTTCATTTATGCTATCCAGATCAATTTCTCCTCTGACAAGCATAGGCTCGATTAGAAATTTCACACCTTCCCAATTAGATATAGGATTCAAAAGATGGTGAGAATATGGGCTCAATTATGTACATCTATTGTGCGATAGGGGCATTCTGAAGCCGTCTGAACAATTAAGAAATTAATTTCTCCTCCCTAAAACTGACTTTTTTTTTTTTTTTTTTTTTTTTTTTTAGGTATTTACAATTGAGACATTTTCTAACAAAACACAAAGATCAGGACAACATTGTAAATCCCACAGAAGCAGAGAAATTCTTGATAATTTGGGTAAACAATTAGGGAATGATGAGGGAAAGGTAATCTCTAGCTTATATCAGGAATTTGTACTTATGAACCCAAATAACTGAGATGCAACAAGAGATGGAAGGTAGAAGAGGATTGGAAGGTAAAATGCTCTGAAGCACACTTGGTAACCAGCTCAAACACATGGAGGGAATTCAAATGAAAAGTTATTGCCAGATATTTTTGGAACACCACAGATAATGGCAAAGATGGGCCCAACAATCATATCCAAATATTCTGCTATGTCATGCTCTAAACTAAGACCATTCTGGGAAGAGATATATTGAGCTCTTAGAGAGGTATTCCACGCTGACATCCCTCAAGACCCACGGACCGCTTTACTGGGGTAAAACCTGAAGGCATAGAGGGAAGAGCTGCAAATTACTTATTGCAGATCTTCCCAAAAGCAGCAATGAAATGTATTACAATTAAACGGTGGAAGCCTGAGCCACCCATATACAATTTGTAGACCCAAAGGATCTGGGATATCTATGAGATGGAGCAGATAACCTACTCTCGAAGGTTACAAAAGAATTAATTTGATAAGAGATGGAGTCCCCATAATGAGCTTATTAATGCAATGATAACCCCAACTCACCTATCACTCTAACCCCTAGAAGATAGATATGTGGATGTATACTTATTCTATTTGTTCTGAATCCAATTGTTTAATATCTTTGTGTTTTTTATTTATTTTTATTTTTATCTCATTTTACCCTTTTGTATATTTATGTATTTATTAATTAATGTTTTACTTATTCCGATGTTATTGTGTCATTATACGAAACTGTAATGGATTATATGATTTCACTAAGAATAAAAATAAAGTTCTAAAAAATAAAAAAAAATTGGCCGGCTGGTTATGACTCAACTACAAATTAACTCTCCAGTGACCCCTGGTTGTTTAAATGGACCAGTAATAGAAAATTAGCCTCTTCTTATGTCGGCTGACAGCACACAAGTTTAGATTCTGTTTTCCAAAGTATTTATAGAGGTTATATGCCTCCTGTTGAGAAACCATTCTCTCCAACATGCCCCGTCCTTTTAGCTCCTACTAGTTGAAAACCTAGCAAGAGGTAAAAGGTGTGCACATGTATGTGTATACCTGGATAAATATCTGTAGAATACAATACGTATAAAATATTATGTTTACCCTAGCCTCTAGTCCCCTGTGTTCAGTTAGCAACGGAAACTGCTACTCGGAAATAAATAAAATTTTCTGTGGCACATCAAAAATTATTATTTCTCATTTTAGCCAATAAAAGTGAGAAAAGGTTTTTGTTTTTAGTGGATTTCACTTTTTTCAATGGAAGGACACACACACACACGTATACACCATCTATTATTATATGTAGATTCCACTGCAGCCTTACATGTCACTTTGTTTTCCAAAAATGGGATTTTCAGAGCTGACACGATGAATTGCCCGGCAAAGGATTCCGCAATTCCCGCAGCACAAGTCACCCCTGACCTCAGCCAGCTAAAAATAGTTGCACATTGATGCATTAATACATAAGGCCTCAGCACACCCGTTTCCTGCACAATCATCACCCGACTAACTACAATATACAGAATCACACACGCGGGGAGGTTTTACAAAGCTTTACATTCATAAACACATATACTGTCTACTCTCTATCTTCCAGTCAGTGTCATTTTGTGGTGGGCTGAGGTGCAGGTAATGGAAGCCAGATGTGGGTCTTTTAGCCAAATTGCTGCCCTAATTCTACATAAACTTTATCTATCCACCTGCTGTATATCTTTCCTTGCCTTACATTTACAATGTTACAATGTTACAATTAATTTAGCGGCCACTTTTATCCAATAGCGACGTACATCTGAGAGTTGATACGACACAAGCAGGGATCTAGTCAGGAGAGAAGAACACGAGTAAGTACCATAAAGCTAAGTTCAAGTCCAGTAGGACGTAGGTGCCGACAGGGTCTTTTTTTCCACATTTGTGAGATGTTTGTTCATATACACTTAAGAGTTACAATTAAGATGAATTTCGATAGTGTAAAAATGTCTTAAACCACAGACTTCATGACTCTATAATCAATAATTTTAATTGACCTGGAGCAGCCAATCAACTGATTAAGTATCAAGTGGTGTGGAGAATTATATTCACAACATAAAATGAAAGCATTGATTTTGCTACATATCCTTGTGGTTAAAAAGTGATGTGAAAAGTGTGACGAAGAGTGAAGATAATTGTGGTAAAAGAGAAGACCATTTTCCTCTGATGAAACAGTTTCAATTTAATAAGGTCTCCTTTCATAAACATAACCCTTCCCTACTCTGTGCAATCTGTTGGTTGAAACCTTCTTTGTGACATCAGAGGTCACTAAATGTGTGAGTCTCTGCCAGTGATTTTTTTCCCCTAACATGATTAAGGCATATCCGACACACAGTTTTTACCCAAGTCACAGAGCTGGAGTGCTTGTTCTTGATGGATACATATAAATAAAAACACATTATGAAAGCGTGGACTGCAAATGTGGCTACTGGAAGTGAAAATAGGATGATGTAAGTAAGAAATAGTGTTGCTTGTTTGTTACTGTGTAGGTCAAAAGATGGACAGTCTTATTAATTATTTTAGGGCTTTGACATAAAACGAGACCCTCTGTCTGTTCATTTCAAAACATTTTGAATCTTTTCTAACTACTTTTTATTTACCTGGTAGAGCATGACTGGCTCTATGCTGTAACCCAGCATCTCAGCAAACTCTCTGGCAATCACTGACTTGCCACAACCCTGGAAAATACAAAACGATTGTTATTAGAACCAAAGACAATGTTCACGATTTGTACTGTATGTGTGTGCACATTTTGTGTTAGCTACCTTGGCTCCTATCAGACATATGTCCTTAACCATGTGTGACTGCATCATTTCAGCCATCAGCCGAGAGTGGCTTGGGGTACTGATGAAGGTGGGGCTACTGTTGGGTGGTCGCGGCTCCTTGGTGCCTGCTGGGACCTGGAGTTTGATGGAGACACGATAATTATATAAAAGTTGTGGCATAATATTCCTTCAAACAAAACAAAATCAAGATTCAAAGATTTATCAGCATCACAATGTGATCACATCTTGGAACAAAATATATGTTCCAACAACTTCATGAGTCACATGGCACAGCTTATTATAAGCTTATTATATTGTAAGAAAAAAACAGCTTCAAAGAGTTAATGAGAGTTTGTTTGGCTGGAGATTCTTAGAGCTCTGAAATATCTCTGTTCTCCCAAACCCCACACAGTGACTCATTCACAAACAGTGGAAAGAGCATGAAAGACTGATTAAGACATTCTCTCCAGAGTCAACTACAGAGTCAGGGACAAAATGGTCAAGCTACTGATAACAGTGTGACTGCCTGTCTATCAGTATGCGGCCTCCTATGGGACAATAAACATCTCTGTGCAATGTATGTCTCACTAATTCTGTTTTGTTTTCTCTTACAACCAGACACATGTTTTTTAGTTCAGATATTGACAACACTGATTGGTCGATCTCACAACCAAAACAGAGCAACCATCACCCCACACAGGATTGTAATTGGTCCACATACTACAAGATTGGGCCTTTAGTTTTACATGAAGGCAGCCAGTCTACTGGTACCTGAAAGGTGATGTCCTTGTCCGCAATATGTAATGTGACATCTGCATGGCCCTCAACATCCTTTGTCGTAGACACACTCAGGACGGCGCTGGGAGCTGGCTCACGTCGACCATCCAAAAGCTCAAATCTCTATGAAAGAGCATTAAGGGCAGTAATGCATTTGATTCATGTATCTCATCTCAGATTCAGACCAAAGAGAGGCAAAATAATCTTAAGCCTCAAAACTGATATAACAACAAGCATGTACATTAGATGGCACCACTTACAGACGCCAGACAACATTATGAGTGGTTCTTGACTTACACTGAGTACACCCTCCACAGCGTTGCGCCCATCTTTGCCTAAGATACTGTTGTAGGGGTAAAGTCTCTGGACTAGCTGCTGGGAGGACAGCATGGGGAAAACATTCTGAAACAACACAGAAGACGGGCATTAGACACTATCGAGACCCACCAAGGTCTTTTTTTGTTTAATTCTGGGCTTTCATTTCTCTTTCTCTCGCTTTAAGGAAGATTTAGGGTGCCTGCTGGTGCTGACTTCTCACCAGCACATAGAGGGCAGGAAGCAGATTGTCCACAGGGAAGTCAGGAAGGCCAAGGTTGGATGATTCCTGGGAGCACAGCGTAGTGGCGAGTGACAGCAGCTGGGACACCCTGAAACACAGGATACAACAGAATATAGCCTCTTAAAAAACCAAATGAGACTTAGCGTGACTAGAAAGGATACTCACAAGTCAAACAAGTAATTTAAAAGAAAAAGCAAAACGTAATTTTTAGGTACCTTTCTGCAGCTACATTTGGTCCTGCTGTGTATAACAGCTCCAACTGGTCCTGAAAAGAGGTTTTGAAAAAAAATTGGGGCACAGAGAAAAGATAAGAGGCATAATTTAAGTTCAAAAACATAAATATTTAATGTTGAAATCTGTTGACTATGAGCGGAGAAACAGTTTTGAGTGGTACCCTAATTAATGTTCACAAAATGTAGTTGCAATCTGAAAATGGGACCAACTGCATAAAATATGAAATGTTAATTAAATGCATCTTACACATTAATAGTAATTCCAATGAATGTTTGTTCACATTGTGTTATGTGGATTATCCAGGGTAACAGAAATAGGATCATTGGGGAAAACAAGTTAGCTGGTCTTCCCTTTTGCCAAGTCCCTTTCTCTCATTATTAAGACCTTTTGTTTGTGGGACATTTTTGGCATTAGATAATCTGTATATTCTTGGACTAACCTTGAATGGTAGGTAATAGATGTCTCTGGCCTGGAAGCGAGAGCGCAGAGGAGGATCCAATGGGTTGCCTTTGTACTTGGGGACAGGAAGACCAAGAGCAATGACCCGAAAGTCCTCACTTACACGGATAATCTTCCAGCTGTCCAGCTCCTCTTTGGTGTGCTCCTGCAAAGCATCAAGGCATAAAACAAACCAGTCTTTTTCTATTGACTATAACTAAGCAAATCCCCGTTTTATATTAAATGCATTTTTATGTTGACGGCTACATGCACACAGCTCTTCACATGTATTAAATACAGACTTCGAATGTCACAGAGAGCATTCATGGCAACAGCAATTTCTTCATCTAAACAAAAGGAGGAGTCCTGTAGGAGTAGTGTGAAAATTCACTGCTTAAGTGTGAATATTCAGATATTCAGGAACAGCTCCATTAACAGCCATGATCATGAAAAAAAGAATTATCTTCTTAAATGTAAACCATGGTTAATTGGATAAGACCCAGATACAGATGAGTGAAGACTGTCATCATTAGCTGTTGTTGTCTTCAAAAAGAAAAATCACTAATCAGTATGTTTGATTTCCAAACCAGAAGACTTTGATTGAAAACGCCTTCAAGACCTTCAAACCTTCAAGCTTGTTTTCAGTTATTTCGGTGAGTGTACGGCTCTAACCTGCAGCAGCTTGTCGTAACGCTCAGCTGACATAAGGAAGCGTCCGTCCTCCAGCTGCATCTCTCTGTTCTCCAGCAGGTTGTTAAGGACAGGTAGAACATTTCTCTCTGCCTTCTCCAGACCCTCCAGGACCAGGACTCGACCTTGTGTTGCTGCCCTTACAGCACACTAGTGACAAACACATAAGAAATTAAGACAAATCAGTGAACTTTATAACTAAATAATTAAGGACGTGGCGGAAAATGTTGGTATCAGGAAATAGGTCATTTTAGGGCTAAATCCTACCAGTACAATTAGTTCAGCCGCAGGTCAAATCTGCTGCTCCATTGTCCAGTATGACCTCTGACTCTGTGTAAATGTGACCAATCCAGGACTACAAGCATTTAAACAAAGAGCATCAGTTCTTACTGCCCATGCTCTAATGACAATATGAGCTTGCCATAAACCCTTTCCTGAGGATGTCCTCAGCTTATTGTGTTCAGAGCATCCTCCAAACTACTCCAAACCAAGCTTCAAAACACTCTCAGTTGTTTTAAGAAGGCCTATTTTCTACCACCAAATGTGGGATGAAACTTAGCTCTACTTGACAGCATGTGTGTGTGTGTGTGTGTGTGTGTGTGTGCGTACATGCCTGTGTGTACATGTATGTGTGTGTGTAGACTGCAGAAATCAAAAAGCACATCTGACGTCAAGAGGCAGGAAACTTTAGCTGTCTGGGTGGACCGCAGAGCGAGTGGCCATATAATTAGGTTAACATGTAAATACGCGGCAGGTTGTGTGGGAAGCAAAGTCATAAAACTATAGTGGGGACCAGATGCTCTATATTTAACTCTTGATCCATTTTCGGCACCAACACTGTAATCAGATAATTGTTAGAAATGTGAGTGACGCAGGATGGCAAGAGAGACGGGGAAGCACAGACAAGCCTTGTGTTCATTCTGACACTAAAAAAGAACAACATCCCACCAGATACTGAGAAGATTTTAGTGAACACATACTGTCTGCAGTGATATACAGTATATACAGGCCGTTATCCATATAATCTCTTGCACAATCTCTGTGCTGTATGTAACATTAAACTGTCATTCCCTGATGCACACCCTGCATGTACTAGTCAACATGCTTCTGCATCCAATGAAACTAAAAACACAAATCCTTATGCTTTGTGGCAGGTTCTGGGCCATGAAATATTAAATAAAACACAACTGGCATAGGAAAGATATGAAACAGAGTTTAAATTCTCAACATTTTTAAAACTGCATGATCTCGCATAATATATAAGAAAAAACTCAATGAGCTTGTTATTGGAAGCTGCAAGCCACTTTTATGGCTGATATCTACAGCCACATCTTCACATAAGTGCAAGTTCCCCATGGGTTTTGGGTCACCTGCTGTCATCCATCCCAGGTGTTCAGGAGAATTGTTCTGTTCCCTATGCTTGGCTCAAATACCTCGGCAGTCAACAGATCTTTTCTTAGTTTCTAATTTGAAATCACACTGATTCTGTTTTTACATCCCCAAATGTGTTAATTCAGCATTACGTATGCTGGTGACGCCTTCTTGTTTGTTTTGATGTTTAATCACAGCTTTGTGCACAGAGTCCTGTTGTCCTCAAATAGTTTGTGTGTTTACTTCATACATGCTAACCACAGATAACCTGCAAATTACATTCAAAGAATGTATTTATTTTTAAAAGAACTAACTATTAGTTGGCTATGCATTGGTTTCAGTTCAAACTCAGCTTTGGAGATGGCAAACCTTTTATTGCTGTAATAGAGTCTTATTTGCAGTGTGGGTTTGAGGTAAGCTGCCTTATATAAGAGTCTGCTAACTGGAGAGTGGTGATTGGAGAAGTCAAAAAGACAACAATACTGCGATTACATCCTTGTGACTCCTTCCTCCATATTAACTTGGGGGCGGAGTGATGCTTGGACTGAGGGAGGAAGGGAAAAAGAGAAAGAGAGCGAGGGAGGGGGGAGAAAAAGAGAGAGTAAGCACAGGGACTGACCCGATAAGTCTGAATATAGGGCTCCAAATCAGCACAGCGCCCTGAGGAATACTTGGATGTTCTAGTTAACACACAAACACCTCCTACGATACCAAACTATTCTCAAAGAGAAAAGCTTTCTAATTTGCACCCACACATCTTCAATCCCTAACACAAAATAATTGTCACATACAGTAATGTGAACATATACCCACTAATCACACCCACAGGCACATATTAGCACGGGCAAAAATCAACATCTCCTAGAAGTTTTATCCAATACACCAACTCACAAACCGGCACATGCCTCACACACAGACGTGAGCCCTGCCCACATCTCTAGACAGCACAAAATTCTGAGGAAGACCAGAAATAAGCGGTCTCTTCACACCCATTAGAACCATAAATAATGCTGTATCTATTCATGAGCTGTTTCCATGGAAACAATGCACACCTGTTTTCGTTTTGATGAGAAGGTGGGAGGCACATGAGCCTCAGGGAGTTGAAGAGGTTGACTAGCTTTGCTTGTTGTAGGCAACAGGGAACGCATCACCCAGACCTGGTAGATACTGTACATTACTGTGTCAAAAAAGGGTTGATATTGGCCAATCAAATCAGGTACTGGAGGTTTCCCTCAAGAGGAAACTAGTATTACTATTTCATTATCACTCCTCAGTACAGTACATAATGAATTTCCATTGTATTGGTTGTTGTTCGAATAAACATTTGGACACTGTTGACTACACAATTTCAAAACAGCGCTTGATTATGATGACTATATATAACAGCTTTCTGAAGTTAGGAAAGTCATAGTGTAATGAATCATGAAAAATAATTAACTGTACGAACTCTTCACAGAGGTATCACAACATAGAAAACACAGTTGTAGCTAATGATATCAAGAATAGGTAAGTCTTAACTTTTGTTGTGTAAGGTATTGAGAAAGCATCGACAACAGTAATATTGTTGTCAGTGCCAATCTAAACAAACGTACCTGTATTCATTTTATTAGTTGCAGCTGTGTGACACCTGAGAAGGGTCTGCTGGTGATTTCTGCTCATGTCACTTCAAAATGCATTCTACTGTGAATAGGCCTTTTTCACAGCGGACATCTTGACATGTCAGAGCAGGAAAAGCACAGGTGTTACTAATAACATTAAGGATGACTCTGTTCTATTCAACTGTCCCAGTAAGCCATGACAGTGTGACAGTGAACCAGCATGCACAATACCAGGACCCTGAAACTGAAGCAGCTAAATTGAATTCAGCCATGGGTAATTTTATTTTTTACACCTGTGCTTTTCCTACTCTGACATGTCAAAATGTCTTCTGTGAAAAAGGCCAGTTGTGCATCTAGTTTATACTACATTCACACAATGTCAGCAAAATGGGAAAACCTCCCATTATTCCACATTGGAAGTATTCATGCATTATCCCAAGTTGATTACCCCCATTTCTAGTCTTGAAGTTCACATCAGATAAGTATCCCAAACTGGCTATTTTTATCATGTATATTTGTAAATGTTCAATAATAAGTAAAAAGTTGACACCCTAAAATTAGCTGACTCCCTGGGCAATTTACATGTTCACGTTTTCCATGTGCAATGATGCAAATCAACAAACAACGTGTTAGAAGACACTTGCTGTGTCCCAATTCCACAATACATATTCATTGTATACAGCACGTACCAGTGTTTCCCCTATATTCATTATAAGTGCCACTGCTAAAGTTTCACACAATCATTAATATCAATGAGCTCCTGATGATCACCCTACGAACACCCTACGTTACCGTGAAATTGCTTTGCATCATCGACTAGTGCATCAAATCCCAGAATCCTCCCTCTCCTCATTCTTCAAAGGACATCTACGTGAAAAGGTACTGTTATAAGAGTAGCGTACCTGCTTTAAGGAATAGGGCAGTGCCTAATGTGTGTACATAGAGAGTGTGTGGTTGAGTGAGCGGCATAAAAGTGAAGTGAATGCAAGCGGAGCAGAGGAAAAGGTTAGTAGTAAGCTGTCAATCTGGCAGTAAATATACAGTACACGATACAGTGTGTCAATTAATAAATGCTGCAGCTTCTCAAGACCAAGGAAAACCTTGTCTGTTGTTTCACCAACTGCTGGAAAAGTAAAGGGGACAAGCCCCAAGCCCCAAACCAGGCTCACTAAAGGTGGACTGACCTTTAAGGTGGACCAGCTATTCTCATTTTAGTGTCAATCTAAGTCGCTCCTAAACAGAGAACGGGGAAATGTCTGGCTGTTGAGTCTCTCCTGAGTTTGGCTCAGCACCCCTAAGTATACTAATTATCATTAGTATATTATGTGAAGTTAGTGTACAACAAATAACTAAAAAGAAACTTTGTCGTTCTGTATAAAACTAACTAAAAATTATGCAAAACATTAACCAACAGACTTTAATCAACTGCAACTTTGAATTGCGACTGTGAGTTAAGAGATAAAATAAAAAGCAAAATAGTTTTAGTCTAAAGATTCACGTATTTGTACGTACTTCCTTGGGCTGTCTCACTACCTTACACAATAAGTTTTACTGTTTTGCATTAAACACAAAAGTATCACAAAAATCCATCATTGTTTAGTATGCATACTGATTTTTGAGTCTAGTTAGTTCCCTTTCAGTCAATTCACTCGGTACAACACATGTAGTAAGACACCTCTATTCACACCTTTAAGACAGATGATCTGTGGTGACATATGTGAGGCCCCATCTGCACATATATACATCCGTCACCACAGTCATCCTTCAGTTCTTACACTCTTCCTAAGAACACCTCTGCCGAGTCAGGCTAGCTAGCTATAGCTAGTTAGCTCTGTTCTTTCGTGGGCTACTGCAAGCTCGAAGTTAGCTTAACAGCCCCTGTTGGTGTTAGCCACTAGCTAACCGTGGAGCTCTAATTTTGTGTGTTTCATCCACAGGCTTTGTGTCTCGGTATGAGCACCAAGCTAAAACAGGTGAAGAAGAAGTCTTCTGTCCACCTCTGTCTTCAGGGGTGCGGCTTCTTTTTGCACAAAAAAAGACCAGCATGAGGCATGTCCATCTGTCTGGGGATTGTCCAAATCAGGAGAGCATTCACTGAGCCCAAAACCTGTTTGCCTTGTTGCCAACTCTGGCGCTCAACCCTGGAGAGACACATTTGTGGAGAAAGTACTGAGAAAAACTACTGTTGCATGGCAGGATCCCCTCCTCTCCGAGTCAAGAGACCCAGCTTTGTCTGTGTCCCACGGCGAGGAGCTTTTGGTCGAAGTCCCCACTGTTAACTGGGCTGACCACATGGAGTATGCTGAGGGGTTAGCCAAGTATGAGCTGGAGCCCTCTGAGAGCACTAGCCACCCACAGGTTGAGCTAGCCACTTGCCATTACAATGATGATGTGCTGGACATCCGCTTGGACATGCATAGTTTATCATAGGAGGCTTTATCATTCAACCAGTTCGCCACCGCTGCTGCGTCAGTTGGCCAGGGCAATACATCCTTCTTCTCACTGTACCACCGTGCAGCTAAGAAACTGGAGTAGGCCTCTCCTCCACCGGCTCAGAAACCATTGTGGTTCACAGGGTTTTTCCTTCCCCCTGAGGGGGCAATGGTCAAAAACCACCTGCCCATGTTCCCTGACTTTGTCGCAGAGTTAACTTCGATATGCAACAAATTGAACCCAGTTTGAAGGCTGGTTTGGTCAGTCCTCAGTGGGCTCCCAGCCGGTAGGGCAGCAACCACCCCGGTGAAGCTCCACACCACTCGGTTTGGAGCAAGGTTCCACCACCTGGCCTCCAGTGGGGTTCAGCGCCTAGGAGGAAGAAACCATACTCCTCCTAGCTCTGGGACTGAGTGGAAAGGGGCTCCAGCAGCAGGGAGACACTGCTGCCCCTCATCTGTTGCCACGCAAGAGGCCGCTTCCATGCTCTGTTCAGGGGTCCAGTCCCAAAAGGCTCCCACAACACAGTCTCCCAAGCACAACCCCCCCATGCACACAAAAGCACTTTTGTTGCCTCAGGTTGTAGCCTCCAGTTTGTGTTAAATATTTCTCAGGTGACCACAGAAAGAGTTCCCAATGTTGTGCCTTCAGTTCATTGTATGAACATCATGAATGTTCAACTGCTGAATCCAATAAAAGGTGCATTTTGTACTCAAAACACTGCAAATCAAATAAACCAGGGCAAACTGGTGATGTCGTTCCACTCCAGCAGGCCAGAGGTCGACAGCCCCTCCCCTACAATGCTACAGGTGAGTCAGCTAGCAGTTCACCACCTCCAATGGTGCGCATGCACAGCCTCTCAGTGGGTAGAGAGAACCTTTGCCACGGGTTACCGGTTACAGTTCCAAGTCAGACCCCCTGTTTCCTCTCCGTAATAAACACAGTTGTAGGGGAAGAGGCAGCGGCAGTACTGAGGGAGGAAATAAACACTCTGTTGAACAATAAAGCAAGACGAGTTATTCCCACTTCGGAGACAAACAAAGGTTGGTACAGCCGTTATTTAGTTGTTCTGAAGAAAGGGGGAGGTATTCGTCCTATTCTAGACCTGCGAGTGTTAAACAAATACCTATGAACTTACAGGTTCAAAATGCTAACACCCAGACAGCTACTGAGTACCATCAGCCCTGGTTTGTGACAATCAATCTCACAGACGCTTACTTTCACATAGCGATACACCTGGACCACAGGCAGTTCCTAAGGTTTGCATTCAAGGGCAGGGCCTACAAATACCTGGTGCTGCCGTTTGGCTTGTCACTCGCTCCCTGCGCCTTGCCACCAAATGTGTCTAGGTGGCATTAGCTCCCCTCCAGAAGAGGGGTGATCTAGACGATTGGAAGCGTTCACTTCCCCTGTGTCTCAGAAAAGACAGAAATGAAATGTCCCAGGCCTCCTCAACCTGGGATTGGATCTCCGGGGGGGGATTTGTTTCAGCAGGGCGGAAGTGGACCTCTTTGCCTCTGGAGCAAGTACCCACTGCCCCCCTGTTTTTTTCCTTAACAGACCACAATGTGCCTCTGGGAATGAATAGCGCACCTATGGCCCTGCTCCTGTATGCATTTCCTCCAGTGGAATTGATATTGCCTGTCCTGGAGAGGGTGTGCCAGCAGGGTCTGTCTCTGATCCTGGTGGCCACTTGGTGGCTGGCAAGGTCGTGGTATGCCAAGATAATCAGTCTGCTGGCAGCAAGGCCCTGGCAGCTTCTTCTCTGCAGGGACCTCCTCTTCCAAGCGGGAGGAGAGGTGATTCATCTGGGCCCAGAACTGTGGCAGCTGCATGCCTACTTGTTGAGAGGTCCAATTTAATAGCTAAGGATCTGCACCCAAGTGTGGTGGCGACGATCCAAAGTGCTAGGGCATCATCTACTAGAGGCCTATATGCCTATAAATGGCAGGCATTCGAGCAGTGGTGTCAGGACTGAAATGTACTCCCATTTCAGTGCTCTATTATGGATGCTTTGATGTTCCTTCAGGAGCTACTAGATAAGGGTCTCTCCTTTTCCACAATTAAGGTCTATTTGGCAGTGACATCTGCCCGTCATGCTGGCTTTGATGGAGCCATGCCAGGCACTCATCCTCTTACCATGCATTTCTTATGAGTCCACTGGCTCAGGCCTGAGGTTAAATCGAGCGTTTTTTGTTCGGTTTTATCGTTTGGATGTAACAGCCCCTTCGGTGGCTCACTCTGTCCTTTCCACTGGGTCTATGACACACTAGATTGCTGGAGGTTTGATTCTGGTTTGGTGGCTGCTCTGCGGGGCGTGAATACATGTCCCATACTATATGTGCTGTACGGAGTGAATTGACTGAAAGGGAACGAACTGAATAACTTCTGTTCCCTTAAGGAGACGAACAAGGTACAACACTAGGTTGCCCCTCTGCACACCTGGGCTTGGTGAAGACCAGCTATCGAACTGAATGATGACTGTGGTGATTGATGTATATATGTGCAGGCGGGGCCTCACATTCGTCACCACAGATCATCTGCCTTAAGGCATGATATCTCAAAATATGTGTTGTACCTCATTCCTCTGTTTCAGGGAACAGAAGATATAGTCATAACATTTTGTTTTGCCATGTTTCAAGTGTTAAGACATTACATGCTCATAAGAATTAGTGCATAGCATGGTACTGGGACACAGCTAATGACTCAGACACATCACATATGCAGATAGAACTAACTTTGTTGTACTGTAAAATAAATCATGTCATTATGTTTCGAAGGCTGCCACTGTAATTTTTTTACAAGCACCACGTTGCCAGTCACACAAAATGTAATTAAGGTACACAAAAACCCAATTAGCTTGTTATTGGAAGCCACAAGCCACTTTTATGGCTGATATCTACAGTAGGATCTTCACAAAAGTGCAAGTTCGACATGAGTTTTGGGTCACCTGCTGTCATCCATCCCAGGTGTTCTGTGTAACTGTTCTGGTCCACATGCTTCTGTTTTACATCCCCAAATGTGCACTTTTGTATTAATTTAGCATCACCTGTGCTGGTGACGCTCTCTCAATTGTTTTGATATTTAATTACAGGTTTATGCACAACTCCGAGGACTGTTGTCCTTAAATAGGACAAAGGCATACATTTGGAGGCGATGTGTGGTGTGTGCCTCAAAAATAGACAGCAGATAGAACACACACACTGTGCCTGTCCCGCTGCTTCAGATTAGAAAGTCAATTAGTTGATTACTCAGTCTGAAAAAGGACTCATTTATGAATTGGACTAATATACTGTTGATAGAATTAAAAATGAGGTTTCTATCTTAATATTGAAGAAGAATGAAATGAGTCAGTTTTCTTTTATATATGGTGCACTGCATCATCCCACTCTGCTGCCTGAGCCATATTAGCTACCCTTTATTATAAAACAGTTTTGATCACAGACAAAAGACGTTTTAAAGAAAAATGTTTCCTGACAACTAATTGTACAAAAATTAAAGAGATGTTCAAAAATGGTCATAATTGTGCCCTAGCCTAGGGCCCTCTACAATAATGATGCAGGCAATTATATTCAATATGAAAGGCATTTGTGTTATTCTGGAGGTCTATGTCTTTAGACAAATTCATAAAAGGCACGGGCATAGGTTTTTATAATAAAATTGCACTGTGATATATGATTTTCAGTAATGCTTCTTCCTAATGGACTCTGCCATCCATTTCAGTAGAAGAAAGATCACGGTGAGTGATTAAATTAGAAAAATCTGCCAGAGCCAAACAAAACTGCCACATCAGCAGGGTTTCATTTGCACTGGCACAAATATAGGCCCCCTTACTCTTGATTAAACTATAAAAACCACTCAGAAAGCAATAGCTGTGGTGTAATGCAGGATACAGGCAAGTATATGCAGTACACCACATTCTTTTAAGTGAGCAGAGAATAGCATTGTCATTTACACAGTCTGACAATGAGAGTACGTATTGATAGTATAACACCTTCAGTTACCACTGTACTAGTGGAAAAAAGAGGAGTGACACTCAGTAACTCCCTTCCAGATCCAGTCTAATTATAAGAAACTCAAACTAATTAGCTGTGAGTTTTCCTGTTCCAGAAGACCAAATTTGTGAGTGGAGTCTAAAGGATAAATGTGCTGAGAATAAATCATTAAAAATAACTACAACATGTTTCCATGGAGTTGATGTTTGAACTGTTATGCAACTGATTTATTTTTCCTACACAGATGCAGCCATGTGCTAATTAGTTGTGGATAATGACATGATTGAGTAAATGTTAATTATCATAGCTTATCATCATTTGTCTCTGCTGGCTTCTTGAAGCCCAATGACATGGTCTAATGATCAGGCTTATGTGGATTTTGTTTTTTTCATAATCGTTTTTCTGTGCCCATGAGAAATGAATGGAGCTGAATGGAGAACAGAAAGTTCTCGTTAGATAAACCAGCCTGGATAATGAGGAACTGCTGGTCTCCATGGTTACTTGACTTACAAAGTCAACAGAGTGTGGGTGTGTACGATTGCATAAAGCTTGAACGATCAAAAAGTGCCATGGAAAGGAACAAAATGGAATGGTAAGGGAGGGCACCACTGTTGTAATGCTATTTTAAGTGTTGCTATGACTCTACACCTTGTGTTTGTGTGCTTAAGTGACAGAAGAGGAAGAGAGAATAATGAACGCTCAATTTATTGTTCCACCTTTGCTGTTGAGCTCATAGGTCTTGGTTTTACAATCTCGCATTGCAATCAGCAATCATTCCTTGGGTGGGGGTAGGAGTAAACACTTCAGTAGGGTCATCAGGTGGGCACCCTCCTTCCTTGGTGTTTCCTTGCTAGGCCCACGCAGCAACAGAATTTCAAGAGGATCAGTTGAGTCCAGGTTCTGTCAATGATTCAGTCCTGTTTATGAGGACTGTAAATCATAACCAGCAGCAGCAGAACTTCAGGAGGATCAGTTGAGTCCAGGTTTCTTCTGTCAATGATTTAGTCCCATTTATGCAGACTGTAAATCATAACCAGCAGCAACAGAACTTCAGGAGGATCCGTTGCATCCAGGTTTCTTCTGTCAATGAGTCAGTCATGTTTATACAGACTGTAAATCATAACCAGCAGCAACAAAACTTCAGGAGGATCAGTCGAGTCCAGGTTTCTTCTGTCAACGATTCAGTCATATTTATGCGGACTGTAAATCATAACCAGCAGCAACAAAACTTCAGGAGGATCAGTCGAGTCCAGGTTTCTTCTGTCAATGATTCAGTCATGTTTATGCGGACTGTAAATCATAACCAGCAGCAACAGAACTTCAGGAGGATCAGTCAAGTCCAGGTTTCTTCTGTCAGTGATTCAGTCCTGTTTATGCAGAGTGTAAATCATAACCACCAGAGGGGGGTAGGGGTAAAAGCTTCAATGAGGTTATCAGGTGGGCACCCTCCTTCCTTGGTGTTTCCTTGATAGGCTCACGACACCTCCAGAAGGCTCAATGGCGAAACCTGGCATCCCAGGTTCACCCAGAGCCAGTTTCTGGCTTCACTCCGCAGCCTCTGCCAGTGATTCGATAGTCTGTCGGAGGGCATGTCCTGGGACTCCCATCCCTTTCAGCAGCTTGGTGTTGACATGGCCACAAAACCCCTGAAGCCAACCTCCACAGGGAGCATCTATGTTCTCCAGCCCTTTTGTTCTGCTTTAGTTGCTAGATGCCAGAGTACTTCAGCTTTTTGTGTTCGTATGCTTCACCAGCTGCTTCCTCCCATGGCACCGTCAGTTCTATGATGAACAGGGCCTTTTGTGAGGCTGACCACATTATCAGATCCGGCCTGAGACTGGTTATGATCTCCGGTGGAAAGGTGAGTTTCTGGTCTAGATCAATTGTGTTCTTGAGTTAAACTGGTCTTGCAGCCATTAAGTATGTGCCATAGGGTTTTGCTGGTGTTTGGCAAAGGGGACATGATTGGTTTTCCCCAAGCCACTGGTTCAGGTTCTTGGGATTGGGAAGAACATCGTACATGACTCTGATGATGAAGCTAAGTCTGCCTCCTTCCATTTCCCAAAGATCCTTCTAGGCAAGCTTCCTGTAGTTGTAGACTGCCTTTGCATATTGTTCTGCCTCCTCCTGCTGCCGTGTCTCTTTTGCATAACAGCCCTCTCTTCTGGGCAGGTGTTGCTCTGTTCCATGTGGTTTTACTTGTACCTAGCCCAAAGCCACCTCTTCCATGCTGCACCTGGCCCACAATATCTCCATGCCTGAGAGCAGATTTCGCCTGCTGCACCACCTCAGATGGGTTCCACTTCCTGCCTGCTGCCACTCTGGGAGCTGCCACCCATATTGTGGCGTCCTGAGTTTCTGTCAGGGTTTGTATTCTTCAGTAAGGCTAGTGATAGGCAGTTACAGAGCCCCATTCCCATGTGAGCTGATATTGCTGAGGCATTGTGGGAGTCCGAGCCATTTCTTGATGTATGTACAGTGGAAACCGCTTATAGTGATCACGGTTACAGCAATTAACTGCTTATATGGATCAAAAAGCTTGGACAGAATCAATCCTATACAAATGCTGTTTAAATAATATGCTTATACTAATCAAGTAGTCCACTTACAGTGTTAATTTTGGGTCCTGTCCAGCAGTCTCCAGCTCGACCAGGCAGGAGTGCAGCTTAGCTTGCTGGTTAAGTAGTTCGCTGATCAGGTTCTCAATGGTTAGGAGCTCTGCCCTGAGCCTGGACAGCTCAGGATCTGTCACCTTATCTGGGGAAAACGCAGCCTCTCAAGTGGATAACCCTTGACTCCCTTTCAGACACTGCCTTGGATTTCTGACAACCAGCAGCTGTAATCCAGCAATTACAGGAGGTAAGCCATTAGCTCCGTTTGGCCGCTAGCTCCACCAGCCATGCCACAGCTTCCACACGATGGCTGTCAGTGGCTCAAACTGCCGGGATCAGGCCCAGCACATAATGCCGTGTTGTAGATCAGTTAAAAAGACATTAAACACTAGCGTTCGTTTCCTATATTCAGCGAGGAAACTTTTAAAATATCAAGAATTATAATCAGAGTTTGGAGAGAAACCAGATCACTGTCTGATTTGGTGTAACAGAAGTAATGTATTTTCAAATATTACTGCTACTGCTATTATTGCTATTATTATTACAAGTCATATCTCCATTACTATTATTGTTGTTACAGTTATTGTTGTTGTTGTTATTAAGCTTCTCTGTGTCTCTTCATGAGAAATAAAGAGAAATAAAGAAAAAGAAAAATTTTGGTTATAAGAAATATCCGCTTACAGTGATCAATTTGAGCTGGACAGATTTGATCACTATAAGCAGTTTCCACTGTACTGACTGTTCTCTCTAGCTTCTCGACTTTGGTGATGGGAACCTCACAGATTGTCAGAGGCCACATCAGACAGGGGAGCAATCCGAACTGCAGGCACCAAAGTTTCAACTTCCCTGGAAGTAGGGTCTTGTCTTTGTTAGCAAGGCCTTTGATGGTTTCTTCTTTCAATTGCTTACTCTGGTCTGAGTCCTTAAGGCTTGCATTGTACCACCACTCTAAGCTCTTGACTGGCATCTCTGGTGATAATTGTTGACTAAAGACATGTGAACAGCAAAAAAAAGCCCCAAAAACCACCAATATATGCTCCATGTGTTTTGCAGTATGATGCAGCCAATTAGCCAGAACTAGATTATTGTGACTCTTGTGTTTTAATTTTTAATTTTATTTAATATAAAACAAAAAATGCTTAATGGGGTTCAGTGAGAGAATGATCACTAGTTTTAAGTCTTCTTCAATACAGCATGATGTTCATTTTGTAAATTATGGTCCCATTTAGAGTAAAATAGACGATAAAGCAGGGTATGCTTTAGGACGTGGCTACGTTGATTATGTAACGTTACCATGGCGTAACCACAGATTCACAGAGTATAGGCATAGCTGCCGCTATTTCACAGTTTGTTTTCAGTTCATGAAAGTTAACTGTAACATTTTGATCTAAAAAGGTCTTGTTCAGCGTTTGGTTGTACTAAAAGACCCTCTAAGGAGTTGGATGTTCAGTTTTTCCGGTAAGTACATTTTGTTGTAATAGTTTTAAGCCTGTTTTTCGCTAGTGAAAATTAGCATTAGCATTATCACAGTTAACCATAGACTGTAAATGCACACTTCTAACCAAGCTAGCAGCTAGTGCTAAGGTCAGCTCCACCCTCTCGTCCAAATATGGTCACGTTTGGCTCCAAAAATCAAAGATGGCAACAGTCAAATCCAACTGTCAAATCACCAAACTCTAGGCTTCAAAATGGGAGTCCACAAGCCAATGGGTGACGTCACGGTGGCTACGTCAATTATTTTTTTACAGTCTATGGTTTCGCCTCATAGTACCTAGGGTTTGTGTTTTGTGTTTTTTTAAGCTATGTTGTTGCTTATGTTTTATTGTTTGTTTATTTTATTGTATCTTATATGGTACTATTTTTATGGTCTTTTTTTTTTTTTTTTTTAACAGTTTTACTCTTCTTAAGCACTTTGTGACCTGCTCTGTGAAAGGTGCTATATTAAATAAACTTTACTTACTTACTTACTACTGCATGTGCCCCTTCTATGTAGTGATGTCCACGTACATGTGGCTCCACCAGGACAGGAAAAACAATTATAGCAAATCTTTCAATGTGCATATTGTTTTAAGATAAGACCTGAAAAAATGTGAACCTATCCGTTAAAGTCCAACAGGAATTAACAACCCACATTAAGTCTCCTCCTTATTTAACTTAAAAACATGAACACACATCTTGTCCTCTACCTTAGCTTGTTGAACAAGCCACCAAACAAACATTTAACGGGAAAAGTGCACTGCTAATGTCAGCAGGCTAAATAGCAAATTAGTTTCTCAGCTGCAGCACATTAAACAGCATGTAAGCATTCCTGCAAATGTCACTTTGGTCCAGTCAGATGCTGGTGTGGCCCTTCAATACTGCTAACAACACACTGTCTGCCCATGACTTTCAGACTACAGCACAAGTTTATTTACTTTGTCTCATGTTGCCCTGCCAAGGCACCCCCTTAACTCAGCCTGCCAGCTATTGTCACTCAAACACAGACGCCAACACTGCCCTGCAGCCAGCTGAGATGAGAAGGAGCATTTCTGATATTTCCCCAAATACCTTTATTCTTCCTTAATATTCCTTCCTATTAATGATATATTTTTTAAAAAAAACACATTGATATTATTTTTGGCTACAAAAGTGATGACCAAATGTGATTTCAGTTGGACTTTAAGTAAGAGTACATGCTGCTACAAGTTTATCACATGGGTAATACACATATGGACAGATATCCACATTCACACTCAAAGAACATTGATTCAGTAGTGTGCCAAGTAACCCGATCAGGAAAAGACATATTTTACACAACATGGGGCTAATTACTGACCCAGCTTGTTAAAAAGTGTGTAAATAATAAGAAAAACTATATCCACTGAGAGGATTTACCTGGTCTATGTAGAAGGCCGTCCCTGAGCGGATCTCTCTCCTTTGTTTCAGGTCAGTCTCTGTTGTATCCCTGGACAGAGCTACATACTCAACTTCCCGTTTGGTCAACTCCTGGTCAACAACAAGGGACAAACATGGTTTCACACAGCTCTTCCATGCACCATTTTCAGGTTTCAGTTGTACAATAATTTTACAAGTATTTTTCAAACTAATTTCATGAACTAAAACAATAATAAGACATCCAGTTATGTTCATATGTTGACTCTCGAATATTCATTATTTTTATCCTGTAACAGCTCAGGTAAATTTGTCTCATGAAACAATTCAGTGCCCATTGCTATAAAATTGTCATTTCACAGCATACATTTTTGTACAATTTGATGTTTATACAACTCTGTCTACCTGCTCCAGTGACAAACTATTACATTTATATTAGAGATTGGTTTGGAAATTTGAAGAATAGATCTAATTTGACATGCAATATTTGTCAGTAGGTAAATTAAAACTTCAATGCATTTTTTCAAGTTCAAGTTTTTTGACATGCTGTCATAGAGTTTTGTCCTGTGTGTGTGTGTGTGTGTGTGTGTGTGTGTGTGTGTGTGTTATTAGTGTACTCACAAGGTACTGCATAGCTATGGATCGTCTCAGGGGTCCTGGTGGACCAATGAGAAACACATCCTGACCCAAAAGGTCTTTCTGCATAATCCATCGTAGGTGCTGGGCCACAGTCTGGGGTAGGGAGTCTGAAACTAGGAAACCCAAACAAAATAAGATTATACTAAAATTTTACCATTTTACCACTTGTTTTCAACCATAACTCATTTTTATTTCATCTATAGCCTCTGTCTTCTTCTTATTTCATGCAAACATGCAAAGTATTGTCCAGACAGACATCTGAAGACACAAACACGTATTCAGTACACACAAATATTTACATACTGTGTTTGACAGGAACAAGTTCTGGATTCCGAGGTGTTTTGAGTTTGTAAGAGATATCTCCGATCTTCACCGTGTCACCTGCAAAAACATAGGATAAACAATACATGAGCAGGTCTTCACTGGCAGTGATAAGCAGGACAGTTAAAGTTAAACTTTGAAAAACCCTGAAGGCTGTTTGACAGCACATCTTGTTGTCTTGAATAACTGTATAAATTCCTAAAGGACTCCTCTAATCCTGCTCTATAATAGACCCTTTCTCACAGCAGATATTTTGACTTGTCAAAGCAGGAAAAGCACAGGTGGAATAAATAACATTAATGATGGCCACATGTCATTTAGGTGAACCAGTTCCAGGGCTCCGATATTGTGCATGCTCACTCACTGACATGACTTACTAGGACAATTAAATGAACGGAGCCATTGTTAATGTTATTATTTACAGCTGTGCTTTTCCTGCTTTGACAAGTCAAAATGTGTGTCATGAAAACGGTGGTCTCTAAGGGAAAATGAGCTTCAAATCCAAAAATGCTACAAATGCATTTTGTTTCCACTTTTGTATGTCTTTCAGTATTTGTTGCATTTCTCTTAATGTTTGTGTTTTCACTTTTGTATGGGTTTTACATGGGTTTGTATTGTTTTTTGGATTTGCATTGTATGTTTTTTGTCCTTAAGGAGCAACTGTATCTGTAGGCCTTTTTCACAGCAGACATTTTGACATGGCACAGCAGGAAAAGCACAGGTGTACAAAAACAAAATAGGGTTCTGGTATTGTGCGCGCTGGCTAACTGTCACACTGTCATGGCTTAGCACATAAGTACAGTACCGGGATACAACGGAGCCTACGTTAATGTCTTTCTACCATGACAAGTTAAACTGTCTGCTGTGAAAAAGGCCTGCAAAGAAACTGTTTGTTTGCTAAGCAAAGATGGCAAACAAGCAAAGATGGCAGCCGAAGTAATACATGCTTGCTCTTTTTATGTGACCCAAGAAAATATTATAAAACATTATAAGAATTATTATTATATATAAAAATAGCAAACAATATTAATATGAATAAAGATGAATGGCCTGAATTAAATCTTTAATTTTGGTGACAGAAAAAAGCAATGACATATCACTTCTGACTGCCTGCATGGAACTGATGTAAAGCAGGATAGAGAGCTACTTTCTTGAACTGTGAATGTATTTTTTTTAAAGACACTGACCATTTCTTCCAGTTTTTGAGCATGTAAAGTAGAATGCAATAATTTTCACTTTGAGGTTAGATCTTGACAGCATTTTTTTCACATCTTCTCAGGGCTGTGGCAAGTAGGACTATAATTACTGCCTAGTTGAGTATTAATTTGTCTGCAAACAAGAGAGTTTAATGGTGCCTTCTGATGATGCTGTTTTACTGTTCTTTTCAGAAAAGAAAACTTAGCAGGACCTAAGTTATTAAGAGTATACTGTATTAAGGCTGAATGTCGCTGCATTCTAGGGAGAAAAACATGGATTAGTTGTACTGTATATCCTGTTCTCACTCAAATAATTTACAAACATTAAATACCTCAAAAAAAACAAAAAGAAAATCACTTCTGACTGCCATCTTTTTTTGGAAACAT
This sequence comes from Scomberomorus guttatus, assembly GCA_038419695.1. Lineage (NCBI taxonomy): Eukaryota > Metazoa > Chordata > Actinopteri > Scombriformes > Scombridae > Scomberomorus > Scomberomorus guttatus. Next base: position 9,044,640 of record CM076456.1, on the reverse strand, counting down.
TAAAAAGTCCACAAGATATTTTTGTTCCAGTTTGAGCAAGCTGAAAATGTCTTCAAAACAGTGGTAAGTGTCAAACAACATACACAGTTGTTCAAAGTGTGGTTTGTATCTATCTCTGGCCATACTGTATGCCTAGCCTAGCTCTGTGAATCCAATGTAGCTAAGTAGCTGCTCATCATTGCCAAAGTTTTAAATGTAAAGACGATAATTAGTTACAACACGTGAAAAGCTCAGACTGGGTCTAGCTGCGACATTAGTCAGCATAAATAGCCTACTTACATTTAACCTATTAGATAAATGGTGCTTTGATTTTCCCACTTCACATTAATAGTCGTACACTCATCATGTTATTGTGTATAACGTCAGCCAGTTATAACATGTGTATGATAAGGTAAGGTAATAGGCTGGAAGAGTCATCCCATCCATCCAAAGATGCACTTGTTTTTTTTTAATGGATCAGCACTGACTAAATATTTAGTAAACAAAATTAGTGATAGTAATATATTTGAATACAAACCTGATTTATTTTTTCTGTTTTAGAAAGCTTTGAATTACTTGATTTTTGTTTCATATTTATTCACGTTATTATTTATCCAAGACCTTCCTCCTTCCTTTGTCAGTGTTTTGGATCATTTTGTAAAAAAAAAAAAAAAAAGTTATAATAACAGTAAAATGAAACACCAAAGTATGGTTTCCATTTTCTATTACCCTGTCATTTCAAGTGTTAATTGTGAGAAAAAACACAAAACACACAAAATATTATATTATATGTATATATTATATTAAATCATGATTTTATACAATGTAGTTTATATTTTATATTAAGATAAGCTGAGGTCCTTAGCCTGACCCCAAGCTTACCTAAACCCCAACCAGATATCTCTGCTACGCCTCACCACAACCATAACCTAAAAGTCCTAACACCAACCGCGGAGGTGGTGCTACAGGAAACTATTTTAACAGGAGGGGAACATTATTCGAGGGGACACAACAACAACAACACAACACCTGTTGGAATGCTGGTCACCTGGCAACCACGCAGATTCACTGGTGTCTAAAAGAGATTAAAACGACTGATATTAACAGGTAATTATTTATCGAGCCAGCTATCACCACTGACAATGCACAGACCTATTTCGTAAATCGTTATTTGTAGGCCGGTTACCTGAAGACGTGTTGAGGAGTTTGACCTCATGGGTTCTCCACATCCAGCCGTCTCTTCCCAGGACAGCACCTAGAATATTCCGCACCCTCCTCGCAGCGACCGCCGCTGCTGTGCCGCTACGTAATATCTGGGAGTGCATACTTAAACTATGCCATCCAAAGCGTAACGCTAGTGTAAAATAAAAGTTCACAGGCTTCTTAGCAAGCTATGTCCTGACCTGTCTTCTCCCCATTTCATAATATGTCAGCTCATTTTGTGGCAGCCGGAAGATAATAAAAGAGGGACAAACTGGTCCGGAGCTAAAGTCTTCCGTAGAGGTATCATGTTTGTTGACACGTATTCCGACCGTTCCGACATAGTATTTTATAACATTAATAATGTGAATATGAGCAAATATTTGTGTATCAGTAGTAGCGTTAATTTCACCCGGGCAAAAAAATGATCTGATGACTGTTTAGTAAAAGTAGCTCTATATTATTTATCGATTTGACATTTGATTTTGTTAATCATAGCTTGTTGGCTTCAAAAGCCCGTAAATTCAGGAATAATGTTGACACAGTAGGCTATTAATTAAGAATAATAAGGAGAATGTATTTTTGCTCATAATTGAAACTTTGTGTCAGTGTATGTTTGTATTTGTATTTATCTGCCTGTTTGTGTAACATGTAGGCCTATGCGTATGTTTGTGTAACAGAACAAACAACGTTAAAATCAGCCGTACATTTTAGGTGTCTTTCACAAACACTTAGGCTATGGCACGCACCAAAGGTTTTCTCTCCAAGATGGTGTTGATATTAATATTTTCATGTTTACATTTAGATTTTGTATGACTTAAATTGTTTTATTTTATTGCCATGGTTCACCTATCTGTTTCTCTGTCCCCATCTTCTTGAGTGCATCAATTAATAAAATATATGGTCTGAAGCCAAAACACGAATATAATTTTTATTAATCTTATAATATCTAATATTGTACAAGAAAGAGAATGAAATGCAGAGTACCATGTGCTGGTACTGTATATATTCATTTATTAATCACCAGATTTGGTCCTCTTCGTGATACAAAGCTTAAGTCACAATTTTCTAAATTGACATACCCATGAAAAAATCGAGTCAAGTTGTCATTTTATTTAGGCTATGGAAAAAAAACAACAATTGTTGACCACAGTGCTTTACAGAGAAATGACAATTACAATCAGTCAAAACACAAAAATAAATAAATAATGATAATACAATTATACATATATATATATATATATATATATATATATATATATATATATATAGAGTGTATATATATGTATATATATATATATATATACACATATATATACACTCTATATATATATATATATATATATATATATATATATATATATATATATATATATATATATATATTAGTATATATATAATACTATATATATAATACTATAATAATGGTGAAAAGTAGCCAAAAGCATTTACTCAAATATTATGCTTACAGTTATAAGGTACTTGTACTTGAATATTTCCACTCCATTCCACTGTGTTAGTTACTTCGGAGATTAAGATTTTACACACAAAATATATGATCAACAAATACAATATGATGCATTATAGTAGATGAAACTATAGGCTACAGCAGTATATAAAGCTGTGGAAATGAGCTTCAGGCCTCCATTTTACTGCTAATACTTTTACTTAAAGTAACATTTTTGGAGGCAGGGATCTTACTTGAGCATTAAGTGGTACTACTTCTACCACTGCCAATACATTCTTAATAAGAGAAAGAGTGGAGAATGGAGATAAGGGACCAGGCAGGGATGCACCCTGAGTTTGTCTGAGGCACCCAAATCGTTAAATCCGCCCCTGAATACCAAGATGGATGACGTCATTTACATTAAACACTCACACACACTTCCTCGCACGCACGTGCACATACATACATATATATAGCCAACACGCACACCAGAGTTATGCGTGTGTCATACCGTAGCACAGCAACGAACAGTGCCGAGCCACGCGCGTTTAAGCGGGTTTGACATTTGTCACGTGGAGCGCTGATATAGGCTCGTAAAACGGGGCGAGAAAAGCAGGAGGAGAACGGTGGAAGTGGAGGGAGGACACGGCGAGTTAAATCACTTCTGTTCAATGCGCGTATGAGTGGTGTGAGGGCAGCGAGCGAGTTCCTCCACCTTACCCCGACTCGTTTCTTTTCTCCCCGGAGCGGACAGAGAGGAGGTCTGGGACTATGGAGGATGTCTACCATTACACCCGCAGCCCTGCCTGGGAGGAACTGGTTAGTAAAATTCAACACAGGAGACTTTTCTCGTGCTGATTGCGAGTTTTTACTGCCCTTGTCTCTCTCACTTTGGCGGCGTTTCATCTTCTGTAGCCTGTTATTTCCTATCACATAGGCTATGTAAGCGTTTGCCGTGATTTATAGAGACTGCCGTTAAGATTTCATGGTGGATTGTTTTTACGAGTTATGTCTTATTTTCTAAAAACAAGCTCAAAGGCACTGACAATGTTTAAGTAATGTTTAATAAGTCTAAATTAGCCTCTTCCGTTTTCTTAAATGTTGTGGACAATAGCCTGCTTCGAGGTTGCGTCTATTCTCACATGAAAGAGTACGAGCTCCCCTTCTCTTCTCTTCTCTTTTCTTCTCTTCTCCTTCTCGTCCAGTTCATATTAAGACTGGAAGAAAATCTTGTCGAAATAAGATTTTTCATGTTTTTGGTGAAACGAAATTCAACAGCTTGGCCGTCTTTGCTCTGCACAGCTCTCTGTAGGCTATTCCTAATATTTCTATATGCACGCACATATAAGCTATCATATCATATCACTACTGTGTAGAGCCTACAGTGTGCCTGGGAATAGGTTAGGAGTAGGTAGTAATGTAACCTTTTTGTGGATTACAACCATTTTACACAATATTTTATTATGTTCATATAACCACTCAATTGGAGACCTATAAGAGTGCAGCTTTATTGATTTATTGTAATATTGATTCTAGTGGTTATCGCTTAGAAGTTCGGGTTTTGACTGAAACAGAAATTAGAGCAGTTTGATTGGGCTTATTTTTACTTTTGTGGCACCGTTTGGATGAGGCGCTTGTGTAAAGCAGCCGCTAGGGTCTGCCATGCCACGGACATGTCCACCGGTTTGCGGAGTGGATGAGGCGGTCTCTAGCCTCAGTCTGGACTGGCAGTGCAGGCTGGAGCCATATCCATCAGCCAAGCAGGGACTGGGGAGGGGGGTTTTATACGCTTTGGAGCCCATCCCCACTGTGCCGCGACATGCTACATCCCCTATGCGTTTACCAGCCCACACATACTCCAGAAAACGCAGCCGTCTTTATCATAGAGACAGTGTGAGATGACAGCGAGGAGAGACGCTTCCCAGCCGCTGTGCAGCTCTCGCCTCCAGGAGAGGAAGGGAGCGGCGGACCGGGCGAAGGCTAACCCCGACTGGTTTTATCCTTCCCCTCGACAGGAGCCGGAGAAAGGACCGGCGTCCGCGGCGGGGATCCATGCCCATGTGGTGGGTGCTGTCGCCGGCTCCGGCGCTGCGGACGAGTCCTCTGACAGCGAAGCAGAGCAGGAAGGCCCCCAGAAACTCATCCGGAAAGTGTCCACCTCAGGGCAGATCAGGAGCAAGGTAAGACACCCCTGTCTCTTTGTCTGTCTGTGACTTGGATATCTTGATTTTAACGGTTAGATGTCGTTCATGTGTTCACTGGGATCAGACTGTCGGGTAGCTGGGTGGTTTATTGATGGAGACAGTCTTTCGGCTGGATGATCACCGGGCTAAGTGGGCTACTGAGGTGTCTCTGAGCAAGGCATTGATTCACTAAAGCAGCCCTGGAGTGCTGATTTGTGTCTAACCTGCAATCTGACCTGCCTGCTGGCCTGGTAATTTAAAAGAGATGTGTGTTGTGGACATTATGGACTGTTTATAGGTCCCGATGTTATTTATCCAAGGTACCAGTGAAGCACACTGGCTGGTCGTTAATGCTTTGCACTGAATGCCTATATGCAGTACAAGACTGTGAATGCAGGGCTCTGGCAGACTGGTAAATTTCCCCTGAATTAATTATATTTTTTACCTGTTGCATGGAGCTACATAAAAACAAAACCTTTCAGTACGAGTGTGAAATTGTATGAAAATCATTTCACAAAACTTGATAAAATCTGTTGAGCTAAAGGTGCATCTCATTAGATTTATTTTATTTGTCAAGTGTACCTGTGATCGAACAGTTTATTAGTTCAACAGATTTTTAAAATCAGTTTTCACTCATTCTTTCCTGCAACGCACAACATTGTTTTGTCTTAAATTTCATTCTCTCCATCACAATAATCCAAATTTGATTTTGTTTTCATATAACTTAACTGTAATGTCAGTTTGACATGACAATATGTAATGTACAATCTATATACAAGGGAGATTTAAATCAGCTTAAAAAATGGGTTCCACAAATAAAATGGAGGGATAACCATCGCTGCACCCCTGTGTTTTACTTGGAGGAGTAAGTAAGTGTATGCTGTGCTAATTCTTTCCTCTGACACCTTAGCTTTCCTGGCCCACTTATCTTTTACACTGTAAATGAGTGCTGTCCTCCCACACCAATGGATCCACTTAATTATTGACTGCTCCACTCCACCTACATTATTCAGCACCGGGGTATATTTAAAGATGTGGGGCACAGGAATGTTTGTCCATGCCTTTCTTATGCAAATTCACCCACCAGTGAGTGTGGTGCTACCTGGAGGACATGTTGCAGGGCTGCAACAACCTTTATTCATTTTTGATTAATCGATACCTTTTTCATTTAACGTCTAGAAAATGTCAAAAATGTATGACTTGAAAAAAAAATTAATTGCATGTTTTGTCCAATCAGCAGTCAAAACAAGCAAATCCTCACATCTGAGGATTTGAAAAGCTGAAACTGACATGTTTAGGGCTTTAATTTGATAAATAATAAACAATGTATTATCAAACTTGTGATAGATTTATTGCCTGTCTGTTAACTAGTAATTACAACATGATTATGTTGTACTCAATCAAGACCCAGTCTAAAGGGCAATAAAAATAGACAGTGTAAGTGTAAACACAGATCCAGCTGATGATTGTCCTTCATCAGCTGATGTTTGTTGAAATTTCCTGCAGGACTGTTTATCATAAGTTTATTTTTCTACGCACACAGTTACTCTTTACTCACCTGTTGCCGCTGAAGTTAAGGCAGGAGTTTTAAAAATGGGTGAAAGTCAAGATGATGTGAGTCATGATGTACACAATGACTGCAGTAATGCATACTGAAGGGATGCTAATTGCATTGGCAGGCAGAGAGCCCAGATACAGTGTATCCAATCTGTTCTGCCGTACTATATACGGCAGGCTACATGTCACACTAGAGAGTCAGTTCTTCCTGCTATCACAATGGTTTAACGCATATACTGTAATTGTATCAGTGTGTTTAGCATGTTGACATTGTGCTAACAAAGGTCTCAGAGTTGTTGTCGTGTGGGTCAGTGGGTTTTTTTCTCTGTGAGTGTGTGTGTGTGTGTGCTGAGAGTTACTAATGGATCATGCAGGCACTGACTCACTGAGTGTTGTTCCACTGGGTTGTTTGCTCAGCTCTGGACTGTGTGTGCATGCGTGTTGGTGCACATGCATGTGTACACTTGCCCATCACATTGTCTATGTCCATCCCTCTCCGTCCACTATCTCTCTGGTTTTTTGGTTGCCACAGACAACCACATCTTTCGTCTCTTATTGGCTGACTCCATTTCAGTGCTGCCTGTAAGACAGCTGGTTTGGTTGAAGGGGCACATATGCCACAGTAGGTTTCATCCACTTTCCTCTCAGATATGCCCTCTCTGTGTTTTCATTTGGTTTAGATTTTGGTTGAATTACTAGGAAAACATCAGTAAATCAAAGCAGACAAGGACAAGCATGCAAATCTGCAGATTGTTCTGCAGATGTTCAACTTAACTACTAATTTAATAAAGCATGGAACCTCTAAAAAGCCTTTTTTTTCCATGGAAGAAACTAAATAAAAACTGCCAATTGGGGCTGGTTGTTGTAAACGTCTGTATGGATAATTATCTTGAAATTGGGCAGAATTAGGGATGCTACTTTATGAGTTTTAGAAGACGATTTCACAACTTCTCATCAAATTCTTGAAATATCTTCTTTGCAAAAAAAGAATTAAAGAAAATTAGATTTTGGAACTGTCATTTGTTAACATGGATATTGATTGCATCGAGTGTCTTGACTCTGGCAGGCACATCACATGAGGCAACTGAATGATTACTTCCATTTGTGGCTCACTATTCAGTTTATCCTCTTGATGTCAACTATTTCTGATAGCCACTTATAAACCCATCATGGCAAATCAATATATTGGCAGCTGTGAATAGTTGTTGTTGTTGTTGAACGGTTGGCTGCTGCAGTGATGAAGTGTTGGGTATCATTTTTCTCTGCCTGCTGTTCTGAGAGCTCTCCTGTCAGCCAGAACGTAATGGGATTTGACCACACATTGGGGGAATTTGATACTCCATCATATGGGCATTAATTGTCTCTTCCTTTGTTATGTAGTGAATGCAGTAACTTATATTGTTGTAAATGCATTTGTAGCCATTAAACTAGTCAATTACAATAAACACAAAGCATATCTGATGGAGTCAGACTACATATTGCTCAAAAATGTGAGTTTTTTTCATAGACTCTCATAGTCTCTCTTGTGTCCTGTCATCCCCACTCCCAGCCCACCTCTCTTTCTTTTCAGGGTGTTCTGTTGCAGCTGAAGAGAGCTTATAAAATTGTGACTAATACTGTAGCTGTGTGATTGAAAGCAGAGCTAATGGCATGCCAGAGCCCGCTGCAGCTGCAGCTGCTGCCGCTGTAAAGGGGGACTGGGATCGCTCCACAAACCTGACATAGAATAATCCAGATCAGATAGAAGCTGAGTTAGGCGGGGTTTGGGGTGAGGCATTATAGAGAACATTCATCTTCAGTCCATGTTTCCATATGTTGGGAAGAGGCACACTGATATTTAAATGTTATGGGAAGTAATCTTTAAGCCTTTGGAATAAATACACTTAGAATCAGATCTGGACAGAGTTGGTGGATATCTACTCACTGATTTTTTTTTGTCTATTTAAATTATCTTGCTCTTTGTTAAAATATCCATATGGAAGACTCCCAAATAGGCCAGTATAAATGGGAGAACATGTACCTAAAGCTTCCTCCAAGTGTTGTGTTTTTTGTGAATTTGCCACTCACCTTTACAGTTAAAAGTTACATTTCAATTCAAATGATGTGATGATAGGTTGACAAGAGATAATGCTTGAGATAAAGGAATCTCCACTTCTAATTCTGTTGCAATGGTCTCACCTATTAATGTGCCAGTTGCTCTGTATCTCACACTCTCACTTACAGAAATAGTACAACTGTACATGATGTACCATAATCTAATGTAGCACTGAAGCAATGGGAAGTTGAGGCCTTTTCTGTCCAAAGCTGTAGCTGAATCTAATTGAGGTAATTGTGTGTAAATTGCTGGCCTCAACATCATCACTTAACATCCCCTGTACCCACTTGACACATGTATAACTACCCATATATGTGGTCCAGTTGCACAAAGGAGATCACAGACAAGGGAATTACCCCTTCCCAGCTACTGGATTGTAATTTTCCCATCACCATGGTGAAACTTTAGCATATGGTGGGAGTAGGAGGAAGAAGGGTACAGAGTTACAATTACACCCAACAGAGAGGACAATATGTGAAGACAGCTACAGGAGATGGTGGAGGAACTGAGGCAAGAAATGGGGAGAGAAAAGTCAGAAATGGAGAAATTCAGCACTGCTCTCTAAAAGACTTGATTGTTCTGGCTCTACAGGCACTGCAGTGTTACTCAGGAATGACAGATGAGTTGGTAATGGAGGTATAACAGAGCCTAACTGCAAGGAATAATTCCTCAGACAGTAGTTTTCTCTCAGCAGCCAGTCAGCATCCACTAAAACTAAAGACGGATAAGTAAGCAGTCTTCTTTATGGACCGGCCAATTACAGCTACAGCAGTTTAGTCTTATTGGTCATGAGTTTAAACATTCAGACAGGGTTAGGTTTTCTTCTGTCAGGCTGAGATATCCCTCTTTGTGTACTGTGAATGTGTGTATGAATGGGTGTTTATATAGGTGCAAAAACATGGATGTGTATGTGTGTGTTATTCAAGGCTCCTGCAAGACTTGGATTCAAGAAGAACTATTGGCAGGACACAGAAATAGATCAGAGATAGGATCTTTCTCTGAGGCCTAGCGAAAGAAAGACTCATGCACATTCTCTCAGCAGTGGTGTCACTGTAGGCCTCTCTCTTGGTAGGCATTCATAGCGTCGCACTCGTTTATAGGCACGAAAAGTGCCAGAAATTGTCGTGTAAGTTCCAAATCCTGTTTACTTTCTCACCTCCGCACACCTGGCCAATCACCGAGTGAAGTGGGCGTGAAAGTCAAATTGTTGGTTTCAGAAAGTTACAGAAATTGTCGGACGCAGCCTCCCCAATTCCGACATTGGAAATGTGTAGGCGGAGGGAGTATCAGACACTGTTCGACCATGTGACACTTTTGTTCAAGTACACTGGCATCTTCGCTACCCTGTTTCTGAAGCTCTGATCTGGAGCAGCCTCTGGCATCTCATTTAGCCAATTGTCATTGGCTAGATGAGTTCATACCCAGCAAGCATTTGACAGACAGGGTCATACAGAAGATTAATGATTGATAACAGAATTCGAAATTGTCGCTCTAAGAAGACTCTGGAGTAAAAGCCTTGGAATGTGATGTTGATGTGTTTAGGACTGGCATTAGCAGCCCTGTACCTTTCTTATCCTTGCCATTTTAAGAATATTTAACCTTTGCTCTTTGCATTAAAACACTTCTAAAACAATTACACTATCTGGAGAAGGAGGAGGAAAGCTTTTTTTATAAGATTAATTAGATAGTAACTTAAGTGAGTCCCCTAAAGGGACTATTAATCATTTTAGGACACAGTACTCTGGAGCTTTAAGGTAAGAGAGAGGGGCTATACCATCCGTAAAAAGGAGTCTATTGTTAACTCTAGTTAGGCCAAGCTTACATTCATAGATGGTCAGGTCCTGCATGAACCAGCTATGTGAGTAAGCTGTTTGACTGACTGTTTGTCTGGGTATCGTCAAAGGCAGGACGTAGGCCTGCTCCGCTCACTTCATCTAGCCTTCCAGGGAGCTCTTGCTCTTATCCACCAACCACAGCTGCTGGATTCATTTGAACTGCCTGTGCCTTTGTCCATTGTATAAGCGCGCGTGTGTGTGTGTGTGCTGTTCAGAGTCTGTGTGTGTGTCACCCTGTCGGTAGCCAGTCAGAGTGTGGGTGCTACATGGCGCTCAGGTTACTCATTCCTCTCTGGCACAGGACTTGCTCTCTGTCTCACAATTTAGCAGAAGAGAGGAGCCGTGCACAGAGGCAAGCAGCAGGACTATTTATAGATCACTTCTGGCCTACTTGGCAACAGGAAGGAGATGAAGACAAGGAAAGGAACTATGGAGGCCAAGGAGGGACAAAATAGAAAATAGAACATCCAACTACTAGAGCAAAGTCACTTCTGCTGCTCTGGCTGGGCAGAGATAATTAAAGTTCCACTTTTTGACTTTGAGTCTGAAAGTTGTCTGGTCTGACATTTAAATGCAAGACAAAACTTCTATAAAAGCTTGACTGCTTTAAGATGTAGTAGTTGCCCTTCCGAACAAAGTTGTGAGGAGTTTGCTCAAGATGAAGCGAAACACGATGATTGCACCGAAGCCAACGCTGCACACTCTAGGTGGTGAAGACAGAAATATATATTAAGACTATGGGGTTGTGTCAGTATACTAATACTGCTCATATGCTGCTGTGTAATAACTCAACTCCCCAGCTTAGTACACAGCACTGTTAGCCACTCTGTGTGTCTGTGTGTGTTTGTCTCAATCAGTCATGAGGTGTTCATTAAGCTTGTCAGTCATCAATGTGCTTTCCCTCTTCCGGCTGGATTAGCTGTCCAAGTAGCCGATTGGGTAGCCTATCATGTGTGTATGCTTACGTGAGTGTGCGGGTGTTTCGCGTGTCAAGAGCGGTATTGCGAGGCAAAGCCATGAACAACACTCTGCCTTGTGTTTCTTCAAAACAACAAGATTCTGTTCAAATGAGAAACTGCTGAATGCACCTCTTCACCTTCAGCGTTCTTCGGTAGCCCAAGGACTCTAAATGAGGAGATGACTTCATCTGCCATGCCCGTGTTTCAGTCCCACTTTGATTGTGGTCGAATGCAAGCAGCTAAGGCCTTATAGGGTAGTCAGCATTGAGGTATTTCACCTTAATCCACCGCAGGAATTCGGCCTTCGGTGGTACTTATGGAAAGGGAAGTAGGGAATTAACATAGGTAGACAGCTGTTGCAGAATGTCCTCTTCCTGTTGTGTTTTCGTCCCCTCTGTCATCTTTTCTGACATACAGACAATGCCAGAGAACTTTACAGGAAGATTTGTGTCCATACTGGGCTTTTGAATTGTAATCCCTTAAGTTATAGTCAGTTTAAACTGCTCCTTACTTTTTACTTACTTTTAAATCCCCTCTGGGACCCTCTGTATGTCACCTTTTAAAAATACTGGTAACTGCGAGTACCGCTCACACTGTGACAACAGTTCCTGTATAACATTTTCTCTGCTTGTGGACGGAGCTTTCTAAAGTCTGACAAAATTACTCAAGTGACATCACTTATGTAACCCTGACTTGGCCTTGGAAACTACACATTTTCAACATATTCCCTGAGCTTCAAACTAGGGGAATAGAGTTTGAAAGACGTGGGCCTTTAGTAGGGTAGAAGGCTCTAATGAAAGATGGTATCACGTTGCATAGTGGGAAGTGTAGGATGCAGTGTTTTGGCGTTTGACTCATACTAGAGGCTACAATTCAGGATATCTCAGTCTCTGTTGCTCTGATTTGGATTTTTTTTAAAAAATATTTCTCGTAAATCCCCCAACTTTGTGAAAGTGCAATACTACGTCGCTGGAGTGCTCTTTTTCACATTTGTTACTAAAATAACACATTCTGTGCTTACCTTTAATAGCAGCCATGCAGATAGATTTGGTTTCATTTGTCCAGGTTTTGAGATTGATTAAGATTGGAGGTCTGCCTCTGAGTGTTCCACCACTGCCCCAATGGATGGATTAGTAATTTCAGTTTTGTTGCTCACAGCATGAGATTTAAAGAATATATACAGCAATGTCTCTTTAGAAAAATCGGGACTCAGATCTCACTGTGAACAGGTTTCTTTGGAACTAGTTTTTGCAGAAGAAATAGTCCCTAGAAGTTTGTTTCTTCTGTTGATTATTTTCTTGATGAATCATTCTCATAAAATAGTGAAAAATTCCCATCACCATTTCCCAGAGCCCAAAGTGACGTCTTCAACTTCCTTGTTATAATCAACCAACAGTCCAAAACGTCTGTCATATATACTGTCATATATAACAAAGGAAATCAGCAAATCCTCACATTTTAGAAGCTGGAACCAGAAAATGTTTGGCATTTTTTGCTTAATACATGACTTAAATGATTAATTGATTATTAAATGTATCAACTAATCGATTAATTTGGCTAATCGTTGTCTAATTGGAAAGACATATTGAATTGTTAAAAATGTAATCTTAGAGATGTGTATCTTAAAACCTTGACAAATAGCCTAAAAGTAAATCTGCCATGTCTGAATGTCTTGATGCCACTAGAGGTAAATGAATGAACTGACCCTGCTGAAAGAACCACTCCTCTCAATCCCAACAAATACAGCTCTCTTGATCATATATATTAATCAGTGTTATCTCCCATTATGGTTTTGTACATGTCCGCTTCATCTAGTGTACCATGCCAGTGTGTGTGTGTGTGTGTGTGTGTATCCACAGTGAGCCTGTAGTCTACAGCAGTGTTTTCTGTGTTTAAGTTGACACAGCTGGTGGGCAGGATGTCAGCTTCAGGCCTCTGTCTCTGTTTGTAATTCTCCCCTTAGAGAGCAGCCTTCCTTTGCTATAAATAGCCTCTGCATGTGTGTGTGTGTGTGTGTGTGTGCGTGCGTGCCCCACCTCACCTCTGTGTGCCCAGAGTGAATGATGTTCGTCCACACAGCATTTCCATCTGTGTGCGTTAGTGTGTGTTTTATCTTTTCCATGTCCACTGTTCCATGTCTCACTGTATTTGCTCTGTATGTCCACTCTGCGTTTGTGTGTGTTAATGTGTACAAGATGATGGCGGTCATAATGATGATGAGTGTGTGTACTGCGTTGCACACGGAGAGATGGTTTGATTTGATGTGACACGCACACACACACACACACACACACACACACACACACACACTGGTTCTATAGGAGACAGGAAGACCTAATTTCTCGCTGTCTTTCTATCTTTCCATCGTGGAGTTTCTTAAATGTTCCAATCCATTTTCACCCTCCCATCTGTTCCATCTTAGCCTTATCATCCCTGTCTCTCACCCTATGGTATACCACTTTTTTCCTCTCCTCCTCCTCATGTTTGCCGCGTTCTCAAAACCACAATGAAATGTTGTGTGGAGTGAGAATGCAATGATGTGAGTCTCTTTTAAGCTTGTCAAACTCGTACAGTGGAAGACATATCTGTGTTTAGCTGAGTTTCTCTAAGTTCAGCGGATGGCCAAAGGCAGCACAAGCAGTCAATGGGATGTCGTCCCTGCCCTTTTTTTTTTCCTCTTTCACATTTCTTTCTTTCTTTCGTTCTGCATCTGTCGTTCTTTTTTCTCTGGCTCAAAGGATGGGGTTGAGTGAGAGTGATGTGTTTATAGCTCTTCAGAGAAATGAGGGGTTTTGTGTGTGTGTGTGTGTGTGTGTGTAATGGGTTTCCTTTCTTCTCCACTTTTTGGCCAATTCCTTGTCTCCCATGCATAAAATTGGTGCTCAGATTCACACACGCATAAACAGTGCACATTTTTTATCTTGACAGTTTCCTGTAGATAAATACAAGAGGGTGTTCTGCATCTGAGGGCGAGATGCAGCGTATGAGCGAGATTGAAGCTTTGTGTTATTTTATGATGGAACCTTTCACTGATATGAGACTCCATAAAACTGTTTTTTTTTTTTTTTTAATTTTATTTTTGTTTTCTCCCTCCAGACGAGTATAAAGGAGGGATTGTTGCTGAAACAGACCAGCTCGTTCCAGAGGTGGAAAAAGCGCTACTTCAAACTGAGAGGCCGAACTCTCTACTACGCCAAAGATGCCAAGGTACGCCTACAGAGTGTATCGCAGTGTATGCCAGATTAAAGTCTATAAAATGACTTACTTTAGATGGAAAAGCTCAAGCGGCCAAACTGTCATTAGTGTTGATCCTCAATTTCTGCCCTGTAATCCCACAAATGAATTGCTTTAGTGTCTAGACACAATCCATCTTCTGCACAGCAACTCACTCTTTAAGCCTGATACTTTCATATACTGATAGTTCACTAACCCATCAAATCTAGTTTGATATTTATATACTTTTGTCCTTAATCACTTAAATTGATTTACCATCGTCTTAATTTCTTTTTTACCTTTACCTTCACCTGTTTCTTTTTATGTACGTCTCTTTTTCTACCTTTGAACTTCTCACTATTGTTGACATCTCTTTACCCTTTGCTTCTAACCTCCCTGGTCTGTAACGTGTGTGTGTGTTTGTGTGTGTGTGTGTCTGCGCGCGCACTAGTCTGGCAGTGCCCTGGCACGCTGGCAGGAGCGGGCGCTGCGCAGAGTGTCCAGGAGTCGCGTGTGCTGGCGAGTTCTGTCCGTGTGCTGGACGGGCGCACAGCGCTCCCCCCCACCTCTGGGTGCCAGCGGATCTGAGGAAGGCCTAGTGAGAATCCGGGTCAGCACAGCACAGCCAGGGGCCAGACCACCACAACAGCCTAACCATTCGCCCCTTTACCCACTCACTTTTACACGTTAGTGCTGCATTCATGCCATATGGCGCTACTGGGTCAAGACAGGTTTAGTGTCTAAATCTAAATCTCACGGATTCAAATTATTACTCATCAATAAAGGTAAAGGAAGCCATTTTTTGGATGAACTGACAGGAAATTAAGCTCTTTCAACAAATTCCACGCTTTCCACTGACAAGTGCTTCTCAGTAGAGGAGGTGAGCATTTGTTCACCACCTATGACACACATGCCATGAATGCACTACATATTATATAAGTATAATCCCAGGTTGGGCAGCAAAACACATGTGTTACTGTGACTCTGCATCAGTTTATCTTATTATCCTCGGTGAGGCCTGTGGCTTTCATTGTTTTACACTGTGTCTTGCCTGTCCTTCCTGCAGCTTACTGTCTCTAGATGGCCACGCTGGAAGAATGAAAAAAATAAACTAAGTAAAATATATACGTAATATATAAGTGAATGAGTTTTTTTTTTTCTGTCATGGCCAGAAAGTGACATTAGCCTCTCTTTATATATACAGTATAAGTTACCATTCCTCACATGTCCATCCACTTTGGTGTTTCCAAGGTGGCCTGGCTGGCTGTGCTGCCCTGTGCTTAAGAAGCCTGACCTCCTCATTGATCCATCAGGGAGGCTACATCTCAGCATTGCAGTTTGTCCTAGTAGCTGCTCTCTTCTCCGCTTTGTCCTGATTTGAGGACACAAAGCAGTTAAAGAAAGTCATTGGTATAATTTATGGACTCAGGTCAAGTCATTTACAATATAACGGCATTAAATAACCACATGGTGCGGTGTAAAAAGAAAGAGAGGGTGAAAGGAGAGAGAGGTAAGTGAAGGCAGTAGGAAAGGAGGCTTGTTAAGGTTGCTGAGATGCAGCCACTGAGCTAAGCTCTGGATCTATGGGTAACAGAGGGTCTGGACGCTTGTCTTTGTCCACCATTCACTGTCAGCTTTCATTACAGCTTCCCTCAAGACAGTTGTGCCCACATATACTCAAGTGTGTGTGTGTGTGTGTGTGTGTGTGTGGTGAGTGAGAGAGGGAGGAGGAGTGGGTCAAAAGAACGAAAGCAATCACACACATATAGTACACACACGTCATGCAATGGTATAGTAGCCAAGAGTGCTGTAACAGGGGGGCAGTATTTGTGTTGGCATGCCATTCATACTTAGGCCCTCTTGGCAGACACTCCATACACACATTCACACACACTTGTAGGCATATGTGGAAGTGCTGAGACACATGCTCCCACCACACACACACATGCACATGGGCACGCACACACACACAGTAAGCGTTGGCTGGTGTCCCTCTCCAGCCAGGCTTAGGGAAAGCATCGTTAACTGGGCATTCCCTCTGACAGCTGCAGAAGCCCTCTCTTCCCACACACACACACACACACACACACACAGACACACACACGCATACACACACAAACCCAGTCAGAGGGCATTCCTTTGACGGCATCAGCTTTTGGCCTGCGGCTCTTTAAGAGCTCAGCTGTGTGCCTTACGCATCACAGCTCTGTTAGGATATCATGTTCCTGTTTGTAGACTCTGGCTCTCCTTTCTGTCTGTCTGCTGGCTCTATTGGATAGAGATGGCTCCAGCTCCTCCGCCACATAGAAATTCAATAAAACATATTAGCATTCACTGTCATGTTGTTTTCGCACTATTCTCATTTAGGCGCAGAGTCAAAACAAAGGAAATACAGAGGAAAAGCCACAGCGTAGATTTGTATTGCTGTTGTGTTGTGGTTAAATGCATTTCCTGGCAGATGGAACAAACTGAGTTATCCTCAAGAGGACCAGACAAATTGGACTCATTGTTCTTAATCTGAACGTTTCTGAGCAATCATTTTCCCCTTACACTTTCTTAACCCCTTCAGACACATCCATTGTAATGGACATCAAATATTTATGGGTCTCAGCCAATAAAAATGCACTTTTTAAAAAATTTGACTGCTGTCAAGTGAGTGAGTAAACTCAACTAAACAATAAATGTAAAGTTTTGACTCATAGTATGAGCTGACATGAGTAAGGCATGACATAAGACAAGGATGGTAGACAAAACAGGACATTAAGTGAGAAACGTTCGCAACTTGTAAACATAAATTTATATCAATGTAGATCTTGTTTCTTTGTAGTAGATGTAATATTTCTGTACTAAATTTACCAAATTCAAAGTTAATTTTAAGATTTTTTTTGTCCATCTTAATGGATATCACATCTAGAACAACATAAACAGAGGACTGGTGACAATATTAATCTGATGGTTTATTAAGCTAAAGCCATCATATTTCACTTTTAGAGAATACAGTGAGAGGAGTTTCATTTATCATAAAAAATGACCTTAAAGAAATTGAGTACTGCATTAAAACAACCAAATACTAGGAAAATCCATGATATATATTCTCTATAATTTTCAAACTGTCTCAGTTTTGGCGTCCATTGTAGTGGACATAAAAAATATATATATAATAAAGACACATGTTGATTCACCCTCATGTCTGCATAGGAGAAGGGTAAAAAAAATTGAAAAAATTCTTATAAGTGGAAAGTAATCTGTCTCTTTCAGAATGACAATGCTATTTATGAGGCGAGATTATTTCCTCATCCTCATCAAAAATAAACCTCTAAGTGGACCACTAAATTTAGATCTGTTTATCCATATCATAATGCCCTCCCTGACATGCGTGGGTCAGAACCTCCGCTCAGAGCACATCTGTTGTTTTCCTTTATTTTTTCTAAACCCTGCAATTCCTCAAGCTTCCTTTTACATTGTCTCATTTTCAGTAAATTATAGGATATAGATCATACTCATTTAGTGCCATTTTTCCTTTTGGAGTAGTATTTTGGAAGTCGTGCATTATCTGAAGCTCCAGAAACTGATGTAAGCGCAGAACAATAGTGTGGGTTACGTTTTTTAATATGAAGAATGCAAATTTTTGTTTAGATGGGATTTAACCACTTTCCCTTTATGTCTTTCATGACTCTTGCCCTAGCTTCCATTTAATACTGAGAGGTTTCATCTGCCCATTCTAGGTCTGCTTTGCTGTGGCTATGACAAGACATTTCTCTCACAGCCAGTCACCGTTCTCTTCATACCTTAGTAAACAAGTTACAATAAGCTAAGTACAACCCTATGTTGAAAATATTGTCCAAAGGCTCATGCTCTTGTTCTCTTTTGTGCCCTCTGTCTTTCTGTCCACCTTTTTGTGGACTTTCCTCTTTTCTCTCGCCCTCCGCACCTCCTCTTTTCTGCAGTCCCTTATCTTTGACGAGGTGGACCTATCAGATGCCAGCGTTGCAGAGTCCAGCACAAAGAATGTCAACAACAGCTTCACAGTGAGTGCATCTTGCTGTCTTAACACCCACACACAAACATACTGGGTGGCGGGGTGGGGGTGGGAGTGGGTTGGTGGATCACGGGCAGAGGCACGTGTTAAGCAATGAGACGGAGTGTGTCACAGCGTGTCATTGGTGAGTAACATTATGTATGCAGTCTACATCCCCATATTGCCATAGTGATAGTGTCATTTTGTGATAACTAAAATACATTCAGATCCTGGATCATCATGAAAAATTAGAATTTCTTTCTTTCTTTCATCATTGTATCTTTTGGTCAGTTTTAGGTTGGATGACTGTGGTGGCGCAATTTGCAAAACAATAGATGCCATCTTGATTTACTATAGTCATTGTACATGGCCTTAGAGATGTCTAATAATGATGTAACAGTTGAATTAATGGCTTTTTTTCTGATTACAGTTGATTTAAAGCTACACTGTGTATGTTTTTTCATATATTGTTTAGTTGAAATATAAAATATGCTCCAAATCATATCTTAATGTGGAGGAGAGGTGTTGTCAAAGGCTTCTGTAACCCAGGCTCATTGTACAGCCTGGCAGCAGTACAGAGATATTTTCCCTTCTCATTTTTTTAAGCGAGCCTCTCCCCTCTAACCAATCAGAGAAGGCCAAAGCCGGGGGGAGGGAGCTCACGGGTATCAATCAATACAAGACAGCACTTCTTGCCTACTACTCCTCTCGTACTGAAGCTCCAAGCTAGCATTAGCCACTGGAATAGGTCGCTATGGCTTACACACAAGCTCCCAATATCTGCATTATTTGAATCAAAGAGCTCCTTTACTTCCAGTCCCCAGAGGGAAAGCAACACATCAGGTGCGTGTGATCACGAGGATGCAGGTGGAGGGCTGGACGGGTGGCAATGGAGTAGTGAGAGAGAGAGGAGGGAGGAGCGGAGTGGTTTACTCTTGAGTATAAAGATGGACGTAGCAAGGTGTGATGTCTGCTTGGAGCCAGGACCTTCCAAATAAGGAGTGCGGGATGTTGCCTTTCAACTTAGGATGACCTAAGCTGGTTTGAGCATGTTTTTTAAATTGTCATAGTTATTCCATGGAGTCCTATTAATTGCATATTGACAGCAGGCACTTTTTAATGAACAGTAGTCTGCATTCAGTCACAGTGGACAGCACTCACAGCTATTATACATACAGCTCCATCAGGGTTTACAAGAAAACAGAATTTGCCCTTCAAGGATGATGATTCACCTAGCATATTGTACACCTAAAAATATCAGTCATAATTATATTTAGATCATATTTTAATACATTGCTCTGTATGTTTTTTGTCTCATGCCGCTCATATCAAAAATCTACCGGAAGAAGTGAGTGATGTTTCTATGAATGGATGCTTGTTCGGGAAAAGAATGAGCAGCTGAGCTGGATGAGTGTGTGTGGGAGGTGGAGGCAAATGAACACGAGTATTATGAGCAGCGAGGATGCAGACAGACAGTGAAAGAGCTAGTAGTGCCCTGTCCTTTCTATAAATGTCTCTCCTCTCCCTGGGTGTTGCTATAATAAGAAACAAGGGGGAGGAGGAGGTAGGCAGGAGAACAGTGCCCAGAGGAGAGCATGCAGCTATTTTTAGCAACGCCTTCAAATGCTTCAC
The DNA here is from genome assembly GCA_038419695.1 of Scomberomorus guttatus. Taxonomy (NCBI): domain Eukaryota; kingdom Metazoa; phylum Chordata; class Actinopteri; order Scombriformes; family Scombridae; genus Scomberomorus; species Scomberomorus guttatus. The sequence goes on along the minus strand of CM076456.1, from coordinate 9,024,522 downwards.
TGACTGCCTGGGATGGCTTAACGTCTGCCAGATTCATAAATAAGATTAAATGTGCCTGCTGCACGTGTGTACAGTTGTGACTTTATGCGTGTGTGATGCAGGGTTAATAAACAAGCAGAGTTATTTGTCCATGCTAAAGGTCTGGAGCTCAGCATGTCCTTATGAGCATCAGCATGTCGCAGAGATGGTGAGAGGAAGGTGAAAGAGGAGGAGATGATGATGATGGAGGAAAGAGAGGAGGGAGTGAGGGAGAGGATGAGCAAAGGAAAGACATACAGACAAACAGTTGAGAAAAAGTATGCACAGATGGAGGTGAAAGAAAAGCATGACAGGAATACACATTACATTACTGACTGAAGGGGAATGACTGCAGAACAGTTTAAAATGGCAAAGAGAAATACACAGCAAGGTAGCACACTAGAGGAAATCCTAGAGTGATGTCACACCGTCGCTGACTGCACTTGCACACATACTCCTGGGGGAAAAGAGAGGGAGAGGGGTAGAGCGAGATCGAGGCACGAGCGAGCACTGAGAATCGGGAGAGGAAAGACAGATGCACATGAAAAGAGGGAGAGTGGAGAGGAAATGAAGACAAGACAGATGGGACTGACTGGGAAGGAGCATTGAAACACAAAACCAAAGGTAATGCGACCTGCTAATTCACCTGCAGCAGCTACACACAAATGCAAATCTTTCGAATGCGCAACAACCCAGACACAGTCACGCACACCGACAGGGGGAGACCAGGCTTCATCAGACAGGTTATGTGATCATGAGCAAGAGAGGGAAGGGGGGGAGAGGGAGGCGATATTGAGGGAGAAAGAGGGAGAGAGAAAGACCACTGCAGTGGAGGCATTGCAGAGCTTTGCTCCGACTCTGCAGAGTATTTACCAGTCTCTGTCTGTGTGTCTGTCCTGCTGTGTCCGTCTGTGTGTCTGTTTGTCGGTCAGTCCTCTGAGGATGAATGATGCTGCTGGCGTCCTCTATGCAGGTCGGTGCTACTTTGAGTGATATGACGGTTTGAACGAGTGATTGACTCATGCCAGGACTAAGAGGCATAGCGATGCATGCTCATTTGTGTTCGGAGCTCTGCAGATGTCTGCCCTGCATGGTTAACGTGCATGCATGTGTTTTCTCAGAGCGGACAACAAGGACCCCCTGGGGACTTACCAGCAACATAGGGAATACTTTAATGCCACTAGACTTTGAATTAGGCTTTCATCATCTCACTCTTACTGCTTTTCTCCAGTGTATTGTACTGAGTAGACAGACATATATTTACAATAAAAGCTTCACTAATAACTATTTACCAAAATGGGTCCTTGTCACTTAACAAGGCGTCTGTAGCATTATATTATTATTTGTTTATTTAACAGAAACAATACAAATACACACTGATACATAGGAAAAAGAGATGCAACAGATGTAATGTATACAGAGCGGTTTTGATTAGTTATATAGGTGTGGAAGTGTTATGTGTGTGTATGTTTGTGTATGTTTATGTAGGCGTACATGTATGTGACCAATGGATCCATTCATTGCTCACATCTTTGTTGTTGTTTAAGCCATTGTATCGAAAGGAGCCTGTGTGAATATGGGATGAGGCAGTGTCGCTGTAGCGCGGAGCGGGAGCACCTTGAAGTCCACGTGAGGGAGAGCTCAGCCCAACCCGAACCCAGAACTCATTACAAATTCAGCAGGGACGCACCGCCTCTCTCACTGACTCACTCATGCTTATTGGATTGGCTCGGTTATTGCTGCCCACTTTAAATCCATCCAATCTCAAGGAAATTCAGTTCAGCTTTGAATTGTGCACTTGCATTAGTGGTTCATCAGCGCTCTGATTTGTTGTGTAGTTAATAAGTGTTAATGCAAAGCTGCAGACAATTCCTGTGTGTGTGTGTGTGTGTTGTGTGTTATTGGGAGTGAGCAGCTGTGATTGTTCCGTTCCACCTCCTCTGTTATTGTGCTGCAGGTCCCACTGGATACAGTATCTGTGCTGTAGCACTGTATCCAATCCTGTGCCTTTGCGCGTGTGTATGCATGTGTAAACAGTGACGGGTGTCCCTTTTCATCAGTTAATCGTTGTTAATTTCCTCTCTCCAAAAAAATCACAACTAATGAGACTTGATAATTGATGTTCTCACGACTTTCCGATGTAGGTGCCGAGTAACTTGTTGTCATTTGTCACACACTGATCTGATATATACAGTTCTGAAGGTCAGTCATCGAGAGAGGTTTTCCATACTTGAGGGATGCCTAGAGCCATTTTTGGAAACGGCTGTCCCTGTTTCCCCTGGCAACCAATCTTATTACTGCTCCGTTACAAAGACACGCAGTCACAGAACACAAGCAGAAAGACAGGATGATCTATGTCCAAAGGGATCAATTTGCCCATGTGCATGCATATATGCACACACACACACACACACACACACACACACACACACATACACTAATCCTTGCAGTTCCTGGTGGATTTACGGTTGAGAAAAACATACAATTCAGAGAGTAAGCAAGCGAAGAGAGAGACAACGGATTTACTCTCGGGTTACAAGGAGAAAGATTGTTACAGTAATGGTCGATTGGTTGAGAATTAAATATGTACTGCAAACACACAACACACAAGCAGCTGAATAAACTCTCTCACACACACACCCTCACTAATTTGGGAGTCGTTGTCTCCACTTATATAATAAAGGAGGAAGAATGCTGATGTGATTAGCTTTAATATCAAGCGAGGGCAAGGAAAGGACAAATGTCACGCACAGAAAACACCCACACACTGGTCATACATACAAGCAGAGTTCACAGGGACATGTTTTTTCCTTGACATATTGTTTTTAGGACTCAGGGGTAACCTGATATTGATTAGAGATATTGGGATGGATTGAGTACAAGAGTGATTGATCAGGGAACTGTTTTTTTTTTAATTTTTTTATTCTATATTTGTTTATTTGACAGGGGACGGGGACAATGCTTACTGATTAACAGAAAGAAAGAACTATGAATGAGAGTTGGCCTAGAAGGCTACTTCATCCATTGTCCCTGGCCAGATGTTTGGCAAGATGCTACACATCAAACAGACCAGCTTCCACTCCCCAGTTTTATCTCATTTAGGTCTGCAACTAAAAATTATTTTCATCATTGCTTAAACTGCCGAATACTTTTTTTCAATCAATCATGGAGTCTATAAAATGTCAGAAAATAATTAAAAATGTCCGTCCTTGAAGGGAGGCGGCATGTAACCAGACTCTGATGTTTAAAATGGCACGTTTTCTGTATCATTTCCTAATTTTTAAAATAGTAAAAGACGCTGTAACTGCTGCAGTTTGTTGTCACATATTTCATTATTTATGAAAAAAGGTTAGCATATAGCCAGATGTATGATTGCACCCAGGTTTGCACTGAACACATTATTTACACGTTTAGCTCTGATTGGGCCACTGGACTGTCATCTGCTGTGTATTTGTTCTCTTTGGGAGAATATTGTTTCATCTAAGTTGAGGCCCAGTTTTCACAACTCTCAGCCCGTTGCCACTTTGCATCTTCGCACCTCTAACACCGGTGCCTTCTTATGTAAGAGACTTCCATTGAAAATTACTGACATCCTGCTGCCTCTTGTCTCTTTATGGCTGCATGTGTGAGCATTATATACTGTATGTGTGTATTATCCTCATTATATTCAAGGGCAACATGTCAGAAGAGGTCAAATAAAACTACTTCCATGAAACTGACTTCACTGGTATTGTGGGTAGGATGAATTTTGGAGGCAATCATTTATCTGTTTAATAATGTACATATGTTATGTTCTACCACAGACGCACGCACGCACACACATACACGTACACACACGCGCACAGTAATGTTGGTGTTTGTTTTGCACCTGCTGTTTTCCACACCTTGTAAAAGCCTCAGGTGCTACTGGTCTAAACAGGCCTCTGCTTTGTTTAGTCTGTGTTGAGTGTACAGGATGTGTTAACTGGGCAGTTACACATTTATCCAAAGAAGAAGAAGAAGTAGAATAGAAATAAATAAAGAACACAACAAACGGTGTGCAGCACACAGTGAAACAGACCATATGATGGGAGGTTCATTACAGCTCAAGGTTTTCACATCTTCATTCACAAAAATGAATGCAAATTCAGTAATACCTGCATATAAAGGGGTATATTTACTACTACCAGTCTACTACTCTACTGTCCCCTCATGAGGTGCCAATCAGTCAAACAGCTTTTGCCTACAGCTGTAGGAACAGCTGTAAAATATGTATCTTTGGGCTCATGCAGTTTGTATGGTGTTCCTTTTTAGAGATGCAAAATATGGGAGGAGGAAATACAAATTTAAACAAGTAGCCACAGCTTCTGATTCATCATTGCTGAAGGACGAAAAAGCATCTGAAATGTAACATCTGGGAAAAGCAGGTGTAAAATCGAAGGCAGTCACAAACTGTTGCCAGACGACTTTGTCTCTACTCACATATAGTTCGTATTAGGAAAATACTTCAGCAACAGCTGTAAGCGATATTCCAGCAAAATATAAAAGACTTTAGCTCTCTGTTCACCACCACAACAGCAGGCCAAAGACCAGCAGTGTAGCAGACTTTTATTTTTCACACATGTTTATGTGTTCATTTATGTTTCCTTTGCCTTCTGCCCGAATATGTATTTTTTATGTATACAGCTCAGTCCAGTCAAGTGTGATATGATTGAAGCAGTCAATTAAATACATATTAAAGAAACCTGTTTGATTACTGTTTACAGCAATAGTCTAATGAAAAATCTCATGAGTTGATTTGTTTTATTGCTCTCGGAGGCCTTTTTGTTGAGCTGATAACATTACGCTATTTAGCTAATATTTCCTCCCTATATTTTTTTTTCCTGTTGAAGAAAGACTGCCTGTGCTTTGTGCAAATCGTATCCTAAGCAGCCCAGCATTGAATTTCTCCTCTATATCTACATGTACATCTACATAATGCAAAACTGTAGTTACAAAAAAAACTTTACTCTGACAGTTGTTTGTGATAGGCTCAGTAAATATCCCTCAACGTGTTAAAATCGGTTAGGCACACAGTATTTTCACAGTAATGTCATTGGCAGTTCAATCAAATCATGTCAACAAGCGGTGGCAAACCTCTTCAAATTCAGAGAACATTTAAAACACATTTTCAGCGTGTTGCATTAATCTGTGTTTGGTAACCTGTGGAAGAGTTTAATTAATCATAAATAGCATTTCTCACAGAGGGAAAAGAGCATCAGCATCACTGCTAATACATGAATAATGATTAGTGTGATATTTCCCTCTGTGTGTGTGTGTGTGTGTGTGTGTATCTCTATTCACTTCTGTTACTAAGGTGAAGAGAGATAATATAAGGACACGGTGAGTTAGAAAGAGATGGAGAGAAAGAAGAGATGAGGGAGCATGAATAAGTGATGGGGTGTTGAAAGGGTGCTGTATGTCTGTAGGGTTATCTACAGGGAGACTGTCCTTTAAACACACATACACACACGCGCACACACACACACACACACACACACACAGAGGACAAGAGAGGGGGAGGCAATGGGGGAGAGAAGCTCTTAGCCTTTACTGAGGCGCTTCGCCTGTCAGCACATATCTGCCTCAAAGCAGCATGAAGAGCTAAGAGCGAGAGAAAGAGAGGGCTGAGAGAGAAAAAAAATGCTGGAGTGAAGGAAAAGACTAACTCAAGAAGGTGTTAGGGGATGAGTGAGCGAGAGTTAATGAGAGAGAGAGAGAGAGAGAGAGGGTGGGGGCTTCTCATCTTTTCTCTCCCTTAAAGACAGAGCGGATTGCTCTCTCCTCTCAGTGGCACCGCAGGCTGAGGAGGAAAGCACTGGAAACCTTCATTTCTCACTGTCTCTCTCTCTAGCTACAGTATCTGTCTCAGTCTCTCACCCGTGCACATATCCCTCACTCTCCCTCCAGGTGATCACTCCGTTCCGTAGGCTCATCCTCTGTGCCGAGAACAGGAAAGAGATGGAGGACTGGATCAGTTCGCTGAAGTCCGTCCAGTCCAGGGAGCATTACGAGGTAAGAGCCCTTTTGCAAATCAACAGATAGACAGATCCATGCAAGTTTGTGTTTGTGTTTGTGTGTGTGTGTGTTTATATGTGTGTGGCGAGCATTAGCAGGGAGAGATGGGGAGTGATAAGAGATAGTGCCGCAGGAACAATAGATCTATGATTAGGCGTATCCTCTTTTGAAAACAGAAATGTTGCTTTTTTTCCCTGAATAGTCCTACAAGAGGATGTTCCTATAAGTGAATGTAAAATGATAGTGTAGTATGGTTACAAAAGGTTTCACTAGCAGTGACTAGACTTGTGGTGATACCAGATGGGTGTGTAAAGTATAGTGGGAATAAGATTTGCATGTTGTATAGCATGATGTACAGTAATAAAAGCCACTCATGCTCAGATTCAGAGCTCCAGAGCACCAGCGCACAAGCACAGGCACACATGGATGCACAAATACAGTCACAGGTGCTCAACTCTACAGTCAGAGATACACACACAGTCAAGAAGACACGCACACAGTTTAAACACAACTATGTTTTGTGTACATGTATACTCACGCTCATGCTGACTGTCATAAAGCATGTTTGATTTAGTTTGATTTCGGGGACTCTAATGACTCACTAGATAAGAACAGGAAGCAATTGGCGTCTGCTGTCCAGTCAGTTACCACAACACCCTTTTAATTCTCATCTTTGTTCTCCAAGACAGTGCTTCTGGAATCTACAAAACATTTATGGCGATTGATGATATATGTGCAACTGTGACATTTTTTCACAAAACTTACCTGTACATGTTTACAGGTTTATTTCACTCTCAGTGAAGATGTAGGAAGAGTTTAAATCTGGGCTATGTGTTGACAGTGACAGGTTGTGGCGAGTGAGAAGGGGAGAAGGGGAGCACAGGAGGAAAGCAGTACTGCATGTTAATGGCTTTGATTTGGGAGGGAAATCTTATATAAGACCCCATCCCTCACCCCCTTACTGCACTGCAATGCAGCAGCACCCCCAGAGCTCACTCACCACAGGGTACACACATATGTACGCGCGAATGCGCACAAAACCCTGCCAAGATGTCAGCACAACAACATTTAATTACTGTGTTCTGTTGTGTATCACTGTAAGAATCTGAGTGTTTATGAGCACCTGTTACGATTCTACTTATGAAACACAAGCTGTATCTAGGGCTGCGCCAACTACTGCAGACGCAACGCCCACATTTGTACAGTACACTACATTAGCTTACACTCCACAGTGGCTCTCCATACACTTATGTGTACAGAAGCATCCAATTTTCCTGACCAGGTGTTGCTTTTGTAAAGTCATGGAGCAGCGGAGTCACACTAATGACTTGTGGAGCTAGTGGAGGGTTTCTACTGTGGAGTCCTGATGCAGGTCCTGCTGTGTTCTTTCCTTATGTCAGGCAGTTTCCCAGGTAGTGTTGTCATGAGAGTCAGAATCAGATTTATTGCCGAGTAAGTTTTCACATACAAGGAATTTGTCTTGGTGTCGGGGTGGAAAGTGAGAAAAATACCACTACCATAAAAGACAGGTAGTATAAATATATAAATAAAATTAAAAATTCAAATTAAAAGTTAAAAAAAAGTTCTATGTGAAGAGAGCTGTAAAGTTATATGTAAAGATATTAACTGGGAATGTGCAAATGTTGACAGTATAAACTGTGAGGCTGTTATAGAACAGTAAGACCAGACCTTAGAGGAAGGTGAATTATTATTATTATTAGGGAGAGCTTATACACAAGGAATGAATGAGCCGAGACTGAAAATGTGTTGATTTGTGTCTGCTGCTGGAAACAGGTAGACATGTGGTGCATTTTTCTGTTGATTTTTTTTATCTTTCATGATGTTAAACCGAGTAAAGAGTTGAGAAAAACAACAGCCAGTAATAGTAATATGCAGTAATTTGTAATAAAACCTACAGTAGACACGACACTGTATATTTTATTATCATTATGATGATGTAGTGCACTGTGCTTGCCTTTCTGTGACTGTCATCCCAGTGCTGCCAACCTGTTTTAACCTCTCCTTTGTCAGACGGCACAGTTTAATGTGGAACATTTCTCAGGGATGCACAACTGGTACGCCTGCTCCCATGCACGGCCCACCTTTTGCAACGTCTGTAAAGATAGCTTGTCTGGGGTCACGTCTCACGGCCTCTCCTGTGAAGGTAAGCACACACAGACACAAGCCCGACACATACTTACTGTCAGTATGCACACAGTGTTTTCTTACATAACACCCTTTAATCTGTGGCCTTTTGAAGCAGCTCTTACTCATTTCTACATCTCATTACTGGCATGCAGATGAACTTCCTACTCTCATTTTAAAGCTCTAATGTACTGTAGCATTGCAACAAATCATTTGGAACCGCAACCCTGTTAATTGGCAGATCTATAGTTCCCTTGGTGAGGTATATGACTATGTTGCGTAAGGACCTGTGAGTCATTGAAGTGAGAAAAATTCTTGTTTGACTGTTTAAGTGGAGTGAATTGGATATACTGGAGCCAGCATGAGTCTTTGAAATGTCTGTGTTGTGGAGCGGGAAGCCCATCAAACTATTAGCAGGAAGTAGAAGGAGTGAAAAGAGCTTGTGGTGAACTGCCATCAATGCTGGAGCAACATATACAGTACATATATAGTCTGCCAGTATCCACATGTGTTTATGTCATACTTTGTTAGCTAAGCATTGACTCAAGTTATCAGAATTTTATTTTAACATTTCACATCTCTCCAATCACCCATCATGAAAAAAAAAATGTTCGTGTGAATGACGCCACATCTCCTCACCCCATCTGTGAAGGAACAGTGAAGTGGGGTGCTAAGGGGAAGGGGCCATGGGAGGTTGACACCATTTTTTGCTTTCTTTAAGCTGGTGTAAAGTGTCAGCGACAGACAGCAGATCTTAATGAGCACCATCTGCATATCGTCCCGTTCTAATTAATGAGTAGTGGGTGTATGTACTGTATGTGCGTGCACGTCTTAACCCACGTCCGTGGATATGTGTATGCTTGTTTAGGTGTGTGTGTGTGTGTGTGTGTGTGTGTGTGTGTGTGTGAGGGCAGTAAGAGCCTCTCCACTCAGTGCTCATTATCCACTACAATGAGGCCCTCTCATATCCAGATCAGAAAGTAAAAGGAAGAGCCATAGAGAGATGCAGAGAGAGAGAAAAAAACAACTCATTAGAGCAGTATCTAACTCTTCTGATCTAAATCAGCTTATTTCCATTCACACACACACACACTTTTAACCAATAGGAAATGCAATCGAGATCGCAGAGCTTCACCAAAACATGGGAGTCAGAGTTTACAGTGGACACAAGGTAGTTAATGGAGCTCTGTATTTGCTTCATAACCATTAACTTGCACTTTCATTTCAACGTAGATTCATGTTTTCACTGTTATATATAGAGTTTGGAATAAGTTATAGATCCAGATTGAACACAGAAGTTGTTACAATACAATACATACAATCTCATAGGAGCTGATAGATGACTACAGGCAAATAAGAGACAGTGAGGAGGGGAGGATCCCCAATGAGAATCACAGAAACAGTATGTGATAATGGTAGAAAGAGGGAGAGAAAGAACAAAAAACAGAAGAGAGGAGGAGAGTGTCTCTATTAAACGTCGAGAGCATCCAGCCAAACAGTTTCACAGCAATCAGCGCGGCTTAAATTTCCCTTCGATTTCCTGCGCAGGACAGCCGGTGGGGATTGATTTGTGCTACCTAGCCACAAGCACACACACACACACACACACACATAGACAAACCCCTCTGCCTTTCTGTCTCTATTTCATGAACACATACACACAATGTTTTGTTCCAATTTGGTTTGTGAATGCTCAGGGTATGGTCTGGCCATTAACAGGCAGTGGTATCATGTCCTCTGTATTCTCTTAATGTTCTGCTAATGCTCTCTAACAGCATTTAGCGGTAGACTAGATTGAAACATCGATTGTTGCTCCCGGATATGACTTTGACTGAGTTTGTATATCTGTAGACTGCTTAATGACAAGATGTGTGTGTGTGTGTGTCAGTGTTGTGTATGAGCAAGGGTGGGGTGGCTGGAAGCAAAGTTCCCCAGAGTACAGACATTATTCATGAGTCCGCTAAGTGCTTTATCCCTAATGGAGAAAAAGGCGAGAGCAATCTCTCTCTGCATATACATCTTCATGGGAAATATTAATGCTACAGTGTATTTACATTTTACTCGTGCTTCGTATTCAGAGCAACCTACCATTAAGTACATTAAAGTCAAACGTGTAACTGCTTCTCCTGGTGTCACAGTTGGTAGCGTCTCATGCATACTGTGTGCGCATACACCTCGACAAGATACAGTATGTGTTAAAGTCCCTTCATTGCCAGCTGAGGTCCAGTAGGAGCCTTTTCTTGTCTTTGTTTAAAAGAAATACTCATTGCTACCATTTGTCAGGGATAGTTAGACATTATAGTTTAACACAAAGACTGGAGGGGAAACAGCTGGTACCACTAAAGCTCACTAATGTTGTATCTCATTTCTTTAACCAGTACAAAAACTGAACCAACAACAATAACAAGAGGTGCTGTAGGTACTTTTTTTTTTAACCTTTGGACACAACCAGGCTAGATGTTTCCCTCCGCTCCCATTCTTTATGTTAAGCTAAGCTCTCCTGCTCCAGCTCCATATTTAACAACAGATATGAGAGTGCTATTGTGTCATTTCATCCAGACAGTACAGTAGGTATCTTGTAACATGGAGCCGGATCAACCAGTCCTCTGTGTTCCAAGGCTCAGGTCTCTCTTAGCCTGACTTCCTGCTGCTGGATTGTGATAAATAGATTGAGACCTGTGATGTGGAGCTAAGTCCTCACGCCTTCCTTTTATCTGTCAGATACATAAGTGCAGAACAGGCTTAGGGAGGTTAGTAATTACACCCACTGACATCTCATTAAGGCTTGATTCATTAGAACACTGTACTTTGCGGGGTGTGTCTGTTTCTGAATCATGCATCAGTGTCCAGCGTGAAAAAAAAATCTATAGAAATCTATGACATTTTGCATTTTGAGCACAGTGACCTCTTAACTACCTCTATTATTATTATTTTTTATCTTATTTCTGTCCCTCATATAATTTAAATTGTATTTATTTTAAAATGAAATACTATTCTGTTCAGTCAAAAAGAAAATAGAACAAGTTCATAACCATTTACTGTAATACAATTAATGTTCTGTTCTCATTATTCTTCAGCTGTATCCATCTAATGCAGCACTAAAATATGAAGCTGCTGAGTACAGCTGTGGTGGAAAACATTGTCAGACTGACAGATGTGTGGCTGTTTGTGTTTTTCAGTGTGCAAATTCAAAGCCCACAAACGCTGCGCTGTCAGAGCTACTAACAACTGTAAATGGACGACCCTGGCTTCCATAGGGAAGGATATTATTGAAGATGAGGATGGGGTAAGTTTGTGCACGTGAAACAACTCATTTGTTTATTTATTTTTCTGGATATTACTTCTTTATTAAAAGGCATTCATGTGTTTCAGAGTTTTCCCCCACTGTTACACATTAGGTCACTATGCCTTTAGGAACTGCTAACTAGTGTAAGAACTTTGTTGGTCTTGTTTTCAGTGGAGCGCTTGTTACCTTTGGTGGTTAAAATGATGTTTTCAAGGTTTTTCCTCAAGCAAAGAAACAATAAAAATTCTGAGGAAGTACTGAATTACAACACTTGTATTGTTTGCCCAAAACAAAAGTATTGTTTTAATTAAAGATATTGAATATCGATGCAGAACTGCAGCCACCAGCAGCTGAATCCTGTTGTGTTTAAGTGTGCGTGCTTCGACATGGCTTTCTCATGTATATGGTTTTATCAGGGGAGAAAGGGGAGAAATTTGGAACCAGTGGGAATAGAGAAAAGTGTTGCCATTAGACATGACAGATAAAAGCAGATAGTTCAAAGTGCTTCCCATTTCTTGAAATTTGTGTGTGTGGAACCTACAGATTGCTATGCCTCACCAGTGGCTGGAAGGAAACCTGCCTGTCAGTGCCAAGTGTGCCGTGTGTGATAAGACATGTGGCAGCGTACTGAGACTGCAGGATTGGCGCTGTCTCTGGTGCAAAGCTATGGTAAGACATCTGTTACATATGCATAAATTGTAAATGCTTAATTTGCCCCTTGCTAAATTACATGTAAACAGGATGAAAATGATACAAGTAGCTGATCATTTGAGTCAGTTGTAAGACATTTAAACAACAAAAAGCATAATCTCAGCATTGAATGCAGCTTGATCATCTTTTATTTCAACGTGACTGAACTGTGTTGTTTGTTTTTTTGCAGTATGTAAGCTTTCAATATTGAATTCAAATTAAATTTGCTATTGCACAGTTAGCACCTAACATTTCATAAATACATACTGGTTATATGTTTCTGACTGATGGATCTTGACTGAGGGAAGGTCCAGAATGCTGTGGTAGTGTTTTCAATTAGCTAAGATCCAGCCATTTATTTTGCCAGCAGACAACCTGTAAAATAAGTTATTGTCTGCTCCTTTTAAATCACCATTTCTGAGGGGAATTTTTGGTCATCGCTGTTGTACATCTATATGAGAGAAATAATAACAAAGTCTTGAATGTTGCATAAATGTTTCCATCATATTTGCTGTCGTTCCTCTAGGTGCACACAGCCTGTATGGACCTGTACCCTCGCAAGTGTCCTCTTGGTCAGTGCAAGGTCTCCATCATTCCCCCTACAGCGCTCAACAGCATCGACTCAGACGGTAGGCACCACACAAACACACACACACACACACACACACACATATGCAATCATGGTGACTCACTCAAAGGGTCAAAGGTTGATGCCAGACAGCACCTATGAGCAATCATTACATTTCAGAGGTAAATAAATGAGATTTTATCCCATTTGGTCGGCTGATGTCTTCTCTCTGAACTTTGATCTTCTGCTCTGTCACATGGAAGGATGGTGGCAGGCAACAGGAGAGGGAGAGCATGATGATTCACTCTCGTGTGATCAACATCCAGTCAGGCACACAATAATTCACACACACACACCACTTCTCACAACCCACTTGACTTGCATGTGCTGGAAATGGAAAGACAATATTAATATTTTCCCGTCAGGTAATTGCTCTCAGCATCAAATCCATGCTTTCTTATTAGCTTTCTGCTCGTCATAAGTGGTATTAGACAGATGAACAGGGCACTGGTATGTGTTCCAGGAAACTGCCTGCTTCTTGTATAGCGAGGCAGATAAAAATAGCCACGTCTGACAGGTCTACACACACCTTTATGAGGGCTTAAAATAGATCTGCGAAAAGAATTTGTGTGAGAAGAATTATAATTAGATGCCTCCCAGCTTGCAGTGAAAATGGACACACTTACCCAACATGAAAGAACACAAGCAGGCAGACATCACACAAGAAGAAGAGCTCTGCAGATGGCTGCAAAGCACCTTGAGGCTCCCTTCAGGCTCTGTGTTCAACAAGAGGAGGGCAATAATGTGTGTGTGTGTGTGTGTGTTGTCTGTATGTCTTTGTTCATATACGACAGCTCTGTCTCTGTATTTGTCTGTCTCTAAACGTGTGTGTATGTGCGTGTGCCAGAGCCCACATTAAACCCATTCTAGATGGAAATCAGCACCTGCAAGACAGACTCAGATAAGCATGTGTGATTGGATTACTGTTGCCGAACTCAGCCTCACACACACACATGCACACACGCACGCACAGTACACACACAGACCACTGAGTCTGTATAAAGCTGGCATCGGCTAATTGGTAGATGGATAAAAGAGAGGCAGAGAGATGGAGGATGGGGAATCCAGATGAAAGGGAGGAGGATAAGACAAGAGCAAACAAAAAAAACGAAGATGGCCAAATGGAAAAAAAAAAGATACATCCTTTGTCTTTCTATCTGTCCTTCACTCTCTCTGCATTTCCTCACATGCCAGGATACCATCTGCCCAAATGCAGGCTGGGAAGAGGGGGAGTTTGGTTGTAATTGGCTGGGGGGCAGACTGTAGCACGTGCTGGAGCGTCGTGACTCCCCCCTTCCCTCCCTTTCTCTCTCCTTCTCTTGCTCCCGCCCTTCCTCAATCCATCCTTCACAGACAAGATGAGAGAGAGAAAGAAAAAAAAAATCAAAGAGGGTGGAAAGAGAGATTAGGGAGCAAGAAGGAAGACGTGAAGAAGGATGCAAAGGGGGAAAAGGAAAAGAGGGAGGGAGTGCCATGAGTAGATAGCAGTGTCACACACTCAAGCTAATATGCACAAAGCTGTCAACACAGTGGGGGTGTACAGATTATGCTGTAAGCACAGAAACCTCTTGTTGCATTACCTCCCCACAGATTAGTGTATATGTGCGCACTTGTGTGTTTGTGTGTGTGTTTGTGCTCTATTACCAAGCATGTGCCATGTATTATTACGCTCAGTGTCACGCACGCACTGAGACTTTGATGAGGTTGTTAAACGATGACAGAGTTGTTCCACGCCAGCCGCTGCTGCTCTAGTTTGAGCTGTACCGTGGTTACAAGTTGTAGAGCGTTAAAGGTTCCGTTCACCCAAAACAGGCAGAAATAGATTTTTTTTCTACATACCTCTAGTGGTATCCAGCTGTCCAGGTTGTTTGCTTTTATTCGCTCAAAGCATTAAACACATGTTTCCTTTCTCCTTTTCCTTTTACCATTTCTCTTCAGGCTTCTGGAAGGCCACCTGTCCCCCATCATGTGCCAGTCCCCTCCTGGTCTTTGTCAACTCTAAAAGTGGAGACAACCAGGGTGTGAAATTCCTACGACGCTTCAAGCAGCTCCTCAACCCAGCTCAAGTCTTCGACCTGGTCAACGGTGGGCCACACCTTGGGTGAGGAAAACAAATTCCCAAAATTCTGACGCACTCATACACATAAAATATAAAATAAATAAATGAATGCACTGCGCTTGAAAGCATTACACGAGCCTGCAGAATAACCAAATAAGTGTGTGTGTGTTTGTCTTTGTCAGTTTGCGCCTGTTTCAGAAGTTCGACAACTTCCGGATTTTGGTGTGTGGAGGCGACGGCAGTGTGGGCTGGGTCCTCTCAGAGATTGACAAGCTCAATCTACACAAACAGGTAATACACAGAATTGTGGGTACATTGTGATGTCAACAACAACTTTCTCTTGTTTTAGAAATAAATTACTGCCATAAAAATATTATCCACATTAGTCTGTACAATGCAGAAATTGCTGGAAGAGAGTAAGTAGATAAAAATTATGTGTCTTTGGTCAGCGTGCCAGTTCAGCTCTTTGCCTTTGCTCCTGGCCAGCTTACATAAAGACACGCACACATTAGGCACACACAGGCATGCACAGACACACACAGTCCTCATTCTGAATGCAGCAGGCATGTATTCCTTGATGCCAAATAAACCCTCTGCATGTGTTTCAGTGCCAGCTGGGGGTGTTGCCCTTGGGCACGGGCAACGATCTGGCACGGGTGCTGGGCTGGGGCCCGTCATGTGACGACGACACCCAACTGCCCCAGATCCTGGAGAAGCTGGAGAGAGCCAGCACCAAGATGCTGGACCGCTGGAGCATCATGACCTATGAGATTAAGGTCCCACCCAAACACAGCTGCCCCACCACGCCTGAGGGAGCCGATGACTGCCAGGTACTCACAAGAGCTGACAGATATTCACACGCATCAGTAGACACTATCAAACCCAGCAGGGTTTCCAGACAGACAGATGAGAGTGGGAGGTAGTTTTTTAATCTTTCAAGTACTAATGAGAATAGTTACTTTTAGTCACCTTGCTTACTCCAAGATACAGTGTTCATGTATTATTTTCTTAGTAATAACAAACAGTCATGCAAACTCTTAATGTGTTTTCTATGTTTTCTTTCCAGTTTCACATTTCAGCTTATGAAGATTCAGTAGCCGCTCACCTCACAAAGATCCTCAACTCTGAGCAGCACTCTGTGGTCATCTCCTCTGCCAAGTGAGTGACTCTAACGTTACATCAAGACAAAAGACAAAAAAATGAATCATTATGAACATGTCTGTGGTTTTTACAGATTTAGCACATTTCAGTAACTCAATAGTTTACTGGCATTGTATGATCACAAGTATACAGTATACACCTGTTTATAAAGACATATTGGTGTATTAAAATGACATACTGTACTGTAGAGCACAAGCTTATTCTAAGGAGCACAGCTTTTCAAAATGAGAGAGGACAGCACACAAACAGTAAAATTGGAAAGGTCTATAGATTATCAGCTATCAATGCTTTGGTTCATCTCATGTTTTCATTGTTTAATTTCATTCCTGTTTCTTAGGATCTTGTGCGAAACAGTGAAGGATTTTGTTGCCAAAGTGGGGAAAGCCTATGAAAAAAGCACAGAGAACGTCGACGAGTGTGACACTATGTCTCTCAAAGTAAGCCACAAAAACAAAGCCTTTAACTTTCATCAGCCTGCGCTGAAAGGCAACTCCTCATATATTGAATTTCTGCTAATTCACTGTCCTCTGAATGCTGCCACAGCACTCCATCTAGCCTTTGTTTGTGTCTCTTCTCCTCTGTGCCCGCCAGTGTGCCATCCTGAATGAGAAACTGGACTCCCTCCTCCAGACGCTCAACACAGAGTGCCAGGCTCTACCTCTGCTTCCCCACTCTACTCCCCCTATTGTAGAGGAGGAGCAGGAGGAGGAGGAGGAGGAGGAAGAGGCCAGCGAGGAGAGCCTAACGGAGGTGAAGGGGAAGCTGGAGGAGGAGGAGACGGAGAAAGGAGGAGGTGGTTCCCCACACCAGCTGTTCAAAAGCAGGGAGCAGCTGATGCTCAGGGCCAACAGCCTGAAGAAAGCTGTGCGACAGATTATAGAACAGGCCGAGAGAGGTACAAACACACTGCGTTATTATGCAGAGTAAACCCAGTTTACCCAAGTTTTTATGTGTTATTTATTGTTTATTGTATACATCATAGGTAATAGTATAAAACTGAACTATTGAAATTACATGAGGAGTGGTATCATGAGGAAAAATGTGAAGAAAAATGCAGAAATTAATGCTTTTATCAATGCCCCAAGCCCTTTTTTATCAATACATCATATTTATGAAATGCAACACATAGAAAGAGAAACTGGTAGACTATACTGTAGCATCTTGTATTGGACTCATCCTTCCTGTGTTTCCTCTATTCAGTGGTGGATGAGCAGAACATCCATACAGAGGAGACCGAGCTGCCATCTCCCCTGGAGTTCAGGAAGGACAGCGAGGAGGAGAACAGAGACAGTGAGAAGGATGAGGACACCAAGGAACTGGAAGCAGTGTCATGTGAGTTTAACACTGTGTGGTCCTGTTCAAAATCTGTGACCTGCTTGCAAACATTTTACCCGCTTGGCCCAGACTCATTTACATCATGGGCCATTTCCAAAAACACTTAACCTGTCCAGCCTTGCCTGTTTGATTTCCAAGTCTCCCACTTTGCCAGCTGGCGTTGTTCTCAGTGACTGTTACACCAACCACTTGACAGTAATTTTGTTTAATAAGAGGTTGAGAAAAAAAATCTCTAGAATTTGGCTATGCCTCACCTAGTGGATGTGTTATAACACATTCCTTCCCTCTTTTATCTGTTGAGAGAGAAAACATTGCTATTTACATAATTTAGGCAAACATGAGGAAGATGTAAAAACTAGTTATGTTCTTCTCTTAATGGTAAACAGAAGAATAATGTTGATGAAGTTGCAGTTAAAGTTGTAAAAACTTAATAAACTTTTCAAGGGAATGAATGCCAATAGGAAATCACACAGGATTTAAATGTTGCCACCTTGTGGATATTGAATTCCCTGCACCACAGTGAACCAGACTCATAGCTAATGGAAAAAAAAGCGTTGCTGACGCAAATCATGTTTCCTGTCATAAATAAACTCAAGGATTAGTGCTAAAAGTGCATGGAGAAGCCTGTTCTCCTGTGATATTCTACCTCCTGCACCAGGCTAAGCTGTTTATCTCTCTATCTTTAGTCTCCACTGAAGTCTGCAGCAATGGAGAACTCCTTTAATAATAAATGATGGTGCCTGTCGAAACTGTGGTGGCAGGGCCAC
Organism: Scomberomorus guttatus; assembly: GCA_038419695.1. NCBI lineage: Eukaryota > Metazoa > Chordata > Actinopteri > Scombriformes > Scombridae > Scomberomorus > Scomberomorus guttatus. Next base: position 9,006,397 of record CM076456.1, on the reverse strand, counting down.
TATAAAGTCTGTGTCTGTGTTTATATGTGTCTGAATGCGTGTAATGTGTGCGGCCTTGCATGTGGAAGCACATGCATGTTGTGTGTGTAAATGTCTGGTGTGCCTCTGTGTGAGTGTGTGTGCGTCTGTGTATTGGCCACAGGATGTGTTATTGTCTTAGGGGCAGAAGTTCTTCCTGTTTATCATGGGGCTGCTTCCTTCCTTCCACACATTTTCCAGCCGTTGGAAGACTAGGTGGTATCAGTCAAACCCTCTGCCTTGTATCCTCTCCTTGTTTCCTCTGATTGCCTCCTTACTCCTTCCTGACCTGGACACAAATCAAAAAACACACTGAGTAAGTAGGGGATGTGAACAGAAGGGATTGTTATCAGAGGTTTGGTCCAAATTCGTCTTTTAAATAAATGTCAGCCTCCCAGTCTGCCAGTACAGTATTTGTTTCCTCATAGATGATTCACATGATGTCAGCATGAGCAAAGTCAGTATGGTCACTCCCCTAAACACGCAACGTTCAGAAGCTGTCATCATGCATAAAACACATGGAAATACATGGAAAAAATGTTTAACTGCTGGAAGAGGTCGCGTCCAAGCACATAGATTTCTAAATGAGACAAACCTGTCCACAGACAACCAGAATATATTATAAGTCCTCATGATTTGATTAGGCTGACAAATCCTGCTTAAACTAAAAAGTGTCTTCTTCACAAATGTAAATGTAAACTAACTAATCTACACAAACCTATTCAGATATCTGTTCAGTGTAATGTTTGTTCCACAGTGTCAGACGTCATACAAATGTCACAAAAATCTTTGTCTGGCTATGTTTCAAAACAACAAACCACTGACTGTCCAGTTCAATATTGTCGATTCAGATAGCTTTTCCTTTTTACAGATATTTGTTTCCCTCACAATATCGCAGCTCTACCCATTCAAAGCAGCTGTAGTCCCTGACGTCACTGTGAATATGAACCAAAAATGTCAAACGATTTTGAATAGAGAAAAGGCCTAAAAAAATAATATTTCTTCTTTCTTCTCTGTGTTTCCAGCTATAAAGAGTCCCTGTTCTCCTACGGAGAGGAGGGTGAGCCGCAGCACCCAGTCCTATGGCTCCTTCACCATCACCCCCTTCACCACCAGCAAGGAGAACCTCCCCGTACTTAACACACGCATCATCTGCCCTGGTAAACACACACAATTGCAAGGCACGCAAACAACTAATTTGCTGTCACTTTAACCTTAAAGAAAACACACAAGGACGGGATCATTCAAACATTTCAATTCAGCCTTGTGTGACAGTTGTGTGTATATTTTGTGTGTGTGTCGTAGGCTTGCGGGCAGGTCTGGCAGCCTCTATAGCTGGCAGCTCCATCATTAGCAAGATGCTGCTGGCTAACATCGACCCCTTTGGCGCCACTTCCTTCATCGACCCCGACCTCGACTCACTGTAAGAGCCTGCTTCCATCTTTGTCGCTGTTTGTCTGTTTGAAAATCTTTTTCTACTCTTTCCCAGTCTCTGTCCATTTATCTACAAATCTATATATACATCTGTCTCTCCCTCTCTGTTTGTCCTTGATATACTGTATGTGTGTGTGTGTGTGTATTTGAGCTTACTGACTGACTGTTTGTGTGGCTGTTCCTCCACCTAGAGAGGGCTACATGGAGAAGTGTGTGATGAACAACTACTTTGGCATTGGCCTTGATGCTAAGATCTCCCTGGAGTTCAACAACAAGCGAGAGGAGCATCCAGAGAAATGCAGGTGAGACACGCTTCTTTTATCCCCTTCTGCAACCATCAAGCAACAGTCATCAAGGCAACGCTTTCTTTGAAATGACTGAAAACTGCTCAATTTTTCCAAATTGGTATTTAACACTAGTGTCTGGCAGGTTTTTGGCTGCACTCGATCCATCTGTCATCTGTTAAACCGACCATCCAATACTTGTTTCTGACAGCCTGCACTCCTCCCAGATGTTCTCGTCCTCATTTCCAGTTTTTTTTCAGTTAATGTCACCACACTGTCCTTTTTCTCCACGCTGTTTATCTCACTGTCTGCTTCTTCATACCCAGGAGTCGCACCAAGAACATGATGTGGTATGGTGTTTTGGGCACAAAGGAGCTTCTGCAGAGAACCTACAAGAACCTGGAGCAGAAGGTCCAGCTAGAGGTGAGAAAGGGAAGAACAGCAGGGCATAAGCTGTGCAAATTTCACTATTAGACTTTAATCTAAAAAAAAAAACCATCTACCAGAAATCTATCGAGCCCGGTAAGTGAAAGCCAGAGAACAATCACCAAGCGGCAGGGAGTGATTTAGATAAGGATTTGACTCTCCACTTCTCAACACCCTTGAACCTCTCGAAACTGTATTTAAACTAAGTGTTGTAGATGTAAGGTGAAGCATGATTCTGCAGCTGCCCGGCCAATTTCTCCCCTCAAATTTATTCACAAACTGATTTGGACGGCTCAAGAGAAATAACGTTTCCTGGATGCTTCTCTGTTTTGAAAATCATAAATAACTAGAAATACTGCCTCACGGTTGTATGCCTCTGCCACCCAGTCAAGTTGCAGTTTACATCCCTGTCTGTCCAGACTCATATGATATTTCTAGTGAAGACTTTATTAAAAGGCATTAAGTTTATTTTCTGTGTATATGTTCATATGCTCGGCCAATAAAGCTGATTCTGATAGTACACAGTGCTTCAGATATGGATGTTGCTGCAAAGAAGCTACAAATTCTAAAACGTGGCTGCTTCACACACATCTTCAACTCGGCAGCACAGAAGATCTAAACAATCACCACAGTTTCAAGGTGGGCACCCAAGATTAGTGTCACCAATTCAGCATCTGACCAAATGTGAAATATGGTCACAATCTCTCCTTCTGTTCCTGAGTTATGGTGCTGAATAATGGCCAGAAAAGTGTTTTTGCAGAACATTATGATGTCAGTTGTCAGAAGTTGATCTTTGACCTTTTGGATATAAAATGTCATCACTTCATCATTTTATCCTATTAGACATTTTTGTGAAACTTTGTCATAATTAACGTATGAATTCTTGAGTTATGGCCAAAAATGAGTTTTGAGGTCACAGTCCCTTTGACCTTTGACCACCAAATTCTAATCAGTTCATCCTTGAGTCCAAGTGGATGTTTGTGCCAAATTTGAAGAAATTCCCTCAAGGTGTTCCCAAGATATCGTGTTAACGAGAATGGGACGTACAGACAGACGGACGTATGGACATAATGGAAAACGTATGGACGGACAACCCGAAAACATAATGCTTGTGGCCACGGCTGTCTCTGGCGCGGAGGCGTAAAAACCACTTACATCCCAGCAGATGGTGTGCTCGTGTGGTCAGGTGTAGGAAGGCCATCTGCCAATTGTTCAATTTTCACTCAGCTTGAAACCACAGTGTGAGGAGTGAAATTGTCTGCTGGCTTTGTGAGGCAATTTAATTATAAGCTCTGTACACATTGCATTGAAATACCATATAGGACAGACCTTTTTCACCGTGCTGAACAGGATTTTTTAAAAGTTTATTTTTCAGGCAGCTATAATAAAATGAAATAATCTTGAACATTTACATGTTGATTTTTAGCAAAGGAGAGTAAATTAAGTCAATAAAATAAGTCAAATACCAGGAATTGTGTAGTTTTAACAAAGCAAAACTACTAATTGGGGGTGTTGAAGATTGTCTGTCACAGTGTGCCATTTGTACTTGATTATTTGATTGTGTTCAATCAGAAATGATCTGTTTTTACAGCTTTATGGTTCTTTATTTTTGCTGTGAAATCTATTGTTGCTGTGAAATTGGCCTTAAAGCCAATTGAAAGTCATATGTATTAGATCTGATGTTGAACTTGAAGACACTCTGTATTCCTCCTATAGACACATATACTCTTCCAGTTCCTTACTGGTCCAGCTGAGCTCTGCTTGTGTTTTTTATGTGTATTTCCCAGTGTGACGGCCAGTACATCCCCCTGCCCAGCCTTCAGGGGATTGCGGTGTTAAACATTCCTAGCTACGCAGGCGGGACCAACTTCTGGGGAGGCACCAAGGAGGATGATGTGAGTATATGTACAGTACATTAGATGTTCTCACTGAACACTGTGTAATGTTCCATCCTGCTGGACGTGCCCTCGGTAGAAACGAGCAACTCAGGTCACCTTTGGAGAGGAAAAGGGGTGTTTTCCTCCTCGGGCCCAGCGTCAGAACTTGGCCAGACTCCTGGAACAGGGCTCCACCTCTCTCTTTCTATGTCTCACCCTTTCTCTCCCTTTTTTTTCCTCTGCTGTTAACTATGGAAAGACAGCCTGGATCCTGGTTTAACATGACCGTGATAGCCTGGAGGTGCAGGGGGAGGGACGGTTCGAGAGATATTTGTGCTTGTTTGTTTAAGGCTCAGAGCACAAAGGCTGCTGAGGGATTAGAGTGTCAGTTTGCGCACGCATACACAAACACACATGCACACACCCCTTAGTGAGCCCCTGCAGAGGTTATCCTTGGACACACACATACAGTATGTGCATTTGGCGTTATGTAACTGTTTTGCTGGAGAGGAGGAAATAGAAATAGTTAGAGGAGATTTAACTTAGTAATCGGGGACACACACAGAACCACAGCCATACATCACAATCATAGTTTCTCGTTGTATTCGACAGATCTACCAGTTTTGTGGTCTAATCATACATTTGATGGACTTTGTTTGAAAATATACTTAAAATATGTATTATTATTGTATCAAAAACTGACAATAACATGATCTTGCTTCTGTGACTAATCAACATGTTACCACCTTGACTTTAAAACTCAAATGCAATGCAATACTCCTTTCTGAATGTGTTTTGGTTTCCCTCTAGTGGCCGAGGCCTCACACGACAACGCCTCCGATCATATTCCTTGATAATTTCATCTCAGTCGTCTGTCAGCTATCCAGCAATTTTTCTGCTGAGCCTCTCTCTATGTACTTGGGCAGATGCTGACTACTCATGGCGTTGACCTTTTCATGGTCAGTTTGCTGGCAGAGATCAATGTCAGACCTGTTGGGAGCCTCAAATCATTTCTCAATCTCACTCAAGCTAAACTGAGCTGACAGGGCAACATGTTTTCTTTAAGGCAGATTTTCACAAATAGAGACATAGGTTTACAAATTCTCTTTGTCACAATTACAGATACAGAACAGATAAGGTTGTGGTTATTCTATGTTCATCTTATTGTCAACAAAATGTCATGAAAAGTATTATCTTATTCTTCTGTGCCATAGACCTCCACTGTTGTCCAAAAACTATTAAAACACATAAATGAGCCACAGTGTTGCACTGGGTGACAGGTTCCTACTGTACATTATAATGAACATGTGCCCTTTAGTTTATTTTGACTCAATCCCAAACACCATCCTGCTGCCATAAATACTCACTAGAGCACCAACTGTGTGTTAATCTGCAGCTGAAAATTGTCCCCAAGAGACTATTTATTCCTGAGTTTGCTAAAAATCTGCAGTGTCCTGCAGTTTTGGGGAAATTATTTATCCTTTAAAAAAGTAAAATGTTTTCAGGATTTTTAGGTTTTAGTAGCTTTGAGACATACTAATGCAATGTTGGCTTAAGTCTTTTCATGACTTTTGCTGACAGTGAGTCATTATCTTGTCCCACAGATCTTCTGTGCCCCATCATTTGATGATAAGATCCTGGAAGTTGTGGCTGTGTTTGGAAGCATGCAGATGGCTGTGTCCCGAGTCATCAAACTACAGCACCACCGCATAGCACAGGTGAGAAACTACAAACAATACAGTATGAGGTTAAAAAACACACATACTGTACATATAAAAATATGTACATCTAATCCACGCCTCTCTGCCCAAAACAGTGTCGAACTGTGAAGATCACTATCCTGGGCGACGAGGGCGTTCCCATTCAGGTGGATGGTGAGGCCTGGATCCAACCGCCTGGAGTCATCAAGATCCAGCACAAGAACAGAGCTCAGATGCTCACCAGAGACCGGGTGAGATACATAAGAGGGGGGAGGGGGAGTGGAGTGGGGACTCAGTGAAGAGCAGTAGGTGTCTGGAAAGTCTGGAGAATAAAAGGAACATGAGTGGAGAGGTTAAGCTTTGGGTGAGAGTTGTGCTTGTAGATGGATAAAGCTTAAAGAATTGCTTTAGATGATATATAGTCATCCTTTGTCTCCTTTAATTTTCCCTGCAGGCATTTGAGAACACGTTGAAGTCATGGGAGGACAAGTTGAAGTATGATAAGCCTCCTTTGCGGCCTCACCTCTACCCACAGCAGTCTGTGGATCTGGCAACCGAGGAAGAGGCCACCCTGGTGCAGATGTGTGCCCGTGCTGCAGAGGAGCTTATTACAAGGTAAACATGCATGAATATCAGGCCCCACTCTGCAGGTGCACAGGCTCTACAGATACAGTATATGAAAAATCAAGGGAATGACCATGTATGTTTCCCTTGAATTGTGTCCTCTGACATGTGCTCTGTCTAATCACAGGATATGTGAGGCCGCGAAGACCAATGGGCTTTTAGAGCAGGAGTTGGCTCACGCTGTCAATGCCGCATCTCACGCCATCAACAAAACGCACCCGAAGTTCCCAGAGGTGAGCTATTGACACAAGTCACACAACACACGGATTAACATCAGGGGTGTGTTGCTCACGTTGTCTGAAGAAAGACCCACACATCTAATTTCTGAGTCCACAGGAGCTGCCATTTTAGTTTAAACCAATTTGTTTTGTGTCTTGTAAAAAAATTACTAAAAATTACACTAGAAGTCACTATAACTGTGGTTTACGTTAAACCTGATGTAAACATGGTTTTATCAAAAGAGGACCTCACTGATTTAGCTTTGCAATTCTATAACATCGTCAGACTCATGATGGAGTAAAACTGTTTGGTCATATATTCTAATGTGCTAATGTGGCCTTGAGCTGCAGCGTCAAGCAGATGAGCTGCAGAGGTCTGATAGCCTCACTTGTTTCACAACAAAACATGTTCAAATAAAAAATGTATATATATCGTGTACATATTGTGTTAAAACCACCAAGTATTGTTTATAGAAAGATGATATTGTATAATCCATGTACATGAATTAAAAACTGAGGACAGTATTTTCAATTGATTTTCTGAAGAAAGTGAGGAAATTGAATTTACAACAAAGGCCATTATCATATGTGTGGTGTCATTCTGCTGTGCTTTGAATCACCTTTGTGTTGATGTTAGTGTGTCAAAACAAGCTTCATATTAGCTGCAGTTCAACTTGTTTTGACAGAAAAGTCATTCCCTGGAAGCAACACGAGTTTAACTGAACTGGTTGTAAAACTGAAGCTAAGCTAGTCAAATGCTAACTGACAAAAACAAAAAACAAAAACTCTGTTATACATTTGATTTGTTAGATTTTCCTAAATAACTCTCTCCTAAATGTGTCTCATTTCCAGAGTCTGACTAGAAACACAGCTATAGAAGTGGCCAGCACTGTCAAGGCTCTGTACTACGAGACTGAGTCTCTTCTAGTGGGCCGAGTCTCTCTGGTGAGTTATCATGGCTTTAATAGAGACTATCATTATATAAATGCCTGTTTAATATCTTTTACTCTTTATTAATCATTGTTTCAACCATGTTGTGGTCTTATCAATTTTATTTATTATGTTGCATTATGATTTTGGTTTGTGTTCTCCCTGTTGTAGCAACTGGACCCACCAGAGGAGGAGCAGCTGTCCAATGCTCTGCAGAGTGTTGAGTTGGAACTGGGCAAACTGGGAGAGATCCCCTGGCTCTACCATATACTGCAACCCAACGACGAGGAGGTAAGCATCTTGGACAACCTCTGGCATACACATGGATATGTGCACACACATATAGACACACCACTTTGTGTGTGAGGCGTCTATAAAGTAACATTACCAGCATTCTTTATTTATTAAAGGCTATCCACACACATATACTGTATGTCTTTGGTTAAACATGGCTCCAGGTAACGGGAGAGCTGAGTAGCTAAATGAAAGGCTATAGGTTGACTGTGCTTATGTACCAGGACCACTCTCTGGGTTACGGCAAGAGGAACAGTCGCAGCGGCATGTTTCGCATAGTTCCCAAGTTCAAGAAGGAGAAGGCCGCCAAGAAGACGAGCCCTCAGTCAGGTAGGGTTGTGTCCACTTTTCCCTCAGTAGTGAAAACAGTGGACAGACTGTTTAAATCTGCACAGGGTGGGGAATCAGCCAAAGTCTTTCCCATCTGCCGTGGGGATTTAACAGGGAATCATTTACACTGCCAGCTCTGTCTGAAATGTGGTCACACTATACGATTGTAACCTTTTGATCTCCAGAATGTAAGCATGAACTGAAAGCTCAAACATTGCCGTGACAAGTAGAGGCTAAGAGAGATTTGATTTGTGAATCATGATATAACATTTAAGTTGAGACAGTATGAGTGATTTTCTTTCCCTTAGCTTACATTTCATTTTAGATTTAAACAGGAGCCGGCTAACTTTTGACTTCCCAGGCCAAAGTGATTACATTAGATACATTTCTTCTTTCTTCAAATACATTTTTAATCACATACTCAGAACACTTCCACCACAGGCAGCCAGGATGATTAGTGTGAAGTGCTACCATCCTTTGTTCATTCATCGATACTGTATGTCTGACCACAGTGTTTATACTCTACACACAATGGGCAGTTTAAGAAAAAGGATCGATGCAGAAGAATCAGAGATATCTTCTTATTTAATCCATGCATTTTCCTTGTCACAACCTGCCGCCTACATTACCCACAATGCAACTTGACTGCTGACAGTTTGGTCGGAGATTTAGGTGTGTTGCCTCGAGCAGATGACCTCAAGCAGGCTACAGAGGTCTGGTAGCCTCACTTATTGCTAACTCCACGCTCCAAGATTTTTTTTCAAGCTTGTAGTCTTCAGCCGCAACTAACGCTGCCTCAAGTGACATCAATTGAGGGAATTTGTCAGGATTTACACAGCTTCCTCTGGAGCCACAGAAGGCTTTATACAACTTTTCTCACATCTGTACTCCCAAATTTGATGTGTAAAATCAGTGGAGGCAGAAAAAGAGATGATGCACATTTGTGAGCACATGTACGCACAGTCTCTCTCAGACACACGCATGCAAAATACACAAACTTGGTTCTGCCACAGTTGCCATGGTTACCTGTCACCATGCCCCTCACTACCATCATATCACAATATGCATAAAGGTATTACTGCATTCTAATCTCCTGGTAGAAACCCAAAGAATGGGTGTGTGTTTGAGGTGTGACGTCCCTCAGTCTGACTCTAACCATCAACTGGCATCAACCTCCCCTCCATTCATGCTCTCATCCAGCTGTCAACATGGCTTCAGAAGGCACAAAGTCAGGAGAAGAACAAGGCTGCACCAAGGAAAAGGTTGCAGGAACCAAATATTTCATTTAAACACAAACCAGCCAGAAATCAAATCAGTGTTTTTGTTGTTTTTTTGTTTTGTATTGAACAAAAAAATCAAGTTAAAAAAAGTCCATATCAGATTTCTAATATGATGTTGCTGCACACTCAGTAGATTATTAGTAGGAATAAACAGAAAGTGTTTAACAGTCCAATCAGGTGCGAAAGTGTAAGCCTTTCCTCTCATTGAGGGCTGGTTCCTGATTACCTGGGTTGTATTTCCTGCAGACTGCACAGGCTTCCGCCTCCCTTTACCTTCTTCTTCTGTGTTTTCTGATCTGGTTAACGATATGCATGCCCCCAGCCTTCCTGGTACGCCATTGGCCACTGCCTTGTTCCGACCAACCTTTGGCCTTTGTCAAACTCCTCCCTCCTCTGCTAGCTGCCGCCATCGCTCTCCTTCTCCCCTTCCTCTCTGACGCTCATTCCCTTTTTCTTACATCTTGTCCTTCAACGGTTTACCACAATTTGTGCTCAGTTGTGAGGTTGAGTGTGTGATGTCATATTCACATCTGTGTGCTGTGTGAGAGAGAGAGCGAGGACAAGCGGTGCGAGTGAAGTGTGGGAGTGACAGTTTGTGGTGTGTGTGGATACCTGTGAGGCACTCTGAGCCTCTCTCTGCTCTGCTCTGTGTGTGCGTGTGTGTGTTTGTGTGTAGTCGAGAGATGGGGCACAGAGGAGGTGGGCATCTGGCTGGAACAGCTGAGTCTAGGGGAGTACAGAGACACCTTCATCCGACACGACATCCGAGGCTCCGAGCTGCTACACCTGGAGAGGAGGGACCTGAAGGTACACACACTCACACCAGTTACCACACCTTAATCCCCCAGTGAATCTGTGTGAACCATCTCCTCTGACCCACAATCAACTCTTTCTCTATTCTATTTCTTCAACCTGTTAGATGTCTCCCTGTTTTGCCGCCTCTGGTGCTGCGCTGCATTGCTCTGCTTGGCTTTTACTATCTGATCGTTGCTTGGTGAAAAAGACTTGCTGTAACCCACTAACACTGTATCTGCTGAGAGGGAAAGCCTACAAGGCAGCGATGGGCTGGGACGGGATTGAGCAAACTGAGCTGGGCTGGTTTGAGAGGTAGTGAAAAGTCAGGCAGTGAGTTTAAGTGTCATATTTAAACTGGCTCAGCTCAGGTTGTATGAATTACTGTCTACAGCAGACTGTCATGAGTTGGTGTCATGTGTCTGTACACAAATATACAAAAATGCACAGATCACACTTTGCACGATGCCTTCATTCTCAAAAGTTTAGGTGTATACAGTACCACGGTTGCTGTGGAAACAACATTGCCTCCCTTTCTGATGTGCAAAAGGAAAATATGAGCAAAAACATGAGCATGAGCACAACTGAAGAGAGCATGAAAGGCTGCAAAGAAGTGTAAAATCTCCTAGGAAATAAAAGGATCACGGTGCATCATGTTGGACTTGAATGTTATTCTCTTGTTGTACATCTGTGAGGAATTTCATCTCCTGTTTTCTTGCTAAAAATGCAAGAATTTCCTTAATGATGTCATCATGACGTGCACATCTTCTTGTCAGAGTATGGATTGCACTCACTGGAGCTGACCTCAGGCCGCCTCCTTCAGGTGGACTAGGGGCAGGTTCACAACTGGGTTCGAAAAATATTTTAAGTATTTAAGACTTCTTAATTAGTATTATTATTACTATTATATACTAATATTATATATTAGAAATTAGAGCCTGACTGATATCAGCCTACTACATTTTTGAGGCTGATAATATCAATATTTGAGAGTTCAAAAATCATGTATTGGTCACAAAAATGTTTGTACTTAGCAGAACAGTTTTCAGTTGAAAAATAAACTTGTCAGTGCTCTCTGGTGGACAGACTATGTAATGGAGACAGTTTCTGTACAGCAATTTCTTGTTGGTAGATGTGCAGTATATGCTGATATATCTGTAAAAAGATAATATTAGCTAATACCCAGTGATTTGGTTGGTTAAAGAAATATTTTTCTTACATACACTGCACAACAAACAGGATGCCTTTGTGCAATGACAACTTAGCCCTCAGTCAATCCTTATCTGTTTGGAAAGCAGTGTCTTACACTTTGTCACCCAGTTATCTCATTTGTCCAATTAGCTGTGTTGGTTTCATTATAATGGATTAAAAATTATCTGAAACAATTAGTCGATTAATTGATTAGTTGATGGACTCAATTTTAATTAAATAAATAAATAAAATAAAACTGCTCTTGAACCTAAGCTTCAATTGATAATGAAAATAATCATTAGTTACAGTCCCGGACAAAACTGTTCACAAAAGTTGTGGCATTGAGCAGACTGTCATATAGAGATTTTCATATAGAGATATGGTAATAATGTGAGGCAGAATATAGCCTCCTGTTGCAGCTTTCAGTCCCTTCACAGTTATCTGAACGCGGCAGGTATCTCTTTTATCCCTGTTTGTAATAGTGGTGACGCACATTATCAAGCCGCAATTGCGCACGTCGAATTAAATATAATGCAACCAGCACTTCACTGCTTGTTATGATTCATTTTATTACACAAGTTGATCATGAGTGTGGCACAGCAGTGTTGAAGGTGGTGACACATTGGAAACAGTTTTGTAAGGAAGTTAAAACTTCTCTAATCAGTTACTATATTAGCACAGTGCTGTTCTCTTTTTACCAGAGGCACTAGGTTACCAGGGCAACTGCCTGTGTCATCTTTTTTTTCAATAAGCCCGTCAAAAGTAGTGTGGCATCACATTTTATATAAAATAGAGGAAGACTTTGGCTGTGATCACCAACAAAATGTGGTGGGGCAGAATAATCACTGTTCATATAACTCGTGTTGTTACATTTTATTGTGATTTGAGCGTAAAACAAGAATATTTGTGCATCCTAAATAAAAGCAGTTGCCTGTTTGAAAGGATTAAACAGGCAACTGTTTCATTCCCAGTATATCAGATTATCATTATTGCATGTAAACACAGTCAAATCTAACTATGCAATCTATGATTATGCAAATATTTTTCATTTCTAAAGTTTAACTGCTGGACACAAGATGTCTCCTACTCCAATGTACAGTCCATTCTCAGTGTATGTTTACTGGAGGGTTCAAGTTTCTAGATCACACTTGTGTAAGTTGCATAGTGGACCACGACTGGCTCCAAACTAGTTGTGATGTCACAAATCCTGGTCGTAGATACACGCCTTTAGCACAAGTTTTCAATGAGCACAGAGAAACTTTACTCTTTCAGCAGATGAAAGTGAAAACAGCCTTCCAGTGTCAAACTCTGCACATACATCATTCTGCACAGTGAAGCTCAAACATCCAACTGAAGGAACAAGAAAAAAACACATTTTTGAGTGGAGGGGGACTTTAAAGGGGACATTTGCATTTTGGGATTTTCTGTTATTTATATACTGTAATGATGTCGCATATATATGCTAAATATGATCAAAGTTCCAAAACTTGAGGTTAACGTATGTGAAATGCTTCCCACAAGATGCTTCGTTTACATTTTTTTTTTACCTTACAGACAAGCTGACGTCGGCTTGTCACGCATGCCCATAAACAGCTGTCTGTTCTGTATCCTTGGTTGCTAAGGTTGTTGCTAAGGTTTTTTATGTGTTGTTCACGTTGTCCACTCTCATATTTCGGATCGGATTACGGCTTGAACATGTACGAATGTATTTGAGAAGTTCACATTCTGAGTAAAGAACAAGAAAAGTAGTTAGATCCTACTACTAGAGTTTGTTTCATAGTTTGTTGACGTAGCCTCCTGAGTGGCAGGAAGTCGGCCGTGATGCACATGGGGCTCATCAGGAGGGGGGCCTTAAAGAGACAGGAGCAAAAACAGCCTGTTTCAGACAGAGGCTGAACTGAGGGACTGTATAAAGGGTCAGTATGAGTTAAATAAGGAGTTTTTTAAACTCTAAATCATGCTAAAATATTCCAGTAGAGCTATATAAAAATATAGACCCGGAAATGTGCGTGATACGTCCCTTTTAAAGAGTAACTTAACACCAGGCTGAAAAGCAGTGTTTTCCGCCCTCTCTGGTTGAAAGATTTCAAGCTTGTTGCACCTCTGACTACATCCAGCATGACTGACAGGTGTGGTCAGAAGGGTTGCACCTGTAAACACACTCAACAGTGATGTCACAGTGTACTGACACACCCCGGAGTACACTTCTACATTACAGCAGCAAGGTGAGGAGTTAAACCACTAGAGGTCAGCAAAAAGGCAAGCAAGTTAAAGGAAACTGGACTTACTTTTATATTCTTAAATCAAAATGTATCATGACCTGGATGACAGAGAATCTTCACATATGACTGCTTTGCACCTTCTGGAGACACTTTCATTAGCAAAATAGAGCCATGTGAGTGTATTGTGGCTATTACACACACACTGGTTTTACACACTGGAAACATACAGTAGTTGTTCAACTCTATGAATTGGAAGACGACGGCAGCAACAGTCAATGGAAATCAAACAGCACATCATGATGTAAGATGACCAAGTGGTGTAGTCTTTCTGAATAACTGTAGTTTTTTTTCACCTTTATACAATTCAAAATCGCCCTAAAAACCAAATTTTGGTTATAATGTTTTATTTGCAGCAGACTGTCGTTATGTTTTTAATGTGTGTGCCTTCTTGTCCCTCTTCAGGATCTGGGGATATCGAAAGTGGGTCATATGAAGAGAATTCTCCAGGGAACTAAGGATCTGGCCAAGGCCTCCATGGTTGACCTTTAACCTGGAAGCAGAGGCTTCTTGAGGGGGGAAACAAACATTCCCCTCACATCGGTGGAGGAGTTTGAGAGCACCGTAGGCACTGAAGGAGAAGATAGGTATTCAAAGAGAGTTGGAGTATATCGCTCGGCTGAGAAAACCTTTGTGGTGTTGTGAACAAGATACGTTAGCGTGTTTGTTTGTGCTTTGGTGCCAAAATGACAGTCGAGAAAGCTGATGAAAGTACAAAAGGAAGTCATGGATCTTCATAAAAAGCCATTTCTTAGTTAATATCCATTCATAGCACACAATCAGGTATGCAACTAACCATATGGTTGACAGTTGACTTGCTGTCTGACTTGTGATAACAAACTAGTAGCAAAACCAGGACTTCCATGAGTGTCCCCTTAGGGATTTAGTCTCAGTTCAGTTCAGAGATGTTTGCTGGATCTCTGCCTCACATTACAGAGCTGCAGATGCATTAAAGCAGCCTCCGGATTTCAGTAGCGCTGCTGTTAAGTGGAGACAGAAAAGATAAACGTGTAACATCACAGTCTAGGTGGTGATCTGGAAGGTGTGGTGCTTGAAAACAGTGGGATACTGTCGCATGCTATGCTTGCTCAACTTTAGATATGTTTAATTGCATGATTAGTGTCTTGATTTTTTTTTTTGTGTGTGTGTGTGTGTGTGCAAAATAACACTTGAACAAGTTTTACATGACTTAAGTATTATGATGCCATTTGTTACTACTGAAAGCATCCTTTTTGGTTTAAATCAAACCCTTTTTTCTAGCTTTAACTTATTTTGTTTGCATGATAATGATGTGTCAAAGATCTGTGTCAAGTGCCATATCTTTAGTCATTTAGCGTAAAATGTGCTTTATTGGTAGACATCATAAGAATTGTTTTAAAAATTGTTGATGAGGTATGACTATATGGAATTAATATCCGTACCAAAGTGAATGTCTAAGAAAACGTGATCATCTGATGACAACTCTTTATTTAGTAAGCCAGTAGGTCTTAGGTCTGAATTCCATTAAACATGGGAGAAAGATTAGTATTAGTCAGGAAGAAAGTAAAATTGTTGGTCTAAAGCCAACCACATATACTGTAGGGTTGTCTTTTTAAGGAATACTTACAGTAAAAGGCACTTTTTACTTCTTGCTTTTTGCAAGTGCAAATCCTCATATCATTACATAGAATTAACGGTTCACCTCAACTTTTTAACTTTTGGCAATTTAACACAGTATTTAACACTAATGACAATAGGCTAGATATTGGTTTTGAATATGTAATAGAGCAGTTGATCTGCAGCCTGCATAGCATTGTTGAAGTGCAGCTTTTTTTTTTTCCCCTTCAAATTACAAGTGAGATGTTGATAGAACACTACTTTTTCTTGTTAGTTTCTTTAAAACTGGTGGCATTACAGGGTATATTTCTATATGTGATGCTAAGTTTGTATATATATATGCACTGTATATACAGTATACCATTGTATGCAAACAATGTTTGTAAGTGTTGTAGTCTAACGCATTTGTAGATTGCTGACATGGCATGCATTGTCAACAGCTTACACATTTGATTGTGTATATTACACCATAACAATTGTGTATTGTTGATTTTGTTCTAATCTCTTGTACATGATAATGCTGTTGTATTCTAATGATGGTGCAATATTTTATCTCTTGTTTTGATACAGTCTCTGCAGCTTTCTGACATGATGTTTTTCAGTGGGGGAAAAAAAAAAAAAAAAACCTTGAAAGAAGTTTTTTTTGTACATGTACTCCTCTTCAAGGTTTGAGGATCAGATTTTAGAAATTAGACCCGTAGACAGACTGCTTTTTCTTACGGACTACAAATTTCTTCCAGCGGTTCACTAGTTTGTAGTTTTTTGCTCCTCTGTGCTTCCAGGATGATACACTAAAGTTAGGACTGTGTAAATGAATGAGTAGAATGGGCAGACATGACTGTTATGTTAATATGTAACATGTTTCACTATGTATTTGTGTGTGCGTGCGCGTTTGGGTGTGTGTACTACAACAGTGGCATATTGTACCTTATCATTACCATTGCCAACTAAATTTACCATATAATTTCAACTCTGATAATTTAGTTTTCCCCCTTTCGAGAATAATTTATTGCTCGTATGTTGGTTTGAATTCTGCCTTTTACCCCCTGGGAGTAATTTGCCTTCAGTCAAGAATCAAAAAGCCTTTTGTTTTACTGACTATTGAGCGCTAAAATTGACACTTTACAAGTTTTCACCTTCATCCCAGTATCCCAAGTTATTGTAGAATGTAAGTGATTTCAGGGGCTCAATACAGGTTAGTCATGTATTGTCCCTAACATACCACCAGAGGGTGATCCATCACATCTCACATCTTTACCGTCCCTGAGTCACATTGTGAAACAGCATTATTTTATAGTTCTTTATGCCGACAATCACCTGTGTCAGACTATTTTTCTCAGTATAGTGTTGCACATTGGCATGCAAGATAAAACTTTATCGCATATTGTTCATCCTGCAACTGATAGCCAAAGATAAGTGTTAGTTACTATAAACCACAGATGTATAAACATCAGAGATTCTTTCCCATTTTATTGCACCCTGAAGATCATTTGGTCTCATGGACAGAACAATGCCTTGTATTCATGTAGTAGATCCACATCATCAGTTTGATGACAGTTGACCTTTGGCTGGTCAGAAACTCTGGATCTACTGCAGGTTTTGTCTAAGTTAAAGCCTTTTTACGAGTATGTGCTTTAATTGGAGCAGTATAGTAGAACTGCACACTGCCTTGTTTTTGCAGTCAAGTTTAGCCTCACGTGCATTTGACATCCATCATGCCAGTCACCAAACTGACACTGTTGCAGTTCTTGAGCTGTGTCTGTCTGTGTTTATGCTATCTGTGTGTCCAAAGTGTCTGCCAGGTTCTGTCAATCTCAAGTGTTTTGGCCCCAGACTTCAAGGCAAGAGAATGCTTGACCTTTCCATACAAAGTGGAAGTTGCCACCTTTTTCCCTTGCCGTGTTTTCCAGTGGTCTGTAAATAATGCTGCAAACTGCCTGGTTTTCAAAAACCAACGAGACCCATGCAAGGATCTCTAAAAGACAGGATAACATATAGTCTTTGACATGGTTCCTAAAGTGATGGGAGTAAAGTGAGTTTCATTTGTTTACATTATGTTTACAATGGCACAGTTTTAATTTTTAAGAATATATATGTAGGTATAAACAATATTTGCATATTTATTGCCTAAGGTTAAATGATATGACGTGTATTGTGTTTTCACACTTTGAATATAATGTTACAGTTGTCACCTGTATTACTATCTGGATAATTTTGGTAAAGTAGTTGATAATTTTTATGACTACTAAGTGACTGTTTTCTGTGCCTTTTTATGGTTAGAATGCATGGTTAACTATTTATTACAATTTGGAGTCACCAAGATGTGTATTTTTGTATTCTGAATAAATAAATGGTTCAGCTTTTGTTGTACATTTTTAAGGTGCCTTAAAATAGGCTACCTGTTCATATCTCTCTTCTTCAATAAAACCAAATACATATGCAGCGTGTTTGTGCCTCATTTTGCTTTAATGCTGTGCTATTAAATTTAAAACAGCTTTAGGGAATAAAATGTGTTCCAGTGTGTATAGGCCTATATATATATATATATATACTATATACTATTTATTTATTTATTTATTTATTTATTTATTATTTTTAAATTTATTTATATAACCCCCTCTCAGATAAAAAAAAAGGGCAAACAAATTATATGTGGCATTTCAGTTTCAAAACCAAAAGTTAAATAGCTACATTGTGACTCAAGACTGTGAGCCATCTGTGACATTTGAAGTTCTACTGGAACATCCAAATCCCAAAGGAGAATTGCTCTCCACATCTTCTTGTGAAAATCTTGTCTCATCCACTCTCATTCTAGTCTTGCTATTGCCCTTTTACCGTAAGCTAACTCCCCGTACTCCAAGTCCTTTCTGATGAAACTTTTTCTCATGTCATCTTATTTCATCTATGGCAACATGTTCTTTTTCTCTTTCTTTTTGTTTTATTGGACTGCCCGTTCACTTCCACCTCTTTCACCTATGTTTCATAAGCTGTTGGGAGTCACCTCAACTTTTTCCCCCCATGATGCAAAAACACAATGATGAACCACATGGAATACATCTAAGCTAGATATATTGTGGCTGATGTGCCCACAGTAGGCTAAAGTTTCCAGGATTTGCAAGTTTTATGTTCAAAGAAATGGAGCAGACTTGCATTTTTTTTATAAATGCATTGGTTAAGACAAGCAATCTACATGAAAATATAAGAACTGAGAACATCAGCAATGTTGAGGACATGACAACATACTGTGTAGGAAACCATTTTAACATTTTTTTGAGAATATTTTTTAATTATTTTTTTTAAACAAATAGACAAAGGACAAAAAAATGAATCATAAAAGTAAAACAGTACAGCCCAAACCATATAATATCATCCCCTTAACCCCACCCACGCCAACGCTCCTCTCAGATTCCTCCAGGCAAAACAATACAAAGTACTGGTAACAAATAGTAAGAATTCATAGCACATTAACAATTAATACTGACAGTTCATACCAAAACATGATCAACTAACATGGAAATACAAAATTTAAAAAAAATACAAGTAGACAAAAATACAATGTCTCAAAGGGGGGGCACTTACGTCTCTTTACATAAAATTTCCTTCTTAGGGATCAGAATGATTCATTTCTGCCAACGTAACTCCTATTTCTTCCCTTTTAAGAAACTGTACTAAGTGATCCTAAATTAAAACCATTTTAATTTTTAGTTTTTGGGCTTGACTTATTAACCCTTTAATGGTCTCATCCAGGAGAAAGCTTTTTTTTGTCATTTCTCATTAGCTTTGGGCAATAACAACAATTGGCCACACAGTTTTTAATTATGAGTCTTTACCAAATGGTGGAAATGTCTTTTAACTTATATATTTATAACTTTCCAGAAGCCACCTTCAGTTTGTTTTTTTTAAATTTGCGGTGCCATCTATTTTTTTGGCCTGACATACTATACATCAATCAACTGCTATAGGCGTGAGGCTAAAAATATATATTACAACTCAAAATGTGGCCAACCAAATAGTTGAGCAAAGCATTAAAAGAGCAATCAATCAAACAAAAATTGCTTATTGGGAATGATGATTCTTGTTTTAGCGTTAGCGTCCAGTTTCTCTACACATACAAACAAAAGAGCTTTCCTCTTGAAACAAACTGCATATAAGGACATATATATACATCATATTAGACATCATATTTAGACATCAGCAACTTTTAAGTTCTTGTCATTTGAATTACAAAAAGGTTAAATTTCTTATGTTAAGGACTGAACAATATGCCCACACCTGATTCACAATAACTAAAAGGGGAGAATGCAAATAAGTAAACACTAATAAATGTCACAAAAGCATATCGTCAGCAGATTCAGTAATTTAGTTGGACTAACATAGTCTATACAAAACAAGTTGACTCGGGCAAGTGCTATGGCCTATTAGCTACAAGCAGCTGTAGGGTGCTATTTCCCAATGGGGACTGTAAAGATGAAGAAAGAACGGCAGTTAGTGTCTGACTGACATGCATCTGCAATACAAAACGTTTACAGAAGGCTAATTTCACTCAGTTTCTAGAGCAAGAGTTGAATGAATTTATTATTTTAATTTATTATTAATTTCTTCATTTCTTAATAGCTGTAATATGTCTGACTTTATATGATTACTGTGTAGCCTGAGAGGTGGTTTTAATTGAATGTGTTCACGTCATCAAAGACAGTCTGTTAATATGCCTGCAGTTTGATTATTCTGTCTGCGACAGTGCGAGTGCGACACACTTTGCTTTCTCCGCGTGCGATTGGTGATGCCTCAAACACTCTTGTTTTCATGGGAAGAACGGTGAAGCTCAGGAAATGGGGAGTTATAATCATTTTGGGGAATTGGTGAAATCGATCGTTCTTCTTAATCTCATCGAGTATATTTTCAGGGTGGGGCTGGGTCTTGGGAGAATCAAGTTTCCCCATGTCACAAAAGTCCCAAGCTCTGAAAATAGTTTGATCTACTATCCTATCTCCATCAGTTTCATCTTTTAAATCCCTTCTAAAAACACACTTATACAGACAGGCTTTTATGTGAATCCGCTCCTTATGTACTACTGTTCCAGAGTGTGTTACCACTGAGGGGTCTTTGTGTTTTTTCCGTTCCATCTGTTTTTAATTGTTTGTTTGTTTTTACCTCTTGTATGACATTTTATTCCTATTTTTATTAATACTATTATTGTTTTTATTATTCTCATTCTCTATTATATAGCTCTATTGCTTATTTTATTGTGGTAATTTTACATCGCTGTCTCCTTGGTTTTCATTGTACGCTATGTAAAGCACTTTGTAAACTTTGTTTTAAGAAAACTGCTATACAAATAAAATTATTGTTATCTGAGATGAACATACATGTTGCCATTTTCTGGTCAGAGTCTGACACAGCATTCATTAGGTTTAGCAGCCATGGATCCTCTCCACTTTTAGTAAAACTAAAGTAATCAAGAATAGGAGATAGGAGACCAAGGCAGATGAATCAATGCTTCCCTTCAGCAATGTTAACATTTTTTTTTTTACTTTATTAACAACACAGTAATACAATACAAAATAACAGTACAGGGAGTATTGGAGAAAAAATAAAATAACCTAATCACAAAAACACAAGCAGAAATAAAATTGTACAATGTAAAAATATACATAATACAGACATTAAGAGAGAAAATAAATAAATATAACTTTAAAAAGTGAATAAGCAATATTGCAAAACAATTTATATCATCTGTGTTGTCCACAATGTTTTTGAAGACATGAAAGCAACGTTAACGTCAGCAAGAAGAGTTCGAAATGGGCGAATCGTCCACGAGTCGCGCATTGAAACAGCGGCTATCGTCAGCGCTGCTGGAGTCCGTCACTGAGCGGTGAGGTAAAAACGACTTGATAAAAGCAAATAACGATGTTTAGAATAACCCTGCAAATGACAACAGATTGCTGTTGGTTTGGTATTTGAATCTACGTTACTGTTAGCTTGGTGGCTAGGTGCTAGCTAACGACACTGAGGTGACATCACAGACCGAGCCGACCGCGGCCTGGTTCTGCTGCTAGCCCGGTGATTGACAGCCTGTCAACTAGCAAGGTGGCTTATTTCACTTTGGACGACAGTCGTCTTATTTGTTCCAGTGGTTTTTATAAACAACGTACATGTCTGGAGAATTTGGGGCGGCAAGGCAACTAATTAGCAACCGCTTGTTAATATTGGTAACGACTGCAGCAGACAGCCTGAGTGACCGTGAACCAACATCAGCATCCACAGCTTGTGGCCTGCAAGCAGCCCACAAGCTGTGTTAACATTAGCCAGCTATTCTTCCTCCAAACAGCCTTTGGTAATGTTGACAGGCAGTTTACATCTTTAGCGCATATTATTTGTAGCCAGTAGATGCGTACATCATTCAGACTGTTATATAGAAGTTGTCAACGTCAACAAGTCATAAATGTTTTGATGTTGCTGTTTCCAGTGCCTGTCATGATGCAACAGACAACATATTTGACCGTTTGGTTGCAGACAATGTTAGCCTTTGCCCTTTCTCTTTGAGTGTTTCAGCTGTGGTCAGAGAGACCACCACAGTGGTGACATTTAAAGGGAAAGTCCACCCTAAAAGTAAATTTACATCATGCTGATTCCAGTTGTTTTAAACAGTAAAGTCAATATCTCCTAACGCTGCTCAAAGTCAGAGGCTTAAATGTATGACATCATTAGGCGACATATTTTGGTGATAGTTGATCATAGTGACTTTTGTTTCGAGACAATAAGTTCTGTTATTCTCTGTGAAGTACAGTGTTATAGATTGATCGTTTGGTCTGTGAAATGTCAGCAAATAGTGAAACCCATCACAATTTCCTAAAGGGCAAGGTGATGTCATCATGTTGTCCAAAACTTTAAGATATTTAATTTGCCATCACAGAAGACAGAAAATCAGCAAATTCTTACATTAGGAAATGCACAGGTGTAAATAATACAATTAATGATGGCTGAATTACATTTAGCTGCTTGTTTTAGGCTCCTTCACTGTCACACTGGTGTGGGTAAATAGGACACTTGAATCGGTAAAGTTGTTAACTATCGTTAATGTTATAAATGACACCTGTGCTTTTCCTGGTATGACAAGTGAAATCAGAATGGCTGCTGTGGAAAAAGGCCTGTTGAGAAGCTGGAATCAGGGAATCTTTGACATTTTTGCTTGAAAAATTACTTAAATGATTAATTGATTATCAAAATAGTTGCAGAATATTTATATCTGTTGATCAACTAATCAATTTATAGACTAATCATTTCTACTGTGGAGCATCTCCAGCTCCAAGATTTGTCTCTAGATGCAGTCAGCACCACATTTTCATTTTCTCATTTGTTGTCAGCTTAAGGCATTATAGAAATAACCTTTGAATTCTGTTGTAGAGTGAATATTCCCTTTAATGTTATTTTCACTTGTCGGCCCCACTGATATCACCTGACCCAAAGTCACCTGTGCCTCATTAGGGGATGTGAGTTTTTCTCATGTTCTTCTGTACCTCTCTCTCTCTCTCAGTCTGTGTTTATCTATCCTTCCGGCCACCCACACTCATACTCAGAAATTGGCCCACAGCAGCTCCCAACCAAACAAGATTTTAGTCTACACAGTTTCTGCCCTTGACAGGTTGTTTTGCTGTCTCCCTCTTAAGATGATCACAAACACTCCCCAGAATCCTTTGATTGGATCTGCTTAGCTCCAGCACATTTTCTGTGTGAACGGTGATAATTAGTTTTATGAGTCAGTCCATGAGGATTTGTTTAAACCAAAACGTAGTTACACTTAATTGCAGTTTTTCCCTGACATAAGTAATACTAAATACATATGGCATTATGTGGCCACATTATTAGCATAAAGTGGTGATGTAAGCCTGTTACGTTGATTCTTTCATACTGTAACACTGAATGCTAAAGCAGTGAAATGAACATGAAACGTCCCAGGCTAAAAAAAAACAGATTTGCCATCTACCTTATGTTGTTCATCTCTGTTTGAGATAGGCACAGCTATAATAGACGTCATTGTGCCTGCTTCCATTATGAGTGAATTGGGATGCACTGCATAGTTGTGGTTAGGCAGCAGTGGCTGGCTGTGTTGTTTTTGTACAGCCCACCAAAGCACCCGTGAGAAGCCAGGAGGTCCTGGATCACCAGAGGAAGCCAATGGCATGTACTCTACCCCTCTGGTTCTCAGGATGCAAGATGGGCTGATCAATAGGACCGCCTGCCTGCGTCTAGACTCAACTAGCTGCTTTGGACGATACCTCAAAGGAGAGGCTTGGATTTCTTGGGAAACTTTTCCTTCTTGTACACTGTAAATATTTTGCCTCCTTTACCCGCTCTCTCATGCTGCTTAGTAAGTGTGTTTCCCCTGCTCTGAGCACACACCCCTGCTCTCTTGCCTTGCTGTTTGATCTTTGATGCAGGCCTGGCTGTTTAAAGAATATCAAAGAAGTATGGCCTACTATAGCTTAACCTCACCAGCAGGACAAGTCTAGGCCTACTTTTAAGAGCTTGATTCACACAGGTTTAAAGAAAGCTTTGGTATGGCTGTAGAGTCTTAAAATTGTAGTGCACAAACCAGAACATTAATTGTATTACCTCTGATTACATCTGTGGTGAAATGTCTTGTAATATGTGTCACAGGCTTGAATCTGTGTCAGAATTGGTAACGTTTTGGCTCAATTAGTTTTTGGCATGTAGGTGTGTAGCAGTAGATAGAGACATGGTGTGATATCTCTTTGTTTACTAATAGCCCTGGTACTGTCATTGCTCTGTCATGTGATTGTTGCTGTGGTTGAGGGTGAGGCAGCTGAGTAGCACATAAAAGCGATATTAACTCTTTTACTTGCTGAACACTGTTGGTAGAACTTGAGAGAGAACCTCAAAAAAGGATCAGTCATGGGTCTGAAAGGGATGATGTAACTGTGAATTTCCATCCTCTTTCTAGTTTGCTCATTTCAGCAGTTAAACCTTACTCTCTGAACGTCTTTGCCACGCCACACACTCTGTCATTCTCTATTTTCCTTCTCCCCTGGCACCTTTCTATTTACAGGTGAGCGGCCAGTCAGCCAGCCACGTGCAGCTCTCTGTTGCTATGGATGCCTGTGCCCGTATTAGAGGAGCCCCACTAAGGTCCAGGGCCTCAGTCCGGAAAGAGGTCTGTCTGCAGGGATTCTTTATGCATGCCATCACGTCTTGCATATTTTTAAGTGGACATTTGCACCTGATATCAAAAAGCAACTTTGAAGGACAAAGTGAAATCGGATTTAGCTTGTTTTTGAATATCAGACTGAATATAATCTGATTACCCAGAATCCATATGAAAGTCATGCGTAAAGGCAGGCAGATGCACAAAATACGGTTCTTTTTCTCAATGATCTGTTATGCATGCTACAGTGAAGGACAAGTACATACAGGTTGGTTTCTCATTAGGTCTGTTGGGTGACCATATGCTTTGTCAAAAATACCCTGCATGTGTGTTTGCAGACTGTGCGTGACAGCGGGGCACAGTGTGTGAAGAACCTCTTTAGGAACAAAAAGGAGCTATGCAGCATTGGCCTAGAGCTCCCAGCCAGAGACACCACAAGACTGACAGAGGTTTGTCACACACAAACATCAGTGCAAACATATACAAAGCTTAGTCATATACCAAATCAAGAGATGTTAATATTGACCATTGATTGTGCTCTTTCAGATTCATTTTGTGTGTCTGCCTGGTCAGTGTGAAGGGGAAGATGTCGCTCAACAGGTACGTTTTCATAATTAAATTATGGGTAAGGATAAAACACTGGAAGAATACTTGTCAAATCCAGTCCTGATTTGGAAGTGATGGACATTGGGTCTGGTTAGGAGTGGTAACATAAAATAATTTGGCCTTGATTTCTTGGTAGTTCTTGTAGTTAACCAGTTGAGCTAAAAGCGAACATGCTTCTTCTTGTTCAGGCTCTGTCGTCCCTTCCAGCGGGGCTGTGTGAGCTACTCAGGTCCCTCCATGTTCACGGCCTCAAGAATGATGAAGTTCTGCTGCTCAAAGACTCCCGCAGGCTGGCAGAGCACAAGGACGCCGGGTCTCAGGTGGGTGTCAGACTTTTCAGATTGAAGGAATGTGCTCGATCAGCATGTTGAGTAAAACAGAAGTGGGCAGAAAGCAGGGAAGTGAGGGGGGCGAATAAGAGGAAGTAGTTTTCCTGTGCACTGTAGTTGTTTCCTTTTAAAAAAACAAAAACAAAAGAGAGAGACAAAATGCACTAGTGGCTTGAAATAATTACTTGAGATACTACTTTTTTCCATTGCATTCTGTCGCAGTTATTTGATTAAATTGTTTTCCCACTTTATGGCCTTGTCTGTTCCTGCTTGTAAACAGACATACTGAGTCTTTCTCACGCTTTTGAAGAAATGCAGGTGGGATAGATAGACCAAGTTGTTGTCTTTTCAGCCCACGATTGTAGCCTTGTCCTTCCTGGTCCTGTGGGTTCACAGGCCCAGCAGCTCACTCTGTGGTTTTGTTGTCCATTGCAGACAGTGAGACCTCCCACCTCTCTACATTACAGAGTGCCAAGTGATTTTGCATTCTGCATATGCAACATATCAACTCGCAGTCAGAGTACAGACATAACAACCCACTTCCGACCCTCTTTCCTCCCTCCTGTAAGATCAGGATAAGAAAATTCCCATGTGAATTTTTTTTATTTTCTAAAGCCATGGGCTTGTTCCAAGTGGTGCAGGACATTATCACTTTTGACAATTATTGGACTCTGCTTACCAGACTTCGACCAGTCTGTATTTCTCTTTGCCTTCTCTTCCTTTCTTTTATTTTTCTCACTTTGTGACTTACTATGCTGTTTCCCTCTTCTTGCAGTGTTGGTTAAAGGCTGTGTGTGTGCTGAGGCACAACCCAAGCACTAGCGTCTACCCTCAGGCCAGCGTAGCATCGCTGGTGGGCTTGCTTGGGTGCTACGTGGCAGGTGTCCGCTATGCTTTGGAGCTACAGGCTCTTCAGAGGGGAACAGCTGAGTCCAGCCAGCCAGAGGAAGATGACACCAACCAGTCTGTCTCATCAATCGAGGATGACTTTGTCACAGCCCTGGAGCATCTTGAGGAGGATGAAACAGGAGACAATCCCTGTAGGTTTAACATATAATGCGTAGTGACATTTAGTAGCTTCTAGGCTCTTATGTAGAGTGTCTTGTGACCCCATCAGTTCAATAGAGATACTTACTTGAAAACTACAAAATGTAGACATGAATTTAAAACCCCACTTTTTTATACAGTCATAATTTATGCATTATTAATTGAATAAAAGTGGCAGGAATTTAATATCAGCTCACTGTTAGATGGCAATAATACGTTATGTTTTAGTTGGGTTACACTTTTTCCTCTACCTTTTTATATAATTATGGCAAAATGGATGAACTGATATTTGCAGCCAGCTTTCTTTTTGGATAACTTTTTGTCTTGTATATCTTTTATCCTCTCTTTGTCTGTTTTTATATAATCAGTTTTCTCCCATCTCTCTATGTCCACAGCTTCCTATCGCCATTTTAAAAAACGTGATGTGGCATCACAGACAGTCCCAGCCCATAAGAGACGGAAGGAATTATCAGGCTCACGCATTATCATAAGCTCATCTTCGAAGAAGTATTCAGCCAAGCATAGGTCAGGTCCAGATGTATCTGTGACAGTGCAGAGGTCATCAGGCATGGAAACCCAGTGGACTTACTGCAGTCCCGGAGCTCGTCTCCCCTCACCTTCAATTCATGTCAGTGAATCTGAA
Source organism: Scomberomorus guttatus (assembly GCA_038419695.1). NCBI lineage: Eukaryota > Metazoa > Chordata > Actinopteri > Scombriformes > Scombridae > Scomberomorus > Scomberomorus guttatus. Next base: position 8,979,336 of record CM076456.1, on the reverse strand, counting down.
GAGTCAGACTGCTCCAGCCCCAGCCCAATCATTTTCCTGGATGAGGTGGGCTACCAGAAGAGCCTGCTGGCTAAGCTGGACATCCCCCAGGTGCCTGGGGGCCCCAGAGAGCGAGTTGAAGATTCAGACTCTGAAGTCAGTGAATTCTTTGACAGCTTTGACCAGTTTGATGACCTGGAGGAGCTGAGCTCAGAGAGCTGCACTCTCACACTGCCTCTGGACGCCATCAGTGCCCCAACCACACAGAAGAAGTCCACTGAGTCTAGCACCAGTGGGTCAGCATCCAAATATGTTTCTAGAGGCTGCTCGACAAAGGGTATGAATCCTCACTGCTTTGACCAGCCCACTCTCCCAGCCAATGTGAAAAAACCCACTCCTCTAAAACCAGGCTCTCCCTATTCACTTCACTCAGAGGTGCCTGACTCCCCTCGGCCAGTGCAGACCCCCTCTGAGGACAATGGTGGCCCACTTTTCAGTCCCATCAGCTCCTCGGCCTTCAGCCCCCTGGTGGACTCTAGTGGTATGCTGGAATACTTCTGGAAGAAAGATGAGGATGTACAGGACAGCTCAGAGCTACGTAAACCTCAAGATCTCTGTTCTTTGTATAAGACCTATTCAGACTTTGCCAGCAGCCTGTCGAAAGAAATTCTGGGGTCTGTGTGTGGTTACCAGTCTGCCGTTGACATTAGTGACAACAAGAATCTTAGCTGTGTCTGCCACAAGGAATTCAAGAACCCATCGGGCTACCTGATGAAGCTCTCAGAAATCCAAGAGACTGTAACAGTGGCCAAGCTGCAGAAGAAGTCCCAGTCTCTGAAAGATGGCATTCAGAGGTTTGCCACCGACCTTGTGGAAATGAGCCTGGGCAGTGCTTTGCGAGACCTCCAAAAAGGTGTATCCTCCTGTACCACCACCCTGTGTCACCTAGCTGCCAGGCTCACCTCCTCAGTGTTTCAGATGGCCTTTCATGAGATTGGCATGCGCCACGCCTATGTGTTGAAGGAACGAGCAATCAATGGATTAGCTGGCTTCCTAGTCGGGGAGGCTGTGTCTGGGGCACTGAAAGAGTTCCTGACTGTGAAAAAGCAGATTTTCCACAGCACAGTGACACGTTTTGCTGCTGATCTGGCTGAAGAGCTGGTGTTTGAAGGCATAATGGAAGTGTGTCAGTTCTCCCACCCCTCAACCCCTCGCACCCCTAGTGATTGGTCCTTTGGCCATGAGGAAGAGGAAGAAGAGGAGGTGGTTTCCTCCTATGCTTCAGACTTGTCTGAGTCTGTTATCCAGGAGGCCTTCATAGAGCTCTCTCAAGCTGATGTTGCCTTCACTAGCCAAGCGGCTATCAGTGTGTCTCTGGACAACATCTGTTATGTCAGTGCAGAGAACACCAGCACTCACACCTGCAGTACCTTTGCTAACCAGCAGATTTTCAGTGCCAGCTCAGCTGCAGCGGTCCCAGGGCCCTCAGGAGAGGATGTTACCTGCACAGTGAAGAAAGCTCTGTTCACTGTATCAGGCATGGCCAGCTGTATTCCTGTGCCCCAAGCGGGACAAGCCCTCTCCCACATCCAGGATCCTGAGGAGACCTGCCAGAATAAGTCTAGCTTGCCAGATACCTCACAGGCCAGCTCCAAAAGAGTAGCAGTATCTTCCTCCGATAACACCACATCTACACAAACTCACCTTTACAGCCATGGAACTCAGACCCCCATAGGAGGAGGAGGAGACTCCTCCCAAGGAAAGTCAACATTTCAAAACTTCTCTGGCAACATGGTGGATATGATCGTAACTGAGGCTTGTGAGCTAATAACTGCTTCTAAGATGAAGAAGAGTTTTGGTGAATGTGCTGGTTTCCTTACGAAGACAATCGGAAGCCAAAGGGGCTCTTCTTCTAAGCAGGAGACGGTTGATTATGATGCTCCAGATTCCCCTTCAAAGCAGGGAGCTGGCAGAGAGAGTTTCAGATATGACTGTAGAGATTCTGGGTACGATAGGAAGGGCATCCCTGTTGAGCAAGTAACAGACCTTAGTATCCCTCACATTTCCTTTCAGACAGGCTCTCAAAGCCAGAGGAGAACCAGCTGTGAGTTGGAGCCCCGGACCACAGGTGTAGCTGAAACACATTCTGTGATAATGGATACTCTTGATGTGCCGGGTACAGAGATGGTCGGACAAAGGAGGATATCTGTTCCTGGGGATGACTCAGCTCCAAGCTCTGGGCAAAAATCTGGTGGGACTCCTGGCACACCTCCTTCTACTCCTCAACAGCCCAGCGAGGTGTCCAAGGAGAAACAGATAAAACAGTTCTCCAAGAAGCTGAAAAGTAAGCTGGCTAAGGAATTTTCCCCTGCTACCCCACCTCCAACCCCTCACGATCAGCCCGAGCCAGGCCCAGGGCCAAAAGATGTCACCCCTGAGGCAGACAAGGCTGAATTCATGCTCAAACTGATGAGGTCTCTTTCTGAGGAGGCAGATGGCAATGATGATGAAGAGGAGGAAGAATTGGCAGAAGAGGGTGGTGTTGGCGGCACTAACAGATGTTTAGAGACAGGGGGTGGCCGGCATGAATTGAACCAGATGTCTGCTCGCAGAATGTCTAACAAGGAAGCTCTCCATTATGCTGAGCGGTTGGCTTGTCACATTGTCTCCATGGCAACAGAGATGGACACCCTGGGAGGAGCAGAGGAGGAGGGAGAGATGAGCAAGGGCAGCGAGAGGAGGAGAGACAGTGTGGCTCAGTTCTCGGAGCAAACCCTGAACACCTTATGGGTGTATGCTGGGGAGGTGGCAGGAGAGGTCATCAATGACGTTAAGAGAATGGTGAGCTCTGCACAGCAGTGTCCATATCACAGGGCTCTCAGAAGAAGAAGCTTGGACAGGTCTATCTCCGAATGTTTGCATCACCACCACCACCAGTCTCAAACCAGTACAGACCAGAACAGAGACTGGAGAGTAGGGAGGCTGGCTGAGCAGTGGTCTAACGACCTGATTGCCTCTGTTTTACGGTCTCCCACCTCCACTTCAAGCACCATCTCCAGCTCCAGCTCTGGCCTGTCCTCGGAGTATCCCAGCTGTGAGAGTGTTACAGATGAATATGCTGGCTACCTCATTAGGGTGCTAAAAAAGGAGGGAGGCAGCAGGGAGTTGGTCCTAGATCAGTATGCGAGCCGTTTGGCCTACCGCTCCATAAAACAAGGTTTGGCTCATGCCAGTCGCAAGATCAAGCAGAGATCCTCGAGCACCCGCCTTCACTCCTCAAAGTCCCTGCCAGATGAATGGAAGGCTTCCAGTAGTGAGGCCTCATCGCCCAAGGACAGAGCAGAGTTAGTGGCTTGTCCCTCAGGTGATGATGCTCAGTGTTGTTGCAAAGACTCTGAAGAGCAGGGCCAGAGGGAGTACATGGATCTGGTCAACTTTGCAGAGTCCTTAGCATACAACATCACCTGTGATGTCACACGCAAGCTTCATCTTTCCTCTGTGCGACTGCCGAAGTCTCTCACTGACCCATGTCTTTACAAGAAATCCAAACTTGAAAACATGGCAGAGAATCTCATCAGGAACTCCTTCTCCTGCCCTCTGTTGTCCAAGGAGAGTAAAAGCAGGCATTACCACAGCACTGGAAGCCTGTATGATGGAGGCTACAGCAGTAGGGTGATGCAGGTCATTGAGCATTATGCCAGGAAAATAGTTGATGACACTCTGAAGATGAGCCTGGCTTCAGTTGGACATTCATACCGGGACCACCAGAGGACCCAAGGCCAGGACAGACACTCTCATACCCAGAGGTTGTCTGAGGGAACAGCACTGGGTCAAGCCCTGGGGGAGAGGACATGCCGTTATTGTCAGGTCCAGGAGTGCCCCTACTGCACCAAACTTAGCAGGCACCACCACCAGCCTGTATTACAAAGGAGGAAAAGGGGGCAGGAATGTCAGACCAGGGCTGAGCGGCTCTCTGGCCTGGAGATTCCCAAGATCCATATTGACCTGGACCACAGGGCGGTGTTTGCAGAGGAGATGGTGTCAATGGCAATGGAGACAGCTAAACGTGAGCTAAGCAACACCAGCCTTAATGCCGACAGTGGCATCGGCCATGATGGAACCAGCTACGCAGAGAGCCTAACTGCTGAGATTATGACCTCAGCCCTGTCTAACATCTGCCAGGCTGCCAACATCAGGTACACACACCAAAATTCACACCAGCAGTAGTTTGTTATTCATGTTCTGACTGTCAATATGTTATAACCTCTTATCACTGTGACAAAGCACATATAGCATTTAATCAGGTTTGTGTAATTGTAGAGATGCAGCAGTATTAACAGCAGAGCCACACCTCAGTTGATTTTGAATAAAACATGAATGTCAGACTTTTCCTTAAAAGGTAAAATCACCTGGTTTCAGGTAAACTGCGTGTAAACTCCGTCTATCTATCTACCTACCTACCTACCTATAACAGGCTGCCATCTGAGGCCTGCCTGTTGGTGGTCATGATGCTGGTGTGCGACATGTTGCCAGTAAATAAAACGGGTAAATGAATGTTTAAACAAGTCAAAAACTGCAGTAGACGTGCTGTAAAGTCACCAGTCGACGGCGAGTCTCTGCTGCAGTTCATATAATTTGGTTTAAGCGTGTGTGTCTGTGGCTGTGACGTTACTGTCTGTGCTGCTGTGTGCGCGCCATGAACCATTGTGCAGCACATGTGTAAATTTGACCGGCAAAAAATTTGATATATAAGACTGATCGAGGCCGGTCACCGGTCATGGCCGATGAGCTGAAAACCGGCCACCGGAGAGCGGTGCGTCTCTATTTAATTGCCTTTTTATTGATTGGTCAATCAGATGAAAAAGTGGTCCTTTTAAAGCTGCTAGAATTTTACATTTGCTTCTTGCCTAAACTTTACCATTTTATTACAAAGAGAGGATTGTCATCATTATTTTAATCTGGAAACATTTGCAAAATTTCTGAAACCCTTGCCCGTTTGTGTCCTTCCACCTCCCTGTGCATGTAGCTCTCCAGGCAGGGAAGCCACTGAGTCCACTGTGTCCCAGCAGTTGAGTGTAGGAGATGACAGTCTGGGCAGCTGGTCTAACCTGAGTTTCGAGGATGAGCACCCAGATGACAACAGCAGCTTCCTCCACCTCAGTGACAGGTATACAACCACTGGCTTTCTTCACCCAAACAATATATCGCATAGCAAATATCCAGTAACTTGTAGAACACACTGGTGCTATTTCCTTTAGTCTCAATATTATACTGAAGTAAATAAATAAATAAATAATAAACACCATTGCACATTACCAGACATGTAACTAACTTATCTGATAAATATAGATATATAGGTGTAGGTCTGTAATACATGCATTATTGCACTTCTGGATTTACTGGATTTACCTGATTTAAATTTTTCTGTCGCTAATTTTGTACACAGCATTATATATAAATGCAAAGTGTTACTTTTTTTTAATTCATAAGGTGGCCATCAGCTAGTAATAGGTTATGGTCTAATTGTGGCTTCTTTTTTAACATACACAAAATTAGATGATAGGTGAGTTTGCTTCAGTTAGTTCTCCCAGTCTGTCCCTCAATCTCTTTAAATTGGAGACAATAAACCATCTTCAGTGTGATTTTTTTTTTTTTTTAATTTGTCAACACAGTACAGACACTGAACAGATAAGCAGAATTCTATATAGATATGTTCATGAGGCCTCAGGTTTTGGGCAGTTTTTGAATTGGAAGTAGAAAGAATTTTTCAAGCCTTTGCTCTGTTGTGTTTTCCCAGTGTTTCCCAGAAAGTAGGCACCTATACTTGATGACAGCTGTTGTTGCCATCATTTCACAGGAGCCAGGGTCGCCTTTTCCAACAGAATTGCAACAACAGGTGGCACATGCTACTGTCTCAGCCACATATCCTACTGTGTCTTTATATGTGGTCTTTTCTGTAAATGTGAACAATCTAATTATGGGTTTTATAAAATACTTTTCAAGATAATAGGATGTAAGCAAAAATTAAACTTTATTTAAACTCACTGGTCACAGGTGAGGTAGAAATTTATACAGTGGCACATGTAAGATTCTAACTTGAAGAGCAGTGCAGAAACACTCTTTCATTGCTGGTGTTGAGTCTGTTTTCGCTGGAGTCTCCTGTGATTGAGTCTAGATGGCAGGTTTTCCAAGGTCAGCACAGGGCACAATGTATGGTTTGGGAATCTCACTTAGACTTCACTGCCAAGAAGCAATTTTCTCTGATTTGCCCAAATACTGTATTATATTTGAACTGTCTAATGGAAATGTTGTCTTTATGTAGCTGTCTATGCAGCCAAGTGCTTCGGACAAAGTTTGTGAAATACACCACAAGAATGAGGACCAAGTAGTAGTTGTGACAGATTTGGCCTTGTCCTCTCAGATGGACATGACCACTGTGTATGTGTATGCACAGAGAGAAAGCGAGATTGGGAACAAGTGAGTGAGTCTGAGTATCAACCCTCTCAGTGACATGGTCCCACACAAGTCTCCAGTATCTGGGAAATATGCTGTTGACATTTCTGGCAAAGGTTGCTATCTCTATGGAAGCAAAACTGACAACATTTGAGATTCTTTCCCAAGATACTGAAAGAACACAGTGTGTTAGCAGCTAGTTATTTTGGCCATCAGGGCCAACTTAATGTATCATAATATTTTCTAAAGGTGTGTCTTTGAGTGCTCTCTACACTTCAGGCTCTGTTTCTACAGGAACAAAGTCCGCCATGTGTAATTCATTCGATTCTCTTCAAAAGGCTGCTGCAACCATTTCCGCTCAGCAGATGAAATAACAGAAGAAAACAAAACACCTGCAAAAGCTTAACGAGACAGTGAGCATGTTGATTGACTAAGTGAACAAGCTCTCACCATGTGTCATCCACTCAAACCACAGGGAGAAACCTGTATCTTAGGTAATGCAGATTAATGGAGTTATTTTTAGATAAGGGAAATATTCTTGCCTTCAGCCTCACTGTGGGTGCTGCACGCCACAGTGTACAGGTTCCAGCCAGCAGGCTAATCATTGACTAATTACAAAGAGAGAGTGTGTTGTTGTGCTTCTGTTGCCAGCTGGTTGTCCTGGTGGAACCCACAGGATTAACGGGCTAATGCGAGGACAAGAATGTAATGATCTCACATCTTAGACCTTTAGCAACAAATTGTCAATCAACATTACAGATGATTCAGGGGGATTTATGATGGAAAAATCTGCATCATTTGGAGAATCCTCCTCTGTTTTGAACCTCATCTGACATTTAGGCTGCATTCACGCCATATTCAGCAATGTGGCACCTTCCCGCAGGGTTGTGCGGAGGTGTGGGTGTGTTTATTTGTGCTTTAGAACGTAACCACCATGAAACAATCAGAAAATAATGTTTTATTTTCGCTGATTCACTGCTTTGTTCTTGCTACCGCCGCTCCCTCTTTTTATTCACTCTAACTCGCTCTACCACCATCTCTCTCTCTCTATCGCTCTCTCTCTCTCGTCTTTTTTAAATTGAGTCGGGAAACCGACAATAAAGTCAACAAGTAAACAAGGTTCTTCTTCCCATGGGCATCTTCAGTCTGATCGCCGGCTTACGTATTTGGCCACTGCTGCGTAGTGTGACATTTTGTGTTTTGGCAAAAGTTGGTTCTAGTTCATCTACTTGCTTGTGTTTTTTTGCTGAACCTCATGCAGTCCCCACTCCCACAGCCTAAATGCACTTCCCCCATTCTAATGAATGGGAAGACTGCTCTTTTTTCCTGCATTGCTGGATTTGGTGTGAATGTGGCCTTAAAGGATGAGTCCAAATGCCAGAAATATTCTATTTTTTTTTTGTTCGTTTGTTTGTTGAAGCTGCATGATAGGTGCAGTCAATATAGCAGATGTGATGAAACTGTTTATTATATCCTGATCTTTGTTCCATTTCAGTAGCTCTCATGTGATAATGTCCCTCTTAGCAGCGATTGTCAGTATTATAGTGGTGCGTTACCTGCCTTCTCTCTCCAGCAGCAATGGGAACAGCAGTAGCTGGAGCAGTCTGGGCCTGGAGGGGGAGGCGTGTGAGGAGCGCATGTCATTCTCCCCCTCTGACAGGTCGGTCAGCAACTGGTTCACATGGCTAAGATTCTGAAATGCCCTGTAAGACCTGGAGGTTCATCTAGAATGGAACAAAGAAATAGTTGTATTTTACAATGAAGCCAAAATGATGTAAGGAAGCATGTTACAGATCCATCAGTGGAAAACCTCAGGAAATGAATTGGAATCAGAGAATTGCTTCATCATATGAAAGTGATTTGCAACATTGTACAGTGGTATTTTGATTTATACTTTGTCTCATACTAGGAACCACCAGCTCTAAATATACAGTAGTCTCAGACTTTTGGACAAAGTCTGAGACTTTGTACTGTAAATAGGCTTAACATGGCATATGCTTCTAGATGCTAATGTCAGCATGCAATATATTGCTTAAGCTTTGCTGGTTCTGCCTTACTTGCATGTAATTTTGTTGTTTAATAAAGGATAATTTGTAGTGTTACCAATATTTTAGGGGTTCTTGCCCTCTTTGCATTAATGCTGCTGAACAGTGTAAATAGGTCCAGATAAACTGCTACTGACTTTAGTCTTTCAGGTTTGACCTCATAGGCCCCCATTTGTTTAAAATAATACTTACTGCAGCATTGACAGATTTAATCTGTACTGCCAGCCATTTATAAACATACCATTGTTTTCTTGGGCTGGTGAATATATTTTTATGTCTTTGCATCTATGCATTTTTTCCATCCAAGCAGCCAATTGTTTCAGCCCATGGCAATATAATACTATTAATCAACACGTGCTCATAGGAAACTTCAGTATTTTCTCAGGTTTAGACTCAGCTATTGTACAGCGATCTTTAACTTCAGTCTCTTTAATTCATCTGATTTTATATACATAAAACCAAGAAATGCCAGAAATTAATTTATCACCTTGTTTACAGATTAAATAAATGTATCCCGAGGGAAAAAAAAAATCTTGAATGCAAATATAGCCGCAAGCACAAAGGGCAATCTTCAACTTAATATGACCTTCAGAAGAATTTGAAAACATGCCACATTGTGGATTTTAACCCTGGACCTTTGCCTTTGCCCTGGACCTAAAGACACAGGTTTAAAAATGTAGAATTTTTGAAAAAATCGAGAAAAAAAAACTACTTTTTTTCCAGCTCAGTCCAGATATGCTGTGTACCAAATTTGATACCAATTGCTCAAAATTTGTAGGACGGGTAGCGAAAAAACAGATTTGGACAAAATGGCGGAAAATCTATCTAGGCACAAATGGTCATGGCCTATATGGATAGATTTGTCTGGATCCACAGAATCCAGGAAAAAAATGGAGAATTTTGTTTCTGAGACTTACGGTTCAAAAGTTATAGGCCAAGACATAATGTTTGTTGTTCTAGTGCCACCATCGGGCCAATCTGTTTAATTTTTTTGTCTGAGTAGTGGGTGAGATTTCCAACCTATCTGCCAAGTTTGGGAACTGTAGCTGTTACGGTTTCTGAGACCCAGATACTTTTAGGGCACAAGATGAAGAAAAGGAAGAATCCTAACAAATATAAAGGGTTCCAGCAGCTTTGCTGCTTGGACCCCTAAAAATAATCAAAAATGCAAAATCAACATGGCACATGAATTCAGTGCTGTTTGCCAGCTGACCCCCAGTTCTCAGAAGTCAAAGCTTCCCACAAACATCTGAACGCATCAACAAGGCAATCCATTTCATGAGCAGTACTGACAAAATACAAACATAATATTCTTTGTAGTGGAAATGAAATCTCAAACAATGATATCGATACTGGTCTAACATCAACTGAAAACAGCAGCTTCCTAGAACGAAGCAAAAATGTTACAGAGTTCTCACTTAGAAAAGGGCTAAAACTTGCAAAACTAATGGTATGGTCCTTTTGTTTTAACCCTTTACTGTCCAAAGAAAAATGCCACTGTACAGACAGAGAAAAAAAATGTCACTAAAGATTAACATAAACCCAAATCTACATCTGTGTGAAGCCTGACATCTGCTGAAGCAGTGTACAGGACTGGTGATCTGCTATTAGCTTGTCTGTAGTGTTGCTCAACTTAGAGTACAACACAGTATGATTGGACAACATGACAAATAAATGGTGTATACCATGAGACAACACAAATTTGTCATATTTTTGCAATGTTTATACTGTGTTTATGCAGTGAGAGCTATCTATTTAATATCTCGGTGTATCAGGCCATTGTAGGCAATGTTGCAAGTCAGTCAGCTAGACAGCAATATTGGATTTTTATGGTTTCCATTAAAGTGATGAAGTACCTTGACTTCTGAGGTATTTCATTCAATGGATTAGACAAAAAAAGACATTTCTGTCTGTTTTTTGTAGAAAATGCATTTTATCATGATATAAGTCAATATAATAATAATAACTATGTATATAACACTACTCAAAAATAAAGTTACAAGTGCTTTACAGTAAAAACAAAAAGTAAATGAAATCCAAAACAGGCAGGGACCCTCAGGCAGGAAGTCTGATCACCCTTTGGAATCATTAGCCCTGCTACAGGATCTCATAGTGTTATTTAAATCACATATACAGTGATGGGGGATGTTGTACAAATCACTCACAGGGTGACATCACCTGACAGAGGATGAGCTAATAGATGACCAGTTCAGTGTCCGCCATTAGGTGGCAGGTTTCTCACAGATTTAAGTTTTGTGGTTTAGTTTCTTTTAAACATGACAATTAAAAATAGGGGGGAAATAATTAAAATGGCTTCATATACAGTAAAATAGGCTGCATTAGTCAAGGCTACAGTATGTCAGATGGATTTAAAACATTTTTGATAAAATATTTTAGGGGCAAACTTGCTGTTAGCTGCTGGCTAATATTGTCCACTGGTGAGTTTGTACTCTTCGAGGACACAGCCATAGATGATAGTTAAAACTAAATGTACATTTGTGTTGTCTGTAGTGCATGAGTTTGTAGTCATTGCTGTCCTGTCTCTCTTAGTTCTTAGTCCTACTCATGACAAAGTCATTGCTGCTTCATGATCCTATTCATAAAAACAATGAATGTGAGAAGCTTTCCCTAGACATCCTCCTGCTGCAAAGAAAATGATATCCTTATATCATATTGAGCAGAGTCTTAGTGTCTGTAGCCGTGGGCTGTGTCAACAAGACTGTGATTAACAATCTTATAAAATGGAGAAATGACTGTTTACCTGTTGGCACGTCACACAGCAAATATTTGCACAGTTGACATAATGGATATTGAGTAGATTTTCAGAATGGAAAAATCAACTTTCACACTGATCAAGATGTACTCTTAGTCATTGTGTCTTAACTGACAAAAGACATTAAGCAGACAAGTAAATTTACTGGAATATATAAAAAACATTGACTGGAAATATGCAGCATAGTTTCCTCAATCTGTCTAAGATGTCAGGATTGCTTTGATTGCAGTGCTTGTGGCTTGTGATATCCTGCTGCTTATTTCAAAGTCTGTCTTTATGCATGTCGTTAGCTTTTGCATGCTTATTGTCATTTGTATTTACTTTAATGCAGCCTCACCCCCCTTGCTATTTCTCCCTTCTCACTAACCTGCATGTTATTTCTCATCCAACAGTGACAATACAGAGGACAAGGAGACTGAGGTCAAAGAGGAATCCAGTGGTAAGGATCTTTTACTCCCTGCAACTTAACCTTTTAATAGGTTAGTGGTAATGCTGAGTTTTTCTGAATCAATAAAAGCTATTGTGAACAAAAAGATCTTAAAATTCCAGATTTCTGCAAATCAAACAGTTTAACTTAGCACACTTTTGGCAGCAGAGGGAAATGGGGAAAAGACAGGCCCCCCTCCTAATTTGAGGTCTTGCTCTCTCCACTCCTTGAGATTCAGAACAGTTGGTCTTGATTCTGGTTGTGTGTGTGTGTGTGTGTGTAAGACTGTCTGAGTGTGTCGTAGCCGGGGATTTTACCACCCCCATATTCTGCCACACTAATGCTCATTCATCCTCTCCACTCCCTCCACAGACACTCATTCTGCTTTATGTGTGTGTGTCAGACCAGAGTAGCCCCCACCGAGAGGAGGGAAGGGGGGGTGGGTGGGGGGGCTCCTCCTAGGTCTGTTGGAGTGTGGGAACCCAGGACAGAGCAGAACAGGTCTGGGGGAGCAAAGGACTCAAGTCAATTTTATTTATATTGCCCAATATCAAAAATCACAAATTTGCCTCAATAGGCTTTACAATCTGTGAGTCACCCTCAATTCAGGTAAGAAAAAAACTCCTCAGGAAGAGTAAAGGATGTGTCTTTCAGAATGTGCAGGAATACAGTAGATGTTTGTACAGAATAGACCAAAATAGCAAAATTACAATATGGAAAATCCAGATGACAATATTACAGATAGATTGCAAACTTGCGAATATGAAGAATGTGGATTCAGGAGGATGTTGAAAAACTTCCAGGTGCCACCAAACTGGTAGGACCTGAGTCACTGCATTTAATTTGACCAAGAGGGGAAATATAAAGAAAGAAAGCAGGAAACCAAGAACAGAGCCCTGAGGAACTCCATATTTCACATCAGAACATTTAACTGGAGAGTGGAGAAGAGGAGAACACTAATGCACAACTTATGTGTCTTATGAGTGTCTAGAAGCGCCAGCATGACATCTGCTGACCAGCTGGAAGTGGTCAGTAGAAACCTATGCAAGGTTAATGACAAATGATTAATCACGAATGAACCACATTTCTCTGTGATGCAGGGACTCTCTGTGTGGACAGGACTCAGGTACAGGCCTCCAGGTCTGCGCTGTTCATAGTGAACTCAGATGTCAGAGACCACTGGCATGGCCCCCAATATGTGACCCTTGACCCTCAGCTCAGGAGCATGCTGCAGTGGGTGGCAGCCTCCATGGCCGACATCCCCCAGATCCAACTGAGTCCTGACAGAGAGCTCCAGCAGGTGATCATGAATGTATTAATTAACCGCCTCCTCAAACAAAGGTCATATTGTGGTATTTGTTATTTAACATAAGACCTGCCTAAACCAAGTCAGATTGCTTCAATGAAAGAAGTCATTGTTTCCATGGTTGTTGATGTTGGATGAAGTTGGCTTTGCTGTAGGGTTGGGATTCTGCTTATTGATTCCAGTTCTTATCGATTCCGAGGTTCAAATCCAATATGGTAAAAAAAAAAAAGAGATCAAATGTTAAGATGACAAAATATCTTTATCCTTTTAAGCATTTACTTTGACTTTTATTGTTTCATTAAAATAAGCAAGTCAAAGTCTTTTTAACTGAACATTCACAAAGTAAATACATACAATAAAAACATATGATCCAGTCAGTACATACATTTTCTTGTGGATGCTGTGGTATTTGACGCTCAGTTTTCTCTTTGGTCATCTTTCCCTTTATTGCCAAAGAGAACCGTGACACACCGTTCTCTTTTCCTTTATTGCCAAAGAGAACCGTGTGTCACGGCTTGGTATCACTGGCTCTACTGGAGGTGCTAGCGCAGGCTGATGACACACTCAGGCTAGGAGATCACAAGACATCAAACACTGAACATTCTTTCAGATCAACGCCGTGCTGCCTTAAATGTTTGGTCGAATGTGATGTGCAACCTGACTTACAGCTAATTAACCTCACACATGCATTGCATTTTGCCTTGTTTTCTTTAATAAAGTAAAGCCACACTTTTGAGTGTTTACCACGGTCCATCTTTCACAGCTGTTGTGAGCACGCATGCTCATATCTAAACAAAGAGACACACTGTTTTGCATTGATATATGATGTAGACAGGCAGTTAGTCACGTCCTTGCAGCCTTTGTTTGCAATAATAAAAGTTATCACTTTTAGGAAATGATAAGCAGAACTGAAATTCAAATTCTTTAACAGGTACCTGGTTCTAATTTGGAAACAGTTGTTCCCAACCCTACTTTGCTGTGGAAACAAAGAGCTGAACCACCAGCTCTTGCAATTTTCAAGTTAAACAAGTTGTATAAAAATTATAGTGCAATCCTTTAAAGTGACCCATTTGTAAAATGCCCTGATATTCTTTGGCCTTTCTGTACAATTAATAGATTAATCCTAGTTACCCTGCCAGCAAAATTGCTCTTTAATTTTCATGCCAAGTTGATAAGCTATCATAAGATATCAGTTAGGTGGAAATACTGTAGTGAATTATAACTATGTGCCATTTCAGCTCCCAGCAGTGGTCCAAAGGCTTCGGGAGAGGAAGTGGAGGGTGGGAGAGCTGCTTCACATCCTGCTGCGTTACTGTGAAGAGAGTCAGTCACATAGTCACTCTCAGCCCAGAGAGGAGGCACTCCAGGCGGACAGAGAATGTCACCGCATCTCCCTTTTCCAGTGGCTCCTGGAGCATGCCTAGGCCCTCTCCTCTCCTCTCCTTTCCTTTCTTCTCTTCTTCTCTGCTCTCCTCTCCTTTCCTCTCCTCTCCTCTCCTCTCCTCCAAACAGGGCTTTGCAAACTCCACGACCCCTAGAGGGCGCCATACAAATCAGCTGATCTTACTCTCATGAATGTGGGCGGCGTGTGTTTTGCATTGCATGCTGCAATCAAGAGTACTTCTGTTATATTTTGTTTTTCTTTCCACCTTCTGTTTTGTTGTTGCAGTTTTATTATTTATCGGGCTGCGTATATCACGTGTCAATTTAGTGAGCTGTCTCCTTCGCCTACCTACACTTCGGAATTGAAGCCCTCACACCTTGATGCTGTTGTGCTTGAGCTACAGAAAGAAAAGGGCAGGAGAGAGAAAGAGAGATAGAGAGACCCACCCCATCTGTTGCAGGCAGGGACAGAAAAGCAGCGAGTTAAGAGAAGGAGAATGTGTTTTTTGTTAGGGAATCCCCATAGCTGCCGGGCGGATGATGTCATCAAACCCACAGCTCACCTCTGTGGTGGTGTTTCCACATGTTAAGAGAGCAACTGTGTGCACACATACACACACCACACCTTGCATTATCAGTGCTAGAAGGAATCTATGATGCACTGACACAAACCAATTAGTCCCCATAGTGTTCCATTATTGTATTAATCCAGTCAGAATTACTGTACTAGTTATTCAGTTTGCTCCAGTGAAGTGTTTCTCTGGAGCATTAAATGAGTTAAATGTTGTTGTAATGACTTATTATATTTGACCGATATGCTGCCATACATAGAGACTGACAAAACACTATTAAAGTTGTAAAACCCATATCTATATTTTAGTAAATGATACTACACTGTAATTTAGTGTTGATGATCAAACAGGCCATTTGTTTGGCAATAGAGTGATGAATAATGTTCAATGAAGTTGCCTCTTGCCAGTATTGGTATTCCTGTTTTATCTAATACTGTAACAGTGCTTGCCTAGCAACAATCTCCTTGGTTATCAAACTTAGTAAAATACCTAGAGTGGATGATGTTTACTAGGGTGGTCGGTATTTAGAAAAAGTATATTTTTTGAAGATAAAGTATGTCTAATTAAACATGAATTGCTGCTCAAAGCTATGTAAGAAGCCGTGATCTTGGCTTTATGTTGCCAAACATTGCTCATACGATGACTCTCCTCCCCTCCAGTCAGTAGTATGTGTTCTGTCTGTCTCAGTGGCCTTTGTCCAGTTCGTGGAAGATCCAGTGACGCAGATCGTGGATCTTTTAGTAATAGTAATTGGAGGTCTGCACCTCCAAAACCACAAGCTTAACAGCATCTGCATAGCTCTACTCTAGAATCACACATTCTGTCACCCACGCTCCACAGTCACCTTGTGGAATGAAGGACTCTGAATACCACAACTTCCACACAAAAACGCCCCCCCTTACACACACCCTCATTACTCATCAGTCCCATGTGTACGTCTACACGCACAGCACTACCAGCTACTTGCTGAGATGCACTTTTTTGATTTGGCATAGGAGAGTCTGGGCATTTCCAGCCCTGCTTAGACCTCTCCTGGCCTCCTTTGTGAATTTATGCCCCGCATGGACGGCCCGCTCTGCTGCTAGTTGAGTTCAACTGCAGCAAGTTAACGTACATGCACAACACCCAAAACCTACCCCCCCCCCCCCCCCCTCTCCTCCCCAAAGAAAGATTATTGGGATACATTTTGATGTTTGTATTTATTTATTTTGTTTTAATGAGGGACCTAAAGGATGAGATGATGCTGCGTGGTCCTCAAATTTCTATCAGGACTTTCCTTCTTGAGTTTGAAACACTGTAACCACAGCCTTGCATCTATTGCTATAAAGTAAGTGTTGGTGGTGTTCACCTGCATGGCTGAATTTTCATTGACTTTTTAAGCTCAACATTCTTCTTCTTAATGTATTGGCCTACACTAATTGAGCTGCAGTGATTCGTCTGTGTCCACACTGCCTAACAGTATGCTATAGGCCTCTGCAGATGCCTTGTCTGTTCCTGCTTAATCTTTAGGCTGCCAAATGGTCATATAATCTTAAAGGTGTTTGTTCTGTTTGATTTGTTTACATGCAAAAATGAATATATCACAAAATCCACTATAAAAAAAAAAAGTGATACCCAAGTTATGCCTACTATTGAAGATAATAGTAGAAAAGAAGACAAAGTGAAGTATTAACCTGAGAAGTGAGGGAGAGTTTATATCCTGGTTTACATTAAAGGAATGAATTAAGAGTCACAGGCTTGACACATGAAGAGAGCGCATCGCAGTGTACAAATTCTCTCCCAGTGTGAATGTTTAGTCGTTGAAGTAGGACTTTTCCCCAGTGCCCATCCCTCTCTTATTTTCTTTCCTTATCTACTTTACATTCCTGTGCATCCCAGATGACCTATATTGTTGTGTTTGTGAAAGCTGGATGTGTACCTGCAAAGACTCAACTCCATTTAGAAGCAGATTTGTTTTGCTACTGTTGTTCCTAGTGTTACTTTCTGACTCTCTCTGACCACAGCCAGGAGAAAAAAAGAAAAGGAAAAAAAAAAGATGTACCTCACATCCACTCACTTCTGTATTTTTCCTGCTTCCTTGTAAAATCCTGCCAAATAAAGATATTTAATAAATAATGTACATGTAAGTTATATAATAGTGAGTTCACTACTTGTTCTCCCTAGTGGCATTGCTGAATAGTTTACACAGTCTAAGCTTGAGGTCAAAACTCTAAATTTGTTTATGTTGAAGCTTGGTGTGACAATAAAGCTTTTTCATGTGCTCTTATATTTTTGTCTTCCTTTAATCAAGAAATCACATTCTTGTATCATGTTTTACTTTGTCAAGGTGTGGTATAAAATTGATAAGATTGATAAATTGATTAGTATTTTAACAGAAAATATAATTAAAAGTAACCTATTAAAGTCCCCCTCCACTCAAAAGTATGTGTTGCTTATTGTTACTTAACTTTGAGCTTCACGGTGCAGAGTTTGACACCAAAAGGCTTTTTATGCATTAATCTGTTGAAGGAGGAAAGTTTCTCTGTGCTCACCTTAAATCTCAGTTTAAGACGTGGGTCTCTTCGAACGGGATTTGTGACATCACAAGTAGTTTGAAGCCAATTGTGGTCCAGTATGCAGCTTACACTAGTGCGATGTGGAAACTTGAAGCCTCCAGTGCGCAAACACTGAGAAAGGACTTTACAGTGAAGTAGGAGACATCTTGTGTCCAACAGTTAAACTTTTGAAATGAAAAGATATTTGCATCTTCATAGATTTAGGATTCTTCACTGAGGAAGAAGTAGATGTCATTTTAAGGATCTTAATGAGGTAATTGAACTTATGTGGAAAAAACATCAGAGACATGACTCAGAAGCAGAATATTTTTTTTAGATATATCTTAAAATATTTTTGGAGAGAATTTTTAATCATTTAAATCTTATCAAGCAAAAATGTCAAACATTCCCTGCTATCAGCTTATTAAAAGTGAAGATGTGCAGCTTTTCTCATTTTCTGTATTAGATGTTTTTGGACATTTTGCAGTATATTCTTCAATGGTGAAAAGTCCATTTACTCAAGTACTGTCCAATTTTGAAGTACTTGTACTTTCTTGGAACATTTCTATTGTATGCTATACTTTATGAGCTGCACTACATTTCAGAGGCAAATATTGACCACTGTAGTTACTGGTTACTTTGCAGGTTAAGATTTTCCCTAATATACTAAACCGCCCAAAAGTTGATAAAGTTGTTAAACTGAGCTCCACCTCAACCAGCTGCAACATTTAAGACAACATTTAAGCTTAAAAGTTAATACATGGAAAAATAATAATATAACACTCTGAAATGGGGGGTGATAATGAATACTCTATTTTGCAGATAATACTTTCAAGACTTTAACTTGTATTGGAGTATTTTTACACTGTGGCATTACCACTTTACTAAGAATCCAAGTACTTCTCCCACCACTTACATTCATACACTTCATTGACTAAAATCAGTCAATAAAAAAATAAAGTTTCATCAGTAATGAACGTAATCCTTAGCAACAACCAGTGTTTACCTCACTGCAACATAAACTACACATCAAAGTCAGTCTTACTGTCAGTAAAGTACCTTACAGATTTTTCTCTTTGATGAATGCCCTGTCTCACTTTTCTGCTTGTAAATCCTGATTTATGGTAGATTTCCCAGTGATAACAGCCTGCTGTTAACTACAGAGATTCCTCCAAACCTATTAAAATGCTGTCACTTTACTAGCTGTGGCTGGCCCACCTCTCCACTGTTACCTGTGCTGCAGGTGCCAAAGGAAACAGAAGGGATGTGTATCAAAGTTGGTCTCAACAACAGTGCTACAGTCCTTAAGTTAAGGCTCAATACAGCTGCACAAAACAGCCATTGTTGCTGTGTGATTAGACCGTGCCACACATGCTCAAATATATAATTAGGTAATGTTCGCTACAATGGCCGGTACCTGTCAGCATACAGTGTTCTGTGCGGCGAATGAATGGAGGTGTCTGTCTGACATGGAAGGAGAGAAAAGAAGAAAGAGAGAGGGAGGAGGGAAGGTGGGAATACCTAATTGCAGGCTGCATAGTGATACAGGAGGCGAGGAATGTGCCTGACAAGCACATCTCTGATCTTTTGAGCGGCTGGAGGCCTGCTGACAGACAACAAGAGGCTCCCAGACCAGCCATACAAGGATATGGTTGGCTCAGCTTGTGGGTGACCTGACTGAGTGACGTCATTTCCAGCAGGCAAATTAGGGGATATGCGGGGGTGTGTAGAGAAATCTCCAAAATCTCCGCAGATTATTGTCCCCTCTTGAGAAAGAAAGACGAGTGGGCCTACTGACAGAAATGGCAAGGTTTTCCATTTCCTGCTTCCTGTTCCTGAGGGACATGACAAATCTTGATCCCATCCTGAACCTGAAACGTTTGTTCCTGAGTTCAAAGATTCAAAGTTTACTTGGCCACCTCTAAGTTTTAATTAAACAACCTGAGGAGCTCAGGAAGAAAAAAACACTTTTCTACAGCTTCAGTGTTCATGACATGTATTATTAGATATCTCATTCTTGCATTTGGCCAGTTTATCATGTTTTCAGTCATGCCAGGCATTATTTATCATGTACAGTACAATCAGTGTGTGCGTACCCAGGGGTCTAACGTGCCAGTGGGGCCTGTATGTGCAAAGAAAAAGTAAAAATACATTGGGAAAGTCCCATTACTAACAACTGTGGGTACAAACCAAACAACATTTCAACATGTACATTTTTGCTGTTTACTGAATGAAGTGAAAAATAGGTGAATAAACAGCTGTGATTGCTTTATTGATTGCCCAATTAAGTTATTTCACAGACATCGATGTTTTGCTCCCTTCATCTGCAAGAAATTTAAAAATATAGTTTTTTCCATAAAAAAGTTAAATTACCGGAGAAAATCCTTAAAATTATATCTCCTCTTCTTGTAGACTATATGGACGTTTTATAGGTTGTGAAGAGAAAAAGAAGAATCCCAACGCAAGGTCTTCTCTCTAGCCTTTTCTGGACCTTTCAACCACATCACACAGGCTTTATCGGCTGATGGAGTCTGATAAGTTGTCATAAAGATTGATCTGTTGACATTCAAGCTCAGTAGCTGTTATGGTTCCATCCATGACACTTTTTTCGTCTATGTTGGCTCGAATGTTAGGAGTGGAAGTTCATTCTTGACATTGGAAATAGCAGTTTTACAAAACCATTACAACACATGGTCCACTGACACAAGAAAGAAACCAATAATAGACAGCGTCAAGGTCATATATTTTAAAGAGATTTCTTCAATTTAACAAAACAAAAACCCATATTATTACAAACGTAGGTTTGATTAATGCAGTAAGTGGCAATTTTCTAAGTGGATTAAGAAGATTAGGGTTTAGGGTTGAACACTGACCTCTCAATCCAGCAATAAACATTATCCTATTATTGTATTGCCTCATAAGATTATTACGACTGTTTTCTATCAATTTGATGAATCATTTCCTTTTCTTCTTAGATACTCAAGAAAATGTTATCAGTATATGTCCTGGATATTGTGAGAAAGCGCTACCACAATCGAGTGGTTGAGTGACACAGACCAACCATTATTTAGAGTGCGTCAGTTGATACTTAAGGTGGCCACAGCAGAGTGAGTAGCCAGGATGAGACTTGGTCCAGGATGCGATTTCTACTAAAACATGACCACAGAAACCCTAATTGAAGATTGCAACAGCTTCACAGAAGTGAGGCCACAGGAATGTCACTCAGACACAACAGCGGTGTATAGATGCTTTTATTAATCTGTTCTGGCATGCATATGGGCATACGCACAGGCACCCACACGCACACACACATGCACAAGTGCGCACACACACGCACACACACAAACACACGCACACACACAAACACACACACACACACACACACACATACACACACACACTGTCCCGACAAGCAATGTATAGGAGTTATTGTGCAGAAAATCATCAGTCAGCAATATAGACAGACAGACAGGAGCCCAATAGCATACCACCCTCAGTCTGCTCCAAAGTAGCGTGGGATGATGTGTCTGCCACACACACACACACACACACACACACACACACACACACACACACATGCTCTGACATCAGATAGGCAGGGTCCTGGCTTGGTGCATCCCCCACTGCCTCCCCTGACTGTGTCGACTTGTGAGTCACTGACATCACTTCCCTCCCAACAGCAACAAACGGCTGGGTTGTTGGGAGAGTCCACTAGATGGGGGGAGAGGGGGGGTTGTTTGAGTCAGGTCCATGGAATCCATGATATACTGTACAGGGCTTTGTGTTGGGAAGGGGAAAACCAGCTACATCATCCCCACTAGGCTTTTGTTTACTCCCGCCTGCAGAAAATCTCCTTTGTTTTGTTTTTTGTTCTTCTCCTCTTGATGCATCTGCTCTTTCTTTCGTCACCACAGCCTAATAGGTGTGAGCAGTTAATGAGCCGAGGGGCTGAATCACAGAGGTGGGTCTGAGTTCATGCTGGATGACCTGCTGCGCTCTAGCATGCAGAGCAATGAGGCATTTCTACAGTTTCTGACATAAAAGCTAATACAGAAATTAATTTTCCTCTGGAAGTTGTGATCAGTTGTTTTTAGGCGGAGGTTGTGATCCTGCAGTCCAAAAACCTCACGATCCAACTGTAATACTGAAAAGTTTATGGAGTGGAAAATCTAATCGTTCAAGTGTTTTAGCAAGTTGGAAAAACTAAGAGTTTTTTTTTTCTTTTGCTTTGGGTCCAACTTTCCTTTCCCTTCGGATTTATGAAAAAAGGAAGTGCTCGAGGGAGTGCTCGAGTCATTTTACATTCACTCAGTTCCACCACCTGCACCTTATAAGGGATTCAAAATGTTTTACTATTAGTTCATAATTTTGTTAATGCTGAGAAACTTCATGTCGCCCTGTTATGTCTAGAACAGTGGTTCCCAACATGTTTTGTTTTGCACAACCTCACAGCCCCGTCAGATGAGCTCAGGTTCCCTTCATTGACATCAGCTGTCATCCTCCCAAATGTGTTCATTTGAACTGATGTTATACTGCATGTTATTTAACACTTCATTATATTAAAGTAGCTATTTTTCACACAATTGAACTGTCAGTGTTCAGTGTATTAGCTAATCGTTTCAACCAGTTATATATTACTTTAGCAAATTATTACAACTACTTATCCATTAGCTAACTGTTTCAACCTTTATACATTACTATTAGCTAATGATTTAAACTGTTTATCCATTATTACTGTAACTATTTAAACTGTTTATTTATTATTACTGTAACTATTTCAACCATCTTACTACTAATAGCTAACTATTTCAGCTGTTTTAGTATACTGTCCATACTGTTAACTGCCTATTTATCCATTATCTGTTATATTTATTTATTACTTTCAGTTGTCCTTTTCAACTGTTTATCCCTTAGTTTTGCTTTCTACGTATCCTTATTATTAGCTGTCTGTTTCAACCATTTACTTTAAGTGAGTAAGTAAGTAAGTAGTTAAGTAAGTAAGTACTGTTTAAACTTCTCTGATTGCTTGCTAACTATTTGTCATGCTCTCTATAGCAGTGGTTCTCAAAGTGGGGTCTGGGAACCCCCAGGAGTCCTTGAGGGGATTCCAGGGGGTCCCCAGCAAAAAGGGAAATCATTTATTTTCACCATAATTCCATCCATAAGTAACACAATGACAGAATGTTTGACTATTTTGGTCATGGGTTTCATACACTTTCTGTAATAAAACATCTAAAAGCAAAAATCTTATCAGATGGGGGTCCATGGTCTAATTTGTGTCAGTTTAGGGGTCCTTGATGTCAAAAAGTTTGAGAACCACTGCTCTATAGGGTGAATTAGTGTAATGTGGGTCACTGCCAAATGTAGCACAGCTCAAGTGCATCTATCTCTTCTTCTTACAAATGCTAATGAATAGGACTGTTGTCAAGTTAATAGGGGTGTCAGGTAATTGAAATCACACCTGATGTCATAGATTGGGGCAGGGGAATCTTCCAATAGGTATAAGTACTTGCTGTAAAGTCAAAGGTCAGTGACGAAGGATTTAGACTAATTTAATGTTAAGGATATGAATCTGTCATAAATAAAGCAATGTTTCTGATTGCTATCAGATTGTGTTTATGATATATTCATGCATCAAAATATGCTCTAATATGGTGAAAACATGTTTCATATTTTTTTATTTCAGTCAATTTTTCATCATCCCACTTTAGAAAATGTGGTTTGAAATGTGAGACAGTATGGTTTAACTAGTGTGGGCCAGTTATATACATTCTTAAATTGGTATAATATGCATTTAAGCACGTTAAATGGGCAATACCAATAGTTATTCAGGAGTCTTAGTCTTGTAATGATTATTTTTAATTATTTTTAGGGAGATTGCAAATTATATAATTACTAATATTAATACATAATACATAATATAATACTATTGTATGAATCAAGGTACTTAGGACCTTTCAGTGAGTGTCCCAGATTTCAGCCTGAACTGTTAAACATTAGGAAAGACGCAACATCTGGGACAGTTTGTCTGCATTTTCTTTTCTGATATGAGAAACACTTTGGGGATTTCAGAACAGTATTGGGTGCAGATATAATGTATCGACTTCAAATTGAAATACATTGCTGAAGTGCCAATTCATTTTTTAAAAATCAAATCATAATTTCTCTGTTTTCAAATTAGTTAAGCTGTCAGTCTTACTATGTACACCCTGGCAACGCTGGGGAAGTACCCCGGGTTGGGAATCACTGCTCTTGAAACATATTAGATATCCCGTCATGTTTTCGCTGATGTCATGGTAACAGAGGTTGTGGTGGACTTTCTTAGTCCTGTTGATTTTATGAGTGAGGTCGGGACAAAAGAAAGATTCCACAGAGTCACCACTGGAGTTGGAAACACTCGTCTTTCAAAACGTGAGGAGAACACTGCTCATGACATGTCCGTGCTATTGTCTGTTTGTTTCCAGGAGTGACCACATTGCAATGCTGTAACTGTGAGTGAGTGTGTGTGTGTGTATGTGTGTAAAAGCCGAGCAGCAGGCATGGACAGTAACTTAAACACCTCAGCTCTCAGGACAATTAATGGGACGAGACCCTGACACAATGGAAACTATCAGCGTGGGAGCGAAAGGATGGAGACTGATGAAAGATAAAGAGAGGAAGTACAAGAGATAAGAGTTTGTGTCAGAGAGAACAGCTGAGTCATGTTGAAATTTTGAGTGTTTATCTGAAAATGATTGGTGGAGAGCAGAATGAGTGGACCTTGGGCGGAGGGGAAATATCTTAGTCAAGAGGGGCTGCTCGTGTTTCCCAAACCGACAGCACTGTTTTGACTCTTTGGTGATTGAAAACAGCCGTCGGAGCCTGGTGTGGACCTGGTAACGTGGTAAATAATATTAGGTATTATCTGTGAACATGGGTAGTGAGCCTGTCTGACTCATAAAAACAACAAGCATCCCTCAGCTAATGCGTAGAGCACACCGTTGTTCCCACCCTGGAGGAACAGAAAACACAGTTAGGCTTTCACTGTTTAATTTAAGACAGGGTTGCTTCACCCTCTGTTGTGTCTCTGCTCATCTTTTGTCTGCTAACACCTACTTCTCTATTGACTCTGGCGTGTGCGTAAGATTGGGTTTAACAGATAGCACTTGAGTGAGGAAACATCTTGACAAATCAATGACCTCAGGGCACTTCCTCCACATCCACACCCACCTTGACGATGACAGTGTGGTCTGTGTCTTCAGGCCCGGGCTGAGCCACTTTGATGTAACCACAGAGAGGAAGCGGAGGTCAAGTCTGGGAGATTCTGACATGACCGACTAAAGCGGAGTCGTCTCCTGCTGATGTCATGGTCAGTCCTGCCCTGGTATTTTTTCCTTTTTCCTCCACCTCCTTCTCCTCCCAGCCCGGTTCGATGGCAGTCAAACTGGCAAAGGATTTCCTTTTGTAGGAATGAATGCTTCACAAGAGAGATGTGGTTTGGAGATGAATGAAGCACAAGAGGTCATCCAAGACTAGTGTTGGGTATCGTTTGAATTTTATTGATTCTGATTCTGCTTATCGATTCCAGTTCTTATTGATTCCCAGTTTCACTTCCAATATAGTAAAAAAAAGAGGTCAAATGTTTAGATAACAAAATATCTTTATCCTTTTAAGCATTGACTTTGAATTTTATTATTTCATTAAAATAAGCCAATTCAAAGTATTTTTAACTGAACATCCACAAAGTAAATACATACAATAATGTATGAACCAGTCAGTACATACATTTTCTTGTGGATGTTGTGATATTTGACACTCAGTTTTCTCTTTATCTTTGTTGCCAAACAGGTTGTCGCGGCTTGGTATCGCTGATTCTACTGGAGGTGCTAGCGAGGTGCTAGCGCTGGTTGATGACACACTCGGGCTAGGAGACCGTAACACATCAAACACTAAACATTCTTTCAGATCGATGCCGTGCTGCCGTAAATATTTGGTCAAATGTGATGTGCAACCTGACTTACAGCTAATTAACCTCCCACATGCATTGCACTTTGCCTTGTCGTTTTCCATCTATCACTACTGTTGTGACATTAGCCATGCATGCTCATATCAAATCGACACGCTGTTGCGTTGATGCATGACATAGACAGGTCCTGGCAGATAGCTATGTCTTTGCAGATAAGTAGCTTTTGTTTGCAATAAGAAAGGGTTATCGCGTTTAAGAACCACTAAGCAGAACCGAAATTCAAATTCTTTAACGGGGACCCGGTTCTTGGCATTTTGGATTTGGTTCTAATTTGGAACCGGTTTTCGGCTCCCTACCCTATCCAAGACATCAAAACTACAGAGCATGCTTCACTGATTTGCTCACGTGCGCCTCACCAGCCAAAACCCCACCCTGCTTCTTTCAGTTTCAAACAGGGGGTTGACATCTATCATACAATCTCAATAAAATTGTGTAATCAAACCCACTCCAGGAAACTGTACCTGACGCAATTAGAGGCCGACCATGAACATATAGCGTGGGTTTGCTTTAGCTACTTTGCCGCATCACTGGAAAACCTTTTAATTCCCACTGTTACAGCATAATGTAAGGATGAATCTTTTTTTTCTTTTGCGTTTACAGAGAACACTGTCTGCATGTGATGTAAGGGACACAGGGGAGCAGAGAGGAAGGAACCGGGGCGAGAGGATGTAGGAGCACTGGGGGAGTGCTTACAGACTGAGTGTTTAACTTTTGCCGAGTGTGTTGAACTCTTAGTGGGGGAGTGACATGTGTGTTCACAAGGAAAGCTTGGCTCCCCATGACGGAGCAAAAGTCCATCTCTTTTGCAGCTGTGTGTGCCCGTCTGAGTGTTTACAGTACAAAGTCTGGCATTATTTGCTATGCAGGCAAGTGTTTGTCTGAGTGTGTATTTGCTTTTCTTTAATATCTTCAATAAATGTGTCTTGTGTACTGCATGAATCCATCTGTACTTTTTTGTTCTTTTTATGTCATTTCTTTGAAACTGCCTATTTGTATTAAGTATATTATCAAAAAAAAAAAAACTTTCTCAGGAGGCTCGGCATTTGCTGCAAGTGGTCTGCTTTCTCCAACAGGGGCTGCTGCTCAGATGGGCATCCTCTTCCTTTCTTGGCAACCGCAGCCGCTGCTCCCGAGGAAACCCGAGAAGCACCTTTAATGCTCTAACAGTCAGATAATTACGTACAAATAAATAATACATGGTGTTGCGTGCCAACTGTGGTGGTGTCACTTGTCATTTTACTGTGTTTCCCTCCACACAGTCCAGAAGTGCCTGCTTTGATAGTCTGCTCAGTGTTCACCCCAACTCTCCCACACTCTCCAATCCACACACATCAGCTGAAATAGGATCTACCTAATGGTCTGGAATATCCCTGTTTGGGCTGATCATCACTCCAATTTTCTTTTCAAATGTGAAGTTTTGATAAAACCACAGACCGGTGTGATGTGACGGGAGAGGTGGAGGAGGAGGAGGGCAGTGGGGCGTAAACATTGGGGTTGCTATGGAGGCGGCAGTGTAAGAAGTTTTGTGCAAGAAGAAAGACAGTCAGGAAGGCAGAGTGTGTGTTTTATGGAAGACTTGGAGTGACCCTCTTACCACAGAGGATGTGGGACTGAGGGGAGAACGACAATTCGTTGCTCTTCATGCTGTGAGTCTTAAAAGCAGCCTCTCAATCAGATAAAAGAGACCAATAACAGTGGAAAAATCCAGCCTTGTAATACCTTTGGTGTATGATGGCCTTTCCGTGCGTGAGGAAGCTTGAGAAGGCGTGTTATCATTTCAAAGTGCTCAGTTAATCAAACACTAATACAACAACTGTGCCCAGAATCCGTGCCATTGTACATTTATGCCAGGAAGAAGCACAACCATTTCCTCATATTTGGCTTCTCTAATTTATGCATCTCTACCCTTCTGGTTTTAAAACAGGCTGAATCCAGTGGAATCATGCTGGTTGCTTTGAAGCTGAAATAGCCATGGGCAGAACCAGACTGACCAAACGCTGCTCACTGTGACTCCACAGTCTGTGTCTGAACCCTGAACCTTCACCCCTGACCCGATACCTCAGACTGGATAAACTGCTGACGTCAGAGTTCACGGACAAGTGTGAGGTTGCAGAGTTTAGGGTCGGGGTGAGCGCGAGGGCATGGTTAACAAGGAATGCTCTTAAAAACCAAAGATAATCAGTTGCTCATAACAAAGCAAGAGTTGGCCAGTGGCAAAGGTAAACACCCTGTCTCAAGTTTAATCTTCGCATGCAGCTATATGGGCACTTTTGCATTTCTCTCTCTCGCTCTCTCTCTTTCTTCTACTTTACCTCTCTTCACCCGTTCTCTCTCATTCATGCTTCGCCTCTTTTTTCCCTCTTTTTCCCCTTTCTTCAGCTACAGGGCTTTTGGCTGTCTGTCATCATCTGAAAGAGCATCAGGTTCCACTCTCTGGCAGGCTGCACATAGCTAAACACTGGGGCATGGAGACCGTCCAAACACTCTTTCTCTCTCATACACACACATCTACGCACGCACATGCACGCTTGAGGATCCACCCAACGTGAATAAAAGTGTGATACAACCCAAACAAACACACGTTAACCTGAATACCGCCCAAACGTTGCCTCCGCTCCTCTCTGCCGCAGCACCGAGCTCCTGACTCCTGGAGGAAATAGCTGAGGGCATAGGAAACCCACAGCTAAACACAGGTTCTCACGGTGTATTAAAGACCCCTGACTGAGAGAAGAGCACTTCATAGCACCACATCCAATGCCAAGACCAGGCCGTGGCCAGCCAAGTGCAGAAGGTCGCCGGAGCCGTGACATGAGTTCAAAAGGGGAAAGATAAGATCTACATCCTTGCCGTGCGCGCTCAGAAATGAGGGTCAGGAGACGCGTCTGTCTGAGCAGAGACTCCAGTCCTTGTGTTTCAGAAGCAAAACATCAACAGAGGCAGTTCTATACAAGCGTGGTAAAAATGAGAGTAATAGTAAAGGGGGAATGTGGTCACACTACAACATAACCAAAGTCATGTGTGTGGTTTTATGAAGTTAGAAAGCCCATAATGATGGAGTATTAAATGATTGTAGCGCCATGAGGTTTGATGGTTTGAGGGGGGGCGGGCGCATATAAAAAGCCAGCTTTCTCCCATGAACTCCTCTGGCACCCAGAAATTTGCTTGGATTTCGCAAGCTCACCCAACCTACTACAACCACCCCTCCTTTCCATTGTCACTGCTTCTGCCTAAAATAACTCCTGTTCCTGAAGGAGGTTCATTTTCTGCTGGGTTTTCAAATACTACGCTGTTGTTCTGCTGGCAGTGGGAAAACAGGAGAGGTTAGGGAGGTCACTCTCTGGGCTAACAGGAGCCGCTGCCATGTTTAGATGCTGCAACAGCCACGATGTGAGACCGCTGGACCGTCTGTGGACACTCAGCCTTAATGAGGTGGTCCAGCACTACCATGTGACAATACCTTATTGTGCATGTTTTTGGAGAGTGCACATGTAAGCGGATTATAATGGGAGATGAGAGGGAATTAATAGTATCAACTTGTGTTTGCTTTTCACTTTTTTTTTTTAGCACTAAGCCGATGCTGTGACCCAGAGTTCAAGTTCACTTTATTTGCCATTTAAACAGGTACAGAAAGCAAACACACTGGAAGTCTTGCATTGTTTTTCTCTGTCATTTGAAGCTTCATTAATCAATATTTTTATGTAAACAATGGATCAAATGACTGCATGTAATGCGAAAGGTGACGAACCCTCAGTTCTATGGAGCACTTTAACATCTTTCAGCTCGTCGTTTTGATTTTACGGCCCGCAACTTTACTATTTTGGTTCTTTCTCACCACTCTTATAAAGTTTCGTGTTTCTAGCTGCAGCAGGCAGCTCTGATAAAATGACATATAGTACCGGCCCACCACCAAACTACAAGCAGAGGAAGTTTGTAACTAGATGGCAAACGGCTAAAGAACCAGATATTTCCCTCAGGGGTTAGCAGAGACCAAAACAGAGCTCGAAGGAGAGTGTTTGGTTGCCAAAGAGAATGAAAATGTTGTTCTCTGGCTGCTGACAGATTTGTGGATGTGTCAATAGGCAACTGTTTGCCAACACATTCACCATCAACTTTATATGGTGATTATGTGTCAAACTTGTGTTTACAGTTTGTTCCGCTGCCCCCAAGTAGCCAAAAAAAAAAAAAGTACTGCTTTAAAGAAAAAAAGAAAGAAGGGTTGGGTACAAAAGGGAGATAGAAGAAATAAAAATACAATATACTGTATACAGGGCAGCTAGTGTGTGTGTGTGTGTGTGTACTCCAGGACTTCATCATGTAGGTGGGTGAACACAGAATTCACTGTTGTGACTTTTCATTTACAGCGGAAAAACACAACACATTGCCTAATCTACATCATCAATTGAGATCGTCATCACAACACAGAAATGTCTCATCACGATAGAAGAAAGTTTTTGTTTACTGTTCAACACTATGGGTAATCTTGGTCAATATAACTCAACTGAAAGGTGTAACCTTGCAAAACAACGGGCTGATATTTTATCTCTTCATAAGACTGTGGTGGGATGCAGTGTCTTACCTCTGACTCATGAAAGAAAACTTAAATTAAGTTGAGAGGAAATGACATCTGTCTGTTCATGTACAAATGCCTGTTAATGAAATTTGTGGCTAGACAAACACACACACACACACACTATATGACTCATAATGACGTTGTTTTGTTTTTTTTTCAGGTTTAGTATTAGTTTCTTCACTTGCTGTATAAGTGGAAATCCTGGTTGCATGTGCTTTTTTTTTGCTGAAGATTAATGCAGTAAAAGTAGCAATTATTTTCTTACCTGCACAAACTTTTGGCAAAGACAAAGTAATACCTGTTTTGGCAAAATCAGGAGATGGTCTTGAATGTCTTCTTTATCATGAGCACATCACTGACAGAGCTGATTTCCACTTTGGAGAGCATCACTGATAAAATAGACTGGCTGGTAGGATGTGCTTGTATTACAAAATGTCAGATTGGCCCTGTCATGGTGACTGTTTGTAAACAGGTGGTTTCCAGGGACAAACCTCAAAAGTGTTTTTTTATATTATATTTTTACTACAAGTTATATTACCTCTATCTGAGTAATATTTAAGTGAGGTTAATAACAAAACTAATCAAACAATATACCATTGTTTTTAAATGCAGAAAATAAAAAGACAATGGGTTGAAATTAACGTTCTAGATGAGTATGAATTTGAATTATATGAAAAATATTAAAGGATTATTTTCATGTTTTGGTGCTCGTTATCATCTCCTGATGAAAGGCTGAGGACCGAAACATCGTTAATAAAATAAGTACAAGTTATCGTCAGTGTGCAGGATTTTTTTGGTCCTTTCACAGGAGACAGGGTTGAAACACACATGACGACATTAGTTTCCAACTTTTTCTCGGTAACAACCATTAGAGCATCATGTGAGGATGGTGGCACACTGGCTTGTAAGGAGTTATGGTCTAATGTGTAGTCAGAAGCCACACTACTGACAAATACTGAGGAAAGGCAAAATTAAACTTTACAAGAAGTGAGAGAATGCGAGGGTGGGTTACTCCTGTTTCTTCACCAGTTAACTGTCCAGCTGCTGCATTCTCAACGAGCTGGAGGACTGCCAGGGACTTTTTGTCATATCCACAACATTACAATGGGATATGATACATGAATGAATAAACACTTCCATGTAACAGATTTCATGGGGTTGAAAGAAACAAGAACTCATCAGTCAAGCTGGTCCTGGATAAAACTTAAACAACAAGGTTCCTACATTGCACATTGACAATATTAAATAACAATGGCTCAAATTGGCTAATAATTAGTGAATTAGACTAATGACTAAACAAAGTTCCATTGACTATGGAGCTCTAATGAGCCTAAGCTGCCACACCAGAAATAATGAGTTATGAGTGGTAAACAAAAGGAGTAAACTATGATAATTACATGTCAAATTGTTAGTAATATAGTCTTATTACATACTGTATGATGCATGAGTTTACATCACAAAGCTTTAAAGTCTCCCTCCACTCAAAAATGTGTTTTGCTTACTGTTACTTAATGTTTGAGCTTCGCTGTGCACACTGATGTGTGTACAGAGTTTGACAGAGTTTCTCTGTATTTACCCTAAATCAGAGTTTAAGACATGTATGCAAGATTTTATGACATCATTGTTAGTTTTGATGTCACAAAATGTATCAGAAGTCAGTCAAAATCAGTGATCCAATACGGAACCTATTCAAGTGAGATGGGAAAACTTGAAACCTCCAGTTCACCCCTACCTCGGTGAAGTAGGAGACATCTTGTGTCCAGTAGTTGAACTTTTGAAATGAAGAATACTTGCATATTCATCAACTCTGGAGTTTTTTCCAATGAGGGAGAATAAGTAGATGTGCTTTTAATAATTTGAATTTGAAATAAAGTGAAGTTGTTCATTGAACTTTTAAGGGGAAAAAAAATCACATTTTCAAATTATTACTCAAAGCAGAGTATTTTTATGTGTCTTAGCCTGAGGGGATCATGAAGTCAAATGTGAAGGTAAACTGTCATTTAAATAAGATAAATGAGTTTCATCAATGTGAAATTTATTTTGTTCATGAAAATAACTGTTTCCAATTTATTCATTAAAATTCTGATTTTAAACTAATTTAGTGAATTAAATCATTTGTTTTGTCTCATTTTTTGTAACATAAAGTGTTTTTTGTTATTGACCTAATAACATAGGTGTATAATAATGTGTTCATAGGTGTGTAAACTAACGACTGATGGGTTTTAGGTTGACTTTATTCCCATACTTCACTCCATCCCTGTGTGCTGAACATTAATCAGTGCAGTGTGTGAGGGGGTGTGGACGCGCAGAAGGGGTGGATCACGTGTTAATGTGTTTCTGTAAAGAGTCTGTGGAGCCATAAAGGGCTCGCTTTACCTGTCGTGCGCTCAGGTCGAACTGGTTGCCAGTCTTGTCGAAGTCTTTTCCTTCGCTCTATTTGCGCACCGGGCTAACGCTCTGATTGGCTACAGAGGGAAACCAGCTCCGTCAGCCCACCCACCGCTGATTATAGGGACTCTTGCAGTCTCAGTTTCCTTCCTTGCATTGAGTCTGGGACCTGGCCCCGGGTCTGAACGGCACACACAGAGCGCGCATCATGGCAGCTACCCACAGCGAGTACAGAGGCTACCTGCGGAACACCGTCGACATGGAGGCAGGGCAGCACCGCTTCCACCCGGAGCCCACTTACCGGCCGCTCCTATTCGGGACCCTCGCTGTTATGGGATTGCTTCAGGTGGCTTCCAGCGTGGCGATCTTATTACACCTCACAGGTTACCTGCAAGAGGTAGGCTCAACACGACACTGCGTGGTTTGGTTTGGCGTGGTGTTTGATTTCCAGTGCGCAGTGAGACGCTTTGCAAAGTCATTCAGTGCCGTCACTATCTATGTTGGTTTACTCAAGCCTTGGTTCGGTGTGCAAATATTTATCTGCAAATATTGTCAACAGTTCCCCACAAGGCTACCAGCGAGTTAACACAGCCCGTCAGTATTTGCGTAATTTTATAATGCCATAAAATGATAAATAGAACCAGATAAGTTTCCCAGCTCTATATAAAATTGGCAGCACGTCGGCTCTTAGAAGTGAAGTAGGTGTAACCTTCAGAAGTTAAAAAAAGAAAAGGAAAAAAGCCTCAACATTTAGCCAGTTCTGCAGTTTTGCGCGCAACGGCACTCTTGGCTTCTCTTTGAAAGCGCTGCGCCTCGGCGGCAGGCAGTTAAAACACTTCTTCCCTCGCTGTGAAAACACTCTTGACTGATAGATAGCATCTCAAGAACCCTTGGTTAAATTTTCCACGGAGATCAGTTGTTTCAGCGAGATATTTTCCAACTCGATTCAAAGCGCGAGGTGATAACATCTCAGGGTAGAGGCTCCGCTGCAAATACAAACGTCAGTTTTGCAAGATGTCTTGTTTGCAAAATACAGATGTTTTCACTTGAGGCTCCGTGGCTGTAATTTTTCATGCGCTTGTTTACATGCCATGTGGGGGCTATATTTGTAATTTATATGTGTCATGAGCTATAAACTTTTGAGCAAAAGCAGAGCGTTTTTCAAGGACTTTGGAGGAGAAAAAAAGTCTGGTAAAGTTCAAGGAGGACTCAGGATGTTCTAACTTGCTGCTGGTCTGAAAGTCAGAGATAAAACACTGACAAGTCAGAGATACTATCAAAATACTGTATATTTTCACATGGACCGTTGTATTTTGTCAGGACATCTTTGCCATCTTGTAGCCTGCCTGTCTGTGTTCTTGTAAAATAACATGTCATTCTGCCACTATTGTTTTTGTTACTTTATGGCGGTTTTGGAGTTGAATAATTGTCATGTTTCAACAAGCCAAGAGAGCAGACCACATCTTTGCTCTGTCAGGATGCTTTAAGTTCACCTGGAGAGCATCTGTCTCGCTCTTTTTCTGTTTGCCTCTTTCTCTGTGTTTGTGTGTTAAATTTCTTTGGCTTGTCTTTGGCATAAACACATTGCAGTGTGGTAGTAGCTATGTGCTGGATGTGAGCCAGGAGAAAAAAGAAAATGAAAGGGAGGGAGGCAAAGGAGTAAAAACAGGAGACAGAAGATCAGACCAGAAAGAGAGAGAGACAATTTTTAATTTCATGGCTGTTATAATATTTGTGTATGTGGGGTTGGTCTGATTATGTGATGATAGGGATGCAGGAACAGATCTTTGGAAGTGATCAAAGTCTTCCTTGAATGTCCAGCAGCATGAGATGCCCTCTGGTTGGTCAGAGTTAGAGCTTTGGATTTTTGGAATAACACGCAGCCTATTCCGAAGTCGATGACAGCTGCATACGGTTGCACTTTTAACGTGAGTCATTGGTTGTGTGCGGACTGGAGTCTGGCACCGGACCATCATCTGCCCTCAACACCTGTAAGACTTCCTGGAGATGGAGAGGAGAGCTGGAATCTGCACGGTGTCGTGCCTACATAGGAATGTGCTGATGGGAGCAGGTTTAAAAAACGCTGTTCTGATTCAAACATCGGGGCTACAGTTTTATTGTTGTTTTTGTTTTTGTGTGCCGAGCTGCTTGCGTGCATGAAAGCCTTGTGGACAAATTTTTAACGCATAAACATATGCGGAGACAACAGCCCTGTGGTGTCCAAATCACTTTGACTTTCGCCTGCTGTGGTGGAATGCAGTGACATGCGGAAAATAACTCAACCCCCGCTCCCACACACACAGACACACACACATAAAAAACATCCAAACTGAATTGCTGCTTGTCTTCCTGTAAGTTTTGTAAAATATTCCTCCCACACACACCTGTCAGGGAATCATTACAGATAGTGCTTGTTAGAGATGGCGATTTACTTTTTTTCTACGTTGACCCCTCTAACCTCTGCACCTCTGTTTGTTTCTGTCTCCAGGTAGATTTGTCCACAGCCCCACATCGGCCCATAGAGGTGAGTTTGACCCCTGGCTGACGTCAGACAAGACAACAACACAACACACCCTCTGCCTGGAGCACAGTCCACTCAGACATTACAATAGCTTTTCTTCCTGCTGTTCATGCCATCATACACATATCTGTGGTCTTTAGTATCATAATAGCAAGACTACTGCTGTTATTAATTAATCATCGTCAGGGATGATATTACAGTTCTCTGCAATTTCTACTTAAAGTCCGCAGATCTAATTGAATTTGCTTTTATCAGTCTTTGACATGTCAGCAAAGGGAAAACTCTGGGGAAACAGAGTCAGAGATAACAGAACCAAAGATAATATCTGAGAGCAGTAATCTACTTTAAGAATGTTTTAAAGCATATCAGGTACTCAGGTGTGCATGTGATAACATGGTTATGTTTTTAAAAGCTGCAAAAAATAAATAAGATAATCATCTGCAATTTTGCACAGACAATAGTCACGATTTCCCCATGGGTGTGTTTCTGTGCATACCATTGCTTCTGTAAAGCCAGCACCAAACCTTACAGTACAGTAGGTGATCACAGAGGCTGGTGAGAGGTCAGACCACAGTGGGAAAAACACCTTTCTGCCTTGGATTTAGGGTAAAAAAAAAAAAAAAAAAGCCTGTCATTTAGGATTTTTCCACAAGTTTGATTAATCGCTTACTGACTCTGTGCACAGAGAGTGGAGTGCACTAGTTTACTACACAAGCTATTAGTGAGTCATTCGTTGGCGTCAGTGGTTGCAGTGTCCCTCTGATGAGCAGCAGTAGCATGAGAGAGTTATAAAATAGGAATTCTTAATTGTTGAAGTCATATTTTTTTTCTAATCCCTCTTTGGAAGTCACCGCCCGTTTTTTGGCACAGGTTTCGCTGAGTGAAAGCAAAAACCATCCAGGAAGTAAAACAACACAGAATAAAAGGGCTGCTTTGCTTCACTTGTGTTTGGTTTCCCATAATGCTTAAATTTCCTTTGAAATTATGTATTTGTGTTTGCCCTGGGTATCCCTGGTGGACTACTTACACAAACCACCCAGCCTGTCTTGGACTGAGGAGCTCATTGTGTCGTTAGCCCTCGGCTGTTTCCCATGGAGCACAGGAAGACGTGCTGGGAGCTTTATGAGGTGTCAGGGTGACAGGTCCACTTGGCCCACACTGTGTTGTGTTAGGGTCAGCCCTGAGACTGCTGGTGCTCTCTGCTGACAGTCCAGGGGATTTATTAGAGAGCAGGCCTCTGTGGACAGCTGTCAGCTCTGCGCTTCAGCTTTGTTTTATGCTCTTTGATGTGAAGACAGGATGTGCAGGCCTGGCCTACACCGGGCTGGGGCTGTGGTCAGTGCGATCTCGGGTGTGGTGAGAACACATGAATCAGACACGGCTCATGATTTGAATGTTTACAGTCTGTGGAGATCTGTACAACTGTGTAAGAGGGAGATGTGACCGATGGAGTATGAAACACAAGAAGACAATCTACTTTGGTGGCCAGGCTTTGAGTGAGAGGACTTTTGTTTCAGTGTAGCGTCTCCGAAACCACTCATCACCATAATAGAGACGTTGAATGATGTACAGTATGTGGTGCATAGTTAAAAGCCTGAAGTGAAGCCTGCGTGCATTGTGGTATTGCAGGGCCAAACATGCCCGCCCTAGCTGGATATTTCAAGGCAGACGTTTCTCCTTCATGTAGCAACTCCTGATGCGGCGTGGTTGTCACCGTGCCGCACTTTAATTCTAGATCACACTGCAGATCAGAAAGCTGCCAAGCTGCTGCTACTTTCTGGTTAAAGAGGTATGATGTGGTCTCACCACAAATCAAGATATATCCCACAATGTAGAGCCAATTGGGAGCGCATTTACAATTACTTTGTAGCCTTGGCAAGACGTTGTTTACCCCTGTCTCATTCCAAGACGCTGCGCTAAAAACATGTTTGTGCAGCAAATTGTTTTCCCGAGGACAGACAGTGCTAATCTTAGTTTAAGAGCCGTGCAAATTTGTCTGGACTTGGGTTGTGAATAAATACATCACAGTAATATTAATACAGCACAGGTGCAGTGTTGCAAAACCATTTTAATGGTGTTGGTGAGACTGGTTTATTTGGATTGTGTAGTAGTGGTTGCTCTCAGAGGTGCTGTGTGTGGTTTTTAAGTTGGTATGTTTAAAAATTTTGTCCATTACAACACTTTCAATTGTAATGTTTTTTTTTAAATTGTTGGCTCAGAGGTAGGGTGAGATGATATTGCCAAGCATACTTGACATTTCTGGATAAAAGGAAATTACGCTGAAATGATAAAACAAGTTAAAACCCCTTCAGGAAATGAAACTTCATCAGTTGAGTCTATATGATTTATCACTGACATTTGTAATTTATTGCATTTATTTCTACAAATCTGTTGCACAAATAAATAAATGCACAATTTAAGAGATACTCATGTTGTACTAATTTCATAAACAGTTTCATCCAAATTTATGCCTTTGCTAAAATACCACATTGTGATTGTGAGATTGTAGGTAGATGCAGAGGCGGATATTTTCATCTCATGCCAGATGTGTGAGAGAGTTGGCAGCTCTGGTGCCGTAACTGTTTACTTGCTTGGAAACCATGTTTTCCTTGAGTGTATATGCTCTGTCTTGCCTGACAGAGGACAGCCCACCTTAGACTGTGGATGGCGACATCATCAGCCTTGAAATAGAATCAGCACTCTGGGTTGAATTCAGTCCAGATACTATTTGTGCCAAATCCGTGAGAAGTGCAATCTGTCTGAAAGGTTACACTCACCAGGAGGCCTCCCTGTCACAGCCTCTGGCCCCAAGTACAACCACAGCTGTAATAAGAAGTTAGCAGGCTGGCCAAAGAGGATGGATAACACACACAGACATGCAGTCTGTGCACCTCGTACACTTACAGCTTCAGATATACACACAGAATTCCTTACAAGTAGACAGTTATTCAAAGAGACAGCAGAACATGGCTGTGGCGAAATATGTCAAAATCGTATTGTTGATGTAAGGAAAAGTTTGGGTGTACTGATACTGAGGTACTGATGTGGGTGCAAGGTTCAAATTGAGCAATTTCTCCGAGTAGGATATCCCACACACACATGACCTTTCATTATCAGTCAATATTTGTTAAATTAGCTTTTCTTGTTCTCTACAGGAAGTGCAGACGGAGCCGGTGCTGAACGCTCTGAGAGACACGAGGAAAAGCAGACGATGCAAAACTCCAAAAGAGAGCCTGCCATCTGCTCATCTACCAATCAAAGCGCATCAAGAGTACTCAAAGAGTGAGTCCTGTTGAATTAATGTCCTATTATTTTTGCACTAGGAAAACAGATCTGTCAATCTGGCTTTATTACATTTATTATTTAGATATATGTGATTTAACGTCATCAAGAGCCAGTTGCATCAGCTTTTCAAAAGTTGAAACTTAGCGTAGTTATAATGTAAGTGTTTACTCAGTGGAGAATGAGTCAGTTAAAACAAGTTGCATCACATAAACCAATTCATACATACAGTTTAGTTGTCACTAAAAATTCACAGCCAGTAACTGCCAGGTGTAACTGATGCGTAGCTAACTGAACTAACAGACAAAACTAATGTTAGCTTGCTAATAAAGTATATGACCTGAGGTCATATGATCAACATATCTGACCTGACATTTGATAAAATGCTGTTTAATAATGATGTAAACTGGGAAGATTTGAATCATGTCAATAACATCAGACTAAATGACCAAATAACTTGCTAGCTAATCAGATATTTCCCAGTTATTCTAAACTGCATGAAGACTAACTCACGCACTTCTCCATGTTTGTACTCACAAACAAAACAAAGGATTAGCAGTCAAATGTAATATATCATTTGACCCTGTATAACTGTAGTTTTTGGAAAATATGCGACAGCTTGTGATGCTACAGTTATTTCCTGTTTACATTGTTGATTCTTTTGATTTGACAGCGCTACAGATGTTTCCTAGGAAACAATTTACACATGACTAAAGTCTTTACTGACTAAGAAATATTTTTTACTTTTAAATGGCACAACCCAACTTAGTAAATCACTGGTTTGAAACTAGATAGTAGTTACTGAGAACTTAGGAAGTACTTAAGCAAAAAGTAATGAATAGCTGGTGCTTTTTTTGGTTTGGTTTGGTTAACTATAAACCAAAGAAAATGAATGGATGAACCAAAACTTCTGCTGTCTTACGCTGCTCTTGTTGCCATGCAGAAGGCGAGCCAAAAGCCATCACCATTGACTGGGACGAGGTGCATGGATACCGCCACAGGATGGGCTACCAGAAGGGAAAACTGCTGGTGATGGAGTCTGGTTTCTACTATATTTATGCTAAGACCTGCTTCCGCTACTACAAGTTTGTACCAGAGGACAGCAGTCAGACCGGGGTCCCACCAGTGGATGTTAGCAACACCCAGCTCATCCAGTACATCTACCACGAGAGCATCAAACAGAACAGCAAAGCTGCAGTGCTGATGAAGACGGGCAGCACCATGCGCTGGAACAACACAAGCTATAACATGTACTGCGCCCAGCAGGGCCGAGGGGTCCGGCTGGACGAGGGAGACACCTTGTTTGTCAATGTGTCCAATGCTTGGATGCTGGACCCAGAGGGAGAAGGGACGTATTTTGGCGCCATAAAGTTGGGTAATTGAAATTTTAATATGTGGGGAGCGGACATGCTACTGAACATTAATGCCAAAGAACCACTGATAGTGATTTATAATTGTTATTTGTCAAAAAAGTTTTTTTTTTTTGTTTTTTTTTTATTGTACATGTGTTGTTTTTTTATTTGCTCTTCACCAAATAGCCTTGGAGTCATTTATGAGAAAAACTTTGTCTTGCCATTCAGTCCAACAAAACCACACACAGCTCTCAACTTTATCCAAAATAGCACTGGATTTCTTTTTAGGTATTGTGGTTTATATTTGAAATATTGAATACAGATTACAACATTTTAGACTTAAGCATAGAAATGTGCGTATGCACTAATTAAACCACAAGGGAGCAACTAAGGAAGAAAGTCTGTTGGCAAAAAGTTTAGTGAGAATGGATTAATGTAAATGTCCACAAAGAACATTGCAGTTGATAGAGCATCTGATTGTACTTAGCAGATTATCGCAGGATAAAAATAACAAGACTCCCAGGCGTTCCTCTGAACCACGACAGTGAATGCATAAATGTTTTCTTGAAAGGTTTTGTAAGTGTGAACAAGGCAGGCAATGAGGCATCCTCGCAGTAAGTAACTCATCAGTTAGATTGTGATTTATTTCGCCCTCAAAATCT
Source organism: Scomberomorus guttatus (assembly GCA_038419695.1). Taxonomy (NCBI): domain Eukaryota; kingdom Metazoa; phylum Chordata; class Actinopteri; order Scombriformes; family Scombridae; genus Scomberomorus; species Scomberomorus guttatus. Next base: position 8,939,084 of record CM076456.1, on the reverse strand, counting down.
CTAAGGGACCATTGAAACTTAACATGAAAGATTCACTTTGACTCTGACATTGTTTTTTCAAGCAACATAGCCAGTTGAAAAAGGAAGGTCATGTTTGTGCTCCAAAAACTCATTTGTTATCCAGTTTTCTGTCTTGAATGGCCTGCTTCATTGAAGGCATTTACACGACAATGTCATTTTAAACTAAGGAGGAAATGACATCTGTTGGTTATGTTTATGACAATCAACAAGCAATGCAGATAGCTGGACTGTCTGACCTTTAATGACATGAAAAGACTCTTGTCTTCTTTAACTAGAGGAATCAAATTGAGTTTGGTTCATCTTTAACTTAAACTTTGTTTTTCATTTGGCTCTTCAGTGAGGTAAATGGGAATATGCACTAAATATTTATTTATTAGCTATAGAAGTACAGAGACAGGTCATTGTTAAAGTGACCTTTCGGCTGTAAAAATCATTTATATTTTATGTCTGTATGACATTCATTATGCAGCACTTAGAGGAAATAGTAGACACGCTTTTGTTATTAAAACACAGGGGCTTCATTTTAAATTCCATATTTATGTATCTTGATTTTGACAATTCTGTGTGCACTTGCCTAGCCAAAAGCAATATGGATATATTGTTTCTTCTACAAGATTGTAGCATACCTGTAAAATCTTCGTCTGATTTCATCTGATAGATTTTTTTTCCCATTCAGTGTTCTTTTTATTTATGTTTGTGTATGTTTTAATAAAAAAACTACTTTTGTAACAGTGTTTCATGTGTATTGACATTACCTGATGCTGTTGATGGCAGTGTGGAGCGTTAAACTTCACAGGATTAGGTCACAGCCACCTAGCACGGTAACCTGATGAGCAGGCCACCCTGACTGTAATATTATTGTGATGTGCAATTTGATAATCTGTGCAGTCTTTGGAAAATTCAACGCCGTTGGGGCCAAAGAGTGAAGTCACGCTGTTCTTTACTCTGCTGAAATCCCGGTCAGAGCAGCCCACCAGCTCATTACAGAAATACTGTAAGTTGTGTAGAGAAACCGCCCACTGTTGCTGCAGCACTGCTAACTCACAGCAGATATTTGGACCACAGCACAGAGTGACCTACAGAATAAACAAGAAACAGACTGCATGGGGTGGGAATAATGATGAGAATTTCATTACTTCACTGTTAAGTGTGTAAGAAATTTTGATCATTGCGGTGATGGGTCCCATGAAGCCCCACGGCGTGTGCGAGAGAAACTATTTCAGTGTTAGACCCACAGCCAAACAATTCCTCTATTGTCTGTACTTGGGCGTTCACCAGCATATGGCCAGAGAATGGCTGGGGTTCACACGTTTATGCTGTACTATGGGACCTCACACGGCTTTCAGCTCATTGTTCAAATGTTACTGAGAGTTTGAAATAAAATCTGGGGTTTGAGAAGAAATACTTGGCTGAGGTGCACACAGGGTGGATTAGTTTTCGAGTTTTGACATGATTCTCCGTGCCAGATTTTCTGTATTGTACAGCACTGATGGAGCTGACTGCAAAAATGTAATATGTAATTGGCTTTAAGGAAATGTCTTCCAAAGAATCATCATTTTTAAAGGGGAATTGTTCACTTGTGACAAAAATCATAGACAATACCAATACTCACAAACAAAAGTACAGAACAGTCCAGCTGTGGCGTCCATAGGACCACTGTGTTTGAGATATAAATAGCTGAAGCCATAAGATTAAACAATGGACTTCCGTATTGTGCCACCCTTTTGAAGTGACTTGATTTCTCAATTCTTGGCACTGAACAGAAACCATTAAAATGTGTTGTGTCAGTAAACTATGGAAAGCTTGGTGTCCACCGTACCCCCACCCTGAACAACATACACACACTCAACACATATGGTACAATCACATTCATCAAGTTTCACTTGCTTGCCACACTCTGTGGTACATAAAACAGGCCCATTTGGCAAAACTGGAGAACTTACTGGCTTATTTTACTACTCACATATGTAAAAACACAGGGGCTATGGCAGTGAAAAGCAGTGGTCCAGTCCGTCAGAGCAGGCATGGATTTTATACTACGGGGTATAAAATAGATTGCTGACTTGTATTTTTACTCCTGCTTACAGGTCCTCAGATGTTCCATGATGATCTGTTGCAGACGAGCTCCAGTGGAACATATGTGCAACTTTACTCATGTCTTCTACTTATTCAAGATCGGTTTTATGATGCTGCATCTCCATCAGACATTATTTCAGAGTCCGCTCCCTGTGGCTCAGCGAAGAAGCTGTTGAAACAAAAAGTCATGTGTTGGAAAATATATCACGGTGTTTTCCCCCAATAAGCAGCACCAGAGGCATCAATACAGAAGTTAATGCCATTAGCAAACTGTGGGTGCTTAGCTTTATGAGGCTTTGTGGTTTGGAGGAAATGGAGCTCTGAGAAGTCAGTTTTACCAAGCAGCTGGAGGGCTTTGTTATGTGCAGTCAGGTTGCTTAGTGTTTCGCACGCTTACACACTCGCACTATCAATGTATAAATTTGTGCCCACACACACCAACAAACTCACATACATACACAATCATCCTAGCCAACGTGCATACACACACTCCCGTGCTGACTCAGCGTGGCCAGCTATTTTCACAAGCTGGGCCCTCGCCCTTTGTCTTCACCCCAATATAGCTCAGATGTTTCTGGCTTTTGATGTCTGACGTTTTTACCACTTGGCTAATGCTAACATTAGTGTTATTAAAACAATAACAGAGTGAGATTTACAGGCTACGCTGCAGACACATGGGCGTGAGATAGCAGGAGGGTTATTACTGTAACCAGGGCCTTGTCATCTCATGCATGAGCTGTCGGCAAAGAGTGTGTGTGCCAGACTGTCTATGTCTGTGTGAAAGTGTGTAGGTCGTCAGCCATCAAGAGGTTATTGAATCAAACCCATTGGCAAATTAATAAGTCAACTTAAAGATATCCTAAAGGGCCAGTTGGTGTAGGCACATATAATGTCTCTCTCTGTCTCGTCTTTTCTTTGTCTCCAATCTATCAAATATCAACAAAGTAAAATTCAAATAAAGGTTTCAATGAATCATTTATCCAACTTTGAATATCATAGTGACTCCTCTGACCTTGTCCCTTTTGACCTGGCTCCAGCACCATGGAGAGCACATCTCGAATGCGATTTTCAATGCCTAAAAAGTATTTCACGATGAATCAACAAGTACTTCATAATCTTTTTTAGGGTAATTTATTTTATGGCAATCTTGAATGTTACTGGTTATTCGAGATTAAAAACATTCTGAAATACACCCACAATAGCCTGAGAATGTGATACTTTTCAGCTCATAATGAAGTACCGAACAGTTTCAACCATTGTAGCAAATATACCCTGCAGCATGCTTACATTTTTGTTGGGGTTATGTGGACTGGAACCAGGTTCCACAATCCGCTGATTGTCCCAACTGTTCCAGTGAGCTGCTCAGTGGCCAACAGATCAGACTGTGGTCATACTGGAAAGCTTCCAGCTGGCAATGTTTGTTGTTTGAAAGGGTCAATCAAAAAAAATGTGCGTCCCCATATTAGCTCTGATAATGAGCGACCATTAGCAGCTAACATTTATCAACCTTAAGTGGTGAAAAAAGCACATCATTACATTGCTTCTCATAAACAAACACATCATGATGTTAAGAAATACCCAATAGTCACTCCACTTTTGGCATACTAAACGAGCCAAGAAAGCCAGCTGAGTGATGAGCCAATAGCTGGCCATCAGTGCTGAAACCAAAAGAAACATGTCTCTTCAGGAAGAATTGGGAATATTTCAAGGAAAGTGAAGAAAATGATACCATAGCTGATGTTATTTAAAGTTGCTTAAAACCAGTGGTTTTCAAACATTTTCTGTCATGACCCCACTTTGGAAGACAAAACAAAATCACCCATTTGGAGGCAACCATACATGTATTCGCATGGACATGCAAATATGCGGTCTGTAGACCCCCCCTCCCTCCAGTCTTGTTATTTTGGCCAACAAACAATTGTCACTTTTGAAGAATGGTTCCAAATCACCATTTTTCAGCTGTTTCAGATAAATAGTTACAAATAATAACAAATTGTAAATATGCAAATGTTTTACTTTTGGACGGCTCTCAGGCAGAGGTTATTCCTAGGATCCACCAATTAAAATCTTAGCAAACTATTAAAGTACTACTAAACTACTAAAGTGAAGGGATGGCCAAATGTATTACAATTTATCTCCAGGGGAACATTAATGTTTGCACCAAATTATATGGCAATCCATCCAATAGTTGTTGAGACATTTCACTGGAAATGTGAAAACCTTGACCTGCTGGTGGCACTAGAGGAAGTTAAGGGATCACCAATGTCAGTAGAAATCATCTGGGGACTATGAATGTCTGTAATAAAAATGTCACGGCAATCCAAGAAACAATGATGGAAATAAATCCAGGACTTTATTGTTCTATCCCTGACAAAGTCTGGCATCTTGTAATTCAAATATTATATGTTGTCAATAAACCAAACCATCCAAAACCCAAAATACTCAATTGTGTGTGTGAGTATGCATATGTGGGCAAGTAAGTGAAAATTAGAGACAGACAGACAAAAAAGCAGAGAGATATGCATTTCTCAGGATGATCTTTGTATATTCAGATGATTTTGGTGTTTATTTATGTATTAAAATTGCAATATACTCTCTATTCCACTCATTCTGCATTTAGTAAATTTTCCTCATGGGGAAGTTTTATGTAATACAATGTTTTTCTTTCATTTTTGATCATATGCCTACTAATTCCCAATGTTTTCACTAAAAAACTGCAGTATTTAGGACTCTGGTTAGCCCACAGATTTACACCCAGAGGAGGAGGGAATGTTAATAAAGTTAAAAACAGGAAAGATTGTGGTTAAACTTACACTAATAGACACAGACAACACATGCACGGGCGGACACCCAGATGCATGCATCCATGTAACCACACTCAAGTACATGTCCAGTGCCTCATGCACACACACACACACACACACACACACACACACACACACACACACGCACAGAGGGAATCCCCATCCGAGTCATTCATGATCATGTAGCAGTAATCCTCAGTGTAATCCCTGGATAAAATGTCTCAGAGGGATCGCGTAGCTTCTATTAAGATGTGGTGACACCTGGACAGAGTCATAGGTAACACTGACTAATGCACTAATCCTCATGAGGACACCTGCAACTCAGAGCCCTCGATCTGATCAACTTAAAGCCCTCAGTAGTCTTAATAGACTTTGAAAATATTCTTTAGATATTCTTAAAATGAGTATATTAACTATTGTGTGTGTCCGTTTTATCTATCAGTCAGAGGGTCTGATCTGTAATGCAATGATGGCAGGGGGATTACTCAGACAAAGGGGTTGTGCCAGGACAATGTCAACATTATGAGAACTAACTCAGCAGAGACTCCCAGACTTCCCAAACCACCAGCAACAACAAGCAACACACCCAGAATCGAGACTAGCTGGAATGTCATTCATATGGTCCTCATTTCATCCCTCTCCCCCTTCCTCCTGTAGTTTTTCCATCCTATGTCTATGAAATAGTTTGGTTGTTGTTGGTCGGCTGGCTGACTTGCTGACCCAGTGATTGGTTGATGGACTGCTTGTCAGCGGCTCGTTGGCTTGTCAGAAGGTCAGTGTTGGTTGACCTTCTGACAAGTCGATGGCAGCAGCTGTTGAATATTTTCATAACCAAGTATTTTACCGATTTATCTAATGATTGATCGACTAATCTGATAAGAATAAAATAATGCAATTAATTTATTTATTCACAATTGCACAAGCTTAGGAACTTGACCTGGATCTGGATATTGTCGTAAGTATTGGCATGCAGCTGTTGTTCTAGCATTATGTTATAACATTATGACACTGTTGCTTGAAGGCAGCTGTCACTTAGACTATGAGTAATAACTTTTTCTCAGCCAAACTAAGATAGCCATAGCCCCTTTTGTGATCTCAACACTCCGGCAGGCCTACTGACAGAAGGGGAGGGGGGTGGCAGAGCTGTCTTTGTGGACACCCACATCAGGATCACCACACCCAGCCTGGCATTGTTGGCCTTTACAACAAGTTTACCACCGTGAAATTAGAGGTCATACAAGACAATAATGCTCATAGTAATCTGTAAATGACAAGAACATTACTTCAGTACCAAGGAAAGCACACACAATGAATCTGAATTTATCAGTAAACAGTAAACTACAAAAAATATCCTCACCGTCAACAATTGGACTTCAGTATGAATCACATCAACAATATTGCCAGTTAAGGTAAGATTAGCGAAACAGTTTGCAGACACAAATCTACACAAATCTATACATTTTAACTTACCTAGCTTTGTGTTTCTCAGTGGTGGTTCTCCAAGATAATTAACTTCAAACAACAAACTACAACTTAATGTTTTACATCTTTTCTATTTCATACTGGCAAAACTGCCAGTGATGCCGAAAAAATTAGACAGAACACACAAGATTTGATTAATTTCGTATTAATTTACCCTTCAAAACTTGGCCTACCAAACCCCTTAATCTGGTGTTTGGTATGGTGGCCAGAGATCCCTTAATTAACTAAAAAGTACTAAGGGATTATCATTTTAAGGAGTTATTAACTAACTAAACTAAACCCCTTAATTATCAAATTAAGTAGCTTTTAAGGGGTACATGACTTTCCCTTAATTTAGAAGAGCAGACAAGTCAATACACCAATCATAAAGTGCGGTTTTGGTTTTCTTCTCTCATTGATAATGGCTATATAAATGACTAGTTTGTGTCTCCATAGAAACTCCTGCCCTTCAGACTGCTGCTAGTGACTTTGTGAGCTAACGTCAGATGGTGGTTTTCTCAACAGTTCTCAGTTACTGAAGGGTGTGGGGGAATTACTAAGGGGAAATACAACATGGTACAAACCAAAGTGATTAGAAACTTGACCTAGATGTGTATATGGTTGAAGTAATTTCCACTGTGGGGGAGTTTGCCATTAAATTGAAATCTGGTAAACAGCTTTACAGTTCATGGTAACTAAAAGATAGCAGGTAAGCTAAGCTTTTGCTATCAGTTGTGTAACTAGGATGCCAACGTTAGCGCAACAAACATTTACAGCTCCCACCAACAAGTATAAATTCATGTGTTAGTACCTTAATACAGCCATGGTTCATCCTAAATATTGGACACATCAGTTAACCATAATGCTAACTTAGCTAACACCATCAACTGGGTATGAGCTACTGAGCCAAGACAGTTATGCTATGTTAGCTAAGTGGATAATGTTAGAATAGTAAACAGGTAAGTGTTCTGGTATGTTTTAGTTTGCATGTTATCTAGTTGTCTTAACTTAGACAGGTTTTTTAAAATGATTTTTACTACATGGGAACTTGGATCCAAAGCTAAACAGCAGCAGCACCGGTGTCAGCTTGATGAATTTCCAAGCTATCATTAGTGAGTTATGATAAATTTGACTTGTGTGTATGTGGCTGCACACGTGCATTTGTGTGTTTGATTTTTCTAGTGTCATTACCCTTCCTGTATATGTGATGACTTTTTTCTTTATTTTGAGGGATTTGTATTCCAAACAATATTCATATATTTATACCTCAAATTTGGGATTAATTAATGAAAAAACGAACCTAAAAATAACTTAAAACTTACCTGAAACGTTTACTTTTAATGTAAAAAATTAAGGAATTTGGTTTCATAGAATCCTGCTGGCACTACATCTAAACAGGACACAGATCCAATGTATTCTGCAAATTGTATAACCTACTTGACATTGACATCAAACTACATTAATTATAGAATTAAGCAGAAAAGAAAAATCTTTTCACTCAGTGTTTTACAATTAATTAAAAAAACTAAATTACCAAGTCCACCAAAACAGCAAAGCAAAAATAAAGGTCAAGGGGCCCATTCTAAATTATGTAGTAACGTACTGAGTGTTGAGGTCACAAATGGGGCTAAGCTAGCCATAGCTAAATACTAGCCAATGCTGATTCAGTGGCACAGCCAAGTTGAAATGAGCCCAAACCTTTGATAGTTTCTAGCATCTTTGAGCTCTTCCCCCATTTCTGTTTACTTTTCATTTTATTCCTTTAACTTCTGCAGTAAATACAGGGAAAAGGGCTCAGCTCTTGGTGCTACAGTAAATATTTTCTGTGCAGTGGTCAGCTGTATTCGATGATGAAACAAAGCTTCCAGGCTTTTAATTCAAGAATTTTTATTACTTCCATTACTTGAATTCCTCAAGTAATTGTTGAAGCGCAGCTTTTGGCAGTTTTATCAGTGTGTCAGTAATTTGTTTGACTGATTTGTTGATAATAGGCTCATTAGCTCACTGACTGGCTTCAGTTCATTGATTGGTCCTTTGGCTCGTTGTTTATATGAATGGTTGGCTGATTGTTTGATTGGCCATTGGGCTGTGGTGAACTGGTCATGGCTCTCCTCCAGCTGGCTATGGAGACAACATGATTGTAATTCATGAAGGAGATTTCAGTAGTTACATGCATCATGCTTTCTTTAGGACTGTATTTAAAAGAGTGAACGGTCGCTTGGAGCCAAACAGTAAATGAGGATTATCTCCAGTATCTCAGAAGCTGTTTACACTTGGTTTTAAAATGCGTTTCGGTGATCTAAACACATGTGTCTGCAAGGTGTCCAGCTGACCACTTGTGTTCAGATTTCGTTACTGCCTACGCACAATTACTATGTCAGTCTGTCGCCAAACAAGTGCCAGATTTGTTTCGCACGGGCTAGTTAAGAAAACAAAAATATTTCAAGAACTAATATACTTGTATGGGCTATTCCAACTGTTGAGATTGGCAGGACAAAGTCATTTGGCGTTGGCGTGCTGTCACCAAAACAACCACCACGTCCTGCATTGATGACGTATTTTCCTGTTATGTCCTTGTCGGGGACGCATTAGTGTTTACACTACAAAAGATATGTGGTCAAATGTGTCCCAGACCACCTCGACAAGTGGTTTGAATGATTGTATCACAATGCATCTTGGTGGTCATTTAACAAACAAGTTAGATGGAAGACAGTGTATTAAATTGTGACCACAGGCCACAGGCAACTTACCAACATGTTTTACTTTCCATAACACAAATGACGAAACTTCCCGTTTACACCGAAATGGAAATCAGTATCATAGCTGGCAATCTTTCTCTTACTCTTTGTCAAGCTAGGCTGATGTCAGCTGCATTGCATTGCATCAGATTTGATCTTTACCTTTTTCTCGACTAAAAAACACATATTCTGATTAGAACAATAGTTATGTATTAGGATGGCCCTGATATGACCACACAGCACAGCCTATCCACCACGATGTAGCACTACCAGGAAGGCCCTCAGGCTCAGCCATATTCTCTGTCTGTCAGATCCACATGGCTTTATACTGTATCTATAATCTCATGTCATTAAAACTGCTCCCGCTGGTTTTCCCCCTGTGCAGCGCTGTGAACTCGCAGTCTGTCAGCGAATATTTGGACTGTCGGCTGTTTGGGCACATCAGGAGATGAATTCTCTTATTACATTGTGGACAATGAGAAGGGACAGTCCGCCAAAGATCTGTCTGTGGCGTGGTAGCCTCTCCTCACAAATACGGTGTGATGGTGGAGCAATGTATGGTAATAGCTTGACAGAACATTTAGGTCCAATAATTATACTTGAATTAAAAGAGACCAGAAATATAAGTCAACCCTTTGCAAGTTTGACACTTAAAGCTTGTATGTGAGTTGGCACCTTTGGCATAGAATTTCATATTCTTGAAAGCACAGGGAACATAACAGGTTAATCAGGTTTATAAAAGAGAAACCTGCGGTTGGAAAAGGTCTTGGAACAAGATCAGGAATGATGAGCCATCAGGAAACATTAGGAGGCGAAGACTGCAGCACTGTTACACAAACTCCAACTAAACAAGCCAAGGCTCATTGCATTCAGCTACTAATGCAACGCTTGTCTTGGCGCAGTTGTACCCTATGTTAAAGTCCTCGTTAATAATTATTTTGTCCTGAAAAAAACCTTCGAGTCTTTTTTCAGTTCTGGCAGTGCATGCAGAGAGGTGAAATACTTTAAAGTGATGATCTTTTTAACAACAAAAACATATTATTGTGAGGGCATCTCAAAATAGAGTAAAAAACTGTGATAACTAAAATCTACTTCAATCAATGAAGAAACAAAAAGTTTCATGTTCTAATAATAATTAACAAATATGACCAATATATACGGAGTCCAAGTAGTTTGCCTCATCAAATAAGCTTTAAGTCTAAATTTAAAAGGAACTCAACTACTTAGAAAGGCAGGAAACTCACAGTGTGCTCAGCATTGCTATATTGTTACTTCACGTCATTTTCCTGGAAACAGACCTGCACTTTGTAAACTGAAACTGTTGGATTATTTACAGATGATATTTGTTTAGTTCTGTGGTAAATTGAGATGACTTCTATGTTACATTTTTATCAACTGAAGGTAAATATTACTTAAGAGATTTGGGATGATCAGGGAAGCAGTTAAATAGGATGATTAGTTAGGTCTACATATAAAGTACGCGTGAATGTCACAAATACACTACAGCACTGTGTTGAATCCGTAGCTGTAAAACCTCAATGAGAAACTCAGAGCAGCTAGGATCCACCTCTTTAGCTGCACACAACCCACGTATGTTGCTTCTCAGTCCTTTTGTCCCCTTCAGATACATAGAAATGAATGCAATGCTCAGTTTCCTGCAGACTCTGAGGCAATACCTCTTAAAGGTCAACTTCTGGCTGCCTGTAAATGCATTGTGGGTTTCCGGCCTTTTATAAAATTCCACAAAATTAATGTTTAAAACATATGCAAGGCGGTCTGGGGACACGCTCAACCATGTTATTTGCGTCAAAATATAAGTACTAGTTTCTACATTATTTTACGTCATGCATATCAATTCAATGAAATCTTGTCTGACTCATTAATTGTGTGATTTTATCAGTGCTGAAAGTGGAACTATGTAAGTTTAATTGAACAGCGGCCACTGTGGCCACCAGTGTCTACTAGATTATGTCACAATTTCTCTTCATTTTCAAAGATTCTCAGGTTGCTTTAAAAACATCATCATTATGCACCATGACCATGAGAGTGGTATCAAACTTCTCACCTATTTCTCAAAATGTTAAACTATTCTTTTAAGCAATAAGACACATCCTAGCTTAGGTCAATACACTCTGGTATGACCAAAAGCTTCGTAGCTAATGTTAGCTAACTCTCAACTCTAACTGAAGTATCATGAATAGAGAGATGATCATGCACTGGAATAAATTCACTATTGTTAACTTTGTCTATTTTGACAAAACAAATCAAACTTAGATAGTTAAGTTAAATCACTTAGAATAAAAACAATTAGGATCAATGATTGGCCATTAGGTACACACATTCTCAGCTCATTCACGACTCTGTCTGGCTGATGATTGGTCAACTGAACGTGCTGCTGCTCTGTCCCACCCACTGAACAGTCAATCCAGAGAGCCACATTAGCTCTCATTCACTGAGAAATACTGGTGACTCTCTTCAAGGAGAGAAGTTAAAGTCTGTCCAAAAGTTGCTAGATATGCTGCTAGCTTTTTTGAAAAAAAGTCACTAAAGGGGTCTGAAATGTTGCTAAATCTACCGACAAAGTCGCTAAGTTGGCAACACTGTTGAGAGCAGGCTGAGCAGGCAGAGAGCCAGAGAGTTTCTGCCGAAAACAAGCACCGAGACCCAGGGAGACATGAGTGCAGCTGCTCACTAACAGCTACGTGTGTTTACAGCAGAGAGCAGGAGGGAGGACAGACTCTGCTACTCTGTGCTGCGACTCTGCTGCTGCTGCGACTCTGCTGCTGCTGCAGACGGTCACGGAGCAGACACTTTCAGTTTATAATTGTGGTGTCTGTCGTGAGACTAAGTATTGAGGGCAAGTAATGTAATTGGTGTATGCTCGAACACCGTGTAACACTTGTAACACCCTTACATACAGCAACATGTTTTGCTCAGCTGGCTTGGCTTGTTATATCAGTGTCCCACATTAGACGGCACCTCATAGCTAGCACCGGGCCTGAGTAAAGTTCTGTAAACCGAACTACATTCACACATATGTGCAGTGGAACATGGAACACAGAACTATTCTCTAGAGACTGAAAATGTGATTGTGAACGTTTCTGAGCAAACGTGACCATAAATCTTTGTGGCGAAGGACCGTGTCACACAGTGCAGCGGTGTGGCTCACTGATGTGTTTTTTTTTAGCTTGTTGAGTTTTTGGACAACAAGCTTTGGATACACACACAATACTTGTAAACAGGATCAATTCATTGTTGGCTGGCTCTGCTGCACATGACATTTGTTGACAATAAGAAAAACATAGAAAAATGCTAGCCATATCCTTTAATCCATGCAAAAAACAAAGTGTAAAACGACACAAGATTCATGTGCTGGACTATTTTTTGGCCAATATAGTCTTGGTACTTACCATACAAATGTGAGTGGTATCAGTCTTCTCACATTACTCCCTGCAAGAAAGTATATCTTCCAAAATATCAAACTATTGCTTCAAGAATTCAACTCTTCATTTGTAATAGAAAAATTATTTCTTATTTAAAAAGTTTTATAGCCTGTTTTAATGCCATCTTACATGCTATTAAAAATGAATCACTGACCCAAATTATAATTATAAACTTTTCTTAGTGTGGAGTAACTGTCAGGAACATCAGCTTCCATGATGATATGAAGTACATTGTACAGTTTGTTTGGGGCAGCCTCATTAGCTCAGACGAGCCTGTTCACTTCCTGTGATATGGGAAAGATCCTGCGTCTGTCATCCATTTGCAGAAGCCAGCCTTGCAACCCACACTTGTCCCTGAGTGGCAGATTATTCCAGCATGTCATAAACAATGGAATAACACTCTGCTCTGCTTTCTATGAAAACACTATTGTATATCCACTGGCTTCACAAAATTGACAGAATGGAGACTGTCATTTTCATTACTGTGTGTTTTCCTTTGCCTTGAATCATAGTTATCTGATTACATTCACTGTCACGCATGGCATTCTTAAGCAAGTCTGTAGTTGATTGCAGGTGATTAGGTGCAGCAGTTAAGTGCTGTCTAAAATTATAAAGTTGACATTTGTGGCTTGTCACTTTGATCACAGCGGTATGATGCGATTATTACTGAATGCTCCACAATACCTCCTTCATCATTCCTTATGAAATCCTTTATGATTCTGTTTCTCCTCTCATTCAAAATCTCTTCAGTTCTTGCTTTCATTCTCTCCCCAAGCTTTGTTTCTCCTTCCAAACTGCATTTCATCACTGGCTCTTACATTCTGATCCTACGATGACCTTTGATGATTTAAGTGTTTGTGAAACTGTGCAGATAAACAAATGGCCCCCGACTCTCCAGTGAGAGCAGTCATGACATTTGAACAAAAGAGCAAGATGTTCAAAGGAGGAAACACAAGCATTATGCGCGCACATACTTATACAACAGGACGCACACAGAGAGCTAGTAAAAAACTTCCACCCACAGTGTTATTGACATGAGATTGCGCACCTCTGCCAAACATCCTTTTACCAGAATCCAGCTGACCTTGGGGTGGGATCAAACTCAAATACCCTACTTATTGCTGGATTAACCAGCAGCAAGACCACATTTATGAGCTGGAGGTGAAATATGTATGATGCCAGAGATGTATCACCTAAGAAGGAAGACCCTATTTATTCTTAGTTAATCCTTCCACTGATTGGAAACAAACATATCATGTTGAGCCATTTCCCTGCAGCGATCCATCAGTTTGTCTGCTGTAAACCACGGCAGCGGTAGCAGATTAGAGAGAGGAATCCAGGAATCAACAACCGTCTGTCTCTCTGGGGCTAACATCAGTCTGGGAGAGGATCACACACAAACACACACTTAGATATACACAGGATTATATGCATGCATAGACACATTTAAACAGACAAGCACCTACACACAATAACAGCTGTTTAGAATTACATAGTCAGGGTGATGAACTCACTGACAGCACTGCGACTCATGCAACATTCAAAGACAGATGGAGACGTGGGAAAACACATAATATTCATAGATTTCTTGTAATATCCCTTTGATGTCTACATGTGGAGTGTTGGCTGTTGGCACACTGTTAAGACCATAATCTAACAAACAGGTATCTATTTCTCCAAATCCACCCTAGGGGCATTCTTCAAGTTTCAAAATCAACAAAATCAGAGCAGCTTACAGGAAAGATTCAGTCTCAGCAGGGAACGTGGTTTGAGGTATCGATCAATCTCAATCAGTGTTCCATCCACCACCGGAGCTTTTCGATATCCCTGAATGTAAAACTTTTCTCAAACTCAACACCTACTGCTTTGGCACTCTCATCCCCAGCCTTTGTGTTGGATGGACTGACATTACTCATCATATTCTTTTGGATAGGATGATGGAAAAACCTGAGACATGCTTCAGAATGACACATCTGGCAGCAAAGCTGACATCAGCCCATTGGCCTGCCCAGTGACTGTCTGATGGTCACTTGAAACAGCAGGAGGCTAAAGGAGAGCGTGTTTAGATTGGTGGAATTAGGACACAATGGATGCATCAAAAGACCTGGCAGAGAAACTCACATTTACCACGCTTACAACAGTGAGACAGGTTGTTGACCAAAACCCCAACTTAGAATATAACCTGCACAGTCTTTACAGATTGGCTTTTATGCAAGTTCTTCATGTTGCCTGTTATTTCGTTTGGGATTGGGGGAGTTTCAGCTTTTCAGTACTGTATATTAAAACACAAAAGTAACTTTTAACTGACGCGCAGGTTGGGGATAAGTAAAGGAGTAAAGTTTGATTCATAACCTACATACTGTACATAGTTAGCTAGGTTAGCTGGTGAGAACCTGTGATTGTGGTTTCTAAGCAATTTCATCAATCGCAGTTACTCTGGATACAAAAAGTTACTGATAAGAAATTCAAGTATTTACACTCCCCCTCCAACTTGTTTGTTTTCTTTGGGAATGATCGGCTTGAGACTACCTTTGCTGCAGTTACACTGATCCCATAATCAACCTTTAACTTTCAGACTGAAAAAGGAAGATGCACTAACCACTGTAAATACACCAGAAAATGCAGGTTATATGCTGAAAGTTTCCATTTGGTCAGGTAACCCAGCACCTTTACACCATTTTTGCCTAGTGGCTTTCAAACCTTTTTTTTTTTTTTTAGAGTGCATTTTTTGATCAAACCTAATTTAATTTGAATGGAATTTTCATGTTTTCATTGCTGTATGCCTAATAGGTCAGAAAAGAAACAAATATTTATGATGAACTTGTAGGAGTGTCAACCATCTTGGTTCGCAAAAACAATAGATGGTTGGAAATTTAATGTGGTAAACACAGAGTCAGAGAGAGCAGCAGATTTTCTCACTTTGATAGAGGCTTGGGCAGTGGGTCACTGTAGTGAAGAGTTTCGTGCATGCACCTTTTAAAATGTATCCACCTTGGAGAGCGCTTTTGGAAATATTAAAAATAAATACTTGTTGTAGAGAAGAGGCCAAAATAGAGATAAAAGTGCCTTTTCATATTTCTATGCATTAGTGAGAGCATGGACCTTGATACTTTGGAAAAACATTGTGGCTACTCATTTCATGGTTGGGGCTGATTTACTCATTTCATACAAACAAATGAAATTTCAGTTTGACAGCATAACATGGATTAATGTAGAAATGGTCCTTTGTGTTTTCTTGATACCTGAAAGCACACTGTACTTAAATCCCACACTCCAGAACTTGGCCTCTGGTTTGATTCTGATCCAGTAAGTGTTTGTTCCACAGCCAGTCAAAAGTAGGCAGTAGCTTTACTGTAAACACAATTATGCTAACTGTGGCAAGATTCAGTGACCACATGAAGGGAGATAGACTCTCACGCAAAACACTCGCTCAGGCACTCTCACACACTATACTTACTCACTCACGTACATGCTCATAAACCAAAATACAGCATGCATCCGCACCTGCAATCTCACGATACGGACCCACCGGCTGCTCACATGGACACACACCTACACATCATAAACAACTTCCTCTGCGGTCGATGTGATTAGAAAGCACCCTGAGAGAGTACAACAAGGTGGCTGGCCCCCTCACCAAACTGCACACACACACACACACACACACACACACACTGGAACCACAACAGACGATAGAGTCTTTACAGTCCAAACACTCCACAGGAGGCCGCACTGATGGTGTCCAGTGCTATCTGGAGGAGCACTAATTCATGAACACACACAAACACACATAGCTAAAGCATTAAGAAGAAATATTTTGATAGCTAACTGCTGCACGCAAGTTGATTCACACATGTATTCAATTGCTGTCTCTCTCCTACACACACACACACACACGCACACACATACACACACACACACACACACACAATGCCCAGTGTCTCACCTCAGGCAAGCATCTGTTTGGTCAATAGTGTCATTTACAGAATAACACATCATTCTTTCCACTGTGGGAGTGGGCAGGGCTCTCTTTGGTTTCACAGTCACTGTATTCCCTCCAACCAACACACACACACACACACACGCACACACACACACACACACACACACACACACACACACACATATATACAGTGCCATATTAAACCTTACACACACCCTTGCACCACACAACTGTTATTCCTCTTAACTGTGAATTTAAGGGAATCCTCTCCCGGCGTGTTCCAGGGACATTAACACTCCTACCTCGCTTCACCGACCGCAGGCAGGCGGAAACTGACAGATTTATCTCGATTTCAATTAGTTTAAACAATGTGCAGATTAATACTGCCAGAGGGGGAAAAGTTCAGATGTCCTGGCCATGGTGCGTGTCCCTGCCATTGTTAAACCCCCTTGTCTCGGCCTGTTGACGCTGACCAGACATCAATCCATATTAGCTGGATGTTTATTGAACATCGGTTGACATTTCCCACAGAGCAGGGTGCATTAGTTTTATTATTAACAACAAAGTCAAGTGAAGGGCTGAGTTCAATCAAACAAAGAGCCACGAGGATCCTCTGTTACCCTGCTCATAACTGAGCACCACCCGAGCTAGAATGTAGCCGCAGACGTCACTGCTCTCTAAGGTGACTTCACTTCACTTGGTACCAAAAAGAGTTTCATGCAGTGCAGACTCGGCGACCTCCAAACCCCGAAAATATTCAATTTTCCTTAGATGTATTATCCTAAATCTTATTGAGGTGGAGGGAGCGTGTCAGAGCTGAAGTGTTCCTCGGGACTGCATGTTGCTAGTTTGCGCGTAGTTTATCTGCAGATTCCAGAGGAGTGATAAAAATCTGTGTCAGAGATAACCGAAAAACATTGTTTGAAAGTTGAAACCTTAGCTGTCAACCTCATTTAGAAAGGTCATGAGGCTGAAACCGCCCACGAATAACCAAGTAGTGTCCTAGCATTTCCTCTCCTGCTTCCTGTGTGAGATGAAAGTGAGAGATACGTTGCAGTGCAATTTCAGGGACCTAAAGTTACTGCGAATTTGAGTGACCTAAAAATGTTGTGTAAACTCCACCACACGTAGCAGGCAAGAACCAACGCTATGATTCTTATTCTCTCTTATCTACTAATTTTGTCTTCAGCATAAGGTCTGCAGTGACATGAGGTAAAGTCTGCTTTTTCTTATCTAGATTACAGGCTTAGCATAGACAATGCGGTATGATTTTGAGATAAATCTAGAGGAAAAAAGGGGTTTCTTTGCAGAGAACAATAGCAAAATAGCAGATGTGGTGTTGGTGTCCACTGCCACTATTATGTGCTTACAATAATCACACAAGGAGGAATTCATTCTCAAAGAGGCCAAATCTTTTACTGACAGTTGCCTCAGCAGACCAGAATGCAATACAACCACAAAACATTTGAAATCAAGAGATCGTATCTCTCAGCTGTCACCACCACTATTGCGCTTTCTGAATGCTACAAATTTCCATCTGTTGTCTTGAACTTGTTGAAAGTCACTCTTTGGAACACAGGAAGTCATTAACTGAAGAAGTAGTGGAGAAGTGAAAATGGGTACACCAAAGGAGGAGTAAACTGAAAAAGGCTTGACAACTGAGTGTTTCCTGGAAAGCAACAACATCACAGCTTGACATTCAAAGAGCATCCAAGGGTGGATTTTCCATTAAGATAAAAGGGACAATTAGGAGAAAGTGTGTACCCTACCCGACACTTTTCAAACACAAATGGTTTTGAAATCTGTCTTTGCACTAACTCTCAGTCCAAGAATGACAGTATGTTTCATTTTTCTGCACTCACAAACTGGCTATACTCGGCACAGGCAACTGGATAATGACCCCAAATACCCCAATTGCAAATCAACTCGCTGAGTCAAAATCTATTTCTCAACTAAGACGAGCCTTGCGCAAGTGGTTGTCACAGCTCTACATGTCAACATGCAGCGGACTGGTACCCACATATCTGGCTTTTCGAGACAAGCTAAGTCCTTATGATTTGATTTGTCTTCCCAATAATTGCAACAATTACACAGCATTAGTTAAGCCTGTCCACCCATTTCTGGTCATGGCTGACTTCTCGTGGGACTGCAGTGCAGACAGAGTTGGGGGAGGACGAGACATTTACTGTAGGAAATGACGGCGGAGTCAAGCTAGGTGTTACGTCTCCAACCTCAGACAGATTTGGTGGATCTTGGATAGACACTTTTCTGGTAAGACTCCCTTACAGAGGAGCAAAAGGCCAGGAAACACTCGCTCATACAGCCGTCATTTGTCTGCTTGAGTGTGCGTGTGTGTGTTACAGGGTTTGGCAGTGTGGTTGTGGTATAGATCTCACTTCTGAGAACAACTCTGGGTACTAATCTCCTTTGCGGGTGTTACTTTTTCCCCTTTGTATTTCTGTTGCATATTTATATCCACACACACACACAATGAAAAAAGATAGAGGGATGTTGAGAGACAGAAAAAAAAAGGATCCATCATGATACATTCCACAGCTCTACTTTTCCAAGGTGTGGCCAACACAGCACCTCAACATCTCTGATTCATAAATCCCACGGACATTTAATTAAATCGTGCCAAAAATAGAATATATACATGCTGCAGCGGTTACATTGATGATCTTCTTGTTTCTTAACCTACGGGTCCCAACCCAATCGTGGGACCCTTTGTGGGCGGGCCCTATGGGTGTTTTTTTGTTTTCATTTCACAGACTTCAAAATGTGGCTACATTATTGTCTGGTTCTGGGATATTTTTTCTTCGTTTTTTTTTTTTTTCTCCTTCGCATGCATTATGTGCCTGTTAATCTTCTTGGTGCCTGATTGATGTTTCCATCCGCGACCTGGCTGTGAAGTGAGGGATGTTGGTGTGCTGTCAGTGTGAGTCATATTCAAACCCTGCCAAACCGAAGTCATGTCAAGCTTAAAATATAAAAGACGAATATAATTCAATTTTATCAGAGCACTTTTTTTTTGTGGGGAGTATTGAAAGCCATAAATAGATTTGACACCTGGAGCACTCACAGTTCTTCCAGAACAAAGCAGAAAACCTCAAACGATAGTGTTTCGACAGAGGAAGGAGGTATGTAGGATGACATAATATTAGTTCAAAAATGTGAAACAATTTTGACTATTTGAGATTTTGAGTATTTTAATTAATGATGACTTTTTTATGATGAGAGTAGGCTAATATAACTATTATGGTAACTATTATATTATGCATTTATGAGATTATTGAGTAAAACCCAATAATGTGTATCACTTTCATGTCTTTTTAACAGCACAGTCCAGACTTTGTTTAAACCTGTGTTCAAAATTAACTGTGACCACAACTTGGCCAGTAATTTGGACAGTCAGGTAGCAAATTAAATGCTTGACACGATGGTTTAATGTTAGAGGTACTATATTATATATCTAAACACCAGAATCCTTACCACATAAGTTCTGAGTAGCAGAAAGTAATTAAAACAATCACTGAGCCTCTTGTTACTCGTCTAGCTTCTACTTTGTGCATGACTCAGAATTAGCTAGAAATCAGCGGTTTACGTCTCCTCAATGTGAACAGTTACTTTAAGGCGCATCTTTCTAAATCCCTCTAAAGGCTCGTTACAAACTCTGCCTAAGAAATGCACAGATGGACTTGCAAAGGACTTTCCCTCCAGTGTTCTTGTGTAGGAAAATGTTTATACAACTCGACTTGCTTTATGAGCAACTACCAGTGATTTCCTGTGTGTGACGAAAATGTAATTTTACTTGCATTCAGGACATGTAAAAACACATGTTCATAACTAACCATTTTCACATTCTCCTCTCCTCTGCAGTATTATGTTATTAGAAGTAGATATTATGACTGTAATATACTCAAAATGACTTTCTTTACAGCACAGATGGTATAATGTTGCTTATGGAGCAGAACATTCTTAGTTGTTTCAGAATATTCAACAATAACATTCTCACAGCTCACGCACAAGAGTCTCCCCACACACAAAACACTGTCAGAACATTTCAAAGTTCTCATAACCTAATGGGATTGTTGGGGCGACCCTCTTGAAAACCAGAAACTGCCCCCTGGGGGATTGTTTTGTTTGAAAGATTATGGAGAATACTCTGTACCCATGCACTCATACAATCTGGACGAGTGTCTTCCTCTTTCCCTCATGTGCGCACACAAACACAGTCGCACAGAGACGACAGTCTGTTACCCTAAGTATCTGATTTAGAAAACAATAACCGCAGCGTAAACACACCAAAGAGACACAAGGGAGGCCAGTCAGTGAACACAATCTCAAAGTTCATCAACATTCTTGACAGAAAATATTTGCATAAAGTATCCAATCTACTATGGTGAGCTGTGACCACAAGAAAATATACATCACAATTACGCTGTAACATCAGTGATTTATTGTATGAGATGGGTCCAGTGAAATAAAGCTCTTTGTGCAGAGCAGTTGGACAGACGGAGTCTTAGGAGACCTGTTTTGGTAGGAAGACCATAATTGCTTTGAATTGGCCCTTGCGCAAATGTAGCCTGCTACAGTATGCTGAGAAAGCATTATAGTGTGCAAATGTGTGTGTGCGTGTGTGTGTGTGTGCATTTGGGTGTTTCTGTACATGCATGCGTGACTGTGCACGTGTGTGTGTGTATTGTTCTGCAATCCCCTGACTTGATGAAGTGGGTCTACTGAGCCAAAGCGTTGCTGAGAGTTCAGAGTCATCAGTGAGGATCCTAGTGAGACAGCGAGCGACCACAGGTTTGGTCAGGACATGGTCAAGCTTGGGTCAGGGCAGGGTCCGAAGGGAATGGCTATATTAAGTCACTGAGTTTGTTTCAGGGAATGTTTTTAGGGAAAGGAGCTGACCCGTGTTTTTGGGTTCAGTGTACTGTAAGTTGTTTGTGTTATTCTTTCAGTTGCTCCTGAATCGAGCTTTTTTTCTGGACTGCTGCAGTCTCGCAAATCATTTTGATTTCAACGTGAGCAATTTGGATGTTTGGAAATGTTATCAGGCTTCTGTACAAGAGCGTTTGTACAGTTTTAAATCTTTCTGAATCATTTCGATTTCACCACAGAAACTGGGCAAATTGTTTTCCCACAGAGGTTTTTCGTATTCCATTAATCCTTCATAATTTGCAGCTTGATATGGAATGTTTCTGCTGTGCCACACCGCTGTTACACAGGGAGAAATTTGTTTCATTTCCATACAGGAGACGACAGGAAAGTTATTTGTCATTTGCCTCTGTTTTAATTGAATTTTTTACTTACATTTTCTAGTAATATTTGAGTTAAATTACATAATTTGGACTAACAAGTGGTGAGTGATGTTATCTCAATAAATATACAATATGTCAGTACAACAACCAGCTGTATGCTTCATGTGCACATTTCTAGCCCCGTGGGATTTTCCCGAAGTTCTTTCCCAGACACAGGGACAGCTCGTGTACATTACATGCTGCAGTACAGTAGGTAAAATGCCCATCCATTCATGTGGAGGACCTCCAGTGTTGTCCTAACCTCCCATTACACGCCATCAATCTGTCACCATCACAGCCTTGTTACTGTAAGGTCTGTTCCACTTGAAACAAGCCTCTAATTATACTCCCAGTCAACTCCCACTGGACCACATACTGTACGCTGCGCTAACCAGCCACACTGCACTGTAGGTCCGCGTCCACAAGCAGTCATCTCGCTCCCGGTCTGTCTCTCTTGTGTGTGTGTATGTCTCTCAATTCCTAAACCTCCACTCAGAATAGTGTATAGAGGCAGCCACAACACAGATTAACACCCTGCTCAACAAGCTGATGACATACGAAGAGACAAATACGACCACCGCTACTGTGTTTGGGTCTGGGGTCTGTGCTAAGGATATAAAGCTGAAACCTGGTTAAACAGAACAACACTCTCTCCATTTAGCTTTTCGTCTTTCCCAGTCTAAAGACGAGTGGGAATCGACACAGTGGCCCTGAAATGATTAGTGGTTCCAGTCATTTTCATCCCACTGCATATGTGTTTGTTTGTGCCTGAGTATAAGCAATAAAATAGAAACGAGGCACCGGGCAAACCATTCTGTGGGCGGAGGAAACTTAGAACCAATCCGATGATGACATTGCCTTTGGTCGCGTTGTTGACAGTTGCTAAGCTGGAAAGCTGTTATTTTGGCTTTTTGCATGAGGGTAAATTACCAGTACACGTGTCACTCCAATATCAGCAGAACCTTTCAACCTGTGTGTGTGTGCGTGTGTGTTTGAAACTTTGTTGCAGCACGTCTGTGTGTGCATATCAGCGTGTTCAGTATGTCATCTCGGTGTCTGCTCTGAACCCAGCAGCCTTTCACCTCAGCTTCACCCCAGTATCTGCATCTTTTAAACAGCTGAACTTGTGACCTGATGTAATACTGAAGATTAGGCTGGAGTCTGCCATTATAAACACGGTGAGTCATGTTCATTAGAGCTGAATGGATGTACAGATCAGTCTGAGGTCAGGGCATTGACGATTAAAAAACACCAGTTGACAGACCAACTCCTCTGTCACAGGCTATATTTTTCTTGATCCATGCACAGCCGTCATCTACTGTTTGTGGGCACTTTGGTAACTCTGATTGATATAGCTATGACTTTGATTACATTGCAATTAGAGCAAAGATCTTGTTTTATTTCCTTTGGTCACATTTTATTTCATATGGATTTGTAGTGCAAGTGAAAAGGCAGTCAAGCTGCAAAACTGTGTCATGGACTTGGATGAAGCGAGGGTGAGAGAGGTGCATCCAAAAGCCAAGGGATTCAGCTAAAACAGACGCGTGTATATTATCTTACTGCTCTGCATTTTCTAGGATGTCACAGTGTAACGAATTAGCTCATAAATCATCATTACAGGGTAATATCTGTGCTTTGACCCTGGCTTTGTCTGTGTAACTGATGCTGGATGAAACAAGGCCTGTGTAATACTAGATACAAAATGTGGACCACACAGGAAACTATTGAGGATGAGGAGCCAAAAACTCTGCATACCTTTGCATCAGGATCTCTCTGTATCCATCCCAACACCAAACATGACCTCCTTATCTTTTTTTTTTGGTGTGTTTACAGTTCATTTAGAGTCTTTTTGTTTTATCAGGCTTGTGTGTGAGTGTTTACCTGGTTATGTTGCTTCCGCTGACAATTTATGGATTTTTTTTTTTTTTTTGAGTGTGTGAATGCATGCCAGCAAATGAGTGTGAGCAGAGTGTGTGTGAGAACACACAGTGTGTAAAGCACTGCTGTCAGCGCTATCGGCCAACCGTTGAGGAGTGCCTTCACTGCCCTCCTTGTGGAGCCAATTTTCCCTCAGGAAGCAAAGTGACTCAGTTGTGGTTTGACATTGTTTGTGAGTGCATATGGTGTGTGTGTGTGTGTGTGAGAGGGGGGAGGGGGGAGGGGGGTGGTACAAAGTAAAAGCAGGAGTGTCTGTGAATGCGTTTCTTATGCTTTTTGGGTGATTGAGTCCCTGGACTGGCATGCCTTCTCAGGTCAGGCTGAGGTTTGCCGGTGTCTTGAAATACACCTCTCATTCCTCGCACTAGGAAATGTTTTATGACAGTTGGTACAGACATCACACTGCTACGCCCAATATGTAAAGTCTAAGAGGAGCACGCAGGGTGCTATCAAAACCAAAACGCACCCAGACAGCACAGCGTAGGATTTGTCCCCTGGGCGCGGAAATAGTCTTATGCTGTGTGCATGTTAGGCCAAAGTCAGCTATCTACAATCTTAAAGCGTCACATCATGGAAATAATTTAAAGGATCAGTTAACTGAAATCACACAAAACATATTTTTTCTCACTTACCCCTTGTGGTATCTTAACCATGCAGATATTTTTTTGGCTGTATGTGCTAAAGTTTTGAAATATCTTTGTGAGATTTCTGTCACCACCTCAGTACAACAGAGGTGACTGGAACTGTTTGTGGTGTTCAATGTGTTGAAAAATTACAATTGAAAAACTTAAGAGGAACATCTATTTCTAGAAAGAATGTCTTGGTTGCTCTGGATAGTCCACAGACCTCACTGTGAACATTTTCAACATTTTCATTGGAAATACTTTCTACTGAAGAAATAGTCCCAGTGCAAGCTGCCCAGTGAGGTCTGTGGATTATACATTGTTTCTGGGAAGACACATTGCTGTTGATCTTTTCAAATGTCATTTTTAAATGCTGTGCGCACCACAAATGAAATTCAGTTTACTTCTATTGTAGTGAGGTGATGGTGGACGTGCGAAAGAATGGTTTGGCATTTTGGGAAATACGTTTATTTATTTATTTGGTCAAGACTTAGATGAAAAGATTAATACTTCTGTCATAATTGACATAAAATATGAATCTACAGCAGGGAACAGTTAGCTTTGCTTACCAGCCTGGCTCAGCTTAGAGGTGGAAATCACAAATCACTTCACTGATTGAAATTACTGATTATTACAATTATTGATTCATTACTAGGTGTGTAGTCTTTCTAGTTGTGTATTTTCACAGTCTTATACTTCATCATTTTTACAACAAACTGTGACTTTCTTGACTTGAAAAATTATGTTTTAAATGTATGTGTTTTCATCATATGTGAAATTCATGGCACAATTCACACAGGATCAAAAAATTATTTGTCTCTCACAGTTGTCCTATGGTGGGAAGGGGAGGAACTTCGCCTCTCTATAACCAATATCAGCTCATGCCGTAAAACAGCATGACTTGAATGAATTTGTAAATTACTTTGAGCTTCAGAATTTCCCTATTTAAAGTGAGTTAAGCATCAGTGGTTTTAACTATAACCTGCAAGTAATTAGCATTAGTGTGAGCTTGCTTTGCTATTATTAGAAGCTAAATTCTTGTTTTTGTCCAAACAAATTTGCAGCACTGAAATACGTCCTACAAAACAGGGGATGGATATGAGGAGATTTTTTACAGAGTCAAGAGCTAAATAAAAACAATAGCTACATGTTTGTGAACTTCCTCTACTTAATGCTAAATAATCTACAGTGCTGGCTAGCTAACCAGCTAATGTTACCCCTTGAGTTTAAAGCCTTTTCACTAACATTTTCTTGTTCAATATTGCTATTAAATGCAATATCGTGGTAATAAGTGTCATTCAGTTATGTGGTGGTTTGATTATAAACACAGAAGACAAAGCAGATAATTACTGGTAATAACTTGGTGTGAAAATGAATACATGTATTCTAAAACTGTTCCCTCCAAAAAGTTTTACTGTATGAAGCCCCTGCTTTCTGTCACCAGTGAGGAGCTCCACTGCTTAAAGCTACTGATTTGGTCATTGATAATGGTGTTTTAGTACATTCAGTTCACTTTGAAGATTAGTTGATGAAGTTTTGTTTGTACATGTACCTCTAGCTCAGATCAAAGGTAAGAAAAATCTGCCTACCAGCAAAACCTTTTACACTTTGATTTCTGCACAGATTAAACAAACGAGATATAACGGTTTAATAAGTGAGCTTTAGAGCTGCTGGTACTGTAGGCAGATCTTTTTCATCTTTGGACAGAACTAGGCTACCTGTCCCCCCCTTCTCCCATTCTTATGATAAGCAAAGCTAACTCTTGGTAAAAAAAAAAAAAAAAAAAATTAAGCAAATTTCTCAAAATGTTGAACTACTCCTTAAAGAAGCAGAAAATAAAGCTGAAATTATCTGCATGGCTAGAAATCTTATGGGGTAAGTAAGTTTTTTTTGTTTTGTTTGTTTTTGTTTGTTTAACTGATCTCTCAAGGTAATACGTCCACATATTTAGGATGGTGGATAAGAATCACTTGTTTACTGTAATAATTGCTGCTGGGATCAAACCATCTTAGATCTTATTGTCATCATAGCTTTGCTGAAAAATGCTGGTCCACCTTCCTTGGCTTGCAGACACTGTTTGTCTGGCAGGGGAACAAAGTGGTTGTGTGACTTAAAACTTTCATATTGCTGTCACACATGAGCTCATATGTAATTTGACACGGCGTAGGCTTTCAAATAACCAATCTCTAGAGCTATAAAAACAAATGGAGGTGATTTCCGACATATCAAGATGCTTTATGCTTTTCAAACCAATACTTAATATTCTCCAGAGATTCGTGGCTGTGTGTGACTGCCGGGGTGTATCTGAAGTGGACATATTTTATTGTTTTTTTCACCCAGAAGTTTTGGGGTGTGTGTGTGTAACACTACAGTATGAAGTGACCTCATTCTGACTCTGAACCACCCTCTGGGAATCCCCCAACTCAAAACTCTTGTAGGCCTCTGCATCAATGCATGTGTGTGTGTGTCTGTGTGTGTGTGTGTGTGTGTGTGTGTTGGTCTGTGTAGCTCTGCCATATGCTGAGGTAATGGTCGTCCTCATGGGGACAACTCATCCTCAGAAATAACCACTGGGTGGTCCTGCCACTTAAACCAGGACAATTGCTTGAAGAAAAGGTACAAGTGTGGGAAGAAAGAAAGCTTGAAGTTGCCTCAGTGCAGTAACAGTCTAATACATCAAACCTCAAACTAATTCCTAAAACAGGCTAAAATGTTTATCTTTGCTCTTAGGTACGTTGGGACAGGGCTTTACGCTACCTTTTTTCCCAAGGAGTACATGTGCTCCTAAATGAAAAAAACTGAACAGTGAAAAATGTTCAAGTAACACAGAGTTTATTAACTCGGAAATGGGCGGACTTCTCCGCAGTTTATCTTTCACACTAAGTCATTACTGTGTCTTACTGTCTTTAGCCCATTGCCAGCCATCACCTGCTGCTGCTTCTGCTGTGCTGTGTGTGGGTGTGCTCAGATCTTTGTCAAACATTTCTCCAAGGGGAGCATCCATGAGAGAACAGGAACTGAACTATCATTCATCTTTTTGTGTTGAACCACAGTCAAGATGTGAATTCATTAACCAGAACAGTCCTCATTGTGTGTTTTAAACTAAAGCTGCAACATCAGTCGATTAATCAATTAGATGATCACCAGAAAATTGATTGGCAACTATTTTGACAATCAAATAATCGTTTTAGTAATTTTTTAAAGTTAAAAACATTTGCTAGTTACTAGGGGTGGGACAAAAAAAATCAATATTGCAACATGTCGCAATATTTCCACTTGTGATATGTTATCTATACACTGGCACCAAGTCTCGATACTTTTTTTTTAAAACATAGGACCAGAATTGATTCAGCTGCTTTGACTTACCACTACCAGAGTGCCACTACCCTCCGCCTCCTTATAGAGGCGCTGAACAGACTGGTGACAGTCAGATGAACGGCAATTGTAGGTGACCACGAAGAAGAAATGAAAGCAAAATAACCAGCCATGAGCAACCGCTGTCAGACATTCCGTGTCCACACTGGAAACACAGATGCTGCGTTTCAAATTGCATACTTCTACTTTTTACTTTTAGTATGTGCTGCAGTTGCCCTTACAAAGTAGGTACTGTTGCATGCAATTGAGACATACTACTTACATCTGTCATTGCGGCTTCTGTTGTTGCACTGTCAATGCACTCATTGGTCTGTGCTCTCTCGGCGGCTCAGTCAATGTGACGTATCTTCCACCGCGCAGAGGATTATGGGTCAGAATAGCCAGAAAAGCATGCTGGCTTGCATACTGCAAAACGTGACCAGATGTTATAGGACATCCTGGTACTTTTGCCATACTGCATTTGACAAACTATGTATCGGGACATACTAAATCTTTTTCTGGCATACTAAATAACATGGTAGTATGGGTATCAGAACGCACCCAGACAGTCTGCTTCATGGTCCGTGGTAATTTTCTGTGTGGTACCTGTGTTGTAGCTCAGCTAGCGGCTCTACTATGAGAGGCTCTCCAGTGTGTCTGTGGGGGAGTGTTAGTACGTAGCCGTAGTCCTGCTGTTTATCATGTTAACGTTAGCCCTGGATATCTTGCTATGCTCTGATTATATCACAGTTAGTTATCGGCGGGTCGTGTGTTGTGTTTACTGCCACGGAAAAGGAATACATCTTTGGTTTATTAGCACGTCACATCTCTGTTGTTTTTATGAGACTTGCTAACGCTACCAGCAGCCCTGTGTGAGAGGCACAAACTGAGGCTACAGTTAGTGTGCTGATATTTATACTTGGCAGCATTTCTTTTCTGTGAAACGAATGTACTGTTAATAAACGTTGTACATTATCTGACTATAAAATACTAGTTTTTGAACAATTAGCAGCAGGGGGGAAAAAAGATTACAGTAGGTTGTAATCTTTACTCTCACACTGTGCTCGTAAATTAGTTTTCCGGTTTGCAGATGTCTGTTTTTAGGGGCAAATGTGAGTGAAATACTTGCAGAGCTTCTCCCTGTGGGAGAAGCTCAGCTGTAATGGTTTTTGCAGTTGTGCGTCCTGGCAGTAATGTATGTAGGTAATGAATGCAGGTTCAAGCCTTTGAGTTCATTCAAATAAATTCTACTTTTATTTGATCACACTGGAGTCCATTTATCACACACACACGCACACACACCTAGTGGCTATCAGGAGGAAGTGGAAGGTCTGCATGGAGGGTATTAGCATGAGGGCGAGGCCTGTACACTGTGTTCTCTGACTCATCTCTGTTCAAGAACAACAGTATACCAATGCACCGCGACCAGCCAGGAAAGGATCGGTATCCTTCACTCCGGTGGGAGTGATGTGGGTGTTTACTTCCTTGTGCGTCTGTGCAGTACATGTGTGTCAAAGGTGTTTGTTTTGTGCAGTTTGGGTGTTTTGCAGGCAGAAGCGTCCCCACTGTGAAGCTCTGGGAAAGAACATGTCCTCCTGCACCTGCTGAACCAAAAACCCACGCTGTAAGACCTTTCCTCTTCCTTATTCCCCTCCTTCTTTCTCAGTCTGGGACTAATCCAAAAGTGGATACACACACACTTTGAGTCTGTGTGTATTTGTACCACATGTAGGGATTAAACACATGTACTCATACCTAAAGGCCAAAGTAGGTCATTTGTCAGGGCCTTCCAAAATGACTCATGTGAGCATTTTTTGATCTGCCACTGCGTTATGGTTAGACTAACACTACACGGTTAATGTTACGCATCGCTGTCATGGTTAGGTGATAGAAAGAGATGCTGATTGCACAGAAGGGGGCATTTTCATTTCAGCTTTGGGAGAGACGTCTACTGGGACCTGCTCAGGCTACTACAACTAAGGACAGCTGTAGCTCAGGTGTTAGAGCCAATCAGTCATTACATGTAGGTCCAATTCCCAGCTCTTCCTGTCCCCACATGTACATCATGTCCTTTCATATGGACAAAGGCATTTGCAAAAATGCAAATTTTTAAAATTTTCATCTAAACATGCTGAATTGCACAAGAATTTGTACTTTTTTGTTCTTGCTTGGACTGGAAATTTGACCCCACATCCTCTCAGATACCAACCCTGCTTTTTTTAACTTAATGTTAAATAATCAAATCAGCTAATGTTACTCCTGAGTTTAAAGCCTTTTTGCTAACATTTCCTTGTTCAACATTGCTATTGAATGCAATATAGTGTTAATAAGTGTGATTTAATTATAGTTGTAGATAGTTACTGATGGGGCCTTTTTGCTCATAAACATAGAAGCTAAAGCGGATAATTACTGGTAACAACATGGTTTGGTGTGAACATTAATATATGCATTGTGAAACTGTGCCCCGTGACTGCGTGACTCTGGCACTGAACGTAGACAGAATTGTTTTCAGCTGCCATAACAAATTAGTAATGCTGTCATTCTTTCAAAGGAATACACTGTAGTAGCAACACGGAGAAGAATCCAACAACCCAATGTTATTCTCAGAAAATGGTTATAAAACAATTTACACAACCCTGCAACTCACACAAAACATATACAGACAATTTCAGGGTATTTCCCAAGAAGCAGGGTTTTTTTTTTATTGTATTTATTCTTCATTTAGCCAGGAATGTCCTATTGATATACAAGATCAAGACGGCAGCATAAGCAGTGTCACATAAAAAAACAATTTCACATGATAGAACACATACAATACATAAAAGCTACACACGGGAAAGAGTGAAAGAAGAGAAGCATACAGGCCATACCATTGATATCCATAACACAGTCCATCTCAAGTCAAGGTTATATAAAAAAGCAACATGTTTCCTTCAGGGCAAGACCTTTAACGGTATGTATAGAAGGGACTGCTTCTAAGGCATTTTGCAGCTCATTCCATGCCCAAGGTGCATAAAAAGAGAAAACAGTTCTATCAAGTTCTGAGTGCACCCTGGGGACATTTAAAATAATCCGATTAGTAGATTTAGTGTTGCATAAAATGCAACGGTGAGTGTCTGAGCCTGCACTTGTTACAAAACATAATGCAGCGTGATATGCAGAACCCAGTTTTTTTAAGTAGGGATGAAGATGCATGCCTGTTAATCACATCATCATAATCTAATACAGATAGAAATTAGCTTTGCACAATTTTCTTTCTGGCTTCAAATGGAAAGCATTTTTTAATGAAAAAAAGCCCAGTTTAGGCCTAAGCTTTTTCAATAAATTAACAATATGCACATTAAAATCCAACTTTCCATCAAGCCATATGCCTAGGTATTTGTAAAAGGCGGCTCTATACATGTATCTTCTAATGTCAAGATAATGGGATCAGCTGCCTTAGATCGAGAATTAGTGAAAGCCATATATGTGGTCTTTTTTGAATTTAGGACCAGTTTTAATTTTAACAGTGAAAGCTGCAGTGACTGAAAAAAATCCTGCAAGAGCTCTATGGCTTGATTCAAAGAGGGTGCCACTGTACAAATGACATCAGTGTCATCGGTGTACAAATGTATCTTAGCTGGATTTATTCCATGACCTAAGTCATTTATAAAAAGAAAAGATAGGGGCTAAAATAGATCCTTGAGGGACACCTTTGCACTGAGTTCTTTTGGATATATATATTTCTTAAACCAATTCAGAGCCATTTCACTAAGGCCTATACAGCTTAGTCTTTGTAATAGCAGTTTGTGATCTACAGACTCGAACAATTTAGACAAATCAACAAATAGAGCTGCACAGTGCTGTTTACTATCTAAAGAACTGATGATATAATTAGTAACTAGTATAGCTGCTGTTATAAAACTATGACCTGATCTTAAACCTCACTGAGATTCACTGAGAATATTATTATCAGATAAAAACTGTTTTATCTGACAATAGTTTACAAGAGATTCAAATACTTTGGCCATAACAGAATGAGACGGTAATTGTTCAAGTCAGAGGGGTCTCCACCCTTTAATAAGGGGAGAACCCTAGCTGATGTATGACGTACTGTCATACTGTACTGTATGACGTTGGAGCATAAACTGAGATTAAAAACAGAAGTAATAGGCTCTGCAATTTTTAGAAAGTAAGGCTCTATCTTATCTGGGCCTGAAGATATTTTACAATCTAGTTCACAGAACTTTGTGAACTTGAAAAGTTAAGATAAGAGTCAAAGTGAACTGTTGAGCAGGGCAATGTGGAGCAGGCTCAGAGTTTTACTGCATTACTGGGACCAGAAGACTAAACCAGCAGAAATAAAATGACTATTGAAGGTGTCCGCAATATTGGTTCTACCCTTGATTTAACTTTTATTCACTTTTAAAAGATCAGACAAACTGATTGGTGTGATAAAATCTGAGGAGGATTTGACTAGCTTCCAGAACTTGGCAGGGTTAAGATAGAAGTCACATTTTGAGTTTTTTTATTAATTTAGTGCATTTATTTCTTAATGTTCTGTATAGAGTCAAATCCAAAGGGTTATTAGTTTTCTTTGCTTTGGCCCAAAGAGAGACACAAATGTCCTTGAATGGATCTGAGAATGACAATAACCATTCCCAGTTTAGGTCTCCAAGTAAAACCAACTCTGATTTAGTCCAATTGTGAAGGTCAGTAAGTGAAGTGGCTGCTTCATTTAAAGCTGAAGACAGGCAGTAACAACCGAACACAATAATATGTGAACCATTTGGGACGGATCATTTAATTGCAGAGAGTTCAAAGCAGTTTGGTTTGCTAATGGGCAATGCAATCCCTCCTATGTTTTTGGTGCGGTCTGTTCTAAAGACATTATATCCCTCGATATTAACCATGTCATTTGTTATTTACTTTTTTAGCCACATCTCAGAAAAGACCGTGATGTTGGAGTCAGTCGGGTCAGCCCATATTCCTATTAGGTCCATTTTATTTACCAGAATGCGTACCTCGAGATGGGAAAGCCGTTTCAAATTTTTAATTTCTAAACTCCGTTGGTGTTTGAAGCTGCATCAGCTCTGGGCCTGGATTAGGTTGGATATTAACCAATAGTAAGAGCAAAAGGAGAACAAACCAGTTTCTCCTTGCTGGACCAGTCAAGCTGCCACGGCATCCGCTGGAGAGAAAGACAGCCAAGAAAGAAAGGCCCTTCATGAGCAGCTGAGTCGTCATGACAGGATCTCTGTTTGATTCTGAGGAAGTTGCAGTGCATTGGGTAATCCACAGACAAAGCACAGGTATATTTTGCCTATCCTCAGCGTCGAGGGGCATGCCAGTCACAGCAATCCGCAATGCCAGGTAGCCGAACAAGTAGAGCAGCAGAGAGGATATCCACATTTTGGAGCAGTTTCGTAGCAAAATCAATGAATGCCCCAGGGGATTAGTGAAATGACTTAGGAGGTATGAGAAAGAGAGGGAGTAGTCAACATCAGAAAGGAAATATTTGACATAAAACTGGATAGACGGGAGACTGGATAGCACAGCTCTACACACAAGCCGCCATCATGACTGAGTAATATTGAATACTTTTCAATGTAGAACAAGTCTTTCTACATTAGTCCGTGTAAAAGTTTTTATGGATTTTCATGTTTTTTATCTGGATAACTCGACAAACCTACTTCTTGGAACAGGCCACAGATCTACTGCACTGCATCCCAGAGCTGTTTCCATTTGAGCTGATTGAACTGTCCTGTAAGAGATCCACACAGCCCGAGGAGACATCATACGATACCTTCCCACACCAGTGTCTCATCAGCTCACAGACATGCACTGAACTGTATTGATTAGGCGACAGAGCAGTGGTGTGTCCCCATCTCTCAGCATGCTCACTCTACCCACACGCACGCACACACAGCCTGTTGATTTCAGGGTTTTTCCTGTTTTCTTGATATAGTGATACACACATCACATTAGGTGCCTACATTTTGTAAAACACACATGACTGTATTTTATGACCTAACCATAGACCTCATCTTTCCACACCCAGTCTGAACACTTACACTAACCTGAAACAAATTTTAATCTTAGATTTAATAACCCAAACAAAGAAAACTGGCTTAAAAACTACACTCTAGCAACTGATGATGTATAACTTGACTGAAAATTATGTATAACAATCCCGTAAACAACATTTTTCTTATGATGTAATAAACTAATAATGATATTGAGTTGTCAAACTGTAATTATTCTTTTGAGGTTTTACAAGTAAAATGTGACATCATGTTACACCACTTATTGTAGTAATTACAAAAAACATTACATAGGACTATTTCCTTTATTTATGTTACTGCATTTTTATGATCAATTTTAGAATCAATTGCATTAAAGGAATAGTGTTCGATATTGTGAGAAATACCCTTATTCATTTTCTTTTTGAGAGTTAGATGAGAAGATCAACACTACTTTTATGTCTGCACGTTAAGGATAGAGCGAGAAACCGGGAGGCCATTAGCTTAGCTTAGCATAAAGATTGGAGTCAGGGGAAAACAGTTAAGATAGCCTAGCTCGCACTAAAGTTCAAAAAGGTGCCTACCAACACCTCTAAACCTTACTACATAACACGCTATCTTGTTTGTTTAATCCATAAACAAATAGAAAAGTAAGAATAACAAAATGTCAAATTATTCCTTCATCCCATAAATACTACATTATCAGTTTCTCTATGGGCCCTTGATGAGGAAAAATGATCAAAATCTTCCAACATCTTTCTACTTTGTGAATTATATGGTCTTCATGAATGCAGAACTGCTACAGTGATATTATGTTTCTTCTCCAGAGGGAAGACATACTGGATGGAATCGGGAGTCAAATGCTCCTAACATGACTTCATGCAGAGTAGAAGGGGATTTTTAGTCCCCCATTGTGAGAGCATCACCCTTTTGTCCTTTGTTGCTGGTCAGGTGATAACCACCTCTGCTGTCCAGCTCAGCAGTGTAATGAGGCTGGCATTTTTTTGGGCTCTTTGCCCAATGGCCACCTGGAAACCCCACCCAATTTGATATAACACACAGAAGAAAGGGAAAGGTTTGGCTTAAACAGTGATAAAGAGAGTTCACTAAAAGGTTTCTATCAGGTATTTATTGTTGGAGTCATTTCAAGCTGTTGTGACTTTGAACTCAAACCAATCAAAAAGGCCTTCCTACAGAAAATCCTATTTGGATTTGCATCTTTTGAAGAATCCTACTATAGATACATCACATGCGATTTTGATTATAAAACAAACAAAAAACATTGTGTATTTGAGTAAAGCTCTCTTCCATCTGCACACACTGATTTAATTAAGAGCCTCAAATATGATCTGACGATCATGAGTCATGGCGATGACCTTCAACTAAACTGGTGAAAACGATCATCAATTCTACTCCATGTCAGGGCAAAAACCCGATGTGACTCACTTGCATGCAGACAGATACAAGACACCAAACACTCAATGATTAATGGCATAATCAAAAACAGATTTCAAGAAGCACATACGGCTCTGTAGGTATACAGTATATACAGTATATACTGTAGTGCAGTCAGTCATATTTACCAGTACATTCCTTACTTCCAGCTATTCTTTAACATCTGAACACACATTAGACAAATTAATTTGGCCTGACCCCTAAAGCATCAACCACAATATTAAAACAAGACAAGCCTCCTATTAAAGATACATTAACTAAGTGCGCAGATGAGTATTGTGTAGGCCTGCTGGTAGTCGCCGTTGCACTGATCAAGGATGTCCTCTAGGAAGACCCTGCTGCAGTCTGGAAAGTTGCTCATCAGTTTCATCAAGGCCCACTCATAGTCAGGCTGTGGGTCTGGAAAGCACACAGGAAAGAAATAATCCTCATACAGTCCAATTTATTCATTATTGTTCCCACGAGGCTGCTGTTGAAAGAGGGTTCTTTGATTGTCACAGCATACAGTTCAGTGCACTTCTTCCCATTCTCATAAAGAGTAGTTGGAGGTCTTACTATCACATTTTTTATTATTTTCTTTCTAAGGCTGTGAGGCGATCCAAAATTGCTCTTGCCTGACTACTCTGGCATCTGTTCCCTACAACTACCCACACCGTCTGGGATCAGATTCCCGGTGGTTCTCCCTGCCATCGGCTGGTTCAGCTCTGGATCCAGACAATCAAAAATGCAGGCCCGGGCAGTGAGGGACCGAGAGGAGAGGCCATCACACAACCAGGCAGGAGATTGGCTCAGGCAGGTAATAACAGAGCAGAAAGATCTGATCAGCATGCTGGGAAAATATAGACTGACGCTGGATGGATGCAACCTAACGTAGATTGAGGATGTTGTGGGATTCTGACATGCAGAATTTTGCCCACAACGGCAGTGCCAGGGCTGAGCATTTGAAATATTCTTTATTCTTGTGGTATTTGAGTTTTAACCTCGGACTTGTGACATCGACATGCTGTGGCTGGTGTTCGGATGGGCAGTTAGTCAAGGATGAAAGGCTATGGAGAAGTAGTAGAAGAAATGGCTCATAGTGCACTTTGGGCTGAGACTAATGTTTATTTTACAGGATATAAAAAAATAATTGGAATGCAACTTTTTCTCTCCAATTATGATACAGCAACTCTGATCTGATTTTAGATATCAGTGCTCTCTTTTTCCCAAATTTAAATTGTGTAAATCTGACTGTGATTTGAACTATTTTTATGTATAATAACACTTGATAAGGTCATAAATGATTAGTTAATTATTCAGTTAGTCAATTGACAGAAAAATACTACTTATGCTACTTAATGCTACTACTTTGACAATCTATTACTTGTTTCAATTATTTTTATATTGTTGTAAACAGAATATTGGATAGTTGATTGGACAAAACAAGACATTTGAAGTCGTCACATTGGGCACTAAGAAATACATTTTTTTTCACTATTTCCTCACATTTTATAGACTAAAAGATTAATGTATCTATAAAATAATCTGCAGATTAATTGATAGTTGCAGCTCTAAAGTGCTGTTACTGATCTTGCATATCAGATCAGTGCATCCTTAAAACCAATCTGCCCTAATCAGCTTTATCTCGTCACATTTCAGCTTCTAAACTGTTATCAGCTTGTGTACAGTTAAACCAACTGCAGTTAATCATTCAAACAAACTGAACAAAGAATGATTTTAATTTCTGTGTCGTGCACACGTGCAGCAGCAGGAAATACTAAGGCGCAGAAGGTAATGAGCATGACATAGTCTGTTTCTGTATTTTTTCTTCTGTTGTGAGTGGCAGGTATTCCTAGGCATATGGCAAACCGCCAAGTATCAAACTCAATGTGTCAATCCAGACCAATTATAAAAGGGCGGGACTGCTCTTGTTGGCGTATGAGTTTGGCTGGAGGCCGAGAGTCTGACAGTCTACCCTGGGTTCACCGCTCCCGGAGAATTTTTCCCGCTGACTGACAGACCTATTAGCACTAAGTGTGTGTTTGTGTTTGTTTCACACTTTTATGCTTTTATTCTCTGTGTCCTGTCCGCAGACTCACACACACGAATGAGTGTGATATATTGCTCAATCTGTAGTAAGTAAAGAGGGAAAAATACTTTCTTACTCACACTTACAAACACACGCTTTTCCCACAAACTACAAGTATCAGCAGGATTTAAATGCTAGGAGCGACAGTATCACAACGTACCACGCATAAATTCCTGCCTACATTTTTATAGCACGTAAAGCCTTTGATTTAACGCAGACTAAACACAATCACAGTCCTCTGAGAAATGATGAAGTGGGCACTCTTGTCACATGTCAGATTTAGGTTTGGTTAACCAGCATTGAGCCAGACTAAAAAAAGGCGTGAGAAATAGTAGACTGACGGTTATTCACACATTCATTCTCAGCTCACCAGCTTCCTCTGCCCAGTTCTGTTCTGGATCTGGTCTCAGGTGAGCAGGGGGTAGTTGTTGTCCAGGGGTGTTGGACGGCTGGTGTCTAAAGTTTTCAGAGGCCTGACTGAAACACTCTGTCTCCCTCTTTGGCTCCTTCTCACTCTCTCTGCATTGACCCTCAAGTTTGTCCAGAAAGGCTGAGTTCACCCTGTCAAAATATAATCAATCAAAAAAATGGCTCACATAAAACTAAGTAATGCTGTACTTATCATGTTGGCACACTCCAAATGGCAGTGAGCAGGACGTGTTTGACAGCTTTTTAAACATCCATACCCATAAAATATCCTTAAACTGAACACTTAACATTCTCCAACCCGGGCCAGTCTGTACTGGTTTTATTCCAAAATGATGAGCAAAACAAACTATTAATCTTGTTGAGTCCAATTCTCTGCAAGGGGTGGAAGAAATATTTTATTTATTTTATCTTATTTTATTTAAGTAGAAGTAATAAAACCACAATGTAAAAATACTTAAGTAACAAGTAAAAGTCCTGCATTCAAAATCGTAGTATTGTTCACAAAATATACTTACATTATAGTAAAAGTACTCAGCAGAATCAGTCAGTGTTATATTACTATACACTAAATTATGTGATTATTATTACTAATGCTTTAGCATGAGTAAACAGTATTACAATGTTGCTGCTGGGTGAGAAGGAGCTAATTTTAAACAATTTCATATAATTTTAGGTACTTTTAATCTGTAACAAAGCATCATATATTATAAAGTGTTCATAGGTTTTATGCGTACAAAAGTACAATAGTTTCCTGTAAAATGTAGTGAAGTATAAAGTTGCATAAAATGGATATACTCAAGTAAAGTACAAGTACTTTAAGATGATTTTACAAAATTGTCTGCTTTTATGTTGCAATGTCAGAGACTGAACCTGATTCAATTGTTAAAATGTAAAAAAAAAAATGCATGAATGTTTTACATACCTCCTGTGTTCCTGCTGTACTTCTCTCTCACTTTTCTCCGGCTTCTCTCTCTGTTTACCCTTCACCGCCTCACTCTGACAAAAAAGGAGATTAATCAAACCAAACCAGTGAAATATGCTCTTGGGGGCAGACAAAGAACTAAAAATAGCATCTTATCAGTATCATGGTCTATAGTAAACTTCTCATGGACCCACAGCACTGCTGATAAAGAAACTAGAGCTATAGGTTTAAATGGAAAGTACATGTAGTTTATGTGCTTTTGCTCTTGACTGCCAATGACAATGAACTGCTATTCAGTTTCCAACACATGTTGTTGTACACTATATATTTAATTATTTATAATGATCTGTGTTTTTATTTCTTTACCCAGTAAAGTTTCACTGAGAACAATGCTCTCTTTTTCAGGAATGCCCTGTGTCACAGTTATACACGTCACAGCTTGAAGCTGTGCAGAAACACCACAGTATGATCAGCAGCTCTAAGGCCATGCACCTCTGGATTTAAGGTATTTGGAGAGGCTATCCTGAATATGATATGATCATTCTCTAATGCTCCAAGTGAGGAAATTATAACATTGCAACATTTGACAGCAAAGCAAATAAAAGCAATAATAAGTATGAACACAGCAAAATGTCAATTTTAACAGAACATCTTGAGTAATTTGAAGGAAGTTTGAAGAGGATTACAGCATTAAGGGTGTGAGCATAACACTACCAGCAGAAAATATGCAAAATATGAAAACATACAGAGACGAGTGACAAAATGAAAAGAGGCAGCAGAAGGTCAATGAGTTTGTCTTGCACAATAACCAGTTCTGTAAAAGCATGTGAGCAAGTATGAACACAGCAAAATATGCATATGCTAATATCCCATATGAATATGTTTGATATCAGCAAAGCAGCTTTCTAAGATATTTTACAAGTTCTTTACCATGTTGTTGGTCAGTCCTACAGTATATCACTCTGTGGAAATTAACTGTGGTTTATACTGAGCACAGAAAATACCGTACATACACATTCAGACTCCATTACCCTCCATTCTCACTCTCTCTGTTTTCCTGAGAGCGATGGGTCTGATTATTTAGCATGGCATGAGAGGAAGGAGGAACACAGAGCCCACCTGTACTGCTCTGTGCTCCCATCAAAGCAGCTTAGCATAAAATCTCCCACTCACACACACACACGCCCACAAATAAAGGATATGAAGGAGAGATCAATCTGTCTTATAAAGCCATTGCTGAAAGAACAACAGATCCCAGAGTCACGGTCAGAACCACATCAAGAAGTTTGACTTTTGCTGCTCCGCAGCCACAAGCTTTCATCTCCTAATCTGTGACGTCTATCTGACAGAGCTACAGCCTGGGAGAGTCTGGAGAGGAGAGAGGAGAGGAGAGGTAAGGAAAGGAAAGAAAAAGGAAAGGACAGGAAAGGAAAGGAAAGGACAGGAAAGGAAAGGAAAGGAAAGGAAAGGAAAGGAAAGGAAAGGAAAGAAGGAGATGTGAGAGGAGACAAGACGAGACAAGGCAAGAAGAAGCGAGATGAGAAGGCGGGAAGCCAGGAAGAGGTGAGTCTTTGTTTCTGTCTGTAACCCTGGTATCATGCAGTGAACTGTATCATCCATTTAGCCTGTCTGCCTGTTGCTTTGTGTGTGTGTGTGTGTGTGTGTGTCCCACCATGAAACAGAGACTTCTTTATTACTGTAACTGACTGCTTTTCATTTCTTCCTAGTTTCCATAGTTTGACCCTCGTCCCCTCTCTCTTTCTCTTTACTTCTCTCTCTCACCACTAACTTGGTGTGTGGTGAAAGATTTACATCAGATCTATGTGAGAAAAATAGAGAGAGAAAAGAAATATGCAGCAATGAGAAAAGCGCCGAAAGAAAACATCTCCCCTGTCCAACGAGGGAGCTGAGCGTGCAGTTTTGACAGTGTTGTCAGTCACCACATAACACACTCACAGCAGAATGCAGCATGTCCTCAGGCCGTTTCCTGCCTACTCTCTCCTTCTCCAGTCTAACATCACTGACAGACACTAGGCTGGGTGGAGGAGTGCAGACACTATTAGCAGCGTGTCTGACATTCCGACAGAAGCTGTCAACACTTTCTAATAAATGTATGCTTTCTGAGCTGAAAATAACTGGGACTTCTTCACTTTCACGGATTTACAGCAGCAATTGATTTTAAGATTTATAGCAGCAATTAGCCAAAAAAAGATTGTTGATTAAGAGGAAGATTCTTTACAGTAACAGCAATTGGTTGCCCCCTCTGACTGACAGGCATGCGATTGGCTTAAGCTTGGGTCTCTGCCAGGTACTTTTACAAACGCAGGTTATTCCACTCTATTCTGTCCTCTGCAGGCTCCTCGCAGTCATGTTGTGTCTCTGTCTCTCTCAGTGTGAACTCTGGGAAGTCCCTTGAACTCTGCTAGCCTTCTACTTATTCCCTCCCAGGAAAACCAAGAAGGGAAGACAGGCAGAGAGGAAGAGAGGCTGAGAAAAGAGAAAAAAGGAAGCAGAGAAAACAAAGGAGAGTGAAAGGAGCAGACAGACAGACAGACAGACATTGGAGAGGCAGGGGAGAGGAAAAGCAGTGGCCTATTCCTCTGTGTATTTACACTTCCTTTTACTCAACCATGAGCTTGCTGTACTGCTGTGTGCCCTGGCTCTGACCAGGACATAATTGCAGGGGGATCGGGCTCCTCACCCCACCCGGCCTACTGGGGATACCGCTTAATACCCGCATGGCCCTGGATGATGAAAACCCTGCACCCAAGTGTATTTACTCAGAAAACAGCTTTCAAAGGCAGATCTATTGGTGTGAACTACCACAGCGCTTCAGTCTCCGACCCCACAGCCACAGATATGAGACTCCACACTGAACCCTGGGACCCATAGAGCAAGCATGTGTGTGTCTACACACACACACACGCACGCACACACACTGATGCACAGACGTAGTGTATACAAACAAAACATGTGAAAGCACATACAAGTGCGCACACACATATTATGTGGTTGCTGGCTTACCCTGGATGACGTGTGTGTGGCACTGCTGGATGCCAACGGACCCGGGGCTCTCCTCTCAAACCTCCGCAGAAAATTGTCAGTCGCCCTGCAATAAATATACACATTACATCCTATGCCTTGCAGTCACACATTTTAAAAAAAAACAGACATGGAAACACACACAAATAATAAGTTATGAAGGAGTATTCGTTTCCTCCACAGACACTCCACAGGCCTGAGATGCTGACAGTACTGGAGGCCCACAAGGTTGACCAAGTTTGTTTGTCCCTCGCTGACACCACTCTCCCCACTCCCAAGCGTCTGATTGGCTGTGCTGTCCCACTCCATCTCTAAATATCTTCATTGTTTCTTCAGGTTCACACATTGGTCCACTGTCTCTTGTTTTTGTTTCTCTTGTAAAGAAGCCAGAGATGCTACTTGACAAGCAATTTTCCTCAGAGCTGACCACGGATAATATTCCAATAACATCTTGACTGTCAGGCAAATTGATTTAAAGTGGTCTGATACACTGTAGGAGAATGTGGCATCAAAAGCTCGTGTAGACAGCAGACGCTCTAAATCATTATTGTCTCAACATCCAATATAATATCCAAAAAAACGCCTGTCCACTTGAAAGGGTTCTCCACTGACTTTACATGTCAAAGTCAATTAACTAGTCATGGGGAGCAGTACACAGCCTGTGCAAACAGTTGTATAATGTCTTCTATGGCTCTGAAAGAGCTTTGAGAATATTTACTCATGTGACATCACCGTTATCTTAGCTTTGGATTTGAGACATTTTTAAAAGAAATTCCTGCGTTACAAATTGGGCGGGTTTGGAAGACATGGGCATTAAAAAAGACACTATTCATTTGTATAATGGTGGCTTAAGTGTAGCATTGAGGGATTTGGAGCTTGACCCATACTAGGAACTGAAAGGTCTCTATTGCATCGACTCTCACGATTTTTCTTTCAAATCTGTCTTTCACAAGTTCCCCAACTTTATGGAAATGCAATGCTCAGTCGCTGGAGTCATTATTAATCTAAAGTTTCCTACAAAGTTTTCTTTTTGCATTAACAAAAACCAGACCCTACAAGTTTGAATAGGTAAACGGGGGCAATCAGAGGTGAACCTTATGTCACCTGTCTTCATGTTTCCCCTGATATTTACAACTAATAATCATTGTTTTTCCTTTCTCTGCCAACAGAAAATGCAGCTTGCTCAGGCTCCGGTGATAATTATAGGTCAGCAGAGGATCAGACATTGGGCGCTTCCTTTGTAAAGGTTTGGAGATGGTGTCATTTGATGCTACATTTATGACTAAGATGCATTGCAGAGCATGAAAGAACACAG
Organism: Scomberomorus guttatus; assembly: GCA_038419695.1. Lineage (NCBI taxonomy): Eukaryota > Metazoa > Chordata > Actinopteri > Scombriformes > Scombridae > Scomberomorus > Scomberomorus guttatus. The sequence goes on along the minus strand of CM076456.1, from coordinate 8,896,144 downwards.
CACGGCACACAAAGCAACACAATACCGCACAGTGACAGTGATGGGACCCAAGTGAACCTGATCCAGGGCTGACCTGAGGTGATCCTGCCTGTGCTGCTCCCTCCTGCTCTGCTCCTCCTGTCGTCTCCTCTCCTCCAGGCGCTCAGCCTGCAATGCATCACAGTCAGCAGTCACACCGCAGCACACAACCGGATGGATGACATACAGCCACCATACAAGTCCTGTTTTTTTTCCAACATGCAAGAGTGATATTTGTCTCAACAATCACTGGGCATAAAGAGGAATGTTAGTTAATGTTAGTCCTTTGATAGCTTTCAGTTACCAGTTAAACATGTTGTAAAATAAACAGTAATCTGATGCCCTGTGATCACAAATATTGACAGATACTATATGCATAATACTTGCAGCACTACATGTGCTTGTCTGTGATTAAAGACATGGCTCTCAAGTATATATTATATACATAACTCACATACATAAGCACTATTTATGTTAACATACAACAACAAACAAAAAAACCCAAGCAATACCCAGGTGAGGCACAATAACTTGAAAAGTCCATCAGAGGCATCACAAAATGTAGTATTTAACACTTCATGTAATAATTATTATCTATAAGGATAAAATAATAAAGTAGTCACTGTGGGGCTGCAACATCTTCATAAAAATATCTCTATTTTACTTTTTAGAGTAACATTCAGTAAGATGATCTATTTAATATTTGCTGAAGTTTATTTTGCTATTAAGAGGTGGAAATCCCCCTCAGTCCCCTTTAATTTCTTTGGTCTTTGTCTCAGAATTTTATTTTGAGATTATATTCTGGCACTGACATATGTGCAGCTTGACCATATGGGCCAAGAGCAGGGCTGATCTGTAGTATATTCAATTACTGTGGTTTAAACACTTAATAATTCTCCTGTTTTGTCCAGAATCCAGCTGCCCCTTCATCCCAAACTCTCCCTAACCAAAGTGGGTCAGGTTAGATTCATGACCCAGGCATGTTTTTGCCAGCCTCTACTTAGATCATGTCTATAACACTAAGACATGCATCTGTTTATTTGCTGGATTACCAGTACATTCCTATGGCTTCACAGAGGTCATGGCGCAACAGGAAAAGGTCTGTGGAATACCACTTTGGTCTTCAGCATTAATCACCCTTCAACATAACTGTAGCAGTCCATTAACCACTATTAGACCAAGAGCAGGGCCAGACTTGGAGGAGAACATGTCTGAGAACAGAGTGAGGAACTGTCTTTGGTGGCTGGAAACCCTGGAGACCATTAATCAGGTAGTTCTCATGGCTTTAGTGCAGGGTGTGTGAGGAAGGATTCAACACAGACATGCAGCAGCTCAGGCGGATGCTTGTCTCTACTGACATCTAGTGGCTAAAAATGATACTGTGAGCCTCACATCTACTCCCCCCAACAACAAAATATATAATATCCCACCTTCAAATACAAATGTACCACTGTCACACCAGGATTCAGCCTCAACTATTAAAGAACATCTTGTAATTTGCGTTACTGCGCCCATCGTTTTGATTGGTGGATGGATTCACCATTGTACAGCACTTTGGTCAGCTCTGGTTGTTTTTAAATGTGCTTTATAAAACACCTTGATTTGATTTGATCATTCAACAATTCTACATGAGGAGGTCCATCACAGAAGAGGAAAAGATGTAATGTTTTCTAGTGAACTGATGATGCAATGCAACATCAAAACATGTTATATATGCTGAGTAAGAGTTGCAACACTTTACTGGAAAAACACAACTCTTGCTGTAACTATTGCTCTTTCCACCTACACTTACACTCTGGGGTTTGTCATAAAGCACTTTGGGAAATACAGGAATCGCTATGCTGACAGAAACAGACAGATCAGGAGGGCTGAGGGAGAGAGGAGACGCCAAACCAGTAAATTATTACTTCATAGTAAAATAACTCTCCAAAGGGGGTTTAATATTTTAAATGTGTATGGGGGGCGATTTTCTTTAAATGTTTTAATGCATTTTGTCACTTTTTCCAAACATAATAGAAATATCAATATAAGGGTGGTGAGTGATATAAGGAACACACATAAAAACTCTTTTTCTAAGGGGCCAAAGTACAGATTCTTGTTGTTTTAATCTTTGTCTCACCTTCTCCCTATGTTCGGCTTTCATCCTCTGTAACTTCTCCTCTTCTTCTTCTCTCCTCCTCTTGTCCAACTCTTCCTGTTTCAGCTTGGAACAACAGGCCACATTAAACATTTCTTTGTGATTCAGCCATCGCAGAAAAGGAAAAGTGAAAAGTGAAAAGTAACGCTCTCATACATCTCCCCTGCATCTTAAACGTGGTATGTTTTAATATATAGTTTGCTTGTGTGTTCGTAGAGGGACAAGATCTTTAGGGCTGCAACTAACAGTTGTTTTCATTATCAATTAATCTGTTGATTATTTTCTTGATTAATCAATTCGTTTTTTGGTCTATAAGATGTCAGAAAATGGTGAAACATGTCGATCACTGAAAATATTCACATTTGAGAAGCTGGAATCAGAGAATTTGGACATTTTTTCTTAAAAAATGACTCGATAAAGGATTAATTGATTATCAAAATAGATGACGATTAATTTAATAGTTGACAACTAATTGATTAAGCAACTAATCGTTGCAGCTCTAAAGATCTTTTATGTAACTTCTTGACTCAGAAAAGTTTGACGGCTTCCTTCTTTTTTTCTGATTATTTTCGCTGACCCACTTGAGAAGCCTTTTTCCTCTGTTCCTCATGGATTCATGTAAATTCTGTGAACAGACGACCTCTTCTTATCACCGAAGTTCCACACTTTGGTCACTTGATGCACTTGATGCATTTGAACTGTGTGGATGAACATGATGTCTGGTTGTTGCAGTAAATGTGTGTGTAAATACCTTCTTTTGCAGTTTGGAGCAACGCAGGTCTGTAAGCTGCCTCGTCCGGGCTTCAGCCAATGTTACATTACCACCTTGATACATTAAACAACAGATACAGTAAGTAAGCATGTGCTTAAACATGAGCATACTGTATTAAGGAAATAATAAAGCTAACAAATAGTAAAAGATAATTGTTGCACAGTTGCAAGTGTGATAAACAATAAGGATGTTTTATGTGTTGGGTTACCCAGTCTCTCTGGATTCAGGTGCACAGAGGGGACTCTGCGTGACTCTCTCCATCTCTGAAGCTCTTTCTCTTCTTTCTGTGCCACTACAGCAACAAAAAAACCTCCATTACTTGGGAGAAAAAAATTTCAAACATGTGCGAAGATCAAAAGATTAGGATAGGTAGGAAGGTAGGATAGCTGAGAGCAGCAGCATCAAGCTCACTCATTGTTATCTTGCTACGGCGAGCCTCATTCGGTGGGATCATGGTGAATCCACCTGAGCTGAGAAAGAACACATAAAGAAATACTTGTCATTAAATGGTCTTAAACCGTAGTGATAACCAAAATGTGTCCGCAGCTTTGAGTCGCTGTCAAAATTTGCAACAGAATGCTTGATTTAAATTGGTAGTCTTATTTGTTTACTTACTTTCTGATCATATGTTTTCGTGGTATACTTATATTCAAGTTAATTTTCAAGTGTATTAGTCAAAGTTCTTGTACAGCAGTTAAACATGGATGTATTTGAGAGGTTTGGCGGAGGCTTGTTACTGGCTCATTTTGGAATAGTTCAGCCTATGGACAACTTTAAACTGTCATAATTGTCAGATTTGAACAAGGTGAGCAGAGAAATGCTGCTTTCACGTGATGTCTGAAATTGCAGTGCTCGAGCAGCTGCTGTTTATCATCGCGAGTGTATACACGTTGGTTATCGATCTCTTCATTCTGCTAGAACATAAAGCAAAAGAAATGACAGCAAAGACAAACATCTCTTGATACAGGATACACTTTGTGTTTATTTTGTGTTACAGGCTTCGGTTGTAGGCCTGCCTGACAAGCTACTGGAATTTACGAGAAACAGTGAAGGCACCGTTACGCTTTCCAATCACACGAAACGAAAGTGAGAGTGAACAGCAGTGCGTCTCTTCTTCCTTAACGAAACTATGTTTGGACAAATAATATATAACGTGAACTGAGTGAATGTTTGCCTTTAGCAACAGAGTTAACAGCCTGCTGTGTCTTTGGCAAATTATTATAAGCAAAACATAACAGGTCTGTATGTCACAGATGATATCAGATTGTATTTAATGTCCAATTTAGTAAAACACAACTTTATCTGTTACTTACTAGTGCGCCTGTCTGTCTGTCCCTTGTGAATTTCCGCTGTCAAGAGCATTTCTGTCCGGATTATCAGGTGTAGGATCATTTCCAGACATATCTGAAGTCCTGTCTCTGCGGTTAGCAGCGGTGTTCCTCCTGGGTTCAGCTGCTTTCTTGTGTCTCTGGTTGTGATAAGGATCCAGACAGGCTCGAAGATTATGTGCAGTTGTCCTACTCTTAGTGCAGTTTACATGGATAATATAGTGAGTCACTTCGTTTTGGGCACGCAATTATGGGAGCATATGTATAGCAGAGTGGGTGTGTTATAATGCAATGGCGTCATCTGCTGGACAAACAGGCAGAGGCAACTTATTAAAGGCCCAATGTCATTTTATGATCACGAAAACTACAGGTATATTTATATAGTATAATTGAGGAGTCATAATTTCTCTATATCGTCTATATTACTATATCATATTTCTGTATGCACCTTATATCCCAGTAACATCTCTACCATATGACAAATATAAAAATATGTGGGTAATTCTATTGTTATCTATCCAAACTCAATCCATTACCTTGCACCAGCAGCACCAGTATTACCCACTTACTCTAATGTACAGTGTGTTACTGGGATTATCATTGTACAGTATGCAATAGATATTACAGTAATCTTTAGTTCAGTTGCTATTCTCAGACTACTTCCTTGTGTCCTCGTCCTTGTTTTTGTGTGACTGATATTGGTTTATGTTAAAATACCAGCCTACTATACATCTGTGCTTTCAAATATTATTTGTGTAAACAAACCTTTAAGAGCAGATCAGAAAACAAGATTTAGTTATTGTTGTTTAATTAATTAATTTAAAGATCTCCAGATTTTTTTAGGGCATATAAAACAAAAAATGTTGAGTTACCTCGTTAAAATAATTATTTAATCTACTTGTTCTCCCTCATTGAAAAATCCAGAATCTGTTTTTATCTGTTTTACTTCAAAAGTTTACAACAGAGAAATCAGGCAGTTACCAATTTGACTAATTTGGACAGCTAAGGTTTCATATTAACTTCAGATAAACTTTTAAATACATTTTTGCACAGATTGTGCATTTTGGCCTCCCATCACTTCTTCTAATGGCCAGTATGAACAGGAGGAATAATTATGGCAAGAAAAACCTATTTCAATGTTCATTTGGGCGCCTATTGTTCTTAACAAAACATTGTTTTAAAGAAAAACTGTGAACTTGTCCTTTAACACCCACTGACTTTATTCTACAACCTTATCTTTAATCTGAAGACCTCTTATCAAAGAATAACACCCATATTTCTTCAAAAACTCATTTATTGTGAGTTACCATGTTAGGACGTAAGCATAATATTGATGACAAACCAACAGATGGACATTTTGATGAAGATAGTTTACCAGGTTTTGCATTACTAACATACTGGATGTTAATACACACACACATACACACACACGCACAAAGGAAGGACAAATAAATACACCTTTTAAACTGTGAACAGTAAAGTTAATAAGAGTACAGAATCTAAAAGCGTGTATTATAACCTTAATTTGTTTACAAATTGTGTAAGAGGAGTCCCGTGTTTGAACACTATCAATGAACACATCAGTCCATATGTTACATGTTTTATGTTGCATAACAAAAAATGTCATTAGTGACATACAGGTGTGACATACTAGCTGTGATAGTACTGCGGTTGTTAAATGGCACTAAAACATACAATGCTGTCACTCAAATGTCAGAGGTATTAAATCATGATAAGATGTAAGGAATGACCAGAACCAACAGATGACTTTGACACAAAACGAATAAGGCAGCGAGGGTCTAGAAGCTCCCTCTGACTGATTCTGTCTAGCACTGATCAACAAATACTGACAACACACACCACACTCAGGGAACCTAGTGCAATTAGGGTAAACAAGATCACTGACCCATCAGGTCATTTGCCCAGTTAATGTTTGAATCACGTGTTTTTACTGTCACAGTATGGCTTTTTGTCTACTAGTGATGCATTGAGAGGGGTGTTGGCGTACATGGATCAGAAGCCTCTGTTGCCCTTTCTTCTGGACAAGGCACCCTGCATGATCAGACCCTGCGTTAGGGAATGATATGGTTTCAGTCCAAAGACCTCCTGGAGTCCTGGGCACACTCTTCACTGCTCCAGTGTCGCTTGGGGGGGCAGTAATTCCAGTAGCTGTATCGATGTCTCTGTGTGCATGAGCATGTGTTTGAATGTGTGTGTATCTGTGTTTAACTGCAGAGGCTGGGAGGTGAGATCACAGCTTGGGCTGGTTGGCTAGCTTAATCTTCAGGTTCTCTGCTAGTTTGTCCAGGAACTCGAAGGTGTTCAAGTAGTCAGCACGAGTCACACTGCAAACAGAGAAACATTGTTTATATCTACAGTAATAGTTGCCATCTAGGCCAAGATACTGAAAATATAAAAGTAAGAAAAGTAACATTTTTACTTTAATGAAATTAAACCTTAACCTGCATAGAAAAAGACCAGATTTTTATTCAAGGATAGTTTCACAACTTTTCAAGTCTGTCCTAAAACAAGTCAGGTTCCTTAATAAACATCAACCCGTGTTTATCTTGCTGTAATCATTTCTCCTGAAGCTAATATGAAGCTTCAGCCGTGAAAATTAGTCAAATCAAATAGATATCTTTCAAAGTTAGTCTTTTTAGTGCCAAAGTATGATCTTATGATCCTTCCCCTGCAGCTGAACAGGAAAACACTGTTTGTCGAGTCACAAAGAGGGGAATTGTTACTAAAGAGACTGTAACTGTGGCAGATAGTCATGTGTCTAACTCAGTCTGCTGAAGCCTCACATTATCTTCAGATAAACTTTTAAAAACATTTTTGCTTAAAATGATGGACTGTGGATTTTGTCCCCCATCACTTACATTCTAAGCACATTTGGATGGATTTGGATCTTTAATGGTCGGTATGAACAGGAGGAATGATTACAGCAAGAAAAACCTGTTTCAATGTTTACACGGGCAACTGACTGTTGTTTTAAGACAGACTTGAAACAATTGTGAGCCTATCCTTTAAGACTGTCTAGTAGGTAAATTAATCTGCTATATGTGTTACATTCAGTAACACATATAGCAGCTAAGAGACACATTTTCTGATCTAGCGAGGCCACTTCTATTGCAAACCTTCTACCGCCATGATCATCACTCTCCACCACAGTGAATGAAAGAATGTAAACATGACTTTTTTTTTCAGCTGTTAATAATTACATGGCAGTAATCTCCTTTTCAAAAGCTAGACAAGGCAAGTCGTCCCTTGTCCCGTCTATACCACAAAGCGCCCGAAGCAGAAACCTAAATTGAGAGGTAGATTTATGAGGAGACTAACTTTGACAGTCCTTTGATGCAGATAGCCAAATCCTTGGTCATGAATCCAGCCTCGATGGTCTCGATGCAAACGGCCTCCAGTGCCTCAGAGAATACTCGCAGCTCTGCATTGTTGTCCAGCTTTGCCCGGTGGAGCAGGCCCCGCGTCCATGCAAAGATGGAGGCTATAGCAAGCAGATGCACAGTGTAAAGTAAATGAATCCCTTTATATTTCATACAATGTATATATCATATACAATTTCATATAAATTAACATTACATTAATAGAACGTTGATTTTGGTGGTTATGTTTGGCTAGTTGTTGAACATTCAGGTCAATGGACCATTTTCCTACCAATGGGATTAGTGGAGGTTTCTTTTCCCTGCTGGTGTTGTCTGTAGTGGCGTGTCACTGTGCCGTGGGCAGCCTCTGACTCCACTGTCCGTCCATCAGGACAGATCAAGACACTAGTCATCATACCCAGAGAGCCGTAGCCTGAAACAGAGTCATACAAAAACACATGAACAGAAAATCTTTGAACCAACGAATGAAAAAACTCTTAATTTATATTTATAAAAGGTTTTATATAGATTTTCACAAATCTCCCAACAAACGTGTCTTCACCAACCTTGTGCCACAGAGTCAGATTGTACGTCTCCATCATAGTTCTTGCAAGCCCAAATAAAGCCTCCGTCGGATTTCATGGCCTGGGCCACCATGTCATCTATCAGACGGTGCTCATACCAGATGCCTTTGGCCTCAAACTGAGCACGGTATTCCCTGGGACACACAGAAGGGTGGAAAACACACTTTAAGTTGTGATCTACAGTACATAAAGGATAAGAGCGTGTGTACCGGTGTTTCTTAACGAGAGAGGCAAAAGATGCCTGTGTGACTGTGGTGTGTGGATTTTAAAGTCCTTACTTCTCATAGATCTCCTGGAAGATGTCTTTGAAGCGACCGTCGTACTTCTTCAGGATGGTGTTCTTGGTGCTCAGGTACAGAGGCCAGGCTTTGGACAGAGCCATTTGGAAGGAGCTGTGAGCAAAGTCCCTAATGGACTTATCAGTATTGTACATCCCCAAGGCTACACCGCCTGTGCCTGGACAGACATACAGACACACACATAAATATATACTAACAATACATTCACATACACTGCAATAGAATCACATACATTTTCAAAACAAAAAACAAAAAAAAAAAAACTACGGAATCGCAGTATAGTATGGCCAAATAAGTAATACAACAATATTTCTTTCAAACTTAGACAAACACTAAGAAAGGCTTTGAAATGAAATCCTTGTTTCTAGCTGTCATTACTCAACCTTTTTAAATCTATTGCAGTCGGCTCAGTGTTTGGTTTACAGTGATAAAACCAGAACAGGCAAATAGTTACAACAGAACTATTGGTAGATAAGCAATATCTTCTATTTTCCCCATTTATGTGAACACAATCTGCTTGTAAAAGCTTTTCTCTGGTGCCAGTTCAGCTTAGTTATATTGACAGACACCCTATTACACATCCATATTATGGTATTTGACATCTTTGCTGCAAGATCTTTTTCATGCAACACTGGTGTGTGTATTTGCACACCTGAGGCATGTAGATCTACGATATTAGAAGTGTACAATTACAATTGTGGACGTCCTGCGTGACCAACTTTACCATCTTGCTTGAATCGGCAGACATCTGCGGTGAGGTGTTAGATTCTTGATCATACACAGGACTGACTGTGCTCTTACCCTCAAACTCATGGACGACAAAGTTGACTGGCTCTCCATTTGTGGGTGTGTAGGTCATTTCCAACTTCCCGGGCCCAGGCACCACAAAATCTGTGGCTTTGTACTGTGGGGAACAAAGACAAAAGGTTAACAATAGAAGGCTGTTTGACCCCACTAAACTATTCAACCATTACAAACAGCTATTAAAAAGGTATGAACCACATCCTATAAAATGGTGTTATATCAAAGATCAAATGACAATGACCATCACCAGAAGCGTCGGGTGATACAGCATGTCAGCAGAGCATAAAATATGCATACCTCTGACACCCATGGGCTATTACGTAACTAACAGCCACATGACACTTTACCTGGATTACTCTCCTCTGTTGGGAGAACTGTTGACTTTGGCACAGCGCCACAAGCTAGCCTATGATTTAGCTCTGTGATGCTGCTGTGACTTGTCAAGGCTGCGGGGCGGTACATTATGGTCCAAAGGACAGTTGATGAAATATAATTATTGACTGAGTCTCTCCTGACAACCCCATGATATCAGAGATAATCGCAACTCATTGTGCATGAATTGATGGAGAGCCAGTAGGCCCGCTTGTCACAGAGGTTTAAAAATGAAAATGATGTACGCTTGCCCCTTCGGTAGCAGCTTTGCCACATAATAAGGGAGTTGGGATAAGTTTCTCTGCAGATACATAAGGTCCGACACATAATTGCTATACTGTTAGAGCTGCTACTGTTAGCTGTAGTCTCACAGCGTTACTTCTGTGCAAATCAGGATTATTTCAGCCTCATACAGTATGTAAGGCTTGAAGAGTTGACTCTAGGCCCTGTGTTTGGCTTTTACATATACCAACATAATCCATAGTATAATCCACACTTCTGAGACAATATTATATTAGTCTGGCTCCACCTGACTTTGTACTATCAAATGGATAGAAATTTGACCTCCTCTCCCACTGTAACATATTTTTTTTTTAAGTTTCACAGACACAGTGAGTGTAAATACTCTTCAAACTCATCTACAGAGCAATTTGGATAGGGTACCTGGTCTCCATGGGCATGTCTGCCAATGATGATGGGTTTGACCCAGCCGGGCACCAGGCGGGGGATGTTCTTACAGATGATGGCCTCCCTGAAAACTGTGCCGCCTAGGATGTTACGGATGGTCCCGTTGGGCGAGCGCCACATCTGCTTAAGCTTGAACTCCTCCACACGCTTCTCATCTGGCGTGATGGTGGCGCACTTGATGCCCACATTGTAACGCCGCACTGCCTCTGCCGCCTCAACAGTCACCCGGTCATCTGTTGCATCTCGGTTCTCCATTCCCAGGTCATAGCTGCGCAGGAAAGGAGAGTTTGAATAAGTAGCACCGGAAAGAAATCTAAAACATATATCAACAATGTACTGGAAATGTCACCTTGTACTGTGTATAGTGCTGGGTATCGTTTCAATTTCAACATCGGTGCAAATATAATACTTGTCTATACAATACCTGATACCTTCTTCAATACCTTAGTTTGGGGAATAACATGTTTTAAACCTGTTTTGTTTAACAAAATATGCCACACTGCTTGATGTATCAGTGTAAAATAAAGACCTATGCCTGAATAAAATATGGTCTAAAGTTAGAAAAGTTTCTTGATTTAGATTTGGACCTCAATACAAAAAGTATTGAGGTTCGATACCCAGCCCTAACAGTATATCTGTGCACTTGTGAAAATGGAAAAGGAGCGTAGAGAATACCAAAGGAACACGGAGACCATTTATAATCTCAACAGCGGAGGCATGGGACACCATAAACAACGGCATTCTGTTTCAAAAAGAGAGCAGTGATTATGTACGCTTCAGTGTACACACACACCATAGCACAGCTTCCTAGGAACATTAACTGACAAAGCACTGAAAGTGAACGTATGCTACTGTTTTAGTTGGCTAGAAGCAGCTAGGCGGTGAATGTTAAAGTACAACGTCTGTGACATTTAACACAATTACTGTGTCAAAGGACGTGAACGACATTAATGAGTAGTGACAGAGCTTGCTTCCAGCGTGAGGAGTAACTCAAATTGCTGCTGGGGCCTTATTCACTCCATATCTTGGCTAATTATATTTCTTGCAAGACCCGACACAGTGCTCGCATCAAGAGTAGCCATTGACCTCCTATCCTATTTGCTTCACAGTACTGCAACTGTGCTTACTTGCTTCCTCTTTCTATGATTTTTACTTGTCCTAGTGAGGGGGAGAACAAGGAATCAATTGTGCAATGATGACTGGCCTTCTGCCAACATTACTGAAAAGACTGCTCCACTTGTTACACTTGTGCTTGAGGAGCCTCATAGCTTCACAAGATGACGAAATACACCTGAAAAGTAGACTAGACCCAATGTGCTTATCATTCCCTTCAAGTATTATGTGCTTTCACTCAGTGGCTTTGTTTGAAAGCAGCTACGACCCTTCACCCACATTCTTCCTCCCTTCCCCCAAAAGCCAAGCCACAACAATATGACGCTCACCATCCGATTACAAACTGGACACGCACCAGTGAAGAGAGACTGACACAGAAAGCTTTAGACAAACAAGATCAGGTTTAACAAGAATGCTGTTTTTGTTCTTGTGTGTTTGCGATGCCATGTGTCGCTTCAACCTGTATCACTTATTTAACAACTTCATGCATTCCTTGGACACTCTGAGCCAGAAAACCTGCACAGGCTTCAATCTGTGCCCTTCAGGGAATGCATGCACGTGACACAGGTATACTCATATTACGTCCGCAATTAGTGTTTTTAAAGTTTTATCTATTCTACAAAATACCCTGAACGCAAGGGGTTAGTTGGTTTTTCCAGTTGCCTAATGTGTGACAATCCTGCTTATTGGGAAATTCTTATTCCAACAGAGTAATTATTACACCACATTGAATGAAACTTGTACTTCCAAGGCCTGTTGCACAAGAAATCATTAACTTTTACAATTCCACACAAGAAATTATGATGAAAATGCTGTGAAACATCTATCAAATCTATCTAAAAAAAAAAGAAGGAAGCCAAAGTCCAGTGTGCTGACTCTGTCCACACTCCACGGGCTGAAGAAACAGTAGTGAATGGTGGACACATCAATGACTTGAAGTTCACCAAAAGATCATACAAATTACATACGTACTCCGATCAAGGTCCATGCAAGAGATAAGAAGAGGAGCAAGGTCAAATGAGGCAATGAATGCTCCCGTCAATTAGGGTGCAAATTGTAAATGGCCAATAATCACTAGAAAATGTAAATGTATTGGGGACTTCGGAAAATTTTGGACAATAAGCGGGTATGGCAAAAAGTCACTCAAACACTAATTTTGGGGACTTCTCTGTTAAAAAAAAAAAAGTCCAATAGTGTAATATGTCTTCTATAAGTTGAATATTACTTGTAAAGAAATGTCTTCTCTATCATTTCTTTATACTCACACAACTTTAGTGCAGCTGATCTTATCATAATAACATATCCCCTGTTATCACACTGCGACTTTTCTGATGTGACATTGTGCAACTACACACAGTACATACTGCTGTGTAACCAAGATAACAACAGCCACAGAGGAGATCCTGTCAGGGACTAGGCTCAAAACAGCACTTTAGCACCAGATTAGCACCTTTTTGTAAAATGCTAATCAGATACTGGTTGTTTTGCTTACCACACTCTCCATAGGGAGAAGCCCGGATAAACAAGCCAAACTAGAAATCCCAGCACTGCAGGAACTGCCAGTTCATAATGTTTTTTTTTTTAAAATTCAGTCTCACTCTGCAGTCCCTGCAGGAAGCACAAGTTGCCACACTACACCCTCCCCCCATGTAAATGGGAGTGCGATGACAATGCAATTAAATGACAGACTGCATTATCTGCTAATCTAATCTCTGTAACATTATACGTGCTTTCCCAAACCCAAGAACAGACATTTCAAAAACACAGGTGTACTGGTGACTGAAAGCCCTGCACTTTTCAAAGACACATGAAAGTAACTAGAGAGACAAAGTTGATCTACAGTGCCGCCCACATCCTGCAGTCTTCTTCATGCTACAGTGTTATTACCTGTGCAGGTCGAGCTCCAGGTATGGGAAGATGAGTTTCTCCTTAATGAGCTCCCAGATGACCCGAGTCATTTCATCTCCCTGCATCTCCACCACAGAGCCTGACTTGATTTTGTGAGCCATCTTAGAGCCTGGGAATAGACATGACACACACACACACACACACATTGAAGAGAAGGAAAAAGAAGTTAATCGAAGAGAGATAAATAGATAGAACATTGTGGCAGTAGTGGTATTTTATCAAGCAAAAACCGATTAGCAGGTTAAGTTTTGCTGCTACTGCAGGGGGGGGAAACACTACAGTCTCCTCAATGAATGAATTCATTCAAAACATAAAGTAGGAGTAGCCAGACCGAACACTCAGCATTTAATTCGCTCCTCCTGATTTACTCCATAATCCTCTGTGTGTAAGTAAGTCTGTCAAAGTGAGCCAGAAATCCCTGCAGCATATGGTTAACCAGTGCCAAATGAAATGGTTTAAATGTTATACATGTCTATTATTTTAGGGTATAACGACATATAACTGCATGTTAGCTTTAATACACACCTGATTAGTATCTTTTTACAATAGTCAATTTATTTATAGAGCACATTTAAAAACAACAAAAGTTGAGCAAAGTGCTTTACAGAGACTGAAAAATACAATCAAATGAGAACACAGACATAGTTATGAGGATCAAGGAGAAAATTAATAAAAGTGTAGAGTAAAATTAATTAAATAAATAGAAAAACACAACAGCATTGCACAGAGAACAAATAATGAATATAGAATGGAGAAAATCAATCAATAATCAATAAAATAACAGTGTGAGACCATTCATGTCTTCATTATGAGTATTAAAACGCTGAAGAAAAGCGATGTGTCTTAAGACAGGTATAGTAATGGTAATAGTTATGAGAATTTCAAAGACAGGACATCTTCACCTACCTACCTATCTATCTATCTAACTTTTTTTTTTGAAAATCACAGGACGTTTGCAAAAGTTACATAAGCCTCCTGAACATGGCATGATGGGGAGGAGACTGCAGAGACAGCCAAAGTGCAGTCAGACCAGATGAGTAGAGCTGCAACGATTAGTCGATTAGTTGCCAACTATTTAATTAATTGGCAACTATTTTGATAACGGAATAATCGTTTTGAGTCATTTTTTTTTCAGAAAAAAAGTCCAAATTCTCTGATTCCAGCTTCTTTTCTGTTCTTTAGTCCTCTATGACAGTAAACTGAATATATTTTGGTTGTGGACAAAACAAGACATTTGAGGGCGTCATCATGGGCTTTGTGAAACCGTGATCATCCTTTTTTCACCATTTTCTGACATTTTATAGACTAAACGACTAATCGAGTAAGTAAGAAAATAATCGACAGATTAATTGATCATGAAAATAAACGTTAGTTGCAGCCCTACAGACGAGAAATGCAAACATGGCGTATAACGTATAGTTTAGATGAATATCTCAAGAAATAACAGTCCAAAAGATGAAGACAGGAGGGAGTTTGCTGAGACTACAGTGGGCCTCAACTAGTCGGGTTGCCCACATACGACTTCATTTCAATAATGACCCCCCAAGAGTGACATTATTTGGTTGAACCCTAGTTAGTCGAACACAAAAAAAGACCCTTTAGCTTGAGTTTTGTTATATTCGCTGTCGACTGTTGTTAGCTTATCACTGCAGGACAATAGGATATGAAATAAGACGTATTTACACTTCCCTGTCGCCACTACTTCGTTCTGCAACAAGGACAGTTTCATTATACGTTGCAAACTCCTAAGTTACCTTGTTTAGTTTAAAGGTCCACGACACAGTCAGCACCGAGACGAGGAGGCTATGGGACGTCTTTTCCTGGTACTTCTCAGCTGAAAGCTGTTTGCAGCTAGAGAGAAGCCGCAGGTAGCCGGCTTCCACCTCCCGAGCTCACTGACAAGATATTGACCAATCAGAGAAGAGAGGACAATCTCATCGCCAATCAGATAACCCCACACAGCATGAGGGGCGGGATTTCTCCGGGCGGGGTTCTGCAAACACGGCACGCTGATTGGTCCGGAAGATAGATCGCTCTTTCGCCATATAGAATGGAAAGATGTATTAAAGTAAACGACACTTAACTTAATCTGGTCATTAATTTGATTGTATTTGTTATTTTTTATTGTTATAATTCTTATTTAGTAAAATGTATCTAATGTTATGCTTCCTATGTTGTTGTTCCCACCAAGTAATTATTTACAGTAACTTAAAATAAAAGACAGCATTATTTATTTTTGTGGAAAACACAAAATAGTAGTTTTGTTTTTGAAAGTATGAAAGTATGTAGGTGGTTCATTACCAACAATTCTCATTAGGCTACCTTCAAAAATATTTTGTCTGGTTTCATTGATACTCAAGCCTGGATTAACTAACAGGGCAATACAGGCAACTGTGAACACCCGGACCACCAAGGGCCCACAAAAGCACCATGATCACTATGGTCTGTGGTATTTAACAAATTATATCTTTGCTTGGGACAATGAATTATTAAACTACAGTATTAAGAGACATGATAACATTGTACCTGATCTTGAGGCCCTGTTTCAAAATCTAGTTTTACGACCATTATTATTACAGCTGTGATGGTGCTTTCATATTCCTAAATTAATTGTTTTCATTTTATTTCCATGCAAAAAAAACCTGGGGCCATCATGCACAGAGAGGGCCCAGCAGTTCATTCTTGCCCCTGGGTCCACTAGCAGGATAATCCAACCATGTAGTCTGTATACGCACTGGTTATTGCAGTTGATCTGGTTGTAACTGGTTATTGAAGTGGAGACCACTAAGGGTCTTTGAAGGCCTCCCCAGGGCAAACATTTGTTGTTAGTCCCTTATCAGCCACTCCCTCCACTGGAGTAGGACTTGTAATTTACACGTTCTGGTGGTGGAATCAGTACAGTCCACTGTCACCAACAGGCCTCTTTCAAAGCAGACTTGACTTGTCATAGTTGGGAAAGCATAAGGTGTTACTAATAACTTTAACAATGGCTCCATTCTAATCAAGTGGCCCATTAAGTTTTGACAGTGTGACAGTGAGCCTGCGTGCACAATACCAGAACCCTGAAACTGAAGCAGCTACATAGAATTCAGCCATCTTTATTTATTTATTTTTTTACACCTGTGATTTTCCTGCTCTGACATGTCAAAATGTCTTCCATGAACTTAAGTGGTGGCCAAATTAATTAATTTCCATCAACTTCAGTGCACACAGCAGGCTACACACGGCCCATTCAAATGAAACAACCATGGATAAGTGGACATTTACCCAAAATATCAATGGAATCATCTATGGTGAAGGACCTTAAATTGAGTGGGAAACTAAGTGATTATTGAACACTTGCCACCATGTAAGACAATAATCACATCGGTAAAACACACCCCTCCTCTCTCTGCTTGCATGTTGTTTGTGGTTGTGTTGCTTCTAATGGGTAAAATTTGTTGTTGTTTGCCTGGATGAATGTATGTGTTGTATTACTCGCAGGGTTGCTGAATTTTGTCATCATGTTGTCAACACAATTAATCTAGAATTCCCCCACACATTTATAATAATAATGGTCAAGTCAGCCTTTCATCCATGTGGTGCTTGGTTGTTGAAAATTTTCCATCCTTTGTTTGGTTTTAGGTTGAATAATTAGCTTAAATAGGTACCTTGATAGGTAATGTTGTATAAAATCCCACAGATATTTGATACATGCACTTTTAAATGTAATATGTCCATAAGTGTTTTGTGGTTTGTTATATTCAACCTCTGATCTGTTCTTGCAGATCAAAATTGCAATAGTTTTGCAAAGTTGCCTGTGTTAAACTTATTTAAATACATATTCTATTGTGGGGGGAAAAAAAAGAAAAGGCAATCCAGTCTGATTATCAGGCAACCAACCTCCAAATACTGGTGTCTGTGCACTACTCACCTCCAAGTTCCCATTAAATACAATCTACACATGGCAGCTTCATTATATGAGACCCAGAGACCAACCAGTGCTTTTATGTTGGAATACATTATAGGCAACCTGACCCCTGGGTTTCTGTGTGTCAGTTAGTTTGTGGTAATTTGATTTAACATAACTTACCATGTGAGCACAATACAAACTAAATATCTTAAAAGTACATTTGACGCAGCGCCCTTCTGTACAGGATGACAAGATGAGCTAGTAATGCAGGACTTGCCTTAGTTGTTATTTTACAGTGGTGCAAATTACAATTAATCACATTACCAATACCAACTGACATGCAGTAAACCTGATTTGGGGTCCCTTCATGGGTGTTTAGGGACCTGAGGGTTTTGATGCACCCCTAGGCTACACTTGAGATGTTTTTATGTTTTGTCTTGATGTTTTGTTTATCAGTTTTTATATCCTAGTCTTGAGAGAGATAATATATCCATTTTATTTTATGTGTTATGTATTGAAACGACAATAGACTATAAATAGTTCATTTCAAGAACATTGTACGTTATAGCTTTTAAATATGAGTAAAAATGATGACAAATAAACATAAATTCAATATATCAGGTTTAAACTTGCGCTTGTCAACCAGCAGATGGCAGGACCGCACTGTGCAATGAGGACTGAACCGCTTTTCCGTCTCTCCAAATGCATTCAGCCATGTGGTCCTGAGGAGAGGCAAGAAGCAGCACATCTCCTCGGTGGACATTTATAGTAATAAAATCCTGTACTTCACTTTCTCACCCTGATAAGCTTGTTTAATTCTATACAAATATATCTCTAGAAACTAAGTCGAGGCACTTAAACATGCAGTGAGGCGCTGTGTTTATTGATAAGACTGTAATTATATGTTTTAAAAACGCTACTTTTGCTTCATGCGATTGAGAGCTCTCTTTCCCAACGACAGGTATTAGGTCTACTTTACACAGGGCGACACCAGATCAGGGGAAAGGCCACTGGCTTCCAAAACAGCACCTCTTTGTTGTCTCCCACCTCCACTTTGAAACAGGACCACAGCTTGGCAAGACCTGAAAGGCGTCGTGTGACTCCGCATCTGCTCTTAGTTGTAGCAAGATAACCAAGCAACGAGAGAGAGAGAGAGAGAGAGAGAGAGAGAGAGAGAGAGAGAGAGAGAGAGAGAGAGAGAGAGAGAGAGAGCTGAGGAGGAGCTTGCTGCTATAAGATTCACTCCACGCACCATCAGCACCAAAACTTGCAGTCTATCCATCCATACTCATCTCTGCGCTGCGCTCTTTCTTTTGCGTATAAACACTGGCGTCTTCATTTGATTTTTCCCCCCGTTGGAAGGTGCACAGGTGCATCCCACGGTTAACGCTCGCTCTTTGCTGAGTTGATTATGGTCACAACCCCCGCGGTGCCAAGGTGGAGTCACCGCGCGTATCTCGGATCGGTGCGCTTCTCCAGGGGCTGGGATGCGCACCGGGCACCTCTCGCTTCCTGCCTAGTTTCGGGTCTGAGCAGGAGTCAAGCGCTGCCCCAGGGCGCCGAGGTAGGAGGACCCAGTCGACCCGGAGCAGGATGCCGGTGATGAGAGGGCTGCTGGCCCCACAAAACACCTTCCTGGACACCATCGCCACCCGTTTCGATGGCACCCGTGAGTAACAAACAAACAGCTTTCTGATGGTCTCTTCTAACAGAAAAGAATAGCAATCACACAATATACTTTGAAGGATGCTTCACACGGTTAAACATACACAGTAGAAAGTCTATATGGAAAAGCACTACACAACATAAACTGACCAATGTTATAGGATTTTCTCCAAGGTGCAACTTTAAAAGTTTAATAATTTACCTTTTCACTCTGCCTAATAAATTAAAGGTCTCATTTCTACAATATGTTGATGTACAAAATGATGTCCTCTGTGAAAAGGCTATTTTTTCTTAGAAGATGGACTTCACCTGTCTGTACAAGAAGAGGTCAAGCTGCACTTACACATGATGAGCTACAAACAAAGCACAAGGAAAACAATTTGTGTTAAGTTTTACAAATACATGATGCATTCATAAAGAGTTTGGTGGTCTTAATATTGTGGTTTTATAGTCCACGTGATGGCAGTGTTTTGATAACAGCCAGTGGTCATACTGTATGCATGTAATTAAAGACTCCTTGAATTTAAGGCCAGCTGTGATGTAGCCTGCTGTTATAGCTTTATGACTAGATTGCTTTCATTGTGCCCCATTGTGGCCATTCACCATAGTGTCTTGCGTGCATGTCCAGGCTTCACTCTGTATTCTGTTTTAGTCAACCGGTCTCACCAGACAGGTTACAGTTCACTGTTTGAGTTCACTTCCCTGATGAGCATGCACAATTATTCTGATCTCCATCATAACACCCAGGCTATTTAGGCAATAGCAGCTGAAATGATGCTCGAGAGAGGAGGATGTACAGACCTTTTTTTTTTTTTTCTTTGGCCAGAGTGTCTTGCGAACAGATGCGATGAGCAGCCCGTGTGTGTTTGGGCCCATGCTGGGTAGGTGGGCGGGTGAGAGATGCTTATATTGCGTTTGGGCTGTTCGTCTTTCCTTCTGCGTTGATTATTCAGGGCGATGGGAGTTTTTTGTGGGTCTGCGAGTGTCTCCCCTAAACCAGTTATGTGTGACAGCATGATAGCAAAGATGATTCGACCACGCAGCAGAGTCGCTTAAAGGCAGATCCCGATCACACTCAAGGTTTTTCCAAGTCTTCTCTTCTCTCCTCTCCTCCTCTTTGTCTACAAGACATTTAAATACTCTGACTTTGAAGTGAGTTGTTAATGCTTCCTCTTGGTCAGTATACAGAGGATCTGTGAGGGGGGAAAAAAAAGGAACAAATAGCATCTCTGTGCTGTCTTGTCCTTTATCTTCCCACTCATCTCTACTGTTATGTGTGATATACAAAGACTCTGCTACTTCCTCCTCATGTCTCAAACATTTTAATCACATAGAAGAAACAAGAAACTCACATGTGATGACAAGCAAATCAAACAGTAGAATAGAAATCATCCTATTCATTCTCATGTTCTGGTCTGTAGATTAGCCCTCTTCGTGCAAAGAAGTGGTCTAAACCTTTGCTACTTTTCTTTGAGTGGCTAAAACACAGGCCTTCCATTTGCAGTGGTGCTGATAATTACACATCTCCAGCAGCACATGTGCAGTCATTGTAATTAACTCCCATGGATGACAAGAATTCATCGTGGCCTTTCTGCTTGTCAGAGGAGGGGGGATGGGGATGGGGGTGAGGGAGAGGTTGTGGGGGCAGGGAGGAAGTGTGTACAGGATGGTGAGATGGTAGTATTTGTTGCTACTCTGACGGTAGAAGGGGAATTTCTGTTAGCTAATTATAAATCCATTACAGGTCTAGCTGTGACAAACATGCAGCTATGTGTTTTTAAATGGTGTGACATCACTGAATCAGACACTTGAGTGAAAATAGAGGCCCATTATGTGTCTGTGTGTATGTGTCTTTGTGTCCTGGTGAATACCGCTGTGTGTGTGTGTGTGTGTATGCATGTGTTTCTTTTTGTTGTGACATGAACTGAATGTTACTCATGACTACTTTAAAAAGCCACTCATCACTGTCAGAACCATACCTGAAAGCACTACTTTTTCTCTCTTGTTGAAGACTATTGGCCACTTCGTGTGGCTGCTCCATTGTTTAATGTGTCTCAGTCGACTGAATGCTGAATCTGGCAAAACCTGCAACGTACTTGGAGATGCAGAAAAACCTGGTTTCAAAATATGCCACCATCAAATGAGACTCACAATTACAGACTCGCAACTGCTTGTGCAACTGTGACTCATGTCCACTGGCTCCTATAACAACACTCGATGCACAGCTTTCTGCACTTGCTCTCGCCCAGCGTTGACACCTAAGTAGAGAGGGTGTACACATCCAAACCCAGCTGGGTACAGGTGCAGGACAAAATAAGCCTCATACAGTTAAAAAAAAATGAAAGAGACTGCACATTGAATTTTACAAGCTCCCACAAAGTCATTGTGCCTGATGGAGACCTTGCTAATACATGACAGAGATAATCAGTTTCAATAAATGCTCAGGGACTTGTACATTTTAGTGTGATAATATACAGTAATAGTAATAATCTGATGACAGTGAGTCGGGAGCCTGTCGTGACTAAATGAATGTAACTGATAGCAGAAACATTGATTTTTTTACAAAGAAACTGAAGAAACCCTACCTGAAACCTCCCACACATTAGAACCATATTAAATCCACACTATCTAATCTGTCCAACACCCTCGCAAAGACCAAAGTCAGATGTCAAAGTGGTAATATTTCACTGTTAGAGTGAGATTACAGCAGGGATTTGTATTGGGTACAGTAGGCAATTTATGTGCACTTGACAGTCATTTGACAGATGTGCTGCTCATACTCTTACACAGAGTGACCTATGAGATGCTTGTTGACAAGAGAAAACACACATGCAGATTCACACACACATGCACACACACACACACCTTAAATGAGGTCCTGAATTACTGCATCACACCGCAGTTAGACATCACAGCTTCTGAATCATCAACTTGGAGAAATGTTATTCTTTATAAACCCCCTCTCATGACGAATGTTGTGGCCAACGCCTCTTAGAACCGCAGGAGAAAAAAGAACACACAGACACACAGAGTACACAATACCTGTGAATAGAAAATGTGTCAAATGGCTAAGCACCCTGTGAATTTATGTTTATTTGTAATCAGTGGATTCATGCAGGGCTCTCATTAAACTCATTATTTCAAATTTGTTAATATGTGGAAATTATGTTTTGGAAGAAAATGGAGAGTGAGAACATGGAAAGAATGAGTTCACTGAAGACTCACCGCAAACGTCATGCATAGTTCAATCAATGGTTATTTGCTGCTGTGCTCCCTAGAAGAGACAGCAGCTGTGTGGGACTGCACAAGTCAATTGGTCCTATTAATTGAGTGGGTCTTGGCTTGGTCCTAATCAGGTTAGGGCCTGAGCCTTGCTCATCACGTGGACATGTGGACCAACACTCCCTGTAAGCTGCCACCAGCCTGCTAGCAACCTTTACAACTCTCATGCTTTATCTTTAATCCAAAAAGACATTTCACTGTATGAAAAAAGGGCCAACAAAATGATTCCTGGTGTGGTAATAAATCTGATTATCACACTGTCACAGTTGAAGGTCTTTGCTGATTAAGAAAAAATGCTTATGAATTCAACCAAACCAAAACGTTGCCACCTTTTCGCACATGTGAGGGATTTATTAAAGGATCCTTGAATTGTAGCAAATGAATTAGTAGCAAATCAATAAAATGATTACGTGCACTGATAGAAGGCTTAATCTGTTCATTAACTAAATGAAAAGCAAAAAAGCTCCTCACAACTTACAAGTAGAGATAGGAGCGTTTTGCAGTTTTTCTGACTTTGAAGATCTTTCACCTTCTTAGTCTTATCACACATAATACTCATTTTGCCACAAATCTCATTTGCTCCGGTCACAGAGAAGTAAAGTGTATTACTCTCTGTCTCTAACATCTTACGTCAAATGATCACACATCCCTTTCTTCTTCACCCCTCATCCCGCGCTGCTGTGTCCCTCCTTCAGTCTTTCATTAGTTGCCTCCCACCCCCTCCTCTTGTTATTCATAGCATTTTGTGCATACGTCTCCATGTGCATATGTGTAAGTGAGAAAATGAGTGTCCAAGGCTCTAGGCTGCAAGGAGAAAGTCTGTCACCACCTCCCTATGCCTGTGTTTGTATATCTGTGCGCATCTGTGCCTGTGTATGTTTGACAGCACAGATTAGCGGTGAGGCATTGTCGTGTCTCAGGTGTGTGTTTCCCCTGTGGCGCTTTGTGCTTAAACCCCCTCCTGGCTTCTTGTCAAGCAGGAACAGATATAATGATAGGCCTATAATGGCTAGACCTGGCACTGTCACTTCATGGTATTAGCAAACTACACACGTTATATTTTACAGCGGCGCTTTGAACAAAATGGTAACGTCAGCAAGGCAACATGCTCACAATCACATTGTTAACATGCTTATGTTTAGCAGGTGTAATGTTCACCATGGTCACTATCATGCTACTGATATTAAGATGACTGGATATCAGTCATGATGTGACAAATCCTCAATAAATACAATTTCTTTTTCAATGTCATTATAAAATTAAGTGTTAACACTTTCTCAGTTTAATTAATTTAGTCACAGTGGGCTGTCAACTCAGCTTGTAGGGCCCTGGCCTCATGCTACCTTACATAACAATGATTCCAATTTGTTTCACGCAATGAGGTATCAAAACTGAGGTATCAAAAGCAGTATCTGGAGAGAAACGTTGGATCAGTGCATCACTAATGGCAATGTCATACATTTTGTAGGTATTTCATCATAAACGTATCAGTGAACATTTTTAACAAGATCATGGTGCTAAATAGAAAGTCGGGGGATCACTATGTGAATACATCATCTAGGAACCATGAATGTCTGTACCAAATTCTCTGTCATTCAGTCCAGTAAATGTTGAGATATTTCATCGGATAAATGAAAACTTTCACCTGCTGGTGGCTGTAGATAAAAAGTCTGGCGGATTTCATGACAAACTATCCAAT
Source organism: Scomberomorus guttatus (assembly GCA_038419695.1). Taxonomy (NCBI): domain Eukaryota; kingdom Metazoa; phylum Chordata; class Actinopteri; order Scombriformes; family Scombridae; genus Scomberomorus; species Scomberomorus guttatus. The sequence continues at coordinate 8,872,204 of CM076456.1, read as the reverse complement.
AGTTATCAAAATATTTCAGCCTGGACAAAAGTGACCAACAGACGGTCACTCTCATCCTTAGAGCCAGTGTGTAGATTATTAAAAAAAAGAATGATGGTATATCCAGGGCCACAGTAATGCTAGTGTAATATGGATATGTTATGTAGTGCAAAATGTTACTTTTTTATGAGCTTATGTTAAATAATTACACAATTTGTATGTCATGTAAGAGACTTTTACATTTAGGATGTCCTCTCTATCTGTGAAAATTTTGTTTTTTGGATAGATTTTGTTTTCATAAATCCTTTTGTGATAGATTAAAATGACCACGCTGATTGTGTCTGGATTCCACAGAGAATTTTATTGCTGTATGATTGATTAGAAAACAGCTTAGGTGAGTACAGTGAATACGAATGAGAAAAATGATAATGATTACAATGTGGCCACATGTGGCCACTTATGTAAATGTAATTCCATTTACAGCACTGACATTTCCTTTAAGTGGTCCAATCACAACACAAAACAAATTGCTTTAAACATAAGAAGTTACACAAACTACTTTTTTTTCCGCATCATTTGGACCTATATTACACAAGATAGTTTCAGCATTCATGAGAGTTTTAAAAAAAAAAAGATGATTCAAAGAGTGAATTATTACGACGGGTAATATTGTTTCCTAATGTGGTGTGATTCTGTTTGTGCTGTAGCTCAGACCCTCCCTGGTCATAATGACAACAGCTGACAATCTGCCTCTCGTTATTACAAACAAGGGAGAGTGAGAGAGACGGACACAGGAATTGAGAGAGAGAGAGAGAGAGAGAGATGTTGATAGGGAGAGAAATAGATCTGCCTTTAGCACTGGCACCCAGAGGGAGGGAAAGAAAAGATGGGGGAGGCTTGGATGTCGGGGAGGGCAAAAGGAGGAGAGGAATCAATAGAGAGGGTGGGTAATGGTGGGAGGAAACTGTGGGAAGTAATGAAGGGGTGTGTTGTGCACAAGACAGATATGATTAACATGCAAAATAGGATGAGGGCTGTTGACAGATCAGGGTTTATATAGCACTGTTTGTGCTACAACACGTAACAGAAACAATGTTATGAAGTGCTTTACAGTAAAACACTGATAGGTAACACGAGGTTATAAAAATGTCACGTAAAAATTAAATTAGAATTCAAAAAAATGCAACAAAGGCCATAAGATTTAAAAAAAAAAAGTTTTGAAGAGAGATTAAAAGGAGGACATTGCATGTTTGAGATCCTCAGCAGGACAGGAGAACCCTCAGTGATCCTTACTCATAAGCCCCAAACATGCTCGACACAGTGTGTTGCAGCAAGGGTTGCTATAACAAGAGAAAGCTGACATACAGTTTAAGTGAAGTAATAATGCTTGAAGCCATGTTGTTTTTAGCAGCATGACCATGGATGTATTAAGAAAGCTGGATACGGCACCACCACTCATCCTTGCTGCCAATTTGTCCCAGTGGCCACTGGGACAAATCCTCTACAGCCCAAAAAGCATTTCCCCATAGAAAACCATTTATAAAAGACATGTCCAACTACAAACACAGTCAGCTATTACTCTTTGTATGATGACTGTTTAAACCATGAAGGTTTTCTATTTGTAAAACTTTCCCAGAGCATTGAAAATCTATTTCTATGTGCATCCCAATGTGAAGTCTGTGGGCAGAGCAGGGACTCGAGGGTTTGGCCAATGGGAGAAACACTAATGCACATGTGCAGTTGGCCACAGTTTGGCTTCTGCATTCTGCATTAAGTCTGTGCTATGTTTTTAATAAATCCATGGGCTTGATGTCATTGTGAGTATGTTATCAAGCTGACATTAACCTGTGCCAAAGTACAGCCACACAAAGCGGCTAACATGCCTGTAGAGTTTTAGTATTGTTATTTATTGGAAACATATGCAACACACACTCTGACACACATTCACACATGCAGGACTCCACTTCAGACTTGCCTGCCACATTGCTCAGACTGTGCAATTCATCTCATAAAGTTATAAGAGGCCTGTTGTATTAGTAATGTGCACCGTGATGGGGAGGAGAATTAATAAAACCATCAATTAGGCAGGCTCTCCACACCTTATAATAAAGTGAGCCCTCAATAAAGTGAGCTTGGCTTTACTGAGAGCGCACTTCATTATTTCTGAATTTAACAGCGCCCTTTTTGCACTTATGCTGTGCCTGAAGTCAGACTATGAAGCTGATAATCAGTGATTAGAGAACTTTGCTCGCTTACTGAATTAGGTCTTTAACACATGGATAATTCACACTATTCAGGTGCTGTAAGGCTCCCAGAGCTGGAATCAGAGGGCCTGCAGGGGTTGTTTTCTTTTGCTTAGTAACAGATGCACACACTAAAATATACAGATGTCTACTATCTCTCTGTCTCTCACTCTCTCTCTCTCTCTCTCTCTCACACACACACACACGCACACACTAGTCTTTCTGGCTGTCAGTCATATATTATTGACAATGGCTGTCTGCTAAGGATAATCAATATGGATGCTTTCACCACATACCTGCTACTGACTACCAGAAGCAGTTTACTAAGGCTGCAGGTAAAACCATGACAGTGATATAAGGCAAACATGTAGTGATTAAACATGATTCCTGTTTACAGAGGATGAAGCCTGAACGGCAGGTAGCCTTTTATTCTCTTTCGTTCTTGTATGGACATTTCTATTGATGGTGGCCCTATAGCAAGAATTGTTAGTTCAAAATGCAGAAAAACTGAAAAATCTGCCATAAATGGCATTATAATGTTCACGAAAATGTTGCTTCAGTTGAAGTAAATGTCATTAGGTCCTTTCCTTTATTGGAACTCTCAACTCTTATATATATACTATATATACTATACTCTGTACTTTTCTACTAAAAGTATAAAAGCCAATAACATGCAAGAATGTCAGAATGTTGACTGTGAGAAGGCACTATAAAGATTTGCCTTCTTGGTGATATTTACCTAATATTTGTGAAATTCATTTGCCAGACAGAGGGCAGGTGAGGAGGCCGATTGAAATTTTTAAATTTCAATTTTGACATTTTTAAAAGACATTTTGTAATGATTGAACATAAACATAAATGCTAAATTAAGAATGCATGAGACAGACATTTCAAAACCATTAAGTTAAATATTTTCAACACTATTCAAAGTCTGATTGTTTGAATTAGTTTCTTTGTTTCTTCAATAAATCAGTTTTTTCTCTTTTCTAGTGTTTACCTTCAATCTATTTTTTGTGTTTGTTTAATTTCTAAAGAAATTCCCTAAATGCCCCAAACCTTGCAGAATAGTTTTGCTCAAATGTATGTTTACTAAATTATAGGAGTAGTTTTCCTGATGGCAGCAGTACAACATCAACAGTTTTGATTTGAAAAATTATTTAAAATCATTTATCTGCAACTTTCATAAACATTTCAGCTTATGCGGGCTGAAATGATTTTAAAAGTCTGAAGCAGGAAAAATGATTGCCTTCAAATGCCTTTGTACATATTTATCAATTAATCTAAAACAATGTCCTAATCCTCATAAAACTAAGTTGAATCGGAATCCATATTGAAGATGACTGAAGATAAAATAGCCTGCTGTTTCTTTTGTATAGACAGTAGGGTCCAAAAAGTCTAAGACCACTTTCCCATTACGGGTATGTATGTATGTGGATTCATGACAAGGCCAAATAAAGATGTATTCATCACTTCAGGTCAGTTATTTCTGGCTACTAACAACATTTATCAAAGACCCACTAGGAGAGATCCTATAATTTCTGTTGCCAATCTAAAAAACCTTATAATAGTGCTACTGTAAGTATCCAGGCAGTGATATAAGGGCTCTTAAAATAAACCAGAGGAAACAGGTGTCAAAATGTCAAGTTGAATCTTGTCGTCTTTTCTTGTCAGTAAATTCCATTTTGTGTGCAGTTGCTTATTTTAGACCCACAGCGCTATGCTACACCCTCCATTCTTTTTACTTGAGCACTGTCAAAAGCATAATTGGAGCAATTTAACAGTTGTAGGCAGGTGTAGAGTGTACTGTGGATAGGTGAGCTGACAGATTGGCTAAGGGAAGCAGAAAGAGAGACAGGTAGGGAACACAGACATAGAAGCAGATAGGACAAGTCAGAAATAGACAGTAAACCAGGTGGTCAGCGAGGATGTCACCATGTGCGTAAGAAATGATGGAAGCAAAAGATGTGAGTGTGCAGGATGAGAAGGGCTGAGCCTGGGATTGTAACAGCGGTAAATGAAAATGATGAAGCCAAAGTGACAGGGGGTACATTAGACTGCTCCCTGGTAATATGTTCAGATAGGAAGCAGATGAATCTGAGCTTCGACTTTAATAAACCCAGGACTTGCCAATAGAGTAGCTTTTAGATTGTCTTCCAACTGTTTCCAAGCAATATCCTAAAACCTAAAACCTCAACCCTATCTCCTAGAAATTATGTTTATATACTACCAAATTGTTTTCCCAATTACATTGGGGTGGAAAAAGTAATCTCGCTGCCTGGACTATGTTCACTGGCAATGATTTCTTCCTCTGCATTTATGTGCGGCATTAGAGTTGTACGCAAGTGGTCGGCATGGATAGTAGGAATACACAGCAGAGGACTTTGACCCCAGGGGCAGAGGTGTGCATCCTGAATACCATCTATGGTTGAGATTAGGCAATGAAAACACTTTGGTTAAGGTAGGGAAAGATTGTGGTTTTGGTTGTGCATTGTGTCTTGTGCTTCAAGTCACTGCAGATGTTTTCTGTGTGACCGGTGGTCTTTCCCTCACCTTAATCAAGAGCTGTTAGGGCCGAAACATAACTATAAAAAGTTGAATAATGCTGTAGTTGCTCCAAGCAGATTGTATTGGAAGTTTGGATATTTTGTCAGAAATCAAATAAAATACATTGTCAAAGAACATTTTACTGATATGTTCAGTATCAACACGTTTGCGACTTGCAAGGTTAATTAACAGCATTTCCTCATTATGTTATTACATTATTCAATCCAAGACATATATGCTGTTACAAATGAATAATATATAAATTTAATTTCTAGGTTTCTAAGTGACAGGGTTTTAAAAAAAATTTTTTTTATATTGCCTTATTTCGTCAAATAAATCTAGCTAATTACTAATTCTACCTACATTACAAGCTAAAACAAGTGATGGATAAACATCACCTTTATAAAAAAAATCTATTAACTATAGTCTCTCAGGTTGTTGTCTAGAAAGGCAGCCAAATATTTACAATCCTGCACTATTTCTACATGCACATCAAGATAATGATCTGTTATCTTGTTGGATTGAGCTTATTACTGCTAACTACTAATTCTTATATTTCATCAGAATTATAATGACAGATAAGATCTTTTGGTCTGAAACAGTCTTTCATGGGTTGGACTTTTCCCCTTAGTTCCAATTAGTTAATGGATCAGTGTGTAGGATTTAGTGGAATCTAGTGGTGAGGTTGCAGATTGCAACCAACTGAGTACCCCCTCCCCTTCCAAGCATGTAGGAGAACCTACGGTGGCCGCGAAACTCATGAAAAACGCGAAAGCCCCTCTCTAGAGCCAGTGTTTGATTTGTCTGTTCTGGCTACTGTAGAAACATGGCGGGCTCCGTGGAAGAGGACCCGCTCCCCATGTAGATATAAAGGGCTCATTCTAAGGTAACGAAAACACAATGATTCTTACTTTCAGGTGATTATACACTAATTAAAACATACTTACAAATATTATATTATATTTCTGCCAAGTCTGTTCCGCTAGACGCCACTAAATTCTATACACTGGACCTTCAAATTGAGGGAAACTGCATAAAATTATATTTTAGACAATATTGTGCTTCCAAGTTTGTGGCAACAGTTTGGGAAAGGCTCTTTTCTATTTCAACATGAGAGTTCCTCTGTGTACAAAGCCAGGTCCATAAAGAGATGGTTTTCAATTTAGTGTTAAAGAACCTGGCGGGCTTGCACAGAGCCTTCATCTCAACCCCATCTAACACCTTTGAGATGGACTGGAATGCCAAATATGAGTCAAGCCTTATTGCCCAGTATCAGCATCTTGTGGCTGAATTGGAGCAAATCACTGCAGCCAGATTCCAAAAATATTGTGGAGCAGAGGTTGTTATAGTGGCATATTAATTCCAATGGTTTTGGAATGAGATACCCACATACTTTTGGCCATGTAGTGTAAATCTGTCCTCCCTATTTGTCATTTCTAAAAGCTGCAAATAGCCAGATCCAAAAGCTACATCACACCTCTACATGTGCTTACAGCCAGAGTTTTATTTCTACCTCCAGCCACGCAAACTACAAAACCTAATGGCAAACACTAAGCTGTGCCTTCAAGCATCAATGACAAATCCCTCATTCTAGCTTTCTGTCACCTTAACACACACACACTAAAGCCATACTGCCTTAAACCCTGGTTCCCATTCATACTGTAATTACTTCATTTCCAGCCATATACACATCCAAATGTGGTGAACTTTAGAGGCACTGTGGAAATACTAGAAATGGAGGAGAAGATATAGCTGACTGCTCTCAACTAGATGCCAAACTCTTTAGGTGTGTGACTCACTGTGCCACCAACCTGTACGGATTAGAGGGAGTTTTCATATTTTGCCCTGATGAGATGGAAACCACGGAGGACAGTTAATGCAAACTGTGACACAGTAACACACAAACTGTGTGTTATGTAGCATGAAACACTCTATTGATACATAGAGACCCAGGTTTGGTTTTGGAAACAACTCATCCTGTTTAGCTTTTACTGTGTTGGCTTTCATGTTATCAATGCACTGTACCTAGATCATATCTGGTCACAGCCATAAGAGCGACATACTGTACAGACGTGGGATGTAGCACTCTAAAGTCACCAGATGGAGTATGATGTCCTCAAGGGCATCCTCCTGTCTCTTAGTTAAAAACAGCCATGCAGACAAATAGTAAGTACTGTACACATATGGATACACAGCCCTCTTATAGCCATAGGCCATGAAGATGCAAATATATGCATAGACAAGGACGAGGACATAAGAGACTGTCCTCCCATAGAAAAATGACAAAAGCAAGTGCCCCAAAACTACATACTGGATGTTTACATTCAAGTGATTGAAGCCCTCTAGTGGCCATAGTTAATATGACTGAAAGAAGGAAATCATATGACTTTATTATAGAGCTACAAAATATGAAAAATAGAGATCATTAGAGTCCGAAGCTCTGCCACTTTCCCTCTGAGCACATTAGCAGAGGGAGAAAACAGATGCCTCATTTAAAACTCACATTGTTAATAAAATGTTTGGTAGCCAACCAAATCAGTGGTTTTAGTTGCTTCTAGCACATCCCACAGTTTCTGAAATCCATGCCAACAGGGATTCATGGTTCGAGCTACAGTCGACCATGTCACTGCCAACAAATGACTAATGAATTTGATAGTAGTTACAGTAGCTGCTGTCCACACAAGTTGGGGTACATAAAAAGCTTCAGAGGCAACAAAGTTGACCACAAGGTGATCTACACGGTAGCACAGCCAATCACGTGATAGACCAATTATAAACATTTGAAAAAATTTACCTTTTAGCTTGGCTGGTAAACCAACAATGAAAATGTCAACGTGGTATTTAATTTTTTGTGCTCTTTTGTCCACATGCACTAATCAGGAATACCTGTTACTCGATGCAGCATATGAAAACATACGTATACAAGCAGCACTAAGAAGAGATTTAGTCTTTTTTTAGGAATTGGAGCCATGGTAGCAGCTTGGCTCAAGAGATTGCAGTGTTGGTCTATTGGTTGGTTGATCTACCACTTTGGACCAGACTAAATCATCTCAGAAACTATTGGATTGGATGGATTGCTAGACTCTCTAGAATTTCCCTGCAGCACCACCGTGAGGATGACATTTGTGGTTTTGAGTGAAATGTCTCGACAACTATTGGATGGATTGCCATGACATTTGGTTCAGACATTCATGTCCTCCTCAGAATGAGTTGTAATCATTTTGGTGATTCCTTCCTTTTCCTCCAGCGCCATCATCAGGTCAAAAGTCTAATTTATCCAATTAATGACTAAATACCTAATGTAATTTCCATCAGCCTCAGCTCTACTTTGTGTTGAGCGCTATCTTAGCATGCTAACATGCTACACTTAGATGGTGACCGTTAAAAACTTTACAACAGCTAAATATCAGAATGTTAGCATACTGACGTTAGCATTTAGCTTAAAGCAACAATGTGCCCAAATACGTCTACAAAAGCAAAGGCTGCATGGATAAGGAGTGACTGACTCAACAATATCAGGTAAACGTTCTCCAACAATGTGGCTCCAACAATGTGTTGAAGATTTATGTACGAACCCCAGACACCTAAAGGTGCAGTGTGTAGAATTTAATGGCATCTAGCAGAACAGACTAGGCAGAAATGGAATATAATGTTCATAAGTATGTTTTTAATTAGTATATAATCACCTGAAAATAAGAATTGTTGTGTTTTCATTACTTTAGAATGAGCCCTTTATATCTACATAGGGAGCCAGTCCTCTTCCATGGAGCCCACCAATAGCCCAGAATGGACAAACCAAACACTGGCAGAGAGGGTCTTTCGTGAGTTTTGTGGCCACCATAGATTCTCCTACATACTTGGAAGGGTTAGGGTCCTTTAAGTAGATTCCACAGAGCAGGGTAATAAACATAGAACCCTCCTCCTCCCTCCCCCCTTTTCATTTGAGTTGAAAAGGCCTTGCTTAGGGAAAAAAAGGTGGTGGCATATGGCTGGGAGGAGAGTTGAAGGTGGTGCAGAGCAGTTGGAATCTCTTCACTCAGTCAAAAAAAACTATGTCAGGGCCAAGTGACCCAAACAGGACTTGGCAGCAGGTGCCTGGGGACTGTCACTCCCCCTCAACCTGCTCTCTGAAGACAGTCAAGACATCGAACAGCCTTTTCAGAGACTGCTGCTATAGAGGTGGCACCTCAGCCTCAAAGCACATCTTCATCCATGTCTGTGTCCATGTTATGTGTGTGTAAATGGTCATTTTTAGCATGTGTTCATGTCCATTTGTTTGTTTTTGCATTGGTAGATAACCACTATATTGCATCATTAGCCCCACCACTACTCTCCAGTTTGCCATCTCTTCTTGCGTTCGTGTAATTGTAGCAAATATTGACTTTAGAGAAGGCGACAGGCCTGTCTCTCTTTTCCAGCATCAAAGGCCAGTGACTAAGCAATGTTCCAGTAAAGAAAAACAATGCTGTTTTCTATGGCAGGGCTTTGGGAGTGGCAGCTGGTCAGAGAAAGTCTGCATCACAGAAACATTGGATGCACCTGTTACTGGACAAGACAGATTGGCTTTACTGGGTCCCAAAGACAAAATCAAACTGCTGTTATTGTTGTTTGTTGTGTTAATGAGCCTCTTTTATTTTCTTGTTTAATTTCCTTTGTCTCTGACTAAGCGGTCTGTGGTTTAGTAGCTCATGCAGTAACAGTTGTTCCCATAATGTTCAGTCATGGAGGCATAGTTTGTAAAGAAACAACAATGAGAAATTGTTCTGTTGCATATGTCCCTGGTGCTCTGAAGCCATATGTGTTGAGGGATTAACGTGTAGATAGAGATGTTGGCCAATAAACAGCGCTGCTCTGGTCAAATACTTGCTGTCAGCTTTGGGTTTGTTTGAGCTCTAACAAGCAGCCCATTTCACATAAGAGTCACATTTGGAGGGAATACAGTGTTATTGTGAATATCACTGTTATAAAATAATATTAGGGCTACATTGTAAGTGTGTTTGTCTCCACCAATATGTGCCTTTATGTTATAAATGTATGTATTTTTATACTCATTTTCCAGTATAAATGTTAACCTATGGAGGTATTTATTTTATTTCTTCTCATTCCCCTCTTATCCTGGCCTGTCAGCTCCAAAGAGCTGCAACAGTGACTGTATGGTTCTCTACAGCCCTCCAATGTCAAAATAATTGGCTGTACGTGTGGATCCGCCATCGGTGGGGGGGTGGGAGGTGGAGGGGCTTTTCATGCATCACATTTCTGGCTTCAAGCCGTTTGCATTATTACCCCTTTCTTAATATAGCCTTCCGGAGTCATAAGATTATGCAATTATGGCACTGTATCAAATTGATGAGGGAGACTTTTACGCATGGTTCTCCCTCATCCAAGTTGTTCGAGTGCCACAGGCATTGAGCAATTTGATTATGTCTTGATAATTATTAAAATGCCAAAAATGATTGTGTGTGAAGAATGCTGTTGTGGGAATGAGGAGGAAAAGAGTCATTTGGTTCCTTTTCAGGTGGGGTCAGACTGACATACACAACAAAATATACAAAGAGCAGAGAAGCTTGGCTGCAATGACTGCGAGGACAGTGATAGAGGGTAATGACAGTGTTCGTTAACAGGCTGTATGGTATAATTTACAACTTGTTGAATGCTGTTATTAGCACACTAGCAATCCTAGCTCCTGCACTTTATGCTTACAACTCTGCACACACTATTTCCTCTTCTGGTTGCTTTTTGCCACATTTGCACAAGAACATTTTGTCTGGCCGGTTCTGCTCTGACCACACCATTAGTTTGATAATCAAAAAGATGATACTGTATGTACAGCTTCATCTCACTCCTCCTGACAGTATATTAGCAGGATGTCTAACAGTACTGCATCTCTCTTTCTAGCTGAAGTGACAGCTCTAAAGGTGTCAGCTTGGTTTGGCTTTGGATGCACTTAATCTTCCCCACTGAATTTCCGTATGAGCCATTTAAAACTGTAATAGCATAAGGTTTAGTAACATTCAGCCCCTGTGCAAAAGCATCTGTTGAGATTTATTATAATAACACAACTCGCATGTAGCGCAAACAGGAGGATTAAATGGGTAGATACATTTTATTGACATTAATTTCATTGCAGAAGCATTTGTGAGAGTTTCCTTAAACTGAACCACTGAATCTGAATTATTAGGGCTGTTGATCATTTTTATCTTGTAACTTATTAAGATCTGACTTGGCTATAATTATTATGTCCTGGAGACAGTGACAGAGACAGCATATTAGGAAGATTTTTTTTCCCAACACATTATTTATTTAAATTAGAAGAAGAAATTAACCTATTAACTGTCAGCTCACACCTCACTTTATTTGCAGAAGAAACAGGATGCTATCTGGAACCACAGCGCAGAAGGTGTCATGTGATTGCAGCAGCATCAAAAATTTGCCACATTTAATTTGGTTGCCGCAGTTCCATTTCTCCTCACTCTAATTGCCAACAGTAAGAACTGACAAGGATGAGACATCCATGGTTCAAATATATTCATTTTAAACATAATTTCAATGTGTTTCAATGTCAGAAAAATGAGACTGGAAACCGCAGGAAACCGAGGCAAATCAATGAAAATCAGGAAACTCCCGGGTAAGCTGGGACAGTTTGCTGAAATGGACGTCTTGACCTGGATAATGAAAGTTTCTACACCAGAACATCCAGCTGTTCCCACATCACTGACCATTCACCCAGAAGCTAGCCCCAACTGTGTGTTTTCTGCTGGGTACAGAGATAACCTTGATGGCTTCAGGACACATCCGACTGTTTAACAACCGTGTGTGTGGCTTACCTGGGAAACATGGAAGTGCATACTCATCATACTCACCATAAGTTTGGAAATTATTTTATTGATGATGGTATTGGTATAGGTGTTTTGTTGGTAGTATAATGTTGCTTAGTCACCTGGAATCATAGTGCAAATACATCTGTTCTCCTTTTCATAATGTCAACTACACTAAACTAAACTAAAATAAAATGACAACATTTGAAAATGGCTGATGGTTTAAACATAACCTTCATGTGTTTCTCAGCTGTTGGCACTCAATTCCTGCCTAGATTTGATATTTTCTGCCCATAGTATGAACTACATCGACATTGCACTAGACTGATCTGTTCTGGGAGCACAGACACTGCTACAGAATGGATGATTTTCACTTGAATAGAGAAAGGGTGCAAAGGCCCTTAACATCTCTCTTCTGTCATATAAAAGAAAATCAGATTTGAAAGGAGCAGGAGGATGCCAGACGTGTGTCGCCACATAATCATCACCAGCCATCTCCCTCGTCTCCGGCTAGTACTACGCTGACCAGTACCCTTTCTGTAGAACAACACGGATAAAAGTGGTTAAACAAAATGCAAAAACAACAGTCTCTACTGCCCATGGTGGTGAGACTGAGACTGATTAGGACAGCAAGGTTCACAACAGTTTGCCTACTGGACTCCCCCCACCTCTCTGTTTTGGGATATCTTGAACAAGCTGAGGTCAGATGAATACTGAAGGACCCTGCTTCCTCTTGCTGGGTATACACCTTCATATTCTGCTATGACCTGGAAAAGGGCCGACATCTGCCATTCCTACCACGTACCATGGCATCCACTCTTCCTGTCCCTACTTATTCCCCTGTTAAAGGTGATTTTACAAACTATATGGTGCCAGGTGCACACAGAAGGCAAAATCAGGCCAATCTCCGTCAAATTCCAGGGCTACAAAATGGACAGCATCAGTATGACAGTACTGCAAAACTGAACATAGCACTTTAAAAAATTAGATAACTGGCAAACAATTTATTTATTGTTGATGACATAATATGTGAAAAGAGGTTAGAAAGCAGGCCAGGCTATTTTAAATAAAACTTCTAGACGTAACTTCCTCACAGTCAGTTAGAAATGGACAAAAAGATTGAGGCACTGCCAGGGATGTAACGACTTCTCTCTTACAAAAGACTCTCATCCTTTGAATATCATGCCGTCTTACAAACCCACACTGCGAGCAGTAACAGTGTACAGACCTCTAAAACAAAATGCTTTATTTATGGACCATCTCTTAGTTATTTTCCTTATCATTATTCACTCAAACTATGACAGCATGAAAGCATAGGCTGATCTGCTTTCTGCTTTCAACCACTCCTTGGAGACCGGTCGTTTCTCCAAGCTTTTTTAATACTGCAATTGTGCACTCACCTTTAAAAAAGAGTAATCTGGACTAGCCCATTCAACTACAGAGCCAATTTCCAACCTGCTGTCTATAAAAGTCTATAATCAGTTACAGCTCATTCAGAGCACAGCAGACTTTTAACTGGAACACAGAAAAGAGCTCACATTGGTCCTGCTCTAATGCACCTGCACTGGCTTATAGTTAGTTCCTGGATCAATTTCAAGATTCTTGTTCTTGCATATAAATGTATTCATGGATTTTCCCCTCACTACTTGGGTGATAGATATATCCCTGTTACATTCATCACATTGACAGACTTTCTGCTGCTCACTGTAGCAAAAACTAAAACTTAAAAGACATTTAGTAAAGCACCCAAACTGTAGAATTCTGTGCCTCTGAATCCGAGGACTTTTATCTTTATCTATCTTGCTTTTATCTGGAATATCTGATTGCAATTTCTTGATCATGTACACTACCGCTCAATCTTACAAGGTTACATCAGTGGTTGTGGTAATGATAATTGCTAAATTCATATCCATTACAGATTTACTTTAACTTATTTTTTAAACTGTTTATTTTACTTTGTTCCTTTTTTGTGTATTTTAATATTTCAACCGTTGTTTAAATTGTCTTTTTTAATTTGTTAAACACTCTGAGCTGCATTTTGTGTATGAAAGATGCTATAAATTAAATTTATAAGAATTACTATAATTTATTCTTCTTTTGTTTGATACGAATGCTAAGACACTCTGTGTCCTGATATAGAAGATGACTGGCTTGTCCATTATTTTCTTGCATTTGAACACCTCGTCATACGACCTTTCCTACACATCATGCTGTCATGTAATTTCACTGATATGACATTCTCATGTAACTTCTGTATTTATACCAAAGGATTTCTTCTTGGATTCAGTGACATAGCTTACATAAAATGACTGAATCAGATTGTATTGTACTGTATTTTATTGTAGTGTTTTGTATGCTGCTGCACTAAAACCGGGCTAAATCATTTATTGGATGTATCTTTGGTGTTCAGAATCATACATTTATTTCTCTCATAAGGTGTCAATATGAGATGTTGGGTGAACATGAGAAGGGATGAAAGGGGAAAATGGGTGAAATCCATATGAACTGTGTAAACCAAAGACCAAAACCAAAGAAAACCAAGCACGTTCAGTAGTTTTAGTGTCAAATGAAAATGGGTGCTTTAACCTCTTGTAAAGCAGAAATATGAGCCTTTTTAAAACGTATTCATCAAATGAAGTGGTTCGAGACCTTTTCAACACCATGCTGCAGTGCTTCTGAATGTTTAACATTTTATTGGCTGTGGTGTACTGTTGCGTCAGTGTTGTAATAAAATGATCTGCTCTCAAATCTTCCCTTGCTTCTGCCCTAACTAATGAAGAATTCAGAGCACAGACACCAAATTGTATTCTTCAGCCAATCTTTCAATTTTCTTTCTTCCACAGAGTGCTCCTGTTTTATTTATCTCTCACAGATTATACACAGCGTATTCTGTAATTGCTTTTTATAATAGTGTGCTTGTGTGTGCGTGCAACTATTTATTTATTGACCTTAGTGTACAGTATGTTTGGATTTTGGAGTTGGAGTTTGTGGCATATAGTGACACTGAACGAAGGAAACATTCGACTGATGCTCAGACCATGTTTGGAGATATGTTGCGTGTGAATTTGCACTGCACATGAATGAAAGCATTCAGGCTAAAGCTGAGATGCAGCTGTTACTTTCCCTTTTACGTTCCCCACGTCCATCACATATGGAGTCTTGTATTAACAGTATCTGCACTGATCTTTACAGTATCAGTATGTGTACATGTATGTGTTCGGCAAAGACGGTGTGTGTGTGTGTGTGTATTAGTCTGCCTTAAGGGTATAGTTTAATTCTTTGTTGTGTAAATATACATGCCTGTGTGGGTGTGTGTGTGTGGGTGTGCCTCAGTGTGGAAAATTAGCTTTTTGGCCATCCAATGTCTCGGGGATCCTTCGGGGATCTGCTACTCATCAGTTTTATAAGCCACTTTCTTAATACAGATAAATTGTAGATTGTAGTACAAAAGTGTACAAAAAAAGATGTTGAAATGCAAAAGCATGACACATCATCTCTCTCACGATATTCTGTGTTTGCTTTATTCTGTTATTGTATTTCAAGTTTGATTTTCTAACAGCAAAGATCATAAATTAAGGCACAATATACAGTATGATCCCACGATTACCTGCTATTACCTTCAATCTATAAAACGAAAAAGAGTTTTTAATATCTTATGGTCTTATGAAAGCGTGGTTTACATCTGTAATGTCTGTAAATGTCAGTCAGGCCTTTGTTTTCAGTTATGCACGTTCAAAAGTGCATGTGAAATGCACATTTTTGTAAATCTGTAAGTCAAATTGTTTAATAATATAAATGAATAAATCTGTCATTTATATGGACTAATTACTGCTTCAGCCTTTAAGCAGCTGATGCTTAAATATTTATATAATAAATATGATAATAAATATAAAACAAAAACAAAGAAAACATTTTATAAAACAAATTAATTAAAATAGAAAAATAAAATACTGAAATGTTGTGCTTTGCACTTCAGGACCAGTGTGACCTTCAGAGCTTCTCACCAGCATGCATTACCTCCCAATGATCACATGACTTAGTGATACTTCACTGTCCCACAGTAAAGCAAATTTTAACCTAACTTGAGTTGATATCTCCTCTAAAAACATGACTGAGACAGCTGAGGTGTGAATTTTGGCATTTTTTCTTGATTCCCTGACTGTTTGTAGACAAGACGTGGTAAAAAAAAGAAGTTAAAAAAATTCTGTAGTGCCGCACTGTTACCAGCCACTTCATACATAAAAGCTTTATTGATTAATATTCTAGCACTTGAG
Organism: Scomberomorus guttatus; assembly: GCA_038419695.1. NCBI lineage: Eukaryota > Metazoa > Chordata > Actinopteri > Scombriformes > Scombridae > Scomberomorus > Scomberomorus guttatus. The sequence continues at coordinate 8,856,349 of CM076456.1, read as the reverse complement.
ACAATCAAATGGTCCAGCAGAGACTTTGATATGCATTGAAAAAAAAAACATATTTGAAGTGGATATGGACATTTATGAAAGTGTTTCAGACATAACTTATCTACACAGGGCAGGCTGATGCATTGTTCACACATTTCAGTGGATCCATCAAAATAGCCACAAAGAGAGAGCAAGAGAAAGAATCGGATGGTTCAAACCTAACCAGTCTACACAGAGTCACTGAGCCAACTTAGCAACCTTCTTGCTACACTCTCTGCTATAAAGAAAAGTGAGGAAGGGAAAAGGGGGATACAGGGAGAGATGGATGGACCAGACATTGCAAGTCTTTGCAGAGAAGACAGATGGCCTAGACAAAACCAGTGTATGCAGAGTTGACAGATAGGTCTGGATGGGAACATGAAATATTTAGCAGGAGTAAATGGAGGAGGAGGCAGTAGTGTAGAGGACTGTCTTGACTGTTTTCATTTGCATTCATTAATATTAAAAGTGTCACTGGTCTGATCTGTCAGAGCAATGGTTTTGCACAGGTTTTGATGAATGTGACAAATAATACAACAACGGTCTTGAAGAAATGCACTTTTTTCTACTTTTGTGTCTTAATGTTTATGCGGGAATTTTCTGGCATTTTCCCAAGTAGCAACTACCACAGCTTGAGGATGAAGTCAATGCGGAAGTACATTAAAGTGCAATGCCTCCGACGGCCGCTAGACAAAAAAAATCCCTGGCTTAAACTGACTGCCATTCAAAGAGTCAATTTCTCTTTAGAAATACTAAGCAAATCATTTTTTCCAATGAGTCATTATGGTTTAATTGCTAAATTTGAGCCCTCTAATAAGTGTGCTGGTGGTCATTTGGGAAATTATTGCTCTATTAATAAGAGAAAAGAATAAGACTTATAGTAAGCTTTGATGTCTACCATGTGGGCGTTCATAGTCAGCTATTGTCACAATATTCGCTTCGGTCCGAGGTAGCAGGGCATGTTTCCAGAGCGTGAAAGGCAACACCCGGCGCTCCTTATTAGGAAGGTCCTGGCTCCAAACAGAAAAGACCATAAGGTGCAACTCTGGGCTTCATACCGGCTCCAATGCAAACCAATGGGTGACGTCACACCTCGCTACGTCCATGTACAGTCTATGCATTTTGCCATAAGCCTGGGATATCTGTGCCATGAGCAACACGGCATGTTGAACGTGTTGGAGGTGTAGTGGTTTGCACAAGCCACAGTGAGAGCCTGTCGTCTGCAGCTCTTCATGTAACAGGCTCCTTGTACCAGTCCTCCCTTGTGATACTTAAAACTCATGTAGCATATCTTTTTTTGTAGACCTATTTTTATTGAGCAATAGTACTGCAAACAAAGCAGCGCTAATCATGGTGGCAAATACATTGCATTTCTTTACGCTGTTTCACAGTAAAAGTCTGGTTTCCCAGTAGAAAACCTTTAATGTCAAGCAGAAGATTAGATTAGCAGTAAGTTTTCAGGACGCAGAAGATGGTTGATAGGCCTGGTAACTGTTAGCAAGCAGGACCATGTTACAGGTCAGTGCCTTTATCCCTTGCTGTGAAGCCAAAGTGCAAATGCATGTGATCATGATTTGAACAACCATCAGTCAAGAAACTCTCAATCCAGGCAGTGTTGTTGTTGTGTGGTGAAAAACAGTGCGTAACCATAGTCCCAACAACAGGTGTTTTTACAGACATGGACAGTGGTGGTCCTGGTACACTGGTGCTTTGCATGTGGCTAGGTTTGGACTGTTTCATCAGACTGAGTTTAGTTTTAGCTTCAGCTGTCACGATAAACCGCATCATGTCTTTTGAAGGCTGGTAATTTATATAATGTTACTGCTCAGATAGTTTCTTTAACTTGCTTCATTTTAATTTCAGTTTAAGAAGGTCAGGCCTTAGTTTTGTTTCAATTGACAAATTCAATTCTTTGTGTTTTTGCTTACAACAATAACCTGTTGTATATCAGTGTTTGCATTGTAAAAATGTACCAGAAGCCCCACTCTACTTCACAATATGATTACAAAGAGATGAACTAATTAGATAAAATGTGAATACAGGGATCAATGGATGAAGAGATAATGTAGGATGTTCAATGCTGATACTAATGCCAGTGTCTGTGTCATGCACCATGTGACCTAATCACTGCCTTAGTGATCAGCCATGATATGATTAATATGTACAGACAGATGTGGAATACTGGCAGGCTTTAAAGCAAGACTATGTAACATCTGCTGAGCAGCAGCAACAGCGGCCTCTGCTGCCACAGGTGGTAATTACAGGACACTGGTGCATTTAATTCTGTTGATAACAGGGAGACCAAAAATCTGTCAAGTGCGACTAAACATTTTAATTGGTCACACTGGTGCACCTGAAATTAAATCTCTCCTGTGTTCCTGTTTGTACTTTCAGATATCAGCCTTATTTTACTGTTTCCTGATCGCTTTCAGCCGTATCGGAGCTGTGTAAAGTTACTGCTGATGAAAACACTTCCTGCTGCTGCTGCTTCATATGAAAAGCTTTCCACTGACAAATTAATGGAACTTAGTTAGCGGTGCTTTTCTTCAATAAAAACAAGTCGACACAACAAGATTTGGAGCTCTTTGTTCAGCGGATCAATTAGAAACACTGCAGAGAGGAAGAGTACAAGCAGAAACAGCCACAGTGAGATGTTTGATGAAGAGCTGCAGAAAACAGGCTTTTAGTGCATTTTCAACAAACAACACATCTCAGGTAGCCTAAACAACTTATTTTACCTTGCAGTGAGGGTTCTGCAGTATTGTAACATGAGGGAACACTGTTTGAAGGGAAACATACTTCAACACTTACAGTTGTGCCATCCCTCGCTGTGCTTCTGGCTGATCTTATTTCTGTGATTGTCAACATCTGAACAGCAGCTGTGGGCTAAAATGTAGTTGCTAACAGCTAGCATTATACTGGCTGACTTATGTTGTGATCCACTATGATACACATCATCTTCTCACACTGTGGAAAATACAGTCCAGTGGCTGCTAGTATGTATCTTAGTTCTGTTGGCGAGATAACAAGTGATTGTAATTCACTGAAGGGTTCATCAGGTGAGCCAGCTGTTGCTTATTAGCTGTATCATAAAACTGCAGTTACCCACTATTTCTCGTGGGTGATGGTACCCGCTCAACCCAAGTTACATAGTGCAAGAACAGGTGTTTGGGGTGTAGAATGGGAATGAAAGAGGCACCATTCTCCCTATTACAAGTCAGTGTACCATGAAAATGATTTTGAATTTGTTATTTTAAGGTAAAATAGTTGCATAATGTTGCTTTAAAGACCAATGAGGTGGGTCGATGTTTTAGGAGACAAAGGTAATTTTCTGTCACTGCGTGTTGTAGTTCATTCCTCACAGGGAAGGAACAGCTACCTGCACGATTGACAATGTTAAATAGAAGGCTATCTAATTGAGAAGCAGCTTTGTGTTTGTGTGTGTGTGAGCCTCTTCCAACAGTAGAGGCAGAGAAGTCATTAGTCACTGTCTTTCCTCTCCAGTTTCTTTGTTTTGGTAAATTGACCTCCTGGAAGGGAACAGACCTGTCACTGTTAAACAGTAACAGTCATGCCAACACACCATGACATCCTACTGTCAATTCATTGGTCAACTGATTATTGTGGTATCACATTATTGATATGAAATGGACATTCTTGTAGATAGACGCCTCTTTCTTGTTGGAGATTAAATCTAATATAAGCATTTATACTCCAGGAACTGTTGAGATTTTGGAGGTTAAAAGCAATGCAATTCAACAAGCACTGAAGCATTTTGAGTGAAAGATTATGTGTACATAAAGTTTTTAGGATTAGCTGGCAACGAGTGTAATACAAACAGCCAGAAGAGTGTGATTCTTTTGAAGTTTCTTAGTTTGAGGAGTAAATTATCCTTTCGTGGCAGAAATTGTCAAAGTTTTGAGAAAAATACTGGTACATTGGAGCCAGGCTTCAGTGAAACAACAAAAAATGACAAGAAAAATAACTGCAGGCATTAACTGGAATTTGGTCATATGAGCTGTTTATGGTTTGATCCTCAGTCAAAAGCTTTCTTTCGCTATTCATATTAGATAAGACTTCTCAATGTTCAGCATCCAATCAACAGGACAATGACTTTAAATAACCAAGCTACTGTTGACCTTTCACGAGAACCTGCAGGACACTGAAAAAAGGGAAGTCACTGCTTGATGCATAATTGTATCCAAAATACTTAAATTTAAATTCAAACTTAAATAAAAATTAAAAAATAATTCTGATATTCTGATTTCCTCAATTGAACATAATATTCTGTGTCCTATTATCCCAGAATAAGAAAAATCTGTCTGCTCTAATGTGATCATCTATCTGTGCTTTTTCAAATCCGAAAAAGCACAAATAGTGGGTTTTTTACGAACATTAATTTCGTACAAATATTTTAAAAATTATTTGTTTTCGCGAAGAAAAAAAACCATGTCAAATTCCAGCGTGCAGGTTGGTTACATCACTATCTCAGTCTCTCTCTTCTGCTCCGCTCTTACTCTATCAGCAGGTCTCAATGAGGGGAGTCACATCTACCTGCTACATGACGCACATTTCCTAATTTGGACATCACTCCCGTAGTTGAGGGTGTTCCTCAGAGATAAAGCTGAGCTACTGACACGCGTTAAGTGCTCTCAAGGGACTCTACATAACCTGTTGTTCCCCTTCTACTGTCCACAAAGTTAGGTTGTAAAAAATAGGCAATAAATGAAAAGTGCAAAGCAAGAATCACCTTTGAAGTTCTTCCCTACATGTTACATGCTATACTGTCTCTGTGTTGTGGGTATATAAATACCTAGAGGTCTATCTGCACAGTGGTGATGAGCTAAGTTTTAGCTCAGTAGTCAGCAAAGTCGTCTATGATCTGGGAGACTTGAATTCAAGACCTGATGTGGCCTCCTTCATAAGATTGTTTATTCATGAACACTTATTGTAACACTTTAATTTTCTAAAATTGAAAGCGTAATAAAAACAAAAACAGGATTTTTACACCCATTTCCACTTTTATTCAAATACAAATAATTTTGCTGCCTCAACAAATATAGATACAAATACAAATACTGGGTTCTTTGCGGATCGCTACTCTCCAAACTCTCACACACACACACTGAAAATATGCCAGCCTTGGTTATATTTGATGGCAGTGTGTAGATGAAACCTCTGGTCACTGAGCAGCTGCATGTAAACACATTTTCCGATTTCCTGTTACAAAGTTCTGTTGGCCAATACTTTGTCTCATGACCACATGACAATGAAGTGTAATTTAGGCTAATAGTGAAATAGCAATCTCTCAAGTGCAGATTGACATTGACACACACACACACACACACATACACATACACACACACACACACACACACACAGGCTTCCTGCAGGAGCAGCAGAAGAAAATATCATCCAGATTATCTGTTAACGATACTGGTCTATTTATAAATCTGTCTGTCTACTTCTCTGTGTGCCTTTATGAGCAGTGTTAAAGTCCAGTCTGCCTTTCTGTCTGTCCATCTGTTTATCTATTCATCTGCCAGTCTGTCCATCCAAACCGTCACTCTGTTTATCCACCTGTCTTTCCATCTGTCCGTCTCTGTCTAATTATTATATCTGGCTGTCATTCGTACAGTCGTATTGCTTTGATCGCACAGCAGTAATCACTGTGGCTGCACTGTGTGAGTCAGTACATTTCCAGGCACCTCATGTGTCCATATGGCTCAATAACATTTGTGTTATCACGTACTTACTTTCTTTTTAGTATACATTTCTAATTTCTCCACTTCTATCCTCCCTAGATTTTTTTGTCCTCTCTGTCTCCTGTATGACTAGTGGTTGTGTAAGTTGTGTTAGTCATTGAGAAAATCATACACACGCTACTGTAGGCTTAAGCGAAGTATGAAACAAAAAAGATATAAGAATCTAAGAAAAGGGATGTACAGTAGATTCATCCAGTTTGCTTCAAAAATAAACACAAAATTGTTTATCAATTAAGTAATAATTCAACATTTTTTTTTATCACTTGCTATCTAATCAGATTATTTAGGGAAATAATGTTATGTCAGGGCTAATAGTAACATCTGTTGATCCTTTTCTTCATCCTGCTGCTCAATTCCTGAACCATCAGTTTCCCTCAGTCTCTCTCCTTAAAGGATAGGTTCACAATTTCCTCCTGTTCATACTGACTTTCAATGTAAGTGATGTGGGGCAATATCCACAGTTTATCCACACAATCATTTTGTGCAAAAACACATTTAAAAGTTTATCTGATCTTTATAGGTTTCAGCAGTCTGAGTTAAGGGCTCTTCATACTTTCCACGTTCTGCATCCGCGGACACAGATACGTTCCACATGTGCCTACTAGTAAACAGGTTTGCTTTGTGATAACTTTCCAGAGTTGTAAAATCGATTCTGTGAGTACTAGAAACTGCTGTGCGGTGTTTTTCTGATCAGCCTTTAAATGCAATAATCTGTTACTCCAACCAGACTTTCTGGATTGTATTTCATTCGTCTCACCAGCACCTGTTAAAAACAAAAAGAGGGACTGTGGATTTTGTCCCCCATCACTTACATTGTGCATTATGAAGGAATCTTCTAATGGTCAGTATGAACAGGGGGAATGATTACAGCAAGAAAAACCTTTTTCAATGTTCATCTGGGCACCTGACTGTTGTTTTGAGACAAAAAAATTGTGAACCCATGTTTTTCTCCACAGAAATAGCAGAACAATCTCATCTTTAGTTGCAGCATGTCCAACTCTTGGGTAGGTTTGAATCTATTCTGGTCAAATCCCATCTCACCAACTGCACTAAAGAAAATTCTGGTCCATTGAAAAGAGTCAAGGACACAAGACTGAATACATGAGGATTTTTTCATCATTTTGGCTGGCAACCAGTCTAATACAAACAGCGAAAAGAGATTCTTTTGAAGTTTCTCACTTCGGGGAGTAAACTGTCAGTTTTCAGCAGAAAGAGTTGTGAGTGAAATTATGGTGCTTTGAAGCCAGGCTTCAGTGATACAAGAACAAAAAGTGAAAAGAAAAATGATCACAGACATATGAGCTGTTTTGAATATATGGTTTGTTCATCAGTCTTGATTCAAAGCAACATTACTCTACTCATTGAAATCACACTAATCTCCCACTTTCTATATGTTATGAACCAGTGAACGGCCCTCCAGATTATCCATTAGATTTCTGGTTTCACTACAGGCTCTGATGTTACATCTGTGTTAGTGTGAGGTGCCCAGCCAGCCTGTCTGAAGTCCTCTGCAAGTATGATTGCAGCATGTGTGTGAGTGCTTGCAGGTTTTTGTGTGTGAGATGGCCTTTATGAAGTCTGTGTTTGAAGAAGCAGACAAAATATTCTAACCTTGAGAGTTTGAGTGTTGTTTGGTAAACTTTTTTTTTGAATGTCTGTAGAAGTTCATTGCCTCAGTACAGCCTGACCAAAATTTTATGTCCACATGATACTCCTTGGGTGCTACTTAAAAAGAATTAAGGTTTGAGACTAGCTATTGCTACATCCTGTGATTCTCTGTGTGTTTGTGTGTCACATTCAACACAGTGGATATGTATGCTTTTATGTGTACATCTGACTCACATTCACAGCACATTACAATCACTATTCATGGTGCTACCTCCTGATTAAGTGTTTTTTACAGAAACAGGAGCCGGTGCACAGCAGCAGAATGCAACAGTCATGTCTAAACACCAGGTAATGTGTTGGCTGTGAGACACATGCACTCTTGACCCTACAATTACACAGCGCCTTCTTCAGTAAGCAAGCAATTGAACCATGGCATAACAGCCACACACACACACACACACACACACACACACACACAGCTTCATGAATTAAGCCAGAAATGGAGCGCCACTGAAAAGCTGTTGTCTGCCTACCTTCTCCCTCCCTCTTAGTGTTGGAAGCAGTTGGTTATAGGAATTTTCTAGATCAATGACTTCAGTAATGAACAAACCTTACGGACACCTAATGATCCACTGGGTCAATACTAACACATTCCCATAATTAAACAACAGTATAGGTCTAAAATTCGCTCTGCAAAAAACAGCCTATAGTTATGTTTACGCCACCTAGTGGCCGTAGTAATGCACTCCAGAATGACCAGCAGTGTAACAAATAACTGTTAAAAATTAATTATGTTTTATGGTGTGACAACGCTATGGTTAAGGTCTGGTTAGATTTAGGCACAAAAACCACTTGGTTGAGGTTTGGGTTAAAATGATCACTTGAAATGTGGTTTATACTTACTAAGTTACGCAACTTTTGTCGTCATGGAAACGGTAAACACCACAACATTACGTTTTCTTTAAAAATGTCCCAACTTGCAGTTGGAAAGATGACGTTCACGGTGTGAAACGGCAAACGAACGGTGGTCTCCTGCAGCAGAGTCCACTTTTTGCCATCTAACTGCAATCCACCCAACTCACCTCCTCCTAATAAGACAAAATCATCTTATCAAGTCACCGTATATTGATGTCATCTGAACTGTGTCATTTCCCCGGTTCATAATCACTACAGCCGCTAGATTGCATAAACATAACTATAGGTTGTTTTTACTGGCATGAATTGATATGGCAATATACAATTGATGCATATTTCAAGACACTCTCAGACACACAAGCATACACACAATATTACAAATCATGAACACAAACACAGACAAATCTTTTTGCCTCCCAATGTGGTGTAGAACACCATCCATCATTAGATGTGTATTATTAAGAACATGAAAAAAATGGATTGCTCTACAGTGACTGCATAGAGAGAGAAAGAGAGAGAGAGAGAGAGAGAGAGAGAGAGAGAGAGAGAGAGAGAGAGAGAAAGAGAGAGAGAGACGACATTGTAAAATTAACATTCATGCCAGTGAAGCTTATTTAAATTGAATGAGAGAGAGAATTCTTAAATTTTATATACTCCCATCGATTGCCTGCAGTCGTAGTAGCTAGCTGGAGAATGAACTGAGATCCGACCTAGACTAGCGCAACAAAATACGTTGCCTTTTTGATATCTTCTTCCTATGTTTACATTTTTGCTCCCACCCCAGACGCATCTAACCAATGAGCAGAGTGAACATTCTCACATGGCTTTCAGTGATGCATTTCCGTTTGCTTGATTTTTCTTGCGTGAAAGAAACAGAACCAACAATTTTTCCTGCTCATCCACTGATTCCGATGAGAGCAAAACAAATGCCCAAGTTGTAAACATCACTCTGTCACACATGTAAAAATATCTACAGCGAAGAAAGTTGACCAAAAACCTCACACCACCTCAATGACTTGCCATCGATTCCAAAAGGTAACATGCAATCACCTGCCCTCACAAGATTTAGCATGGTACACTGATGCAGTGATGTGAGAGGACGAGGGCCAGCTGGTCTTTCTCCTCACTGTCTTTGAGAAATAAGTTATTACCTGTTGTGGCAGGGTGACAAACTTGTGATATTGGCTCTAAAGACACAAATTAGGAACTCATATCCATTATGTGAGCCAATAGCCGCAAAATAACACCTCAGGGCCTTCTTCTGGCTCAGGGTACAGGAACTGAGAAGGAATAAAAAGACCAGGTGTAAAGAGAGCAAATTGAGCAGACATTGTTAGTTAAAGAATAGGGCATAATAGTGAGCGAAAATTAAATGAAACCTCGGGCTGCAGAGATGAAATGCATGTTCTATTTCATGCAGGCTTTGCTCTAATGGGGGAAAATCATATGTGAAATAGAATTTACACTTAACTTTTGGAAGCTCATTTTTACTTTCTGGCCCCCGGGATGGAGGCTGTAGACTGGAGATGGCAGGGAGCTCCATCACTCCCCAACATTACAAAATGTGGGATTTTGCATGTGGAGGAAAAGGCTGCTGCTGGACAAAACAGATACAAGGACATAAACAAAGTGTGGACAGAGAGGGTTATTAAGATGCTTCATTCAGCTGCCAGAAATCAAGTGAAGTTGAGGCACAGTAGTTAGTATGTGCCATGAAGGGAAAGAATTAACAAAAAAAGAGAAATCCAGCTTTTCTGAAGTGTCGATCAGCATCAGCACAGCAAAATAGTGTATGGTGTATTATTTTGGAGCATTTTCACCTGCTCCGCAGCTGGTATTGGGCTGCATACAGAAACCAAGACTTTCATTGGGGCTCCCTAAAAATGAAAAGCCAGGCCTCTGACATGCTGTCCATGAACTCTCCCAGGACCTTCATGTTGTGAGGCAGTGCTAACCACTAAGCACCATGACACTGACTAGAGTAGCCGCTGTGGGATACGTTGTTTATCCAACCATTAAACCCGGTCTTCTTTGTAGCCTAAAGAACAAATGTGAAGTTAATTCCTTCAGGAGAGGCCAGGCCAGACTAATTAAAGACCCGGTATCAATAGTCACTGTGATATTAATGAGACTGGAAGACACACAAACCTGGTCGGCTTACTAGTGCCAAGAGACATAGAGGGAGAGGAGAGGTTGAGCAGGAAGTTAACTAGAGGGGCAAATTTTAGGGACCAGGAGGAGAGATGAGAAGCAAGAGAAGAGGTTTGTAAATAATGATGTTCAGCTTTTATGGTGCGTCATAAAAGAAAATTCAAGAGGTTTTTAAAGACAGGCTTCGCACTCTCTCCCACTCGTTCTCTCTCTCTCTCTCTCTCTCTCTCACACACACACACACACACACACACACACACAACACTAATGAATCTAAATTTATCAAGCCATGTACACATGCAAGTGGTGGAACAATCAGGTTAGGATAAGGGAACAAAAGGCCATCTGTATTGTGTCAGCAATTCTCCTGACTCACCCTGATAAAATTTCCCATCCTATAGACAGGTGACATTTTCCCCTGTGTTTTTTTTTAAGTTCAGAAACTAGGAAAATCAGGGTGAAAACTGAGCAGTAGTCCCTTTAGGATCTCTCTAAATGTTGTTGTGATTATTGCAGCCAAAAATGACTAAATTTTCAGTGGCTTTTCTGAAAAGTTTCAGTTTGTCACTTTCAGCAGGAAATACATTGTGATTACTTGCTAGCACTACTACAATTATCAATATTTTATATTTACAATGGATCAAATTACTATGTTTAATGTAAAACGGGTCGCTCGTATGATGAACCCACAGAGAGTTATCATGCAACTCTTCTGCGCAGTTCAGTTAATTGTTTATGTTTTTAGGCCTACAAACTTGCTCTCATAAACCTTATCTCCAGCCGTAGCAGGCAGCTGTTTTCAGTGAGTTTTACAGTTCCTGTGCAGCACCAAACAGCAGAGGGACAAAGTTAGTCACCAGCTGGTGAAAACTGAGACAGATATTTGGTGGAGATGGTGGAGATCAAAACAGAGCTAAAAGCACAACTCAAATCCATTTCATATACATGGAACAAAGCCTTACCCAAAGTCTACAATTCATCTATATCTCAGGCTTTGTGAAGATAAAACGTGTGAAATGGATGCTCACATGACACAGGTTTACAGCATGAAACAACCCACACAGACTAGAGGACAAAAGTCTCTAATCAGACCATTTTATACTGATTTACTCCTCTAGAAAGAAACAAAAGTAATCCCCACTTCACATGGAACATCATGCTACAGAGTGACGGAAATGTTCAACTGAGGTTATGTTTTTGGTCTCATTTGTTGGTTATTTAAAAGTGGAACAAGTGATAATGTTTTGGTGTAGATTACTCCAGGAGCTTTTGAACAATTTTGCTGTGTTCTCGTGAACAACTATCTACTGCTATCTAATTATCGTTATATGTATTTTGGAGTGGATCCTATAGGATCATTACATTATCCGGGATTCTATATTAAGTAATATTGAGGATATTGTTTAAAGAAAAATTTGTTGTACTTACTAAGGGGACTTAATGTTGATTTTTCAGTAGTAGTGTTTCTTCTTGGCTCCTTCCAAAAATAACTAATTGGACAGCTAGACTATGCTTAAGTGAATCCATTATCCTTTTTACCATACTAATTATTTTTTACAGTTTCATCTAACTCTTGTTTATGCAATCTCATTGTTTTCTCATTTGTTAATTGCTGTCATTGAATTTGTTGTCCAACACCTTTTCACAAAAGGCAATACGGCGAGCTAGACACACTTCCAATTATGCAAAAGCACAGGGCAAACCATAGTACATTCAACTGTTTCCATTTGCCACAAATTTATTGACAAGCCAGTAAGTTTGCCATAGTGCCTGAAGTCTTAAAACAGCATGTACAGCTTTAATTTTAATCCATATTGACGAAGGAAGACATGCAGACATAAACACATGTCACTGTAAATAATATAATACTTGAAAAGAACTAGGGATGATGTAAGGATGGGAGAGAAAGTAATGACAACATAAATGTTAAATATGATGTGTATACCTTGGAGCAACAGGAGGAGTGTACACATGAGCCTTGTGCACTGTGTACAAGCCAAGATAGTTGGGGGTGGAAGAGCTTTGAAGATGATCCAAAGTGAAGAGGGTAAGAGGACTGTGTGTGCTGGTGTGTTGTACAACTGAGATGACATTCCCACCACCCAGTAACCACAAGGCTTGTAAACCGCTGTGCTGCCTGTCGCCCCCACACATAATGGGAATGTAGCAGTTGGGGCTCTCCTTTCTTTCTTTCCCTCTCTTTTCTTTTATCCCACATATGCACCCACACTTTCTTTTCTCCTTTCCCTCTCCACCTCCATCTCCACCTCCACCTGCTCCTCAATTCCATTATCAACCTCCATTACTCTGTCCTCTGCCCCTGCCTTTGTTTGGAGGTTGTGATCTAACAGCAGCAACGTTTCCCTGAGCACTCAAGTGACAAACACAGCGGGAACACCCATGAATCCTGCTGTGTGTATCTGTTTGTCCTTTCACCTGTTTTAAGCACATTTAACATTTGTGCATGAGTGGCATTGCCAGAAATTGGAAAAAAAAGAGAAAAAAAGGAAAAATACAGTATACAGTATACAGTACTGTGCTAAAGTTTGAATTCTCCAAGATGCCAAGTACCTTGAAAAACTGTGTGCAGGTGTACACAGGAGAACTGATGCTGTTTTAAAGGCAAAGCGTGGTCACACCAAATATTGATTTCATTTATGTTTCTTTAATTTACTGAACTTTGTATGAACTTAATTGATTAATAAAAACTATTCATGGCATTATTTTTGAAAGTATCTTCATTTTACCTTTAGTGCCTAAAATATTTGCACAGTACTGTATATTTGCACACACATACACACGAGCACACACATACACACACATACCGCTGTCTGTCATGTATGTTTCTTCACCATCGTAACCATCGTGCAAAGGTCAGTCTGGAATGGCATCAGTTTTATGGCTGTAAACCGGCGGAAACAGGCAAGTTATGTCACAGTGATTTGTGTTCGGTTAGGTAACAATTTGGTTAGGTTTAGGGAAAGATCATGGTTTGGGTTAAAACTGCTAGTTGGTTAAGAATAGGGGACCTTTGTCATCATGGTTACAGTAATAACCACTTGGTTAATTTTAGGGAATGACCACAGTCATGTTTAAGAGACCAACGTTCACTCTCAGTAGGAAATGGGGAACAGAGGTCTCCCGTGTTAAAGTCTGACATTTTCTTGTCCCATCTTTCCTTTGTGGCTCTATAATAAGAATGTCACACTACTTCCTTCTTTGCTTTTGACGGACAGGGTCATAATTCCTGCAGCTGCTATGTCTCGTCATTGGGGGTTTGATGAAACGACAGATGCTGTTGTTTTTCTTGGGAGGACAGTCTCAATTTTGCAGATATCAAATAAATATATAATAAGCTGTGATTAGGTTCTTGATATAAGTACAGTAGCAGACATTTCTAGTACAGGGACAACCCACACAGCTCATTATGTTTAATTAGCCCCGCCTTTTCATTCTCTTACCGCTGGCTTTGCTCTCAGCGGTCTTTCCGCCAACACATACCACTGTACTACAGGTGGAGGGGCAGCAAAACAATAGTGTATCCATGGAAACAAACCAATCAAAGGGATGACAATACTGTGATTTGCATGTGTTTGTGTGTGTGTCTGTAAACACAGATCAACAGATAGTTATGATAGTTTCTTCCTCATGTGATGTAACAAGGAAATACAAGTCCCTACAATGGACCCAGATCCTATGTGACACTGTCAAGCTAATGTGGAGGAAAGATGTGAATAAAAAAGTGTTTGACAGACCAGTGGACACTCAGTGGTCTTTACATATAAAGAAAACTCTGAGTCACGACTCAAGGCCTAAAGTGAAACAGAGTTCAACTTCTGTTATCGCCTACATATTTGTTGTAAGATATGCAAACAACATACAGTATTAAACAGTCTATAGTAGATGAAGCTAGTATCTAGGTTACCATAATTCTAACTGGAAATTATGGTGTTTAATTAATAAAACCAGACACATGCATGTAATATGAACGCACAGAACAGTATTCGCGAGCGGAAAAGCTGCCTGCGAGGGAGCATTTCTGCTCCGTGTACACAAATGTGGCCCCGCGAGCAAGGGGCTGTGATGAGTGCTCACTCGACCCTCCCTACACACTTGCAACTGCCCAACACTCGCTTACTCGTCAGGTTGATTTTTGAGAATTTGGAGGCAAGTGCACATATAATGTGCATGCGCCTGCTTTTTATGTGCGTGATTTTGAGACTAATTAAACACCATAGAAATTGTTTGGAAATAGTTTGAAATTGTGAATTTCAAACAGATTGTAGGTTCTGCGAATATGCATGTTTGTCTAACTTGCTTCTACACTCAACAATTTATCTAAAGCTCAGACACTAGAAACATCCAGTATTTTTACCTCCAGCATTACAAAATAAAATATTCATGATGGTGTTGCAATCTCAAAGTCTCAATATAATAAAACACATCAGCAAGTTGGCCTTGAGCCTACTCTATTGATCACATTTGTGCCAGTGCTTTTCAGGACTGGGTATCATCACTGGGTATCAGGACCTGTGTGAAGGCCATTACCATTTGAAGTGATCTGGACACTAAGTTAGTGCTTCATTTAAATATCAATCCTGTAACTGGAGGTACTTCAAATAAACCAAAAAACAAGGATTTATTGCACAACTAATGCTAAAATTGTAATTACCCATTTAAATTCTACACAGGCTTCACACAGTCCTGGTTAAAAAATACCATTTAATTAGAGCTGGATTTGAATAAACATGATATCACAGTGGATTAATGGAACGAAGCTTATGCTTCAGTTAGTTCCCTATATTAAAGATCTGCATGGGGTCAACCCAGCTGCAGATGTAATGCGCACACACACATCAAATTGCTAACTGACGACAGTTTGTAAATTATTAAGCAGCTGAATTTTACAATATCACAGATTTATGGTTTCACATATATTTTGGTCATAAATATTTCAACTTTGAGATATCATGTTTTTTTCATGGTTTGGTTCACTCAATAGCTCTGTTCAACATAGTGTTTTGATGCAGGAGGAACCAGCCAGGGGTGTTAATCAAAGTCAATGTTACAACCAGTGTAAAAACATGCATGAATGCTCATGCATGGGTCACAAGTGGGGTGTTTGTTTTGATTAGTAAAATGTCTTTAAGTTAAGTAAACAGGAGAGGAAATTATCTCATGTTGCAAATCGCAGTTTGCATGTTGCAAATTTGGTGAAACATGACCCTGGAGCGCTAAGGTCAATGGTCGGTAAATAGCTCCAATAAGTAGGATCTGCTCACTAAACCTCCATGCCTTATTTGTTAATTCCATGTGTTAAATACAGAAGCTAGGATGTGTGAGTGTGGCAGCCTTGGAGTTGTTGGATGGCATCTTTGACAGAGCTAAGTGTATATTAATGTAACAATAAATGTTACTAATTACTTCAACTGCATTATACTTCCTATGGGCACATAAGTTTGCTCTTTTAGTGATGATATGATTCTTGCTTGCACAAGGGACAACTAATTTAACAGTTTTATGATTTCAGTTTCAGTTGAGATTTTGTTTTCGTCAAATGTAACTCTTGTTTATGCAACCCTAGAAATTACATTTATATACTAATATTAATATATTGTTTTCCCAATTACATTGAACTGACAAACATAATCGCTGGCTGGATTATGTTTTTGTTATGTTTTTTTATAATAAATATAGTGCTACATTTACATATCGCACTGAAATCAGAGGCATACAAGGCACACCAGAGACCAAGGTTCACATTGTGAGTCCCACACATGGTTACGTTTAGCCAACAAAAGAATTAAGGTTAGTGAAAGATCATGGTTTCTGCCGGCAGTCTTCTTCTTCTCTGCATTTGCTGGCACATTACTGCATTTTTGGTGCATTACCGCCATCTTTAGATTATTGGAATAATGTGAAATCATTGGCTGGAAGGTGTGTCACATGCACATGCTTGTGCGTGCTTGTGAGCATGCATGAGACAAGAAAAACTCTGACCCACCTGTAAAACATTGCTCCATAGGCTACGAGTGGTCAAACCTTATGCTTGTTTTGGATTACCTAAATGCAAACTTTCACCTTTCTCTATACCTACGTGTAGTCATAATTTTTCTGCACTTCTATAATATCTGTTGGGAGTTTGGGGCTTTTGAACAGAGATGACCAGTTCAAAAATTTTTATCTTTACAGTTGAGTAATATGATTTCTATTTTGGTCCTTTTGGAGGTTTTTGGACTAGATTTGTGTCCAAAATTGTGATAGAGGGTACAGATCCATGAAGCATGAATGTAATATACAGATAGTCTAGACAGTTTACAGTGGCTGTAATGAGAAGTTATCTGCATTGGGTATAATATGTTCTGTGCAGTGTGATCTGCATTGGTTGTGTTTTGGGCCTGGAAAAGCATTTGAAAGTGATGAGACATACGGAGCTTCTTGCCCTGATTCTACCTGATTATTTCTGCTCTGACTCTCCCGCTCCTCTCTGTTCTGTTACAGTGTGTTACAGATTGCTGTGGGTGGATGGTGTTGCATAGAGTGAGAGCAAAGCATTATCAAACAGGCATACATACATTTGTGTGTGTGTGTGTGTGTGTGTGTGTGTGTGTGTCTGTATGTATTTTTCCAGTCTCCAGAGGGTTTGTATGGATTGGTATGGAGACAATCTCCATTGGGAGCAGATGGATGACGTAAACTGGTCAATAACACACACTGAAACTTATTTCAAATCTTGTTTTAAAGCCATAATATATTGATTAATTACATTTGCATCTAAATGATAAATTAACAGTAAAAGTAATTAATAAAATATTGATTTTGCTGATTAATAATTCTATTTCCTTATTGTGTCTTAAAATGAAAGATGCATTTTTACCAAATAAAAATAACTTAAAATTAAAGCTGCAAGCAGTGATGAACGGGCCCTCGTACCTTGCGCACGTCGGAGGGAACGGCAGCCGTGGTATAACTATTGGAGGTCTGTTGACACTTTTAACTACTACTTTAAGTAGTTTGAACATAGGTACAAAGTTTCATGAGTTTTCACGCATCCTGAAGGCCTCAAACGTGTTCGTAAAATGAAAATTGATGCACATATATGTAACGTTGGCAATGTACATTACATATCGTAAGATTCACAGAGTATAGGCATAGCTGTTGCTATTTCAGTGTGTTTTCAGTTCACAAAAGTTAACCTAAAAAAATCTTGTTCAGCGTTCAGTTGCACTAAAAGACCCTCTAAGGAGTGAGATTGAGTGAGAGTGAGTTTTTCTGGCAAGTACATTTTGTTTTAAGCCTGTTTTTCGCTAGCCAAAATTAGCATTAACATGATCACAGTTAACCATACACTCTAAATGCACCATGCTAACCAAGCTAGCAGCTAGCTTTAGGGTCAACTCCACCCTCTTGTCCAAATATGGTCACTTCTGGCTCCAAAAACCAAGATGGCGACGGTCAAAATGCAAGCTTGAGGTTTCAAAGCAGGATTCCACAAACCAATGATTGATGTCACGGTGGCTACATTCATTATCTTTTACAGTCTATGGGTTTAATCCACCAAGTAGAAACCAACAGGAAGTCTGATTGGCCAGCAATCATGAGGTGATCTGTAAAGCCTCTTAAAATGAATTTGTGTGATTCATAATAAGAAAAAGGAAATTGAAATATCAATACTGGTAATTTATATATTGGTAATTTTATTTATTTATTTTTTTAAATTTTCTTTTACCTTGAAATGACTTTCATATTTAATGCACAATTTAAATGAAAAGTTGATTAATCAATATATAATAGCTTTTAAAATTAGTTTATTTACTGATCATAATTCAGTGTAGAGAAGCTCTATTATTCTGGTGTCACACTCCAGACACAGTGAACTCTTCTAAATTCAAAATAGCTACTGTAATCTGAATTCTGCCAAAGCACTTTCATCTGTTTCACTTCTTTAGGGATTGCAATTTGACAGAGGAGGATGGGGAAGAGAAGAAATTGCTTTGAAGCAGTTTGATGTGTTGGCTGAAATAGAGCCTGTTTCACGGCTGGACCTTTGAGACACTTATGAAATTCAGGAATGAGACATTTGTGCAGAGAAAAAAGTTGTCTGAGGCCATATTCTTCAAACACTTACAATAAATTAAGTTTGTGTCTTTTATATGAGTAGCTGGCGTGGAGGCAGGTATTCACAACTTAATCAAAGTGGAGTACAAATAACTCAAAGTGAGTGTCAAATATACAGTATAGGAGGAATGAGCTTTGTGTGTGTGTGACTGGATCTGTGTCAGTGCTACAGTTGGTGTGCGAGGATGAGTTCCCATATTCACAGGTTGTACCTTGCGGCTGCAGATGTTTCTTGGAAGTCAGACATGGTGAATCACTTTAATTGTTTTCGATCATTTGTTTTCTACTCTCTTCACTTTCTGTCTTGTTACACCCTGTGCCCCGAGAATTATTTTGTTTCACTGCCTTTGGCGCTTTTTTTGTATATATATGTGTGTGTGATCAATTATCTCTGCCTATGACAGCAGAATCTGTGGTTGAGTGGTTGACACCTTTAACCCAGAAACATGTTGTCACAGCAATAAGTGACTGGAGCAGGAATTCGTGTGACAGAAGAGAGGATTTATGAGTGTGATAACAAGATTTGAAAGTATTTAGGGACACAATTGTGAATGTTATAGAAGTTTTTGAGCCCTCAAGAAGAAGTCACCAGGTTTGAGCAAACAGTGGGGCTTCCTTTGTTGTTTCTTCAAAGTTGTAGGTTTGGCAGGTTTGGCAGTGTACATCCCTGACATGCAACCAGAAACTACAGGAAGAGTCTATATCATCTATATCTATTAAGAAACATCTGGCGACTTCTCAGCATGGTCCATCAGCTTTCTCATTTGTCTTCTATGAAACAGATATAAACCTAACAAGCTAAAAGCTTTCTGAAGCATGTTAATAGTGGTCTTCTGACTTTCATTCATGGGCTCAGCTGCAAAACACTGCATTTTAACTTGAGTGCACTCACTAATCTGTCCATGTGCGCTTTGGAAAATTGATTAATTACAGAGTGATTTTTGTTTTTGTGCTCACGTCATACAGCATGTGTTACATTTAAAGTGACCTTAAAGATAATTAAAGTTGGCACATGTGACTTTTCCTGCAGCCCATTCAGCCTCAGAGCAGTTACTAGAATGCAATCAGTCAATTTTGTTGATTTATTGCCTGCATTTAGGGGCTGATGAAAGCACTTGTCTCAACAAACTGAAATAAATAGATCATCTTCAGTTTATATTCAGTCTTTATTGTCCCATATGAGAGGTTTGGCTTGCAGCATGGCAGAAACAGACATTTAAACAGACTCCAACTGACAATCATGTAAATATAACTCACAATAAAAAGAATAAGTTAAGGCAATAAGAAAACAGATAAAACCATTAAATAAGAATATCTTAAAAGAAAACTCACGATAATCTCATCATAGGCTAGAAAGAAATATCTAATTATGTGAGGAACTGTTAGAGTTATTGGATCACATGCTGTAACTCCTACCATCTTGCTTAACCAGTTAAATTGGTTCAATAGTGCCACATATGTGCACGTTTACACCTGACTCAATCCACATGATGGTAAAGCACAGACACATCTCCTTTTTAATCTTAATCTGGTCAAATTAAAATCTGTCAAGAACATCTGCAAACACATTCACAAACGTATCCTTCCAGTTAAATCCTGTTATGAAGCACAATTACACACTGTGACGAAAGCAGTGTATTATCACAGAATGGTCTTTCCTTCCTTCACCTTCTCTGTAAAAAAGCAATCAAAGTAATTGTTCTGAGTGTAAATCTGTGTCTGTGTAGCTGGTAGTACTCGTGCAGCTGGGAACATGCATGTGCGTGCGTGTATGTCTGTATGGGCATGTTAAAAGGGTAATGGGTTCTTACATCATTTCCATTTTAGCCCCTCTTCTATCACCACCACCCATGCCTGAACCAAGGGGATCAGAGCTCTCTGCTGAACTCCTGTCACAAGCATAAAAGGGCGCCTGTCCACGCAACAATAAGCTAAATTTCCTCAAGGGAATTCTGGGAGCTGTGGGTCATACTAGGAAAGGTTGGTGGTAAAAGAAATTACTATTGATCTACTACTGCTTTCTGGAGGTGTGGGAGTGAGCTGGGAGTACAAGCCACACACTCACAAATACATAACTGTACATGCACACACACACACACACATGCAGCATCTGAACTTACACTCTTCCATGTTCCCCTGTAAATCTACCAACCATCCATGCACTCGCCCTTCCATCCCACTTCCATCCACCTTCAGGCAGAAAGCTTTTCGCACTCAATGGTGATGGGGAAACATCAGACGCAGCTCCTCTTCCGCAGTGCAAAGTTAAGGATCATACTGCGGCAGTGGAGAATTGATAGCCTTGAAGCTGAAATCTGTAACTTCAATTAATTTCATCCTTTAGTTGCTTCCAGCATGTAAGGGCAACCATTTCACACCACTTGACCGGGTAGATGACATTATTCATAACGCTGTTTTAACTAAGCTATGTTTTGAGTTTCATCTTCATCACCATATTCTGCTATTTCATAATGCTGATTAGGTTTTTGTATTTTCAGACATTGAAATAAAATATAAGCCAAGTAGCATCATACTTTACCTTTTTTTTAGTTCTACAGTCACTGAGGCTTCCACACAACCATTTCACATTTTTAATGCCCTATCTTTGCTTCCAGCCTTTTATGGAGTTCAACTATACCCAAAGTAATCAAGTGGAGTGAAAGATCTGTAGCAGCGTTCAAAGGTTTAGTCCACATAGAATCGACCCGTTTTAGAGGCAAACCTGTTTCTCAACAGGCACCAAAAGCATGCATATGTCCCTAGTTGATGCCAACGCTTTATCAAGGGTATGAAAGGGGTAGTCACATCAAGAAGCAGGCACTTTTATTCAGCTTTATGAAGCAATTAAGGCTGGTCCTTATCTCTGGGGGTTTCATTTCTTTGCCTAATGAATTAAAAGGTGCCTAATTTTATTGTACCCATTTGGTTGAAAAAGTTCACTACATACTGAATTTGGTCTAATTTTACAACGTTGCCACTGTATTTAACAGTTTTTCAGTTCCCTTCAGCATAGAGTGGCATTTTGTTTATTTGTTTATTTGGATCTCTTTTAGCTCACGGCTAATGTCCAAATCATAATAAGAACATTTTCAGAATACTACCACACACTCATACACACCATAAATACACATGATTATAACACACTCACTCACACCCAGTTAAGCTTAATCATACATAAAATACACAGTATGTGCACATACACACTTCATTTACATCAACACATCTGTATATATATATTTAAACTAATGCACACATTCCAACAGTGCAATGATACAAGCACTGTATGTTGACGGCCACAGTAAGAGCTTACAGTCTACAGTACATTAATAACAAGAAATAACATTAATACATTAATAACAAGAAATCAGCTTTTAAAAATGGAGACAAGGATCTGATTAAATCAGCATATAAAGAACTAAAATGTGTTATCAAACAGTTTACAAAGATAAAGTTGAGGGCAAACTACAGCTGAGTTATATCAGAAGTTTGTAGAATGACATGAAGCTAATCAAAGGCTATGGCCCTGCCATTGCTAGGTTACAGGAAGGGGCTTTCAGTGCTGATGGGGGTAACCACTTCTTTGCCAGGTTCAATGAACATGATTTCTCTGTTGAGCTTGAATCAGTCCCCTCCACTCTCTCCCTAAGGGGGTCTAAAGATTGCCCCGGCCCCCCAATAATGGTCACCTTTGATGAGGTCTGCTGCCAGCTGCGGAGAACCAGGGCAAATAAGGCACCTGGCCCAATGGGGTCTTGCCACGTGCGCTTAAAGGGGACCTATTATGCTCATTTCCAGCTCTATATTTTTATTTTTGGACTCCACTAGAGTAGCTTGGCAGTAGTCACGTTTAATATTAACATCTGACATTGTAACATACAGTATATGAAAATGAAAAGCATAATAGGTCCCCTTTAAGGTATGTGCAGACCAACTCAGCGATGTGCTCCAGTTCATTTTCTCTCTATCTCTCTCCCAGCCCAAGATCCCTGTGAGATGGAAAACCTTATGCATTGTGCCTGAGCCCAAAAAACCAAATGCTTGGGGACTTAAAGACCTCAGGCAGCTCTCACCTCATGAAATGCTTCAGAAGAGTTGTACTTGGGCATTTCAAGAGGCAGGTTTCTGCGTACCAAGATCCACTCCAGTTTGCATATAGGAAGGGTGTTGGAGTGGACAATGCTCTACTCTATATGTTTCACAAAGTGTACAATCACTTAGAGTCAGCTAGTACAATGCTTTTAACTAGAGGTCAATACTGGATTTTTAAAGGCTGATATAATAACGATATTTTGGAGCAGGAAAAAGCTGATAATCCAACCCAATCCCCCACGAAAAAAAAAAAAATAGACACTGTGGGAAATTAATTCAGTATAAGTTCCCGGTGAAAAAAGCGACATTTTCCAAGTGAGACTCAGTGATGTTTGTAATGCAATGCGACTGCATGACTACAGCAGGAGAGACATAGGGCTGATACGGATAGTTTGTAAAACATCCTATTGGTGCCGATTAATCGGCCAAACCGATTAAATGGATGACCTCTACTTTACATGTTGCGTGGGTTATGGACTACCTCATCTAAACCCCTGTATGTGAGGCTTGGAGGTGAGGTATCCAATACCATTATTACCAACACAGGCGTGTCCCAAGGCACCATTTTGTCCCAATTTTTATTCACTTTATATACCTCCAACTGCAGGCTGAGTCCGGCATCTGGCTGCCACCTGCAAAAATTTTCCGATGATTCCGCACTTGTTGGCTGCATCCTCGAAGACACCCACCTAGCTTACCAACAGAAGGTAGTTGGTTTTGTCAAATGGTGTGATGAAAACCATTTCATTTTAAATATAAGTAAGCCAACCAAGGAGCTTATCATTGATTTTAGAAAGAAAAAGACTGCAGTGACCCCGAAAGATGAGGCCATTGAGGTGGTTTCCTCTTATAAGTACCTTGGTGTCCTTGTGGATAATAGGCCGGACTGGAAAGAGAACACCAGTGCCATCTTTAAAAGGGCCAGTCCAGGTTGTTTTTCCTCAGGAAGCTCTGGTCTTTTGATGTCAGCATATCACCCCTGCACATGTTTTATCAAAGCATGTTAGCAAGTGTGTATTATGCTGTGTATGTCAGGAATGCCGCTGAAGCTCAAGGGACAGGAACAAGCTCAATGAACTCATCAGGAAGGGACGATTATTGGCTTGACCCCTGACCCACTAGAAGTGATCATGGAGCAAAGAATGGAAGCTTTAGAGTGTTATGCAAAATGAGGATCATCCAATGTACTATGTTTTTAGCTAGCTGAAAGCTAGCATTGTCGTTGACTGTCACCGTTGATGATGACGATGATGATCTGATGTTGATGACTAGGATGATGGTTGTACTGAGAATTGTGGTAATGTTGGTGTCCATGAATATGTCGATGTTGATGTCATATATAACCACTAACATATACTAGTGCAGTCACATTGATGATTACACTATTTATTATGGTGCTGTGCTCTCCCCTTATTTTGTACTGCCTTGAGATGTGTATGCCTTTTTCCTATTGTCCTACTTGTAGTCTGTCCTATATGTATGGTGGCACTCACTTTCCCCTCTGGGGGATTAATAAAGTATTTTGTATCATATCATATTGTATTGTACATTAGTTATTAGTTATATTGTAAACACATTATTGTATTGAGTTCCACTGTTTAATAGTCCTGTAAATACAGGTCCATCTACCTATTTCTGTTTTTATTCTTGGTAATACGTCCAGTTGCATGTCTTGTGTTTGGCCTTTATAGCTCCTCAACTCATATTACCAAGCCATTTTGGCCTTCTCTTATTATACACAAAACCATGGTACTCAAAAAAAGGCTTTGCCCTCTCTCTTCACTACAGACTGTCTTACTAGAAAATATATTCTAGCCACTGGCTGAGACAATATTCCCAGCCCAACAAAGAACTCTCTCAAGGTCTCTCTCGAGAAATAGTGATAAGCCTTGCCTCAGAATAAACTGTCCGACTCAGGTGCAGACTAGTAGAGAATTATTTATAAGGCAACCTCACCAGCTACACAGAGACTAGAGCCAAAAGTACCAAGGGAAGACTTGATTTTCAAGGATGTGGGAAGTAACATGGTAAAATGCTTTATTTTTTTCCAAGTGCCACAGTGAAACACAGCCACAAAGAATCCTCAGATCTTAATAGATCACCCTATCATGAGCAGTAATCTTCATGGTAGGATTAAGATTGTCTAATAAGATTTGAGGAATTTTGATGATGGTGGTCAAGACAGTCCCAAGGTGCTGACGAGGCCATGCCAGTCCCCACAACAGGCTAGAGAATTGGGATTTCATTATATTGCTGCGCTGCTGTTTCAAACTATTTCCTATAACCTGAACTTTACTGACAATCCTAACCTACTCTGAAATTGGAGACTCCTTTTAAGAGCTCCAGTCAACCTGGGGGGTCTTTTTGTTTTGTTTACTCTTACAATATTTGCAATTCAATGCAACACCTCAATTTAAACTAAGGGCTTGAAAATGACCAGAGAGTTTAATCAGCAACCCTCTGATGCAATCACAACAAAACAGAAAATAAAATTTGAACTGAAATTGAATTTGAAAAAAACAAAACACTGGAAATGACAGGTTTCAATAATCATCCATGAAATCTGTTATAAAAATTAGGTTCATACTGTGATTAAAGGTTTTACCATGTGAATGTTTCTGCACAGACTTGTCATGAGGAATGTCTCTGTCCTCTGTTTCAACACTGCATTAATAATGTAGACAGCAGGAAAAACATAGAGAAGTGTCAGCAAAATGTATATATATGTGTTTGGGTAAGTTAGAAGGGACAAGGGTCAGAGACAGGTCAGAAGACGGTCAACTTGATTTAAGGATCTACATCTGGAGAAGTTAGGAAGTGTCATGACGGGATTAGAGTTATGTGACAGTAAATATTCCATGGTGACTGAACCGCCCATTTTCTAACAGCATATAAGGTTGATTGTAGATGCTCCATGTGGGAGCCTTTTCTTTGTAACCTCACTTGATGTTGCATTGTTAAACGCTCCTCCTTGTACAAGTGAATAAATTGAACTTTTACTTTGACTCTTCGGATCCAGTCTTCATTATTTAAGTTGATAAAAGAAATTCTTATAACAAAATCGATTACTGTAAATTGAATAACATACAAGGCTGGAGTGGTGGGTGGTGTGTTTTCAGCTTTCAGAGCAGCAGTGACTGGCCATTTGCGACTGGTTCAGTAGTAAAAGCAGATGGATGAGTCTGGTGTTTAAAGACTTCTCCGTGAACATGTGTGCTGTTGATGACCAGCATTGAGCCTGCAAAGTGACCCATATTGGCTCATTCATGTGTTCTAAAATAATCTGGTCTCTGAATATGATTTATTGCACATACATTAAAAACAAGCAAGATTCGTAGTTAAGTGTTGCTCCATCATGAGCCTCCAGAACAGATTTTCCTTTCCATAGATTCTACAAGTCTCTCTACTGCAGCTATTGAACACCATTTTCCCAAAACATATTTCCCCATTTGTTGTTTTGATGGTCATTGCTCAAAAATCTCACATAGCTGTGATTGAGTTGAGACGCAGTGACGGTGAAGAATATGATTCACATGATTCACCTACTCATTAAATCATTCAGTGCCTTTGAAGTGGCTGTATCTTCAGTGTTTCTTTCATTTGATGAAACAAACAAATATTTGAGCTTATTTTGTGGATATGTATTTTGTTTTATGGGGTTATGAAAGACAGTCCTGTATTACAAGGGGACCAGCCTAACTTGGGTATGCTGAAACGTCTGTACATGAACAAATTTAAAAAAAGAGAGAGAGAGAGATAGAGGGTAATGCTATCTTGTTAATCGAAGTTGATTTGTGTAAATATTTAATGTCTGCATCCACTGCATACAGTTTCCCATCATTCCCCTCTTTTACTTCCCATGGAAGCAGAAAAAATCAGCTATAATAGTTTAAAACAGTGAATTCCTTATATAAAAAATTAATTAAATTTTAATTTAATTTACCGTACAACTTTTGTTCTGCAATTATTTCATGATTACACTACTATATACTAATGTATTACACTACATTAGCTTTATTGATAGTTTTCTAAATTTTTTGACTCACTATATCCACACTGACAACAATATTATGACAGTTTAACAAATATTATTTGTCAAACTGTTGTAATTTATATATATATATATATATATCATTTTTGTCATCATAAGTGCTGGTGTGACCCGTGTCTGAATCTCTGCCCTCTTCACTTAGCATGCAACTTTCTAATAAACCCGGGTTTCTGCTTCGTGGCCTCCTGTGCTTCCACTTGTGCTTGCATTACTGCTTGGATGAGCAACAACTGTGTCCCCACAATGCCTCAATATGTATCATTTAGTATATTTGCGGCCAGTGACAGCAGTGGAGCAACAATCTGCTTACTCTCTGTTCATTCGGCTTATTTCTTCCTCACCATTTCACATCATTCAGCCGACTCTCTACTTCTGTTTCTCTTTTGCCTGTCTGTGTCTCTCCATCACCACCCCCTCCATTTTTCCTGTCCATTTGCTACATCCTCATTTTGATTCAATTGTCCTCTCCCCCTCTCTGATTGCTTTCATTCACCCTTATTTTCCTTTCTCATCTAGATTTTCCCTCTCTCCCTGCCCCTCTCTCCTGGCACAGCTACAGTACTCGGCATCTATCTGAAGATGTATTGCTCTGTCTGTGTCTGTGTATTGGCTCTCTAAATATGCATATATGTGTGTATCCATGTATTCACTTTTCCAAGTATTTCCTCCGTAATTTCTACCAGACAAATTCCACTCTCTGGTCTCCATCAGTCTCTCTGACAGCACTGCAATCTACTTTAAATCCCCAAAGAAAATTGGTCTAATTACTGTAGAATCCCAATCTTTCCTTTCTTCCTCATTTTCTTTTGTCTCATCCATTTTCCTTCTGTCCTTCCTTTTGTCACCCATGCCCTCTCTTACCCTCTCTTCTGCCTCTTTCACATCCTCCACTGACTGTCTCTTTTCATTGTCACCTGTGTCTCAATAAATTTACTGGCTTTCTTTCTCACCTCTCTCACAGACTCTGTTTCTTTGCCTTTCTCTGTTGTTTGCTTCTTGGAAAGCAGGCAGCTGGTTCCCCCCTCTTTGTTAAATTAGCCGCCTGCAGTTCCACGCATGCATTCGGGGGTCACCCATCAATGTTCATCACTATGACCAGTGCTTTTGTCTGTCAAGACTATGCCCCTACTTCACCAATATGATGAGGATATCATAATTTGCAAAAGAGGCCAAATAGTAAAATGGCTTATCAGATTTTACTAAACTTTATGTAATTTTACAACCTACTATATATTCCCCTGATTGTATTTGTGGCTACTGAGAACTGTCTGCCAGGGACGAAACATGCTCCCTGCTGCTAATTACTGGAACTGCTTAGATCTCCTAATTGTGGATTCCCACTTGATTATTACAAAACCAAGGCCAAGGCTTCACTGTCCATCACAACAAAATAAGGCATGAAAAAGAGCCATTTGATTTGATTTGTATATTGCCAACAACAAAATTTCCTAATATAACATTTATCATATATTACAGTATAAATAGCTTGCACAATCTTATATGTTATTTGACTTGGTAGTGGATTAAATGAACCTCCAGAATCTTCGTGAAGGGAAAAAGTCAAGTTTGCTAAAGCAAAGAGCTCCTCTGTTAATATTCAGCTGCTGCAAATGTACGAAAGATGGCTGATGATACCAATACAATATCATGGTCTCACTTCAGTATCAGTATGTACGTGTGTTTTATAAGAGGTGAGGCTTACCCTTAACTTACCCTCATATTCGGAGAAAGGTATCAGCTGGCAGGTCAAGAACTGTCTCTTTTTGTTTCTGATCTCATTATCCTGTGCATCCTTTCCTCTCCTCTAGGATAGGCAGCACAGGATACACTGTTGTATTTAAACTAGAAAGAATTGTCTGTTATAATGTTTACAGCACTAGAGTGTTTTTACAGCTGTGGATCAGATGGCAGAGCGGGTGATCTATTAATCATATGGTTGGTGGTTCAATCCCTGGCTTCTCTTGTCCACATGTCAAAGTGTCCTTGAGCAAAGCACTGAATACACCATTAGTGTGAGAGTGTGAGTGGCTGAATGAGAGGCTTTTTAAAATGCTTTGTCCTGCTCAGTTTGAAAAGCGCCATGTAAATGCAGTCCATTTACTGTTTATTGTTGGAAGGCCTCCAGAAGTTCTTTGTTTTGTCTCTTTTCCTCGTACACAAACACATACATGCACAGACATCCAAACAATACAAAAAGGATTTCATTTTCTTCTTTCATGTCACAACTTTGATTGAGGGACACGCTCTGTCTGTCTGTAGGGGAGTGAGTGAGGGCTGTTTTTTTTTTTTCGAATTATAAAGATAATTTCTTGGAGAAGAATATCAGGTAACAAAAGGTGCCACTATCAATAGGATTGACCTAATTTGTCTTCATACTACAAATAAACACTTTGTATGAGCAAAATATTAAATAAATAAATCTAAATTAAACGTACAAAATATACAAATAAAAGGCTCTCTCCCCAAACCCCCCTTGCTGTGGTGTCAGGTTGGTATAGTCCAGGGTGCAGGTGCAGGTATTTAACAGTGCTTAATGCATCAGTCAATCTTTTACATGATAGAGGCCAGACATCCCCTGGCCCGGCACTATGTTAACTGAAAAAATAGAAAATAAAACACAAAACAAAATTAACTAAATGTGCACACTTCATCCAGAAATTATGTTAAAAAAAATTCTAATACATTTAATACAAAATCAAATTCTGTTGGCTATTAAATTATGAATAATATACCTAAATGAGAGAAAAGGTCGAATTAAAATGAGAATGTGAGGGTGTGTGGACATATTACCCACAATAGTAGTCTGCTGGTGTGGCCATCATAGCAACACGTGCTGACTGGAGGGCAAGTTATAAGATAGTCTACATAAAAAACGTTTCAGTAATAGATAATTCTATAATTTGATACACTGTAAGATATAGAAGTAATTTAACATATAAACCTTCATATAGAAAAATGCTTTTACTACTGTTTTCTAGTTTGCATGCTAGCATAATATGTGAATGGAGATGCTCAAAACATTTTTATTGTTATTTGGCCTGTCGACAAGAAGCTCCCTGTCCTTTGATTCATCTGGTTAGAAGAGATGTTCAGAAATGATTCTGTGATGTGGTCTAGAGCCACAGGAGAGCTTGGTGATGCAGAAAAAATAATGGAGAGAACGGTGAAGAAAATAAACTCACAAGGGTCTAAGAGGGGACACTGAACAAGGTCAACAAGGCCAATGGAAAAACAGGAAAAACATTCCACTACCACCTGCAGCGGTTCTTGGAGAAATCCTATTATTGTTGGGTGCATCAGCAGGTGCCAAGAGGCTGAATAGAGAGCTTTCCTGGACAGCCCAACATTGGTAAAACAAAGAAGTTGGTGGTGGACTTCTGGATGAAGAGGACTCTCCTACAAGTACCTGGATGTTTTCCATGACAACAAACTGAGCTAGCCTAGAAATATTGAGGCCCTGTATAAAAAGGTACAGAAATGAATATACTTCCTGACACTTTGGTCATTCATTGTGTGCCATATCATGCTGCAGATGCCCTATCATTCACTTGTGGTCACTGTTGTGTGTAGGATCAACAAGCTCATTAGGCAGGCTGGCTCTCTACTGGGGTGTAATTAGATTTTCTGTGGAGAGTAGGATGCTGCTCACGTTACTGGGCATTATGGATAATACCTCTCACCCTGTGCATACCTTTCTGGATGAACACAAGAGCACGTTCAGCAATACACCAAGGTGCCCCACTGAACACCACAGGAGATATCTTATTGCTGTCAGTCTGTACAGCCCTTCTCTCACTGCTGGACACTGACAATAACAAGGGATTACAGACATGGACTGTTATCATAAACCTCCAAATCAATCCAGAGTCTAATTCTTTTCCTACTGCTGACACCAAGCAGCAACTACCACAGCTTGAAGGTTGTTGTATACTCCCTCTCCCCGCACTTTTCTGATGGTGGATTAGGGAGGGCTGTGCATGGTCATTTCTGTAACTTTCCAAAACCGAAAAGCTGGCATTCACACCCACTTCATGCAGTGATTGGCCAGCTGTGCAGAGGTGAGAAAGGGTTTCAACTTTTCTCTCTAGCTCTCCTTTTTCATTCATGACACAACTATTTCTGTCCCTTTTCACATGAACAGCCGAGTGCAATGCTATGACTGCCTTCCAGGAGAGACTGTCAGAAAATAGTGTTTCCAGAGCTTGAAAGGCAACAGCCTGCATTACCTATCGGGAAGGTCCTGGCTCCAAGCAGATGAGATAAGATGGCACTGAACAAAAGCTGCAACTCTGGGCTTTAAACCAGCTCCAATGTAAACCAACGGGTGATGTCACACCTCGCTACATCTATCTTTATGTACAATCTATGGTTTTCTACTTCCACTACTTACATTATTCTATCCCTTTTTGTCTACATTACTTTATTCTGTTATAATTATTACAATATCAATCTATAGATTATCACCCTTTTCTAGTTGGCAGCTATCCAGTAATCAAGCCAAAATGTAAATTTAACGTAAAACCAAGCAGAACACACATTTTTTTTCAATCTAATTCTCATGTATTTAATTCTTACTGTACATACAAGCTGCACTCTATTATAATGTGTCTATCAAACTAGACTGCTATCCTCCATCTCTCTCTCTCAGAGGACCACAATCATCTACAGGCACTGATGTAAAGGTCAGCCATAACGTGACCTTTCTTTGAACGTCCACCGACACAGCTAAAGGCTTTAAGGTTCTCCAGCTTAACACCCCTCGTTTCGGGCCAGAGCACCACACAAAAAGTTCAAGGTGGGCACAAACCATTCAGGAGCAGTATTTGTGCTTAGATCAACCTAAATATTTTAGAAAATGAAAGAGGTCAAGGAGGAAGGCCTTGATATATATTTAACCTGCAACCTTGGTATAAATAAATCTGCTGTCTTTTTTTCTTGTGCAGCTACAGAGGACTGTTACCTTTCAAGCAGCAATGAGTCACTGATACCACATCCACACTGATGCAGACGCACCCTTATATCCATACATCATCCACTGAAGAAAGTAGCTTTAAGAAATTGCTGTCCACAGTAGATATATTTGCAAAACACCAGTCTTGTGCTGCAGTTTTGCAAGATAAAAGTTTGAAAACATAGATTGATAGAATCAAACTCTCAACATCTTAAATGGTCATTGAACTCCTTCAACCCACTGGATGAAAATTGTGTAAAAGTGCTATTTTCATAAACAATTTCCTTGAACATATATATAGTATCACTCACAGGCATGTCTGAGTATCCTCTTGACCTGATAATTGCAATATATTGCTTGCCAGACTGGTATGTTTGATGACATACCAGAAAATAGTCTCATTCAGGTTCTTTCATTTCAGTACAGTCAGTACAACTTCTTATTATCCTTTTGTGTTTCATTCTTGCAGTCACATTGCAGTCGTCTTATCCAACATATGACATTGTGTAAAATGGTAAACTAACACTCTCAATGCATCATGCCAGGAATCACTGGTAGCCTTTTTTCTGGCAGGTGGCATTTACTGTGTATGGCAGTTGATCAAAGCACTATTTTATACTTTTTTAGAAAAACACCTTTCTGTTTGGTCACGTAAATATCTTGCAGTGTGCAAATAAATTGAGAATAAAAAGATAATAATCCCCTCCGATAATAATCATTTTGCAAGTTTTCCCCCATAAAAATAATGGCTCATAGAACATTAACATCTGACAACATGTGAAAGCCAACTGGAGATTATACATCACAGGTTTTTCAGTTTAAAAAAAGACAATTTAAGGTGCATTTAGGTTAGAATGCAGTCTTAAGATTACAGCATTACTGATTTCAGAGCACATTTCTATTAGTAGCGACGTTGCTATCCACTTTCCCTGCTGCAGACGCTCTGAGCGAGCTTTGTCCTGTTTGCACTAAATAAATGACACACAAGAGCCGGGAGCATGCATGCTTTTATTGTTCAAAATGTGGCCTGATGATATATAAAAAGCCCCGTTTGCTACTAAGGCTAGACACGCTCAAGGCAGCCAGTCTGAGTGCTTAGCTATTTCTGTAGTTGTGTGTGTGTGTGTGTGTGTGTGTGTGTGTGTGTGTGTGTGTGTTCATCACACCAGCAAAAAGGTAACAGAAGGTGTATTTAACACATTCTCCATATCCTCAGTCCCAGTCAGGTCCTTGGGAAGGTGACAATGT
The DNA here is from genome assembly GCA_038419695.1 of Scomberomorus guttatus. Classification (NCBI taxonomy): domain Eukaryota; kingdom Metazoa; phylum Chordata; class Actinopteri; order Scombriformes; family Scombridae; genus Scomberomorus; species Scomberomorus guttatus. Next base: position 8,823,435 of record CM076456.1, on the reverse strand, counting down.
CAGAGTCTTTTTCTCTCTCTCTCTCTCTTGGCTGACCCTCTATCACTGTTTTTCACAACTCTGTTACTTGCTTCTTTCAGCTTCAGATAGATACATAGATACTTAGATGCTTGAGTAGTACCGATAGCAGCACAACTGTTGCAGGAACTTATCTGTATCATGGTTCTGACCTGGACTGGTCTTCGTTACTCATCCCTAATGTTTGCTTTGGTCATAGTACTGTATGTTGACACCTATGCTCATGACATTTTCACTTCTTACAGATTTATATTAAATTATTTATTTAAAATAGGATGATGCACACTCTCATAAGACAGTTACTCAGAGTTTTTTTTTAGGATGTAATTGACCGTTTGCTAACCCCCTCCCCTGAACAGCAATTGCCCAATCATAGCTTAGCAACCATAACCAAGTACAGTAGGTCTGTCAAGCTTTAGATTTCTCCACATACTGCAACACTGTATATGGTGTGATACTCCATATATGGAGAGTGGTTGGAGGGTTGTGTCTTTTAGTTCTTAGGTTTATAAATACCAAAATTGTGAGGAATGGAGACACGTGTAGACACACAGACACAACCACATGAGTCCAGACTGACCCTCATGCTCAGAATTCCTTGAAATCAATTTCAGATGCTCTTTTAGTGCCGCTGCACCGATCACATTTCTTTTCAGTTCCTCCTCCATTGGCATACAAACACACGCTGACACACATAAACTCTCTGTCTTTTTTATTCCTTCTGTTTTATTGCCTCTCCTGAGTTCCTTTCTGTGGTGCCCCACAAGCAATTTCCCTAATTGTGTTTTTCATCAGAGAATTACAGCAGGAAAACACCATGCCACGCTCAATGAATCTGTCACAGCTGAGTGTCCCCAAACTAGCCCACAGCGCTGCACTACTTATTGTTTCAGCTATTGTATCTTGCTTTAGGGAACTTGCTGATAAGGTTGGGGTATGCTGTATAATATGATGCTTTTGATAGGCCTATCAGTAAGCAGTGCTCGATGCAGAAGCAGTGAACACCATTAATATTTTAGTAGAGATGAATCTAGAGAGAATTGGCACAATAACTTTGATGTGTGCTATTAACAACTCTGACATGCTTTCTTCTGCTTTTTAAGGTAAACACTAAAGATGCTGTTACATACCTCTCTGTCTTTCTCTCTTTCTGCCTTCGTTTTCCCTTTCACTACTTTTCATTTTGCCTCCCCTTGATTTTGGACCAACTATGATGTGGCTTCCCCTCTGTTTCAAGGCTTTTCTGGCTTTTTTCTCAGTAGGTGAAGGAAGGACAGTCTATTGGGATCACAAATTGCCACTGCGGGCTATCGCACCACATTGTGTCTAACAAACTCCTATCCAGAAAAAAACAACAACAACAGCCAAGCAAACAAAAAACTTAAATACATTTAGTCTTTTATTTATGTTGAATTGGAATCAGGAAAAAACTTCCCTGAAGAGAAATAGCTTTTTTTTTTACAATTGTACAGCTGCTCAACATGCAGTTAGAAAAGCTACTATAAAACTACTATACTACTAAACTACTATAAAATAAAATAGTGATAATAATAAATACACAGTAAGTAAACTGGAAAATGTACAAATACAAATGTGCAAAAAGTAATGTGCAAGGTGGAATCGCAGTATGGACAAAAGTCCAAAAATGGAAATGTGCAAAGTAGATTAACAATTACTTAACAGTAAATTAAACGTAATGTGCAAAGGTAAACTGAATGAAAAATGTAATGTGGGTCCACAGTAAATTAACAGTAGTTTAACAGCATAGTACTGATGGAGAAGTTAGCAGTAGTGGCAGTAGTGGAAGTTGAAAAAATTGTTCAACTTCAGCAGAAAGGGGAAGAGTTGTATATCCGGATGGCCACAGGAAGGAAGGACCTTCAGTGGAGCACTTACTCATTATGAGTCTTTGGCTTAACGTGCTCTTCTAACTAACCAGCACACTGTGTGGAGGGTGGGAGACATTGTCCATGATGGAGAGGAGTTTTGACAATATCCTCCTCTCCGTGACTACATGCAGAGGGTCCAGCTCAGCTTGTTTCGCTGATGTTGAACTGCAGGTGGTTCAGCTCACACAAGTCCACAAAACTGTTCACTGCCCTCTGGTTCTCTGACACAATCTCCCCCCGATGCATCCAACAACTGTAGAGTCATCGGAGAACTACTGTAGGTGGCAGGTCTCCATGTCGTAGCTGAAGTCCGAGGTGTACAGGGTACAGAGAAAATGGGATAGGACAGTCCCCTGTGGATATCCAGTACTGCTCACCACTGTGTCTGACACACAGTTCTGGAGGTGCACATGCTGAGGACAGCGAGTAAGGTAGTCCATGATCCAGGACACCAGAGGAGCATCAACCTGCATGCAGTCATCTTCTTCCCCAGCAGGGCAGGCTGAATGGTGTTAAAAGCACTGGAGTGTTGCCACAGTGGAGCAGGTAGATGATGGCATCATCCACTCTGACATCCAGTTGTAAGGTAAACTGGAGGGAGTCCAATGAAGGCTTTACCAGTGGCCGGAGGGAATCCAGGACCAGTCTTTTAAAAGCCTTTATGATGTGTGAGGTCAACACTACCGGCCTGTAGTCGCTGGCGGCACTGGGATGGTCCTTCAGTACAGGAAACAGGCAGGATGTCTTCCACAACACAGGGACCTTCACCTGAGGTAAGCTGAGGTTAAAGAAGTGCTGGAGTATGACACACAGCTGGGGGGCACAGGCCTTGAGCACCCTTGGGCTGATGCTGTCGGGACCAGCAGCCTTTGCTGGGCAGAATCTACTCAGCACCATCCTCACCTGGTCAGCAGAGATAGTGAGCGGATTGGAGGTGTCATTGTTGTTGGGTGGCTGTTAAGTGGTCAGTTTGAGGATGCATGTTGAATCTATTGAAGAAACGGTTCAGCTCGTTGGCTCTGTCGATGTTCCCATCTATCGGCTGACTGCTGGGCTTGTAACCCGTGATGGTGCTCATGCCTCTTCAGACCTCCCTGTCGTTCTGCCACAGCCTCTGTTTCAGCTTCCTCTTATAGGCCTCCTTTCCTTCTCTGATATTCACTGACAGCTGTTTCTGGACCCTCTTTCCTGTCCCCTTGTCCCCTGATCTGAATGCCCTCGACTTCTTGTTCAGGAGTGCTTTGATGTCCTTTGTAACCCAGGGCTTGTTGCTGGGAAAACAGTTTTGACCAGTTGTGGGCAGAGAATGAAGCCGGTCGATTCAAGTGGCTCAAGTTCTTTAATACAAGGGGTTGAAAACTATGAGAGGCTGTTTGAGTGAGAAGTCATAGTTGTTTTCACATTATAATCTCACATTTATACCACTCTCCCACACACACTATTATACCCTCTTATATGCACAATCATACTTACCAACATATTAACCTTCAAAGACTACTTTTCTCTTTAGCAATACCCTCCTTCTACGCTCTCATCACAGCATATGTAAGAGAAGATAATAATATATGTGAGACACTAGCATGAGAAGAAAATGGTGTGTATGAGACAAATAGAATGATGGGGTATGTAAGTCAGAATGATGGGATAAGTGACTGAAAATAGTTGCTTGTGTGAAAGTTTGATTAAAATGGAAGAAACCTATCTTCCTCAGTCATACTACTGTGACTACTCATTTTATATAGTCCAAAATACAATATCCTTTAACCATAAAGTGTCTATAATCAATATTTTTTATATTAACAATGTATCAAATGACAATGTGTAATACCAGAGGTGTCGCTTGTAGCGATGAACATAGAGAGAATCATCACCCGACTCTGCAGCTCCCCTCAGCTTTACGGAGCTCACGGAGCTTACGGAGTTTCAGCTCACTGTTTAGCTGTCCAGCTGCAACGTTATTGTTTTGGTTCACTCTCAGTGCTCACATAGCGTCATTTTCGACTGTAGCAGGCAGTTGTTTTCAAAGAAAAAGCTCTAAAAATCTACTCTATACTACCTGCTCAGCATGGCAAACAGACAGTTAGCAGTTAGCTGGTAAACATAGTGGAGCATTTAGCAGCTAAAGAGCCAGATATTTCCCTCATGAGTTGGTAGAGACCAAAAACAGAGCTAAAAAGACAGTGAATATGGACATTTATTCACCAGGTCGATAGAAACACGACTCCACATGAATGATAATTTTGCTCTGTAATTGCTGGATGTGGAAATAAAGCAACTCTTTGCTAACAAGTTCAGCAAATCAACTTAAAATGTGATAAGTCAATGTTGTGTTCACTACTTGCTTCTTCCCACAAGTGGCCAAAAAAAAAATCAAAAAAAAATCAGTTAATGCAGGTTTAAGGTGTGTTTAGATTGAACCGCAGAATTGCATGAATTTCACCACTGGATTGTTTTTTAGCTAGGTAGCTAGCAACGAACATACCAACTGTGTGTGTGTGTATCTCATAGCCCAGACTAACTAATCTCAGAGCTTCGGTTTCTGTAATTTTCCTCCAGTTTTTCTCTATTTCCCTCTCTTTTTGACATTTGCAAATTGAGTCATAAAGCCTAGAAATAAGTGTAGATATTTCAGCTTACACTGCCTAGAAAAAATTTGCAAATTTGTGTCCACTGGTGTCTTTTCTACTGACTTTGTACAGTATGCAGTCACGTGTCTAAAATCTTTCTTTACATTCAGTCACCTTTAGACCTTTGATGGTGTATGTCAGAAAGTGTGATGGTGTATGTGAGTGAAGGTGATAGTGGTGTGTGTTAAGTAATTATGATTTATAGTACAGATGATAATGTCTGTGTGAAAATATGATTGTGCATGCAAAAAGGTGTGCAGTAGACTGTGATTTGCAACATTTCCTCTTCTAGGAAATGTTGCTCTAAACACATTTAATTTGAGGCATGTTGGGTACATTGGACAGTATTAGGACAATTTCCTATGCTTTGGCCAGACGGGAGCTTGACCTTCGCCACCACTCAGCCTGCATAGCCAGGTTACTATGGAGACAACAGAAAGCAGCACTTTGGGGGGGTTAATGATCAACTTCCTTTTACAGCTCAACTACTTCCTAATGAGCCATTAATGCTGTGACTGGGTCAGGGCCAAGGTATGCAAAGAGGATACTGAATGTGGAAAGTGAAGTGTTTGCTGTGCCACTGACTCATGGTCTTATTTGTCTCATATTCCTATTGCCATGTACTTGAGCTAGCATGTGCTTGCATGGGCTCAAACACACACACATATACACACAGTAAACACACAGTCACTAATAGCCAGTGTCTGAAGCCTCTGAGGAAAGAGAGCTTGATTATTAGTTCTATTCCTAGATTCATGATTAAAGAAGTTTGGCAAGACTTGCTGCATGAGTGTGTGTGTGTGTGTGTGTGTGTGTGTGTGTGTGTGTGTGTGTGTGTGTGTGTGTGTGTGTGTGTGTGCATGTCCGTCAAGGAGGCAGTGTGTGTTCTCTCCCCTCTTACCGTTTTTCTTTGTAATCAGATTTGGTGAGTTTCTTTGTGCTGCTGTGGATCTTTTTGACTAACTAGAATCTTTTTTTTTTTTTTACTTTTTATTTGTTAACTCATTTCATCCATGCATGTACTTTTTTCTCCATGATAAAAACTAATTTCATCATCTCTCTGCGGGCACTGTTCTCTCTAGGTATTGAGAAATCAGCCTGGCACGATTTGAATGGGCACTGCACTAGTACAATATAAATAAAACAAGACAAAGAACATACCATAATGTAAGCATCATATATAAATCCAATATCGATCATTTTAAATGAGTGAATAAATAAATAAATAAATGAATAAATAAATACAATTCATTAAAAAAATAATAATCATAATAAAGGAAAATGAATAATATAATAAAATAAGTAAAAAATTAAATGGTACATAAAAACAGTATGCGAAACAGTAATAGAAAAGTGACTATATGTCATTATAATAGTTTCCCTTACTCAGCTTAATAATAAAGCATACCTCCCCAAGGACCAAAGAAATAAAGAAAACAGCAGAATCTACTTGCTGTAAGACTTCAGTCCCAGACTGAACGCATTCCACTATGTCTGTTTAGTGCATAAAATAATCCATAATGCTGCTCCTCCACCATTGAGGAGCTTTGTTCAGCTCCGCTCTGAGCAAATGAACAGAGGTTCAAGGTCTGTTTCAAGGGGAGAATGTAGCATCTCTAAACAAGGCTCTGCCTTTGCACAATCTGCTTTTTTCTTTTAAAGCCATTAAAAGTGTAATAAATTACCTGTCAATCTGAAAACCTGGATTTTAAGTAACCAGCCTTGTCAGCATAAATTTGACATTTTGACGGCCTGTTTTTATAACTTGGGATATATGTATATTATATTTTTGATATTTGTTTTGTGCTTTGTATTTATTCCTATAAAGTGTTTGTGTGTGTGTGTATGCCTGTGTGGTTGTCAATGGTTGTTGCTCCATTTGTTGAGAAGATGATAGGTTTTGCTCTGTGTTTTATTGTTTCTGTCCACCCGCCCTGGGACTACAGATGGAAATTTGCTAGCAGCTAAATTTGGTACAAAGTGTCTTTTCTCTTTGTTTGAGATTAATGTATTTTGTACATGGTTCCTGATATAAATAAATAATAAACTAAACTTATTAACAGTATTTGGTAATATATTCACTGACACAAAACTGACAACTTCACTGCAGGTCTTTTTCTACTAATTGTCGCTCAACCTTATGCCCTCATCACAGAGAGAGACCGAAGGCAGGGGGTTGGGGTGCAAGTACTAATAAAGACTGAGTCATCGGTGCCACATAGACATAGATTTACATAGAATATTATGGATGATGTGGATACATGCCCACCAACTTTCAGTAAAATATCCCTACCGGCTACGCTTGTCATGTTTTATTTAAAATTCAAACTAATCAGTAATGTGTGGAGGCATTTTGGATTCAAGACCATAGATCGAAAAATTGTTGATAAAGTTAAGGCTGTTTACTGACATTTAAAATTGCAACACAACAGTAACATGACCACAAATTAATAAAGCCATGTCAATTCTACAATGCATTTTTGGATATAGGATATTTGTAATTAATTTGAATGAATTATGTGCTAGTTTCCATTCGTTTGATGATGTTGATGTGACAGCCCCGCTGCCAACATTTTGGCATCTAATGACAAAGCTGCAGCATATTTTCGATTCCATCAGCACTGTCATGTGCTTTAAACGAGCAGAGCATCAGCTCACTCTGTGGGGTGAACTTACTGCACGTAAAGTTGAGTCAATCAGCATCACTAATTGCTCATCCTGTGTGTTACATCAATGTCTATTCTATGTAGCAATCTAGCAAGTAGAACTAGCCGACGATGATGGAGACAGAATAATGGATTGAGAAAGTAATTTGGCTGTGGTTGTGGTTATATAGTTAAAATCAAAGAGGAAATATAAATTTATTTTGTTATGTCTTTTCACTGAGTTGTTGAAATATATATTTTTTTAATTACTGTTGCTTTCTGTCATCAGTTCACTAACATTAGTTACTATAAAGACAAGTAGAGAGAACAAATTTGAAACTCCTGCAGTTGCCCATACAGTACATCTATACAATCATTCTAGCTACAATATGATGGGAATGTTAATTTTTTCTTTGGACAAGTAATATGCCTATGTTCCTATTTATTTAAATTAGCTAATTTAAATGAATAAATAAGTATTATCAGGGAATGGGATACCATTTTTAGCCTTCTGATATATTGCTCTGCATTTATTTTTAAGTTAGTTTATTTTTAAGTTAAAGTTTAAGTTTGTTTAATCTTCCTTTTCAACACATCCTTGTGATTGCCAAACAATTAACCATTCCATAACCTCTGATGTACAATACATGCTATGATATATTCTGCCGCACTCTTGTGTCCACACCAACTTTGAAACCAAACCTACACCTTTGCTGTGTCATGTGCAGATTTTAAATGGGCGCATTTCAAGCCAGAAAGTTAAAACAAAAGACTGAAATCAAGATTTGGATTTTGGGATGTTTTTATGACAAAAGTGAACTTGCATTTTAAAGGGATAATCCACACAACATCACACTGAGGAGAAGACTGCTGCTCCACCTCATTCTATGGGTTGAACCTTCAAGCATGTAAAACGTCTGACTGCATCCCCTGTTAGTAAAGTCAAAAAGTGGTTTCTATTATTCATGAAAGGCAATGCATCCTCTGACATCGCTAATTTGGCTGTGGTCAGTGCAAGTGCTAGAATTTATGAACCAATATAGAGCGATGCAGCAACAATTTCTTGGCCAGTTTGGTTCACGGTGGATTTAGCTTTAAGCCTGCTACATTACATCAAGCAACACTTAAATTCATCAAAAACATGCAGACAGTCAGAAGTTTAAATGCGTGGATGGACCCAGAAGATCATACCGACCGTGGTGGCCCTGTTATGCAAGTCCACTCATAGATGTACATATGAAGCCGGTATTCCTAACAAGCCTCAGCTAAACAACATCATAGTGAGGCTCAGATCTGAGCAGGCTTCATTAGTTGTGGTTGTATAGGAGATTTTTTTTTTTTAAGACAGAAAGAAAGGCTGAATGCTGGTTGTCTGGTTGAATTCACTGTTAAATTAAGTGCTCATCTGTGCTCTAGGAGGGAAGGACAAACTTAAACACAAAGCAGATGGACAGTGTGCTCCTCCATATGTAATTACTAATGTGGTCCTCCAGCCATAGCTGTCTGTATATAGTCCACTAACCACAGACATAAAAAATACAAGACCTGTGCCAAATCATTCCTAATTCATGTGCTGTTTTCTCTATACTTGATTAGCCTGAGGTTTTTACTGTGCAACCATATGTGCTCTGTGCACTAATACTATAATTAAAAATATCACAATATCATCATGATTACTTCCTTATCATTTAAAAGGCCAAGACAATTGCTTGTAATGAACGTATAAAGGCACAAATGAAAATTTAACAGTCATTGCAATCAAATCTTCCACATTAGACTCCTCTGCTGCTAATGAGTGTATGGCAATTAGCTCTGTCATGTAAACAGGGCTTTATATAACAAATTAAAGGCATCCATCATCTGTATAGACATCTCTCTACGTTGATCACAGAATGTGGTATTAAAATTACATTAAATAAATAAATGAGTGAAAATTAATTCTGACCTGTGTTCAAGTTATAGTCCTTAATATTTCAGTCCTGGTTGATCTGGTGACACCCATGGTTACCATGGGAACAGCAAAAAATTGTGAGCGGCTACTTTGTCAGAAATACAACAAAATGGCAACTGTGTATCCATTTACAGTGCAGCCAAACAAAGTCAGGTTGTTTTGATAAAGACATCTGCATTTTTCCATCATGCCATGACCAACCACAATATGATTTCAGCTCACTGTGGCTTGTTCCATTACCATTATTGTTCCATTACTTCCTGAAATAATGATTCTCTGTCAAATGCACAAAGTTACCGCTGTCTTATTTTAAGAACGATCGTGGTCAGCGCTAACCTCTTTGACAAATACATTGACAGCTTGACAATAAAAGCCAACCCGCGTAGTGCCAGTTGAAGGCTTTCAATGTGAACTAGCAGCAGAAATGTTCGGTTTGCATTAGCAGTAGATTAGTACAGCTCTGATACAGCTTTAGGAGACTCATGAGTAAGCAGTGAGGCTGATATCAGTGAGATAAAATTACATATAGTAACATTGAATTACATAATTGTTTCCTTTGAATCCCTCATGCGTGTGAAGGCAACTTGTATCCAGTGTGGGAATAGCAGACTCCACCAAGGAAAATGAAAACTACTTGAGTCATGTTTCTGGTCATCTGGCGATATTCACTATCCTTCAGCTCTATTTTTGATCTCTACCAAATCCAAGGGGAAATATCTGGCTCTTTAGCTGCTAAATGTTCTACTCACCAGGTAGTTGCTAACAGTGTTTGTTTGATTTTGGGGGCTTAGCAGGTAGTGTACAGTGAGAGTGAACCAAAACATTAAAGTTGCGGGCTGGACACCTAAACAATAAGCTGAAAGATGCTATAAAGCTCCTTAAATCCAAGGGGGACTGCAGAGTCAGGTGATAATTCTCTCTTCTCTTGGTTCATCACTACAAGCGGCCCCTTTCACATTATGCATTGTGGTTAGATACATTGTTATTATAAAAATATAGATTATAGCTGCTTTAAAAAGCGGAGATGAATGTACAAATTGAGTCAACAGAATGGCTGGGAATGGAAACATAACTAGAGGTTGAAAATATATTTTGATGATATAAGAGAAAACTATCTCTATTACACTGAATAGGATTTTTTGTCTGTTATTGATTCACGTCACCTCTTAAAAAGAGGAGTGCTCCATCATAGGTGACATCTGGCTGTACAGTACTGTACAATGCACTCTAGGAATTGTCTGTTGGAATAAAGGCTACTTGAAATCTCTCTCTAAAAGAGTTTTCCCTATATGAAAAGATCATGAACCCACATTATTTATTATGTCAAATCTGAATGCTGTACTCTTTTACTTGTGCAGCCACAGTTTGTGTGTGTATGGCTCTCTATCTTACCTTTTTAGCTGTTATCAGTTATGTGAGCGATGCGTTACAATATCAGTGAGGATATTGAGCTCCATTCAGGTCTACTGCCTCAAACCCTCTAATGTAGTTTATTGTTTAGCACATGAGTGTGTGTGTGTGTGTGTGTGTGTGTGCGCGTGTGTGTGTGAACATGTGAGGGAGTCAGAAACACTGTGTTCTTCTCATCAAAGTCCCACCCTCCCTACTGTCTCCACGGAAACGCAACACAATTGGTACCTGTCGCCTGGCAACATTGCCGGTATCTTTGGGACACAGAGCTGCTGGCAGAGGACAGACACGCACACACACACACACACACACACACACACACACTTTGTTAGCTGTCACAGAGGTGGTTTGTTCCACATTTCTTTGCCCAGCTGTTTCAACTGCAAAGCCCTCCAATGTTGAGTCTACTCTTGAGGAAACACAGATTAAGTTTGAATGTGTGCTTAGTAAACTATGACATGGCTGATTCGTTTCTTATCAGCAGTATCAAGCATATACTGTCGATCTGTGTTTACATACTGTATAGTGAGATAAAGCACAGTGAAACATGAGGCTATGTTATCCATATGAGCATATGTCATCTATGAACTGTCAGAGGTTACAGGTTACAGCCACCAACTGAGGTGTCTCCTCATCTGTCTGGAGGTTCACATATTTTTATAGTCTCATCCGAAGATTTGTATTTTTTTGTTTAGTTTTATAATAATAATAACTTTATTTGTATCGTATCTTTCATACAAAAATGCAGTTCAAAGTGCTTTACAACAAAATAAATTACATGCACCAAGTGCTTCACATGAAAAAAGACATAAAATGAACATAAAACATGTAAATGTACATAAAATGGAAAATAAAACCTACTTGATAATAATAATAAAAAAAAGTAGAATACATAGAATGCGTACTTCAGTGGTGGTAATTTAAGACTCAATAAGCAAAAACTCAAAGTATTTCGTGTACACAGTCTATAAATTGGCGCCTAGGTCTCTGAAGCCATAAGCATAACAGAACCTCCATTTTCCCAATGGACACAGACTCACCACTGGTCTTGATTAACCGAAATAAGCTTCTTTCTGCTTACCCCAGAACCTCTTCCCATGGGTTTAACCTCAATGTGGGTCTTATCTGTGTTGGGCGCAACCTGAAGCTGCGATGGATAAAACCACCGTTAGTGGTGCTGTGGGGGGTTAAAAAAAAAAAACACAGCACCACTGTCTTTATGAAGATAAGGATGTGCTAGTAAAAAAGCTGCTTCATTTTTTCCTTTTAAAGGTACCCTGTGGTGTTTTTGACCACTACAAGAGCAATGCAGCAAGTGTTTTTTTTTACAAGTGTTTTCCAAATTTGTATGTATCACGTGCAGATGCACGTAAAGGAAACACAATACAGTTGTTGTTTACCTGCCAGTTGTTTCATGCGTTTCAACTGATCAGCTGTTGTTGGTGGTAATGTGCCAGGAAACCTAGCAGTGCACCAACAAGGACAAAGAAGAAGAAGACTTTCAACAAGCTGGCTTTCAAAGGTTTTCTTTCAAGAAAGGAAATGCATTCAACATCTTTGTTAGGCCTCAAGGATATAGGGCACATTTTAAAGGGGATATGTCATGGTTTTTGTGATTTTCGGTCATTTATATACTGTTATGATGATGTTAAACATGGCCAAAGGTCCAAAACTTAAGGTGAACTTGTGTAAAATGCTCCCTGTAAGTCAAAAGCTCAGGTTTCAGTCTGCTCTGAACACAATGTGAACACTCCATGGGTTGTTCACATTGTCTACTCTCATATTTTAGATAGTCTCAGACATGTACAGATATATTTGAGAAGTTGACATTTTGAGTAAAGAACAAGAAAAAGAAGTGAAATACGACTACTATAGTTTGTTTACAAAGCCTCCCGAGCTGCCGGAAGTCTGCTGAGATGCAGCTTCCTGAAGCTAACCAATCACAACAGAGTGGGCTAAAATGGTACATTTCAGACAGAGGCTGAACTGAGGGACCGAGCGGGCCAGTATAAGATAAATAAGGGGTTTTTAAAACACATGCAAATATATTTCAGTAGAGCCCCAGAATATAATATAGACCTGGGAATGTTACAAATTATCCACTACACTCAAAACTATTAGAGTTTAAATCACACCTTACTATGACTAAACTCACCGAGTAATTTTAGCTTATACAGGATACTTTCCTGCATGCAAGGTTTATTGTGTCATTTATGTACAGTATGTGTCTCAGATAAGTCAAATTGTCATTTTTCCTGGTAAAATGAAAGTGTTTGAACCATACCAAGGATTTGTGTCCACTTCAGTCCATACCTGCAGGCTTTCCTTGTAAGGTACATTAGCCACAGATGATTTGGTTGTTTTAATATTATCACCGAGCAGAAAGTGGCTGCTAATGCTGCAGCAATTAGGCCTTAAAGGTTAGTCTGCTTGGTGAATGGACAATTATTCTCTGAAACTGCTGTGTTACTGGAAGAGCAAAATGTCACTGCTAAGCAACTCTGGCTATTTGGTTTTTGGCTGAAAGAATCCTAAATTTGTCAAATTATGTCGTATGCATCTAAATTTACATTGGAACAACTAATAAGCAAATTAAACCAACTATTCAGTACTATTTTAGGTATCTTATCTTTAGGAAGCCTGATTAGCTGAGAGTTGGTATCTGCAGCTACACAATGTCTCTACATGGAACCTCCTTCATGATGTCAAAATACACATACACATATTTACACACCACATTGTGCTAGAGGGAGACGGCAATGACAGCAACATATTTAGTTTTCTATTTTTGCCCCTGTCACACACTTGCTGTGGAGGAGGAAGTTGATGGGGTTTTGCCTTCAAGGCTGAGACAAAGTGTTGTCTGATGTGGGTGCATGTGTGTTTCTATGTATGGACATAATGTGTGTGTGTGTGTGTGTGTGTGTGTGTGTGTGTGTTGGGATATGTGTCAAAGAAGAGGTTTGCAACTTAGTACACTATATACTCAATACACCATGTATTTTTAAACGGTGGCCAAAAAAGAATCTGGTTCTTGTTTCCTGAAAGCATCTCATAGCTTAAAATGCATCTTAAGTGTGTGAGCTTTACATGTATTTCCAAAAATCATTGTAACTTACTGTAAGATGCTCTGAAAGTGTCTCCTACCGACTTGTATTAGGCTAAACTCATCTTAAAAAGCCCCAGAACCTGCAGGAGGAACTGCCAACTACATGTTTAATTTGAAGTTTTTATTGTTCTGTTCATTTAACAGCATCTTTATGTCTATAGTGTGATTTTATCATGAATCGCGACCACTGATACTCTCTGTGAGGTGGAGTTTGTTAATGTTAAAATTGGAAAAGAGGCCTAATTCAAGTACACAAAAATTAAATGTGATTGTTTGCATCCACCAAATTAACATACATGAGGGTGGCAAAATATTAGGAACACTTTTCAATATAATGCACTCGAGTACACTACCCACTATGACCTCAATAATAAACGTAATTATCACCTTTCTGACAATGTCAGCAAAAACTGAAAATGTGTAAGCTTTGTAAAAGTAGAATTATATATTTGCTATATATGGCTATTCACCACTGCTATTTACCCATTTCATTTACAGTCTGCCAAGTAGCAAGCGTCTCTTGGTAAAGTCAGTCCTCAGAGTATTAGCACATACCACACATGCACGCACACACACACACACACACACACACACACACACACACACACACACACACACACACACACACACACACACACACACATATTCACGCTGACAGCCAGTATTAACCAGGGTGGTGAACCATGAGCCTTAGGAAGGGTTCAGCTCGAGGTCAAAGGGTTCAGCTGGGTGTCAGCCACTGCATCTGACTCTAGAGACAGAACACCATTACCCACAAATCCCCCTATATATATTCACACACACCAACAGATGCAAAGGGTTGATATGTAGACCCTTATCACATGGCTGGGTGAACCTGCAGTAGAGCAGATGATGGATTGATTTGCGGTTACTTTTATCTTTCACACTGTTATCTCTCTATACCGTTTTCAGCCAACATCCAATTCTAAAACAAAAACAAAAAAGTCAAAACCAGAGAACTCAAAACACTATTCTTGAAATGTTTTGAAATACTGTAAATTTTCAAATAAAAAACGGTACTCAAAAAAAAAAAAAAATATGGTAGTGAAATTATGCTGACTTTACCATTTGAGCCATCATAATAGATAATGTATACTTTTTTAGGGTTTTAGTAGATGAAGTAGCGATTATGCCCTTTGAACTGCTAGAATGCTTTTAATGTGAAACATCGGTGCACAAATGCATATTTAAGAGCCAGATATTTGGAGCCAGTCTCAAGTGGCCATTCGAGGAACTGTAGTTTTTGGCTTCATTTTTCAGCTCCAGAGGTTGCCGCTTGGTTCAAAAGCAAAAAGGGGATCTGAACGCCAGGATGTCTGCAATTCTTTTGGAGAAATTTGAAAAGTACTAGTCTGAGAGTGAACAGAGTATATATACTTTAATGCTTGTGGACAGTGCATGCGTCAGAGAAGATTCTGTGTGTAAAATACATTATTTCTCCCAATTAGATCGTTAGATGAAAGGATAACAGTGGAACAATACTAGCCAAAGGCCACTTAATTCTCCACATTCACTTTGAACCTCTCATGATGCTGAAATAATAGGTATGAGTAAAACTTGTTTTCTGTTTTCTAATCAATGATTTATATTAGTTGTTTTTATAGCTTTAGTGTGTTTTTATAGCTTTAGTGCTTTAGTGTGTAAATAGATTTTTTTTAAATTACTTTAGCACCCACAAGCAGATCCAAGACTTGCAGCCATGACGCTATACTATGTGTCCCTGATAGATCATTGTGTGCCTGGTAGATCCAGCACTTTGTGTCGCTTAAATGTTAGCATGGAGCAATTAAATGAATGATCTGTATTCTACCATATGTCCAGCCCCCTGCAAGACATATGGTAGAAAAACAAATACTTCTGATATGGATGTCAGACCATCAGAATAAAATGGGTGGGGTGATTAAATAGTTTTAAAGTAATGTAATTGTGTTTTTATCTTAAATGAAAGCATAAATTAATAGCTGGTGTCAGAAAAATAGCAAGTGTCCTGTACGCTGCATGTAGTGGACTGTCAATCAGCCAGCGGGTAGAGCAGTGTATAAATTACACACTGCAAGTCCTATTTGATTGTTAATGCATAAATTATAAGTGAGGATGAAGTACAGGCCAGGAGAGATGTCATATAAATGTGCTTTAACAGTCAAAGAAGGAATGGCTAACATACACTGCTGTGACTCGGTTATTGTCAGTCTATTATATGCAACATACAGAGTGTTATAGTGCTTTCCCTTTCTGACACCAGTTATTGGTCTCTGCTTTCATTTACCGGATATGACAAGTAAAGGATGAGGATTAATTGATACTTCCACACACATACAAGTGCTGTCTGTGTAGCCATATCCTGATATGTCTTATTCTTCTGACCTCCATTGTTGTCCAAAAACTATTAAAAATACATCCGAGTCACACTGTTGCACTGAATGTCGAGTTCCTTCATTACCATGAATGGGCACATGGGCACTGTTTTGTAAATCCCACACTCTGTTCTGCTGCTGTAAATACTCTCTAGGGCCCCAATTGTGTATTCATCCACTGCTGAAAGTAGTCCCCACAAGTGCACTATTTACTGCTGTTTGAGTAACATTTGTAAAAAACTACAGTGCCCAGCTGTTTTATGGAATTGCTCTGCCTCTTTTAAACCATTAAACTATACCCTTGTGAGCCGTTTTTAAAGATGTACATCTTCAGTATGGATGGGCTTTGGGCTGAGTGCCACAGAGTAGGGAAGTGGAAAGTATTGCGAGACAAACTAATGCACTGTTGGTTTTGGTCTGTTCATTAGATAAGTAGAAAAAAAGAAAAGACCTTGAAATATTGAAATGAAATATGAAATGAAATATTACTTAGAGAAGTTATAATACTCTGCTTTTATTTGTCTTGCTTGAAGAACACTTATATGTTCTTACTACTCAAATAAGGTATGCCACTCAATTCAAAAAACCTATTGGATTTATTTTCCAATACATTTCTGCAACAATTCCTCACAATATAAACCAGATTCTTTATTCATTGTTGGTGTATTTATGAAAAAAATTGTGGGACAGGGTCAGAACAGCACTTGGGTTTGACACTGTGAGAGTTGTAGACGTGTAGGAAAAGAAGAGCGACAACAGCAACAACAATAAAAATGTACCTCCCACAGAAACCTCAAGTACCCTTAATGCCACAACCAGGTTGTTCTTTCCCAAACTTCTGTTCCCTTTCATCTGAAAACCTGATAGAGTGGGTGAGGGTTTGCTGTTGTGCTCCAGAAAAGAGTTTTTGAAGCAAAATAAAGGAATGACTTAAAGGAAAAAAAAACAGTGAGGTCCAGTTAAGTGATTTGTGTCTCTGTGGATGAGTGTAGCCTCTCTTTGTTTTTCCATTCTGTTCCATCCTGTCTGTTTCCACACTGCATTTCTCTCCCCTTGTCTCGTTTTTTTCTTGCCTCCTCTGCCACTATCTATATTTTTGTGTTGTTTCCTTACTCACTCTTTCTTACACATTCTATACATCCCTTCCCATCTCATCTTTGTCCCAGCATGCTCTCTCTCGTGCTCTTTCTCTCTTTTTCAAACACAAAATCAGGACCTATGGGTTTTCTAATCTTGCATTAATCCAAAACGAGAGCTGATGTTCTCTCTCTGCTGCTCTTCAAGTCTGTTGATTAAGGTGCCATCTTGAGTCGCAGCTGCACGTTCGCTACCCAAAGTGCCAGCACCCTGCCATTAATCCCCCTCTGTTTAATATGTGAACATAGACTATTTACAGACATGGCAGCGAAGATCCTCATCATTAGGTCTTCTTAATCTGGCTTGGCAGTCAACGAAGGGACCCAGGAGTTATACAATGATCCTCTCTCTAAAGGGCATCAGAGGATGCAAAGCATACACACACACACACACACACACACACACACACACACACACACACACACACACACACACACACGTGCACGTATGCACGCACACATACACACACACATACACAAACAACCCCCACCATTTCCACCTTTCAAAGCTGCTGCCCGGCGTCCCTTCAAAGTGCCTTTGAAGGGTCCCTGATTACCAGACAGCCTATAACTAGCAGCATCCAGGCTCAGTCCACCACACACACATACACACACACAAACCTCAATAAACTCACCACAGAGCAAGCATATGTTTTTCTATGTAAATCTGAATGTGATTGTGTTTCTGCATATGGGTAACACACACCTAATGTGCACTAGGATAATTTTAGGACAGAGGCTTTCGGGGTGAGTAAAAATGACACAGCTCTACTGTATCTCTCTGTGTATTAGTAGAAATGAAGAGAGAGAAGAAACATGGAGAGGGATATAACAAGGATGTAGCATCAAAGTAAAAGAAAACAAGAAATGTGTACGTCTGTGCTTACAGTACGTGATGAAGCTGCCTTGTGTTAGCGATGTATGAGAGCTCTAGCTTGCCACTGCTGTGGGCAAGGTCTATATTAGACCACCTGTTTAATGTGCAGTAGCGGTCAACATGCTCTGTGCCGGTCAATTTATACTGACCTTAGGTCAGTAGCTGGCCTATCTCTACCTGATTCATGTGCAGTACACAGTGTCTTAATCTGACAGTGCAATGTATTATTGATTCCCAAAGAGATCCGTCCTCATTTTGGTGATCCAAAGAGAGGTCAGAAGTCACCTTTGGAAACACTCTCCTGCTCAAATAAAAGTCTCACCCTCATCACCACACTGCACAGGAGCCCAAATTAAATCAATGTTTAATTGAAATGTAGTTAAACAGAGTTAAAGTACCTCTCCAGTCAAATTTAAAAACACTCCATTTATATGTCTAAGCAGTGTAGCTGATGTGTGTGTTTATAAAGAGCGTCTCCAGCAGTCACAGTGGCAATCTGAATGAATTGCAGGCAGTTGGTAGGGATCAAGTGTTATGCCTTCACTCCATTAATGCTGGAAATTTGTTTGTAAATTTTCTAATTGTTAGTGAAGTCACAGAAAGTGATGTTATACAGAAACGTATCTGACCCCGCTCTCTGTCTCTGTAGCGTCCTTTATTGCTTAAAAGTTCTCTTCGCTCTTATCTCTATTTTTCTTCTCCAGTATTCTTTCTATTTCTTATTTCTCTTGCTGTCCATCTATCTTTGTCTGTCTCAACAGGATGTCTATCTCCCGTTTTGTCCCCCAAACATCTCAAAAACCACTAAGCAGTGTGTAATGCTGCTATTCCACGCACATACTCACAACTTTTGATAGGTGAGGATTTATATTTCTAAGAGCGCACAATAGCCGTTTTTTTTTCTCAAGTGATAACAAGAATAACCAAAGAGAAGAATTTATAGAGGCTTTCTTCAATAAGCAGTCTGTGTTGTCACATAAAAAGAGACACAAATTATTCCTTGTACAGTGAAAGGCCTGGTAGTACTGCTAATCCCACTCAGATAAATATACCAACTCTGCAGCTTTTGGAGTTTTCAGCCACTTTCAGATCATTCCTGACAAACAGGGGTCCTCAGAAAGGTTCACTGAAACTGCTGGCTGCTGCATGTTTACATGTTGCACTTTTCTCACAGTGCATTAAGAAATAATTGTTTTAATGGAGTGCAATTGGTTATTTTTGACTGAGGGAGTTACAATAAACAATGATTAGAAATGGATTGGGCTTTATAGTGCAGATATGAAAAATGAACTGATGATCTTGATTGGCTGGTGACATCCTCACTGACAACACTAGCCATGTGAGGGAAACTAAGAACACATATGTCGATTCAATCAAGTTGTAAACTGTTTGTTTGTTTTCATATGCATTTACTGACTCACCTCAAGCCTCCCAGCTGCTGTTTAATCCAATCACAAATTACTGTAGGGAGGTCGAAGAATTATCCAATCACAACTTGATTGGTAAACCTCACTAATCTGATAGCAGAGTAGCTCACCAATCAATACAGGCAGCATAGCAACCTTCCTCACATCTCTATCTCTCTCATTCACATAAACAGACACACACACACACACACACACACACACACACACACACACACACACACACAGTGTCCAATCCTGTAAACATTTCAAGTTGTTGCCAGGCCAGTGTGTTAGATTATTCATCAAGGCTGTACCGCTGCCATGTCTTCAGGATAGATCCCTTTCCGGTCCATCTCTGCTTCTCCTTCAGCACTAACACATACTATCTACCACATATCAAATACCCCCTGGAAATAAATAATTAGCTTTGCAAATATCAACCGTTCATAATATATAGTATACTTTTTCGCCTAAATGTCCTAAAAATAGAGAACATTGGAGGGCAGTTTGTTCCGGTGCATAGTTCTGACCATGTCCACACAAATGCAGACCCATTTTAAAAAACATGTTTTTCTCTCCAGTTAGCATTTAGCAACTTAACATAGATATCATTATTGGATATCTTGTGGAAACAAAGACACAAATCATTTTCACATATCGAAATATATTGTCCCTCTTTGTACTGAAATCCATATCATCCTGGAAACTGGCATTCAAACCAAAGTTATTTTTTGTTTTGAGTTGATACACCTGATTAAGTTGGAGGAACTTGAACCGAAGAAGAAGGATAAATATTTGTTGTAAGAAATCTCTAAATAACAAATGGCTGAAGAAAGAAATACCTATGACAAATTGATTGACCAGGTGCACAGTATTAATATAATGGAGAGAATTACCTGTAACTTGAGAACCGGAGAGAATGGATTAGGCTATTTACTTTTCGCCCTTCAAAACCAGACTTTGTGTAAATATGCATCAGAAATTCCAGTGTAATTCATGTTTACAATATCTTCATTTTCATATGGTGTTGATTTTATTAATGTAGTCTATGTCCTTTCTCTTTTAAAGTCAATAAAAAGAGAATTACAAAAATGCTCAAGTACAATTGACAAATTGTCAAACTCCTAAAAACATGTGCTTTCTGCCAGATCCAACTTTCTCTGTCATCTCAAGTCAAGCCAAGTCAATTTCAGGTATACAGCCCAACATCTATTATTTTGTTTATCTAAGAGGATCTGTATCTTTTATTTGATCATTTGCATATATGTAAGTATGACACACTAAGCTAAGATGGTGAACATGGTAAACATACTGGCATGTTAGTGTTGTTATTGCCTCACACGGTGCCTAGTGTTGCTGCAGACTCATAGTCTTGTTTAAATACCCACATTAGTGTGGTCATGGCCCCATGCTTTATAATTGCTTTTTAATTCAATAAAGGAAAGGTACAAATTATGTATTGTGGTCAAGAGCAAGCAGGCTGACACAGTTACTGTGCCGGTTGTGTTTGTTTTGCTGATCTACAAGAAATTGGCATGAATGCTTAAAAAAATACACTATGTTGTAGAATTGTTTTCACTGGAAAAGTGTAATGTTGCACTGTCATGCATTTTCAACTGGACACAGTGAAACTATTTTTGTTCTTGTTGAATTTATAAAGCTGTAGCTAGAGTCAATCCATAACTAAAGTGTTGAGCTGGCATTTGGTGGTGCTGGTGAGGCTAAAGGCAAGGCCTCAGGCAGAAACACATTGGGAGTTGTGGCCAGCTCAATTCTCATGGATCTTTGAACAAGTCCAAATTTGAAAGCGAAAGTTTGAAATTCTGCCCCTCTGGGACATTTTTTGGGAAGTAGGAAAAGGAAGGCCAGATATTCAAGCCATGAAAACATTCTCCAATTAGACACAGTACATTGTTTTTCAGAGTAATAAACAGAAGTTTTGTTGCTTGACAAAGTTTTTTTTAACAATGTTGTGCGGGTGCATGCACAATCTGATATCGCCGTGTTGGTGGACCATCACTGCAACTGACCAATCACATTGTTGTGATGTCATAGCTTGGTGACTTAGGGAAAAAGACTGGAAAATACAAAATTACGGTTCCTTGCCCGCTCACACAATATGATAGGACATTATAACCCCGAGATCGATCATTTAATATATGCCTTTTCCCATGGATGCGTGAAGGTCTATACCCATTAGTCTCGCGTGGCCAGACTAATTTATTTTTATTTAACGATAATTTACCACGTTGCTGCTCCCGCTGCTGTCAGACCGTTTGTTCCAGTAGTTTGAGCCACTGACAGCCACTGTGTGGACACCACAACATGGCTAATGTGCGTTAGCCGTTTGAAATACACTGTGCATTTCAAACAGCTAATGGAGCTAACTGCTAACAGCTAACGGAGCTAACAAAGCTAAATAAAGAGTACATTAATGTAACTGCTTTGGGGTCAATTCTTAATGTAAACATTAATATTTTTAATAATGCACCAGGTTAGAGGGTTCCGTGTACAATTTACAGCATTAGTTCTCTGAGAATCTCTTTCATATCCAAGCAATATTGGTATTGTAACTGAAATATCCCTAACCAAATTGTTATTGAATTGAATCGAGTCAAATTGGGACATTGGGTTGTGGGTTGAATGAGAGAATGAAAATACTTACTGTAAATACAATTAACTGGCCCATGGATGTGGAATTTGGCTTAAGTAAACGATTACCTATGTAGCTAGCAGTATTTGCCCAGACGTGAAACCACAGCAAAACCATCTGAGGTGAGCGACGCTTCATCACAAGCGCTCCACTCCAGTCCTCTGGAAACTCTGTAATAAAGGAAAATGTTTTGTTAAGTTTAAAACAGATGTCTTAAATAAATAGGACAAACGTTCATATAATAGCCCAGGACCAACTTTAATATGATGGCCTTGGGCAAACATGTAAGTTAATCCTGGGCAAATACTGCTAGTTACATAGGTAATCATTTATTTAAGCCAAATTATATTTACGGTCATTATTTATATACTCTCATTCAAAAGCATAGTAGATGTGCACATCCAATAAACATGCTCTTCTTCAGACCAAGGCCAGGTCAGACCTGCAGGTGCTTAGCTGAAATCAACAAACACCATCCTGATGTAGGTTTTGTTATTTTCGAGATGTGTGAGGGCTGAGTGGAGGGCAGTAAAGATGGCATCCTCTGTGCATCTGTTGGCAAGAAATGCAATCTGATAGGGGTCCAGACTGGCTAGGATGTGGTCTTTGATGTTGGAGGACTAGTTTCTCAAAGAGCTGCATGGTTTAACTCTTGCTGTAGGGGGAACCTTTAATCCTATCACCCTCTACTAAACTCCTAAACTCCCTATTAAAGTGCACATATTTTATTGTCCCAGTCCCTGGTCCGGGGTTCTTGACTCCACTGTGGTTTAAACTGAAAGACACCAAGGCACTGATTTTATTAGAAATGTATCTATCTAGTCTAAATTCAGCTCTGAACACTGGCAAGATGTTTAGGGGGATTTTAGGCATGAGGGAGTTTGCATTGCTGGGAAATTGATTACCTTTGTAAGACATAAAAACATAAGAGTCAAATTTATTGCCTGATTTTTCCCTGCATACATCTAAAAATGTCCTGTACAACAGGACAAAACATGTAACATGGACATGTTACACAAAGCTATACAGCAGACCTTTCCACAAGCTCTCTGAAGTGGCTATTTTGGCTCTGGGCTGGACAATAGGCAGAGCAATAGGCCTCATCAGGGACATGCTTCAGCAACTTGACGTTTATGATTTTGCTCAGGTAGCCTCTCAGACATTACCCAGAGAACAAAGTGGATCACCCTGCTGACAAGTTGATGAAATTGGAGACCTAGAAGTGCAAATTAACGTGCAATCAGGGCTGTAGATGTGTCGTTTGTCTGAGTTAGGTGATGCCCAAGGCTGCATTTCACAGTAGTACATACAGGTTTTTGTTTGTGTACAGTACGCACGTTGTGCAACTCATATAGAGAATTTATGGTATATTATATATGAACATTGACTGTTTTTTAAAATTTTATCTCAAGTTTATTGCCTCATTCATACAAATTTCTGTTTACAACAAACATATACATAGCACATTTTATGGGTTGTTATAACTCTTCATAGCCTCCGATTTCCTCTTGGTGCCTAACGTGAGTTCTAATGTTTTAGTTTATATTTTTGACATGTACAATAAAGTACGGTGGTTTGAGTGAGTCACTCACCGGTAGTGATCTCGATGCACAGACATTAGCTCAGGCAAAAATGAAGAGCAGCAAATGTACTAATAATTTAACACAAAAAAACAACATGAAAAACACACAAAAAAACAAAATTTCAGACATTAGAAATCAGAAAATAAGGTGACTTTTTTGTGTATTTCCAATGCTTGACTATCCTCTCAGACATAATTTTATTCTGCAAGTAAATCAAATGAGCAAATGAGTGGTTGCTCATTCAGTTTCCAGTTTCATTCAGTAACCTGTCTGACAAACAGCTCATTAGGTCATCCCCTATAAGTTAATTCACTTTTAAAGGCCTGAAAGATGAATAACAAACATCAGAACTTTTTTTGCTGTGTTGTAGCTTCAAATATAAGTGCAACAGAAAGTTACTCGTACCACCTTATGTCACAAACTATACCGTTAGAGAGGCAAGCTTTACTGAAATTATTGAATACAGTACCACATACAGTGTGGCTATAAAATGGTTAGGATGCCAGTAGAGACTCGTGATGGAAAGGGAATTGTAAATGAGGCAACACAATAAATCATGTATCATATGAGGAGTTTTGCAGTGCTCAGCAAATCTGTGCATCCTGCAGACTATGAAGCCAATAATGAATCTCATTTTCTCTGCGAACACTGTTTGTGTGTTTTAACAACTATAATGCATGTTTTGTCCTGTCCTAATAAAACCTATTCCAGTTCTAAGTTAATAAACTTAAACTGACCAAAAGCCAAAACAAGACAAGAAAATGATTGCTGAAAATCTCACAAACCAAAAGGTCCTCGGCTACAGTAAGAAAACTAGAGGCTGACTGAAATTCAGCCTTTCTCTGCAACTAATGGATTAGGTGTTGCAGTGGCATCACCGTTTGCATGAAATATGTTTCAGAACTACAAATACAGCATTCAGGCTGCAGTGATGTCTAGTTACCATGAATTATTCCCACACTTCCACAGATACAAGGTAGAGATAAGATAAGACCTCCAGAGACACCACATGCAGGGGCTTTTGCTCACAACTGTAAGTATATATTGCACACAAGGTCAGATCCAGCACATTCATTTGTAATTCAAGCCCCCGGCAGCCACACTTGACCTCACAGACAGTGACATAACAGCAGAAGAAAGACAGAAAAGACATTCATTAAAACTTTGAATTCAAAGCTGAAGCAGAAAAGAGTAAATGAGACAGGAAGAAGGTAAAAAAGCAAGACTGAGCAGCAACTGAAAAGAGCGATCACAGGAGATGGATTTGAACCTCTATTGAACAAATGCAATTGTTACTGAAAGAGAGAGGGAATGACAGTGACAGTAAGGTAGGAAAAGAGAAAGGGACATGGATCGGGGTAGTCACTAAGGGAAGATGAACATGAAAACTGTTTCCTGGCAACAGAAACTAAGACTGGGAAGACTGAACGGAGCTAACAATTACGGTTTGATCATTTTAGAAACCTGTGTTAGATTGTGTGTATGCATGCCATCATGCTTTTGTATAGCTTTCCAATTTTTCTGTTTTTATCTGACTGAACCTACCTCTTTGGTCTGCTGTAACACTTGATCTCCCCCTTGATGATTAATAGTCTTGTCTAAAATTATAAGAACAAAACCTGATCCTTCAGAAATTCATTGTTAGACCTCCGTCATTATTCAAAAATGGTTAAAAACACACAAATGAGTCACACCGTTGCACTGCAGGGTGAGTACTGCTAGTGTCCTGGTGCCGTTAATGGAGACTGTCCTCGCAAGAAAAAAACAACAGGATCACTCACCTTAGTGGTGTCACATCATAAAACATATTCATTTTTCAACAGTGATTTGCAACAGTTTTGGAAGGCACAGAAAAACCTAGGGAAAAAAAAAACTTTAAAAAAAAATAAAATTTTTGTGATCTGTTTTTAAAGCTGCTCTAATCAATATTATGAACAGTGGGACAAATAACTACATGTACTGCGAGGGTTCACTCAGAGTGACGAACCCTCAGAGAATTATCATCAGTCTTCAGTTCCCCTCAGCTGTACAGAGCATTTCAGCATCTTTCAGCTCATTGTTTTGGTTTTACAGACCGAAACCTCACAGTTTTAATTAATTCGTACTGCTCTCATCAGCATCGTTTTCGGCCACAGCAGGCAGCTGTTGTCAGCCCACTGTCCAGCGCCAAACAGCAGGCAGGCAAAATTAGCAACTGGCTGCTGAACATAGTGGAATATTTAGCTGCTAGAGAGTCAGATACCTCCCTCAGGAGTTAGTGGAAAAGAAAACAGAGCTAAGAGAAGAGTGAATATTGGACTTACATTTGTCAGGTCACCTGAAACATGACTCCAAATTAATGCTTACAGTGTGTTGCTCTGTATCTGCTGGATGTGTATATAGTAAATCATTCCATATGTTAACTTTAATAATGTGTCACTGTTGTGTTTATAGTTTGTTGCACTGCCCTTAAGTGGCCAAAAAATCAATTACATTGATGCAGGTTTAAAGATGTATGTCTTCAGTAGCCCCAAGTGCCAAAGACAGAGTAGGGATGTCAGAGATATTTAGAGGCAGACTAGCGCATTGTTGGTTTTGGTCTTTTTATGGAATTTGTTGATATTAAGAAAAATGTTGAGTAATGCCAGCCTAATCCTTTAATAATAATATGTCTGACAAAAAAAAATCATTCACATGAAAGTCTAAAAATGCAGTTGGAGCAAGCTAAACCACCACCTTCCACAGGCAAAATCACTGGAGAGAAAATATGTAGTGTGTGTGTGTATTTATAATCCAGAGCAAATCATCCTTGTATTTGTTGTGTAATCGCTGTTAGTCGTCTCCTGAAGCCTTCGGGAGCTTTGATCTCTGTGCCTCGTGTCGCATGCCTGGTAGCATATCCAAACACGGCGCACTGGATGACATCAGGGTTGATCCCCACAAGATGAACAGAGAAAGGAAGCATGACAGCGTGTGCTCACACCCAATAGGGACTCTTTGGAAGGTGGTCTTCAATTCTCTGTTAGTTGGTGTTTTTGTTGGCATCACCGGATAGATCTGCTGTCCCCCCAGAGAGAATAAAAAGTGAGACAGCAGGAAAGAGAGGAAGTGTGCATGTGTTGGACAAAGGAGTAATTAGCTAATGAGACGGATGTTCTTTGTTGTGATTGACTTCTGCTAGTCTGAGGACTACTACATACTAATGTGTAAACTCCTGCACTGATAGACCCTCTTGAATGTATACATTTAGCCCCTATCCAACGCTCACGCTCATTTAATAAGTTCTTTGTCTCATTTTAAGCTGTCTGTCAAATGAGCTCAAAGCAAAGCAGGTGATGAAATACATAGAAACACACACACACACACACACCTCACACATCATGGTTTGGCCATAAAATATTAAATAAGGTGGTCTCACAGGCCCTCCGAATTGATGGATCAATGAGAACGCCTGAGCACAAAGTAATAAATAGTCCATTTTAGAGTGTTCACCCATGCCTAGGGCCATTAACTGAATATGCACTGGCAAAAATTTCCACTTGGCATTTACACACACACACACACTCAAACACGCACATACACATCTATCTTCTACTGATCATTGATCAACAGCCCGAGAGCGAAGCTGTGTTTGTAAAGGAGGTAAACAGTGGATCATACCGGGCATGTTCCTGCCTGTGTACAAGATTGTTACTTGAGGGAGGGCAGATGTGCTATTGGCTGCATCAATTAATGAAACCTCATAAGATTTTGTGATGACTCTTGACAGTGTTTACTTCACCCGATCAATTCTAGTTACTGATCTGAGCAGGCTTTTTGCTCTGGAAAGCAGTGGCTGCTCTCCCAGAATTCTGTTTCTTCTCTCACAATGAGGCTGTTTTCATGTGCATAATTCTGAATATCTGAAAAGAACTCTGTGGTTTCTTCGAGCAATACAGAATGTCTGTAAAAATGACCAGAAATATGGTCGGAGTCTTACTTTGAGCATTTGAAGATTGATATTGGACTGATTTTTGACTGAAGCTGCAGATGCTGGATATATTGTGCAAATATTCATGTACCTACTTAACCATCTCTGTAACATTTAGATCATGGTAAAACAGAATTCCCAATTAAAAACCAAAGTTATGATATTTGTTGTTTGCCTTTTACAATCATAATGATTACTTTCTCCTCTCCCTTCTTTTCTCCTCATAGATAGCAACTTTGTTCTGGGAAACGCCCAGGTGCAGTCGCTCTACCCCATCGTCTACTGCTCAGACGGTTTCTGTGAGCTCACTGGTTACGCTCGTGCTGAGCTCATGCAGAAGAGCTGCGCGTGTCACTTCCTGTATGGCCCTGAAACAAGCGACCAGTTGACAGCCAAGATCCAAGGAGCCCTGGATGAGAGGAGGGAGTTCAAGACCGAATTGGTCTTCTACAAGAAGGAAGGTGAGACAGCACAATGAATCTGTGTTCTGGTTTTATGTTTAATTTGTGAAGCCCATTGTGATTTGAAAAAATACATTTTTGTTGTCTGTGAGCTGAAAAACTGCAAGAAGCCGCAGATCGTCTAATTCTGTGAGATTGGCAGTGGTACCAATCCTTTCACTTGCAGGGAATTATTTGATTTAATTTCATTCAGCTCAATATCAAAAATATCACTCAATGGGGCCTTAAGTGTATTTTCAAAATGGTGTTTCTTTAAATCAACTTACAAAAGACTATGTGAGACAGTTATAAACACAAAGCTGACAGCACATTACTGTATGTCGTCAAGACTTTTCGACACTTTCAACTGATTTTCACATCAGGTGTTGCACTTATTTCCAATCTAAAATCGGACACAAAATGTGTGTAGAATCTTAATCCACTTTAGTATCTTAAGTGTTTCAATTTTAGTTTTAGGTAAGTGTGGACCAGCAGCACAACAATATATTTGTTTGTATAGCAATGCAGGCTGTGATATGTATTGCTGTAAAGGTTTTTTTTTAGAAAAACTGTCAGAGTGATAACATCTAAACTGGAAATTAACTCTCCAGTTGTGTAATTAGGCCAGAAACTGAGGATTTGCATCTCATCATGTTTAATGAAAAGGCACACAAAGTTTCATGGTGAAAGTGAATAATTTCTGAAGTTACAAGCCAGTCTGGGATAAGCTCACATTCATGCCGCCTTTTGATCAATTGCTAGGAAAAGTTTTTCTTTGTCTCAAGGCAGCTGAGATGCCCTTGAGCAAAATCCTTAATTCGCCAACTGCTCTAGTGGACCAGCTGAGTGGCTAACAGATCAGACTGTGGTTGTACTGGGAAGCTTCCAGATGTGATTGTGTGTAACTGTGTGAACTAGGTGTTCCTAAAAGATGAGAGCATTGCTCTGAGCAAAACCTCCCTGAATAAATAAGGGATAATGTTTCAATATGAGTGTATTCACTTGGTGTGGTTTGCTGGAGCCTCAGAGAAAGCTGAAAGAAATGAGAGATAAAGTAGGGGAGAAAAAAAAGAAAGCAACAGCAAAATAGGCAAAGGAAAAATGTTGAGGGAGACGAAGAGTGTGAAAGAGGACCAGACGGAGAAAATCCTCCACTCATTCATCCACTCTTTATTTATAAATCAAAGCTGTGATTATGATGAAGGGGTGGAATATGGGTGAAGAAGGAGGAGGTAAAAAGGCAAAGGCCAAGTCCACAAATAAAAAAAAAGAAGAGTGAGTCACGTATAGAAGGAAGAGAGACAGAGGGAGACATGGACACATCTGCTCCCCTGAGATATAAGCCTATAACCAAGACCGACAAAGGGTTATGGAAGCTAGTTTCTCACAAAAACACACAAATTACAAATTAGAAGTGTTTCAAGCTTTTATCAGTTCACCATGAGCAATCATTAACATTTTAGCAGTTCTCCAGGGCACAAAGAAGAGAACAAACATATTCATATACAGTTCCCTCATTCAGATCATCATAGTTCTTTCCAGCAAAGCCTGGGACACAATTTTAAAATTGCATTTTATTCACTGAGTACATACTCATAAGATATTCATGTCATGAGACTTTACAATACAATACATTTTCCCCTCTTAATCACTGGACAATAGTTACACAGTAATGACTGCATGGGAATAAATATAAAATAAAAACATTACTGAAAATTTTGCATACACATCATGTTCACCGTCTCAGTTTAGCGCCTTGGCATGATAAAAATTGAAAAGTCAGGGGATTACCAAAGTTTGTACAATGCATCCTGATGGGAACATGAATGTTTCGTGGTAATCCATCCAGTAGTTGTCAAGGTCAACCTCATGGTGGCACTAGAGGAAAAGTACAGGGATCACCAAAGTCATCAGGATTCATCATCTGTGAACCACAAATGACTGTACAAAATTTTTGTGCCAATCCATTCAGTAGATGTTGAGATATTTCACTGGATAAGTGACTTGCTAGATCACCAAAGCCATTAGGATTCATTCTCTGGTCACCATGAATACCTGTACCAAATCTAACGGCAATTCACTCAATACTTGTTGAGATATTTCAGTCAGGATCAAAGTGGCGGACCAACCAACCGAAAGAACGACATTGCCATCCATAGAGCCATGCTGCTAGCGCGGCTAAAAATAACAGTGACATCAGATGTTAAACACAACATTTTATTTAAAGGCCATGCACACCCATTATATACATGTGATTTCACTTTTGCTTGATTTACACGTCTTCTCTTGACAGCGTGGGCACGTCCTCACTGTGCTGTTAGCTTCCGTAGCTAAATTTTGGTTTGGTGACCTTCAAGTAACTGTACATAATAAATACAACTATTAATTATAGCCATTGGAATTCTGTGACCCTTCTCTATATATATTTTGCCATTTATTTCTTATATCTCATCATTTCTCTGTAATTATTCAACAATGTATTATAACTCGTGCTCTGGTGAAATAATAATCTGTATACTGATGACAGACATCCATCTCCCTGATAGTTATGCATGGAGAGACAGAACAGAAGGCGGTACATGTTGTTTCAACTGATATTGTTTACCATCATGTTCCAGTCAAACAGGGACAAATCCAGCCTCAATATGGCTGCTGTTTTTATTCAGGCAATCCTTACACTTGTGCATTATTTACATGCATGATCCCCTTTTGGGAATTAGTCTCGGAGTTGCAGGAAACAGTATGCAGTGTAATAAATGCAGCCTACAAAGTCACAAGAGATTACAGGTGAGTAACAGAAAACCAAAACAGCTTGTTGCCAAATTTCATGCATTTATGTACCGGTTAGCAGGGGGTGACTTGTCTTGTTAGATAATCTTCTTTAAAAGAATCAGGCTGGAAGTGTTCAATATTTAATCTAAAAAGTATTGTCTGTTTTGCCAAAGTTTGACGTTGCTTATTTCTCTGTATCATGGACCTCCATTGTTGTGCAAAAACTATGAAAAACATCATATTTTCAGTAAATCCCACATCACCATCCTCACTAGTGCTCACCCACTAGAGCACCAAATGTGTATTTATCCGCAGTTGAAAATAGTCCCCAACCAATGTACCATTTACTCCAGCTTGAGTAATGTTTACTAAAAACTACAGTTCCCAGCTGTGGCCAGGAATTTACTATTTTTTAAGATTTACATCTGCAGTGCTAATGAATTGGTCTGAGTGCCACAGTCGGGGTAGGGAAGTCGGAAAGTATTGAGAGACCAACTCACACATTGTTGGCTTTGGTCTTTTCATGGGACTTGCTTACAATAAGAGAAAAATATAGAATAACACCAGCCTGAAGTTACATTTAACACCCAGCTGGTGTGACAATGTTTTCAATTATATGTTCTATTTATTAATTATACTCCAGTTTGTGAAACCTGAGGAGATATTTATACCTCCTGAAAAACCTTTTTTTTTTCTTTTTTGCTGACCTTCAGTGGTTTAACTTCTCACCTTGCTGTACAGGTGTACTGCAGGACCCTGTGACATCACTGCTGGGTGGTGTTTACAGGTGCAATAAAGCACACTTGTAACTACACCCATCATTGATGTCGGGTGTGGTCAGAAGTGAAATAGGCTTAAAACTTTCAACCAGGGAGGGTAGCAGAACAAAACATTGTTTTGAGCAACATATTTTACAGTATTGTTTTTTTTTTTTTTTTTTACCAACTTATGAAACATAACAGCATTAAAACAGTAACTCTGTTTCAATTCAAATTCTTTACATTTGCTTGACTCCTAATGGCAATATCATCACAAAGAATTAAATAGTGCATGTTTAGTGGTGGTAACAGATGTGATCCGAGTCCAAAAGCACCATTGGCCAGGCAGTCAGAAGACTTTCATATCCTGAAGGTCTAATATTCAATGAATCTATACTTTGTGCAATTATCCTCTCTACTCTGCACCAACTCACATGGGGATCGAGTACACTCTGAGTGTACAGATAGCTCAATGCAGTCTCATTATATCTGCAGGCACATGTCATCCCTGATTGTAATGAATGCATGGTCACGCGTGGAAAAGTACTGTTAACATACCACTCTCTCTCAAATGGTCAAGGCAAACAATTTCTATGTGGATGGTGTTAGTTATGTTATCATTTTTGCAAACAGACTTTCTTTTCTTTAACCTAATTTAGAAAGTCACAATTAGATGGCAGAACATGTATGTACAGTATTAGGATATTGTACAAAAAGAAGTTAATTCACTCATTCGACCATCCTTATATTTCCTCCCTTGATTCCCTTTCAGTGAACTCACTTCTCTCTGCACCTAATGTGAAGTTTTGAGGGCCAACTGAGTATTGGCCATTATGTATTTCACATAACTTGCAGGTTGCTTTTCTTATAGCTGTCACTCACACCATCCATATGGGCTCTCATTCCCCACAGGGGACAGGGGAATGTATCTGATGATTCATTCCCTCTGGTGTTATATTTGTATCTGGTGTGATATAATGTATGCAAAATGCAATAATACAAAAGAAGCAACTCACTGGATCCACATAGTCTTCAGCTTCTCACTCGCTTGACGTATAGGGGAGGAGTTTTGTGACAGGTCAACTGGACAAAAAGACACAATGGCCCCATTTACAGCTGGTACTACAGCTGGTACTACCCACATTGTGACTGGATCTCAATATGAAAATTAGCTAGACGGGGCTGACGGACTTGTCAATGCACATGGCGCATCCCACATCAAGGGAAGCAATGCAATGGGTGTTATCCATTTTTCTGCGAGGGAAAACTTATTGTAAAGTTACCACTGATTCTTGTAGCTTTTACGCTAGCAAGAAGATGGGGAGTTAGGTGACCTTTCACCTTGCTGGGTTGTTTTTCTTCTTAAGAACGTGCTAACACTGTGTGGATTGAATTGGCCTGGCTGAGATCAGATCAGACATGAATTACTGTACATGTCTTATGGGCATGACATAGTTCTCTGAGCTGTAAATGTAATTTGTAAACCACACAATCAATTACAGGGTCATCTTTCCAAAACTGTCAAAGGTGACTGAAGACAATGAGACAAAGTAGTGGCCGCCAAACTTGGAAAAATAGAAGCATGTGGTATTTATTTGAATATTACTGCATGTAATATTATTTTATTAGTGGATACTACTGTATTTACAATGTACAGTACAGAGTAACAAACATTTGGGAGACTAAGAGCGGCCAAGAGTTTAACCTGATGTGATTCAGCTCTGTAGCGGTATCATATTTTGAGTGGAAATGATGCACTGACTGTTTGTTTTCTCTACAGGTACACAGTTCTGGTGTCTTCTGGACATTGTTCCCATTAAGAATGAGAAGGGTGAGGTGGTTCTGTTCCTCGTGTCCCACAAAGACATCACTGACAAGAAGAGGGACCAGGATCCTGAGCAAGGACCTGACACAGGTGAGTTCATATAAATAACACTGACTATGGCTCAAAAATTTGCAAAAACATCGAAAACAAATAAAATGTTGACTTCTATTCAGAGAAATGGGTCATGTGTATTCCACTTTGTGGTTTTCGTGTTTCAAAATGGCTTCCACACAACCTTCCACAATATCTCTGTCATCCTGGCTGTAGTTTAAACATCATTTTAATTACCCTTCAACACTGTAAAGAGGGCGACAGCATGCAGAACATTTTTTCTGTGAGCTGTAAAGTGCTGCTGCAGTTATTGTAATTTCAAGCAAACAACAATTAGGCATCAATTAATAATCTTAATCTTTTTTTTTTTCATCCTGCGTCTTCTCCTCAGTGTAAATATCCCCCTGATGAAATAAGTGTGTCTGTTAATTTGAAAATCACATTAATATTAATGAGTGTCTCTATTAAAATTAAATAGTAAATAGTCTGTCAGTGATGCCAGTCAGTGTGAAATGTGAGATACTTGAAGGGGTGGTCACAACTGAAATTTCCATGCGGTACCTGACTGTGCAATTAATGATCACTGATGTTAAGACTCTAGGGAATAAATAATACATCTTGTGAATGGATTGAGGAGCAAGTAATCTTATTTCTAAATTAACTAAGAATAACTGTTCAACAATCTTAGCTGTTTTTTTTGTGTTTTTTTTAGTTTGTCGTCTTAAATGGCCAGTCCCCCACCAACATCTTATTTTTACCTGCGGTCTGGGAGTCAGTTCACCTACCTGTCATAACATCTGACCTGTTTGAGCTGTTTGTTTATCTCACCCCTGTGAAGTCATCCCAGCCTATACTTTTCTATTGGCCTGCATCCATGTCACATGACTTTCAAGTTTCTGTCTGCCCAAACAAACAAAATGGCTGCCATTCCTTTTATTCTCAGTGGAAAATGCAATATTTTAAGATAATTTAAACGCATTAAACTGAGTTTTGATAACATTTCTAACAAGAAATGTCTTTAGTTTGTAAGTTGTTACAAAGGTTGTTTCAGGTTGCTATCGTTATAGGTTTTCCATCGTTGCTATGGTGGTTGCTAAGGTAGCTGCTATCACTGAAACCACATAGTTGGATGTTGTTTGAATCATTGTCTTTGCATTGTGTAGTTATATGAGCTGTTATGTTATTTATGTTATTTGATGTAACTGATGATGTTCTTTCAATAAAAAAACGTGGATTTTAGAGCGCTCCAGGCATGACCGGAATTTGAAATCCATAATTTGAGGACCCGCTACCTGGAAGTATTTTCCTCACTGTCACCATGTTAAGGTTTTCTTTTAATGATATCTTTAACATTCTCAACACAAAAACACAAAAGTGTCCTTGATAACTCAACAATACGATAAGTAATGTCAAGACCATCAGTTTTAATTATCTCTCCTTTGATTCTGAGAAATAAAGTTGTTGTTTTTTTTTTTTTTGTCAAACCTGAAACTGGAAGAACTACCAATCCAAACCCCCATTTCTAGAATACTCGCTAAAATATCATCACACATCTTTACTTTTTCTTAATATAGATCATCTAGATACAGTGTAATTACTAGTTAAGCTGCACTAGATATTTGATATATTCAGTAGATATATCTTTTACCTTATTTTAAAACCCTACTCTGCAAACCAGAAGAACCAACAGCACTACAACTGTGGTCCTGATTTGTATTAAGCTGCATGGCACGGCTCTAGGGAATTGTAGTTTTTAAAAAACATTAGTGTTTTTCCTAGAATTAAAAGTTGTAAATACCTAATTGAGAGTACACTGAGGAGTTTAAGGGGATGATAAACACATTTGTGTAATCAGATTTTAAATATCTAATTGTTAAATAGGTGAAAATTAATCTTAACCATATTTTACCCATATTTGACAGTATCCCCAGTTGTTGATTATACTCACTTATGATAGCTGAGATCAAGAGCTCTCTATAACAGTTGGTCCCATGTCTGCAGCCCCTTTTGTTGCTGAATTATAAGCCTTCAAACATGCACCAAGGTCAATGTTCAAAGGTCAGCATTTCAAAGCAAGAGCCATGTAGAATCTTCATATTGTCATATGTTACTCTCCAGGTCGAGACCTTTCCAACATTGTATTGGGTTTAGGTCTATGACAAATATTTAATTTTCTCATTTTATGGACACAAGCCATCCCAGGCCTAGTTTCAGAGAGCACTTTGAAGGCCCAAGATATAAAATGAAGCTTTGTTTGTTTTTTTTAGTGGAAATAGTGATCAAAATGAGTCACCTTCAGAGATTACAATACTACTGACAATCTAGGGCATTACTAGACAAAGAAACAAGTGTATGAAATAAATGAAGGTGACAAGAGCAAAGATTAAATGTGACATGTGCATAAATAATTAAATTATGTACCAGTGGAGGTTGAATGCAATGCACGATCTCAGGTCCCGTTCGATGAAATATATGAAAGTGACAAGTGCAGGGATTAAATGAGGGATGTCTTCATCCCATTTATGTGGCCATGGCACAAGATTTGATGCACACACACAAACACACAAACAGTAGTTGAACGTGCCAAATCCGCCCACAACCCAATGCCCTTCCGTAGCCGACCGCCATCAAAAACTGACAAAAGAAAAACATTATTTCTCATCAAAAAGTTGCATAAAATGACACAAATAATACAACAGCTCAGATAACTACACAACGCAAAGACAATGATTCAAACAACATGCAGCTATGTGGTTTCAGCGATAGCAGTGTCCATAGCAACCACCATAGCAACAATAGAAAACGTTGCATTCCTACAATTTTCTGGCGAACTAAACAAACTAAACATCATATACATTCACTGAATGAAGATTATGAAAATAAAATGCACATTTCTCGCTAGAAATGTTATCAAAACGCATTTTAATGCCGAAACTATCTTAAAGCATTTTCCACCGAGAATAAAAGGAATGGCAGCCATTTTGTTTGTTTTCGCAGACAGAAAAAATGTAGGCATCTCACAATTTTAGAGCTGTTATTGTGAAACTAATATGTTTTGCACTGTGAACCAACGTAGCTATTACACATTTTGATGTGAGACTGGGTTGACTATGAATACAGTTATTACACACATTCAGATCTTAGTTTTAAACATCCACATCCTGTTGCAAGCAGAAGCTGAGTTCACTACAGAGAGTCTGAGAGTTGAAAGCCAGCCGTGTAGAAAGAGCGAGAGAGACGCAGGGTAATCAAGACTCTTAAGATGAAGTGGAGTGTTTAAATTTTTAGTTTTTTTTTAGATTGGCTTTCAGTGCTGCTGTCTGTAGTGCTTCCTGGTGGGAAAGAGCACCTGCTTGAAATCACTTACCCAATTTTCCTGCACTTGCCCAGGCACTCTCATTTGGCTGAATATCTCATTGCCTTGCCGTAGAAATGATTGAAGCCTGCTTTCATACACTCTGGCTGTGTTTTACACACTGCATAAGTTATTACATTTAAAATCAAGCTACAAAATTTGGAGTGCAGTACACACCACAGGGGACAGAGGACAGACAATAAAACAGGAGGAAAGGAAAGACGAGAGAGACAAAGGAGAATTTAAATGGTTTCTATTTTCTGATTCATCATCGAGACATGACTAAAACCATTAACATAACGGGTTTCAGCTAAATTAGGCACCTCTGGATGAAAACAGAAGATGATCAAAGAAACTGGTGACAAACAACTGCAAAATGAAGGAGAAAAGAAGGCTTTGGCATTTATGATGTGATAAGTTGACACAGACAATCACATTTACCTGCTTGTGTGCGTTCCTCAGGCAGAGTCTGCTGACTGGCTGAGCGGCTCACTTTTGGCACTGAGCTCAGTATGATGCGCCTTTTCAAAATGCATAATCGGTTAGTGAGATGGAACGGGTAGAGAGTACACGGTGAAAAAAAAAATAAAGAATGGGAGTCTTTGACAGCTTAATTGTGCACTAAACACTTAAAGACACACACTGCTATACGTGTACTTTATTAATTGACTGTGTTAATAATTAAAAATGTATAGTCAGCCCCTTTTCCCACTAGCACACACAGCCTCCCACAGAGAATAGTGTATACTCTGAAACGGGCACCATCAGTGAGCACAGTACAGCAAGCAGAATCTATCGTGAGGCGTGCAAAGATCTTCTCCTTCTTTACATTGCATTCCCCGATCTGCCAACAGATATGTTGAACAGTGGAAGGTAAAAATGACCCTAAGACCTCAGCTTGCTGTGTGTCTGATGTTATCTCAGCGTGTCACAATGCATTGGTTGCTGGGGAATGAATGTGTTGTAGAGGACTGGCTGTGGTGCAGTAGAACACACCCTGCACATGAAGTCTGAAGCAGATGCTGAGAACTATCAGCGCTGAGACATAGAAAGATATTCCTGAGATATTCATACGCCTGGGTTTTAAAATTCAGGTTTCTCGGGGTCCATATGCTTTGACATTTTTATTACCCAGCAGGACGGCGGCCTTTAGCTAATCATACCCACACAAAGCCCGCTGGGGTTCTCTTTTAGGAGACGACTAAAACAGTCAAACAAGGCTAGCTGGTGCCATATGCTATCAGTTGTTCATTTTTAGTGCAACACTTAGGACAAGAACTGCTTCCATTTTAGAAGATACTAAACTTATATTTATCATTTCTTCCATGTTTATATTCTACCAATCATCCAAGCCTAAATGCTCTTCAGACCTTCTATAGCTGCAGTGTCGCTTCACCTGTAGACAAACAAGCTTTCCACAAGTATGAAAGAGAGAAAGTGAGAGAAGGCAATGACCATACCATTAACTGAGATACAAATAAATAGTTTATTGATTATGAAATGAGTAGTGACAGGCATGTAGGGCAGGAAGGCATTTACAGACATATGACAGAAAGTGTTTGACATGTGGTCCTGCTCC
The DNA here is from genome assembly GCA_038419695.1 of Scomberomorus guttatus. Taxonomy (NCBI): domain Eukaryota; kingdom Metazoa; phylum Chordata; class Actinopteri; order Scombriformes; family Scombridae; genus Scomberomorus; species Scomberomorus guttatus. Next base: position 8,785,027 of record CM076456.1, on the reverse strand, counting down.
TGAACTTCAGTTTAAATAAACTCCAAGTAAAGTTTACCTACAGTATGTACTATTACAGTATACCATAAACATATACAATGCTAACTAAATTAAATGTCATTAGGTCTAGGGCTGCCAATAACGATTATTTTCATTATCAGTCAATCTGTCGATTATTTTCTTGATTAATTGATTCGTTTTTTGGTCTATAAAATCTCAAAAACCTTTCAAAATCCTATTTTGTACCTCCCCACTTGTTTGAGGTTGATTTTTTTACTAAAATCTCTCTGTATATTATCTTTAACCATACTCGAAGTGAGGGTAGAAAGTAGACGATAAAAATGTTATTGCCTTCAGTTATTACTGTGTGCAGCAGGGGCTTTGCATGCTTTTTTTGTCCTGGGTTTTGCTTTTCAGGCTACTTACAGTCTGCCCCGCCTTATTGGTGAGGGTTGTTGATGCTGTATGCACTGTGCAAGAGAGACCGCAGGTACTGCAGGCCTCAGCAGGGCTGGAAAAAAGTACTTCACCAATGCTAGAATCAAGCATCAATCAAAGATAATGCAGTAAATCAGTGTTCTCATAAATATGTATGTAATATTTGTGCCCCGCCACTTCTGAAACCAAACCTACTTTCAAACCAAGTGTTGAAGGTTGGTGCCTCAGTCACCCGTTTTCAAGCAGCTTTTACCAGGTGCAGCTAGAAACACAACAGCAAGGCAATACCATCAGGAACCAGAGAAGCTGAGTTTTTACAGTGCCGAGGATTACATACAAGAAATACATTATAAAGTCTTTGTCAGAGGATTAAATGTGATCAGATCACAGCACAGTGCACAGTATGGAGAGGCACAGCTGATCTGCAAGCTCCACCTCAAATTTTCCAGCACTAGTTGTATCCCATCAGCCTGCACTGACCTTGAACCTAGATTCTTCTTCTGTCATATCCTGCACTCAGATGTAGTTTGGCAGACAAACTTTTATCTTCGCCACCACTGTGTACCTGGTTTTTCTTGTGTGAAGCTGTGTAGGAGGAAGATCTCTGTAACCCTTCAGATTCAACACAACACAACTAGCATGCCTCCTTGTCCACTGTCACAACAGATACTGGGGCACTGCACTCAGAAAGAAAATACATACCTTGTTTATGCCAAGCCTCTGTTGGTCGTGATGATCCTGTGAATAACCCCCAACTATACAGAGAGAGAGAGAGAGTTCCAGCAACAATATTTAGTTTCCCTGTACACAGACTGACCTGTTTGAAATCCATCCTAGATACCATGAATAAATCGAATTTGCTGGCTGAGAATTAAAATGATTTGGTTACAGGGACGGGTATTTGCCAAGCATGACATCATATTATAGACAGAGGAAGAATCATAATAGGAAATGTAAAGTGGAAATGGAGAGAACAAAAAAAGATTTTCTGCCTGAATGATGACTTAATACAAACCAACTCCCTTAATCTACCTTCTGTTCCATTCTACCTTTTTTTGCCTGCAACCAGACCACTTAATTTTATCTGATCTTATGCTTTGTTAATCAGTTAATCACAAAAAAAAAGGATGTCATGAATGAGATGTTGTAGGAATTGTAGCTTGATTCTGTTCAATACAGAAGTGGCTCTCAACCCAGATCAAATTCTACCTTAAGAACACCTGAAGAATGTGTTTACTCAGTGAAGAGCCATGAAGACAGACAGCAGGTCGATATAATATTAAATATTAAACATCACAATGTATAACTTGCACAGGGGAGTTGCAGTTTCAGAAATATTGAATTCAACTCCTTTTAAAGTCCAGAGGGTATGACCCACCTAAGACTGGTAAAACTTGAAGTGAGATAGTTTAAGACATGGTAGAAAGCTATGAACAATGGCTGTTAGAGCAGTTTCAGCCAACATGTAGAGGCTCAGATAAGACTTGGTTCAAATTCTTACCTCGTGTTGTGGAGTGTTTGTGGCCCAGCATGTTTCCATCTCCTCCACAGATGAGGAGACAGGTCTGGAGGTGCATCAGGTAACTCGCCCTCCAGGCTTCAACGCCAACCGGCGCCGCAGCAGAGCTGTGCTCTATCACCTGTCAGGACACCTGCAGAAACAAGACAAGAGCAAGCTCAAGATCAACAATGTGAGTCTCTCTGTGTTTGTCTACACTCGCACATTGCGCAAAATAATTTATTTCCTCAGTGATTACACTGGTTTCATGGAAGCTGCATTGGTTCATATTTCATCTCATATTTTTGAAGTATTAGATTCTTGGTTTCACAAATTGCCAGAGGGTGTATTGCATGCCAGACTGGCCCTAGTTTGTGCCTCTCATGTAATCAATATTTTTTCTTTTGAGACTTTTTCACTGATTATTATATTCAAGTCACAGAGGTAAGGATAAATATAGTACAAGCCAAACTTTAAAACCCCTACAGGTTGTTCAACAACAAACAATCTTTTTTGAAGACATTTCCAGATTCTTCAAATACTTTTATCCTGCTGGAATAAAAAGGTGTTCAGTACATTAAAGGCCCAACTTTCTTAAACAGTGGTATATGACCTACATTATAGACTTGTATTTATGATACTGTATGATACAACACATATACTTATAGTCCACTCCTGCTCCAGCACACAACACACCACATAAACCTCAGGGCTCAGCCCAGTACTGTAGTACTTGTGTGTTCACTGCTCTGTTTGCTGCAGCACACTGACAGATGGTATGAAGGTCATCAGGAGTAGTTTGACTTTGAGGTAAAGATGTCTGTATTTAGCTAATGTCAGTGAGAAAACAAACATGCAGACCCATGCAGTTTGAATCCTGCACTTATTCAGCGATTATATTAGGGATCATGATTTTTGCTTTTTTTTTTTTGAAAAGGGAATTAATATGTTTTTATTATTATTTATTTAAAAAATGGGTGAACATGGGATAATTTAAAAAAAATATATATATTAAAAATACAATCTGTTGCACAAACTTATTTAGTTTAAATTTTCAACAGGAACAAACAAAACAACTTATTCATGAGGACATGCTGTAAAATCTGGGTGAAAAACAGATTAAACTGATCTGATCCTTTTATAAAATACATATTTTTCAGTGAAAATAAGTAAAGTTTTAAGTTTTATACAGTATGTGTGAACACAGATACCTAATTATGCATTTAAATCTAATGTCCCCAACTCATTAGGTATCTTTGAAGTTAAGAACACACTTTGTTAAAGTCTGCAACATAATAACACTTGAAATGAGGGAGACGTCATTTTTATGGCTTCACTTTTACATCAGATGAAAAATTCTAAAAATCCTATTACTAGCATTTATATATTTTATTTTATCATTTATTGTATTTTACTTAACACTGTAATTCAGCCTGCTACTTGGAATTGTTGGAAACCTCGGGACCTTCACTAGAATTTATATTACACTTCAGCTGGTTTGCACAATGCCTGTCTGTGCAATATGAGTTTTTGATAGTGCAGCTGCCAAATAGTCTTCAAGATTCAAGTGGTTCAATAAGTGTGTAAAGGAGACCGTGTCTGTTGTGTGTGTGTTCAGGTATGTGTGTGTGTGTGTGTGTGTGTGTGTGTGTGTGTGCGTGTGGCTGGGCACAGAGAAAGTGAAATGCAAACAGTGGAAACCTGGAAAGAGAGAGCATTGTTAACATCTGTGTCCCTGTCATACAATCCAGAACATGTTCGGAGAGAAGCCTCCAATCCCGGAGTACAAGGTAGCAGCCATCCAGAAATCCCGCTTCATCCTGCTCCACTATGGGACCTTCAAGGCCGGCTGGGATTGGTTGATTCTGCTGGCGACCTTCTACGTGGCCGTCACCGTGCCCTACAACGTGTGCTTCACTGTGGTGGGAGGGCGAGATGAAGGCAGCAGCAGTGCCCCACGGAGCCCACCAAGCGTCAGTGACATCCTTGTAGAGATCCTGTTTATTTTAGGTGAGCGAGCGCACTGTGTTTGGACTCTAGTGGACTTTTCAGTGGAAAGATGTGAGCCAGTTAAATTCCCTTCATGATAAACACACTCCTAGAGGGCACACCTGAGCATGCACTCAAGTTAATGCTGACACTTGGTAACTTCAGTAATTAACAAGACTTAATGATTGCAACGATTGACTATTTGTCCGTTGCTGAATGAACCGCCCCGGATGGGGAGTCAGTAAAACAGCACCAGCCTATATCTGAGAGGCTCATCAGTCATCACAAAAGTTTTGTTGAAGTTTTTAATGATGCATTTGCGGCAGTGAAAGGATATGAGCCATTCACAATGGACCATTATGTCTCATTGTTAACTCATTTCCTAGAAAACAATGGGCCTCTTTGTTCCCAGCCTTGTCCGTCTAACTGTAGGAAATTTACATGAGTGCTCTTCAATGGACAATTTGCCTTAATGGAAAAAAGTGAACACAAACCGTACATCAATAAACTTCTGCAATGAAATTATACTAGCCACCCACAGTAAAATGGACGACTCCTGTCAGTCGATATCTCATTTGTTAGAACTAATAGGGCGGCATGCTTATCAATACATTCACCCAGTCCACAACAGGGGATTGAATTTGTTCAATTCTGTTAATAAGATACTTCTGAAGTAACTACATCCTCAAGACAGGAATAGCAGGTTTTGAAGAGCTGTTCTGATGGTTTTGTATGTTTTAGCCCTTTAACTACAAATTGCATATACTGTCTTACATCACAGCTTTATTTCCTACCTTTCAGATAGTCTTTGGTTTCTGTGCATTTAAGGGCAATATCAGCCTCAAAACCTGCTTTAGATGAGAATTAATAACAATGAAACATTTTGTTACCTTCATTTTTCTGACAATGGAGCATTATTTTTGCGTGTAAAACAGTCGTGAGCAGGGACCATTTAGAAAGTTAGTCAAATGCATTGTATTTACGAGCTGTGTGGTCAAAAATCAGACCTGGAAAACAATAAGTAAGCAAACACGGAAGTCCAGAGACACATAATCTTTAAAACTTAGTTGTTTTCTTGAATTAAACTGAAGCATTTCATGCTCAAGAGTCAGATGTCAGAGTGTCCTTTAGTGCGCCAACAAAGTTTTAAAATTGTCTCTGCTCATAGTCCTTTACAAAATTGAAACCTAATTTTCACTGTTATGGATCACTGGCAGTTGTAGTGAATAAATGGAAATCAATGGCTTGCTGGAAGGTATTGAATTAATCAATAAATTGATTGTGTGCTTTGAAAATAATCACTAATGAAAGTTTTTGATAAAGGCCCTGAGAGGTCAAAACCTGTCAGCTCTTTAAACCATTGTGCCCGACAAAATAAAGTCTTTTAATATAACATTTCTCCATGCACTGACCAACAGTGCTGAAGAATGTTTTCATTTCTGTCAACACTTTTGCACTTTTAAAAAGGTTACTGAAGGTTCCCTAGACTTACTCCATGCGAAAATTAGCACTTATTGGAGAAACACAATTTTGATTTTCTCTGCTGAAACACGCAGAGCCTCTGGTATTGTCTTCCAAGTATACAAGTAAAGGATAGTACTAATAAAGTCAGTTTATAGTTACCAGTTCAGTTATTGCCAGTTATTGAATTTAACATTAGTTCATTTCTTTACAATATACAGTATATATTCTTGGTTTCACAACATTTCTGTTGGATTTGCTGGTTTTTTCCTGTTATCATCAGCTCATTATTTGGAGTGACTTCCATGTGATTCATTGAATAACCATTGTCCTATATGTTATTCATAACTGTGTGATTATCATGTAACAGTAATTTTGTCAATTGACACTTGTGCCGTCACATTGGTAATTCCTGCTGTTAGCTGTTGTTGTTGTCGTCCTTCTGCAGACATAGTGCTGAACTTTCGAACCACTTTTGTGAGCACGTCGGGTCAGGTAGTGTACGACGCCCGCTCCATCTGCGTTCACTACGTCACCACCTGGCTCTTTGTCGATCTCATTGCCGCCCTGCCCTTTGACCTGCTGTATGCTTTCAACGTCAGCGTGGTGAGTCTCTTCTGTGTGTGTGTTATTGCGTGTTCATCTGTGGACATTTGTGTGTGTATGCATTACTGTAACAATGAGTGTTTCAGACTGATGTGTGTGATAAATCCGGGTACTTAATTCTCCTTCTTTTTTAAATCAAGGTAAGAACAACACTTGAATGTGGACATATTCCTCTCCTGCATTCATTTTCCACAGTAACACACCGATGGCAATCAGCCAACTTTAGAAAAAGAAAACAGCATAATGTTACAGGCTCCCATGTGGATTTATTAGATCAACATTTCATCCAAACTCCTGCTCATCAGACAAACGAATGGCAGAGAGCCAAGCTGATACTGCACATACCAGAGGTCTAATTTATTTGTATCTCTATGCTCAGAATGCTGAGAGTTGATGAACTGCGGGATAAATTACTACACAAAATTCTAATTTGAAGTCATCTGAGAATTTTTTGATTTCATATGAAGAATAAATTAAAGATCCATCTTTTCAACTACAAATTATTAATAGAACACAATAAGGAAATTGTCATGTTTTAAGGAAAACTGGGTAATTTAGCTCCACAGGTGTCAAAATGTTATGCACTTTTGCAGAATGGTTAGTTAGTAGACTTCAAGGATTACTTCAATACATGACATGTATAAACTCTTTCTAAGTTATTATTGTGCTTTGCCTGAACGGGTATGGTATGTACTATATCTGTGCAGTACTTTGGGGTCCACCTGTTGAAGACGGTTCGGCTGCTTCGGTTACTGCGGCTGCTGCAGAAGCTGGAGCGCTACTCCCAGTACAGCGCTGTGGTCCTGACCCTGCTGATGTCCATGTTTGCCCTGCTGGCCCACTGGATGGCGTGTGTCTGGTACTTCATAGGTCTCAGGGAGATTGAAAGTCCTGGCTCCTGGGATATTGGTTAGTATGCCCTTTTTTTTCCACCCACAAAGACAGACTTCAATCAGTGTAGCTACTTCAAAGATTCACAATTTTTGAAGTCTGCCCTAAAACAACAGTCAGGTTCCCAAATGAACACAGACAATATGTTTTCCTTGCTGTAATCATTCCACCCATTCATACTGGCCATTAAGAGATCCCTTCATAATGCACTTTCAATGTAAGTGATAGGGTACAAAATCCACAGTCCTCCTTCCGTGCACAAGTACATTTAAAAGTTTATTTGAAGCTAAGAGAGGGAAATTTTTACTAAAAAGAGTGTAACTGTGAAAGCTAGCGACTTTATTTGACTGACTCAGACTGCTGAAGCCTCATATTATCCTCAGATAATACAGATAATACTTTTAAATACATTTTCTTTCCAACACAAGGACTGTGGATTTTGGCCCCCATCACTTACATTGTAAGCACATTTGAAGGGGCCAGTATGAACAGGAGGAATAATTACAGCGAGCAAAACCTGTTTCAATGTTCATATGGACACCTGACTCTTGTTTTAAGACAGACTTGAAAAATTGTGAACCTGTACTTTAATAAAGTCAAATAAAATGTCCCCATTAGGTATTTACAGTAAACTGTGCGCTCCTCAGATCTAAATTTAGTTTCTGTGAGGTTAGAGTGGTGGAAAAATACTCTCTGTGGCAACATTATGGTCCATTTCTCTGGGTGGAGAGCTTTAGTGTACAGTTTTTTTTATCTCGCTCAAGCTTCTAATTGTCACTGTGCATGCACTGTACAGTAAATATCCTGCCAGTTCCAGACACCAGAATTTCATTTGGGCAAATTGAGCAAATCTTCAGCATCACAGTTAGATAGGATACTCTATCACTCTGCTCACTCTGTCCTTAGGAAATCATTTCAGGGTTCCCAAACGCAGATTAAATGAGATCTTATCTTATTGCCGCCCTGCTTTCTGATTTAGACTGATGAGATTAGTACATTTTACATAAAAATCTTGCCTAATGCTGCTTTAACTACTTGCACATTCACCTACCCTTTCTTGCTTGAGAGAGTGATGGAAGATGACACCTATCTAACCCTATGCAAAGTGGTGTCAGTAATTTTGTACCCACAACACAAGCACAGAAGCAGTTATGTGCCCCTACGTGTCTCAATTTTCAGCACGACTGATGCTTTTAATAAGCCGCTGTGTTGATATTCCACGAGTACAGAGCCCCCCTGGGATTACCTGAGAAAAAAAAAGATCCATGTGTAAATCTGTACTGTCAGTTTAGAAATCTGTGCTCACGGTTTATAAACCATGTTCTCGGATTCGTAATCTGTGCCCTCAAATTACAAACTAAACTAAACTAAAATTATAAAAACTCAGAAACAATAGCGATCCTTAATACAAATTTAATCAAATTAGCCCATATAGTAATCTAATATATGCATTTATGAAAATGTCATATATGTCATGTATGTACTGAAATGACATATATGACATATATTAGAATGCCATATATGTCCATATTCAACATTGGAACAATTTCATATATGGACATATATGGTTAACAATATATGTATCATATATGTTAAAAAGGTACAAAGTCATATGTGTAGTTTGGCATTTATTACATATTTTAACCAAATATGCTTTCATATATGTATTTAATAATTATGCAACATACATCTGTTGCACATATGTGTTAAATAGATGTTGCTCTTATATGTCGCATGTATGCCAAGGTCATATATGGAACTATTCAAAATTGGAATTTAATTTGTAATTTGAGGGCACGGTTTACAAATCCATGGGCGTGGATTCATAATTCAAGGGCACGGATTATGAACCCCAGGGCGCGGTTTATAAACCATGCGCACAGGTTTCTAAACTGAGAGTACAGATTTACACATGGATCTTTTTCTCAGCTAACCTCAGGGGGGCTCCGTGCACGAGCATCCCTCAGCTGAGAATCTGAGTCGTAAAACCCTGGCATACAACCTGATAAACCTGTAAACACATACAAACAGGCAGTTTCCAAGGGAACAAACTTTAATCCTTTTGACTGCGAACTTGGGCAAAGATCAACATTAGTATCTGTGCATCTTTCATTTTATTATACCTAAGCATAACACAAGCACAGACACACAAGCACGCCCTTGAGTCAAATTATAAACTGCAAATGAGCATGTTTCCGAAGCTATGGACGTCAGGGATATATAATGAGATGAGGCCTCTCTGCCTTTACTATTTCCTATTTTCAGGGTAGTCTTACTTGTTTTCTCTCACTTGCGGTCTCATTCTCCTTCCATCCCTCTTTTCCCTCCCTCTCTTTCTCTCTCTCATTGATTTGTACCAACCTACCCATCATTATCCTTTCAGCAAACCACATAATGACAGATAGTAAGACTGCATTCATTTCGTGTCAGCTGTCCCTCAATTTACTATTCAGGCAGGCAGGGGGAATCTAGTGGACAACAAAAGACCAGTCTGCAGTCTGACCTTGCTGTGACACCAGCTGTGATTCACAATAGAGGTCTGATATCTGCATGTACATTGGTAGTACTGTGTCTGTCAAATCAGTCAATTAGCCTCTTCATGGGAGAGCCACAGTTTTTGTCAGCAGGGCTTTTAATAACTCAAGGGCAATGGAGCCATGCTGTCCCTACAGCCCCTCACAGAGCTGTTTTCAACACACACACACACACACACACACACGGACAGAGCGTATAGTTTTTTGAAGGGAAGTTTCAATGCATGTTTGAGACACCTGTCAGTCAAGCAACAGCAGCCCCAAATGTACAGTATCCCTCTTTGATTTTTCACATTAGAAAAAATATCAAACAGCCCTTAGAAGAACTGCATCTTACAGGATAAGGTTTGTGTTATTCTATATTTTTTTATTGTCAACAAACCATGAAAAGATAGAAGCTAACAGCGTGTTAGTCCTTCTCACACATTTTCCAACTACCCTACACTGTCTGTGGCACTCAGCCCCAACCTCACTGGTTCCTACTGAGGACGTACATTTTTAAAAAAATTGGTCACAAATGAATAGTTTCATTTTTCAGAAAGGCCCGGAAATTTCCCTTAAACAGTTGGGCCCTTATTACTCAACAGGGGTAAACAGTGCATTTGTTTGGGACTATAGTTATGTGTGGATTAATACACACATTTGGTGCATTACTGAGTATTTACGGCAGCAGGATTGTATGTGGGATTGACTCAAAATAAATGATGGTATTTGTTGACAATAAGAAAAACATAGAATATCACCAGCCTTGTCCTTTAAGGCCCTGGTCTCAACAGTCAGTTATGGTGGTTACCCCAGCTTTTAGTTTTGTTGTAACAGGACATGTTTAACAGAGGTAAACAATGACAGTAGCACTCAGTGTTATCAGCCATGGAGCTGAGTTGGCTTTTTAATCATAAAGCTGTGTACTTTTCTCTGCGGAGGCTGTCAGCAGACAACCACACATGAGGCTACTTAAACCTATCAATGCTCCTTAGTAGGACAAATGTCTCATCTGAAACTAATTTAACTCCTCCAGTTGCTCATTCTGAACTATGAATTGCCGGTGCTTGTCCATGATGATTTGCTTTTGTGGACTGAGTGCCATCTGTCTTTTTCGTGTAAAAAGCAACATGAGATTAAAATGTGTGGTGACGCTGGAAGCTTAGAGATTTATTGACTACTTGCAGGTTAGTTGGGGAGCTGGTAAGCTGCCTGGTTACCAGCTAGCTACAGTGTTACCAGGTAGCCCACCAAGTTATAGATGGCTTGCTAACTGTTAGCAAGGAAGCTTGGTTGCTAACTGGACAGAAACAAAGTTTGTTAATGAGACATTTTTGCACCACTGACCCCTGTCTCACAGCTGATTGCAAACCATGCCTCATTACTGAATTAGATTATACTCTGGCAGAACAGGGTTATATGAAACTGAATGGTGCGAGACAACTAATACAGTCAGAGGTCAGCACTGTCAAGATGGTTTGCTACTGATTTGCATGTCAAAGTTCACCAATATTGAACTCTACATGAAACAGTTGCTAACATGATATAATATATAATATATAATAAATAATAATATCATTAAATAATATTATTACTTTTTCCATGATATATTGATAATAGTCACTAACTATCCAGATTAAGAAGAATTTACAGAACGTTGGCAGCACATGCTGCTAGATCACTGGTCGTCCTCTAAGGTTTCTGTCCACCACATACAATCACAGAAGGCCAGAAACATCCCACCCACATCTCATCCAGGAGTTAAAGTGGCTGATGTCTGTGTTGCCTCACTAGTAGAAGTGTTTATTTGTACAAAATATTTATTGCAATACAGTACTGTGAAAACGTTTTTAGGCACTAAAAGTACAGTGAGGATTCTTTCAAAAATAATGCCATTGATAGTTTTTATTTATCAGTTAACTTCAAAGTTCAGTAAACAGAACAAACCCAAATCAAATCAATATTTGCTGTGACCATGTTTTGCCTTTAAAACAGCAGCAGATCTCCTCGGTACACCTGCACACAGTTTTTCAAGGTACTTGGCAGGTCGGTTGTTCTAAGCATCTTGGAACAGTTGCCACAATTCTTCTGTGGATTTAGGCGTCTCAGTTGTTTCTGTCTCTTCATTTAATCCCAGACGGACTTGATGATGTTGAGATCAGGGCTCTGTGGGAGCCAAACCATCTGTTGCAGGACTCCTTGTTCTTCTGTTCAGTGTAGATAGTTCTTTATGACTCTGGCTGTATGTTTTGGGGTCGTTGTCATGCTGCAGAATCAATTTGGGACCAATCAGACACCTCCCTGATGGTATTGTATTATGGATAAGAATCTAAACATCTAAAGTGCCTAAAACCTTTGCACAGTACTGTAAATGTGGTTGCTCTTCAACATATACTTAATTGCTCCCATGCGGATTAATAAAGCAACTGAGTTGATTTAAATGAATTGAAAAATAAGAACAGATTTAGTCAGTGGAGACTAGCAAAGACTAATGAAGACTACTAAATCTACTGATCACAGTGGTTTCATTGCAATTATTTGATTTAATTCCAAAATGTTTTTAGCATTGTACTCCTTAACATTGTTGGACTCATGATAGACAGTTAAAAAAAAGCATCAAAATTAATGCAGTAGAACCAAATATATCTGTATTTTTTATTCAATGCATTCTTCTTCCATGTCAAAATCTGACACCCACATTACCCACAACGTAACTCGACCACAAACAGTTCCGTTGGATATTCTGATGTATTATACTAGCAGCTAATGTAGCCTTGAGATGAGGCAGAAATAAGGAGCAGGCTTCAGAGGTCTGGTAAGCTCGCTTCTGTCAAATCAGATTTTCTACACAACTCCCCCTGGAGCCACAAAAGGCTTTATACAACTTTTGATGGGAACAGGAGTTCAGGACCATGAACAGCTCACAAGTGAGTTCAGTCAGTTTAAGCACTGAGAGGAGAGATCAGCACCTTGGACAGAGGCAGAGCAGCTGCAAAGGAACACCGTACAGTTTTTTACCAAAAACAATGAAGCTTTAAAGACAGTAATATGGTTCAAGAAAATGTATTTCCAGTTTACCACTAACACAAACAATACATGATAAATTAATTGAGTTAAACCATAGGAATACTGTCATATTACATAAAAAACCCTTTCACAACTAAACAGTCACACACTGAAACCAGAAACAGAATCAGACACCTGCCTTGTCTTCTCCAGAGATACAGACATCAGGAATGCCGTTCCTTATGCAACACAGGACAAAAAAAAAATGTTTTTGTTTTTCTATCCAAATGCATGGACATGCATGGAATATATCGTCTTAGTCAGGTCCAAATTTCAGGTCCAAAAGGTTAAGTTGTTCTAATGACAAAATAATTAGGAAACAACTCAGGTGTTAAATCCTCTAATGTTGTTGGTTTAGCTGCTTGACTGGGACTCTGCTCAGAGCGCGATTGTCACTTCTGCTTAATTATACTGGCAGGCTGGTCTCACTGTCTGGGAACATAAACACATAAACACACACACACACACACACACACACACACACACACACACACACAGGGTCAAAGCTACTTGCCTGAAGTGTGTGATGCCAGAGTTCAATGAATGGATGCACCCATATTGTATTATTCATATTGCCTCTCTTGCTGTCTCTCTTTTACTGATTCTTCTGTCAGAGGCTCAACTGGGTTTCACCACTCTACACATCCTCTCGCATACACTGCCTCTCTATAATTTATCCTTCCTCCTATATCTTCCTACTTTCTGTCCTTTTTCCTTCTTCCAAAATGAAGCACAACAGATGCCTGTTGCCAAAAAGTGGACAGTACAAGGACATATTCAGCTACAAACAGGCTTTGAGTGCAGAGGGAGATGATACAGAATGTGACAGCATTTATGGGCAACACTTTACTTTAAGTCCCCCTATTTAGCAGTAAACAGTTAATAACCGGTTTCTAACACAGTGCAATGTAGTTTTAAGCAGACGTGTTTATTAATGTTTGTCTGGTTGGTGTATAAACAGATAATGAATGACAATATATTAAAACTCAGTTTTAATAATATAAAATATGTCTTCATAGGAGAAGTTATAATTGCTGACAAATACTATACATTAATAAACATTTAAAATGTCCTTATATCTGTTTATAACTACATTATAGTGTGTTATAAATCATTTATTAAATGTTTGCATACTATTAATAAATGCTGAGTAGGGGGACTTAAAGTGTTACTTATTTGTCTTCAATAATAAAATAGGTAAAATAGTGCTGAATTTTTGTACATTTTAGTTACTTAAAGGGATTTTTTAAATGCAGTTTTCTCTCTCTCTCTCTCTCTCTTTCTCTTTCTCAGGTTGGCTCCATGAGCTGGCCAAGCGTCTGGGTAACCCTTACTTCCTGTCCCCCCTAACAACACTGGTCCACACCACAGTCAGCAGCCTCCCAGCTAACAGCAGCCAGTGGAACGTGTCGGGGTCAGAGTTCGTGGGGCAGGGCCCCTGGAACTCCAGCCAATATTACGGAAACATGTCAGGGGGCGATGCTGTGTCAGGGACGGGCACCGGGGGTGGAGGTGGAGGTGGGGGTTTCAAGGTGATGGGTGGCGGCCCGTCAATGCGTAGCAGCTACGTGACGTCACTCTACTTTGCTCTGAGCAGCCTGACCAGTGTGGGATTTGGAAATGTGTCTGCCAACACGGACTCAGAGAAGATTTTCTCCATCTGCACCATGCTCATAGGAGGTGAGAAACGTGTGTGTGTGTGTGTGTGTGTAAACCCTCTTCCCTCTCTGTTCCTGCACTCTGTATGCATGTTAGTGTTTCCTCTAAGGGTGTGAAGCACTCCTTCTCCCAGTCTTAAGTACTCACTCAGATCATTATCTGGTGCAAGTGAGACATTAACACACAGCTAAGCACATTTTGTTCTGTCCCTCGCTCTTTTCTCATATTGTAACAAACAATAGACCCGTACACATGGGTTGGTTACATTCTCTAGAATATGACCTTGTATTAGCAAAGATCGAGTCAGTAACAGATGCATTTACTCAAAACTGTTTTGTCTGTTAAGAAGAAGGTTGTTTCCCAGAAGAACTTAGAAGGCAATAAACATTAACATCAATGGAAGAGAGTCATTAAAATGCAATAAGTAGATATTTGCCAGTGCAGAATACATAATTTCTTGTCAGTTATGCACATTAATTCATGTATAGCCTACATTTAGCAATGTGTGTACAAAAGATATATTTTGTATGAGCTCATGTTCTTTAATCCATGAGTGGGAGCAGCGAGCATCTTTTCATACTAACACCTCAAGGATGCAACATTTTTAAAAATAATATATAAATGAATTTTGCCATGAAACAGAAGATTAATGGAAGAAAATCGGAAAAAGACATTCCTCTGTCTTTCTCACTCTGCATCTGAGCAGACTTGACAGTCTATTATGGCAACACATTACTATAATCAACTCAAGTCCCAGTATGATATTGCTATGATGCAAAATATTGCTGATTGATTTTATATGATAATTAAAATATAACTCTGCACTGCAGTCGCTACAATCATCGAGGCTTTAAACAAAACAACACACGAATGCAAATGTGATAAGCTTGCATTTTCAAAGCTCTCTTCATAATATGAAACACAGATTACAAATGACTGAAAAACCTCTCTGAATGTACTCCCTGGCTGTTATTAACCAGGCTTGTGGCAGCAGAATGAAAAAATATGGTTTAGTTTTTTAATTAAAACTGTTTTTTGTTGAGTCACCTCTTGTGAAATAGCCGTGTCTGTAATTACTGAAAAGTAGTTTCCTAAATACATCAGCAGCATCCTATTAATTGTCCCAAAGTGCGCATATTCTCTTCATGTGGATGGAGTTTTTAAATTACCCTTTTTTACCCAATTTTTGTGCCTTTTGCCTTATTTTAAATGAGTTGAAGTAATATTCTGCCAGTCTTTGGAAATAACTAGTTGGATAAATAGAGTATACATTGTTGCTTTACTTATTTAGCTCTAACTTCTGATGTTTTCTTGCTCTGATGCACATAGATTCTGATATGGACAGCAGGGACATGCAAAAGATGGCGGAGATCATCAAGTATCGATGACAGCTGAGCTAATGTGTGTAATCAAAGCAAAGGTCATCTTTGACATCAGTAACATGTGCATAGCATTAAGAACATCATCCTCCCCCTCCTTCTTCATGAGTGGATCAGGAGTGGAGTTGTTATTGTACGGGTCATTATAACTTGGATATTATTTATAAGGTAAATTAGCCACAGCTCGTCCAATTGTTTAGTTTATTTGTGAAAGCCATGCATCATTTTATCAGGAGAATCCTGGTAGCAGCAGTTTGACCAGCACAGAGACACACAGACAGGTGAGCTGCGATGCCAGCCATTAGCCATAAGTTTATTTCATCATTAAAAAAATAAATACAATGGAGAGTTTTTGGATGGCTTAAAGATAGATTGAAGCATAACTTTACTAGCCCAAATCAACAGACTGAAAGAGCAGACAGGTATTAAAAAGGTTTGAAAATCTGTCATTTAAATATTGAATGTGAATATCTTTTTTAAATTAAAATTTTAAAAAATCACAAAACCAGTGTTTTTTATATGCAAGTTTTATAACAACATCTTGTACATTGAATAACGACAGCTAATTGCTTTTCAGAGTCAAGCTCTTTGTGTTTCTGTGTGTGTTTCTGTGTGTATATGAAAGAGAAAAATAGATAGAAAGCAAGTGTACACACACAACTGTGTTTATTGAAAAGAAAATGTCAGGATTAAATGAATAAATGAAGAACTGAGAAAGAAAGGCAGGACTTGAAAGGTTTATTTGGTGAGAGAAATGCAGAGATTTATGATCAGAGGACACAATGGTGTGTGGGGATGTCTCAGGCCTCATTGCACCTTAAGTGGGCAGTAAGAGACCACACAAACACACACAAACACACACACACATGCGCGCACACACACGTTCACTATCACACCTGTGAGGACATTGTATTGACTTGCATCCGTTCCTTGGTGGCTAACTTTAACCAGAACTACCCACATGCAGTGATGTGGGCTCACATGTGATGATGCCACAATGTCAGATGTTCATGTTAGACGCGGCCAAAGTTTCAAATAATGAGGTAAACATATGTAGAAGTAATCATCTGCTCCACACACAGCGTGCAAGTTCACTGCTCTGCTCCGCTAACATTATGGCATTTTTCCATGAAATTGAATGGCCATGAATGGCGGTGAGTACAGCTGCTAACAAACCTACGCCCCTTACATTTTGTCAAGGACACATCTTACCATAATTATTTAATAATTTAAAGCTTTTAATTTGAAGCAGTAATGCAGGAAATGTTGGGTTTGCATTGGCGGTAACTTAACATGACTGATATGGCTGCCCCTCAGCAGCTGGCCAATCAGCTACCATAGTCCCAGGATAAAAATATAGAGCTGGAAATGAGCATAATAGGTCTTCTTTAATGTTTTCACACTAATGGTGGGTGTACTAGAACCTAATAGCCTTAAATACTTTCATACATAATAATCACAGCTGAAAATAGTTCACAACAAATGCACTGTTTACTCTTGTTTGAGTAAGATTTATTAAAAACTACAGTGCTGATCTGTTTTAGGAAATTACTGAACCTTTTTTAAAAAAAAATGAAACTATATATTGTTTCCATTTTTTAAAGATTTACATCTTGTGTAAAAATGCATTGGTTCAGGGCCGAGTGCCAGAGACAGGGGAAAGGATCAAAAAATATTGAGAGATGGACTAATGCATTTTTGGTTTTGGTCTTTTCATGGGATTTGTTGACAATAAGAAAAACATAGAATAACACCAGCCTCATCTATTAGTAAAATTTGGGTTTTGGATTGTGTATAGGTGTTACTTTTGTGTTGTACTGAGTTTTAATAACTTTGCACTAGCAGTGATTTGTGTATAACTATGTTCCTCTAAAGTTAAAAGAGAAAGAGAACAGGACAAGAGAAAAGGGAAGAGATGACATGACTTAATGAATCCCCCCTGAATTTTATCCTTATGCTGAGTTTGGAGTTCTTTAGTGGTCATCTGCCCTAAAGCAGTAACAGAAAGATATTTATACATTTTTACACCAGAGTTTTCCAAAAATGTGAGGTGGGTTACCCCGCCTGAGGGAGCAGTCATCTTAAAATAATGTCATTAGTCTGGGTTTCAGTGGACTGTGTAAGTGTCCTGTGGTCTAAACGCTGTTTCAGCGGCTTCTCTACTCGGGCGAGAATTAAATTTAGAGAGAGAGAAACTGCTATGCAGTACACCCAGGAAAGTACATTATAAAATAGACAATCCCAGTCATCACTGAGTGATTGCTGGTTAGCTGTTCAAATTCAACACAAACCTGACTGTGGAACTGCTTAATAAAAATGAATACCACTACCACACCAAGAATCACTGCATACTGGGATTAGAGTTGTTTTGGGTTTTAGAATAATAATTAAGTTGTTCTCAAAAGTGTTTTGTTCACTAGAAAACAACATTTGGATTATTTTTATTTCAGTAGTGTATTACTGCCATTTTGTGTAAGCAGTAATCCACTTGAGGCAGTGCTTTACAGTGGTTTTACAGCAGCTAAGTCATTTTAAGCGCTGTCCTTTTTAACTTCTTGGGGCTTATAAAGACTTCCAGTAAAGCTTCCCGCTGTGCAGAAGCATTATTGGATTTTCCTGTGGGCCATTCTAGACATTAAACCTTAAAACATAAAAACATTAAAGCAACACTAATTAAATCTGTGTCATACTAAAAACACACAGCACCATAAAGAAACCTTTCCTCTCTCTTTCAGCACTGATGCATGCCGTGGTGTTTGGTAATGTGACAGCAATCATCCAGAGAATGTACTCACGTCGCTCGCTCTACCACACCCGCACCAAGGACCTGAAGGACTTCATCAGGGTCCATCGGCTGCCCAAGGCCTTGGAGCAGCGCATGCTGGAGTGTTTCCAGACTACCTGGTCGGTCAATAATGGAATAGACGTCAGTGAGGTGAGGAGAGCGCGGACTTACATTCACTTCAACACACATGTAACAAAAAAGTATATCAATGTATGATGCACTGTTTATACTGATTCTATACACCCTTCTTCCAATTAAAACCTTACCCCTGCATTAACATGAAGGTTGTTTTACTTAAAATACCATTAAAAGACAATATAATTAAAATATAAAACAATATACATTTTTTTCTTTTTTCTCTACTCCTTTATGGTGTCTAGCCTTGAAGGTAGTTTTTTGTGTGTGTGTGTGTTGGGGGGGGGGGATGTGTGTTTTGTTTCCTGAAGGTTTCAGATTGTATGTCATGCTTATTAGCAAGAAACAACGCCCTGATAACTCACTGCAAAACCTTGCTGTTTTTCATTTTTCAGCATTTTCTACATTCACTAGAAAATAGATAGAAATAAAAAATATTGATACCACCTGGAGTAATTGGAAAAACATGCCAAACATCTTTGGAAGCTGACTTTTATTCAAATAATAACATTATTATGAGCATGACCTACCAAAATGTTTATCTTTACTTTCTTTTGTGCAAATGAATGCATGTTTGTTAAATGGAGCGGAGCAGGTGGACCCAAAGACAGGGGACCGTAGGCAGAGCAAAGCTGAAGAATAATGTCTTTGTTCCAGGCTCAGGTACAGGCAAAATAAAACTGAACAGAACAAAGGATCCAACAACACTAAACTGAATACCAGGAGCATAAATACAAACTGACGAGGGGATGAGGTGCAGGTGGAACAGGAGAACCGGAAAGGAGCTGTTTGGCTGGGGCAGACACAGCGAGCAGGGCTAACGAGACTAATGCAGGGCAGGTGTGGAGGGAAAGTTCGAAGGGAAAAGTAGGCTGGGGTCACAGGAGAGAAAACACAGAGTGAACCAAAAACACAGAAACAAAATCCTCTCTACAATAATGTCAGTCTAACATTTTAGTGAAACTAACATGAGGAACAACAAAAGTCTGACAGACTGACACTGTTGAATCATTTTAGCATGTTAGATATTTACAGAACATCACCCTTCTGTCCACCTACAGATTTCCCTTCAATCTATCCATGAATTTTAATAGAGAACCGATGAATAAACACAAAGGGCATCTATGGCAATGTAAGATCACAATGTAGGACTAATTCAGCAATTAATGCAATCCAAAGAAGATGTCAGAGTTTCTGTGAAAAGCTGTGTTATGTGTTAAATGTGAACCTGCTCTGTCTCTACAGCTACTGAAGGACTTCCCAGATGAGCTGAGGGCAGACATCGCCATGCATCTGAACAAGGAGCTGCTTCAGCTGCCCCTGTTTGAGTCAGCCAGCAGGGGCTGCCTGCGCTCCCTCTCCCTCATCATCAAGACCTCCTTCTGCGCCCCGGGGGAGTTCCTCATCCGGCAGGGAGACGCCCTGCAGGCCATCTACTTTGTCTGCTCGGGGTCCATGGAGGTCCTGAAAGACAACACTGTGCTGGCCATACTGGGTAAGTCAGTGGGACCGGGAGTTAGTTACAGGCAGTAATGTTCACGTTCATTTGAATGTTGTGGATCCCCAAACCTATGCTGAGGTTTTGAGATATCTAAGATTTACAAATAGCCATAAAGGGGATGCAAGCAACTATTACCTTAGTGACATTTTATCATAGTTATTTGATTACTTTTATTTTTTCTAATGTAATACTGAATTATGTCTACATTGTCCCTGAAGGATAATAGGATATTGTGGAATCTGTGTAAAAACCACATCTACTGAACATGTGTGTTTTTCTTTTTTTGCCTCTGTCTATTTAGTTTTGGGAGTGGGTCCTCAGAAATAACTCCAACAACATATTTGCTTCCACTTATGTTTTTTCCTTCAATATTCAAGCTATTTTTCTATTTGTTTACCTAAATGACCTCAGTCCATATTCAAATTAATGGCGAGATGGGAATAAAAACTGCCAATGACATAGCTTTAGTTGAAAATCCAGAGCTTTTAGAAAGTGTGAGATTTGATTTGTTTACTGTCGGATTGCAGAATTACATGTTGGTTACCTAATTAGACTAAAATGCAACAGGGGTGGCCTATTATTTGAAGGAAATAATGTGTAAATTTGTGCTGCAGATTTGGATGAAAACTACACAGCACTCCCACGGTTTGATGGACAATTACCTGTCAATCTGTGACTTAATGAGAGGATGTGGGATGTTCATGATCTGCACTGCGTTGCATAGTTAATGAAAGTGAGAATTGTTCATTTGAAGAACACTGTGATATGAGCCAGGCGAATATATGTCTATTTCATATCAAATGCTGTTAAGGGAAGGACGGGCTTGAGGTCTTTGGAGAAAAAAAGAGTGACAGATCATCTCTCAATTCAGTGATTACAGCTAAAATAATTTCACAGTGCTGCGTTTGGTTTCATCCAATCAGAACTGCAGAGCAACTTGATCTGGATTTGAGTGGAAATTAAGGTTGATGAAGGAGACAAAGGAAAGAAGGAGGAAGGCGGGACAGAAAGACAGATGTGATGTGTGCGGGTGTGTGTGTGTGGGTGTATGTGTATGTTTGTGTGTGTGTGTGTGTGTGTGTGTGTGTGTGTGTGTGTGTGTGTATATGTCACTGAAACAACAGGGAAGGCAGGGCTGAGAGAGAGCTGATAAAGAGCTGCTGTTTGTGCTCTGCTGCTTTAAAGAGTTATCACCATGCGTGACACACACACATACACACACAGTCACAGCTTCCCACAGTGTTAAGCCTGTGAGATATAATTCTTCTATCCATTGTGAATAGAGATGCAGGAAGTCTTACTATCAGACCTCACATATGTCAGGGTTGTATAGACACTCACGAAGAGATGAATGCATTAGGTTGCTTGATCACGTCTGTTTCCTGTTTCTCCAACAGATGGACAAAGTGGGATTCCAGTTTTTACATTAATAAACATTTAATTCACTAGTCGAAATCACTGTTCAGCTTCTAACCAATTCATGAAACATTTACATTATATGTCGTTGTGTGTGTCAAATCCTCTGACATACAATTTTTTTTCATTTTAACATCCTGGCGGCAGCAAAAGGAGTTTAGAAAAAAAAACAGCAGAAACAAGCAAATGAGGGAGAGCTCAACACCCTCAGAGACAAACTTCATCAAAGGATCAAAGTGATCTCTGAGAAGAGTGCAGCATGAAAGTAAATCACCCAAATAAAAAAAAAAAATCAATGTCAGGATCATTACTTTGGCATTTAACTGTGTGCAAGTGTAGATAGTCTTACAATGAGTGTGCGTGATGATGCGTTGACAGTATTATCCAAGAACACTTCAAGGTTCAATAGTTCATGCAACTAGAGATCACACATTTCATAGAAAACTCTGAAAAGCTTCCAGTCAAAGAAAAGTCTTCAAAACAAACCAAAACAATGTGCTCTGCAAAGGAATGAGCTGTTTTGGAAATGGTTTGAGGTGCAACAAAATTGATCCATGTTGCTATATGAGCTGTCATAGGCGTTTCAAGATTTCAAAATATTCTTTTTTCGTCAGACGTCTTCACTGGCAGCCAGCAGCTGTAAATAGTGCTCTGTTCAGGGTGAAGTTGTTGTTTTGTGGGCAGCTTGCAGTTATGTTTCATAAGTAGGCACATGCTAAAATGAAATTTTAGTAGTACGATCTGCAGTATTGCCTCAGTCATTACCAAAACAAGAATCATCCACAGGATTTAAAATAATTAAAATGTCAAAAACACTCTGCACCCTCTTTTGCTGTCTCTGCCAACCCTTCTGCCATGATAAACATGTCCTCAGTTCGCATTGTGTTGAGCATCACTTTGTGCTCATTATAAGTTACAATAATGCTAGCAATAATGATAATAATAATAATAATAATATCAGTTATAAAAAATAAAAACCACCCTATCAAATAACCATTTGTATTTTTATCAGGATATATAGCTGTAATAATTAATGTCCCATCTCTGTCTCTGATGCCGGGCGGACACTATATGGATTAAGCACTATTTTAACCCAGAATTGGCTTCCACTGACTAATTTTGGTTTGTACTTCCACCCGATCATTGTTTTACTCCTGATTAATTGCCCAAACCATCAACACTCCAGCATTTGGGTGATCAGATGGATTTCTCCATTGTTATCCAAAAACTATTAAATAAGTCACACCACTGCACTGGGTGAAGACTTTGTTTTTTAGTCTCCAGAAAGTAGTTCTGTGTAAGGCAGACACCACTGTGCATGGCAAGGAACACGGTTGTGTTTACAGTGCTTCACTGGCTTGTTGTCCTACATATCACAACCTCTTGACCTAATAAAGTTATGTACAATGTCAAATGTAGTACAAGGTCAAAAGGTTCTGATATGTAGTACAACAAACTAGTGCAGCACTGTAAATGGAACCGCTTCCCTGCGCATGCACAGTGACGTCTTACATTGAACTACTCTCCAAAGACTGAAAATGTGATTGCTGTTATTAGTCTTTGGAGCCGTTTCTAAACAAACTACCATGACCGTAATTTTCGGGGCCAAGCAACATGTCAACCAGTGCAGTGGTGAGACTCATTGACATGTTTTTAATAGTTTTTGGACAACAACGGGGTTCAACAGCACAGAGGAATATGATATCAGGCTTTAGATACACACACAATACTTGTAAGTAGGATGAGTTCATTGTTGGTTTGGCTCTGCACATGAGATTTGTTGAAAAAAGGAAAATATAAAAAAATGTCCTTATCCTTTTAACACTTTGAACACCCTCAAATGGTTAAATTATTTGAATGCTCTTTGAGCCACAAAAAGAAACATATATTTGTCTAAGTGGTTAAAATGTCTTGGAAAAACTATGTGCGTAAAAGTATGAACTGGTCAGGTGGAATAGGTGATGATGGTGGCGTCACACCTAAAAAATCCAGGTTTTCACACTCCGAGATTGAACTATGATTAATGCCATAAGCATGAAATTATGTGAGGAAAACATTAGTAAGATGTATGGAGCTAAAAACAGGGAAGGAGAGAGAGAATATAAGGTGTGTGTGTGTGTGTGTGTGTGCATGTGTGTGCGTGTGTGTGTGTGCGTGCACTGGCATTTGTGAAAATTGTTCTCTGGGGATGTGATGGTGGACTTGTGTTCCAGTGAAGTCTAATATTAAACAGGATTTGCAGACAGTGTGTGGGTGGAAAAGCCGGAGAGTCATGTAGAGAGTCAGCTGCTTTTACCACAAATATCACAACTGCCAGTATTACAGTTTACTTGTCATCTCTATATCTTAATAAAATTCACACTTTATTTACTCCATTCTATCCATTTACCAAAAAAAGCATTGGAGTGCCTTTTCTTTCCTTTGTTATCCTCAGCATTTCCATCTTTTCTTGTCTGTTTGATGTGACCGCTGCGCTTGTGGATTCATTTTAGTTTTGCAGGCTACTCATGTGCACCAAGAATGGATGGTTGAGCAGGTAGATGAATAGATAGAAGGATTGATTGAACAGATAGAGGCCCTTTATAGGACGAGTCGCATTTCACTTTTGTTACAGAGGTAGAGCACCCATTCACGATACACAAACTGTCCATTTATCTGAGACATGCAACCGTGTCACGTTGCCTCTGTGTGTATTGATAGATGCTCTCTAAGGAAGGATGCTAACTTTGGATTCCCTTTGAGAGAGATGGATGAGTTTTAATGGCTAATGCATGGAAATGTAGGATGAGAGAGATGCGGTTTTGCCCTTCCCTGCTCACCATTAGCCTGTGTGTGTTTGATTGATGAGGAATGTCTCTCGTCACTCGTCACTCTGCTGCTTTAGAAAGCAGCAGTTATAAACTACTTGCCATGGGAGCAAAAGCCAAGCCAAAGATTCACAAGGTCACGAAACAGCTATAAAATATTCACCATATAAACAGCTGTGTATCGCATAATAGCCCATAAACTGCCAAAAATCTATTTTATTTATTATCTATTATTCTATTATTGTATTTAACATACTTAAGTGTAATGACCAATAGCACAAATAATCACCACATCTACACCATCACTACCACCACCCATTAAGACAAAACACATGCTCCAAAGTTACATTTGCTAAATGTTTCCCACCAGTTTGACACCTTAGTGTCTAATTTGAAATGTTACATGAACACAAACTGACAAAGTATCTAATATTTATATTTTTAATATATTTTAAATATTTCATACACAGTCACAAATTTTATCCATGAAACAGAGTAAAAATATTGACTTGTCAAGTAGATCGTATATGACATCAAACACCATCTACAAGTTGATATTGGAGTATGTTTTTCTGTTTCTCTACATTTAGAGAAGCCCATTTTACCATGAAATCAATTTTAGTCATTTATTTATTGCAGTTGATGATTATTTAATGTACACTTCATGTCGAACAAAATGGGACCTGTTCATCAGGCCCTTTCCATAATGTTGTCAGACACTGTGCTATTGCCCCATTGGATTACATTGCAGCCCGTTTAGCGGCTGCCAGCTGAAGCGCTCTCACTCAATACTGGACCAATTTCAAAAATTGATGCCTCCATTAGTCACTTAGACACAAAAAGATGGGAAAATAGGGTACAGGTTGAAAAATACAGAAGTTTCCCTTTAACTCAACCACCAAAATATTCTTTACAAAGTTCATTATTGTTGAATTTTTGTTGCAAAGAGGCACATTACCTGCACCTTGTGAGCAGGTCTTAGTGAGTCAAATTTAGGAGCCACTTTTAGGAGTTTCTCCTACGTAACTTGGTCAGTTAGGAGCTACTTTTAGCCTTAGGCTGTTTTGTGAATAAGGCCCCAAACTGACTGTTGATGTTTTGTTAAAGATATTTAACTAAGCAGGATTAGAAAGTTAGAAAGTGTGAACATTCCTGTGATACTGGTTTGAATCTGCCGAGCATAGTATGTCAGCTAGTGACTTATGGAGGAAAATGAGTTAAAGGGTCAGTTCACCTAAATGACAAAAAACACATTTCTTCACTTACTCCTGGTGAGTCAAGAAGCTAGTTGTGGCTTTATGTGCCGAGGTTTTGAGATATCTGTCTGTAAACCTGCTGCTCTATTTACTCTGGATAACCCGCAGAACACACTGGAACTATTTCTTCAGTATAAATAATTTCCAATGCAAACCATTAAACTGCGATACAAAGAGTACCCGCACACTTAATCAAAGCTCCCTTACCGTATTTGCCTGATTTAGTATGTGGGTACTACTTGTATCACAGTTTAATTGATTTTTGTATCCAGCACCTATCCCACTGAGGTTTTGTGGACGTGCATACGACTACTCTGTTTTATTTCACAATGCAAACTGTTCACAGTGAAGTCTGTAGCTTATGCAGAGAAACATGGACACTAAGTTTTAAAAAGAAACTATTTTTCAATGCTTTAAAGAGCACAACTGAATTTCCATTAACCTCAATTGTATTGGGATGGAGGCAGAAAACTCACTGATATCTCAAAACCTCAAAAAGTAAGGCTAAAATGATCTGCATGGCTAGATAGTGGCAAGTGAGAAAATATATATGGAGCTATTAGGTGTATTAGAGTTTACCCAACACTCTCTCTCTGGTAACATCAGACACTTTTATTTGAGGTAGTTATGCTTTCAGACACGCAGAGCAATTTCTGAAAAAAAAATGTGAATCAACCAACGTTTAGGGGTTATCATACCAAGACTGAAAAGAATCAATCAAATTGGAGAATTGTGCGGTCAGACACACACCTGTGACAACAGCTTAGAATAATTTCTTTAGTTGGCTGTCGCGCAGGCTGAAATCTAATTTCCTCTGGATGTGCTTCAAAGCCTTTGTAACACTAATCCAGCAAACAGGGCAAGCTCCTCTGAGGTGTGTGTGTTGGGGGGAGGGAGGTTGTACGTGCGTTTATGTATGTGGCAAGCTACAGATGTACATGTCTCAAAAGTCAGTTTCTCGAAAGGTCAAGATGTACTGAATTAATGGTCTGTACCTGTGTGCCTGCATTTCCATGTGTGTCAATCTCTGTGTGTGTGAGATGAAGTGGATTTATCTTCAAATGCCAAGCCCCCAGCCTATATTTGATCTTGATCATGACACACGTACACACACACACACATACACACACACACACACATCAATAGACGGAATGCGGTGCTGTGCTGGTATTAATAATGAATAGATTTTACATTATTAAAGCACTTTGATTATTAATGCTGAAGTGTGGATCGAGCAGAGCCCTGCAGAGCCCAGGGTGCTCTTCACATGTTACAGCCCATCTTGGCCTTTACCAAGAACCTGCATCTACAGCATTACACCCAGGAATGTCTGTGTTGGTAATTAAAAAGGTTCATCTCAAACTGACGGTCAGTCTGACCCGGTCCTCAAACCTATGTCGGACTATTAGTGCAACCACACAAAAAAATAAATTAAAGCCAACATTTTCTACCTCATACTGCACCGTGAAATGAAATTCTGAAACATGAACACACACTCAATCAGCTATCCACGCACACACACACACACCAATTAGCAGCTATATCATTTAAACCCAGTGGAAATTCATTTTACCTGAGCTGTGGTTCTCCTCCCCACATAGACAGTAACTAAGGAACAGCAATGGATCCATGCATGACTAATGAAACCTGTTGGTCCTGCAGAGATGATGCAGACACCTGAGTCTAATTTCCTACAAATTTCATTAAACCAGGACCAGTAATGTAACGGTTAATCAGCCTGTAAATTTCATCTTTAATTGACCTTTACTTCGACCATCGAACCATTTCAGTGTTATGTATGATTTTAAAATTGAATTAATGTTGTGTGACACACCTAGTATAGGTTTAAAAATATTGACCTTTCCTTTTATTACACCCCATATGAGACACAGCTTCCTAGTTTGTAAGCTTGGCTGGATGAGAAAAGCAGGTTTGGTCAGTCTGAGCAGTGAAGTCCTCAAGCTGAAGTGTTGACCTTTAATTATAGCGCCACCACTAGGCCTATCAGCATAACATAACCGTTGTACCACAGTTTGAAGATCATCCCACCAAGTTAAAACTAGTGATGTTTGGAATTTAACCCGAAATGTCACATTTTAAAAGAAAAACTGGAGACAAATAAGCTGAATGAAAAACTCAAAATCACCGGCATTGTTAAAATGAGCTTCTTTTATGAGCTCTGTCTTTTTCACATATACCCAGACGCACAAATACAAACACGCTGAAGACGAGACAGATACACACCCTTAAATGTCACTTTCAAGTGTTCATCTCCTGCTCAGTTTAACATTTTGCCGTGATTATCGGAGAACACTTTCCCTGATTCTGCTGTCTCTCTCGGCTCCGTTGCCACCCATCATCTCTACGACAAAGACAATTCGAGCTGAATTGTGGAGGGGGGGGGGGGGGTGGGTGGGAGAAAAGAAGTGGAGGAGTGGAGATGTGAGTGATGTGAAAAAGATAGAGAGACAGACAGAGCATGTGAAGAGCCCATCGTGCTAAATTAAGTAGAAGCACAGATGGGGGGGAAGAGGATCAAGATGAGAGTGCAGAAGAGGGTTGGACGGCGTTGAGTCAGACCTGTCAACACTCCAGTTTTTCCCAGGTTTCTCCCATATTTCAAGGCCATCTCCTAGCGCCCTCCCATATTGTTGTTTCTCCCGTAATTTGCACGGCCCTCAAACTTTATTATGAATAATAATAATAATAATAATAATAATACACGGATCCATAAGTTTTGTATGCTTGTCTGACGTTACCCAAGTTGCCAGATTGTCTATGACACACAATCCACACACTACATACAATTTCAACCCATCTGTCACCGCAACCTGGCAACCCACAACCCGATTCAAGGGGCGTGCGTGCAGCTGCTCTCTGCGCAGCAAGGCGGGCGAGCTAACTTAGCTGTTGTCAAAATGTCAGGGCAGGATGGCGTTCCAGGCCTGCTTCATGTGCATCACAAACCTCGGCTGTGTGTTGAATTAGAAAGACACCGCTGCACATTAAGAAAGCTCTCATATTTTGAAACCTAAATGTTGGCATGTATGCGTTGAGTGGAGGTGATTAGAGCTTCAGCGGAGGGGTAGAGGGCCGTGTCCAATAGCTACTGTTGCTCACATGGCATGCTCTGAGCTCCTGCTCACCCTGCCTCTCCCCTTCCTTCTCTGTTTTTCTCACCCCCACCCATCTCCATTTCTCCTTAATCAAGCCGTGCCAGTCTGCTGCCACCCCCACACCGTGTCCTTCTCCAATTCCTCTCTCTCACCTTTCTTCTCCTCGTCTTTTCACCCTCCCTCTTTTCAGTCCTCCCCCACACTTCATCACCCATTTTAGTTCCCTGCTCGCCTCTGCCCTACCTTGCCCTGCCTCCCTCCATCTTGACTCTGTTCCTTCTCCGCTCCTTCTCCTCCAGCCCCCACTTTCCGCTCCCTTCCTTTTCCTCTCATTTCTCTTCTCAGCTGTGCGGCTGTGCAGCAGTCTTTGTTTGACTTTTCCCTTTTTCCCCCCTGATACTGAAGAGGGCTTTGTCTGTCACAAGCATAGACTGTATATAAAGATCTTCATATACAGCCTATGGTCACAAGCCTCACAAATTAATGACCATAATACATTTACATTTTCTTTTTGACATTATGTGCTCAGGTAATCGTTTATATGAAAATAATGCATGGACATACTGTATGGTTATATAATGTTGAGGAATAAAGTGAATACTAACCTGAGCAGCACCGTCGTTATCTTGTTACAGCATTGTTTCTCCCCCAGTGGTTTAGTTGTGCTGCGAAATGCCAACAGACAGTTTTTCTGCACTATATTTACAGAGTCCGTCAGGGTTTTCAAAAATAATCCACTCCAACATGATTACCTCAAAAGAAATTGTGGACGGTGCCCACAATGTGTTCTGAAAAATAATCATCTTTGCAGATCCTGTAATTGTTTTGCAAGAAAAGCCAGAAGAAAAAATGGGTCTAACTGCAATGATGCTCAGAGAAAGAGTTATACAACTGCAAATTGTTGTGCTAAAAGTCATTTACAATCATATGTATATCAAAGGGTTATTCCAGCAGTCTAGTATTGTGCTTCCATAAGGTTAGAGGACTCACAAGAGACAAATTAAAAGAAGGAAAAAAATGAAAGCAGTATGGCCAAAAAGTCTGGTCTCTAAGCAAAAACCAGGACAACCCTTGTGACATCATCAGGGTTATTTTCTCCTCCAGAGTCATGACTAGTATTAACTATATTGAGATTGTCTTTTCTTTTCATTATTAAATCTGATATCATGTTTAGGTCAGCTGATTTCTGTTTGGGTACATCAGAAGTGACTCTCAATGTAATTTTCATACAATGCCAAAGCAGTGTTAGCGGATGCTAGGAGCAGTTAGCTTTCGTCATGTACATCAGGGAAATGCACCGATTTAATTGTTGCTATTTCTGTAATTCAACTTACAAAAATCTGTAAAGCTTTATGAGTCTCATCCACACTTTGACATTCAGGGAGATAGTACTAACTGCTCAGTGCTGCTTTGTGCAGGTATCTTTTGGAAAGGGCATTTTTAAGTGGGAACAATGAATTTGCAAGTACATTAAACAAACAATCCAACACATTCTCCCACTCCTGATATTGAAATGACTTTGCAGGTCCATTCCTTTCATCTTCTGTCTTTGATGATCTGCTGCTTAGACAGTCTGTGTGTTTACTTTATTCAACTAGCTTCATTGATGCTGATCGATTTTCCCTCAGGGGGACACAGCTAAGGAAAACACACTCACTGCAAATTACTGCTTCAATGACTTAAACATGTCTATACGTCTTTCTGCATCTCTGTGTATTTGTCTAACGTCTGCCTCTGTGTCTGTGCACCTCCCCAGGTAAAGGAGATCTGATTGGCTCGGACTCCCTGACAAAGGAGCAGGTGATCAAGACCAACGCCAACGTCAAAGCCCTGACCTACTGCGACCTGCAGTATATCAGCCTCAAGGGCCTCCGCGAGGTCCTGCGACTCTACCCCGAGTACGCCCAGAAGTTCATCAGCGAGATACAGCACGACCTCACTTACAATCTGCGAGAGGGCCACGGGGCTGATGTGAGCACACACAGTAATGTAAAGCGTTGAAGAACAGAGAGTAATACCATGCATTAAGAGATGTGAATTGATTGTTTGTGTATGTTTGTTTGTAAGTTAGCAAACTCACCTCCATCTAATTACCCCTTAAGAGATGAATAAAGTATTTTGAAATGAATCAAATTAGTAACAGGTTAGACTGCCCCCTTGTGGCCATACTGAAAATACAATTAAAGGCCAAATTATATACAACAACTAAAATAAAGTAAATAAAACATCAAAAATGGAAAATTGAAAAAAGAAAAAAGCTGAGAAAAGAGACTAAAGATAGGGCTATAACTATAAAGGTGTGTCTGTGGATGGTGTATATTTATAAATGTCCACATCGTACAGCCTATCAGATCAGTCACAGCACTCCATGTGCTTAAAGTTCAAATCTAAAATGAAATTTTATGGTGCAAATGGGTAGCCTGAGGAGACACTCACCTTAAGAGGGGTCTCCTGATAAAAGCTACGCGTGACCCCTCCACCACTAATTTAAAAAACACACACATAGATCTGCACACACCACAATTCGACAAGCGTAGCCTTGAGGGTTTTTTTTTCTTTCTTTACTCCTGCCATTAAACACACAAACACGCAGCCTGCGCCTTTGGCTGGTACAGCAGCAGCAGCAGAGGGAGCAAAACACAGCGACAAGAATAGCTTGGTGCTGCTGTTTGAAGCTGTCCTGTTGCTAAAAATAGAACAGGGGGGAAGCACGGGCTCTCCCTGACTGGCTGTGTCCCCTGCAGCTGCTGCTAAGATTGGATCCTGCTCGATATAAATAGCCCAGCCAGCCGAGGAGGAGAGCAGGGGAGGAGGAGGAGGAGGAGAGATGAAGAGGAGGGGGGGATCTCATTTTCTGTTCTGCTCTTCTTCAATCCCTCCTTTTCCACTGCAGTGCTTTGTTTCTCCAGGGCACAGCACACTTACTGCAGAGTGTGAGCGGAGAGCAAATGTGCAAATGTGTGTACACATATTGGTGTGTGTGTGTGTGTATAGGGGTATCTAGAGGACGTGTGATTGCAGATGCACAAGCTGCTGTCCATATCTTAGGTCTGGGTTGCAGATGTCCATTTTGGTTATGTATGCAAATCCCTTCTGGTACCAGCAGCCCAGGAGAGTGTGCTTGCATATGTATGTAAGACAAAGCCTGCAGATATCTAGAGCCTCATTACTCAGTAAACAAATACCTCAAGAGGCAATCTCAGAGGATGAATGAAGAATGATAATAATGTTTCATAGTAACAAAAAAGAGACATGTAAACAAGTTTAAAGACAAAACGGATGATATAGAAGAAGAAGGAAAGTAGGAAAGTTTTTATTAAGCACGGATGAAGGCGGAAGATCCGTCAGGAAAAAAGGAGAAAGCAAAAAGTCCATCATCTAAGTGATGGTTGTGTCCCTCCCTGCTGATTCATAGGCTACAGACTGACTGTCATGACCCCGGCGCCGGTGGGCAAAACACTGTAATGTGCAAGAGCAACCAGTTGTGCACTGAGCTGTGCGACAGAAATGTTTTGTGCCCCGTGTTCCTGTGCTCTTCAATCTCTGCAGCAGAAACATGGCAGTGAGAACAATATATCACCTGCACCTGCACATACTGTACAAACACAAACGTGCACATACTTGTACATGCAGAGACAAACACTCACACTGTTGTACGAAAAAAAATAAATAAATAAGGGAAAGAGCACTTTGTTCTTTCATTCTTGTCACACACACCTTACAACCATCCACTTACATGCCTGCACTCAGATTTATGTGTGCAGCCCGACTCCATCACACATACACGATGCGAACGCAAACTTCAACACACCCACACGCTCACACATACAGGCAAGCACACGCCGACACGAGGCAAGTACACACTTATCACGCCCCCGCATCGCAGAGCGCTCCTTGGTTTCCTCTGGAGCTGGGAGCTAAGATTAGAACAAGAGAGCTAAAAATACATCACGGTGGCACAGGAGGGGGCATAGAGGGGGGTAGTAGGGGAGGAGGAGAGAGAGGAATGAGAAAAACAAGAGAGAATGCTGAGCAGGCAGAGGTGGAGGGAGAGGAGGCTTGATTAAAGGGACAGGAGAGAGAGTGTGGCTCAGAGGGGCAAAGAGAAAGCGGAGGGCGTTGGCTTGTCTGCATGATGAGATACAAAATACATTCATTACTCACTGCAGCAGTCATTCTATGTTGGGGCATAAGAGATGTGATTATTTTGAAGCCAGTATAGGAGAATGGCAAAGCTGTTGTTTTTAAAGTCGATGCAGTGAATTTTGTCAATCTTTCATTGTTCTCTTCTGTCTTCATCATTGGAAGAAATGTTTCAATGTAAACAAATGAGTGTAGAGTGATGCTATTATAATCCTGTCAGTGTGAAAGAGCATTATAGAGAGATAAAGTATGATAATAACATTATATAAAAGTATACTTGGCTCTCCTACAAGCAGTACAAAACATATAGGGGCATTAATCTTAAGTCACACCAACACACTCATACACACCAAACATCCAGCCACATCTGTTATCTTCTTTACTTTCTTTTTTAGAAGACGTCTATTTTACAGAACTTTTAACGTGCACCTCTTCTTCTCTTTTAATCACAGACAAGAGTCCTGTTTTTGTTTAGCTAGTCATATCTGGAAATTTCAGCGACCCAGTGTCAGCGCTGAAGACAGCCTAAATAATTCAGTTCGTAAGCAGGGACGCTGCTGATGGGGAGCAGGGCGAGCCAGGGGAGTGTGTGTGTGTGTGTGTGTGTGTGTGTGTGTGTGTGTGTGTGTGTGTGCCTGTACTCAATGTAGTATGTCAGGCTTCTTTTTGCAGTCTGGCAAAGACAGAGGCATTTTGAAAAACAGTATTTACTCAAAATAATATAAGAAATAGTCTTCAATTCTCCAGCACTTCCCCATCTACAAGGGTCTCAGGAAAAGTTTGGAACATGACTTGTCACGTCAAATACCAAGGGAATTAAACTTTTTGCTGTCTCTCTTAAAGTCACAGCTGTAACATCTAAATAGTAAAAGCAAAAGGATGAACAGAGTTTAGCAGCTACTCCACTCTGTACACGCAGGCCAACACATACATCAAGCATGAAAAATAAAAATACCTACATACTGTAAGTCTAAAAGAATTCAAAGAAGTGTGATGATGACATATCAACTCATTTACCCTGAAATAAAATATGCCTGACCTCTACAAATGAGTAAATCTATAAATCACAACTGAAATGTTCCAAATATGAAAGAAAATGAGCCAAGAAATCTTTGCAGTGTGTGTATAAGATCAGCTTTGCACAAATGGGGTTTAAAATTGTCAAGAAAAGACAAAGCTTGATATTTCTGCAAAATATTCTCACAATTTGGCTTCTTTAGGGTTAAATTCTCTAGAAAAAATTGCTCACTTTTCTCACATTTGTGAAAGAGATGTGTGTTTCTGTCTCCTGAAATCACCTCTGTTTGGAGAAGGGAGTGTGTTGAACTGAAGTGATCATCAAATGTACTGGTATAAAGGTACAAACTGTTGTGTTGGTCTGCCATCCACTGGTACGATCGCGTCACTACACTCTATTTACCAATACTGAGTCTAAAGCAACAGTGCTAAAAATATGACAACCAATAGTTTCGAACCTCACTGTTGCTCCCAATAACAAGAGGTGTGATGGCTCACTCTGCTGGCACATTCAGGAACCAGTTTGCATCAATTCAATTCAAACTCTCATCATTGTCTTTTTCTCTCTCAGGTGGACTGGGAAAGTAATGGTGGTCTGGTGAAGAAGCTGCCATCCATCCGGGAGGATGAGGAGGGAGATGAGGAGCAGAACTCGGTGTCCCATGCCCCCCGCTCCCCACTGCGTCTCAGCAGGGGGCTCAACTCGCCTCTGCGCTCCCCTCTCCTGCCGCCCAGGCCGTTCCGCGCCCCCTCTGAGCACTCCCGCCCCACCACCCTGCAGATACCAGTGGTCAGCTTCAGCAGCGCACCGCCTGAACTCAGCCCTAGGTAACACACACAAACACACACACAAACACACACACACATTGCTGTAAAAGAAGAAGAAGACACTATGACCAATGATCAGAAAGATTCAGGAGATTCAGTTCTCAGCATGCAGTGTGAGGAGCGACTGCACGCACTGCAGTTGGCGATGCAACATAGGTGTCTGGCTGCCATGGCAACCAGTGAGATACAGCGCTGGTGGCTGCTGTTGGAAAGTGTTTTCACACTGTAGGATGATGTGTCCATGTGTGCACAGAGATTAATAACACCCTACTGTGCAGTGGTGTGAGAGTGAAAGCTGCAGATAGGAGGATGTTTGTGGTTGAATGAAAACACTGCACATTCATTGTAATTTAACACAGATACATACTGTAATTAGTGCTCTCCTGATTTACATTCCTCTCCCGTGTTTTAATCCCTCTCTCCGCACAGATTTGTGGACGGCATTGAAACGGAGAACAATTCCAACTCATCACAGAAGTTTGAGTTCAGCCCCAGCCTGTCACCTGCAGCCCCGCCCTCACCGTACCCAGGTAACACACACACACACACACAACTGTGTAGCATTTGTCTCTCTCTCTCAGAAGAAAAGATGTGTCCTGAGGATTAATGTTCATATATGTGTGTGTAGGGATCCGGGAGCAGTCTGAGATTAAGCAGAGTGTGTCTAAATTGACTGAGGAGGTGAGTTCTGACTTGATGTTGTTGATACATGACGATGATGCATGTTGTCACATCTTTCATAAGGCTGTAATTACTACCCCCTTTGCCTTTTATTCTGCAGGATGTTTCACAAACTACAAAACAGATTTCATGGCAATTTGGCTGAAAATTAGGCCCTAGGCTGGCCACCACCAGCAAATCAGCATGACTGTCTATCACGTTGCATGTTTTATTGCAGTTCCAGATGCAAATGAAAAATGTGTAAATATTTTCTGTTATGAGAATAACAAATTTAGAGAGATTGTGAAGCCTTAGGAGAGGTATACTGTAAACTCTGACTATTACCAGCGTGCACTGTAGAGTGTGAATAAATGGTGTTGGTGAACCTAATGTATGCAGTGTGTATATCAGGTTATGCTTTACACAAATAAAGGATTCATTTTTTATTATTTTTGTAAGCACCCTTGCCTTTCCCATTATTCTCTGGAGGAATGTGATACTTGATATACTGCAGCAATTGCATGGATTTAACCTTCATCTGTTTTTCTGGTGTGTGTGTGTGTGTGTGTTTATGCTGTCTCCTCCTCCCTCACCATACAGATGAACAGCCTCTCTAAACAAGTCTCCATGCTCAGTCAAGAGCTGCAGGAAATGACACGCTTACTTAAGCCCCTCCTCCAAAGAGCACCGCAGCCAATCCTGACGACCATGATGCCAAATTTAACCCCACCTCCTAGCAGTGCCAGCCAGCTGTCAACAGGCACCAGTCTTGTGATGCCACCGCCCGCCACACCTTGTTCCCTCCAGAGACCTGACACTCATTCCCTGTTGGACAGTGGAGACATAGAGGGTGTGGATTTGCCAGGATGCCTTCTCCCAACTCCTCATTCACCAAAAAGGCCTAATTCATCACCCTCAGCATTGCCACAGCCCCTGTCCAACCCCCTAGGGGGCAACATCAAGGGTCCTGCCCACTCCAATCTTTCCTCACCCGAGGATCATGAGGGATCCCCAATCTTGCGAAGCCTCCATGCTTCCTCCAGTAATGGCATATTTCGGTCCTCGCTGCAGGACCAGCTTCCCCTGGCCTCTCACACCCCTTCACCTTCTCTCTCCTTCTCCATGTCCCTCTCCTCCTCTCCATCTCTTTCCCCCTGCCAAGGCCCCCACCCGTCCCGACCTGTCAGCTGTGCCAGCAGAGGCCTGCTACCTCCGCCTCCCTCCCAGGACACCCCTCCTCCCCAGTCCTCCCACTGTTCAGCTCCCCCATCACTCACATCCTCGCCAGGCGACCATCGGCTGAGGCCTTCCCCATCCGTCCCTCTTGTATCCCCGACCTTCTCTCTCCATCCCTCCACCCTCTCCCTGCCCTTGTCTCTGGACTTCGTCAGTGCAAAGAGAAGGCAGGGAGATACCCAAACTCTCACTCGGTGCAACTCACAGCCGTGCCGCGGGCAGGCCAGACCTGTCGCTCATCCCCAGGAGCTGGAGATGCAGGAGTGGAGAGGAGAGGCAGAGGAGGGGAGGTACTCCGCAGGGCACATCAGCTTCATTGATGAAGATGAGCCAGCGGTATGAACGGAATACAAGTGAGCAAAAGTCAGAGATGACACAAGAGTAGCAGAGAGAGACAGAGATGGAAAAGGGGATACAAAGGAGATCAGATATGGGGAAGTGACGGCTGGATGATGGAATGAAAAGCAATGGCAGGCGGACAGCTGGTCTATTTCACACGGGAAGCAATTTGTCAGGCAGGAAATTCTAAAATGATTGACAGGTAAACAGATACACACCTGGGAGGCCCAGACACAAAGCCAGCTGTCGGCAATTCAGTGTGGACGACTACTTTGTCCTTTTCAGCACTGATCAACCACAGAACTACAACAGCACAAATTGTCTTACAGTATCAAAACTCCAGTAGCACCAGTCAATCCCTGCAGCTACTGGGACACACGGGACCATAGCACATCTTTCTAACAGGTTCCATTTTTCTCTGGAGCCTAATTTAGCTCTTTCCTGCTAACTGAATATACAATATTGCTCTTAAAAACCCAGTATGGATGTCTCCTCCTCTTCAAAGGGCAGGTAATAACACACATATCTCACGCTTGGGAACATGTTTTTACCCAAGCATAATAATCCGAGCCGCTGCACTGGGACTGGGAATGTAAACTCTTCATCAGGTCACTTCCGTTTGCTTCATCGGTGGGATTATCTTTTGAAAGGGATTCGATCATGGAGGAAAAAACACTCAGCTGATATCAAATCATCTCTTCAAAGTCCTACACATTCGCAAAAAACATACGATCTAACACATCAAACATATCAGGATATTTGAATTGGGTTTTAACTTTAGACAGAATAGTCCGTGTTTTGTTTCCCCTCTAAAAGAAGTTTGAAGTACACAGTCTGGTGAGCATGTGAAGAAGCAGAGATGCTGAGTGTGGAGCTAAACGTCCGAGCAAGGGTAGGGTTTTGTGCCAAAGACAAAAGCAAGATTTATAGAGAAAGTGAGGGAGAAACACTAATATCATAAACAGCAGCCATATATCACAGTTGGTCACCATCATGACTGTTTACAACCAGCCTACCAGATTGTAAAAGCAAACTCCCACATCACTCCTGAGCTTTAGCCATCCAGCCATTCGTGCCTTCTCCATATAAAGACATAGACTTCCCTAAAGTTAATTACAGGCAAGCATTTGGATCAAAATTTACAGAAAGCCATCAAATTCACCTACAGAGAACATTTACACTGTTATTAAAAATGTCAATTATTGAATATGTTTATTTATTTAGGCCGTGTATTTATTTATTTTTATTGATGAGAGCGATGAGGATGTATAGTGTGCGTCTGGGAGATCAGAACGGAAACAGGCTGGAGAGGAAGATTTACATTCTTACTTCACAACTGCATGCCCTCCAGACTGAGTGGACCTGTCCCAATTCTTATGTAGCACTCACACATAAAGCATATCTTGAACACGCACACAATCATCATCATCTACAACCCCTTTGCCAACCACTGAGCTTAATGCTGGTATGAGACAACAGCCTAACACTAAAAAACAAACAAAAAAAAAACTACAATACCCAGGCTGCATCACTATGGAGGTCTCAGGACTTCTGTACAGACTGTTTTTTTTCCGCTTTGGTGAGGTG
The DNA here is from genome assembly GCA_038419695.1 of Scomberomorus guttatus. Lineage (NCBI taxonomy): Eukaryota > Metazoa > Chordata > Actinopteri > Scombriformes > Scombridae > Scomberomorus > Scomberomorus guttatus. The sequence continues at coordinate 8,746,719 of CM076456.1, read as the reverse complement.
CTGCTTTGTGCAGTGCAGGTCCACCACGTTACTTGTAATATAGACAGTCAGATTTCTGGTTTCTATTTTCTGTAATGGGAGCAGGGGAGGGGACGACCTGGACTCTTTACACACTGAAATACAAAGATTGACTGAGCAGAACTCCCATCGATGTCTGTGGAGTTTCTGATCGCGCCGGTTGCTCTGGGGTGGGGGGTGGGGGGGGGATCTTGGGTACACAAAGGGGTTTTAAATCAAATGCATGTCACAGCTTTTTTTGCATGAGGAATGTGCCTGCTTTTGAGCTGCCGAGGGCAGAGGGCTAATGGGAGTAGACAAACAGCCTGCCCTGTTGGAGGTTGTTGGGTTTCAGATGTATTTTATTAAAGACTGCTGTTACATAAAAAAACTTTACCAGGATTACATACTGTACAACAATAAAGAAGTGTTGTTTTGTAAGATATCAGACTCCTGTGCTACTCTTGGGAACCATCACATTTGGCAAACATTAGACGCAGTTTGTACCTCTCATGTATTACATTTGAATCACAGAGGTGAGCATACGTCTCTCTGGAAAATAAACAATGTTTGAAAAACCCAGAAGGTCATTTAACAACACGTAACGCTGTTCTGAATGTCTTTCCAGAATCATTAAAGACTCTTCTAACCATGAAAAACAAAATTTTTAACCTGTTTTCCAAGTTGCAGCTGTATTCAGGTAGCCAGCAATGATGTACAGTATGTCCTTGCTCTTTCTGTACAAGCACATTATTTTGTATAAAACTCTAATATAATAGAAAGTAACATCAATACACCAAATCATTAAATATAACTTATAATAAGGATTAAGCAAAGACATATTTTATTTCCAGCTACCATCTGTGTTTGGATTAGGAAACAGAGCGGCAACTTTGGAAACGTGTCATGCAGCAAACGCATCATTTTTTCATCCAGATTGTTAGAAGTCTCTGGAAATACTCAGAACAGCAGCAGCGCTTATCCCTCCCTCATTACCACTACTGAGGTGCCCTTGAGTGAGGCCCAACTGCTCCAGTGGAGCAGATCAGACTGTGGCTGTACTGGGAAGCTTTGAGGTGTGGATGTGTGTAACAGTGTGAATGTGGTCAGGGGGCGTTCCTGTAAAAGAGAGGCTGCCTCTCAGTGAAACTTCCCTGAATAAATAAAAAGGTAAATAAAAAATTTTTTAAAAAGTGTTTAAGACCCATTAAAACCATTTTTGAAACATCTATATATTTTTTAGAGAAACGGATGCTTACCAGGCACTCAAATGTAAGGTAATGCATGAGAGGCACAACCTGGGGTTAGGTAACCATGAACTGCAATACAAACTTAATGGGAAGTCCACTGTACTTGCATATATTTGTGCTTTCTTTAGACATTGTGGATTAGCGATAGGGAAGCAACAGAAGGAGGAGCAACAGAACAAAGAAAAGTCAGCGCTGGATTTGCTCCTTGCTACATGTGACTGCAGAGGCTCATACACACAACTTAACACTTGAAGCAAACCTAGGCTCCATTGTAATTTTACCTAAAAGTACCTCAACCTCCAACGAGAAAAAAGACGCAACACAAAGGAAGTCCTTCTTCAGGTCTGCATATATTTTCAGTGATAACATTCATTCTATCAGAGCTTCAGGAAGGTTTGAAATGTCAGGGAACAACACTCTATAGAAATATCCTGATGGGAGAGGAACTTATATGAAAGAGGGATGAAACACAATGGCACACTTTATTCTGCTGCTGTGGATACACGTAGTGCCTCATCCTCCAGGGCCAGTCTCAAATTGTTCTTCCTTCATTCCTCACATCTACTCCTTCCTTGCTCGCTTCTCAAAACACATCAGAGGGCATAAACCCGGGAGCTTGGGAATTTCTTTTATCTCCTTTGACAAACACACAAAGGTGGGGGGCTGCAGAGAATGCAGAAAAAGCAACTGACATTTAAAATCTTATTCATTAGAGGTGTGAGGATACATGTATCCTCTTCCTGTATGTCTGGTGTTCTGTGTACCCGTGCCTGTTAATTACCGCCTGGGCAGGTCAGAGTCAGCACTATCGACTCTGGATCTACATTTCCCATTGGGATTATAAGGATATCGGACAGAAGTGACAGGCTCCAGTGCACGCTGAACCACAAGGGTGGAGAAAAAAAATCATCAGGGAAATTTCTTTCTTTTCCTTATTCGCCTCTGTAGACCATGTTCAAATCAAATACCTACTTCCATCAGACTGAAGTGGATTCACCCTACTGTGCCAAGAATCATGGTTCAGAGAGAATGAACGAAAACAAACAGAGGGGTCAGGGGAAAATAAAAATCCAAAAATATATATTTATATGTTTATATTTATATATATTTATATATTTACGAGGTATGTATCCACAAAAAAAAGAAAACACCCAAATTTCAAAATAGGCAGTCTGTGTTTTTCCAAATGTGTCCTTGCTTGCGAAAACATTAATTAATATTAATAGTAATATCATTAATTAAAAATTAAAAAAATAAAACAGGGAACCTTTACTGTCCAACAGCCCTGCTCTTGTGTCAAACCTCCAAGTCCGGTTCTCTGAGACCAGAATCTCCACTACTGGGAGTCCAAAAACACCAAGGCCTCCTGACAACAGGGCGGTGCTGGTGTCAGGCTGCTGCACTCAAAAAAAAAACAAAAAAAAACAAAAAAAGCAAAAGATCACAAATCTCAAATCACAAAGTCCCAAAAGGAAAAATTTCACTTCATTGTTGGGAAAAAAAGAAAGAGAAAAGCTGAAAAGTGAAACCCTCCTAACCGTTGATTTCCCAACAACCACGGTCTCAGAGTCTCCAAAATGAGGTTTGGAGTGAGCAAAACTGTTGAGGCTGGGTTGAGGTGGCGGTATTAAGTGGTGGGTGGGAGGTGAAGGGAGGCCAGCCACAGTTCCAAAAAAGGTGTCTTTGTGCAACAAAACAAGCCTCAAGATTAAACAAAACAAGAAACAAAAGAACCGATGGCAGGTGTCCTCCCGACGATTGTTAGTTAGGCTGGCAGTAGGGGATCTCTCCCCTCTGTAGTCATGCCAGGTACTGCTGCATCGCTGTCTTCGCCCTGAGGGACAGAAAGACAGAATTAGTGCATCCTGTTTGGCAATTTAATAAAGTGTATGATGACAATGTTGTGTGTTTTCTGGGTTTTGCAGACCCACCTGTCACTGAGGTTGGGGTCAGAGGCCTGCGTGAGTTTGTGCAAGATGTCCACAAAGCCCATCTCCCGCAGCTTGTCCTGACGCTCCTGAGAACCTGATAAAGCATCACAAAGCAGAGAGGAAAATTAACCAATTCCAACATCAACTATTATCTGCCAACATCAAATATTAATCTCACATTCATGCCAGAATTTTGAAATTATTCATGTGGCTGTAACACTATGGCATTTAGCCTGCAGCTCCATTTAGCTTTGCGCTAATTGGGTTTTTAGAGTAGAGTATATGGCTGAACTGTGTATGAAACGCTAGAGGAATTTTAAAGACCCAGCAATATGAAAAATACATTTTCCCACTTCTAATCCTGTGTCCCCGTGTTAATTGTTCTGTTATCTCTTGTTATATGCCAATTATGTCAAAAAAAATCATTTTTACACCAAAATCCTTGTGTTTCCTCTTCCTGTAAAACAGTTTCAAATGTTTGATAAATTATCTTGAACTCAGGGGCATTTACAACAATTAATCCAATCAAATTTGACTTTGGGCAACTAGCTGACCGCACCCATCATATAAAACCACACTTGACCCCTCGAGGGTCGTAGTAGCTAACGAAGAAGATGCGTGTTTGGATATCAGTGGGCAAAAACCTTCCAAAACAATGTGGTTGAGGTCTAATTGATTCATCTCTCCCTCGTCCTCCTGATCTAACAACAGGTTTGGTCCTATGTAGCTCTGTTTCTCTTCTCACTTAACTTACTAAGCCCCGCCCACTTTTAGCAGTCCAATCAAATACGAGGAATTTGATTTAAATCCCTCTTGTAACTCTACACCACTCAAATATTCTGCTTCACTGGGAAATATGTCACAGTACAGAAGCTGAAGACGCTCTAACTTCCATTTCACTGGGTCTGCGTCCAAAATCGCATACTATGCACTACATACTCAACGTGTACTATCGTTCAACATACTTTTGCGTGAATAAACAGTAGTATGTATCTTTTCGGACGCACTGAGCTGTAATTATCACATCACTTCTTGAGAGCCTCTTTGCTGGTTGGAGATGCGTAACCATGGTAGCATGTGCCAACCATCAAGTCTGAACTAATTTTAAAATATATTATGCCTGGCAAAGTGAAACCCTAACACTTACACTTAAATTGAAGCATTATTGACGTTACACCTGCATTGCCTTGGGTGCTGTCCACCATCATCTGTTATGTTGTCATTGTTGTCGTCACTACTGCATTGCATTGTGGGATATTTATGCTGGTGTAGTGTCCAGTGCTTGCATACTGTAATATTTCCCCGTAAATAGTATGCAATTCATGTACTGTTGGTTTCATACTAAGGTTTTGGACAAAAAAAAAAAAAAAAATCTAATCTCACATAAAAAAAAAATCTCTAGTAAAAGAAAAAATTATCTCACATAAAAAACATCTCACATACTGTTTCAGTGTACTAGCATCTTAGTAGGGAATTTCAGACACAGCCTCAGACTGTAATTTGAAATGAGGGCTTTTAATTTGAAACAGATACAGGAAGTGGCAGCATTCAGCCGATCAATGGTGTAACTTCATCACTCAGCGACTCACTCAGTCAGTCCGTCAGGGATATTTGCGGTTATAGGGCTGGCCCCGCTGGTCCAGCCAAAAAGGGCATAAATGGCTTAGTGCACCATTATGTGAAGTGTTCACTTTGGGTCTAAAAGAGTAGGATGTATTGTATTAACGTCCAAATCATGTTCTTGTATATTGTAGAAGCAAGAACAAGGGTTGATCTATTAACAACTGAGCAGGCAGTACAGGTGGTCCAGTTTGGAGAAGGTTTTCTCAACTATTCTCAGATCTACATTTCAGCAGAAATGACCAAACTTCCTCAGTTTTCCTCACATCTGTCTTGCTCCTTTCACTGAACCCATCCCCATTCTTTATTTTTGCTTCTACCCCTGTGATGTGTCGCTTACCGTCCTCCTCATTCCAGATAAGGTTTGAGATGCAGAAGGTGGCAGCGAGCTGCAGTTTCACATTCGAATGCCCCTGTGGCAACAGCGGAAGTCAGAGAAATTACAAGTGAGAAGGACAGAACAAAAACACAGATCGCATTGCCTTAATAAGATGTCTAACTACTAAAAACAAAAACAAAAAAAACAACCAACAGTAAAGTCTTGAAATTATTCAATCAGTACAACATATTGCTGTATACAGCGACACAAACAAGCGTGAGCTACAGTAGACATCATATTTTATTAGAGGAGAAGCTACTGTACCATGTAGTATTTGATTTTCTGGAGCATGTCGTCATTTGTCATGATGAGTTCCTTGGCTGTGTTGCCGTCGGCGATGTTAGCTAGGATGCACAGTGTCTGACAGATGAGGAAAAAAAAAAAAAACTGTAATTGTGAACTGATGCTCTCTGATGTGCTTACATCTCTAAAAAAATACCACTACACCACTAAACACCCACATTTGAATCAAGACCGGCACAGGTGGAAAAACTATTATCATATCTGCAGAGCCTTTAACTACTCTGCAATGCAGGTTTTTCATCCAGCAGTAGGATGAATTCTGTATGAGGAACCATTCGTGAGCATGAAGCGAAGGAGCGCTCACCTGTTCTTTGACCTCTATACTGTGCTCTGCTTCTAGGATGAGGGTCACCGCCTGCATGATTTGCTTCCCGTGAGAACTCATGATCTGGTCAATGTGCTGACAACATGAGAGTCAAGAGTGGAGAGGAAGCAGGAGAGAATTAGTATTCGTGCTGTGTTTTACATTTTTGAGAGTTTATTCTAATGAGGCACACACACAAGCTCATGTGCATTTATATCTACACTGTATATGAGTAAGTACAGCACATTCGAGGTTGGCACTCAGGTGAAACACTACAACTGTTCTGTGTCCTGCCATACTTAGGTTAAAATGAATAAAACCAAGCCCCTGCTCCAAATATTCCTTAATGACCAGTAAACCCTAAACAATCAAGGCTTTTCTTTTCATGCCAATGTATAATTAACTGTATATTACTAAGGCTTTAGAATTATCATTTCTGTGTGTGGGTGTGTGTCTCTCTCACTGGGCGTGTTGACAGCAGGTTACGCAGCAAACCGAGAGTCTTCATCAGCACATTGGTGTCGGGGTCTGACAGCAGGCGGAACAACTGTTCTGTGCCCAGACATCGAACAATCTCCACCTTCACCTTCTGATCTGCCTGGAATGCCATGTTCTTAACAAACACACACACACACAAACAGAGACACAGACAATTTATACTAAACCAATATGGCAGCATCGCAAGACACAGATTCAATAATCTTCAAGACACGACTTAAAGTTCTATTCTTACCATCAGGGCCCAGATCCCATTGACCCTAAGTGCAGGACTCTCACTCTGGGTTAGACTGCATAGTAATTCAATCACCCCTGACTCCAGGATGGGCTGCACACACACAAAAGCAACTGGTCTCAATATTAAAGAAATATAATCTATTGTCTTTGTTACATAAAGGTGTGTGATTGTACCTCTTTGCTGGGTGAGAACTCCAGCAGTAGGTTGCATAGTGTTGAGGAGGCCATGACCAAGACTTCATCTGGAGCGTTCTGCAACAGCTACATACAACAGCAACACACCATGTTACTCTGCATTCATTTAATTTTTACCAGTGCCATCCTGTGTCAGCCTGGGAACTACTTATACAGAATAGGAACTACAACAAATAACTAAGCCGTTTTCATATATGAACCCTTTCACACATGTAGCACACAGCAGGAGATTGTCTGTGTCAGGCGCGTTCTCACCTACTGGAAATACTCCGGTTGCTTTAGGTGAGGGGTGGTGCCTGGGTAGAGCGTGCAGGAGGCAGGGCATGATGCAAAAAGTAAGCACTAGCTTCACGGCAAAGTGTTCAGGCCCAGTCAAAACAATGCAGCTTAGCTGGCCTGCTGCATTTATCCAGCGCCAGCCACATGATAGAAACATCAACACACCCACTCACTTGCTGTGAATTCTCTGGAAAATGAGCTGCTGTATTCACACATGGGCTCAATCGGACATTACACAGACTTTGTACTAGGGAGCTGGCAGGGTAATGTCTGTGTAATGTCTGGTCCAACTGATTCGGACATTTGCATTCACACATACAGCTCCGCTGGATAATGTCCAGAAAATTTCAGGGTTGCAGTGCATGTGTGAAAGGGCCTCTAGAAACTTCTACTTCCACAAAGATAAAGAGAGAAGTAGTTTTCTCTTTGTATTCAGTAAAACCTCATTACTGGACTTGTTTCCTTCTAACTCCACTGACCTTCATAAGAGGTTTCCATACTGCGTGGTCATGGAAACTGGTCCTCAGCTGTTGCACTGATCGTGAAAGGCTATGAAGACACCTGGACAAGAAAACAAACATGAGCATGCGCATGCATTAACACAGGCTCAGTCACTGTTGCATTGGTATTTAATAGAAATGTGACCAGCTAAAAGTTTGACACAGGATCCATCATCATCATAAAATTTGCAACAAAATCTTTCAATAAATTTTTAGATCTATTTTGTTCTTAATAATCATAATAATTAACTGTGAATAGACAAACTGGTATTCACAAATGTCAGTTCAATTGTTCAGGGACCATAGAGACTTTAAGACGGCACTATTTGCCAGAGCAGATGAGTCAGACAGAAGACAGCATGTCAGTGTCAGAGTGTCATCATCAGGGCAGGAAGACTAAACAGGACAAAGGCACTGTACCTGACAGCTGCCAGGCGGACTTTAATGCTGGATTCTGACAAGCCACTGACTATCCTGTCCATCATGTTCTCTGTCTCTGTGATCTGAAAAAGAAAAAAAGAGAAAAATCCAATAGAGGCGCATTAGAATATAAACACATGCATATTAACATATGAAAACAGAAATACACACAAGGAAAGGTCACCTTCTTGCGGATGTCCTCGTCATTGGAGCCTAGTGAGGCGTAAAGTTTGAAAGCAGCTTGTCTCAGCTCGTGTGCATGCTTCAGGTCATGGTCCAGCTGGATAAGACAGAGCAGACAGGAAATGAACTGCTGCACAGTGTCAACAAGTGACACATTTTTTTAATTTAAAAAAAAAAAAAAAAAAGGTGATATCTTTAAAAGGCGACAATTTTCCCCTGCTAAAATAACATCATACAAAAAAGGGCCCTCCCAGGCCCACTGACCCACCCTCTTGATGTCAGTGATTGCAGAGACAGAGCTGGGGTACTTAAAGTAGTCTGCCAGCATGGCCACCAGGTGGTCAGTGGTGCTGGCGATCCTTTGCAGCTCCACATCAGGCTCCATCAGGTAGGCCAGCGTCTCTGCACCCTCCACCCTCTCCTCCAGAAGATGCTCTTTACTGCACATTCGTACGAGGCAGGGAAGGGTCTGGATGAAAAACAGGAAGTCATATGCATATTAGATAGAGAACTGATATAATATCATCATAATAATTGTGAATACAGATGCAGAAAAGCCTCACCTTTAGGACTATGCAGCTGTCGTCTGTCCTGATGGCACCTGCTCGACACATGTATGTTAGACTGGGACAGAAAGAGAGGAAGTCACATAAAAAAGAAAGGATTCAGAGAATGTAGAATAATATTAATAGCTATGGTTGTACATCACTTACCATTTGGCTGCTGTTAACTGCATTTCAATGGGTTGATCCCTTTGCATCATTCTGACAAATACCTGAGAGAGCAGCTCACCATCCACCAGCACTGGAAACACAAATGTTAATGAACTGTTAACAACTGTAAACTGAAAGGTGAAGTTCAAGCCGAAGAGAAGAGACTCACCATTCACCAGTGTCATGGAGACCTGAGTGTTCTCATAAGCCAGGACTGAGAAACACTTTAACGCCTGCATCCGAACCTGCAGAGGCAATGAGGTCATGAGAGAGATATATGATATATATATATATATATATATGATAGATATGATATATGGATATGCATGTGAAAGGTCATATAATCCAGTTCAGTAATTACAGTATATACATTAACAGCCATTTACCTTATAAGAAGGTGAGATAAGCAGAGGGGCAATGTTCTGGATGGCGCCGTGGTTGAAAAGAACCGTCTGATGCTCCGGGGTCTGGAGACAATTTACGTTCCATTAACAATTAATCTTGCTCCAGCTATGAGGGTGATACACTCCAGTGTTTGTGTGTGACCAAATACCAACAAATACCTTACAACAGTGGGAGAAGATCTGTGTGATGTACTCCTGGGTCCTGTGTGAGCGGCTCAGTAGAGACATTAGATGGGGAATCACAGTGGGATCCTAAAAATCACACATAATATAATTTCAAAATGGGAATTGTTAGGTCTTGACCTCTGCATAATATGCAATTAAAAAGGTACTTGTTATTCTGTGTCTGCTAGTCCAACAAGCTAGGTCTTAAGTAGAAACTGTAAAAGGCAACCTACAGTATAGAGCAGCTGCACAGGGGTGACTGGACTGATGAAGACTGTTCTGAGACATCGAAGACAAGCTTCAATGAAGATCAGGTCCGGACACAAGAGACCTGCAAGCACAAAACACAGACACTGCTTAGGTCTGGGTCTCTTCAAGTCACAAAAGATGTTGTCCTCTGCAGTAAGTATTTGCATGCATGAGTATGTGTGTGTGTGCCCCAACCTTGAAGAAGGGCAGGGATGATGTGACAGTCCACCAAGGACTTGATGTTGTTCTCGGTGCCCATGGCTAGGCTGCCCAGCACCACAGCACACTCTGTTCGTAGCTCCAGACTGGAAGAGCTCTGCTGGAGCAGATACAGTAACCTGGACCCAAAGAACAAACACACACACACTGAAGCACATTCACTGCAGAGGTGCCAAGTGGCCTGTAAAGTGCAGGGTGGACGATGCTAATGAGCTATACTCTTTAGGCCGTATTCAGACCAAATCAGGCAGTGCAGCACACCGCCGCAGGGTTGATTGGAGGTGTGTGGGGGTGTTTGTGCTCTCTGTGAAACAATCAGAAAATAAGATTTTATTGATCAGATTCACTGACTTTCTTGCTACCACCTCTCTAGTTCACTCGACCACAGCTACTCGCTGGTGCTCTCAGCTCTCTTCCTCTCTTGTCCTTTTTAAAATGAGTCGGCAAGCTGACAGCAAAGCATAACTTTATTTTAACGTTAAGAGAAATGGACTGGCGTTTTCGCCGCACCACCTGATTTGGTCTGAATATGGCCTTAGCCTTGACGTTTCTGTTGTGCTAGTTTTTAATATGCCACAGTGTTATTTTTTATATTCAATTCTTGTTCATCTTGTGTACAACTAATGTTATTTCTTGAGTGTCCCTGAATAAAATATTTACAGGTCAGAAAGTGGGAAGAGAGAGAAAATGAAGGAGTAAAGGGAAAAGGTGTGCAGACATACCTCGGAACAGCTCCGAGGACGATCAGATTGGCCTTCTGCTTATTGTTTCCAATGACGGCATTTTTCATGTCACTGTGAAAACAGGCAGACAGACACACACACATATAGATGAGAGGACCCATCTTGGCAATCTATTTGAAGCAACTGTGACAAAAGTTCAAGAGTTGATATAATTTTGCAACCGGTCAGACAATGATGAGCTTGTATTCTTAAAGTAAGAAACATGCTTTAAGAACAACAGGATATGTTTAATTGAAGATGCATTTCACACAGGGGTGTTCATCTGATCAATTATAAAGACACCGTTGAGACAGAGGTCAGCAAGGCCAATATATCCAAATAGGCACTGAGAAGGTTTGCATGAAGCACAGATGTGTCACATATTCTTGTAGGATACAGCATGAGCATGTTCATTTGTCTTCAGCGTATATTTTCCCCTGCAGTATTTTACTTTGCTCTGCAAGTGCCCCAGATGATATCAAATAGCAGGTGAGTAAAGCTAGTGGAAAAGTACAGCTGTAGCAGGCAATCAAGTCAGGCAGGTGCTGGGCTAGTGGAGCGGTACAAGCCGTAACCAGAGCTAGTCTCTCCAGAGGTTAAAAATAAAGGTGAAACAGTCAGAGTCCAAGTCACTGCATTACAGGCAGAGAGTGCGAGTTAGAGTGAGTGAGAAAGAGAGAGAGAGATATAAAGTCACACTGAATAGTGAAATGCATTTAGAAATAGACTGTCACATGAAAGCCTGTGCACGTAAACAGAGGTCATGCTCCCACAGAAACACCCCAGTGTCAATTTTCTACAGAATAATTTCTGTGCATGACATTCAAAAGAAATGTAATTTTTTAAACAAATTCAGTTAACTGCCTGTGAAAGATAATTCAGCAACACAACCTGGATTCCTGGAAGAAATTGGACAACAAACACATTTCAGCACAGGTCCTCCATCAGAAAAAATGGTAAAGCTGGCAGCTCCTGGCTGTGCTGAAACACAGTGGCATTACGCTCTCCCTAAAATTTTAGTAAACCAACTGAGAGCAAGGGCCGTCATTTGCTGCACAAGAATTCATCCCAGCTCTGCATATTCCGTGTGTGCCTGCACTAAGGAAGACAATATATATTAAGAGCTACTTACATGACTCCCTGCAGCACTTTCTGTGGGTCGGGGTCGAACAGTCGGTCCACATAATGGCGACTTGTGGCAGTGACTTCCTGCATGGGCACAAGAAACAGCACAACAGAAGCATGAGCAGCAAAATTCACAGACACTTTAACTTTCTAGCTTGAGCTACATGTCTGGACAGTAAATGAGATTGTATATTGCTCACACATAAGTATATACACACAGAGAAACTAAAGAAAATTACACATATGGTGTACTGATATGAGCATACTTTGACCTTTTTTTTGACAACTAGAGTTTGTCAAACTATGTGCCAGCATGATCAGTTTTATTTGCTGCTGGAAAAACAGAATTACAAGACATGCAAATATTTGAAAAGCAGCAATTAGATGCAATTTCCAATAGTTGATTTTTTGTATTTAAACTATAATAAAGACTTTTTAAAGACACTGGTCTACACTAACATGTGTACATGCAGCAGCATTATGGCACCAAGTTGCTTGGTGACACCAGAACTTTGTTTATATCATTGACAGCTGTAACCAGAACTTTCCACATGACCCCAGAGGACCGGCACAACACGCTGCTACTATTTGGCTTCAGGTGCAGACACACTGTTTAGCACATGCTGTACTGCAAACACCTGCCTTTAGAAACCAACTTTTATGTGCATCGATTATATGATGGCTTAAATCAGACAAATACAATAATACACAGCAATGGAGCAACTTAAAAATAAGAGTAAAGGTGGCCTAATAAAACATGTTGCATTTATCTTAAAGTGTTTAATGAAGTCTCCTGTCTGTATGTACCAGAGCTGGGGAAGTTTCACTATTGCAATTCTTGTTTTCGCTTTCCAATTAATAACGTTAACTTTAGCCAAGTAAACTACAACTGGCAGCCACTGTTACCTACTAGAATACATCACAAAACCATACAAGTTATTAGACATTCGGCTGCTGACAGAGCTAATAGGAAATAATAATATAACAATATTAATAATAATAATACATTTAATTTGTACCGCACTTTTCATTCTTAGTGGAACTCAAAGTGCTATAATATTATATAAAATAGAAGACACAACATAGAGAAAATAACAATAATAAAAATAATATGAGTTGAGATGAAAAAGATGAAACTAGTGAGTTGTGTTAGCTTTGAATATGCTAGTGGTTAGCTATCTCAACTAATACGTTAAGTTCGTTATTGTAATTAGCGAGCTGCGACTGTTAAGGGCAGATAATGACAGATGGCTGGAATAAAAAGCCCAGTCCTGCAACTTATTTTCCACTGTGTATTCTTTAGAAGTGTTTGAGTATTTCAAACACAGTGGTGACAGCACTCTCACTCTTAGCGGTTAGCTGCTAACTCACTCCGAGTGACACTGACAGCTACGTCGTTCGTTTGGTTTGGGCTCTATAATACCCCGACGGGGTGAGCGGACACAGTAATCGTGTGAACGCCTTTCACATGTTCAGAATGTTCCCGCCTGTCCGGGCGAACTGAGGATATAAAACTGTTCTCCTCAACACTTACGTAGGCGGAGTGCTACATGTTGCAAAGCCCTTAACTTAGCTTTCAGGCTAACAGTAGGCATGAACCCTTCACGGTTTGACAGCTTCAAGCTTAATATGACTGACAAAATTATATTACCCGCCCACTGCTGGAATGAGCACACTGTAAAATGGACAATGCTACTTGAAACTATGAGAGAGACACTCACAGACAGCACACTGATGCGGAGAGGGGCCTCCAACAAGCACGCCATCTCTCTTCCCCCGATCGAGCGCCCCAATCGGCGCAGCACTTTGCAGACACTCCGCCCCCCCCAGAGCAGCTGTGAGCGGCTTTTAAAAAAGTAACTGCGGTTAAATCGAGCAGCTCCTCGGTAGCATTATGATTAAAAAATAAGCACCTATATTCCTCTCTGCAATTACTAACAATATATACACAACAACAACAACAAACAACCGCGCTAACTTGGCGAGCTGCTGACAGACAGCGGATTTGTCATTGAAGTAAATTTTGTTTATAAATGTGACGTAGGTGATGTCTCTTTCAGTTAGATTCGACACAATAAGTCGAGCCATTCAAACCATGTGATGAATTAAAAAAACACTTGTTATGTTATATATGTAGATATATAAATTGTAAATATGTGTATACTAAACGATACATAAAAAGGCAAAAAATGCTGTCCACAAATTGCGTGGAATCTGCTGCCAATGTTCAAAAATTGGTTTACGCATGCGCATTGTGGGGATAGACCGGATAGACGCGGGGTGCGAAAATGCATTCAATCGTGGCTCTGCTACCTTTTAGCAGAACCATGAGTTTTCTGTAAGTTTTTAACTTTACGGTGTATAAGACTGGACAAACATACTCTGCAGTTATTAATTAATCACCGTAAGTACTCAGTTTGTTCTCTCATTTGGTTGTGGCATGCTTGTGAGAGGATTATCGTCCCACTTGTTTACTGTCTGGTCGTTTCAACAACGTGATGTGACGTTATGTTACATTAAATTAACTACCAGCTCTCCTTTTTGTGTTTTGTAATCTAATTTTAGCAGCTATGGTGCTAATAAAGGATTGTAACTGCAGGTAACTACACGGAGTAGACAACATATTGGCAAGGCCTTGAGAGAAAATTCATATTAGGTTGAATGCCAAGTAGCAGCAGTCCTTATCTGTCAGATAAAGAAACAGGTCTTGCACTACTTTCATATGCAAATTTTCAAAGCAACTAGAGGCCACCAAGAGCTCCAAAAAGACCAAAGTAATGCTCTAATGTCTGGTGCATCGCTTTATATTTTATGTGTGAAAAGTGGTGTCCAGGTTTAACATCTGTTCCCCTGACTTTCGTTTCTCAGAGTGATTTGCCGCGAAGGCTTCCTTCATTCTTTGATTCATTTATTTCATTCTTTCTTGACAGATGAAACATGACACTGGGCTTTATGCATATGTGATGATTTAAAGTGGTGTCTACTACTGCACTGGACAGTACAATTTGAGCCACTGATTATTTGTATTTCCAGCAACTGATAATCAAAGATAAAAACATCATTGTGTTAACTCTGTTAAACAAATACTATTAATAGGCGTGAATAACACTTATAGGAAACTTCATACTAAAAAGAAAGATACCTGCTTGATTTGACTAACGCAGACTTCTGAAGCCTCATGTTAACATTGGCTGAACTTTGGAAATGTGTTGGCAGCTGGTATGGACAGCAACCAACAGTGCTTTCATTGTACATGTGGGGATGTGAGGATTGTTATAAGACATAGTTTTGAAAAGAAAAAAGTTATATCATTGAATTCCTTTTTCATTGCCTGCTGTTTTGTTTCTGTTGTTTATAATTCACTTGTACAAACGGGACATTTAATTTGCAAACCTACTTGCTTAAAGTTATTGCCTCCTGCCATGACTGATACTTTTTATTGAAATAAATGTCATCGCCAGTGCTTTGAACTTTGTTTTGTTTGTGTCCCTAGAGATCACCCAAAAGTTTATTTACAAAGGAGCAGACCTTAGCATCTCTCTGTGTGGAGGCTGACAGCCACTAGGTGAGCACAGAATACAAACCAACCCTTGCTGTGAATGTGAATTTCTCTGGGAATTCGCAGCTTACCTGTTTGTGCAGCATGAAGGTTGCAGTTGAAGGCTGTTGCCATGGTGAGCTGGACAAGATCTACGAGACCATCGGCTATCTGGAGAAGAAGGAAGGGGTGAAAGTGGACCTGCTGCTTTGCTGCGGAGACTTCCAAGCAGTGAGAAATGAAGGAGACATGAAGTGCATGGCGGTACCAGCCAAGTACAGAATGATGCAGACTTTTTACAAGTCAGTAGGTCTTTGATTTTTCATGTTTAAAAAGTGCAAGATGAGAGTGAGAACATTTAAAACTCTGATATTACTGTCTTTGTTGCAGATACTATTCTGGTGAGAAGAAAGCTCCAATACTGACTATCTTCATCGGAGGGAACCACGAGGCTTCCAACCACCTGCAGGAACTGCCTTATGGAGGCTGGGTGGCACCCAACATTTATTACCTGGGTAAGAACCAACAGACAATAGATGTTATTATTCTGTCTACATGCCTTCTACCTTCTGTTAATTCCCATGCTTAACCTGACCATATGTCCATAGGTTACGCTGGCGTTGTTCGCTACAAAGGTATAAGAATTGGTGGTTTATCTGGAATCTTCAAATCCCAAGACTACAGAAAGGGTGAGTTTTTTTTCCCATCTGAATGGACAAAGTTCTACACACTACCCAGTGTATTTACAAGGAATGTGTGCTCTTTCAGGTCACCATGAAGTACCTCCATACAATCCTGATACTCTGCGAAGCGTATACCACATCCGAAATATTGAGGTGTTCAAACTAAAACAGGTAAATATCACAGATTCAAC
This sequence comes from Scomberomorus guttatus, assembly GCA_038419695.1. Lineage (NCBI taxonomy): Eukaryota > Metazoa > Chordata > Actinopteri > Scombriformes > Scombridae > Scomberomorus > Scomberomorus guttatus. The sequence continues at coordinate 8,730,614 of CM076456.1, read as the reverse complement.
TTGTTCTCTTGCACAGTGCTCAAAAGCTTGTTCACTTATTTATCTAAACAATGTGTATTGAGCCATAAATGTTTTTTCCACTTAGATCCATATGCCCATAGACATTTTCATGAGCCATGACTGGCCTCGTGGAATATACAACTACGGAAGTACATGGGAATTGTTGCGAAAGAAGAAGTTTCTGCGTCAGGAAGTGGAGACGAACACACTGGGGAGTCCTGCTGCTGCAGAGCTTCTAGCCCACCTCCAGCCAAGCTACTGGTTCTCTGCACATCTTCACGTGAAGTTTGCAGCACTTATGCAGCATCCGGTAACTAACTAGCTGTATTGCTGCTAATGTCAATGTTAAGCGCTGATACATTTTTACATTAATATATCAATATATTACACCAACTAAGTGAATTCTTTTATCTTTAGCCTAAAGGTAATGCTGCCCCACGTGTAACCAAATTCCTGTCTCTGGATAAATGTCTGCCTCATAGGGAATTCTTACAGGTGAGAGAATGTTGTGTTGTTGGATATACAAAGGCCACAGTCTAATTTAAGGTGTAGAGATGAGAGTTTTAAGCAACGAGATGTACATTTGTGTTGCAGATTGTGGATGTTCCAGAGAGACCGGGCTCGTCTGAGGGTCTGGAATATGATCCAGAATGGCTCGCTATTCTGAAGGCCACCAACAGTTTACAGAGGACCACCCCTCACCCCTGGAACCCTCCAGAGAATAATGGCCTGCATGAACGGTACACAGATATTTAGACATGAAATTATCAGTGGAGCAAATGCAGGCAGATGAAAGGTGTTCTGTGAGGTGAAAAAGATCCAAAACTGCCGCTTATTTTTGGGACGAGGCATGTTTGAGTTTGAGCTTTACAAATTAAGATGAACATTATCTCGATGAAACCAACACACAATCAGCTACAAGCAGTAAAATGTTTGTGACTAAAGCCCTGTTGATCGATCATCACGTGCTGGCATGTCATCATGCCATTTGCACTTACTTTTATAAATCCAGACTTACAAGTAAAGCAAGGTAAAAATTGGCTGCCTGAAACAGTTGGACTTAATGCACCAAGTGAATTGTTACCCCACGGGAGGGAATCTTACTTACATCAAACTGTTGCCAGTGCCTTTTGCTGAAGAAACTATATTTTTATATATTCTAGGGCTATAACTAAAGATTATTTTCATTATCAATTAATCTGCAAATTATTTTCTCAATAAAATAATCCCTTATAATCATTTGGTCTAAAACATTTTAGAAAATTACACCAATCACAATTTCTAAAAGCCCCATGATTGATTTTTTTTTTTTTAATTTAAACTATCAATTGGTTATCAAAATAATGCAGAATAATTTTCTGTTATTTGAATAAATCGACTAGTTGCTGTCAGTTCCCTCTCATACTTCTGCAGCTGTTGGGCTTAACATTTTGGTTCATGCTATCTTGTATGATGTGGATTGTCTATAACCATCAGGTGGGACTTCAGAGCTTCAGAAGAAGCTATGATGCAGGTGGTAGAGGATCTCAGCGGTGAACTTGCCATTCCAGACAACTTTAGCCGGACTGTACCACCCTATGACCCCAACAAGCCCCAACCCCATGCCCCCCCGAGCTATAACACCAACCCCCAGACGACTGAGCTCTGCGCCACTTTTGGTCTCACAGACATCTATGCCCGGGCTGGGCATAGAGGTGATGAAGTTCAGGGCAGTGGCGTAGGGGAGGAGGAAGATGATGATGATGCAGATAGCGTAGGAAGTGTGGACGAGCCCAGCGAGTACCCAACAGACACTTCGGGATTGTCAAGTTCATTTAATCCTGATGAGATCACAATAGAGGATGAGTGGGAGGAAGAGGAGGGTAAGGAAGAGGCTAAGAGCAGGTCTGATTTGAAGGGAGATAAGGTCTCCACTTTACCTGTTAGTGAAATCCACACTCCTAGCCGTATGGTCCTGCCCAAGCCCAAATCCGATGCCTCACCCACTCACCTGCCTTACCTAATGAACCTGCCACCTCCCTCCCACTCTACCCCTGAAGCTGCCCGCCCTCACTCTGAAGCAGAGCGGGAAGGACTCTGTGAGGGCAGTGACGAAGATGCCACAGCTGCACGTATCCTCAAACGTACCAGCGATGAGACCGGGGATCCTGGCAGTAGGGGCACAGCTCCTAGGATCAAACGCAGGAACCAGGTCATCTACACAACAGTGGAGGATGACCAGTGTGAGGATTAGGGATCAGGGTGAGACAAGACAAAAGGTGAGGAATCACTCCAAGCCGTTTGTCAGAGAGTGTACAATCCTCCATTAGTTTAAATCGATATGTAAAACTTGGTATGGATTTATGTATTTACTGCCTGCCTTTTTATACAGCCACTGACAAAAGCTGTACAAAACAGAGGTATGGCTTTAATAAAAAAGCAGACTATACATGGGAAAAATAGTTTCTGGATTCAGTTTCTACAGAAAGGCAGTTATAGCCATAAAATTGTTGTCTTTGTTAATGTTTATGGAAATGATCGCTTTTTTATATATTTTCATCTGCCAAGGTAAGTTTTAGAAAACTGATTTTTTGGAGTTGTGTTTATTTTTTTTTTGTAAGTGTAATCTCAAGACAATAGCAATGATTAGAGGGAAAATTAAAATATCCATTTTTAAAATGAATCAATGACATCATACTTTTTCATTGTACAGCCGTTTGGCACACACTGGAGAAGAAGTAACAATGTGTGGCTGTTGCATATCTTTTGTTTCTCTTATCCAAGGTACGAGGCAAGTGGGGGGAAAAAAAGCAATCAGTGTTCTACACTTAAAGCGCCATTCACAGCTTTATTCAACACTATACATACGCTGGGTGCTGTTGTAAAATCAAGTCTTGTTTTAATGACCTTTTTCATCTTAATTGCACAGACCACTGAACATACTTGTGATCACAGAAGAATGAGCGAGTGAATCTATTTATCGTGAAAAGCAAGCTGATGAACTGTCAATGTCCCTAGCGGGGGAAGAATAAATCATTTTAGCTTTGAAATGAATACTTATTGAAAATAGCTCTCTCACTTTGAGACCCTTAATTAGTTCACCACATATTTATCAGAATGTCTAATTGTTAAAATAAGGCTTTCCTGGACACAAATAATTGTTTAAATCCAACAGATTTATAACATTGATTAGAGTCCTTTAACAATCCATTCCCGGTTCACAAGTGTGCTCTGATAAAATTAACATACACTTTCATTAAAATTAAGACAATACCATAATATATATAACATACAGTGTGTTCGACAAGATCTCTTTACATCCATACAAAGAGCCAATACAGTATAGCCTAATGACACGGTGCCAAGTTATTGGTTTATAGTACAAGCCAATGTCAGGGAAATGGTTTTCCTGCATTTTGCCTACAACGCACACACTTGATTCACAGAAAAAGAAAACTGGGAATAGGCACTTCTGTTTTTTTTTTTTTTTTTTTTCCTTTTCATCAATTCTTTCCTCATTTTCATCAGCCAAGCTTTGGACAGCAACCAAGCAGACAACTGTTTTTTAGAGCATCGTATCAAGTATAATTAATTGGTAAAAGCATTTAAGATCACTAAGAGTCATTTTCAACAACTTAGCCTCAGGACAAGGAACAGACGAGGGGCACATTAAACACAAGATGGGCAGATGCTCTTCTACGCGGCATAGAAGTGTATTACAAGTCTCATATTTTATCTTCCTGCCTTTCATTCCGTCCTCTTTCATCTATGAAACTGAAGAGGGCAGAGGAGGAGTTTTTAGCAGTTCTTCTACAAGGACACTGGCCATCAATATGTCATTTTATCTCAAGTCAATTTTCCCTCCTGGGCAGAATTATAGATTAGATCCAGTGCTACTTTTGTTTGAGGAATGTGTTCTCTGCTACAGCCATGTTTTTAGTTACAGCTAGCAGATTCCTGCAAACATATTTAGCAATATTTTAAGCTATGTGACTACATACATTCCATATCAAACCTATATTGTTGCTGTTAAGAGCTACAACCATCACTACGAGCACTCAACTAAGGCATTGCAACCGCAAAATGCTTAAGGGACACACAGCAATCTTTCAATAAACAAGCAAGTCTGTTGGGGGCTTAGTGATTGTATCTATGGGAAACACAATGCAAAATGGTCAATCTTTTATGAACAAACAATCTCGTGAAATCAGAACTTTGAAGGAGTTTAATTAAAATGCCTCACATATTGAGTTTGTGTTTCTGACTGGACAAGTAGAGAAGAGAAATGTGAGTGCAAGGCAGTTAAGTCAAAACACCGGACAATAAATACGCACAATTTGAATCATGTTGGGTAAACTGTGCCATGTGTCTTATCTGATGTGGGCATCAGCACAGAGGGAGGTCAGGCAGGACAGAAAGGGATAAGGTACTACGGGATCATTCCAGGGCTACAATATGTGTCAATATTCACAGCAGGATTTGATTGATTCAGGAATATGAAGAGGCATAGCTCTAACAAAGGAGATGAAGGAAGCAGGCGCAACCTAACCATTTGGCTTCTTTATTTTATGTTTCGGCCCTTTTTTTCTCCCTTCCTTTCTTGGCGACTCGCCAACATGTGCTGCTCATTTTGTACATGTTACGCAATCAAACGGCTGTGACTAAAATGATGCAAGGCAGAATGACAAAAGAAAATTCACAATTAGTGCTAAATACTACAAAAGACTTGCCACTGTCCTCCACACTCTTTATTTTTCCTTTTCCCAAACTCAGTCTTCACTATACCTCTCCTTGTGATTTCCAAAAGCAGAATCTCAGTTCGTGGTCACAAGACACAGATGTGAAACATTGTGTCTTTCTCCTCCATCTCTGTCTGCTCTTTCCTTCCTCTTATTCTCTCCTTTGAATTTCTGTTGCTGAATTTCTGTCTGCTCAAACAGGAGGATGAATGGAGGGTGAGGTGGTGGGTGGATACTGGGTTTCCCCACATCAGGCCCACCCCTGTAAGTTGGTTGAAGGAGACAGGATGATTGAAGGGCTGTGGTGGTGTTGATGGTGGAATACTGGTGGGGGTTGTTCAGGTCTAGTTCCCACCACAGCAGGCTCGGGTAGAGTGGGCATCTGGGTCCTGGAGGTTGACTCCCCGGTGTCGTGCTGCGTGTGTAGGGTTTTGGGTGTCTGTTTTTGGCATCTTTTTTGCTACATTAAGAAAAAGTAAAATTTTGTGACATATCAATCTCAGTTTTTATCAGTTTTTTAATATAATCAGTTGTTCACTGGCCCATGGACTAACTTCCCACCAAATTTATTTTAAAGTATGTGAGCAGGTTTTTGACATATGCTGTTAACTAACAGACAAACAACCAGCACCAAGCACATAAACTTAGTTGTCAGAGATGATGACTCCTATTTTTGGGAATAAAAGTCAAGTTTTTGCTTAAACTAAACAAAGGGACACTCACCAATAGCCAGGAAGAGCTCATTGACGTTCATGGCCGTCTTTGCAGAGGTCTCCATAAACAGCAAGCCAGTGTCTTCAGCATATGTCTGGGCTTCCTTTACCGAACATTACAAACAAATACAAATGTACCATCAGCAGCAATTTGAAAAACAGCATTCACCAAAAACAGCCTGAAAACATCTACAAACAGCAGGCACTCTGACAACACTAAACACATATATGAACTGTGAAGTGCCTTCTCTAACAGATAAGGGGTTCTAACAAAATTGCTCTTGAATGCAGCATTATCTGCATTCAGCAGCTTGTCTACCAGTATTTGTATGTAAATGTGTTTTAAGCCCAAGATATGGACATCACCAGTTTGATTTAACAGATGCTTGTGATCCATTTTGTAAGCTTTTTGAAAAATTGTGCGCACAAGCACGGACCTGATTTCCACTCCCACATTTAGCCACAGATGGACATACAATAAAAAATGCTAAATCAACTGTTTACATTTGAACACCTCCACCTGGTCCACCAGTGTGTCAATTAAAATAAAAATAAAAAAATAAAAACTGAATTTCATCAAATTGCATCATCACCAGCCTTACACACGACTATAGCTCTTATAGCATCCATTAGCACTAACATTAATTAATTAAGCAACGATTGCCATCCCACTTCAGAAAGGCTCTCCGTTATGATTTAGTTAAGGCTATTGCCTTCAAACGGGTTGGACAGTAGCGTGTTACCTCATACTCCACTAGTCTCTTCTCTGCCAGGTCAGCCTTATTCCCAGCCAGGGCAATAACAATGTTAGGACTGGCCTGCCTCTGCAGCTCCTTCACCCAGGCTTTGGCTCTCTCAAAAGTCTCCTGTACAAACACACACAAGTAAATACTGAGCGAAAAATGACAAAATGAATAATGCATCAATATCAGTTAGGGGACAAACTGCTCACCTCCTCAGCAAAGTACAAATGTCAGATGTTGACGTAAGCATAGAGCTGAGCAGTATGTTGCTGTGATATTAATATAGTAATATCAGATTGTCTGGGATTTTGGTTATCTAATATTGTGATGGAGGTTAAATGTACTTTTCTGGACTTGAAGGCTGTGTTACAGTTAAGTAAAGCAATTTCTGCACTTATTTGACTGTTTTAGTGGAATGAAATAAACCATGAATGGCTGACAAACACTTCTACATGCAGCAATCTGATTTCCCAGAATAATCTGTTTATACCATACCGGCTTGGTGATGTCGAAGACCACAATAGCAGCCTGAGCCCCACGGTAGTACATGGGAGCCAGACTATGGTATCGCTCTTGTCCTGCAGTGTCCCAGATCTCAAACTTCACTGTGGTGTCATCTAGACACACCGACTGGGCCAGGAATGCAGCTGGGACATAAAAGGAAATAAGAACAGGTTACCAGGTACTCCTAAAACCTTCCACCTTCTTTGCTTCACACACACACACACTGTTCACATTTTCAAGTCCTCACCTCCAATAGTTGTCTCCTGAAACTCATCAAATTGTCCCTTGACGAAACGCAGCACCAGGCTGGACTTGCCCACGGCCATGTCACCCAGCAGCACCAGCTTGAACTGGCAGATCTTGGTCTGTGGTAGTGTGCCGTTGGAGCGGCCACCACTCCCTCTGGAGCTCATACTGACCCGTGTAGGAGACAGCAGGGGGGCTGGGCCTCCTCCCTGGAGTAAAGACAGGTACTTCTGGGATTCCAGTCACTTGCACTGCCTCCAGGAGTGTAGTCAAGTGTCGCTAATGATGTCTTGACCTCTCTTCTCTCCTTGTTTTGTCTGCATTAAGAAGTGAGAGGTTTTGTGTTAGCGTAAGATTATGCCTTACCTCACATACACTTTCTGTAAAGATTAGGGTTTTATAAGGAAGGTGAGATCTGATGTGACATCAAGGAATATCAAGTCACAGTCTGTGTTGAAACTGCACTGCTCTGCATTTCCCAGGCCTGAATGTCTACTGTGCTCTTACCTCATACACACTTTTATTTCTTTCTCAAGGCAACAAAAGCCTCTGCCAGCAGATCAATAATGTCTGGAGATTAGGATTTTACAAAGAGGAGGAGGGGGGGTGTCCTTAACATGAAACCATGAAATAGCAAGACACAAGTTTGCGTTGCCACTGCATTGCTTTATATTTACCAGCCTCGAATGTCAACTGTGTTCCAGAGATTTGAGCTGAAAATATCGTCCAATTCCCAGCTGGTTTCCAGCTGTGACAGTAGAGTTTAACAGGGACGCTGCGCCTCCTCACAGACAACAATGCTGAACATCCATCACTGCAGCAAATTAGTCATTGAAACATCACTCAAACCTCATCGTCATGTTGTGAAGTGACTTGACAGAGGGAAACTGCAAACGCCCTGCATTCCTGCACTATGCCACAACTGACGTTACTCCTACAGTAATGTTATCAGATCATCAGCACCTTATCGTGCGTTTCTGTGCTAACGGGACACCGCTCCGACCACTCCGGTCGGACGAAACTAAACTGAATCAAAGCTTTATTTTTCGACGTCCAGTTCATAATAAAAGTACTACCTGGTCATCTGAATAGTGTAGACTTACTAAGAGAGAAACACAAAAATATTTACCGTTGAAATAGACGTTTCAGCAGCGCAGGTATCTGAGGCTTTTAGCCTGACTGTTGACAATTTGGCTACATCAGCTGGTAACAGAAAATGTTAACACTTCCTGTAAACTAGCGCAGGCGCACTGAGTGCCGCATTGTCAAGCACGTTCAGATCACTGCATTACCAACGGTCACTTTACCGGCCAACTATTAATATTACTACTGTTAATATTACTACTACTATATTACTACTGTTAAAATTACTACTACTATATTACTACTGTTAATATTACTAAAACTATATTACTACTGTTAATATTACTACTACTATTACTTCTTCAGTTTCGACTACATTTTTTCAACGGAAGACAACACATTTTAATTACAATGAACAGTACAATGAATAATGAACATAACCAAATAGCACTGTATTCATACATAGTAGTCACTCTAAATGTGTGAATAATGATAATGGGCTTCTGGGCTCTTCGGGTCATGACAGAGAGCTTTACTGCTGCGGCCTCCAGCCCGCATGGGGCGCTGGAGCTCAGGTAGATGGAGGGACACACGGAAGTCCTCACCAAGAGAAGGACTGTTTGAAATATTTCCATCAGTGGAGGACTAACTTATGATCAGCCTTCCTGTCGACACTCATGTAATACACTTCTATAATATGCACTGGACTGACACTTACCCGTTAGGTGAAGTGACAGCTCACTGACGTTATGCCAACGACAAACAGAAAGAAGCAGAAGCAGGGGAGGGACACGGCGGTGAGGTTCATTCCTTCATTAAGCAACAGCGACTTAAACCTGACATGTCAATCATAGTCACTTACCGTGATTCACTACAATTCAGAGGGACATATTGTACTTTTTACTCTACTACATTTATTTGACAAGTGAAATTAGTACAAATAAGATAAGAGTTTATGTAAATTATGATGCATGCCATTCACAGGGACATTTTTTCTGCAGTACTTTTACGTTTGAAGTACATATAGCCAATAATACTACTGTACTTTTATTTAAAGTTCCCCTCTAGACATTTATTAAGACATGTAAAAATACCCTGCGTGGAACAATAATGTGTCCAATGTGGTTTTTCCACAAATGAGTATAATTATAACCATTATATAAACCACTTTAAAGTATTTCTATCCTCTTTCTAGATTAAAAATCTATGAATATGCAAATATTTTTTCATTTCATAAGTTTAACTGCTGGACACAAGATGTCCCCTACTTCACTGTAAAGTCTGTTGTCAGTGTTTGTGCACTGGAGGCTTCAAGTTTCCACATCACACTTGTGTAAGTTGAATATTGGACCAGTGTTGGGTTCCAAACTTGTGATATCACAAATCCTACTCATAGGCCCACCCCTAAAAAGCAGATGAATGTGAAAACAGCCTTCCAGTGTCAAACTCTGCACATACATCATTCTGCAGAGTGAAGCTCAAACATCCAACTGAAGAAACAAGAAAAAAAAACATACAGTATGTTTGAGTGGAGGGGACTAAAAGTAACATTTCAATGGAGGTTTTTACTTATAATGGAGTATGTTTACAGCATGGTATGGCTAATTTTACTTACTGAAGATCTAAATACTTAATACTGGCAAAAAGTAAATAAAACTGGACACAGGGTTAGACATTCAGGCTTATGATGGCTCTGTGTTTTTGTTGCTCTACCCAGGTACAGGGAACCAATGACAGCAGTGTGGTGAGCAAGGTGTCTGCTGCAGCACAGGGCTACTTCCAGGATGTCTTCCTCCAACACTTTGTCTCCAAAGTGGCCAGGAGAGCCCCGCTCATTAACAGGTCAGCAGGAATCTCAGTCTTGTCGTAGTTGCAATCCACAACAAGAACGCATAGGTCTCAGTGATCTAGGTCACAGTCACTCAGTAAAAACACACAATATACATATGTACAGGAGTTGTTCTTGGTTGATAGTAGAGGTGCCACATATGGACATAACTTGCAGTGACAAGCACTGCCACACACTTGGGATAGGATGTAATAAGTCATGTGCAAGGTATTCACCCATTGCACTTTGGATAAAAATATCCACCAAAGGCCTTAGAAAATGTATTTACAGTATATAATAATAACAGTAATAATGTGTTGTACAAATTAAGCCTTGACTTTAATTACATGCTTTAGGGGCTACTATGTGCGCTGGAGAGCTGTGGACCACTGTGTGAAGAGGTTTCTACAGATTACAGAAAACTGCCCCGTAAGACAGGCAAGTTAACTGTTTATTGTCCATATTGACAGTTTGAAGATATGTGTATTTCATATCCCATTATTCACCTTTCTTTTCTCGCTTCCTCTGTCATTACATCTCCCCTTTTTCTAGATTTTGTCTTTGGGCGCAGGGTTCGACTCTTTGTATTTTCGGCTACATGCAGATGGAGCACTTGACAGGGCTGTCGTGTTTGAAGTGGATTTCCCAGATGTCACTCGGCGTAAGGCTGCCCTGATTGCTTCTAATATTACACTGAAGGGGATGCTAGACCCCCATTTACCTTCTCCTACAGGTTAGTCAATTCATTCGCACACTTTCACTGAGATTCAATTTATGTATTTTCTGTTCAGAAGTCCAGCCAAAAATCCATGTGTTATATACGTTTTGCTAGATTTCATAACTGTGTGTGTGTGTCTGTCTGTCTTTAGGCCCTTTATATGTGTCCAGTAGCCAGTACCGTCTGGTAGGGGTGGATGTTAGAGAGGAGTCTCAGGTGGAAGAGGCTCTAGGGGCAGCTGGGGTGGAATGGGCTGCACCTACTCTAATTCTTTCTGAAGTGGTGCTTACCTACATGGAAACACAACGGTAAGCACTATGTATACATAATATGTGAGCTCTAGGACTTCATAAGCATGTTTTTTGATTCTGTGCAAGCTACAATAGTTACATGATCACTAGCAGAATGATCAGATTTATGATCCTAGCTATATTTGTGACAGCAGTTATGTGAATGTTTGTTTGTAGCAGTTGTATGTTGTGTGTCTTCCAGGTCAGATGCTGTCATTAGTTGGGCAGCAAAGCTCTTGCCCCATTCACTCTTCGTGATGTATGAGCAGATCCGTCCCCACGATCCTTTCGGCCGGATCATGCAAGATCATTTTCTGAAACTGAATTCAACTCTACATGCCCTTCAACAATATCCAGACACTGCTGCACAGACACACAGGTTCCTGGACAAGGCCAGTATGCAGACAATATATTTATTATTTTACTGCGTCTCATCAGTGTTGACACACTTCTAATAAAATATTACAGTATATGCATGGATGTGGGATTTTTTTGTGAGGGAAGATAGAGTGCTGGTGTTTCAGTAAATATGTTTTTTTGTCTTCAGGGATGGGAGCAGTGTGTGTGTCTGGATATGAATGACTTCTACCTGAAGCTGGTTCCTGAGGAGGAGAGACACAGAGTGGAGAGTCTGGAGCCTTTTGATGAGTATGAGGTTAGCCATTGAAATTTGTATGCATTTTTCTTGTTTTGTGATGTTGTTCCTGTTCTCTGTTTTATACGTTTATATAATCACATCATACTTTACAGTCATAATATTTGACAGAATGATTATTCACAGTCTGTGTCTGTCCAAACTCAGGAGTGGCACCAGAAATGTTCCCACTATTTCATCCTCACTGCATCTCGAGGTTCTTTGACAGCACAGGCTTTACTCATGCATCCTCCAGGTAGTTTTATAATATCTTTGAGCCATTCGTCATCTTCTGTCAGAATGTGTTTCCTAACTATGTGTTTCTGTTTTTTTGTGTGTGTGTGTGTGTGTGTTTGTTTTCCTCAGCATTGCCGGTATCATCCATAAGCCCATCTTGGAGCCCCGTAGCCCTGATTGTGAGGACAATACCAGTTTGTATGGAGGGGCTGGGGATGGCTTCCACCTTGGTGAACACAGGGCAGGTCCTGCTAACAGGAGGCTCCAGTAGAGTAGGCAGGGGGGCGTTAGCTAGGGTCTTCCTCAGAGGCCTCGAAGGCTGGAGATCCGTCAGTGTGGAACCCCCAGTAGATTTGGGTGAGAGCGCTCTGTGCTTTTGATCAGCAGTTTTCTGTCAGTAGGAATTTTTCGCTCTTACACTAAAGAGAATGTACAAAAAATATATATAAGCAGGACAAATTCATGAAAAGTTTATTTCAGCTTGAATCCGAAATTTCTGACACAGACTTTCCTTCTAGTATGAACAGTTGGTTGTTGTGTTGCCTTCCCACCAGGTGTCCGTTTATACCACACAGCTACCTCTGTTCCTGGAGGAGGTACTGTGGTATACGGAGGTCGCTCCTCTCCACTCAACCCAGTCAGAGGCCTTTTCAAAGTAACCCTTCATCCCTGTGGTCCACCTGGTTCTCTAGATTCAGAAGACAGAGATGCATTGAAACTTTGTGAGGAGCAAATAGTCTGTACGGGTGATCCACCGCCGCCAAGATGGAGGCACACTGCTACTACTGTCAGTCACAAAGGTAAAGTAGGAACCTCTCTCACTCTCTGTCACTCTTTCCTTTATTCCTTGCTTGCTTATGATGCAATCAAGCCTTATCATTTTTCTATAGGCAAAGACTTCTTGTTTGTGTTTGGTGGAAAAAACGAGTCAGAGGCTGTTCTGGGTGATGGCTACTTCTTGTGTCTGGAGCAGCAGCACTGGACTGAGGTTTGCTGCTCCCCTATACATTTGTTGTCTTTTGTGATTACAAGTCTTTCCACTTGTAATCACATTGTGTGCATGTATTATTTGCAGATCCCAGTAGAGGGCACAGCCCCAGAGGCCCGCCATTCCCATTCAGCATGTTCATACCAAGGAGGTGCAGTGGTGTTTGGAGGACTGGGAAAAAGGGGAGTGCCACTGGGGGATACAGTAGTGTTAAGGCCAATTGAGAGAGGCTTCTGCTGGGAAAGAATAGAAGTGGAGCCCCCTCCTTTTCCCAGGTCTGTTGTTTTCCAAAGTCACTGACAGAACTTTCACATCATTCAGTTTCTAAAAACAAAAATTCAAAGCCATCCTGATGTTTCTACTTAAGAAAAGAGCTGACGTTCTGAACTATGTTTTAGGTACTCCCATTCTGCCCATGTGATTGGTGAAAAGTTGGTTGTGGTGGGTGGAGTTTGGCTGCATTCAGATGGTGTACCAGGTGTTGTTGTGATCAACCTCACCACAGGCAGCAGTGTGGAGTTCAGTCTGGACACGGTCAGTTAACATTTATTGGACCTAATGGATTCACAGCAATAATTTGAAGTGAAACTCAGTGCTGGGACAGTGAATTCTCAATGTTCATAAAGCATCAAGGTAGATCCATTACAAATATACTGAATAATAAACTCACTGTGTATTCTACAATCCTTAGACCTCAGTGCCATGGCCTCTGATGCTCCACTCATTCTGCTCGGAGCTGATGGACCCAAAAAACCCGGAGCTGCTACTGATTGGTGGAGGAGGAAACTGTTTCTCCTTTGGGACTCATTTCAACCCTCAGCCTGTCACTGTGGACCTGAGACCTGTGCTGGGATAAAGTACCTTAAAGTGCTTCTTTGAGACTGTAAAGGAGCTCAAATCAGCCACTAAAACTGAAGAGATACTGTCATCTAAAGCTTGAACCATCGGACATGCCGGGCAGGAAGAAATACATAAACTTGAATTATTTGAGGAATTTTCTATAGAGCTTACTTCAGGACTGATATGCTCTGTTGAAAGTCTGGATCAATTGTGGATGTTTAAGTATGCAAGTGCACAAAAAGCTCAAATTACATAAACAGATAAACACAACATTGAAAATCCAAAGAATGTTGTCTGCTTACTGGACAGGTTTTTATTTGGTTGACCTCAGTTCAAAATCATAAAATTAGTCAAACATACAGTAGACTCACAATGTCCTGTCATAGATCATAGCAGGTCTGTTTGTTTGACTTGTTTGGATGGAGGGTAAATCATTCAGTGAAGCGCCTGAAGGACTGGACTGTAGGACTGACAGCACCCCAGTCGCCAGGCTTGCGGTATTCCCCCTTCTCCAGGAAGTACTGGCGCCCACGATAGTTGGGGTGCTCATAGAAAACCCACCAGCCGTCAAAGACCTTACAGGAGTTGACCTCCCTCCAGCGGAACTTCTCCAGGAGTGAGGGACAGTCCTCCGTGGCCTCGAAGGCCTGGCCCCCAAAGTCTGCCTTCTCATACAGCTGCATCTTGTACAGGGACCCACTGGTCTGGAAGGTGATGGGAGACAGTAGGGGTTTGGGAGTGGAGAATGGTGGAGGGGTAGTTAGTGCAGGGGATTAGGAAAGAACAGGGAGGGGATGTGGGGTGAGAGAAACAGGGAAGGGGGGATATATAGGGAGATGAGATTTGCATCCAACGAAAGAGGAAAATCTCTTTTTAGTATTGCATGCATGATTAGTCGTCATGGTGAACTAGCCTTTGTACAGAGTTTGTACTCTGTGTATTTGGCATGATCTACCACATCAGTTAGATAACCGACTTTGATCAACACCACCCATTATTGTTTGCAGAGTGTTTGCTCATTGTTTTGTGCTTTTATAAATAGTACAAAACTGTACGCATGCAGCTCATACTCTAGATTGATTTTTATATGAAAGCGGTGTCCCTGAATCTGCCTGCAGGCAGTGGGTCAGCTGAATGTTAGCCGGACCAAAGCTTGATCATCCAAATAGACTGACCCAAGTATTGGTCTCCATTGACAAAGCCCTGCAGCCACTGTTAGCATCAATACCATACCATGACCTCTTTTATGTGCCCATACAGTATTACTTCTCCGCTGGTTTTACTCTCTCCTGCACTCTGTGGCTTTTATCAGTTCACCTAAACTTCTGAATGTCTGTGTTGGTTAATTAAGAAATCTACTTGCACATTAATTAGGGGGCGTCAGGGTGTCGAATAGATCTCAGCAGCAGCAGATCAGATCATAGGCGATGGCTGACTTACAAAGTGGACCATCTTGCAGGAGCTGAGGCGGTCGTTGAGGCCCATCCAGCGCTGGTACTCTGGGTACTCCCCCCTGGTTAGGACATACTGGTAGCCCATGTAGTTGGGCCTCTCATACACCACCCAGGCCCCACTCTCCACCCGGATGGAGTTGCAGCGGCTCAGGTAAGCGTGGAAATCTGAGCAGTCGCTGTCACACTCATAGCGGCGGCCCTGGAAGTTCTTGTCCTCGTAGAAGACAATCTAAGGGGCAACACATGCCAGTCTTGAATCTTAGGTGGTTCAACTTATAAATGTCAGATATTTTATGAGCAAAGCTTGCTATGAAGTGTTTTTGTTATTCTTTATAAAGAACTCTTTTTGACATGGGAAAGCCCTCAAAAACATCTCGTTGGCAATGTTTTTTCAGTGCTCCAATGGACAGTGCACCTTTAACCATCGCCTGAATAAAAGCCCTCATCACCCAGTACCTCAGACAACTGGCCAGTCCAGTCAACAACTCTACCGAGAATCCATTTCAAACTCGCCACACATATAAAGCAAATTAAAATAGGTTCAAGGTTTAAGAATGCTAATCCCCAATAAGCCCTGCAGAGATACCACACTTATACTCACCACCTACGTGCCATTATGTTATATGAGTCTGCCAATGCCAGTGCCAATATCAGTCCCACTTTGTCTTAACTCACCCTGCCCATGTTGGATAAAATTTGTGGGATCGCCTTGGTGATGTTAAGTGATGGTGGTAATGTTTCCCCTGAGGTCTCGATGTGGCACTGGACCGCCACCAGTCCCTTTTATATCCCTGCTTTCCCACGTTTATAAACAGCAACAGTGGAGGCAAAAGGGGAACAATCGCTTTGTCATGAAAATGAGATCCAAAAATTGAGTCAGTGATTCTAGTGCTATTCAGTTTTTCCAGAAAAGCGAGGAAGGATTACGGCATAATGGCTGGGCATGGTAAGCGTCCATTGACCCCACTTGTCTACTGGCTGGGTCCAGTGCCCACCTCCCTCTCCCATTCTCGCACCATGTTACACATGCCAGCTCCACCAGCTTGCCCCCACCTGGCAAGGACCTGCCAACTCATGACTTATTTCTGCCTTATGGATGAATCCAGATACAGCAGTGTTCGGTGGTGGAAGAAGTACTCAGACCCTTTTCTTACAGTAATTAGAAGTAGCAATACTACTGTTTTAAAATACACCATTACAAGTGAAAGTCATAGTTAAGAAAATCTTAACTAAGTAAATAATACAGGAGTATTATTAGCAAATATACTTAAAGTATCAAAAGTAAAAGTACTTAATGAAGTGTGATTGGCATTTCTTAATCTGGCTATTTTACTGGATTATTGTTAGTGATGTATTCATATGTAAGTCTGAGTCAGCAAAATAAACTATATGTCAAATAAATCTAGTGGAGCAGTAAGTACAGTATTTCCTTCTGAGATGTAGTGGAATAGAAGTATAAAGAAGCATTAAATGGAAATACTCAAAATAAATAAATAAATAAAAGTACTACAAAATTGTACACAAGTACCATTGTTGAGTAAGAGTACTCACTGTAGTTACATTCCACCACTGGTAGTGTTGCATAGCCACAAATGCAGCAAATGGTACTGTTTGTAAGTACATGATGAACTTCATTAAGAAATGGTTCCCATTATACCAAATTTGGAGCAAATTGCTGCGTACAATGGCAAAGACAATCACAACATTCAAAACAATAAGCAGGTAGTGACTTGGTTTTAGTCAAAGCCTTTATTTATTTTTATTTTATTTTTTACATTCAAAACTCTATTGTGTTCTTTACACAGTAACTGCATAGTGGTGCCTGTGTTCAAATCAAAGTTTGTGTTTTAGAAGTAACAGCAGTAAGGCTTTTTACAGTGAAATCACATCTTGAAAATTACAAGATATTCCAGCCTTTTGAAAACTTGTACAGTAATTTTCAAGTATGAAACATTTTAACAGTACATATTCTTATCAAGTCCACCTTTCTTAACTTCCCATAACTAATAAAATGTTGCCTTGAAGACACATGCAGCCGTTCTATTGTATGTAATGTGTGGCGTATTCTGTGTGTCAATATTTAGCATGCTGTAATAAGTGGAAGTGTGGAAACAGGAAGCTAATGGCCTAAAGTACACTTGGAGGTATCAAATGCTAAAAATTGGTTCTGGAGGCAATGTGGATTATCTCACTATAATACTAAAAAATATACATATTCATACAAAATATACATTAAGGATTGAAGTGCATCTGGCAAAAATTCTGCAAACTAACCATGTCAAGTTAAAAAAATGCCCCAGGTGCCACATTAGCTGTTTCTGTTGTACTGAAAAATTAAGGATAAATCTGCACAGAATCACAGGTGCTGCACTGTCATTCATGTTGTACTTGTGGCCACATCTGAGTCATTGATGTCAGAGCAGACATTTGACAGCTGGTAAAAACACCTACTGTATATATATCATAATTGGGGTGTGGTAAGAAATTCAACAGGCATGATTCAGCCCGTAGAGAGTAGTGCAGCTACAGGTATCTAAGTTATTCACTTTTGACTCACCCTCTACCTACTTAAAATTTATGAAAGTTTAGGACGGTGGCGGTAGGTTAACACACATGCCATGTACCTGCAACATCTACAGACCTCTGTTCAACGTCACCTCGCTACTCCTGTTTCCTGCCTCTCTGCACTTTCACCTGTCAAATAAAGGCAAAAAAAAGACCTAAAAAAAAGTTTTAGATTGTGCAATCAGTTGTACCTGCAATAAACTCCAATAAATAATATCCCTTCCTTCCCAAAATGGAAAAAAAAAGTTTACAACCTTGTTTCTATTTTTGATACTCAATAACAGAGAAATACTAGTAACTAGGTGCACTAACCTAAAGCACCAAAGTTATTTTGCGTCTACATTCTCCAGCACATGCCAACTTCAACGTGTAGGTTTTTTTTTTTTTTTTTTTTTTTTAACAAATAGCATGTAGTCTACACACTTGGACATAGTTTGGGAAGAAATTCTGGCAATCACCCCAGACTGTATGGAAGATGGCAAAAGTGTTGACAGCTGTCATGGTTCTCCAGGAACATGACCATATTTACCCATAGCTTCCCCTAAAGCAGCAACCACCACTGCAAAGTGGTGAAATAACGATGAAAAGACCTTAAGTTTAAGTAGCACTAAAGATCACTAAATGCTGCCTCCAAAATATCTGTATTTAGTTCATGCAAAATGTTTTTGCTTCTGTCTTGAAATAAAGTTAATAACTTTTTTACACCAGAACATTGAGTTCAGTATAATTGCCAAACTGTCTATTAATGTAGATTTTGAGAATTATTATAAATTAAGGAGCTATTATGCCTCAAGAACATGTTTTAAGACATGTCTGCCTGACAGGTCACTCAGCCTATCACAGTCAATCATGAGGCTTGTCTTTCCGTATTCCCTCCTCAGCTTTGCCCATTTTTTTTGACACAATTTAGACTGTCTGGTTCTAGTGACTGCAAATATGACAGAATGCAGTGAACTCAGATCTAGGGCTTATTCAAAATGTCCCCTTGTAAACCTGTGATGACTTCACGGATGCTACACCCGTGTTTTTTTTTTACACCTGCCCTCAAAAGAGTGGTGCTTGCGATGTTGTTTTACAACATGCCAGTCCACTCCCTACTTGGCTTAGACACGTTAAGGACTTAGCTGCCTTTTCTTAAGAAGGGAATGTAAAGCAGCCCACACCAGCCTCCCACTCAAGAATGACTGGGGCACAAGTTGCTATAAAAGCTTGATCAAAGTTGCATCAGTAGCTCCAGACTTGCCAGAATAACGTGCAAGTAACCCCAGACAAATAATAACACTTGCAGTAAATATCCTCCTCAGTTTGTAAGAACTTACAGAAGCTCCACATGTCAACAAGACCAAGTAGATCCAGACTGTGCATACTGTCATGCTACCTTAATTTACAGGCACAATTATCCTGCTGTCAAAGCCCCGAACAAGAAAAACCCAACAATTCAACAAGCCATAGGTGACTGTCCCACTGCCTGTCCAGTCCTAATATTTTTTTTTTCATTAACTCGGTGCGAGTCCATTACAGGCCCACTGGAGGCCTTTAGAGGGGCTATCGTTGGTGGGATAAGGCTGTCGAGTTCCTGCCTGTGCCCCGTCTCCAGAAGCCACTCATGGAACTTGACCTCCACCAACTCCTGGAACTGACGCTTCTGCTCCCTTGAGAGAAAACACAAATGAGGAATCAGTTACAACAGAAAAAAAAAGAAGTTGACTACCTAACAAGAAAGAAGTAGAATATGTGAATGAGCGACTAGTGTTAAAATCCTGTAATATCAAAGTCAAAAGATTTTTCCCTCATGAGATAGCATGCCCTGAGGAGTCCCCTGTTGTACCATTTCCAGTGCTGTCAGGGTCAGGTACAGTGTAGAGCCCCTCGAGCGGGCTACTGAACTCCATAATATCTCACCCACTGAGTGGCTAACTCACATTCTTATTGATTTTTGGAATGACTGTTCCATTATAACTTTCCACTGATTAAAAGTGCATGCTGGATGACGGAATAAAAACTGATTTCTAAACAATAACACACCAAAACTATCAACAACTTTTTTTAAATCAGTGGATAAGGATTTGGTTGAAACTGCATATGCGTACAGTAGATTACAAAATATGCAAGTGCTGTTAAATATTCTAAATGTCAACTCTTTTAACAATGGTGTGAGGAGGGCCTGGTTTGCCACTCACTTGTTCAGCCGGGCCTCCATCACAGTCTTCTGCCAGTTTTGGATCCTCTTCTGCTTTTCATCAAGTGCTGCCTGATATGGAGGAGGCAATCCCCCCGGCACCTCACATGTGTCCCCCTCCATCTGGAAAGGCACAACCAGAGTGTGAAACTCAGCTGGAGGCAGAAGTCGGTAGCAAGCAGGGTCTGGGTTGGAAGACGCGTTGAGTGACGGGTTGATGAGGCCCTCGGTCCCCAGAAGCAAGGGCTGATCCCAGGCATTGGGGACTACAGCCAGCCCCACACTAGCCATATGATCCTCCAAGGAAGGGTAGAAAGTGTGAAAAGGCCCCAGGGTAATGTCCGTGTTTCCAGGTAACAGCACAGGGTGGGTGGGCGTCAAGGCGTGGACAGTGCAACGTGAGGAAGCTCCGACAACAATCCTGCCTGCCACACACACCACCCGCACGTTCTGGCAGCTGTGGATGTGGACGCTGGTCTCAACAGGACCCAGAACCACCGTGCTGTCTCGGCATTTGTCCACGCTGACTGATCTGGAGGAGAATACACAGTAGAAACCATGACAGATGAGTCCCAAAAAGTCCTTAACACAGCCTACATGAATAGAAGCTCAACTTACCTGAGAGGTGAGAGCAAGTATATGAAGGCATCAGAGCATCTGTGGATTTTGATGTTGGCACCAGTCAGCTTGTCCGAGGTTTTAGCCAGGGTCTGTTTGAAGACCTGGGACATCAGCACCATCTTACTGCCTGGTGGAGCCATATGGGTGTTCCGGGCTATGTTGGCTCTCTTCATGGCCCCCTCCACTAGAATGCACAAACAGAGAACCGGAGGACTGTCAAAGAAATGTAGGCAATGTAGACAAGTAGAGAAAGAGTAATGGAACTGGGAAGAAGCACTTTCCAAATACTCCCACCATACCACCTTCCTGAGTTTTAATACTTCCCCCTCAATGCTTGCACTATCTGAAATCTCTGCTGGATAGCTTAGAGGATACCTTGTTGGGCCCAGGCTAGTTTCTTCCCTGAGCGCAAGCAGGCGGTTATCCCAAAAGGGTTGAGTGTGAGGCTGTGTTGGAGACAGGAGAGTAGCTTGTGCAGGGGGAATGAGCGATTGAGTGCAGAGTAGCCAGCTGGTGACTGAAGTGGGCCTTTGGTCAGCAGCCTGTGGACAGGCTGAACAACTTTGCCATTGCAAACTGAGCCCTCCAAGAGCAGGCCCAAGCTCCGCACAGCCTCCAGGGATATCTGGCAAAACACAACTGCAAAATCAGCTATAATGCATTATAAGATTTGAATGGTAATTTCTCATGAATGGTCAAAATTCTACAAAGGACATATGATTGATATGAAACCTGAAAAATAGTCATATGTGCATGGCTTTTGAGGCATTGGAAATTAGATGTTACAGTTTTCTTTACTCTGATCAGGGAAGTCATTTGTAATGAAAAACACCACACATTACATTTTAAGTTTGTTGCTGTAAACTAAATAGGATACGTGTTGAATGTCCACAGACCTGGCAGTCTCGCAGGGCTTGTCCAGAGTGTGACAGCTGACCTGGCTCCACTAGCAGCTCCACAATCTCAGCTAGATGGCTCTGCACAAATGACAGGTGGGCCTGGTCATCCCAGTTCTGCTGAACCAAACCAGAACAATAAAGAAGAGTATGAGACACACATCACAAAAGGGCTGAGAGTTGACAATAAAATTTGTGCAACAAACTAGGTTATGTAAATGCTTTGTACTGGAAAAGAGGTAGTTCTCAGAATGACAAAATAAGTGTTCATAAACATGCAATGATGCCTCTCCAGTTGATAAGATTCCCTGTTTGTCCTCCACAGTAACAATGCACTGCGACATGTAAGCAACGTGACCTTGTTCTGAGAGCTGGTCTTGGCCTCTCGGTCTGATGAAGAGGGGGAGCGAGTACGATGACTGGGCCACTCTTCACCAATCAGAGAGGTTCGCAGAGACACACGGTTGAGCTGCTGGATGTGGAGGAAGAGGAGGAACTGCAGTGTGTCCACAGACAACTGGAGAAAAAGAAACAAGGGGTGCATATCAATGTGTAGCTCCCACTCTCAATAGAGCATCTGCCTGGGGCAAAACACAACAATGCAATGAGCAGCACACCCTCATGAAAGAGTACAAAAAAAGTTAACTGAGACAATAAGATAGTGTTACATTCTTAAGTAAATTGAACCATTTGCACATGTTATCTTTTACTAAACTGTACTCCACCCATATCTTTTTTCCCCACCTTGTTCCTTTGTTGATCCAGCTCACTTTTGGAAGTGCACTGGGAAAGACACTCTGCCCACTCCAACCTCTCCTCAGGTGTGTGGCCAATAAGAAGGTCAAAGGTCTCAAAGTAGAGCCAAGCAAGGTCTTCTGGAAGCTGTAGCTTTCCACATGCGATATGCCTCCACATGGGCCAGCCCAAAACAGGGAAGCAGCCATCCCGCGTTCGCACATAGATCGCCATCTTTCGAAGATAGTGCAGGCTGAGTTTGGAAGAGGGGGCCACCTACAATGACATTAGACTCTTAGTTATTTTACAACATTTGCATCCGCTGGAAGATATCAAAACATTAAATAGGTGAGCAGAGTATATTCACCTGCAGGGCACCCAGTAGGAAGGGTTCCATACGCG
Organism: Scomberomorus guttatus; assembly: GCA_038419695.1. Taxonomy (NCBI): domain Eukaryota; kingdom Metazoa; phylum Chordata; class Actinopteri; order Scombriformes; family Scombridae; genus Scomberomorus; species Scomberomorus guttatus. Next base: position 8,708,220 of record CM076456.1, on the reverse strand, counting down.
GCCATATACTCACACTGTCTGCCTCCATATCTGAAGAGAAAGACACTAAAGATGTGGAAACTGATCATGATACACTGAATAGGTAGTAATTTTACCAGTGTTAGCAAATACAGTAGCTTGACACATTTTTTTGCATCACATAACTGCAGATATTGCACTATAATCATAAACTCTACATTTGGAGATTTGATTCCATTTGGCAGCACCTGGAAGTTGCTTGATTACATTCTTCATATATATTATAAATCCATTATAATTTTGTCATCCTGTTTGTCCATGCTGTATTTCTGTAATTTGTGTTCTATTCTGTGCACACAACATCTATTTCATGCCTGTCTGTCCTGGGAGAGGGATCCCTCCTCTGTTGCTCTTCCTGAGGTTGTGTCCTTATTCAAATCGAGGGTCTAAGGACAGAGGATGTTTTATTGCTGTACAGATATTAAACCCCCCCTGAGGCAAATTTGTGATTTGTGATATTGGGCTATACAAAATACAAAATTGAATTGACTTGACTACTGAGGCGAGAGCTGAGTACCAGTCTTTCTCAATAACTAGCTGCAGTCAGGTTGACCATACCACTGCAAAACCATAATAACTAAAAATCCAAGTGTTTAAATATGTCGTTTATTTAACACGGTGGCAAAGATGTCCTGTAATGCCTCCATGACGCTGTGATGCTCCCATGACAACTGACAACTAGCCTGCTAATGTCATCAACACCTGACACTGCATTATAACTTTAGTTTTGTAAGCTAGCTAACAAAGTAGCTAAAATGAAGCCCTGTTGGATAACAGGTAAATGTACGAAACTGACTTTGTTGTGACGGAACGTTTAAAAGGCTGCTTGACAGCTAAGGAATGACTAAACTGATGTCTTCTCTCCAAGTTAACTTCACCGGCGTTTACATACAGTCGCTATCGTCAGCTAGCATTGTTAGCGAAGGAAAGGAGACCAAAGTTAGACAACTGTAGCTCTTACTTCCTTTCAGCCTCTGTCCTCGTCCAGGCAGCGCGCTGTTCCGTCTCTGTGCGAGAGGGACCGACAGGTCAAGTCACTCATAGGTGAAGGCGAAGATGAGGAAGAGTCCCGTCGTTGATGTGGTTTGTTATGATTAGAGGCAGCTCTTCCTATTTGGCGCCCTCCTGCCTCCACTCCACACGGTCCCGAGCGGACATCTGTTGCGCGCAGCTCTCGGCGACGAGCAGCTCTCGGGAGCGCGCTTTAGCCTGCACCGTGGGTCTATTTAAGACAGACCTGTCTCCTGTATTTTCACCCCATCTACCCCCGTTTCGTAATTTCCCGTATATCTCTTTTTTTAAATTACATTTATACAGAATCCTAATTGACCTTATCAAGTTGTTTCGGTAAGTTATACACTAAATGCCAGCAAAGCCCTGCTATACCCACACCTGTCCCGCAGGTGGCAGCATACATGCATATAACAGTCTTCTTTTTTACAAGTCACGACAGTCATTCAGTCAGCAAACTGTGAAAAATGTGATAACGAAATAGGTGAGACGCCAAACAAAACAAAAAAAAATCAGTGTAAATATTTAAATACTTCGGAGACTATTTTCCTATTCCTGACAAAAAAGCATTCCTTTTGCAAGGTGTGTAGGGTGGATAAATGATGTGCATAATGCATATTATTATTAGATCATTTGTAAATGAATTTCACCACATTGTTGAATTGTTGTACATAAGAAATGGAGATAGAAATTTGTAAATGTTTTATCAAGCAGTTTAAAATTAGTACCAGTACATGAACAATGAATTTTGTTAATAAACCTTCATGCAAGTTCTGAATTGATGTCCCTTTTTGTCTTTTCATCTTCATAATGCAGGGGCGCTCCAGCAGGCCATTTTACTTTCAGTCAGGTATTTGATCAATCATCACCTTCCTTTGTTGAACTAATTAACTCAATCCTTTTTGCTCTAAGATTACAGCAGGGCAGGCACTAAAGGCACCTGGTGATTAGATCTCTGAATAAATTATGGTCAGGCGTCTATGCAGTCAAATAAGGGTCATTAATATTTTGAGCTTGTTAAATGATTTTTGAATGTATAATAATGTTTTGCAGCTGTTGAAATATTTTGTGCATGTGTAAACAAGTTTTGTGCACACATATGATTTGCACATGTGTAAAAATGTTTTGTAGCTGTAGAAATATTTTGTGTATGTGTAATTAAAATTTGTGAAGGAATATTTTCAACAGTGGGGTTTCACAAAGTCTGAGAGACGGACACACAAATTTCCTACCTTTGTATGCGACATTGAAGTTACAAGCTACAAGCTGCAAGCGGAGACGGTTTAGAAACGGTTTTGTTATAGAGCATCTTTGATTAAACTCATCACATACTGACCACTTCTTCTACTCAACTGGCGTTAGCTACTGATGCCCAGTAGTTATGTATAATGCACAGAGCGCCATCTGCTGACAATGCTGTGCTTAGTAGGAATGAAATAACCACACATCCCAGTAAAAGACCTAAGTACTTCTAATGTTTTTGAGAGCATAGAGAGCAAGGTGGGGTGGGGGTTTAATATTTCCTGGCTGGAGATACATGGGTTTTATATAATAAAGGGCATTGCCCCACCCATTACTCCCTACCAAAAACAATTTCCTGCATTTATACATCTCATGCACTGCTTGTGTTTGTAAAGCATCTTCTGCCAGAGACTATGATCCTCTGAACATTCATCCACTTCAATTATCTGGAGAACATCACCATCGTGTGGCCTTTTGGTGATAGCAAAACCACTGGAAAGTAGACCAGAGATTATGACTTCCGGTCTTATGAAAGTAGGCTATTGGGATTTGGGAAGGGTAGCACCATGTACATCAATCATAGATCAAATGAAAATCCATAGTGTTTAATGAGAGAGAGAGAGAGAGAGAGAGAGAGAGAGAGAGATGGATATGCATATGGAAAGAACATCTTTGTGTTATGTCAAGCTGGGCCATTTGCTCACAGTTACCATTTTGCAATTCTCAGACACTCAACACAACTTAAACGGTCCAGAACACAGGATTAACAACTTTCGACTTTCAGCGATTTTTCTGCAAAGGAGACATCCACCGAAGCTGTTTTGCATCTGGACATCCACCGACAGGCAGCCCACTGACAGTGATCAAAGTACTTTCATCCTGGAAGATGTGAGATCTGCATCCTACTTTTCAAATGCATGGTGTCCTGGTAAGTTTTTTCACTCCTTTCAAAACGTCCTTTCACTGAGGCATTGCTAATAAGCCACTGTTGAGTGAAAATTTCAGTATATAATAATAAACTATGACAGACGTTTAACTGTACAGGGTTTAAACCAACTTTGAAGGAAAAATTTCATTTTTTAATGGATTATTTACCACCAATGAACACAGGTTGATAGACTGAGAAACAAGCACATATTTGTCCAGCAACAGTGCTGCATTTATAACATACATGTAAAATAAAATATCTTGAGTTTTCCTAAATTCATCTGATTTAACACAAAAGGTTTTATACACATAAAACTTTGGTACTGGATCTGGTTGCCCAATCCCCTTGTCAAGGACCAGACAGCACATAAATGCTTATAAATCAAAATTGGCTATTGTAACCAAACTTGGTGTATGTGTTTGTATGCTTGGTCTGAGCTTTGCTACGCAGTCCTGGAATATTCTGTCACTAGGGGGCGCCACAAATGTGAAAAGTTTATATCTCGTAATCAGCTGCACAGATTCGTACAAAATTCGGTTAGCACAATCTAGGGTCATGACTTAGTTGATGCATTAAATTTGGTAATGATTGATTCAAGTGGGTGTGGCTTATTACAACAAATCTAAATTCACATTCCAAAATTTAAAAAATCTAAATAAATCACCCGTATGTTCTACAGAGCTGAAATTTTTTCAGCACATCCACTGAATTGTGACAAAAGTTTGCCTCACTGCAGCTTATGGTCAATTCAGAAGTCTGTCACTCTATATTTTTCAAAATATGCAAAATCAATAAACATCTATATCTCCACAAGTCTTCATTCAAAATTCTCTTGGACATTCTTTGGATTCTAGATATCACATGTTTCAAATGGTGTTCAGATTGGTTAAATGGTGAGTCTGCAGTGATATAAAGTGTCTTAATGTAATTTGTACTGTAAACACAACATTTTCTATTTCATCCAGTTTTTGAACACATTTCACCAAAATATTTTACAATACACCCGAGAAAAGCAGGTGTTTTTTTTTCTAGAATTGTATCCCCAACAGTTCTAGTCTTCTGCTCTAAAAGTGTCAAATTTTGTTTTTCTTCGCAATCTGCTTGGACCCCATTTATTGCCGCTTGCAGCTATATTTTTGTTTTTGGGTAGTCTCATTGATTGCAAGGAATCATATTTTACAAACTAATGATGCTTTTTGTATGTAAGATCTTAATCTGAAAAGTAACAATAGCTGTTAGGTAAATGTAGTAGAAGTATAGTACAGTAGAAGTACAATATTTGCTTCTGAATTGTAGAGGAATAATAGTGTAAAGTAGCATAAAATAGAAATATGTACTTGATGTACTTGAGTAAATGTATTTAGTTACTTTCCACCACTGCATATGATCTTTTATTAGTCATAAAGCTGCTTTTTTACACAGTATGAAAAGATTTTTCTAATCAACTGTGAACAAGTTCACATCACAGTTCCTTTATGTAAGTGAAAGTATTTAGTAATAGTACTTTTTAGTATTAGTATAGTAGTTATCACTGAGGCCTTAAGGTGTAAGCTGCATTTCAGTATTGCAGTTAGTGGAGGTGGAGCTTATACTTTATATAGTATGTTGGGTTGTTTAATAGTGTCTAATATTTAACAAACTGGGTGTACTCAAGTAAAGTACATTTACCTTAACATTGGCTAACGTGCAGTAGTAGATTAAATGTATTCAGTTTTTTCTAACACTCAGTAATGAAACTGTTATTTAATTGCTATTCATCAAATTGGGGCGGCTGTGGCTCAGGAGGTAGAGTGGGTGTGCACGGTCCACTAATCGGAAGATTGGTGGTTCGACCACTGGCTCCTCCAGTCTGCATGTGAAGTGTCCTTGGGCAAGATACTGAACCCCAAATTTCTCCCAAAGGCTGTGCCATCGTTGTGTGTGTATCAGTGAGCATTAGATTAGATCTCTTTTTTTTTAAATTACTTTATTACAGGTAACATTGCAAGTTATCACTTTTGTCACTTATTTCATTCATCCTGCCACATTTATGTATATTTTATATATATTTTTGTTTCTATTTTTGTTTATAAATTCCAGTAACCCATGCATTCTCTGACTCTGTTCTTCTCTCTGCTGTTTCATAAGATAGCTCCTTATTTGTAAATATTTAAAGAAATTATTGTTACCTATATTAAATTTAGTTGCTAATGTTTCAAATGAGTCTATCATATTATTTGTAATCATCTGTGAATACACCTGCAATCCCTTTCTTGCCCATTCTTCTAGTAATTTATCCATTTTATAAGGCAAAAAATCTGGATCACTCACTATCTCTCTCAAATATATGCATTCTTTGTCAAATCTATATATTTTACGAATATATCTCCAATTTATTAATGTGTTTTCTACAAATCTATTATTTCCATTGTATTTTTGCATTTCCTTTAAACTTTAGTAGGGTAGTGTTCCAATTGATATTAGCGCTGATTGTTTTTCTATTAGTTTCCATTTAGTTTTTATTCCATTATTCATTCATTTCATTATTATATCTACTTGGTTTGCATGAAAATAGATAATTAAATCTGGAAAGCTAAGCCCACCCTTTACATTAGGTTGGGTTAGCATACTTAGTTTTTTCTTTTTCCTTTTATAATTGCAGATATAATTTGAAAGCATTGTATTCCATCATGGAAGAATCATCATTTTCACGCTTTCTACTCTACTCAGTATTGATTCCGGTACCATTTTCCATCTGTTAAAGTCTTGTCTCGATTTATTTTTGATGTATCTCGATGTATCTATATACAGGCTCTTTATGTCTCCAATAAGATAAATTCCCAAATATTTAATTTTCTTTAAATCCCATTTAAATGTATATCTATGTTTGAGTTCAGGTGATATCTGTTTTAAGAGTGTTATGCTTCACATTTATTTTCATTTAGTTTATAGCCTGAGTGCTTCATGTATTCTCAGATTGTTTCCATTAAATTTGGTAAAGATTAATCTGGATATGTTAAGTAAATGATCACATCGTCTGCATATAATGCCAATTTATGTTCTTCTTTTATACTTATGCCTTTAATATTATTATTTTTCCTTATAATTTCAGCAAGGGCCTCTATGCAAATTGTGAATATAATTAGTGAAAAAGGGTCTCCTTGTCTTGTCCCTTTATAGATTGAAAATCTTCTGGACAGTGTGTCATTAACCTTTCCTCTACATATTGGATTTTTATACATTCCTTGAAGCCACATACCAAACTTTTCATGGAAACCAAAGCTACTTACAATGTCAAACATAAATGGCCACAACACCTGGTCAAAGGCCTTCTCTGCATCTAATGTTAGTAGTAAAAGATTTGTCATTATTCTGTGCATAGTCTGTCCAATATTATCTGACAATAGCCTACTGGGTATGAAACCACATTGTTCATTATCTATTGTGTCAGGTACAATTTCCTTTAATCTATTAATTATAATTGAAGTCATTATTTTATGATCAGTGTTCAATGGTGATATTTGTTAAATGGAGTGGAGCAGGCGGATCAAGATGCAGGAGACATCAGGCAGAGCAAGGCCGAAGATTAACTTATTTATTCTAAGCAAAACCGAACAACGCAGAGCAGAACAAACTGAGGATCCAACAAAAACTGAACTGAAAACCAGGACTTAAATACAAACTGAACTAATGAGGGAATGGGGAACAGGCAAAGAGCTGATAGGCTGAGGGAAACATTGGGAGCAGGGCAAGACTAACAAGGTTTATACAGAGCAGGTGTGTGGATGAGCAGAGGAGGGAAAAGCAAGCACAGAAACACAGGAGGGAAACACAGAGCAAACAGAAAACCAAAAGCTCAGAAAAATATAACAAAGACAGGACAGTGACAGTAACCTGTAAGATAAACACTTCCAACACAAGCAATCTCATATAACCTGCCATCTTCTGAAAATAATAACGTAAATGATCTATCAGAGATGTCAGCCAGGACTTAGATTTCATTAAAGACAGACCTGGAGGTCGATGACAAAGGTGAAGGCCAGTAAGGGCAGCCAGCACCAGAAGATTCAGCTGCAGGTCGAGGCAGGGTGCAGGAGAGGCAGACTGCATCAACAATACCCTTTCTGACTGCCTTTTTCTGAATACAGGTGTCCCTCGGGGATGTGTACTATCTCCCCTGCTGTTCTCAATACACACAAATGAAGCGCAGTGTAACAGCAGTGACCTCTCCCTTATTAAGTGTGTGGATGACATGGCCCCAGACTCCTGCCAGCAGAATATGAACAGTCTTGCCTCCTGGTTTGACAACAACTTTTTAGACCTTAATGTCACCAAAACCAAGGAACTTTGTCACTATCAAAATCTGAGTACATTTTGTGTAATATTTAATGTTATCTGTACTGTCGTTCTTTTATTTCCTATTGACATTTACTTCACTTCTTTGTGTATTTCGGATTCATTTTAATTGTGATTAAAAAAGAGAGACATCAATCACTCAGGTCATGCAGTGACGCTTGAAGCCTGTGAGTTTTGTTTACATCATGTGAGCTAATATTACTGTGATTTGAAACTCAGAAACAAGGAGGAAACTGTCAAAAGGACAATCAGATTTGTTGAATTTCTTAAAAACCAGCAGGTCATTTGGACCCAGGCCAAAGTCGTTTTGGTGGATCAACAGGCGATAGAAAAAGCATTGCTAGTAGCAGTGATGCTAGCACAGTGGCACAGGAGTAAAGTAATTTAAGAGGCAGGGAAAAGGAGGCCGAGGGCTCTATGGATGTTTTGCAGGCTGTTTTGGACAAATAAACAGAAAGGTAAGCACGCATTTTTTATTACTATCCTCTGCTGTGTAGTGTTGATGATTGATTAGGAGGTTGATGATGAGTATGATAATGATGATATTTGATGAGGCTAATGAATAGGAGAATACAAGCCCCACATATACCGGTAGATGCACTGTATGCTGGCAAGTGGTTTAACAGTAGCGCCGAGATCGAAAAGTGGCTGATGGCATGCCACTGTTCTGGTTTAAAGCTTTTTGGTAAATATTTTGGCATATGATTACTGTAAGCAATATTTTTTTCCCAGGATGGCGAAGCCATGACCCACCCCACTCTGCCTCTGACTGTTTTACCCTTTTACATGTATTCTTACCCTAATCATAACCAAAATCATTCCTCATGCCTAAACCTTACCAACCCAACCAACGAAGGCAATGAGTACTAGCCAATCAGATGCAGGTCATGACTTCCTGGGGGGGAATTGGCGTTCTGCGACCTCCTGATTTACAAATTAAGCACTGGTTGTAACTTAAGTGATGCATACACAGGTAGGAAATTTGTGCGTTTGTCCCTCAGACAAACCTCACTGTCGAAAATATACCTGCACAAAACCTTTTCACACATGCACAAAATATTTCTACAGCTACAAAACATTTTTACACATTCACAAACCATTTCACAACCTCAAAATATTAATGAGCATTATTTGAATCTATAGGGGTCTCCCTTATTTTCAAAGCCCAATCCTGAGAGGTATGATTCAGACAGTAAACAAACATGCTCTTTCTGCTGGAGTTACATTAAAACATAAATGTCCAACTCTTAGCAGCAAACCACTAATCAAAGATAGGATGGGAAGTATTTCTTTAATAGCAGGTGGAGTTTTGTCCAGGGGGCGGATCTACCGACATCCAGTGGGAGGGATTTCTCTGACAGGAGGAAGAAGGCTTGTGACTGGCAGCGGGATCCAACCTTCAAAAGCCGGCTGTTATTTTTTGGGCCCTTCTGTAAGCAATAGTGGGAATATATGGCTGCCAAAGGGATGAATCTCTGCAGTGTGTGCCTGCTTCTTTACGTGATCGCGGCGGTGTTTGCGGGGTAAGTGTTTTGTGGTGGGAGCGTACGTACACACTCAGCGGTGAAACAGCATCGCCAGCTGGTACACATGTTCCTCTGTGATTGGTCCAGACCTGCTCTCCATGTGTGGAGCCGACACATGCCCTCATCTTGTGCACTTTGCTCTTGCCATGCGTGCCTCTGTGTCGTCAATAACGTCTTCGTTATCTCTCCCGAAGGCGAGATTTCTACAAGATCTTGGGTGTGAGCAAGAGTGCATCCATCAGGGACATCAAGAAGGCCTACAGAAAGCTGGCTCTCCAGCTGCACCCTGACAGAAACCAGGACGACCCAAAAGCTCAAGACAAATTTGCAGACTTGGGTGCAGCTTATGAGGTGGGCGCAGCTGTTGTTGTGTGCTTACTGCCAGTAATAGTAGGACTTATTTAGAAGTGATCGTTTGTTTTTACATAACTGTCGGTAAACCGTGTTGCAGATTTTGTACTGAACTGTGTGCGGAAGCGCCTGAAGCATCGATACAAAAGTCTTTTGTGCGCTAGCTCTTCGGTTCTTGTTGTTGGAAACGGTACGGCCTCGGTGATTGGTCAACTAGACTGTGTGGCTGCATCTGATTGGCTGTTACGCAGCACGGTTGGCAGCCACGAAGATCAGACGTGGATGAGAGGGAGTGGGTTAAGATAAGCACTGCAGGTGTTTCCTACTAGAAGATAACTCTAAATTGAATGACCAGCTATATATTACAAATCTTATTGGCTAAATTTCATATTCATAAAAGCAAATTTGCAGGTAAAAAGACCAACTTTTCATAAAGGAGGTCAAACAGTACATTGATTCAATTCGATTTTCCTCTAATCCAAAGTCAGTTTTTTTGTTTTAAAATCTTTACATGAGCTGTAACTCCCCCCCAGCTCAGAGTTTGCTTGTTTGTTTGTTTTTTACCCTTCTTCTGTAAACAATATGATTTAATATTTTGATATTCTGCATATTATCATTTTATGGAAGCGGAAATTGTAACTGTTTTTTATGTCAATAAAAAGGTGTTTTCATAATGTTCACATCACGCTTAGAAATGATAGTGATCAGCCGTGTGTAAATGAGGAGATTACATTACATTGGAGATTACATTGTATTGAAAATGTGTTTTGAATTTGGCTGTTCAGTGACTGACAGGTTTGTATTTGTAGGTGCTCTCAGATGAGGAGAAAAGGAAACAGTATGACGCATACGGAGAAGATGGACTCAAAGAGGGTCACCACAGCTCACACAACGATATCTTCTCCAGGTTTGTTACATTAGCTCAGATTAAAAAGCAATGGGATTCTTAACTGTGCAGTCAAATAGCAATCAGTCAGTCAGTTTACCCAAATTTAAAAAATCCATGCCATGCAGTTTTGATTGTTTGCCCAGGCCTTTTTTAGATATCCATCTCTGAGATTTCTGCCACTACAGCAGTACAATGGAGGCAAATACCTGACTGAAAAATGACATTTAAAAAAATTCATCATCAGTGTTTGTTTCCAGAAACGATTTCTACAAGTAACTTGTGATTCTAGGATATTTTCTACAGACATGCTCCAAAAAAAAGGTTATGAAACATACTGGCAATGAGTTGTTGCTGTTACCATGTATGTGTGCTCCTATAAATAGGAGAAGAGATAGAATGTTGCTAAATATACCAAAAAATTGTCTAATAGGATCAAATCACAGCAGATTAAACTGTTTGTTTGCCTTTGTCTATGCTTCTAACAAGAGACTGCTGCTGAGGCTGCTACTACTACTCTAAACTCTGTCCTTCCTCTGTAGCTTCTTTGGCGACTTTGGTTTCATGTTTGGAGGCAACCGACAGCAACAGGACAGGAACATCCCGAGAGGAAATGACATTATACTAGACTTGGAGGTCACGCTTGAAGAAGTGTACTCTGGGAACTTTGTGGAGGTGAAGAGATTTCTCTCAGTTAACAAGCTGCACTCATTATCTATGTTTTACCACAAATTATATCTAATTAAATTGTTGTGTATATAATGAATATATATAAATCTAATACTTTCACATTAAGCGATCCAATTAAACTGGTTCCTGTGAAACTTGCTGATCTCGCTGTGTTGCACAGGTTGTACGTAACAAGCCTGTAGCCAAAGAAGCTCCTGGAAAGAGGAAGTGCAACTGCAGACAGGAGATGAGGACAACGCAGCTTGGACCTGGCCGCTTCCAGATGACTCAAGAGATGGTGTGCGATGAGTGTCCCAATGTGAAGTAAGTCATTGCTTGTCATTACATCCTCATCAAAGCCGAGAATTACAATTTAAAATTGAATTACAGCCCAGATATTGTCATAACAACCTCGATTTAATAACTGAAGCCTACCAGCTGATCACAAAGTATTTGTGTGGCCGTTAAATAACAAAATAACATCAGAAATATTTGACTGTCACATCTTGAATCTGGACACATCGGATCATTAGCTGAAAGTCTTTGGATGTGTGTCCTTTCACATTTATGTAGGTTTTAAAATGCCTTCATGGTGTTCCTGACTCAAGTATAGCAATTTTATATCAGAGCTGTAATAACCTTTAGGAAAGAAGTTGCACATGCGTAATATCACAATGCATTTTTTTCTGTTATGTGCTCTTAAACGCAGGCTTGTAAATGAAGAGAGAACCTTGGAGGTAGAAATTGAACAGGGAGTGAGAGATGAGATGGAATATCCTTTCATTGGAGAAGGTAAGCTAACAGAAAGCTTAATATAAAGTATTGTTGCTTGTTTTTTTATATTCCCTGTGTTTAATGTCTTACCTGCATCCACAGGGGAACCTCACATCGATGGCGAGCCTGGAGATTTACGTTTCCGCATCAAAGTGTTGAAGTATGAACGAGGTTTATTTACTATGAAACTGTGTGTCTGTGGTTTGCAACAAAACGCTCATATTGCTGAATATTACCTTAGTCACATACAGTAACATGATATGGGGATTCTTCTCTTTTTAGACATCCTGTGTTTGAACGCAGAGGAGATGACCTGTACACCAACGTCACCATCTCCTTGGTGGAGGCACTGGTCGGCTTTGAGATGGACATTGTGCATTTGGATGGACACAAGGTTCTCTACATACTTTTTACACAGCTGGCCTAATATGGAGCATTTTATTTGAAAAATCCGCTGTGACTGTTTCAGAAGTCAGACTTTAAACACTGTGTACAGTTTCATATTATTAAGAAAAGAGGATTATGTGACTTGAATGTGGCAGTTCAAGTTAAATTGACAGGTTGCTTTTGTCTTTGCCTGACAGGTCCATATAGTGAGAGACAAGATCACTAAGCCTGGTGCTCGGATGTGGAAGAAAGGAGAGGGCCTGCCAAACTTTGACAACATCAATATCCGTGGCTCCCTCATCATCACTTTCGACGTGGAGTTTCCTCAGACACAGCTGGATGAGCAGCAGAAAGATGGTGAGTATGGGGGATGGTGTTGACATGATCCTGACAGGATTGGGAAAAGCTACTTTACAATTTACCTTAAAGGGGAACTTCATGGACAGTTATGGGAAGAACTATTTTTAGTCTCTGAAAACAGTTGTATAATATCTTCTGTAGCTTTGTATTCAATGACCAAATCAGGCGGTGAGGCAAAAAAAATTCATTGCCAGGAGGGAGTACAAAGATGTTGCTAGGAGGAGGGGAGGACATTTCTCTTCGTTTGATAACGCTAAAAGTAAAGTTCGGCTTTGCTGAGCGAGCGAGAAAGAGAGCAGCTGTGGTCGAGCGAGAAAGCTGGTGAATCAGATCAATAAAACATTATTTTCTGATTGTTTCACATCACTAACACTTGACCATGTTATCCATGTTGTTTCAGTTTGTCCTTGGAGACAACGGATTTTATTAAAGAGTGCCTTTGTTGCATACTGGAGTCATGACATGGTCATTTACTAGGCAGGGAGAGTCTAATAAAAAGATGCTATTAGTTGCAATATGTGAAATGTAAGATCCAGTGTTTTTGGAGCTTAACCCGTACTAGGGACTGAAAGCCAGGATATCTCTGCCTCTGCTGCATCGTGCAATGCCATATCACTGGAGTACCCCATTACAAGTTATGTTGCAAAGTTAATCTTTTTCTAAATTATGAGTGTGAGCCTTTTTAGTCATATAAATAACATCCCGTTGCAGTATGTGTAGTGCTGCCAAATGGGTTTTTAAAAGGCAAAGCTAGGTTGTTTTTAGGTCAGCAATTTAGATATTAATTAATCTCCTTAAATTCCCCAACGAGCAGTAATTTCCCAAAGAGAAATGCTAAAGAAATAGTAGGTTCCAGCTTCTTCAGTGTTTCACAGACTAAATAAGTGACTGATTAATTTTTTTAAATTAATGAATTGATTATAAAAAGAATACATTTTTAATTAAAAAATATATTAATTACGATATAGCCAATAAAATGTATTATAAAAAATAATACAATGACATACTAACAAAGTTTACCTTCATTTATACATGAGAACTGTGATGTGATCATTTTCTCCCCACATTACTTGTCATAAACCGTATTTGCTCTTTTAAGTTGAGACATCCTTGGTGAAAAATATTTGTCAGAAATGGTCAAATCAGTGACCAGAATCATGGAACATTTTTGTAACTGATCTGATGTTTGAAACTGTATCGTTTTTAATGTGTCGTATAATAAAGATCATTCTGTTCTTGCAGGTATTCGAAATCTTCTGAAACAGGGCTCTGTACAGAAGGTTTACAATGGACTACAAGGATATTAACACACCAACACACACAGCCTGGACTGAGTTATCTGTCACACAAACACACACACACACATACATACACACACACACTGCACACACAGAGACACCTTCAATCAACAGGAGCGTGATCTGTAATTCTGGCCAGGGTGTATTTATTTTTTTCAGATTGTTATCACTCAGGATGGCTTGAGTCCAATTAGTTTTTACTTTTTAATGTTCTTTTTTTTTTTTGCCCGCAGTAGCACAATTGCTGGTGTTTTTATTTGAAGAGTCTAAATGGAAAGGATGCCATGTCTCAGCTGTGGGTTGTTTCTTTTTTTTTGTCCCTACTTTACATTGTCATAAGGCCTTTGTTTATTTAAAAAATCTCTTATTTGCTTCTAAGTGAAGTGGTAAGATCAAACACTGTCTACTAATGTGACAACCACTTTATCATTCTGGAGAAGACACTCTGTTACAGCTCACTACATCTGCTGAAGGATGAGCTAACAAACTAACAAACTGGACGTCTGAAGAACTTTTGAACAACTTCCACCAACCTGTGCAAGACCAGAAGTTTCTCCATTTTTTTTTTTTCTCTTCATTATTTTTATGAATGTAAGACAAGCAGCTCCATCTCTTGAGCGATGACATGGTTTTTGCTCTGGCCAGATCCCTGTTCAATAACACTTTGTAAATAGGAAAGAACAAAGCTCATCTGTTTGTTGTGTTTTCCTAATTTATGTTGGCTCTTACTTGTCTGTTTACATTTGACATGTTGTGTTGGGATGACTGTCTGCTTCACACAACCTCCAAGTTCACTGCAGCAAGAGTTGACCTCTTTAATTAAGCAGTGAAATGTTATTATTTTGGAGGACTGGCACGTCTGACACTGTCTGCACCCCCTCTTGTTCTGGGCTGGTCGCATCTTACTCAAAGGGACTTTAGACTTTGAGGTTTCAGCATCCCTGTTGGGTATTGCTCTTCCTGACTGGAGGCAGCTTGGTTTGCAAGAAGTCACACCTGCACATTTTTGTTCCTCGTGGTTTAAAATTTTTTTCTTAATATGATTTTAGGACTCCCTTTCTCTGTGTTTTTACTATCGACTGCAAGGCTGCCTCCTAATTTTTATGAGTGTCATGGCCTTAAATGTGAATTATCTGGCCATTTTTACTGAGTGTGCTAGGGGATAATGTACTTTTGACTGACATAAATAAAGATTTCTACAATTTGTGATGAGATGTCATACCCCAAAGTCACCAGTAGATGACATCAGAGTCCTAGATAATGCCCGTTAGTAGTAACCCTGATCTCCAAGGAAGGATAAAGCTGCAGGGAGTGAAGGAGTGTTGTATGAGAGGCTGAAGGACTCTTTCCCTGGATTTGCATGTAGTCATGGAGAAAGGGCTGCACCACGTACATCAGGTGTTTCTTACATAAAAGGTTATGAGAGGGATGTTAGGCTTTCTTACCTTTTATAAATAGTAAATTACTCTGGCAATCTCAATTTCGTGACTCCATATGTGGACAATTTTCTCAGATTCGTTGGTTTTGGGGAACATTTGTTTCTGATTTGATTTGTACCTGAGTCACAGTAATTTGCAAATTATAAGCTATGGATTTGTAAAAAACAAATTATTTTCAATTTGTTGCTTAATAAATAGATTGTAAATTGAATTATTTGTAATAAATGAATGTACATATGATTTTAGCCAATCACAACAACATTAAAAGTCTCAATGTTTGATTAGTGTTAGAGCAGCTTTATCAGGGAAACTGATTGATAATTCTATCTTTAAAGGATGGGTTCACAATTTTTCAAGTCAGTTGTAAAATGAGTCAGGTGCCAAAATTAACTTTTGAAATAGTTTTGTCAGAAATCATCAGTTCAGTTTCAGTAATGATTTCTGTTCTTCATACAGGCCAATAAAAGTCCATCCCTAATGCACTTACAATGTAAGTGATGGGGGACAAAATCCACAGTGTGTCCACACAGTCATTTTGATATAGATAGATAAACATTTAAAAACATTTTTGCACAGAAGGAGGAGTGTGGATATTGGCTCCATCACTTACATTGTACTGTAAGTGTATTATGAAGGGATCCTCTAATGGCCAGTATAACCAGGAGGAATGATGGCAAGAAAAACCTGTTTCAATGTTCATTTGGGTATCTGACTGTTGTTTATAGACAGACTTGAAACATTCTGAACCTATCCTTTAATCAAGGTGAAAAACTTGATCAAAGATGTATGACTGTGTGTGGATCAATTGATTTTTAGATCTTAAAAGTGAGAACAAGTGCAATGTTTTGTCTGTCTGCTGTTTATTAGGACCTTACTACTGAAAACAGCCTGATGAGAGAGCAGTGAGAGTGAACTGAAACCATAAAGATGAAATGAGCTGTAAGACATTAAACACTCTATAGAGGGGAACTGCAGAGTTGGGTCATTACATGTAGTCATTTTTAGCTAAAAAACTCTGATAAATCCACTGTACACTACCTGCACAGAAACAAACAGTAAACAACTAGCTTGTGAAAATAGTGGAGCATTTAGCATTCTGCATTCTGTCAGTGACGGTCTGCACAAGTGTAGAGATACGTGTGTGTGTGTGTGTGAGTAGGACAACCCTCGACACGTCCTGACCCTGTGACCTCTCTGTGTGGTTTTACTTCACTGTCTGTTTTACTGTCACAGATGCCATTTGAACACAAGTGAATCAGTGTCGTAGACATCAGCTGCGTCACTTCATCCCTGGCCCCCCGACATACACACACCCACACCTTGTGGGTGGAGGGACCGTGGGTGGAAGATTGTTGGGGAGTCTGTCTGCATGGGTGGAGCAGGGGATGTCCACAAAAACATATTCATGATGGTTAATTTATAGTGTGGTGAATGGTGTGCACATCTGCCCACCAGTGTTCATTTCAGAGACTGTGTGTGTGTGTGTATGTGGGCTTATTGTGCATACAATATGTGCTTATGAATGAGTATGTGTCTGTATTCTTGTGTGTATGCATGCATGTCTGTCCATGTGTATGTGTGTGGCCAGTCTATGTGTGTATAATGAACTCCCACAGAGATAGCAGGGCTGCGGTAAAGGGAGTTTCCTCTTCAACCCACCACACATCCTTTAGTCATTTTCGAACTGAAGAGGCTTCAGAGGGGAGAAGAGAAGCTTTGTGATCCCGCTCAGATAAAACATCTCACTGTTTCACCTCAGAGTTGAATGCTCCAGCTATTACTGCCTAATAGGACCAGTGAGATCCAGCCCTTTTCAGGCCACTAAACCACATTGCGCAGTTCACTTAATTTGGGCTGTAATTATGAAAAGACCTACACCAGTGTCCCACGAGTGTTTTATGTATTATTTACATGAAAAAAGCACATCTCTCTGCACCTGGACCAAATAGATGTGCTTCCACACTGTTCAGCTCACAAGTTGCATTGAGGATCTAAAGGTCTGATCAGGGTGCACACTGTAAGATGCAGTATCTCTGTTTGTGACCCTCTTTTAAGAGATGTGGACTTGAGAAGAGTTATGTTGAGGATTTACAAATCATCCACAAATAATTATCTTCTAACCACTTGTAATTACAAACTGTAGAGCACACGAGGGCAGCATTGCCTCTTCAGTCACATGCCTCCCTAAATCACCTTTTATTACCCACAAGACTCGCTAGAGGTCTGTGTAGTTTGTATGCACGTGTGTAGTATGTGCGTGTGTGTATGTGGGTGTGTGTGCCTGCACTTGCCAGTTGTTGATGCAGATAAGCACAGGGATCACACTTGACCCTGAGTGTAATGACTTCTAAGCGTAGCTGCAGGGTTAAGAGAGGCACAGGCTAAAGGAGGGCTAATTGGGCAATCTGGCGTGTGTGTGTGTGTGTGTGTGTGTGTGTGTAGTGGCGCCAACGGGTGTTATGACCTGCTCTGACATGGCAGTGTGCTCAGTTAATGGTGCCTGGCCTGTCAGATGCAGGGTTTGTAAAGAGAACAGACCCAAAACGACACCGAAGTATTACTCAAAGCAGAACATAAAAATGTTACAATCGTTTCCCAAAAAATGATTCAGCCTGCTTTTGACACATTTTGCTATTCTTTCAGACTATTACTATTACTACAAAAGAAAAATGCTGCTCGTAAGTATAAAAGCTTATACAAATATTAATGCCTCTGTTTTGATAAAGTCTTTGTGGTTTGATGCCATTGTTGGAAAGCAAAGTCACTCTTCTTAATTGTCATACATACTGATGAGAAGTTTGTTCCAAAACTTCTAAAATCCAAAATGTGACTCAAATTAATCATACCTTCCAAAACATACATCCTACTCACACTGACAATCTGGGTTGAATTTTACATCTCTGAGCTGAACAGGACTCAGAGTGACATGTTACCGCCTTCTCTACAAGCCTCCAAAGAGCAGCAGCAAGGATGAATTAAAACAGACAACAAAAAAGTCATCTGACTGTGTTCAATGTGTGTGTAGTTATCAATGCCATGAAGCATCAACACATACCAAGGCCAGGGAGGACAGCAGGAGAGAGGGGCGGGGGGTGGGGGGAGGAGGGAAAAAAAGGACTCTGCCCGAAATAAGAAATGTTGACGGACAAAGCCTACAATTTGTGGGATCTGAGCATAAAGCAAACAAAGGGCAGCTTTTGTAAGGAATAATGCATGTCAGCCGTATCCTTATCCCGCCACAGCTTTGAACACTGCTGGGGACGTCCATTGCTCCACTGTGTATGTCGTGTTTCTATATTAAAGCCAGTCACCTCAAAGGGAAAAGCCTCAACTATTCAACAATTGAATGGTGGGGCTCTCATTATGGCCAATGTGGGCAGGAAAAAGTGGCTTTGGGGGTTTTCAATTCAGCGACTTAAAGCCCTCCTGTTAGCTAGGACGAGCTGCTGTTTATCCCAATGCCTTTCTGGGGGCTAAACATAGTCAACTGTCATTATGGATCTCACTCTCTCTCTCCTTTTCTGTCTCTCTCTCTCTCTCTTTCTCTGTCCTCCCCCTCACTAGCATTTATTTATTTCTCTCCCAATTTTGTCATCTAATGACCCGTGTTGTGTTGTTGTTTGAAGGGGCTGATGGCTCTCCGGTCTCCCACATCCTGAGGAAGAGAAGGGGTGGCTGGTATACTGGAGGGCGAGCGCAGGACAAACAGTGCTGCAGACCACCTATATGGATGAAAGCCACAAGTCTATGGACAGCATTCCATAGGCAACAGAAAGCCGGCGAGGCAGCGCTTTACATGCCTTGGCTGTATGTTACAGCAGTCTGTTTATATATATATGCCCTCCAGTAATCCTTCATAAAAGAGCCACCTTCACAGTTGTCCTTTACTAAAGCATTTTTATTCAGCCCATCAGTGTCAGGGGCTTGGGCCGTTGGCCGAGCAGCTTCCCAGCAGTGCCACAGCCACATGAATAGGGCCATATTAGAAAAACTGTATGCACAGTATATGAAATGATGTAAATATGTATTAGTGGGTGCGGGGGGGTTAGGAGGGTGCGTGGTGGAGTGCAGAGGAGACTGAGAGTGAGGTGAAAGCAGTCTTTGTGTTTAGAGCAGAGCCCTCTGGTGGACCCTCCCCTCGGCGCGGGGTTGCCCAGGCCCTGTGGTGGCGGATCACAGTTAATAACTGTGCGGTGGGCTGTCAGAGGCACTTAGTCTGACGCTGGGCAGGCCGGGCCTAGGCTGGGCCCGCATACACAGCCGCTTCTGCCTGCTGAACCTGGACCGAAGCAGTCAGCCATGGAGGAGAAGAGACAGAGAAAGAGAGAGAGAGAGAGAGAGGAACAGGAGTCTTGAGAAGATGGGGACACAAATGAGACAAAACATATAGGAATATTACAGAAAAACAGTGTTATAGGTCTGATGGGGGTAAGTAGCTAGGACAAGGATAAGTTTCACACTGAGCTTGGATGTCTTCTCTTTAAAATTCTGTGCCAACCTCAATGTTTAAAGGTTGGCACCTCATTAATGCATAATGAGAGCTCAGTCCAGGATGAAGCTTAAAGGATAGGTTCATATTTTTTAAGTCTGTCTTCAAATAAAACTCACATGTACATTGTAAAAGTTTGTGGTCATTATAATCACTCCTCCTGTGCATACTGGCAATGAAGGGATCCCTTCCTAACGTGAGTCCACTGACAAAATCTGCAGTCCTTACTCCATACAAAAATGCATTCTAAAGTTCACCTGAAGCTAATATGAGCCTTCAGCAGTCGGACAAATCCAATTGGCATTCATTTGTTCATTTCTGTCTTTAAGTAGAAAATTCCTTTTGTCTCTCCACTGTAGCTCAGCAAGAAATCACAGTCAGTTGAAACACAAAGAGGGAATTTGTTACTATAAAGAAATCTGGAAGATACTACTTGATTTTTGAAAACAGACTGTATATTCTAAATTTGACATGTGATGTAAATTAGATTATTATTGCCTAATTAGGTAGTATAAGGAGGGTAGTATAAGGATGACCGGACCATAGAGCCTCTAACTGGTGTGCACATTTAAACACAAGGATCCAAGAGCCATTTAACTGTTTATTGAGTGAGGTGAATGGGTGATTTTCTGTACAATAAACAAACATTAATCAATATATTGCCATTCATACCATAACTAGGAATAATAAATAAAAAGTACATAAGTTAGGTTACATTATTAATGTATCCACTAAGGTTAAGAAGGAATCTTTCAAGCCTTCATCAGGATCATATTTACAGAAAATGTAAGTAAATACAGGATAACAAATATACAACCACCTTCTCCTTTAAATTGAAACAGTTTGCCTTACTTACAGGTTTCAACTTTATCTCACAGGTAAGTATACTAGGTGGCTCCAACACAGTGCTGTACAGTTCTGCCTTACTCAGAGGTACGTATATCAAACAGCTCCAAAACAATACATCATGACCTTTTAGGAAGTCAGATACCCACATTAAATTAGGATGCGTAGCATGCAGACACAACTCAAAGGATATAAACAATAAGTTATCTAAAACAAATTGTCATTTCAAACAAATGTACTAGTGACACAGCATGGTCTCAGACAAAGTATTTGAACAGAACACACCCAGCCCTTATATAACCTCCCCTTCTCTAAACTCCTCTCTGTGCACTAACAGGTGAATCTCTCCACCCACTCCTGGTCTCACAGAATTGACATTCAAGCTTGAGATTTTTGAACAGCCAATATGAAATATGAAATATTTGAATTGAAATTGAATCTCAAGCTAATTTGGATTAGGTTCAGCTCGCATGTTTACTAACAAGGGTTACTAATCGGGCCACAGGTCTAACATATTGCTTACCATTAATGATAACTTCCATGGTCTGAGCTCTTCCATCCTTGCTCGGCATCACTTGAGTTATTTTTCCCACAGGCCACTAACCCCTCGGCAGTTGAGGGTCCATGTTCATATCCACTGCTCCTTCCTCCATTTTACAGCTGTCTTTCTGCCATTTATTTATTTGGAGGTTGGGGAGATAGTCCCTAATAAATCAGGACCAAAATAGGTCAGCCATGGGTCTGTCCATCTTTGCCCTCTACTTTCAGATATGCCACTGAACCATATCCCTTCTCTGAAGCATCACAAAGTATATGCAGTTCTCCCTTTGTGACTACAAATGAGCTACCACTGCTATTGCTTTCATACCATCTAGGGAAGGTGATATGAGTCAAATCCAGGAGTTCACTTTCCCACTTTTTCCATCCTTGTCTCAGCTCTCTGTCTTTTATAGGTGTATCCCATTCTTTATTATTAATCCAGAACTGTTAGAGTAAGACTTAGGCTCTTGTAGTGAAGGGAATAATGTATCCCAATGGATCAAATTGTGAGGCTCGGACTTTGTAAACGTTTCTCAAGGTGAGGTTATGGTGCAGAACAGGTCTATACCTAAAGCCCAAGGAATCTGATGAACAGTGCCGAATTAGCCCAAGAGCACCTTCTCTTGGGTCTGTTTGGTCTTTGGTTTAGCCAAAGCTCAGTGCTGCCCGACTGTGCCCCTTGGCCTTGATAGGAAAAAGAGCAATTAAAGATGATACAATGTTTGTCTTTCTGAGGACTGAGAGACTTGGTCAATACTGAGTTTGGCTATGTAACCTGCTTGGACCAGCTTATCTGCTTCCTTATTGTAGATTTCGGCTTATTGCAGATTTCTTCTGCAACTGCAGTTCAGCCTGACAAAGGAGGGGCATCAGATTCTTTGGAGTCTCGGGGCATTTAGTCCTTTTCTCCAGAAGTTCCACAACTTCTTTATCCTGCTTTGATCTAGTGATCAACTTTTCATTTCTATAGGGAAGAATATAGCCACAATTTATCTACATCACACTTTAGCTCGGAGCTAGTTGTTGAGGTGAATGGACACTGTGGTGTGTCCTGTGGTCCAGATAAGGATGTGGGCCCTTGGAGTGCCCAGCCAAGTCTAGTGTTTACTGCTGCAGGTGTCCTTTTTGAGCCAAACGGGAGACAAACAGGTTCGACAGGAGTAATGAGCTGGGTATTGTCAGTGCCAATGAGGATCTGAGGCTGATGTAAATGCCCCTTCTATAGTACATGTTCTCTCTGGATTTGATGCTGCAGCAATTTTTAAGGTGACTGACCTACCCTGCATCTGTCTCTTGCCTTACTGTGCGCAGGTTTCTCAGTCGCCTTGTCTAAACCAAAGTACTCAGTGGCTAAAGGTGGTAAGATGGTGCACTCTGAGCCATCGTCCAGGATTGCATAGGTCTCAAGGGTACGATTCTTATTACTCAGTTTAACTTTAACTACTTTAATTAGGACTTTGGGGGACTTACTTTGAAGATTTATGTATAGCACTTTAGATACAGTAGCTTGGTAGCTTGTTTATTCACATCATGCAAAATTCCCAAATGCTTTCCGTTGCATTGAGGGCAGGGTTTCTTTAGGTTGCAGTTTGCTGCGATATGTGATCTTCCACATTGCCAGCATCTTCCTTGCTCTTTAATCCATTTTGCCACTTTCTCTGTATTTAATTCTTCCAGTCTTTCACAATAGTCATGGAATGATCAGGAACATGAAAATTTGAATTTGGGTCTGCCCTTGTCTCGAGCAAATGTGCCTCAGGCTGCTTTGGAATTGGAACCATGGAGTATGGTAGCTGATGATGGGGAAAACTTTGATCTTTGACTGTATTCTCTTCTTCAGAATTGAGAGGTGCCAATTTGGAGGTTTGCAACCTGAGCTGCCACTTCTTGGCACTCTGCTTCTCCTTGGAGCCATAGTGAGAAGTCTACTAAATTATAATAGGCATTTGGGTGAACCACATGAGCATGTCTTGCATAGTTGGATACAAATTCAGCTGGTAATTTGCTTGACAAACATTGAACGTGTGATGCGCAGGCGAGTTCTGCTGCCCCTTCCTGCCCTAGAGACTGTAACATGCCCACCATAGATCTCACTCTTACTGCAAACTTATGGAAACTATATGCATTACCAGGGGGAACTTTGGGAAGGTTCAGGATAGCCTGTCTTTCTCCCAGTGCAAGGTGATGTGGCTGACCATACTGCTGATCTAAAGCTGCTAGAGCCATGGTATAGGGCCGTGGGTCATGAGCATAAGAAAGAGCAATATGACAGACTGAGCTCCAGTGAAGGTGGTCTAAAAAATTATGATATTTGTATATTTCAGGTTCTTTCAGTGGTAAGAGGTTATTGAGAGCCATCTTTAACATTGCAAACTCATGGAGTTCTTGATGTGTGAAGTTTGGAAATGATGCGTGGAGCATATTTTGGTCAGTTGTAATTTTCAGCCTGATGTTGCCATGCTGGAGCTGCTGGGGGTTGTGATATATGAGCTAACTGGTACTGATGTAACTGATCAGGTTGGGAAGGGCCAGCAGGCTGAGATGAAAATGTAGGTGAGGGTGGACATACAGGCTGGGATGGATAAACATGAGGTCGGATTTGGGCAGCATGGGTTGAAAGTCCATGAGCTGACTGTAAAGAAGCTAATGGTGCTTGAAGAGGAGGTAGATGACTATGTTGTGCATTAGCTGATGGCGCTTGACTGGAATGCACATGGGTCGAGGGCATTTGGCTTTAATATTCATAGGTTAGAGGCAGGGGTTAAAGTGGGATTCAACAGGTGGGGGAAACCTAAGATCCAGTGTAGCGGTGCAGTGGGGAAAAATTACTCACCTCAAAATAACTCCCAAATTGATTTGTACTGTGAGCTCCGGTGGACTGAATTTCTTTGTGGACAGGCTGTGTGATCAGCTGACCTTCTTTTAAGCACTAATTTCTTGCTGTGGCTCACACATCATGTACATATCCACTGTCTGATTTAAAAAAAATCTAAAATGATTACTTATTACATTACTTATGTCATTATGTATGCACTGACAGCGAGCGCAGACAGACCAGGGGAGGAGGGCCCTTGTAGGGGATTCCTGACTGGCTATCCCCCTGGCCAGCGCTGCTTGCGATATCAATCAGGAACCCCCTAAGCAGGGGGTGTCGGCTACCGTACTGGTAGCTAGCAAGACAGATAGCCAAGTTGCACATAAAACAGCTTGCATGTTTAATGATATTTGTTGAGCTCTGTTTGAAACGTTGCATTTGAAATTACCGACAACTTCAGAAAAAACCAACTCCGTTTAGGGTTGCTCCCCTTCTGTAGCTAGCTAGATGCTGAAGTACTGTGACCACGTGACATCTGCTCAAATTAACCCACTAAAGGGAAGTGATGAGAATGGGAAAAGGATGTGTGTTGAGTGTGGGGGTGGGGCTGTGGGGTGACATTACTTCCTGATTTATTGAGTGAGTATCTCAATGGCATCAGCTGGAAGGAATGCCAGGCTGGAGCACATGAAAAATGAACTCGCTTGACATTATCATGTATGAAACTGCCAATCAGATTTATTTACTTAGTAATCGAAGGTGCTGGAACACTGTTCCGGATCATTCTTGCCCACTTTAACCCCTGGTTAGAGGCACTAGACTGGAATACACATGGGCTCGTGGCACTTGGCTGTGGTATTTATGGGCTACAGGCAGTTGACTATAATGCACTGAGGTCATTGCCCTGGAAGATGACTGGGCTAAATGTGTTTGGCTGAAAAGCACAGGAGCTGAAGACAGTTGGTTGGAATGGGCATAGGCAGGCAGCACTTGGCTGAAAGGAGCTTGAGCTGAGGGTGTCTGGCTGGGGGGTGCATGAATTGGAAGTGCTTGACTGGAATGTACTTTGACTGAGGTCCATTGGCTGGTAGTTGCATGAGCTGAGGGCATTTGACTGGCAGGTAAAAGAGCTGGGGGTGCTTGACTGGCAGGTAAATGAGCTGGGGGCACTTGACTGACAGGTAAATGGGCTGGGGGTGCTTGACTGGCAGGTAAATGGGCTGGGAGCCCTTGACTTGTAGGTACAGGAGCCGGGGGAGCTTGACCGACAGGTACAGAAGATATATTCTCACTGGATCTAGCTGCAGATTGGGCTACGATTGTCAGAGTTTTGTGTACTGTGTTTATTAGTTTTCCAGTGTCATGCAGTGGTTGATTCTCCTGGTATGGGAGTGTTTGTACTGACTGAGAAATCCTACCACAATCTCTTACATGTACAGACTGAAAGTGTAGGCCCTGAATGCGCTTTATCATAAGGAGTGTATTTCTCTTGGTAAAAAGGCTGGTGCTGTTCAACACGTTCTTTATGAAACAGTTCATTACAACTTTGCTCCTCATCAAACTCATCCACTTCAGAATTACTCTTTTCATATTGTTCAAGTCTGTCTTTAAGTTCGTAAACAATGCTTTTCAATGGTGCCATTTTTTTGCCTTAATAGAACAGTTTCTGGAGGTGAAGGGCAGGTTTCTCCATCCCATATAAGGGCCTGGTTGTGCAGTTCTGTATGGTAGTCTTGGAGATAACCAGGTGGCCGCCTCTCTCGACGCTGTCTTCCACTTGATTCCTCTTCTGTACTCTCTGGTTTGGCTCTTGGATTCTTATCCAATCTAGAAGTTGCCTCCGGCTCGAAGGACCATGAAAAAAGACTGTATATTCTAAATTTGACATGATGTAATTTAGATTATCATTGCCTGATTAGGTAGTATAAGGATGACTGGATCATAGAGCCTCTAACTGGCGTGCACATTTAAACACAAGGATCCAAGAGCCATTCAACCATTTATTGAGTGAGGTGAATGGAGGAATGGATGATTTTTCAGTACAATAAACAAACATAAATCAATATATTGCCATTCATACCATAATTAGGAATAATAAACAAAAATACAGTAAATACTTTAAATTTAAACAGTTTGCCTTATTTACAGGCTTCAACTTTATCTCACAGGTAAATATACTAGGTGGTTCTAACACAGTACCATATCAAGTATGTCAAACAGCTCCAAAACATTACATCATGATCTGTTAGGAAGTCAGATACCCACATTAAATTAGAATGCATAACATGTAGACATAACTCAAAGGATATAAACAAAGTTATGTAAAGCAAATTGTCATTTCAAACAAATGTACTAGTGACACAGCATGGTCTCAGACAAAGTATTTGACCAGAACACACCCAGCCCTTATATAACCTCCCCTTCTATAAGCTCCTCTCTGTGCACTAACAGGTGAATCTCTCCACCCACTCCTGGTCTCACAGAATTGACATTCAAGCTTGAGATTTTTGAACAATATTACGATTTGACTTTTCATAGCCAGTATGGACAGAAGAAACAATGACAGTGACCAAAACCTGTTTTAATGTGCATGAGGGCATGTGATATAATGTTTTAAAATAAATTTGGTTCAGTGAGGAGGAAACATGTCTACAGCTTGTTTGTTAATGCTACAAAACAAAGCCGTCCACTGAAGCGCTTTAATGCAGTTGCTTGAGGGGGACGACATCTCCAATCATCAGCACCAGACGTTATTTGACCTTCAACAAAGTACCTCCCCAAGCTTATCTGATCCCCGCTCATAAAGCTCGTACTCCAAATGAGGACAGGCATGGGAATCGACCAATGAAAACTCGTCTGATCTTGAGTGGCATTTCATTCCCGTGCCAAACAATACTTGTAGACAAACTGCCTTCCCTGTCTGTGAACTCCAAAGTCCAGCTCATCCCTGTTGACTAGATTAGATAACCTGGTTTTAAAGGCAGGGATACTGTTTGCTCAGTGACTCCTCTCTGCCCTAATAGCGTCTGATCTAATGGGAGATTGCAGACTGCTTGTTGACAGTGGAGACCCACACAGCGTCATGGCAATGCCCAAACAACACAGGGAAACAAAGCAGGGCTGAGCTATAGTACCTGTAATTACTGGATAAATATTAGCTTCTTTGCTTAAAACAGCAATAAATATTATATGTGGCCTTAATTACAGCTTTTATGTCGTCTGTATTGCTTAAAATATTGAGGGCCTCATGGAGACTGCACTGAAGTGGGTTGCTATCTTTATTCGTTTCTGTTCACTCATTCATCTATTACATACATATGTAGAGAAATATATTCTTTGCTGTGCGGGGACTATTTTAAAACTGGGATTTCCGCAGCCAGATTTGGCGACACATACAGTATGAATTAAGTGATACCTTTAAACTTGCAGTCACGTTTTTGCTTTTTTTTTGTCACTTGGGGGCAGTGGAAACAAGCTGTGAACACAACACTGACATATCACATTATAAGCTTGATATGGCAAACATGTTGGAAAACATTTGCTTATTTAGACATTCAGGAGACATGGAGCAACATTATCATTCATTTGGAGTCCACCTGACAAATGTAAGACCAAATATTCACTATCTTTTTGGCTTTGGCTCTCCTGAGAAAAATATGTCTTTTTAGCTGCTAAATGATCCACTATGTTCACCAGCTAATTACTAACTTTGTCTGTCTGTCTTTTTTCTGAGAAAGTTGCCTGCTGCGGCCGAAAATGAGATCAATGAGAATGTCGAGAGTGAACCAAAACAATAAAGTTGCAGGCCACAAAACCAAAACAATGAGCTGAAAGATGCTAAAGAGCTGAGAGAACTGCAGAGTCCGGTGATCATTCTCTGCGGGCTGATCACTACTAACAATGCTTCCCACATACAAGTAGTCATGTCGTCTACTGTTGATCCATTTAAATATTGATTACAGCCGCTTTAAATGAAACGACTTTGTACTGGCGACGTTAATATTAAACATATTTCAAAGCTTACCTGTTCCTTCCAGTGTGCATATAGTTTCAGTGAGAGGGAGGGTAAGTGGTTCTCTAGCTGGCGTCTCTGGTGCTCTGTTTAAATCATCACTTCCTGTTCTCAATCCCCACGTCTGCTTATCCATCATTTCATAAGCATGCATGTGTATGTGTACTCGGGGTCCTATTGCACCTACTCCAGCCTCCCATGGGTGGTGGCGGTGGGCAAAAAGGGGGCTGCTCCCTCAAGACACCCCTCAAATTATAGCCTAATCAGTTAGCCCCAAGAGCAGGCCTTCCACAGCTCCCAGACAGACAGACCCCCAGGCCTACAGCAGCCTCATCTTACCCCCTCCCCTTCCTCCCCTCCTTCTCTCCCAGCCACACAGCGCCAAGCCTGGCCTTGTCCCTGCAAAGACCCCTGTCCCTCCCTCTCTCCTCACACTGAGATAAAACAGGTCCGGCTTCAGTTTAAGAAAAGTGTTGGCTGTTCCCGTCCCTCACTTATCCACTCCTCTTGTCTAGTCTACCTGGCCCTTTCACCTCTCTCTCTCTCTCTCTCACACACACACACACACACCTTTCCACGTTTTTTACACACATATACACTCACACGCACACATATGCAGACATACTGTAAGCAGTAGTAGTAGTCGATGTAGTTTCACGCTGTTTACAGTCAGCTCAGTTTTTCAGCTGAACCAGCATTTCTGATCCAGAAAAAAAGATCCAGAGGCTTTGTGACTTAAATCCTCATTGTTGGTGGTTTTCACCTTTTTTCTCCTGATTTGAATGGTTCCACGCTGTTTTATGAGTTGAGTAAGCTCCATAAACTTAAAGTCCATGAAACCAATTCCAAACCCATTGTGTAATTTCAAAAAGGCATGTCTTTTGGTCTGAAAGTAAAGCAATTTTTGTTTGTCTTCCTGACACTAAAACTCAAAGGTTTAACCTAATCTGTTATACGAAACTGATCGACTGAATTATATTCCATCGCCAATATAATTACGATAATTTCTATAACAATAGCTGAACAATCGCTGTGCTGTTTTTCTGTTTTAATATTTACGGTTGCTGAAAAGTGTCTTGCATGAATCATTTTACAAGTACCAGTTCCAAGAAAGTATTGCAGTCATACTCAATAATGTTTTAGTAATAAAAAAAAAATTAGGACCGTGAGAAATAAAACAATGTCATGATATCACTCTGGCACCTCATTCTATGTCAACAAGTATCTGGCTTTTCCCTGGATCATTAATCTACACACACACACACACACACACTTGGATCCACAGCACTAATGTGATGCTTTGTCAACTAAATCATTGCAACTCTACCCGGTTAATCAATGACACATGGCAGGTTCTGGCAATGTCAGACCTTCACTTACTCCATCCCACCATTCCCCTCATCTTCCTTGTCATAGCCATTGCTCTATTACCACCCCCTTACAACACACACACACACACACATGCACACACATACACACCCCCCCCCCCATGTGCCAAACCAGACCACTCTCCATACACACTAATGCTTCTGTTCCCTCTGAGCAGCTCCATCAGTCATGTTCACCTCGCTTAGGATTGCCATTTGTTTTCATTTCACAGCTTTCGCAAAACACCACACACACACACACACACACACACAGGCATGTATCTGCATGTGTGTGTGCGTGCATGTGTTTATGAGCATGCACACATTTATGCAAAGGTGGATTTAAACTCACACATGCACACTTTCATGACTATACACAAGTACTCCTGTTGAGTTTCTCTACCACCTTTCTTATTTATGTAAGGTAATAAAGTAATAATTCTGTCATAAGCAAATGCAGCAAAGAATTGTACAACATTAAGAAAAACAAGACATGCTGGGATATGTAGTTCATTCTAGGGACCCTAGAATGTAGAAAAGAGGCAGAGGACTCAGAATGAGATGAGGATGCAAGGATGTGAGGGAGAAAAGGCCAGGAGCTGAGGAGGAGTGATCCATATCTGGTATCTGTGCTGTGATTATTTGAACAGCAGTTATAAAGCCATAAGGCCTGGCATTGGTTCCTGAACATGTTGATTTAAAACCTCCCTGGACTATAAATAATGACTGATTAAGAGGATACTCTCCCTTATTCCTCTTCTCACTCACTCCTTGTCTCTCTCTTACAAGTCCAGCACACCGGCCCTCCATGCCCCAATATGTTCTGTATTAGTGGGTCTTTGTTGAGTGTTTGAAGTATGAAAATTAAGGAGGTGGGTGGGCAGCCGACCACCGTACTCAGAGGAGACCTGTGACGCACACAGAACTATCCTCTGACTCCATTAGCACATCTCTGCTGGCACAGCTACAGTCAGCACAACTGCCTCCACAGCTCTCTTATGTGGCTGCTATTATATTTGTAAAGAGGTTTCACCACAAAAGTATCTTGAGGCTGAAGCATGTCAATTAAATACATCAAATCCTGCAAGATCACCTTTCGAGAGCAGAGACGTCACAAAGTGCTTTACAGAGGAAATAAAGCATAAACATAAAGACAAAGGCAAGTATAATCAAATGGGACTTAAGCTGCATATACAACACTTGAAATGCTTATCACTGGTAGAATCCTGCTATCCACCTCAATAGGTAAGAGAGAAAATCAGACATTCACCAAAATCTGGCTTAAATACTGTTAGAATATTTAACAATTTTATGATATTTAAAGTTTACTGGCTTATTTCATTTTATTTTATTGTTCTTTTGTATGTACAAAAAAGCATGTGAAATGTCTGCAAACTACTTGAATCTATATGTGAATTTATCTGAAATGCTGTTTGACATACATGTGATGTCTTACATTTCCATTTCATCATTGGTGCACATATGATAAATTGACGAGTTTTCTTGGTGAGGTTATTTGATTTGATTTAATATTTTGTCTTCACATTTATTAAAACACACGCTCTGTTTCATTTCTTTTTATTTTAGGTATCTTTGGTTTTTGTATTGTGTATTGTGCATATTTTTTTACATTATTTAATGACCGAATAAACCAAACCAGCTCCACTGAGATAATGTATGGTGCAGATCTAACATTTTTTGATGATGATTATTATTATTGTGGGTGATTTATTAAATATCAATAGCCAACAGATGACAGGAAATGAGGGAGATGCAACAAAGCTCCACAGCCAGATTTGAACTGTGGACATTGCAGTTCGTGGTCAGCGCCTTTATCTGTAACAAAGTCAATTTGACTACCAAATGAACTATCTTTACAGTTAGAGAGCCGCAACATCAGTGACACACATGAACAATAGGAAAAAAGTTTATTGATGAGTATTCAGGGATGAAATGTAGGAAACTGTAGGAAAGTAGGAAAGACTGACTGAAATGAAGTGAAAACATTTTTGTAAACTTGTAGCAACTCCCCATCCGTTAGCGTGTCTATAAAATTGATTTTCTTCTTAATTTCATTCTCTTCATTAATTTTTTAAACTCTTCCACCGGTGGCTCCATCTTCACAAACTCATGCTGTGCAGTCACACATTATCCAAACCCAAAGAAATGTATTTTTATTCAAGAAAGATTCCAAAGATGATATGTTAAAGATAATATGTTAGATAGGATTTCAGGTGAAATGTATATAAAATGATGCACAAGACATCAAGAATATTTCAAAGTGGTGTAATGGTGCAGCTCTAAAACCAGGAAATCAGGGAGTTAAATATTTCATCAAGTGCAAACATCATATATATTCAATAACGTGTTTGAAAAAGCAAATACATAATGTATATATACTGTATAGTGTGATTATAAAAGGATCTAATGGGGAAGGCTTTTGTAAAATAAAAAAATAAGAGTTTAAAAAACAGATATTTCTTTATTTTTACAAGTTAATGTACATCTTGCAACCAGGCAATGCTTATTACCTCAAACCAAAGTACTGTGTGGAAACAAAAAAAAATGCCAAACAGACCCCCAAAGCCCTCTGAGCTCCACAGTAACATGCATATCTACATCTCTCCATGGCTGCTCCCCTGAACATTAGGGGATAAAGAGTGCAGTAGTGGGGTCATTTGAGCTCCTGTCCTCCCTGTAGTGGGATAACATTTCACTAGTTTAGATTAGTTCACTCAGGGCCCATCAACACATGTGGAAGTGACCCTCAGAAACCTCTCACAGGCCTGAGCAGTGTCTGTGTACGTCTCTGTGTGTGTGTGTGTGTGTGTGTGTCAGAGGAAGTGCACAGACCAGCTGATGCAGTGTGTGCTATGTTAACCCGTCCAAGGGCAGCATAGCAATAACAAACACAAGATCACAGCAGTGAGGTCACCTCTGACCCTGCACCCTCCACACAGCCGGCCAGATCATTATCGCACTGACAGCCACTCAAGAATCAGCACGCACACACACACACACACTCACACACACACATACACACGCACACACACACATATTTATACACCCTGCATGCCTGACGGGCCAATATGGGTGTCCCTCAATGCATGTTTTCAATCATTGACTCCTTTTCGAGAAATCAAAGGGATTTACTTCAAGAGACAAAAGCTTCCTCATTGGTGTCTGACAGTAAATGATTGACATTTACTTTGAGTCCATCGGCTCCGCCCACTCAAGGGGGGACCTGCAAAGTGAAACCACTCACTATCCCGCACCTTCGTTTACCCACAAGGCCTCTGCTCATCTGTGTCCTGTGGGTGAAGAGTTGGAGACGTTGAGATGTTTGGGGAAGTTGGGACGCCGACTGTGGACGACACGTTTCCGCAAGCTTCAGGGACCAGCATGCTTCATGCTTCATGGTAGGATCTATATACAGTGTGTGTGTGGGGTTTTTCTGCATGTGTCCTCACTCTATAAGTGAGCTCTTGTCTGTTTAGTGTTGTCCTGCTTTCGCTGGGAACAGCACCCACAGCTCCACCTGCGACCTCCCTTCATGAAAATATAAAATCTTTCTTTTTCATTCTCTCCTCTTTAATATCTCATTTTTTTTCACCCCTTGCCCCCCCTCCTACCTCCTCTACCAAAACACACACTGGCTACACTGTATCAGATTCCATTTCCTCCAAACATCAGCCTGCTCTTGACGTGAAGCTCTTAGGTATATGAGGCTGGCTGCAGGGGTTATTAGTATAGACAGGCTGACATGGGGAGTGCATTTGTTTGGCAAGGTGATTGTGTCAGCCGTAGAGCGAGGTGACAACTGGAAGTGGAACGGAGTTGAATTTGGAGCGACTTTATTGTGTGTCAGTGTGAGTGCAGCCTAAATTCTCTTAGAGCCAGAGAGCATTTTTTATTTTACTGGCAAGCTTTGTGTGAACTGGTCTAAAGACCGTCCTGTCTGTTGGGCTGCTCAAGTGCTTCATTTTGATGCTGTAATGAGGATCCATCAAGGAAAAATTTCATGGTGTAAACAGTTGACTGGCAGAGAAGGAATTTCATTTCATTTCATTGAGGCCAAGTTGCAGGATGAATTAGGCTCACCCTTTTTTGACGAGTTGACCCTATTTGTCTGGGGCACGTTGAGAAGCTCAAATATTATTTTCCACATTTCTTAGCAGGGTTAATACATTGGTAGTTAGTAGGAATGCCTGGGCGGCTCTGCTCCTGGCACCGCGTCCGTTTGGAAGACAATCCCTCTGGCAGGTCAAGTAAACCCTGGCCCCCAAACACTGAACACACTTTCCAAACCTCATTACAGAGACCTCCGCTGTTTTGTTGCTCCAATCAAATTCTCCAAGCCCCCCCCCCCCCCCCCGTCCAATTCTTTTCAAATGAGAATTGAATTTCTTTTTCTTTTTTCTTCCTTTTTTTTTTCAAAGTGTTTATGTTATCATTTGTAAATCTTACCAGAAGTGGACCATGAGGCACAAGAGGGGAGCTCATACACAGTTTAATGAAGTATTTACAGATAATTCCAACTGTCAAATACTTGTGCCCAATGACATAGTGCAGAGTGCTGACGCTCACAACTGCCTCTCTCGCTCCAACTTTCTCCCTCCTCGTTAAGCAGGCGGATTTGATTTCAGGTAAGAACTTATTGGGAGGAAAAGAGGACTGCAGGGGCAGCCAGCGAGGGCCACGGCTTTTACCAAAAGGAAAACAATCCTCTGTGTTACATATCAGGGCTCAAAGCGTCCAGACACTGAGAAGCTGAGACAGGCATAAGGACATTATAGCTGCTGTCTCTGATAAATGCAATTTGCTCAGGAAATAAAACTTCTCATAGTTTGTTTTAGACTTTTAAGGTCAGTCTGTCATTGTCAAGTCTATTCAGTGGTTTGGGGTTGGCTTTGTTTTGTGATTCTAAAGGGGAAAAAATATCTTTCATAAATCAGCCTTGTAATAGATTTTTCTTTTCATTTCATGCTCTTTTAATCAATCCCTGTTTAACAGCAATGGTGGGAAAAAGATGAAAATATGGTAGCACTTTCTGATAGGGCATCCTCTATTAAAGGTTTATAAATTGTTCTTGGCTTTATCAGTGTTTAATAAATAATTTACTAATGCTTTAAAAATCACTTATAAGCCATAAATAAGAATACATTTGGGGTTGCCAGGTTGTGAAAAATCCTTTTGGCAGTAATGCAGTGATAAATCTACTAATAAATGCTCTAGAGATTATTAATAAATGGATTTTGGTCCAGATCCTCTGCAGCTCTTTTCTATGAGGTAAATCAGATCAGGTCCAGTCAGGGATTATTCACAACCTGGCAACCCAGAAGTTACTTCTTATTAACGTTTTATAACTGGTTTATAAAGCTTAAGTCAAATATGAATTAACCATTTATTAATCCATTAGTTACAACTTTTAAATTCTTTATAAATGGTGTTTTATGGGTCAGTGATACCAAAAAGGAAAATTTCACCATTTGCACACACAAATCTTGCTTGATAGATTCTACAATCTTGAAAATGTATTTATATATTTCAAAAGGCTATGTGATATTGATTTTGCTCCTGTTTAATTAAAAAAAATAGCATGTTGATGCCAATTCAACAAATAAGTGGCATAATAATAATAATAATAATAATAATAATAATAATAATAATAATGCTGATATAACTATTAGCAAATTATAATTATTTCGTTACAAATCTTTCAAAAGGAAACAATGTGTGATAAAACTAATCACAAATTAAAACTGGTATTATTACTCTCGTGTTTCCTCTTCAGCGTCTCGCTGCTCGCAGTTTAAAGAGCGATCCAGTGAAAAATGGTGTGAAGTAGCAATAATGGACTCGTGAGTCGTGACCTCTGTATGGAAGCAATTTGGAAAAGGGTTGAAAGTGCGGTAAAAGACAAATTAATCCTTGACAGAAACGAGATACATCCTTTAAAAACAAGCCATTTGGAGCGCTTTGGCCCAGCAGTTACTCTTTAATCTCAGAGGAATATTAGTGCTGTGCAAATACAGAATAAGACTCAGTCAGATCATGTATTTGGTGTTAAAAAGAACTCACGTGGATCTCTAAAACGCGTATTAACGGATTTTTAAAGATGCTTTTCAGCCTTTAAAGCTTTGTGCCTTTAAGCTTTCCATCTAAATCTCTTGTTTTCTCTGCTGCAGCCAAGAAACGAAAAAATCTGACATAGGTGTTCTGCAAAATATGTATTTATTTTTGCTCATATTTTTTGTTTAATAGTCTGTGTTGTGTCACGCGTCTGTTGTTCGTTATGCGTTAGTTACCTTCGTTTTCAATTAGCAGTGAGTCTAACCATGGCCGCTTAATTTAGCGGAAAACTGGAAAATGCAGAAATTAAAAAACGCTTCAGAACGCGATAATAATAATAATAATAATAATAATAATAATAATAATAATAATAATAATAATAATAATAATAATAATAATAATAATAATGAAGGTAAAATAAACAAAAAATGTTTTACTATTTTATTTCGAATTATTATGATGATGATTATGGTGATGATGATTATAAGGCCTATTATTATTATTATTATTTTATCATTATTATTAGTGCTGGTGAAGGTATAGTAATAATAATAATAGTATCTAGCCAATTTTATCGGATTTTATTGTTTTCCATGATGATATTGTTATTAATTTACCAATTCCACATGATCACATTGTCGCATTTATTACTTATCATTTGGTTCACTGGTGAATTTCCATCATATTTTGGCCTCTGGCCTTTTGGGCCTTTCACACACCAGGACGTGTCTCCCTCATTATGTGAGCGGACACCACATGTGTGCGACCAGCGGGAAACTCATTCACATGAATAAAATATGCTCTCTGTGGCAATGTGAGACAGGCTGTCCAATCAGAATAATACCAAAGAATCAATTAGGCTGATTCGTTTTATTTCTTTCTGTCTTTCTCTGAGTCTTATTATAAAAACATCAAAAACTGATTTATCAAGAAATATCGGATCTATTATCAGCTTGGCGCTCCGTCAGTCAGCCCACTCAGCAATGCTCACATTGAAATATTAATAATTTCTCCTCAAAACATGCAACATGCTTTAATATCACCAATAGAACACTTTTTTTTCTCTTGGTAACTTTAACTTCCTTATTTCTTATAAATCAGCTGGACATTCTGTTTGTATAGACTTCCTGCTATTTGCATTAAAGTGCATTAAGAAAGTTTACAGGCTTACAGACTACAACTCCCCAGCCTGCTTCATGCGAGGGGCCCTCGGTTATTTCCCATGCTGAGCCTCATTTGTCTGAAACACATCTGTCCCAGGTGGATAATTCTTACAGCTGATTGGTTCAGTTTACACAGTATAGCTAGGTGTAGGATTGTCAGATGACAGTGAAATTTTCGATCAGAGTAAATTGCATCCTGTCATTGTTTAGGGCTCCGGTAGAATAAGAGTGAAGAGTGAATTAAGAAACAAGTGGGCATTTTAAGACAAATGCCATTTATAGTCAGTGTAACACAGTTGGGTGCACTGCCTTTCCTGTTTTTCCATGTTGTTTCTCTCTCTTCCTCTTCACCACACAGCCGCGCTGTTTGCACAAATGATGCCCCCACAGTTTCCTCAGCAGAAGGTGACAACAGACGTCTTAAACAATCATAGAGCAAACCCGCTTTGCGATGGCAAATGGAGGAACACAACCTATAACCAGTAAAAGCTGGGCAAAAGTTGTACTCCTGACAGTGATCATCAAAACACTCAGCAGCAAAATAATTCAGAAAAAAAACATACTTGTAAAACAAAATCTGAGTGGGATTTTGTCATTAAGATAAAGGCAGATAAAATCTATTCTTGAATAACAAAAAAAGGTGAGTAAATTTATGTAGGTTTAATTCATGCATCATTATGCTTCTATAGAATAAATCTAAGAGTAAAAACTAACTATGGTTATTTATTAATGCTTCATTTTGCTTGATCCAAGCCAGATGCATTCTTCTCTAAATTATTCTGCTGACTTCTTGAATTTTAAATGAGTTTTGTGCCGGAGGTCTGCTCTGCTTAAGATCACAGGATCGCTTTCTATAAATTGGTCAGGTCCTTGGATGTGAAATAAATAAAAGCGTGTTTTTCTTGTCTTTCTTTCTCCCCCGGTGGAGGTGGAGAGGTGGGGGGGGTGTAGTAGGTAGGTGGAGGGAGGGAGGTGGAGGGAGGGAGGGAGCAGTTTAGGGAAGCTCTGAGGTGCTCAGAGGAGGTCATCGGGGAGGAGCGCGCGCGCACACACACACACACACACACACACACACACACACACCACTTACCTGTGTGATAAATGTGTTCTCAATAACTGACCGCCCCACAATCACTATCATGTTTTACACTCGCAAAGTCATATCAATAATTCACACCAGTCCTCTGGATTTGTTGTCCATCGGGGCTATTTCAGGATCAATATTTCATTCTACTTCGCGGCATTGTGGAGCTTTTTACGCTTGTTTGGGCTCGTTCCTAGATTCCCAGTACCCCCAAGAAATGCAAACAGACAGAGGGAATGAGTTGGTAAGTGATGCATCGGAGAAGCTCTGCAGGCAAACGATTCCCTACCGGGCTTCAATTATTCACGTTCCTGCTGCAGCCGTTTGCATGATGAGGTGAAATGCACACGAAGTTAGTTAACAGAGCATTTCTTTGAATAAACGCAAAGCAATGATGTTTGTGACATTTTTTTCCCCTTCAAAACGACAAAATTGAACTCGTCAAAAATTAGATATTCTTTTTTTCCCCCCCTGATTGGAGGGAAATGTGCCCTCGGAAAACTGGCAGTTTAATAAAGCAGTACAGAAAGAAAATGACACCATTGGTTCAGTTCTTTTAATTCATAGTCTAGTGGTTAATTTGTGTGCATTATGACTGCAATGATTAAATATTTACTCAAAAACAACTTTTCGTTGAATGCGCAGGATTGAGCAGAAATTAATTAAAAAATAACTACATGATGGTCCTCGTGCCATCACACATTTAGAGGATCTTGTAAAAGTTGACAAAAGCAACTGCAAAACTAAACCACCGCAAGTGACTAGAAGTTTATTAAGTTGCCTACAGTCCAACATTTAATTTGATGGTAAATATCAATTATTAATCAAAATAGCTACAAATGGGACACATGAGCATGTTCAGTCTCAATCAAAGGCTCAGCTCCTCCTCTCGAAAAAAAAAGGGAAAACTTTGGAGTTTAATATCGCCTTATCCAAAAACCGCAGACACTCTGGGTTTAACAGCTCTTTTGGTGAGAAATAAAACTTTAAATGGATTTCAACGCGCTTATTTTCAACCTTTAATGACCCTTTTACGATTAAATTAAAATAACTGCAAGAATTCAGCAGTGACTTACACCAATCTGCAAGATAAAAATGGTAAATGGTAATTTTATCAAACATTTAGGGTAAAGTTTCTTTTTAAAAAATGCCCTCTCATCCACACACACACACACACACACACACACACACACACACACACACACACACACACACACACACACACACACACTTTGCCATATTACTGCTATTAGGCCTCTCAAGCAGATATCTCTACCCGACTGCTACCCACAGTCTCTCCAGCGCGCGACCTATCATCATCGTCTTCATTATCATATTTAATAATATTGACGAATGAGCAGCGAGAAGTGGACTGGCTGTCAGCCACGGTCTGCTTTTAATTCTTACTTTGCATCTCTGGGAGCAGCAGAGCTGCCAGGTGTCTTGGTGCTGACAGCAAGGCTTCATTAAAAAGGTGAGTGAGAGATGAGGAGTCTTATGGTGACTGTTTTTAAGATGTTTGGTACAGTGTGGATGATCAGCTGAAGCTCCTCGTATACTGTGTGAGTCTAATGACTTAAATTTGACTGTAAATTCAAAGTGGTAAAGAGAGTCTGTCTGAGAGAGTCAGTGTGTCTCTCTCTAAAGCAGGTTCTAAGACTAAACAGCTTCCTGACGTGATGAGTTTAGTCAGCTCATATAGTCTCTGTAAAGGCCGCTTTATGATTATTATTCTTTGCTTTAATTTTCAGAAAATATGCTAAATTATACCTGTTATTGATCAGGAGCACAAAACTAAAGAAACAGGCTCGTGCAGCCTGGAATCGCAGCTCTTCTGCTCGACTCTCTTTCCTGGAAAGCTACGCGCGCGGCTGCGGATGCACAGACGCGCACACGCGCTCGCGCACTGTTTAGTGGACCCTGCTACTTCCCCATCCACGTTTTGAGCACCCAGAGGCCAAGAGCAAGCGGTAATCCACCAGTCCCCCCCCCCCTTCTCACTGGTACCCGCTGCGGTTCCGCTCATACCAACACAATGCTCCATAAAGCCAACATGCTTGGACGCATTTGACGCGCAGCCACGGTGTTGCAGATGTTGCAAACCTGTGGCTTCATTTATTTTGCTCGGTTCAGTTGCGCATGCTCTTGTTAAAATGTGCATGAAAGACACCCTTGTTGCACTTTACGGTAAGGCTGTAGACACAGTGGTGCATGCAAATCTGAGCCACAGTAATTCAGCTGAGACAAGAGGGAAATTAGAAACAGGAATTAAGTTGCCTTAAAGTATTTAAATATATATGATCAACGTAAAATAATGAATCCTGTATTAATACACTGCAACATTTGTATTAGGTCAATAATGACATTTTTGACCGTTCTATTATAAGTTAACATTTCTGTCCACTGACCTCCAGTGCAATAAATCTTTTTTTTTCCAGTGGTTTAAACAAGCAACCACTTAAAAATGACAAATGAAATGATCTCATTCCCACCTTCATGTTTTCCACAGTTCAGAAACACCACACACGTTTTTAACCTTCTTGCGTGTCTTTATAAAACTATTATTGTCAATACAAAGGTTATTTTGCCCTCAGAAAACAGCTCATATGTCAGTCTTTAGCGTCATTTGACCCTCGGCGGCTTCCTTATCTATTAGACACAGAGCAGTGACATCTGTCTATCAAGTCACAGGTTTATCATTAACTGGGATCCCGCAA
This sequence comes from Scomberomorus guttatus, assembly GCA_038419695.1. Lineage (NCBI taxonomy): Eukaryota > Metazoa > Chordata > Actinopteri > Scombriformes > Scombridae > Scomberomorus > Scomberomorus guttatus. The sequence goes on along the minus strand of CM076456.1, from coordinate 8,667,891 downwards.
TACTGAGCTCTGCTGTCGTATTGACCCTGCAGGGCATCTAATAAAGACAGTGAGAGAGCGAGAGAGAGAGAGAGAGAGAGAGAGAGAGAGAGAGAGAGAGAGCTCATCCTTGACTTATTATTAGGCTACTGATTAACATGTATCATTGCGTGGACTTCAGCTTGGGAGGATTAGCTGCGGGATGGTACTGACGTGTGTGAAACTATTAGGGAAGCTGCGGCACTGATAGCAGCACGATAAGTTACTGCTGCGTGAAGCAGAAACACGCTAATCACAGAAACGTAAAAAAAAAAAAAGAGAGCGCTCTATCTCTTTTTCTTCCCACATGTCAAGGTCTATCAGATAGTTACACATTATGGCCCCGAGAAGAATATTTCAATGAGATATGATTTAGAAAAATCATTACACAACTGTTTATGTCTAACAGTAAAAAAAACAACCCAAAAAACAAAAATATTTTTAAGCATTTGAAAGAACTGTTTCATCTGGTCCCGGATCCCACGGGCCCTGGAATACTGCGTGGGTGCAGCACTCCTGATCTGGATGTGTTAAGGATCGCCCAAAATCCCTAAACATGAAAAAAAAAAAAAAGTTTTGTTGGACACTTCTGTGTCATTTTATGTGTCCTATAAGCGAGATCCGGCCCACAAAATGCTTTCATGGGTCAGATTAGTATTTTGACGCCCCCTCTCTCCCCCCCTTCCCTCTCTCTTTGTCTCTCCTCCCTTCTCTCCTCCCTCTATCAGTCAGTGCGCCCGTTGGCACAGGAAAGATTGAAAGTGACACACTCTGATTAGAAAGCGGTCCTTTGCGCCGATAAATGCCGCTATTACTGTAACTCAGACGCCGGTGTTTGCTTTTCGGTCAGGTTTCGGTCTTGTGTTTTTTTTTTCTCCCGGGTTGTCTGTCTTGTTTATGCACGAGCGTTTTTCCGGCTGTGTCGCGTTATTTTTGCGCTTTTCTCTCTCCCGATGATGAAGCCATGAGTTCAGAGGAGTGCAGACTTACGCCACAGAGACGCGTTTTGAGCTAAAAAATGCAGACAAAAACGTAAAGGGAGGACGAAAAAAAAAAGTCCAGACCGCATCTGAAATATCAAGTTTGTGTTTGCGCTCCGCTCAAAAGGATCCACAGCTCCAGGACAAGTGCTGCAAGTCTCTCTCTCTCTCTCTCTCTCTCTCCTCTCTCTCTCTCTCTCTCTCTCTCTCCTGCCAACACTTCCCCACAAACGCGCATCCTCCGTCCACCTCCCGTGGTCGTCCACCTCTCCACTCAGTGCAGTCCGCTGCTTTACGCGCTATCGTCGCACCACCCTCCCCCCCTTCCCTCCCTCCCTCCGTTCGTCCACCGCCACTAACAAACTTTTTTTCCCCCCTTTGTGGATCTCCGGTCCGGTTCCTGAGTCCAGATTCAGTACCAGCGTGATCCGTGTATCCGGGAGTCGAACCACAGCCCAGCCCTGGATTCAATACTCCTGATCAATGGACAGAGCCTCCTCAGCGGCCAGCAGCGCTACAGACACGCCGTAAACAGTGAGTAGTTTACAGACACACACACACACACTGAAGGCTGCATGATCATCTGTCCGTCAGAAATGATTTAAACAGGCTATAAATCCTCATAAAGTCAATACAAATGATACATGATCAAAGAAATAGAGGCCTAAATAATACATTGATCCAGTATTAGTGACATTGACCCAAGATCCAACTAACAGCAAACTTTGAGTCAAACTTATTGGACCTTTAATCAATATATTTCATTAAATTAAAGATAAATTATTATTATTAATGTGGCTGCAGATCCGAAGTCTAATAATAATATCTGATAGACACCATATTACTACCACTCTAATTATTATTATTATTATTATTATTGTTATTATTATTATTAGTAGTAGTAGTATTAAAATTAGTATTATGTGTCTTATTTTTCAGTAATAATACATGTAGTTAATTTTGTTAAAGTTATTATTTCTCATATTTACCTTCCTATTTTATTCTTGCATGATGAAATTCAGTTTCTTGGCACTGTACTGTGTGTTAAAGTAAAATATATTTCCATTAGGCTAATACTAGTATTTTTAATAATTGGAGTATTTTAAATATTGTACAACGTGTAGATCCGTCATTAAAATCACATATGAGTTATTTAAAATCTCAGCCAGGCTACAAATGTTGTGAGTGAAATTATGTTTTTTTTTTCCAGCTCGTTGGCAAATACGTGTTTTATGGCCTTATAGGATTTACCGCACATACGTTCAGAATAATTTACACCAAAACTTCATCATTGCAGTGTGTGTAGCCTGTGTGTGTTTGTGGTAGTGGTGGTGGATGCGTGTGTGTGTGTGTGTGTGTGTGTGTGTGTGAGTGTGTGAGTGTGTGTGTGTGTGAGGTGTGTGTGTGTGTGTGTGTGTGTGTGTGTGTGTGTGTGTGTGGATTAAAACACGAATAAGTTCTGAACTAATATTATTTTCAGAAAACAAGAAAACGTCTTAAAATGCGTCACAATATCGCTTCAACAATAATTCTGTCCGCTTTGTAACTTTTTTTTTTTTTTTTTTAGAAATAATTAATGACCAACGACTTTCAGATGTGTTACTGATGTTACTGATTAACACAAGCAAAGTTTAAATAATAGCTTTTTTCAACTGCATCTTCACCAGTAAAACGGGACACATGATGAATAAAACATACGGAGAGAACAGAGAGGTGCAGCAGCTTCGAGGGCCTTTTAACCTCTGCAACACATGGGACAGTAAACAGACAGTTAACAGCAGCCTTGAAGCAAAGCTGTACTCAGAGTGGATGAAATTTTTCATTTAATCCACAAATGTGAAGAGATGACAAATCAGGTCTGATCAGGGGACTATGAGGAAGTTTGGGACAAAAAGGCCTCCAGTCTGCTCTGCGCACAAGAAACTGAAGCCAAATGCGTTTGGCTACAAATGAGAAACAGTCCTCCAGCAGACCGTCATGTCAAGAGCAATATTTTGTCCTGCACTAAACAGAAAAGCTTTTTTTTTTTTGTTTGCCTCCAATCCTCACGTTCATTTTGAATTCTCAGTTATGAATAAAAGTTTTGAACACGCACAGTTCAGACGCTGTCACACACAAGGCGTCAGAAAATTAAGTTTCCTTAATTTACTTCTCATTTTAAAATGTGTCATTTATTCCTTTATTGATGCTCTTCGCATGAAAGCAGAGCCTCGTTGCACCGACAGCAGCTACTTTCAGCCCCAAAGTCTTTCGTCCTCTCTGACCTTTAAAATAACAGCGAGCTGACTCAGTGCGCTCCTCTTTTCCAAACCACCAGGAATCCAAACAGCGTTCATGTTTACGGTGTTTTTTTTTTTTTTCTCAAAAAATTTACACACATGTGAGATTCCAGCTTCCGTTCACGGAAATGACACTTTTTCTGGATTTTGTGAATGGAGAATTTAGCTAGAATTTAGTAACGATTGAACACACTTCGGTAATTGTAATAATGCTGGTACAATTAAAATCATGCATCAAAAAGTAATGACAGCACCGTGACGCGTCAGTGTCAACCCTTTTCGGTTTCCCACAAGGCGCCCAACACACACACACACACACACACCCTACCCCCCAAACACACACGCACACACACATATAAAAACATTTTTTTGGGCCAACCGCGAGGAAAAATGAATTCGTTGCAGTTGCTGTGATGGGAGACCATCTGTACCCGCTCCAGGTTTCTGGCCTGTCTGCTTAAAGTTTGCTCAGATGTTGAAAAAAAAAAAAGTTGAATGAGGGGTTAATGTGTAAAGAGTTTGCGTATCAAAATAGTTGGAACTGATTATTTTTCTTTTGGCTTTCACAGAGCTGCACAGCCTTAACGTGTGTGAGGCTTTCTTTTTTCATTCTGCCGCCAAGTGTGTGAGGAGAAGATTACAGACAGTGATGGTGATGCGCTTGTTATTTATGGTCTGCGATTTCATGCACTTGATGAAGACCCCCACTTTGGCCTTTTTTTAGCTTGACTTTGTCATTTTTCAGTAGCTGAAATATTCTTTTATTTCACTATTAGTCAATTTTTCATTTATTCTAACTTTTTTAGAGGTCAGTGTCACTTTATAGTCTGATTCCAGCCACAATTAATTAAGATTAAGATATTAAAAATCAACTCTTCCATTTCAATATTTCAGTAACTCCCAGTTCTTGCTGTCTTTCTGTGTGAACTACAGTTATCAGTTCACACGTAATATGGGTGTGTCTGCGCTATTAAACTGCAGATTAGATAGTGGAGAAGCTCTGTGGGCAGAGAGGAGCTTCACTAATGATGCTCCCCTCTCCAGTTGTGCCTGGGTGTCATTGCTGCTGTCTGTCTACACTGTCCCGTACAGATCACTATAATGTCTCTGATTCTAGCCTTGTGCATATTTTATCTGACGCCCTGCGGCTCACGATGATTGTTGATGATAAATTCATGTTCTTTAAAGCCCTAATGTAAGTGAGCGAGTGGACGCTGAGACCTGCCCTCTCTGTTTTTCCGGCTTGTTCTTCTCCCCCCACAGTTATTCCCACTCTGGTGAGACTGGTGTGAGCTGTGGTGGATGGGTTTGGCAATCGGCGTGTGTGCATGAGTAGAAGTGTGTGTAAGTTGATGGGATGTTGTGGCCATTTTCTTTAAGCAGCACCAGGTTTTCGAAATGTCTGAGAGGCTGCTCTGTGCATGTTTGCATGTACAGTGTAGGGTTGAACAAAATAACTGGATCGCCTAATGATGTAGGGCAGTTTGAGTTGACACCTCCCTGACACAGTCACAAGCGTCAGTAAGGTTGCATCACTGTACTACTGCAACACTATTATTTTGTGCATGCACGTGCATGTGTGTTTGCTCCTCATACTCTTACTTGTCCCCTCTGTGTGCAACTGCGTTCAGAGTCAGTGTGTGGTCCCTGGAAGTGTTAAAGCAGAGAGTCTGTGTAGTGTGCTGGTTGTGGTTTGTGTGGCTCAGTGTCTGTCTGTGTGACTCTGTGTGTGTGTGTGTGTATGGATGAGTGTGTTCAAGCACGCATGTGCATCTTCTAGCTGGAAGGGCGAGGCTATAAATGCTCACTGTTAACCCGTATTATCAAATGAGATGTTTACGAGAGAGCCAAACATGTTTGCCAGAAGGCCTTCGTCTCGCCCCCTCACCCCGGTTATTTTCCTCCGCGTGTGTGTTTCAGCCTGTGGACCCTCTCCAGAGCTACAAAAAAAAAAGTTGTCTGAGTGTGTGTTTGCCATAAAGGTCTCTCTTCCCCTCACACCAGCGCTCCCCACATCACAACACTCTCCCAGTTACACATCTGATGGCCATAAACGGCAAATTCCACAATAATGTAACCTTCCCTAACAGCGATCATTTCTCATAAACAGCCAAATAAAGTTCCTCATTTTGTTTTCAGACTTTAAAAAACTGATTCTGAGAATCATATGTTTTTTTTGCACTTCTAACTGAGTGTTTTTTCTGGACATTTTGTTGCACATTAATTGTGATGGAAGTGTGTGTGTGGTAGCCTTGTGGGGAAGCATTTTCAGCAAATTCCAGCTTCACTTTACCACCATGTCTGTCCCTCCCTGTGCATACATGTACTGTGTACATTCAGTGCATTGGACAGCAGGGTTTTTAATAATGCTCCCCCTCCTCCCGCCTTCTTTTATCTGTGCTGCAGAGCCAAGCATTAACCAATGGCTTGATAACCCTGCTATAAATGTGGATCTCACACAGGAAGAACAGCCGTATCTCTGGCTATTTTCCTATAGGTGACGCCTCTCCCATGCTCCCCTGCTATCAGTGCTAATAATGCCCTCATAGGTCACTCTCGCTCTGTCTGGTTTGCATGCTAAAGGCATAACCCTTCATTAGCAAACACGTATCATAACAGTGAAAGAGATACCAGAGAGGCAGTTAGAGAAGGAAGGGCTCAGTGTAAGTTTGGCTTTTCCTTTTTAAGCGTCATACTCTCTTCAATTTTGCAGTGTTAAGAGGTTAGTTGTATTTCTTACTAACATTTTCAGATCCATTGGTTTCATATATGTGCAGATTTAACATTTTATCCTGCTGTTTGGCTGATTGCTTTAACTTTTCACCCACAATTATTGCTGTTATTCTTTTTTGTGTTTTAAATTGTGGAGTGTAAGTGTGTGTGTGTGTGAGTTTTGGAGCTGCAGTGTTTACTGCTCTCTGTTTCCTGTACACCTACAACTTATTACTCTGGGATTACAATGAGGTAGTGTTTGTAGGTGTGTGACGTTATTGGGGAGAGGATTTGGAAGGCAGGAGGTGACATAAAAATATTCTTCTTCAGGGCATCTTGAAAACAGACTTTGTTACATCAACTTTATTCTACCTGTTGTTACCTCTACAGTTTCACATTTTGTTTGCATCTTGCTTCAACACAGGCCTAACATTAAAACAGCTTGATGCAACTTTAAGTGTTTTTTTCAAGCATTAATCATGTGAGATTAAAAAAAAATAATGGCACAAAGGGAGAGTGGCAGAGATGGAAAGAAACTAAAATTAAATAGTGACAGAAGGAATTAAAAAGTGCAGAGCAGCTTTCGCAGTTCCTGCTCTAAGTTCCTCTGCTGTGGCTCCCACTTTACACTTCTTTACTCCCGTCATTATACCATATGTCTTTCAAATGGATGGGACTACCAATCAGTGTTTGTCAGCCGTCTGATTTGTAGAGTTTAGACTGGCTTTGAATTACATGTTAGCCTCTGTTTGTGTGTGTTTACGTCTTTGAGCTGGACATATTGTTTATAGGTGTGTTTGTTGTTGTGTCCTACTCTTCTATTTCTTAGGGTGTGTCTGCATTTTTGCTCTGCAATCTTGTCTTTGGCCCTCAGTATGTATTTGTTATGTCTAGAACATGTAATAATGTGGAATTTGATAGTGGCTTATCATCAAAACATGAGGACGTCCCAGTATCAAACATAATGCGGGACAAACAGAGCAGAGTGTTTTTTTTTTCTTTATATCTGATAACAGAAATATTTAAAGTTGTTATTACATTTTTATTATTAGAATATAAAAGCTTTTTAACTTGTATTGATAATTTAATCAACTGAGAATTTAGAGGAAAATCCTCAATATTCATTGCACTGTTTCTCTGAGAGGCATGACAGTTGCCCAGAGAAGCAATAAATTGGGAAATGTGTCATGAACCTTTCCTTATCAAATAGACATTACATTTGTTAGCCGTCTCCATAGCAGATATGTAACAGCTCCTCTTATCACTTCTTTATTAACTGCTTTAAGTATCACACACCTTATTCAACAGCGCAGTGCAGATGGATTTAGTATACGGTCAATAACATTCTTAGCGTTTGAAGCCTGATATCTATGTTGGTAAATCTAGGATTTTAGTGGCAGTCAAGAGCCATTAACATGTGATGTACAGTCACAGTTATCAAGTCGTGCCCACAATTGTCTAAAGACAGTCTTTAGAACAGTTGTTGCTCAACACACTCATAATAATTGCATAAAATAGATTAGCATCTATCAGTCTGCGACTGTGGATGTGTGTATAATATTGTGATATCAGTCCACACCCATGTCATTATTTACATGAGTCAGTGTTGTTTTAAGGTGTTTAAAAATAAAGGAAATTTAAAAGATTTAATAAAAGAAAGCAAGGATGTAAGAAAGAAAGTTTACAGGCCTGAAATGAATCAATGAATAATTCCACCCTATTTGCAAATAGACAGTGATCATACAAATCTGAGGACTCTCTACAGGCTGCTTCTACACATTGTCGCAGTCACATCTTAATATTTCATAAACAACTACATACTTACCCTCAATATATTATGCACACTTCTGAACTGCTGAAATCAGACGCCTGTTGTAAGAAATACTAAAAATCTTCATATCAGTTGTAATTTATATTTTATTTTTTGATCCTTAAAGGGACTGTATGAAAATGATTGGGTGTAGTGAGGGCGGCTGAACCTTATGTTTCACTTTATAAGAAAAGAACGAGGTCCTTCTAAAAACTGCAACACTCTCCCCACAACATGTCAAAGTAATATAACACTGCCACATTGTTACATCGGTTTCATCCCAATTTAAACTTTAATATCTTTAGAACTCCTAATGTACACAGTAATCAAACCCTGTAATGGATACAGAACTGTTGTCTTCTACATATGGCAAATTATGAATTATGAACCATGGTGCACATGGAAGTTGTCTTGTTGATGAAATTATGTAACTATTAACTACAAAGAAAGGCTGAAATTTTAAGAAAAAAAAATTAGACAAGAAGAAAAGAAATAAAAGACTCTCCCTGACTCCTGCTCTCCTAAAAAAAAAAGGTTTACCCAACTACCTTCAGCCAAAATAAGAATTACAATGACCCACCCCCTCTTCTCTGACCCCCTCTCCCCCCCTAATAATTTTTGTACACTTCCTAAAACTTTTTAAAAGTTGAAACTGAAATACACTCCCACTTCACACAATAAAAAAAAAAGCTTCATCTGACTGCATGTGCCCCAGTAGTCATCTGACCTGGTAATACTTTCATTGTTGAGGTGGAACATGTTATCTCTGGGATAGCACTGAGTGGGTGAGTGAGTGAGGGTTGACAAAAAATGCACAGTGTGATAATCTTTTTTTATCTCTTTGGTCAAATACCAAATGAAACGTAATTGAAGCAGGATGCGTTGAGAGATTAGATGATGCTGGGAAACTGTGTGCTTCTGTTATTGTGCATGCGTGTGTGTGTGTGAGTGTGTGTGTGCATCTCAGGTTAGATGGTGAGATGTCGGCGGGGCCAGGTCTTGATAGGGATCGTCAGTAGCGGGGCAGCTACGACAGGTTAGGACCTGAAGGTGATAAAGACAGATTCTCTGTAGGATTATTTTTTGAACAGGAGGTGAAAAATTCAAAATGAAATAGTCTCAGATTTGACCTCTTCTTGCAGTCACACTAACAGGGCAGGTAGAGTTACACTCAAGAGCAGCGCTGGCTGTAAATTGCAGCTGACAGCAGCCAGTGAATTTCTCTCAATGTTGTACTATATTGAGGTGTTCTTTATTGTAGCTACAACATTGCTAGTGGTTAGATTTATTTGCAAAGCCTCCCTTTTTCTCAGCAAGCCTCACATTGTGAATTATAGCTACCACTGTACTCACATTTAAACCCATTGCTTTCCACTCAGTGTAACTCTTTGAACTTGTTTGCTTTTTTTTTAAGCCACTTTTATTAAACTCTGCCACTTGCAGTTTTGCTCTTTGCCTCCCACACTTTTTAATTACGCCAAAGCTAATGTTTTTAATTTATTATTCGTTCTGAAATTTTGCCCGAGCTCTTAATACTTCTCAGATCGAGTTTTTTTTTTTTTTTTTTTCCTTTTTGTGGTGGATGGTGTTTTTCAGCTGTGTTGTTGTGAAAGAATGAGAGTCAGTATAGAAGGTAGAGAGAAGGCGGGAATGAAAGGAGGAGGAGGAGGAGAACAGAGAGACACCACAGTTTGAGAACATTGTCTTTTGTTCAGGGTTACAACAGCTGGAGCAGTAAAAGCTGTAGAAATATTAAAAAGTGAGGGGCGGGGGTGCAGTTTCTAATCAAGCAGTGTGGAATATGCCACACTCAAACAATAACCATGGATTCTCCCTCATTTGTTCTGGTGAATTGCTGGCCAATATCACTCAGCACAGAGACCCTCTGTGTTTTTCCACTTCCAAATCTGGTCACTAACTTGATTTCCATACTCTAATAGAAAAACCTCCCATGCTTGCTCTCTTCTCTCTCTCTCGCTCTCTCTCTCTCTCTCTCGCCATTTTTCCACTGCAGTTTCTTATCTCTCTCTCCCTCCCTCTCTCTCTTCATTGAGGGTCACACATGCTGGCAGATATTGTCCAGGGGCTCGTATGTAAATAAAAGCAGTCCATTTGGACTGAGCAAGCTGGCTGCTCTTTGATACTTTGGCGTATGTCCCCTGTCTGGCCTGGCAGCGTTTCTAATGGCATTACCCTGTATTAGACGTTTGGCTAGTACTCCCTTATCAAGGGACACCGACCCACGAGGCTGCACACTCTCATGTATGTCTGCGTCAATGTTGGGGGTTGTGTCCATGCATGTGTATGTACTTGTGATCCTACACTGACACTACATAATGTACAGTCTCTGCAAACACTGATAAGGGACTGTCTCTGTAACTCTGTGGTTCACTTTTTGTCACTTAAAGAATAAGGCTGCTATTATTCTATATGCTATTATTCTATATTGTTCTTTTTGACATGCAAGTGTTGTTACTGAAGACATACTGTAAATCTTGGCTCACAAATATATTGTTTCATTTTTTTAAATAGGCAAAGTAATATCCTAAAATGGCTGGGCACTGTGGTTTTTAGCAAATATTTCTAAAGCAAGAGTAAATAGTGCATTTGTTGGGGACTCTTTTCAGCCGCAGATGAATACACAATTGGTGCACTAGTGAGTTTACAGCAGCAGTAGCCATCAATTCCAATTTTCTTCTTGTGAAACGTACCATCCACTTTCAATAATTTTTCACCCATAGTGATAACTTGTATCCCCGTCTCCTCTTTATTCCCCTTCATTCTTCCCAGACTCTTTTTCTCTGGCTGGAGCTCCTCTGGGGGCCTGGAGGAGGATGGAGCGAGGAGGGGAGAGTCCTATCACCCAGGACAGTCCAGAGCGGAGGGGAGGCAGCCCAGATCTGAGCGGCCTCCCACCACCGGGGAAGAAGGGCCGGTTGGAGCTCAACGGGAGCCCCACCGGGCCCCGCATACGCCACAACGGAGCCCCGCTGAGACCCCTAGGAGGTAAGCAATACGTTGACCAAAAGATGCCAACATGAGGACTGAATAAAGAGCAAAACATACTTGTAGATTATTTACTGTTTGAAGAGATAGGCTTTAAAGCGAGATGCCTATTTTTAAATGTGGCTTCTGACTGAAAAATAAAATACCTTGAAACGTTGCATATTCTCAGATTGTTGCAGTAAATTGAAATAGAGAAAACTAGCTGACATTTCACCCAGGTTTCAGAGGTTTTCTAGCTCTTATGTACCTAACTCAAAGATAGCATTTGGCTCTGCACTGAGCCACATCCTGGCCATGAGTCGAGTTTGGCTCAGTGCACAGTGTTGTAGTGTGGCAGCGCTGCTGGGAGAACCTGAGCTGTTTCTACACTGTTAATCTATAAGTCTGGAGGGAACTGTATAATACAGGCTTACCAAATAAAGGAGATTGCTCCATATAAACAAGATTTATACAACTCACTCTGGGTTATCGATCCCTGCATTCATTGTGAAAGTTGTTTCTTGTTTATGTGTGTGCATAATGTGTGTATGCACTTGTCCCTCTGTCTGGGTGTTGCCATATGTTTGCAGAAATGCTTCCCTTTAATCTCTTAAACTCTTGATTTTCCCTTACATTTTCCTTTTTTTAACTTATTGAAGCTAAATTATTATCATTTTTACAGTTTACATGAAACTGAAAAGACTGAAAAATTTGAAGTCAAGATGCGATGATTTTAATACCATATTGGACACATTTTCCCTCCAAATTCATTCTTGGATATTCCTGCATTAGGATCTTTGCTAGAATAAGAAAAAAAATGGGTCTGAACAGTACTTGGCTGCACAACGGGAGTTTGTAAAGATGGAACCATCTGTGGTTTGAGAGAAGCTGAAGAGGTTAACAAAGCAACGAAGGGCTCAGATTCGACCACAGTAAGAAGAGAGGGAGAGTGTATGAATGAATGTTAAAATGTAAAGAGGGAAAACACGTTTCTGTGTGACAAGTGACGAGGGACTGAGGGAGGGACTGAGAGAGGAAGGAGGAAGGGGTTTCCTATGCTGAACAGGCTGGTTGGCCTGTAATAATGACGGGTTGTCTTTGAAGACAGGAAACTCGACGTGTCTCCTCCAAACCACACTGCTGCCACGAGGAGGGGGCCACACACACACACACACACACACACACAGAGCGTGCAAACACAAACACACAGATTTACATGCTCACACACACACACACACACACTCTCTCACAAACACATACGCTGTGACACTCACACCCAAGCAAAGCTGCCAAAACACACACACACACACACATATCTTATTTTAATATCCCCGTTCACTCATCCCCATACATATTAGAGGGATTAGAGGTTTGAGGCAACATCACATCATCCAAACCAGATCACAGAGTCAGCGGGCAAATCACAGGACACTGGATATAAGAGAAGACAGACTGAGGTGGAGACGGAGGATAGAGTGAGATAGAGCCAGAGAAAGAGAGAGAGAGAGGGTGAGAGAGAACAGGAGAGAAAGAGAGAGAGAGAGGATTGCTGGTCGGAGGGAGCTGCTCTGTGTTGACAGTTATATTTCCCTGTTGGGGGAAATTCACTTACTTGAATTGGCACGGCGCTCCAGTGTGTAATTCACTCCATGAGAGCCTGGAGGACTGGGAGCAGAGTGATTAATGGGGAGGAAATAGAAATATAGGAATTGACTGATTAAAACAACGGGTGGGATGGGTCAGGGGAGGGGGAGCTAATGCTGCATGCACCTCATGTGTTTGTATGGAGGAGCAAGTTTGTGTGTGTGCGCAGGGGAAAGGAGGCACATGTGTATGTGTTTGGTATTGTGTGGTATCCATGCGGTAAAGCACATTGCCGTACCCTGTATTATTAGTGCTGGGACACTGCCTAATGCTCTCAGTCCATCATTTCTTGAGAGAGCTTTAATTAATTGATGGTTGACAGGTGGCCCAAAACCAAAAGCCTTTTAGGAAAAAAGCTGATATTGGAGAAGAAGGAATGATGTTAATGCAGGGAGCCAAAAGGACACCGGATGGGAATATTGGAATTGAATACTTAATGTAACTAGAGAGGAACAAGTGCTGTTCTCCATTTCAATGAGAAATAGTCCTATTAATAACACTGTGGTAATGGAGTTTATAATAAGAAGGTAAGCAATAATACACAACAAGGTGTCTGTATATAGTAAGTACTAGATGAAGTGGAGTTGAAGGATGCAAGTATCCTATGCAAGTAGGAATTACTTCCACTTTTTGCCAGTGTTCAGTCCCAGTGCAGGAAGTAGTGTGCCCTTCATTTAGGCGGAAATGAAGGGTGTGGAGGTTGGGGGGGGGGGGGGGGGGGGGGGTGACGTAGATGATCATATCCAACTTTCATGCCAGACACCAGAGTTGGTGCCCTTTTATGATCTTTCATGATCCTTACCTAACCTTAAAGGATAGGAGCACAATTTTTCAAGTTTGTCTTAAAACAACAGTTTTGAATACGTTTTTGCGCAGAAGGAGGTTTGTGGATTTTGTATCCCATCACTTACATTGTAAGTGCATTATAAAGGGATCTTCTGATGGTCAGTATGAACAGGAGGAATGATTATGGCAAGAAAAACCTATTTCATTGTTCATTTGGGCGCCTGACTATTGTTTTTACGACAGGCTTGAAAAATTGTGAACATATGCTACGATGTGAAGCAGAGGAGCCTATTTCTCCCACTGAGCTCATCATTTTCAATACTGGGACACTTAGAGCATTATTATGCATGTACTGAAACATGGCCCTTATATGAAAAGAAAAAAAGTAGATGGTTAAGTTTTGTGTCGCCTGTGGGTTAAAGGAATATTTCAAGATATTGCGAAATAATGGAACAGAACATGTCATTTTTACACTTCAGTTTCTGTACATATTGAATCAAGTATAACATGTTAATTTGTGAGCTTTAAAGGGGGTTTCCACTCTTTGTGCTAAGCTAAGCTAATTCGCGGCTGGCTGTAGCCTTATACTGATCAGACAGATATAAGAGTGGTATCAATCTTCTCATCTAAGAGAGTAAATGAGTGTATTTCCCAAAATGTCAGTGTGAAGCACTGTAGAGATGAAATCTGCTCATTTCCTCACATCGCTGCTTTTAATGATGGCAGAGTGCTTCTGATGTCAGCTTAAGGACCTGTTGTAACTGTGTGAATCATGACTGCTCTCTGTGAGAAGGAAAGGCAGAAGTAACATGTCGGTGTTGTTTGATTGACAAAGCGTCTCCCATCAACAGTCCATGTTTCTTGTACCCATGACCACCATCTTCCTCTTACCTCAATGAAGTAGCTTCTGTCTAACCAAACTGCAACTGTGCAGTTGGCAGATCAGAAAATGCTCACAAAGATTGTTTTTGTGACAGTATTGTTTAACAGTGTTTGGAATGCCCTGTCAAATGATATTATCCGGACGAAACAGGCACCTGATGAGAAAACGCTCGTATGGGCTGTTTTGAAAGACAAACAACATGCAGTATTGTGTGATTTACGTTGGTAGACGAGTTGAAATCGGGTTGGCTGAGGCATTGTGATGAACAGCACATCTATGACCTACTAATCTTTGTGTCAGTTAATAATTAATATAACTGTCCCAAAACCCAAACTTCCACATGTGAAAGTACTTTGAAAGTATGTCAAGGATTTTAGCTCCAATTTGCTTCTTTAAACTGTTGAGCTTTTCTGGAGAATCTGGTTTGGCTCTCCCCTGGCCTGAATTAAAACTCATTGAGTTTTGTTTTGACCTTACACCTCAGTATTAAAATTAAAAAAATGTAAAAAATTAATGTTTTTTTGTAAATGTATGTATTAACTGTATAATGTTGTAAGATTTTAATATTTAGCATCACTTTTGCTATAAACCCTATGGTTTTCTTGGCAGTTAAATTGTTTTTTTTTCACTGTTGCTCTAATGAGAGCAGCAGCTGTTATCAGTGTAGGTCTTTTGTATATTGTCTTTGCATATCTGTTAGGGGAGCCATTATGACTGCCTATCTATTAAGCCGTTAGATAAAATGTCTGGAAATGTTACTGTTAGGACTGTATGTAATTTATTTTACTTACAAAAGAATCTTATTAAGAATTTCAGGTGTTGCAAAATTCAACATCGTGAAATCTAAAAGGATGAAGTGATTACAAGCTTAACCCATAATGAATACAATCCACATGTTTGCTTTCTATGAGGGATAAACCATGTTGTGATCACAGACAATAAAACCAGACACTGAAAGAATCTTCTTGTTGTTTTCTCCTTTTTTTTTCTTTTTTCTGTCCCCTCATCCTGCTCGACAGGTCTGATGATTCCAGTCTTCTGTGTGGTGGAGCAGTCAGATGGAGGGATTCAGACAGAAGGATGTGAGGGAAGAGAGGAGCATGCTGAGTTTGTGCTGGTCAGGAAGGATATTCTCTTCTCTCAGCTGGTGGAGACGGCTCTGCTGGCCCTCGGCTACTCCCACAGCTCAGCTGCACAGGCCCACGGTCAGTCAGAGAGACGCTACAAGCACAATCACAATCACATCAATACTGTCACATCTCTCTATTTGTTTGATATTCTGAAAGTTAATCGTGTGTAAAGTACTGATCATTTATCTACTGCAAAATAACCATCTTTTCAAACAAATACATGTTCGCAATGCTTATGCCAACTGATAAAACACTCCATCCACCAACATTGAAACTACTGAATTAGCACAAAACAAACAGTAAAGTTAAATTATATAAACATATGATAGAGATAGAGATGGAAGTGCAAAGTTTTGAGAGCGTACACAAGGAGAATTGTGAGTATGATAAAAGGTTTAAACCTAAAATGTTCCAAAATTATAGCGAGCTATAGGTCTTAGTGGGCTCACAGTCTTCTAAGTTGCATGTTTTTACAATGAGAACTGAGTTCTCAAGCTCGGGATTGAGCGCCGAAAACTTTTTTGGTCCTCTTAAATCTGCCCTTAAATGCACCAAAATCTTGACTTTCAGACTGGGTTTATTTTTGTGCTTGCTCATTAACTTTGTCGTCAATAAACTGTTTTAGCATAAACACACTTCATGAAAGCAGATGAATGCCTTTGTCTGGTTAGTCTTTCCTGGAGGGGACAACAAAAACGTCTGGCGCACTCAAGTGATATGTTTGACGCAGATAGCTAGCAGGAGTAGTCGAGGCACCGCCCACACCCACTTCATTGACAGAAAATTCAAGGCAAAGGATGTTGAAGTAGTGGACACAACTGTTTATTTGACAAGTGATACCACAGCAATGAGCACTTACCAAAAAAGAAAAATGCTGCCAAAATCAATAACTGTTGCAGATTGCTTAACTTAAACCACACACATCTAGGCAGAGGAATACTGAGAAACAGTTTTCAGGGCACGCTGCCTCCTTTATTTTGTGTGAGGAGAGTTAGGTTAAGACCATTATTAATAGTCATGATTTTCCAACCACCAGTGTCTCTCACTGTGTAAACTACGGTACTACTGAGTCAGAATTAAATACTGTGCAGCTTACGGGTCAAGACGAGAATGATCTTTGAAAGGAGGCTCTCCCTCTAATCAGCGGCCTGAGAAGCAAACCGAATGTGAGGTTGTCTATTTAGAGCCGACACTGTACTGTTACAATGGCAATAAGCACAAGAATGTTTGAAAAACACAACTAAGACACAGACAGAGCCTGTAAAACTCATTAAAGACACAACAAAGAGCTGGACAGGAATGTCTCCGCAAGACAAAAATACATTGTGTGTGTGTGTGTACAGTATGTGTGAGAATGTTTATGAAGCAGAGGAAAAGAAAAACTCTGTAATTTATTGTTGCACACATGGTAGTCATTGCAACAGGACAGTGTCATTTACTGCTGTCTTTTCTCAAGTATGCAGAATATTCCATCTGGGGAAATTGCCTCACATCAATATAAACTGGTAACAACAGAGCGACAGTGAGCAACATGGCTATTGCAATAGACAGAAAATGGTGGGAGATCCCCATCTGTTTGAAATCTCATTTGAGTGTTTGTGCGTGTGTGTGTCATCACCAGCAGGTCTTGTTAGATTTAAGTCTGCGGATTCATGAATATGCAGACGCGGTTCTAATGTGCAGGAGACTGCATGCATGTGTGAGTGTGTTCCTCCTCATCTCATAAACACGCTGCCGCAGGTAATCCCTTTACTACCTCAAGGTCTTATCAACAGCTCTTATCAGGCCCCTCGCCCACCTGAAGAGGACCGTGTACTCTCTTCCTCCACCTTTACGAGCTCCAACAGACATCCAGCCGCTTAACTGCTGAGCATAAATCAACTCAAACCAGTCTGATGTTCAGTCTGCCACACATGGAGCTTTAAACATAAATACATTAGCTGGATTTATTTTTAGAAATTAAGTTCAACCAATCTCCGATAATGGACTGATTATCTGAACTGTACACAGCTGTAGTACCTCCACCTCATACAAAGAGCAGAAGATGTTGCTTGGCACTGGAAAACTTGAAAGGGGATGTTAAAGAAGCAGGGTGGGAGCCAGGAGTAAATAAATCTAACTAAAATATGACTGAAACAAAGGCAAAAATTGACCCCGGGAATGCAACAAAGATGGATAGATAGAAAGCTGCCACCTTCTCTCCTCTATTATTATATATCAGTATCTGGCTTTCACAATCGCTGATTAAGCAGATGATCTGCCCTAATATCACAAATAACTCACATTAACATTAACTATTCAACTTTAACAAACCTATGTTGTATAAACTGATAAATTCACAGATTAACTGAAACATTGGACTGAAATTAATAACTGAACACAGAAAGAGATTTCAAAGGTGGCATGTGATTTCATACCATTCTAACCTTTCCTCACCCACTGAGCAGAAGAGTCAGTTGTTTCAGGGACAGAAATTAATATTTGGGGACTTGATAATACATCATTCATATAATGTTGTTGCACACTCACACTCACTGTTTTCCAGGACTGTTTAGCCATCTGTTTTTCATTTCCTGGTTCTTTCCCACATTAGCATCACAGACTTTCAGATTTCCGGGGAGTGTGTTGACTGTGATCACTACCAAAGTAATAGTGATACTTTGGTTAAAGGACTTATGACAAATGAACAGTAGAGATGTCTGGTAGTCCTATCGCAGTCTGTTAGCAATGTTTTTCTCCATATCTTGAGCATATTCTGCCATTCTGCTTCTTTGGTCAAAGATTTTCTTTCTCCACCCTCTTGTCAAACAATGCAAAGCTAAAGCAAAAGCTTAATTTAGTCTAATGTTAAACTGATTAGGAGTATTAAAGGCTAACCTCACAGCTTCAGTTTTAGATTTGTAGATTTAGCCATCATTTTTAATCAGTTATGATAACATTGTACTCACCAAGTTAATTGCTAAGATCTGGGAACATGGCTACATTGCTAAAAAGGAGTCAGATAAAACATAAAAATATGAGCAGTCAGACAATCATGCACATGTTAAACAAACTGCCATGTTAGCCAAACTCATTTAGAAAAGAAAACTAAGGTGAATGACCTATGGTGGCTGTGAAACTCGTGAAAAATGCTAAAGGCGCTCTCTAGAGCCAGTGTTTGGTTTGTCCATTCTGGGCTACCATAGAAACAACATGGCAGCCTTCAGAGAAGAGGACCCACTCCCTATGTAGATATAAAGGGCTCATTCTAAGGTAACGAAAACACAACGATTCTTATTTGCCGATGATTATACACTAATTAAAACATAATTATGAATATTATATTCCATTTCTGTCAAGTCCGTTCTGCTAGATGCCACTAAATTCTACACACTGCACCTCTAAAGGATAATAATTTTGAAAATATCTTGTAATTAGGCTCACACATTGTTCGTGTTTTCTAGTAGAACTGTGTCAATTAAGCTGCTTTTATCCATCTGATAATCTCAGATGTCATTCAGATATGTCCTCTGTTCTTCCAGTATAAAAAAAACATTTATTAACTCATTCTTGTCAGCTGATTATGTTGGAGATCTTTTGTTGTGTGTTTTCTGTTGTTAAAAGTCAGAACTTCAGTTGATAGCCTGTTAAAGCGAGTTCGAATAATAAACAGCGCACGGATGCACATTATTCTACGGCGATGACCTAAAATAGGCCACTAAATTGTACAGCGAGTGTTTGCTATGGTTTGCAGATGAATGCCATTAGTAGCACTTTTAGCCTCAATGTTTTTGCCAAGTATCAGGGGAGGTCTCTCTCTGTCTGTCTCATCAGTGTGTATGGAAAACAGCGAGCCACATTGGTCCCCTGTCCACATCAATGCACTCCTCTCTAAAAACACCACACCAGGGGCTTCAAAGGCTAGACTAAACGGGACATCACAGCTCGACACAAACAAAGCTCGGAGAGTTGACTTAAGCTCTGTTCACTTACAGTGTACACACACACACTTGTAAACTTTATTTAACCCATGCACGGATGCCTTTGCACACGCTCACACTGAAATTTACATACACTCGGCGTAGAATACGGTGTAGTCATGCAGTATCACAGACAAAACACACACACACACACACAATTCCCCCAGTTTCTCTCAAATGAATACTTTTTGTTTTTTAAAACAAGCGTTTATGTTAAATGAATAATTTTTGGCTTAAATTATACATTTTTTCCCCTGCGGTCCATGACCAAAATTACACAGAGTCCCAGCTATTTTCTCCCTGTTTGAATTGTGTCCTGCATTCTTGTGTCCCAGCGGTGTATTTAAAGTCCCAGCTGAGGACCATGGCCTTTCTTTAATTAGCTTAGCCCAGTAATTAACTGGGAGATATTGTTTATTTCAATTATAAGGGTCTGAAGGCTTTTATAGAATGGATGGGCGCAGACCTGTACTTTACGGCTTTAGTCAGTGAACAGTTAACAGTGGTCAGTGAGAGAGAAAGAGAGCGAGAGAGAGAGAGCATTGTTGCAGTGCCACGTCTAACAGGCCACAAAGGGTCACTGCTGCAGACCATGTCAGCAATTTACTGGACATCTGAGTTTAGACCTTTTGTGAATTGTAGTCTTGGTCCTGTCACATTTGAGTACCACTTTCTTATAGAGCATTCTGCTTTACTTAAGCCAAAATTTATTTATTAATTGTTAATAAATGATTCATTAGTGCTTTAAAAATCAGTACTAAACAAAGATAAGAATATCTCACTGAGTTACTTGCCCTATTCGATGAAAGCAGCGACATCGCTAACAAGAAGTCTGGAGGGGGGCAAGAAAAACGAGCACATAAATCAAGACAATCATACAAAAAAGAGGCGAAATCTTAAATGTATAATGCAAACTATCAATTGTAAACATTCATCACAGTTTACAGATCAGCCTCCTGGCTCAGATTCAACCTACCGTGCATGCATTAGTGCACACACAGTTGTAGAAATTATTATATTGTAGAAATGTTACATGCTCCCCTATGTCAACAGTTACTTTGATAAGTACAATGTTTTCATAACATATAGAAGTGATGGCCATAGCTACAAAAATATTACCTGAATGAATACTTAATTCATGACTTAGTTACATATAATTAGACTTTATTTATTAAGACTTGATGGGTCAGGCTGGGAATATTTCTGAAGATACATGTAAACGTCCATGTGGGTCTACACAGAGAGTGTTATGGGTAACCTCAACAGAGCGCTGTGCAGACCTGAGCGTCAAGCAAGACAACTCCTGTCAGGGGTCAGGTTAGAAAACATAAATGTTCCAGCTTTTATTAGAAAGTGTGTATGTCATTATTAATGGTTCAGTGAGTTCTTTTCCGGTCAGTAAAGCATTAAAATGATTAATTACAATTAATAAAGCTTAACTTACAAATCCCTCATGAAGTATGCTTCATTAGACAGTTGTACTAAAACTTGTTACAAGCCCAAGATGGCGTTTACTTAGCAGAGGTTTCAACCTCTTGCGCGCTATTTTACAAATGAGCATTTCAGAAGCATATAAGAAGCATTTCAGCAGAGTGGAACATTCCCTGAAATGACAGCATGACAGATGTTTATCAAGAGGAGATCCTCCGGGTGGAATGGCGGATGATGGGCAAGTGATGGTGAGTCAGGCGTATGGGGTTTCCCTGTGTGTGCACCACGGGTGGAACCTGGAACGAGTTTGGAAGAAGCCCCGCATGCCTGTGCAGGCTGCTGCGACTATTAAGACTTATTCTAGCATGGGACAATGGGATTACTCTGTGTGCACGTGTACATATGAGTGTGTGTTTGCATGCAGGCACCCATGCGTGCAGGCCTGTGCGAGCATTGACGAGAGGAGTCAGAGACATGAGTGTGTGTTTGTGTATGGATTTGCGTTTGTGCGGATGGGCACACTCAGACATGAGCCAAGCCACCAGCCGGCCACATAAAAGCATGTCTCTGGGAGGTGGAATTTTAATGTGGAAATGGGAACAATGATTTCTACTTTTAAATGTGGACAAGAAGCAGAGCCCATTGAACAGCAGACCAAAAATGATGGATCAATTATTAATGTGTTTACCATCACACTGTGAGCATGTGATTGTGTGCGTGGGTGAATGCGCGCTTGCATGCAAGCTGGTACATGTACATGTCCACTTCCCTGTGTGATGTCATGTGTCCTCTGTGAGTTTGTGTTTGTCTGCTTATTCACGCGTTTGCTTCCACCCAGCTTGGCATTAGAGAAATTGTAAGGGCTTATTTTCAGATGTGTGGATGCTGCCTGCTCAAGATAGCCAGAAGAAGCGTCCTGTTAGCTGAATGGTTACTGCGCATGCTACCTAACCACAACATCCCTAATTTGATTCCAGCAAGGGACTTTTGTTGCATGTCATATCCATCTCTCTCTCCCCTCGTTTCCTGTCTGTCTCTTCACTGCCCACTATCCAATAAAGGCAAAAATCCCACAAAAAAAAGAAAAAGATGCCAGAAGAAACAATTTTGTTTGACCGCGTGTGTCTGAGGAAGAGAGAGAAAAAAACATAAATCAAAAAGGTAGACATAGCCGAAGATGGGCTCAATTCTTTCCTTTTCTGTCATAAAATGATGGAGGTATTTTATTCCTTCTCTTTAAAATGTATTTTATGGCATCTTTTCCCTACAAAAAGCACACAAACAAAAATATCTGAAATTCACATGTGCGCGTTTTTCTTATGGTCTTTATTTAATGAGGGTTTGAATTTTTGTTTCTCACATACATTTGACAGTACCTAACAGAAAACGTTCATATCACAGAACATTTTTATATAGTCCAGATTAACTAAAACTCTTAAATGTTGCCTTGATGCTTTTAGGTTCATCTGGGTGGGGGGTTTCCACTTTGAGGGGTTCAGTCCATTCTGTTCATGGTGGATTGAATGATGTTCCCTCTGTATGACCAGATAATGAAGAACACAGTCTGGCCTGGCTGGAATCAAAGATATAACTGAGCTGTAAACACAATGAAAGGAAGAAAAGGGGGCTAGATCAGAGGGGGGTTGGAGGAGAAGAGAAAGCAGAATAAAGGAGGAAGAAAATAAGAGAGGAAGACACGGGAGGGTGGAGTGAGGAACAAGGGGACAGTAAGAGAAAGAGAGAGACTTCTCAGGACCCATCTGGATCTCATTTAGAGGATAGTAATGTGATTAGTTTTGTTTAGTTTTCACAGCTCCAGTCCCCATGAAAAACCAGTATGCATACGTGTGTGTGTCAGTGTGTGGTGGGTGACCTAGGTGAAGTGTACGTGTGTGTGTGTGTGTGTGTTTACATGTGTGTTAAAGACATTCAACTAGATTGTTCAAATCAAGAGGCTTAAATGAGATATTTACAGGTCACCAGCATATCATTACACTGCAGAAACACAAACACCTACTAATTCATAAACACACACACACAAAGCTGCTCTTTTCTGTGTGCAATTTTGGATGATTATGGGTGGCTGGTGCATTGACCCAGATCCCTATTAGTTACAGCTTGAAATACAAGTTAACCCAATCCAAAGGTAGCATTTTTTGCAGGGCGATTTGCAGAGTGACTCATGATATTGTGTCCAGTCCCTGTTTGTGTGTATATACTAATGTAACAGTTACTGTGAGTAAGACAGGACATTGTTTTAGAAAAGGAAAGATGCTGTTGAGATTCCACAATGTAACAGTTCAATGCTTTGAGAAGCACATTTGCAATTTACCTCCATTATATTTGGGTGGTGACAAAAGTTCCACAGATGGATGGCTACTATAGATCCCACCAGGGCTAAAAAACTTTATTTTTTACTTTGGTCTTTTTTGGTTTTGTCATTTTCAACAGACCTGATTGAGTTCTGACAGATAATGTTAAAAATGCTAGTTGTAGCTCTCACTGCTTTACTATGAGAATAGATGGATTCTTTCTCTACAACTGTGGTAAAATATAGTTCAAATATAATGTGTCTTTAAGTGACCAGCAATTTCTATTGGCAACATCGACAGTTCTGAGCCACAGTAAATGGTTTTTACAGGGAAATAAGTGAGCTCACTTCTAGTAATTACAGTGGAGATCCAATAATATCCATTTGGCAGATGCTTTGTACAAATGAGGTACAATCAATTAATGAGCTAAAACCAGTAAAGCCACCAGTGTGACCCTTTGATGACTCCTTCCCTGTCTCTGTCCAGGCATCATCAAGGTGGGAAGGTGGAACCCTCTGCCCATCCACTTCCTGACTGACGCTCCAGAAGCAACAGTGGCTGACATGCTGATGGAAGTCTACCACATGGTCACACTACGCATCCAACTACAAAGGTCAGATTCAGTTTTAAAAGCCAGATGTCACAGGTTACAGTTTTCCAGGCGTATTCGAGTCCAAATTCATTCATTAGATTTCCTGAGAAATTGTATGGCAGTCACCAGTACTACTCCCTTGAATATGAAAACAACACAGGAAAGAATGCATAACCATATTTCATGGACACAGTGAGGCTTTCAATCCATACACAGTGTGCGGTTGAATTGAATCAGACTCTTGGTTCACTGGGCGGCTGATGTCATTGCCGCTGATTATAGTTCAAGAATCTACCAAATCTATCAAATGTGAAAGCAGCAATATTGAAACACTAAAGTTCCAGTTAAACAATCCGGTGGGGATTTATCTATTATCTGTCTCCGTCAGGGAGAGCCTGTGTGCCAGGAACTCCTTCTTCCCCAGAATAAGTGAAGCAGGGTCTTGATGGACAGATAAAAACAGATAAACTCCAGATGAGAGGGTTATTATTGTTATCGTCTTGGCACATACCAACCAGGTTTGTTTACATGTTTATGTATGTATCCATGGTGACGGCAGAGCTTTTGCACACTTTGTGCTCAGTGTTGTAATGATTTATTTGAGGTTAAAACAAAATAAAAGCAGGAAGAGTCCAAAAGGATACATGGAAGTAGTGGTTTGGGGTTGAGGTTAAGACAGGAAGCACGAAGGGTCGGTGGAGTTTGGGTATTATTTAGGAATAGTTGGACATTTTGGAAAACACGCTTATTCACTTTCTTGCAGAGAGTTAGATGTAAAGATCGAGACCACTCGGTAAATATGAAGCTGGTGCCAGCAGCTAGTTAGCTTAGCTTAGCATAAAAACGGGGAGACAGCTAGCCTGTCCAAAAGTAACAAAAATCCACCTATCAGCACCTCTAAAGCTCACTAATCAACACATTTCATCTCATTTGTTTAATTCGTACTCTTTCAAGTCTTTATGCTAAGCTAAGCTAAGCTAACATATTTACTGTACGGACATGAGCGATATCAAACTCCTTATCTAACACTCAACAAGTGAATTTCTCAAAATGTTGAAATATTCCTTTAACAGTATAACGTATATGGTGTAGTGATTATGTAAAACATCTTGTATGATACTGTAAAACAGTTTTGAAGTTGTTGTTTTTTATGACTAATCCTTTTGTGTCTGAACTTACTAACCTGATGGAAGATGGTGTAACTGACTTGTTTGGCCTGATGTGGTTTTGGGTGTTGTAGTTTTTCAAAGCTGGAGGACCTGCCCTGTGAACAGTGGAACCATGCGACTGTCAGGAACGCTCTCAAAGAGCTGCTGAAGGAAATGAACCAAAGCACTCTGGCCAAAGAGTGTCCCCTGTCACAGGTAACAATTGGTGACACACCAACACACATCTTAGCTTCATCTGCACCTCAAAATCAGACAGTCGTCATCAGAAAACTGCTCATCAGTTCAATAATTCTTTCTGAATTATATCTGCCCCTCAAGATGTTCGTCACATGTGCTTTTACACTATTAGCTGTCAGCAGTAGGTCTGACATCACATCACACACCCTGGTTAAAGACTGAAGTCAGCCCCCATGAGACACATTTGGGCAATTATAAATTTAGAAACAAATCCTTCATAAACTGTATTCATTATCGTTACATGTTAATCAAACTTCACCCTACAAGATTCAGCACCATCTCCACAAGCGTGTTAAACTCCCCAGCTGCACGTTTAGCCCTCTATCCTCGTCTCATAATGACTGGTGTGTGAGATTTATGTGTATGTGTGTGTGTGTGTATGTGTGCATACTGTGTTTAAATGGAGCTCTTGTGGGGGTGTTGATCGCAGCATCAATTGCAAGCATATGTGTGTGTGGCTGGAGATTCCCTTTCTGCACTGTACTGGCTCGAGTTTCCATGGGTGGCTTCCAATCGTGATTAATGTTTGTCTATTTCTATTGTGAATGTGTGTGTTCTGTATACGTGTGTGTGTGTGTGTTTATGTGTGCCTGCCATGTGGTTGTTGCGTGACTGTAAGCATTTCATATTATGTTGGTTATTAATTATCATTCCCTTCTCTTGCTCTTGCAGAGTATGATTTCCTCCATTGTGAATAGTTCCTACTATGCCAACGTCTCCACTGCCAAGTGCCAGGAGTTTGGTCGCTGGTACAAGAAGTACAAGAAAATCAAAGGTGAGCTGTACCTGGAGATTACTGGGGGAAAAAATGATTTAAAAAAAAAACAAATCTCTACTACTTAAAATTCAGTCTCCTTTTTGGACTTCTCTATAACATTTGCCTTTTCTTGGGAAACATTTTACAGTTTTACATCTTTTGCACTCTAAAAACTACCCAAATTAAACATTGTGAGAAGGGAAAATCACTGTTCGAACTGTTAAAAACTCCTAAGATGGATTTATAGTTGTGTGTTAAGGGGCAGCTTGCAAGAACTGTGATCGGTCAGCTCGAGTTGCTAGTGTTTTGCTCCCACAAGTTTCTGATGCGGATGGAGATTGTTGAGAGTGAAAACAACATTAGGAAATTGAAGAAGTCTTCTGTTTTTCAGTAATACACATCCAACAAACACACATCTAGTGAAGACATCACATGATCATTCTCTCACGGTGAATGAATGAACGTAAACACAGCAATTGCACAGCCGTCCTATTCAGCAAAGAGACGTGACGTCGCTCTTATCATAAACTAAATGAAACCATGTAAACATAGTTAACTGTGAGGAATATAATTCAAACCTGATCAAGTGCGATACATCCATCTAGTGCTGCAGCGGTGCTTTCAACGGGTGAAATCCAACACTGAACTATAAATCATAACGTATGGAGCCTCATGGTATTCACATGTTCCATTCTTCCATACTACGACAACTCTGAGCTCTGTATCCTCACTGCTATACAGCCTGCTTTCAAACATTTAACTCCCTTCACCCCCTTTAGCCTCCTCTTGTGTCAGCAAGAGTGCAATTTGTGATGAGGGGTAGAAATTAAAACAACTTTGTATAAAAGGTTGGGAACCACTGCTGCGGAGAAATTTGGCAACATGGTCCTTTGACTTTTCTCAGACGAATCAACTGTAATGACTCTTCCCACTTAACTTGTCAGGATCATTCTATCAACCACATTAGCTTGTCCCACTCCACCATTACCTCCTAGGAAGATACACCATAATCATCACCTGAAACGCTGAGCCTGAACAGAGAGGGATAGAGATAGAGAAAGTGGTAGAGGATGGTATAATAGTGGATAGTGGAGTGCTGCTGACAGAGGGAGCAGTGTTAGGTTGTTACACTCAGCATTTCCACCACTCGTTCTGCTCCTCAGCTGGCAGTGGGTAACACACACTGCTCTGCTCCAGATGTCACATATAGAGCTCACTGCTGTCTGATTTACTGTTATGACAGTCATAGCTAGCATAGGTAAGGTAAGGTATAATGATAGGAGGATAGATAAGGACTGCTCTGGACCATTCGTCCTTGCATGGATGAGCAGTTGACAACACAGTCTCATCTCCAGGTACATTTAGTAGTTGTTCTCGAGGTTTCAGTCATATAGCATGATCTACATCAGCAGATTGAGTTTACCCAGCTGTCCTGGAATTTGAGATGTTTTAAGTTTCCATTATTTCTGAGCACCTGAAGGATTTCTGTCTCACGATGGGTTAGATGTTGAGCTTCAAAGTTCACTCTGTTGATTAAATGGACTTTGAAGTTACATTGTTTCGGTCATTTATGTACATCAGCATGAATGCAACACCAGAATCTTCCTTTTTGACTGACTTTCTATATTTGTTTTGTTGAGCAGTAGATTATTTGGAGAAGATGTGGTCTGGACGAGATCCTGCTGACATCAAAAGTAAGAAATCTATTATGTTTTTCTGACATTGTGTTAATGTAAAGCTGTTTGTTTCACTGCACTGACCTCTCCTGTCTTCTCTAGTAGAGAGAGACAACATGGCAGACTTCTGTGTGCTGGGCCAGAGACCTCCTCCTCACTTGGCCGGCCTCGCCCAGCTCAGTCACCTGGGAGCCGGCAGTCCCCTCCTAAAGGCAGGATCTGGAGACCCGCAGGCGCCCTCCCAGCCACCTCAGCAGCCTCCTCTTCCCCAGCAACAGCCCTCGCCCCACGGCCCCCTCCACCACAGCCCTCCTCTCCGTACGGGCCAGGTGCCTCCTCCGCCCCCTCCACCCCCACCTGGTGCCCTCCAGCCCCTGCTGGGACCAGGTGGGCTGCTCTCCCCTCAGCTCTCCCCGCAGCTGGTACGTCAACAGCTTGCCATGGCCCACCTCATCAACCAACAGCTAGCTGTTAGCCGCCTGCTGGCCCACCAGCATCCCCAGGCCCTCAACCAGCAGTTCCTCAACCACCCGCCCATCCCTCGGGGTTCCTCCAAAGCTGGCAGCGACCATCCTGGAAGCAACCCCTCGGCCGCTGAGGTCTCCTCTGAAATCTACCAGCAGGTCAGAGATGAGCTGAAGAGAGCTAGTGTCTCCCAGGCCGTGTTCGCCCGTGTGGCTTTCAACCGCACACAGGTAGGAAAACAGGACAGACTGTGGTCAAGAAGGTTAGGAGAAGTTGGGAAAGTGAGGTGGTGAAATTCGCAGAGGGAGTGGAAGGGCAAGACGATGCATCAAGTACGGGAAAGAGTAGCCTCAGATAGTTCAAACAAGAAGGCGATGATGGAGAGAGAGTTTGAAAAAATCTGAAAATGAATATATTGCATCCTGCGTTGGCTTTGTGGCAAGAGCAAAATATCCCCCTACTGCTTACTGAACCACATTTTCTCAGACTAATCTGATCATAGATCACATTCATGTCAACATATCAGGTGAGAGGAGATAATTGCTGTATTTGATAGAAATAAATGGCGATTGGCGTCACTGATAGACTTATAATTTTTCACACCGGGTTTGGCTAATTTTGTGGTCACCCACCTTGTGGTATTTTCAGTAGGATTAATGGAAGCGTGGCAGCGTAGCTTGCTGGGTCATTGAGTCTGCTTTCCCGCCCTCACAGCAGCACAAACACCTGATGCATTCAGGCTGTGCTAAACTGGTTACTACACGCCCCATTAGATCAATGTAATGGGAGATGGCTCATAGACCTACTAGTACAGAGTAGAGGCCAGGTGTGTTTTAGTGAGTTTTGTGTGTCTGTGTATGGATTTGTATGAGAATCCATATGTGTGGTACAGACATGTATGTGTGTCCAACACATTTGTCAAAACTACATCTAACGTCTCATTGTTTTCAGTTTTGACCAATTCCCACCAAAAAAGTAGCCATTTTTTGAAAGGATAGATATAAACTCTGAAATTCACCTAGATTTTAAGTCCTAATGCACCCAAAGGTATGTTTTTTTCCCTGCAAGAAGATATTGATCACCACATTTTACAGTACAACAGTGCTTTTGTAAAGTTCCGAAAATGCTTCCGGTAATAGTGAAGACGGTTAAAGTGCAAATAAGCAACCAATGGTGCACCAAAATCCATCTATGTAAGTAAAAAGAAAGAAAAATGAATTGGTTTGCTCCACAAACAGTACAGTTTTATTCAAATTTCACCAATTTTTTAAAAGTCACTATAAAAACTGAAAACAATGGGCCCTCTATATATCATACATCTCCAATGCTAAGAACAGGACTGCTCAATCATCCCACATTTAGAAGGAAAACAAGCATTGGGATAATCCACTTCACTGTGCATTAGTTTGTAGATTAGGGATAGAGGTTTGACATTGGTGACTAAGCAAACATTGGCAATAACATGTCCTTCTTGCAAAGTTAAGAGTGCGTGTGTGTTTGCATTGATCAGGGCCTGCTGTCAGAGATCCTGAGGAAGGAGGAGGACCCTCGCACTGCCTCACAGTCCCTGCTGGTGAATCTGAAAGCAATGCAGAACTTCCTCAATCTGCCAGAGAGCGAGAGAGACCGAATCTACCAGGAGGAGAGAGAACGCACCATGAACCCTTCAGTCGGCCTTCCTGCCTCCAACTCCTCAAACCCTGGTGCTCCACGCCTCTCACAGGTAACAGCAACCTACAGGTAGATCGGTTGGTTAGCCTCAATCCCCCAGTGCTGCACAAGTGACCTATACTTAGTTGTAACTGCAGTGGTCACACTTAGCATCAGACTGTAACTGCCGTGCAGCACCAAAAAACAAAAAAAACTGTGGGATTTGTATAATGGCTGCATATGTAATCACAGTGATGTACGTGCTTAATTTTTAACATGCCATGTGTCCTGTGTGTGTGCATAGAAAGTGTGGGAGAGGAGCTTGGATGACCAGATAACCCCTGATACCTGGGCCTCCATCTGGAAGAACAAGACTAAGATCTCCAACTCAGTGAGTTATCTACAATCTTTAACTTGCCCTCACAAAGTAGGCTACAGCACGTAATGCACTCTCAGTCTTTAGAGCTAGTTTTTTTTTTACTTTTAAATCTTAAAATCCATTTATAATGGAACAACAACTTCAAAGCTATCATAGGAGCATATTGTAAACATAAAGGACATTATACAGTATTTGGAAATTTCTTTCCATCTGCACATAACAATTTAGCAACGTCAGTGATAAGATGCTCTCTCTCTGATGTCAGGGCAAATGCCCATTCATGGCTCTGGGTGAATTTGTGTGCTATTCTTATTATGTCTATGTAAAATTATCTCAGCATCGTTTACACTGCGGGAATGTAAGCTAGCTGGTCTGTACATGTCTTGTGGACAACTTCAAACACTGTGTATACAAGCTTTCTGAAAGCCAATACATGTTCATTCAAACAGAAACAACAAAGAAAGACAAAAGAGAGGGACTTAATGACTTTGATCTGTAAACAAATGTCATGTGGAGACGTGTGCTGCAGATGTGCTCACAGGGAACGCTGCGTGTCTGTTCTCAGAGCAACTTACTCTCAGCCTGATCATCAGCTGATAACGTTTCCTCATATGTATACACAAGATTTGGTTTTGTGGATACATCTCTTAGTAGCTTCAAATGAGGTCTTTAGAATTTCAAAACTAATAGATGGGATGCCTTAATGATATTTATTTTTATCCAAGCTTTCCATCAAGTCCCTTTAATTTGTACTTCCTGTGTATTACATCATGCGTCGCTTCTCTCTCCCAGCCAAAGCCGTCTGGCCCAGCCCAGGACCTCCCGCTGAAGCTGGAATCACTGGTCAACATTACGTCAGGCATCTATGACGAAATTCAGCAGGAAATGAAGAGAGCCAAGGTGTCCCAAGCTCTGTTCGCAAAGGTGGCTGCCAACAAGAGCCAGGTAAGGGAGTCAGGAGCATGGAAGCCACAAAATGTCAAGTCTTAGATAAAAGGCAGGGGAATCATTATAAAAGCAAATATATAACACTATGTTCTCTCCATTCATCAGTTTTCTCTATCTTGTCCAATCACATCAGCTGCAGGACTAGTTGACTGATTGATTGATTGATTGATGCCTTCCTCATTCAGTCCTCTGCTGTTGTACATATATGAACACTTGATATTTCCTGAAGCACATGCCAATCCCTCCCCCTCTCTAAGTTTTGCAGGGCATTGGAGAGGTTTGCTAGATTTACTGCTAGACCTACCAGAGCTCACACTGAAAGCAGAAAAACATTCTCAAGTTCATGCATCACACAGGCGTAGATAGAGATTAATGAGAGACAGAACAACTATTCGCAGCAACTGGGACAAGTGTGCCAGAGGAGACACGTGCTTGTTTCCCTCCCCAGGCCACTAGAGAGGTTGCCTGAGTAAGGGACCAAATATTAAATTAGAGAGAAAAAGTATACATTTTGAAGGATAGGTTCACAGTTTTTTCAAGTCTGTCTTAAAACAACAGTCGGGTGCCCATTTGAACACTGAAAGATGTTTTGCTCGCTGTAATCATTCCTCCAAAACATGAAAGGAACAAAACACAAATGATTTATTGGTAGACAGACACAGTGGAGGAGCTAAATAATTCTATTTAAGGGACACATTTATTCAACCAGTGGGTTGTGTTTCAGGGCAGCAGCATGTGGCTGTGAGTTACCAGGTGTAAGCGTGAGCACGGCAGTATGCGTGGTGTGTGCATTTTGTATACAGTATATGTGCATACTTGTGTATTTGTGGTTAGCGAGGTC
The DNA here is from genome assembly GCA_038419695.1 of Scomberomorus guttatus. Classification (NCBI taxonomy): domain Eukaryota; kingdom Metazoa; phylum Chordata; class Actinopteri; order Scombriformes; family Scombridae; genus Scomberomorus; species Scomberomorus guttatus. Next base: position 8,636,248 of record CM076456.1, on the reverse strand, counting down.
CCCCATGCAGGTTGGCGGGTCTGGGGGTGGCTGAGGGTCACGGCTCAGTGCACCCATCTGCTGCAGCTGGCCACAAGGACGGAGAGAGAGGAAGAGAGAGATGATCAGGCTATTAGCGGTGCATGCTGCCCGAGGTGGCTGGTTGAACACAACAGCTGGTGTCACAAACTGAACCAGTCTAGCAGATATAATTGAATCTTCTCTGTCTCTCCTTCCCCCATCTTCTTTTCCTACATTTACTTCACCCACCCTGCACATTCACAACTTTTTCAACTTTTTTTTTGCAAAATCGAATTCTTCTCTGACTTCTTTCGTCTCCCTATGTTTGATGTTTTTCTTGTCTGTCTTTTCTTGTCCTGCAGCCCACACTTTAAGTTTTCCTTTTTTCTTTCTTGATCCTTATTATCCTTCTTCCAACAGTGTCAGTGGTAGCAGGCTGAACGATTCTAGGCCCCACAGCAGGAGAGAGCCCATGTAAAAATACAAGCCCACAGCATTTTGGGGGAACAGAATTCCCTTCCTTCCAAACCCTATTTATAACGAATAGTCAGACATTTTGGGAAATAGGGTTATTTGCTTTCTTGCTGAGAGTTTGATGAGAAGATCGGTACCACCCTCGTGTCTGTATACACAGCTAACCTTGGTCTGTCCAGAGGTAAAAAAAAAAAAAACCTGCCTACCAACAGCACTAAAGCTCACTAACTAACACATTTTATCTCATTTGCTTAGTCTGTATAAAAGCTGAAGTGTAAAAACAACAAGTTGTGGTTTTACATGCAGCAGTATTTCTTGTCAACATCATTTTTTAAATACCAGACAGACATGAGAGTTGTATCAATCTTCTCATTTAACTCAAGAAAGCCAATACGTGTATTTCCCCAAATCACAAACTATTTCTTTGACATCTGTCTGACTCCACCTCACTCTTTAACCCCCACCTCCTTTCTCCATGTCTGTCCGTGTCTCTTCTCCAGGGTTGGCTGTGCGAGTTGCTCCGGTGGAAGGAGAACCCCAGCCCAGAGAACCGCACTCTGTGGGAGAACCTGTGCACCATCCGGAGGTTTCTGACACTGCCGCAGGCTGACAGAGACCTGGCGTACGAGGAGGAGTCCAGACACCATCACACAGAGAGGCTGCACACCGTCCTCCACCTGCCGCAGGACACACAGGTAAAAACCAGACATGAAAGCTGACATTGACATGCGTCTTGTATCTCCATGTCCATATGAGATGTATGTATCCTAAATGGGTTATATTAACACCTGGCATCTCTGGCAAATGCATTGAAAACAGATTTCCAGCTACGTCATTTCGTCCCATAATATTTACATCTGTTGAAAGTGACTGTAAACACCTTGTCCCACAAATACCCACTAATAGAATATATAGTGCATATACAGCTCAGACACACAGCCAATCACCCATGTGTACTGTAAATCCACTGACTGAAGAAATACAAAACTGTATTTCTCCACCCTCTGAGGCCATGCCTGTCTTTATTATTTATTATTATTTGCTCATTATTTTTGTCCCTTTAAGTTTGCACTGTACTGTGTGTGCACATGTGTTTGTGTGCGTGCCCCAGTGCAATGAAGAGTAAACAATGTTTCTGGGTGGTGTGGCACTGGAGGAAATGCCCCATTAGTTTTTGAAGAGGGAGGCTGAGGCTGTAGGAGGTGCCGAGGGAGAGGGGAGATCAATGCAGGAAACACACTGACGTGTTGGCCTCTTTCATTAACCGTCCCACTGTCTGTTACAATGATATCCTCTGAACCCACCCTGCCTGTCTATCTGTCTGTTTCTCACTGTCTTTTTTATTACTCTTAAGCTGTAGAGATAATACCTTATCTGCTATTGATTTAAAGTGGCAGATACCACAAAGAAGAAGAATGAAAATAAACACAACAATATATATATTTTCTTCTTCACTTGCCTTTACAAACGCAATTTTTGCTGTTTTAGCTCTGTACACTGGCATATTGGACAAAAAATGAGCAGTTTTTATACATAGTTCCCCAATTTTACAGATAAAAATGAGTTGCATAAGTTAAAATAAACTCAAGTCATCATAGATAATAGTTACTAATATGAGTTAATTAAACCCTTTGCAGCCACAGGCTGAAATCTACGACCCACAAACATCAGCAGATACTCTGTATTTTCCCTAAATATACTCTGCTAGTACCATCTTTACTTCTTGCTTGCTTTTGGGACATTTTGCCCTCAATCTGGTCTTTAACAAGTATAAAATACCTTCTCATTTGGACTGAGGTCAGGTGACTGACTTAGCCAGTTAAAAACAATCATCAGTTTGGCCATGAAAACCTCCTTGGTTGCCTTGTCTGTATGTTTGAGAGGATCATCGCCCTGTTGCATTGTCCTAAAATTGAGACTTGACAATGAATAAAAAGAGCTAAAAGTACATCATTTTTCACTCAACACAAAACACCCACAAACACCCTTAACGATGAGAGTTAGGGCAACCACACAGTTTTATTATATATACAATCTGTTGGAGTCCAGAGCCAAAACAACATAAACTATGTCACTGTCCTTCTACTTACTGACTGCACTGTAAAAAGGTCAAAGGTCAGTGTCATCACGCAAACTGAATTCAGTGCTTGTTCAGAGAAGCTTGAGCCCAGGTCCTCGGGTTGAAAGATAGCCTCTGTAACCACTAGCCCTCACCCTGCCCCCCAATGCATAGCTATTATATACCACATACAGTATATACCATATGCCATAAATCAAAACCAGGCAAATGCTGAAACTTACCATTTAGTATCTCGACATGAATCATATGGGTTGTTTTGCAGCTCCGCCCACCTCTAGTCTACCACCAAGTGATTTTTCTCTCTTCCCATTCTGAGCTCTGTATTAAAGGCTGATGGGAAGATGGGGAGGAAACTGTGGTGGCACCATTAACACATTCCTCCGCTCCTCTCACACTCTCAGCTAGACTAGACTAAAAATAAAGTTTACCCTCATAACGCCCATGCTGTAACCTCTCCACCTCCCACCAACCCTGAGAGACACAGAACGATGAACTGTGGTGAAACACTGGTGATTTATTAATGGGAGATGAGGTGTGTGTGTGTACTATATATGTGTATTCATGTTGTCTGTCTTCAGACCCCCCCCCCTGCCCCCCCTTGGCTGTCCAACCTCAGGCTCCAGTGAGCCTGCCACCACAGACCACACATGTGTCCCATCTGCCACACATGTACGTACAGTACACAAAATCTCACACTGATAGTTGGTAATGTGAGCACTCTTTTGTGTATGGACAATAAAAGGGTCTCTAAAATTGTAACAACCAACCACAAAATACACATGAAAAATGAATATAGCACTGCTCTCTGAGGCTGTACAGTAAATCCACCCAGTGATGTGTGCGTGTGTGTTTGGACTGGACTGTATGTACAGTAGCGTGAGCCATTTCTGCATATAGGGAGCTCTGGGAGATCTCCGACAGTTACAGTATTAAGTCTGCAGGTGTGTGTGTGTGTGTATATGTGTGTGTGTGTGCGCGCACACGTGTCAGTAACCCCAGCAGCGTCACATTTCTTCATGACTGACTGTCCTGGTGCTCGCTCCACAGCTCTTATTCACACGGCTTTTGCAGTTAAGTGCGTCCCACAGCTAATTTGGCAGAGTCTGCCCTTATAAATAATTTCTTTATTGTTTTTGCTAAATTGATTTCTGCTGCAAGTCTGGGGGTGTTTATGTGCGTGTGTATGTGTATGACCACTCACAGTGGCTAAGACCCCAGGAGTGGTGGACTAGAACAAGGAGTAACAACTACTGCGCCCTTCCTCCTCTATGTGTCTCACTTTAATCCAAAGGCGCTTCACTAGCATCACACACAAAGGTGCTTGTTGCCAATGACAAACTCACATTTGTCTTTTTAGGTGATTATCAAATGTGCATTTGAGTTACAGATGTATTCCAGCCATCTTCATTAGACCCTCACTGCCCAGTAAATGCCCACACCCCGAGTTTATAACACAGACCCTCTGTTAATGCTGTCATCAAGGCCAAGCAAAAAAAAAAAAAACTTTTGGAAAGCTCCTTCCTGAGTAAACAGATCTTGATGTGTAAAATCAGGGGAGTGCCTCTTTAAAAGATAACATTGTTCTCTGTGGTTGTAATATCCTTCACCTCTTGGAGTCAAATCTTACAAAAAAAAAAGATTGGTGAATCAAAAAATTCATTGTCATCAATCCATAATTAGCAGTGCTGTACCTTCAGTAGGCCTTTTCCACAGAAGACATTTTGACATGTCAGAGTAGGAAAAGCACAGGTGTTAATAATAAAGTTAATGATGGCTGAATTCCATTTAGCTGCTTCAGTTTCAGGGTCACTGTCACACTGTCATGGCTTTCTGGGACACTTGAATACAACAAAGCCATTGTTAACGTTATTAGTAACACCTGTGCTTTCACCACTGTGACAAGTCAACATCATGACAAAAGCCTGTTGGCTTTGTTGATTGCTGTTGAGGGGCGTGGGAGGCAGCTGTAGCTCAGGTTGTGGAGCAGGTTGTCTATTTATTGTGATTTTGAACTACAAATTGCTCCCAACGTATGTGGAGGGAAAAAATAAAAAGTCACTTTGGACAAAAGTGCCAAATGAATGTAGCAGCATAGGTTTCACCCTTCCACTAGTCAAAGGTTTGGACACACCGTCCAATTCACTAGAATGAGAAAGTGTGTCCAAACTGTTGACTGGTACTGTATATATAACTAACGTCACTTTAAATATAAAATGCAAATTTATTGTAGTCAACAAGATAAATATGCAGGACAAAACTGATCATTGTAAAATATAAGTCTGGTGATATACTATGTTTTCTTACTGTCAACAAATCCTATAAAAAGATCAAAAACAACAAATTAATCTTACTAACAAGACTGTGTGGCCAAAGCCTGATGTAGCTCATCAGGCAAAACATCAGTGAGCCACACCATTGCACTGTGACATGTTCCTACATTATGATGAACATGGACACTGTTTATTTTGAGTCAATCCCACATACACCATCCTGCTGCCGTAAATACTTACTTACTCACAAGAGCACGAAACCCGCTGCTGAAAATAGTCCCAAATAAATGCACTCTTTAACATTTGCTAGTAACATTTGATAAAAAACTACAGTGCCCAGCTGTTTAAGGAGATCATTTCGCATTTTTCGCATTTGTGACCAAATTTACATCTTCAGTAGGAGCCAAATGGACTTGGGGGCTGAAATCCTTAAAAATGTGATCCAAAATGTAAACGTGAACCCACCAAAAAGAAAACTCCCCATGTAAAAACACAATACTCATGGTTTAAGTGGTTCCACCATATTATTAATGTCCAATAGACACATTTATTGAAGGTCACACTATATGCAGTCTTTATTCATTCACTTTGTGAGGACGTACTCTCTCTCTCTCTCTCTCCTCTCTGTCTCTCCAGTCTTCATTGCATCCTGGTGGCCTGTTATTCACTGAAGCAGGGTGGAGTTTGGGCTTTTTGGCAAACCACAATTAACTTAATTGTTTAATTGCAGATAAATGGAATGAATACCACACACAGTTTGAATGAAGAAAATATGCACCAACGCAAGCGTGTGCATGCATATACACATACGTATATGACCACACACACACACACACACACACACACACACACACGCACACTCTCAGCTGCGCTCCCGTCTAGCCTCAATAACATTACGTGTATACAGTTTTTCATCAAAGAAGCATTATTTTATAAAAAAAAAAAAAGGAAACTGTAGTGACTCATCTACTCCTTTAGCCTGGATCCATTCCTCATGAAATAAACCACACACACTTACTCAAATGTAAGAGACAAGAGTGAGTGAAAGAGACAGACAGACAGACAGACAGACAGACAGACAGACAGACAGAGAGAGAGAGAAGCAGAGAGAAAGAGAAAAATACACACTGATTAACAGGAAAGGTGAAGTCATGCACAAAACTAACAGAAAAGTGATTTTTTTTCTACATTATATATTTATCTCAGTGTTAATGGTGTCTCTGGTGGTCACACACTGCCCCCCCACCCACCCAAAACACACACATCAACACACACAGGGAAAGAGAGAGAGAGAGTTAGGGGCCCTGGAGGACCAGAGCTCATTAAGGAGAAGATGAATATTTTATGTTCTATAATTCTTTCATAGTCCTGCACCGTAATTTGCCTTGATTTACGTTTAAAAGAAAACTTTTTTATTTTACTGCAGTGCACTCACTACGTTGCCAGGAGAGAGAGCAAAAAGGGGAAGAGAAAGGGAAAGACTGAGATGGAGAGAAGGGGGGAAACAAGAGACGTTTTTCAGGAATATTGAATCACGCCATGAGAAGAGCTGGTCTGGCCGCGGGGCTCCAGCGTTTGTGGTTTGGGGAGAGCAGGGCTGTATTGTGTTGTGCTGAAGTGACATGCAGTTTCTTCCAAAGTGTAACGGTCAGGAGTGGGAGGAGTAACGGAGGGGAGGGAGGGATGAAGGTGAAAAGCTTCGGATGACATAGAGGGATGCGAGTTAAAAATTAACCGTGAGATTCAGAAATCAGCACCCACGTTTTAATTTGTTCAGAAACAAATTACACTCAAGATTGTGAACGAGTAGATTTTAGGAGAAAATAAAGCATAATACAACACAGGAAAGCATCCAGTGGAGACTGTCCAAGTCCCAGAAATGTGTTTATGGTTACCTGAAAAAGTGGCCGTCTGATTATGAAAGCAAAAGAGGAAGGTGCGTGATATTATTATAGTACCGCAAAAGATAGGAGGGTCAACAAAAGCCAGTGACTTTGAAATGCAAAACCACTATTCTGTTTCACACAAACAGTCAGTGTTGTTTTATTTTAACCAAGGTTATGATCTTTCCCTGCTCTTAAGCAAGTAGTTCCTCTTTTAACTGTGATCTTTCTCTGACCTTGGTTAAGGTCAGACCTATGATTTTACCAAGTGCTTTTTCAACATAAACCACCATCTTTCCCTAACCTTAACCAAGTAGTTTTAAACCTAACCGACCCTTAACCATAGTGGTGGAAGATTAAAAAACAGCCATATGAATCACTTTCATAATGGGTCGCATGCCTTTTGAGAAGCGCCAACAAATGATGTCACTCTGCGTGCGCAGGATCAAAAGATGGTGATATGGGTCATTTTGGCAAACAATGACAAACAACCTATTGTGTCGTGTAGTTCGACAGATTTTTTGGACATTGATATGTGCAGCTTCCAGTGACACCCTGCACCCTCTTTGCCTGCATCTCTGTCCCAAGGGCAGCTGTCCCAGAGATGTAATCATGATCAGTCTACTCTCCATGACTAATTACAGTTTTTACCAATATTTACAAAAAGAGGCAGATTAGTTTAATGGTTTTCACCTGGATATTATGTGCCCACACATCAAAAGTTGTTGACTTGCCTCCTGTAAGAAGATGCTGATTACATCTAAAGTCATTCTGCTCACAGCTCAGAAAAAAGCTTCCAGCAAAAGACAGCAACCGCGAAAAATTGAGAGCTGCTGCCAGAGTCACAGTTTTCGCATGATTGTTATTGAAACAAATTATTACAGATTTATGCAGCAGTCCACATTTTTATATATATTTTGGAACAGATGGACCTGGGTTGTAAAAAGTGGGGAGTTACAATGGGAGGGACAGCATGGAGGGGGAGTGGGGGAAATAAGAATGGAATGGAGGGTGGTGGAGGTGGAGGAGGACACAGGGAGGAGGTGGGGGACTCCTGGCATCCACCAGTTTGGGGCTGATTTGGACGCGGAGTCATGTTGGCTTGGCAGAGGCCCACTTCATTAGTGTCCTGATGCATTAGACCTGAGGAGAGAGGGAGGCGGAGGGAAGAGAAAGTATATTAGGGTAGTAGAGAAGAGTAGGAAAAGACACTAGAGGGGGGAAAAATGGAAGGTATGAAAGAGGAGTGCGAGAAGAAGAAAGAGTTGAAGGAAGAGAGACAAGAAGTCCTGCAAGATGTACTTTGAAGGAGCCAACCAGCCCTGTGCTTGGCTCTGCTCTCTAACATCATCATTAGTGCATGAGGGAGACCAGGCCCCGCCATCAGTGTATGCATGTGTGTGTGGCGATTGATCCAAGAGTCCTTGCTGTCAGCCCAAATAAGCTCAGAAATGATGAAGGTTTGTGGATGGGGGAGGGTGGGGTGGGGAGGGTAGGGTAGGTTTCACAATCCTCTCCATGATTTACCCTCAATTTAGTTATTAAGTGTCTCAGCAAGTTTGTAAGGGGAATGTTTGTGGCTGTGTGGTCCTCATTAGGGCAGGGATAGATATATTTTTTTTTTCTGGCCTATGTCTCTCACTCTCTCTGTTGTTGGTTTTCCAGCATTCTTACAGGCTTTTCTCAATATCTAAAACCGTCACTTTGCGTGAAAGAAAGAGAAGACGGGGGAGGGAGGGAGAAAAATGACAAAAAAGGAAAACCTAAAAACCTACTGAATTCCTGTAAATTGGTCATTCCCCCCCCTGGAAATAAAGCCCCTGCGAATGAAATTGGAGCAATTTCATGGTCTGGCCTGCCCTCAATATTATTTAAGTAATACCCTGTTATTATTGAAGAGAGGGAGAGAAAAGCGAATGACTATTATCTTTATGTGGGTCCTTTAATTTTAATGCGCCACAGATTTATAGCTGGGCATTCCAGTGGGGAGGCCCCTCCCTGCTCTTAAAGCGAGCGGGCGGGACACGACCACAACGCTCTCACAACAGCCACTACCTTCTGACAAACAACCAAAGTCATCACTTTCCCTCCCAACACTTCATCCTGCCCTCCACACTGCTGTCAAATAGCCCTCACACTGGCTCTGACTGCCAGAGGATCCCTGTCTGTCAGTGAGAGCTCCACCCATCAGAATAATAAACACTTTTCCACACCCACCCTCATTGTCTCTATTTATAATCATTTTCTCCTACGCCTCTTTCTACACCTTCTTATCCCATTCGCTCAATTTTCTCACTCAGTCCGTCTCTATCTTTGGTTTGTCCAGCAAAAAAAGAGAATAATTTTCACTCAGGATGATGTGAAACATATACTTTTTAACAATGAGTCTCATGGTAGCACTATAGAGGATGTATGCATGTAAAATGTTATCCTTTGAAGACAGGCTGAGAGAGTAGTGACAGGTACACAGGTGTAAATGCTGAGAGTGACTGCAGCACTTTCCTGTGGGAAAGTGTGTGGTAGTGTCCAGGAGTCTGGAACCTGATAACCATTACTTTTATCACCAAGCTCATGATGTAGCTTGTCTTGCTGGCTTTGCAGTCCTCAGAAATTAATAATAATATAATAATTGGTTTCTCAAAGACAAGAATTAACCAAGGAGGCTTCCATGGTACAGTGAGGTAATACAAACAGTCATGTACTGTCCTAGCAATGAAACCAGGTATCCCTGTGTATGGATATTGACCGATTGGTAACATCTCATCCCTCTAGCAGGAGCATTGTGTGCGAGGTTTAAAAGAATAAAAGAGTTCTTGTTCCTGCACTCTGAATCCAGACTCTTCACGTCAGATCTGTATATTGCACTCTCGTAAAGTTCTGTCTGTCTGTATCTTTGTTTTGGTTCCTATGAACCTAGTAGTGGATGTTTAGTAAAAGTGATTGCATGTACTAAAAGTGTATACAGTTAAACATAATAATTGTGGCTTTTGGTCTCAGATCACGGCACTTAAAATTATATTATTTGCTCATAAAGCACTGAATGGTTTATATGAGACTGTTTGTGACTGATGGTTGCTTTACTGTATTTAAAGTTAAAAATAAGCACCATAAAGCAGATTTTTGATTCTATGAATTAGATATCTGAAATAATCATCTGGAAGATCTGAGCACTACCACAACTCTACACTCTTTGGAAGGCTGAAAATGTTTCTACCACTGATTTTACGTAATTAAACTTGGGGATGTATTATATTATTTTTATTACTATGTGTTATATTTGACCTTTTCATTAATTTAATGCATTTTAAATTGCCTTTTTCACTTGAAAGGTGGTGTATAAATAACTTGCCTTGTCTAACTTCTTACTAAACCTATAATATTGCAACAGTGTTTATTTAGTACATTTATATAAGTGTACTAGTGTACCTCATATTTAACATTTTTCCTCCCACTATCAAAGTGTAACCACTGCAGTTGTTATGGACCTAATCTAATTACTGATTGAAGATGATTACATTATTTTGTCCTCTCTCCCTCCCTCTACAATCTGTCCCTCTGAGTTTTTGAATGGGCTGGTTAAATAGTGAAGGGGTGTCATAAGTTTGTAAATGAGAGACTTCCCGGCAAACAGGTGGTTGGCGTTTTACTAGAGCTAATCTTACACACATTAGGTCAAAGGTACACTGGGCACATAGCAGTGTGAATGCCAGCCTCAGAGCTGGTTAATAGACCGTGACACTCTGTGAGCTGTGAAACACTTGTTCTCACCCTTGCTTCACCCTGCAGCCCTGGCTACTGTGTGCTGGAGGGGGGAACAGGTTACTGGGTGTTTTATAAGGATGTGTTGCATCATACAAGGTTACTGTCTTAGGACATACTGTTTTATTCTTGATATAAGATAATGCATACATAAAAGCATAAGACAGATAAAAAAGAAAAGAAAAGATAAAATACACATTGTGCAGCTTTGGGTGGTAACATGGTTATCATTCATTTCATTTGTTTACTTTCAAACAATTCCTGGCTGCAGTCTTGATCAGGGGTCACTGTGCCCCATTAATCAGCTCTTTTGTCTTTCTCGGCAGGCACTCCACAGGCCACCCCCAGCTCCGATGAAGGAGCACCGCCTGTCTCCGATGCGTGAGGAGCCGCTACCTGCCCCGGTGAACGAGGAGGGGTCACAGAATGCGGGAGCAGGGGCTGCAGGCGGATGTCAACCAGGCAATGTTGGCAGTGCTGGGAGCAACAAGAAGCCACGATCACGCACTAAGGTACAGTTCAGGACGATTTCATTCTGTGTTGTGTCAGTTGGCTTTACCAAACATTCTCCATCCATATATCCTTCCTTAATCTTGGCTGTGTGCATTTTAGATTTCCCTGGAGGCCTTGGGTATCCTGCAGAGCTTCATCCAGGATGTCGGCTTATATCCAGACCAGGAGGCCATCCACACCTTGTCGGCACAGCTTGACCTGCCCAAGCACACCATCATCAAGTTCTTCCAGAACCAGCGCTACCACGTCAAGCACCACGGCCGCCTCAAGGAGCTGAGTGAGGGGGCTGCCGCCAGCGGAGGCGTGGACGTCAGTGAATACCGGGAAGAGGAGTTGCTTTCGGGCTCAGAGGACCCAGAGTCCAGTGAGGACGGAGCTGAGGAGATCTACCAGTCCACAGAGGGAGGTGGTGGAAACCAGCCTCCAGCCTCATCCAGCTCCAACTCCAGCCAGTTGTCCTCAGGGACTAACATGGCTCAGGAGGAGGGCAAGGACAAGGGGCACGGCCGGCCTGGTGGCCCCCTGGCTCCAGGGAGCTCCTCATCAAGTCCCAGAGAGCAGGCTGACTACCAGAGGTAGAGACTGACAGAGAGGAGAGGACAGAGAAAAAGAGAGAGGGAGGAAACAAGATAAAGAAAGGGTCTATGATAATGAAATGAGGAACTGATAATGAATTGATAAATGGAGTGCGGCTGCATAGAAACTGTGAGAGATAAATGTCTACATAGGCACAGATTAATCAAGAAAACATTGGGCTGAAATACTGTACATCACTGAAATGACCACACGCTCTTTATGATGACAGTCTCATCAATCTCAGACAAACATCTGTGGAAACCTGTTTTTTAGAGTGACCCCTGTAAATTTACCTCAGCAGAAGACAAGCAGGTTTGCAGTGTGCTGTGACACAGCAGTGATTGTGTAAATGTGAATGAAGGTTTTTTTTTGTTTTTTTTTTCAGCAGGAACATTTAAATAAGTCAGTCACAAACTCTCATTAAAAGGTTGCTGCTCATGCCTTCAACACACAAATAGACACAAAAATCTTTACAACCAAAATTATTGCAGGGCTCTCTCCTAATCAGCCAATCTCCAGAAAAGGCACTCCAGAATAACTGTTCTCCTCCTCTGTCTCTAAAGTCTGAGCACAGTCACATAGGGCATATTCCCTATATGCTGGGTTGAATTCACCCCGCTGAGTGACATTTATAGACTGGATCCTGGGGCCTTCTGAGACCTCTACAATCCTATAAATCCTCAGGACACACACTGATGTTGCTAATGCTGTTGCCTGCCTGAGAACTCGGATGGACGGCAGTCGCTGTTCGCCATCGTTTCAATTGCGGGGAAAAGAAATGACCACCCCACATCCTGCCCTCGCCTCACTGTCAACACACCAGAATCACTACCATTCCTATCTAGCACTTATTGTTCACAAAGATATTTTGTGGATGTGATTTACTCTTGCCTCCCGCCACTCCGTCCCTCCTCTTGAGGCTCACAAAAACGGTGAGGTTTGAAAATGACTCACAAGTGGAGCAGTGGACAGTTTTGCAAGAGGGCCGACATCAAGAGGATGTGGCGTGGAGGGACACTCGGGCCTGTGTACCCACGACTCTGAACCCTTCCTAGCTCCACCCGCGTCTGTGTGGCGAGAAAAATGTCAAGAAAGGAAGGACAGAGCAGAGATTCAGCAACCAAACAATCAGTCACTTTATGTGCGGTAGTCCATCCCTTCCACTCTCCCTCTCCATCTCACTCTCCCCCTTTTCCTCTCTCTAATTGGTGCCCACAGTCTTGTGTTTCACCACACCTACCCGCACTTAAACTTCACCAACCCTATTTATTGCTATCTTTATCCATGATTATTATTATCATTATTGTTATTATTGTTGTTATTATGGTTAGAATTGCTGTCATTGCGTGCTATTTTTAGTTTTTATTTCCATGGTTTTAAATATTGGTTTTCAGAACAGGGCAGTTATTTGGATAACAAGAGACATTAAGAGCGTTCTGCCCTAAAAGAAGAGGAAGACAAGGAGTGGAGAGTGAAAGAAAGTGAAAAGAAGCAGTTACTGAGTGTTATTGGGTTAAAAAAAAAAGTCCTGTCATGTTTTATTATTTTTATAGTTCTGTTTCCCAAAAGTAGTAAATAAGATTTGGTGAAAAGAGAAATAGTAAAATAAGAAAGCGAAACTGTGCTTTTTTTTTTTTTTTTTTGCTGCAGTTGATGACAATCTACTTTTTTGAGCCATTACAGAAATGTGGCAGGTTTGACTCTACTCTTCACTTTTAATGTCTGTAAATACCCAACATGGGATAAATTGTTATTGATATACATCTATTTTTTATTTTGCTGAGTGACTTTAAGTGTTTGAGCCAGTTTGGAGTGCCAGAAGTGTGCTGTTTTTTTTTTTTTGTTTGTTTGTTTGTTTGTTTGTTTTTTTTCTTTGGACAACTCAGTGAAATTAGTTCATTTCATTGTGCCAGGCAAATCCAATCACAAGAGTATTTAAAAAGAATTCAAACTGATTTTTTTTTTTTGTTCAATGTCTGGTGCAGTTGTGTACAAATATGTGTTCAAAACTGAGAATGGATAGTCTCTTGTTTGACCGTCTTGATCGGCTGCTACACTCAAACAGATGAGCTGCCTTTTAATTATTAAGTCGACTCCGATCACTCTGTATGATATTATTGTGCTTTTCTGTATGACAGGAATCAGGGTTAGACTCAAACGCAGTTCCAATGAAATCTCAGTTCATTCAATGTTGAAGTGAATTAAAATTTGTGAATTCAAAAATTGACTGTGTTTATTTCGAAAAGCATTTCTTCACCTCACCACTAACACACACACAAACACACACACAAACACAAACATTGTGTCTGGGCCAAGCCGTCCTCCGAGCCAATTAATTAAAGGTCTGTGTAAAGCCACAGGGGCTGGGGTTTCTAATAAGTGCATAGGGAGTGACTGTAATTCACACAGAAATTCAGCCAGCTCTCTCAGATTGGCTCTTTCTCCTGTCCCACAAGATTAGAGCTACTGGAAGCTGCAGAGTCTCACTTGACCCAGCAGACACTGAAAATAAAGAGCCTGCCCCTGGAATGAGTCCCACTGTCGCTAATGTTGACTTTTTTATATAGAGAGCAATATATAGAAATGCATTGTAGAAAACAGCCCCAAAAGTAAGCAGTGGAGTTATCTAGTATATGTCTATGTACACATACACACAGACACTTTATATTTTGAACTAGACTACCTATGGGGCGTAATGGTCACCTTGTGGTTAAGGTCAATACCATATAACTGCAGCGCCTGCACTTCGATTCCAACCAGGGACCTCTGTTTCATGACATACCCCTCTCAGCCCCCCCCCCCCCACACACTGTCAGCTGTCATATAAATTCTGTGATGAGTATAAGAAATAGGGGAAAAGAAAATTCACTGGGTTTCCCAAGTCCTGCAACAACTCTTTGCTTGCTCTTGGCTCTTTCTCCTCTATGTTATGACATTGATTGTATTTAAGTCCGGGCACTTTATTTCAACATGATATGCATTTTGTTTGGGTGGGACAAATGCGAGCAAGCTTAGACAAAGACTCACAGCTCACAACCCACCTAATGCTAATGCTGGAATAGACTGGGGAGATGGAGGCAGTTTGGCTGCAGACAGCAAACAAAATAGAGCATGGAGCAGTGTGAGTATGAGTAAAAAGAATGAATGTGCACTAGTCAAGTTAGAACACATGACTAGTAAATGATTTTTGTGTCTGCCTGAACTACTGCTCCATATGAGTAAAACAGGAAAACAGAGATAGTCTGGCTAACTTTTAGGCTAACTTACATTAGATTAGTCAAGTTGAAGTAAGACTGGTTTAACATATTGTGTCTTTGTGCAAGCAGTCGCACAGTGTGATTGCACAAAGACAAACTGATTTGCTGTGTATTCTGGGTAAATTACGATTCTTTCATACTAAAAAAACATTGCCAACCAAAAACTGATTTAAACTGCTTACAGTTCTGTTTCAACACAAAACGTGTGGAAGCCCTATTTTACATGGAAAATTCAGTAATGAGTGTAGCAATAGCTGTTTTTTATATTTTTGTTTGTTATGTTTGCCCTGTTATTCATTTCTATTACATAAACACAGCTCTTAGTTCTGTGATAGCTTAGGGATTTGTATAATTTTAGGCGCTGAATGAGGCAGTATATTTGTATGACCTTGTCTCTATGACTGGCCTCTCTCATTAAATCAGTCAAGATAGAGTAACTTTGGTTCCAGGGGGGTTTGTGGTTTAGCGGTTGCAACTGTTGGGTAAAAGATGTTTTTCTTAAAATTGGCGATTTTAAGAAACTACCTAGACACAACCAAATCAAGAGAGAAAGTGGATCGCTTTCAATCGAGAACCATTTGGCAGACCTAAAATCAACTTTTGTGTAAATGAGTAAAATAAAATAGCTCATCTGACAGGCTACCTTAGGACAATCAGCTACACAAGCAGGCACACAAAGCACACACACGCATACACACACAACTTCCAACGCTTCTCTAGTGAGGTTCAACTCTGATGAGGTGTGGCAGGGCAGAACAATCTTGGTGTTTAACCTGCCACTAGGGGTTGGGTCAAGCAGTGTGTGTGTGTGTGTGTGTGTGTCTGTCAGTTGGGCTCCCTCAATAAACAATAGAGCATAAGTATTGGTGATGAGCTGGAGGGTCGAGGTCTTCCCGCAGAAGCGTTTTCCATGCAGCTTGTCTTCTCTGACTGAAGACAATCAGCTCATGCTGTGACTCTTCCACTGTGGGATAATTATACCTGCTGAGATACACCGATGTCTCTCCATGTCTTCCCTCAAAATAGCCTGTCTGCCTGCCTCCCTGCTATATAACTCTGGAGGGTAAAGGTAAAAAACACAGCCCCCCTCTCATTCATTTGAATGGGGGCAGTGCATCGAAGCAGCAGGGGTGCCAACAAATGGGGCTCCAGCGAAAAAAATCTAACCAGGCTCAACTTTTGCTGTAACACTAAGTGACGTCATCCAATAAGCCACTGCGTTGGCCAATCACATACATGCAAGCGCACATTAACTGGTGGATTAATTTGTAATGTGAACGATGTGTTTCTGCTGTTCACCTCGCGATTGTTGCAACAGAGATAGAGCACTTGCAGAAAGTGATACCTTTACAGAGTGGTAAAATCCTGTCTGTGAGTATTACAAACCGCTGTTTAGGCGTCTGATGAGGCTTTAAATGCATAAATCTCTTACTCCAACTGGACTTCCTGGGTCGTATTTCACACCCCCACCGACGCAGCCCCCTGCGTTGTTTTAACACAGGGGGCTGTTTTTTGTCTGGATCCCCGCTAACAAGCCTAAAAATGAGCTGACCAAGCTATAAGAAGAATGAAATAATGATGAAAAGAATTTGCTGATGCTTGTTGAAATAGAGCAGATGTTCAAGTTCTTTTTACCACTCTTTTTTATTTTCGCTAGTGCAGTTGATATTTTCATTAGCTACAGTAGTGAACAGAAACCTGTCATCTATTCCTTCATTTCAGCATGAATCAGTCTTCTCTGAGAGTTTATGTTTAGCCGTCCAAGTTAACCAAGTTAATGACTTGTTTCATGATGTTCAAAGACTTCCAGAGTACTTCAGAACGCCTTGTCTTTTGAACAATGTTATGCATTGTGTATAAACTTGAATAGGGCTTGGCTTGAGAGAGGAGGGGGGGCAGGCTGGGCCAAGTCAACTACGTGGCCACAGGAACCAAATATTGCTTCATTTGTACATGTATGCAATCAAAGAAAACCAGAAATGGAAAAAATACTACCCAAGAGGCTATTTCGGGTGGAATTTACTGGAAATTGTGGATGACAATGCAGCTTCCTATGTTTATATAAAAAAAGAATACACTTTTAAAAGTGCCATTACTAAAGAGGGGCACCAAAGATGTTCCAAGAAATTAAAAAATAAACTTTGTCAAGGCATTGCCCAGCCAACTTGAAATAGCTCAATCTGCTGAGAAGTTTTCATTTTAACTGCCCAAACTAATCCGCATGAAACAAAGTAAAGGAGAATATTATGCAAGATAAAGCTAATAAGTGGCCAACAACTCAATCTGAATGGAAATGTCATTCACACCTGCCAATTTTTCTGAAAGCAAACTGGAATGAAATTTTATTATTAAGGAGGTCTCTGGAGAAGGTTCCAGGAAATTAAAAAAAATAAACTTCATCAAACCGTCGCCTGGCCTCCTCAAAACGGATAAACACTGAGATGCACATTTTCCCTTTAATGGTCCAAACTCATCAGTCTAAAACCCAGCCAACAAATATTATGCAAAATACGGCTTTTTAAAGGGACAACTTAATCTGCATGGAAATGCTATTCTCACCAGCATCATCTTTTGCAGGAAAGAGAGCTGAATATTCTCATTAAGAAGTTATTTCCTCTCAGTGATGACATTTGTTCCAGTAATAATATCTGAGGGCCTGTCGCTGCTTCTTTTCTCTGGACTACTTCTCATGATGGTAACTCAAATTCATATTACATCTATAAATGTGTTTGTGAGAGCATTACGGGAATATCAGAGTGTTTTCTCTTACGGCGCTCCGCCTTTCACACTGCTTTCTCACCACTGCCTTGCTTGCTGTATCCCCCATTACACTCCAACACACAGCCTCTCTGCGCCGCAGCTTTGCGGTAAGCACCTCTGGTTTTCATTCAGTACCACCCGTCCCCTTCTCCTTCCACCTCATCCCTAAATCTCCTAATTCAACTCATTATTCGCTCAATTGGTGGGCTTTAACCCCTCCTGCCTCAGGTCCTATAGAGCTGGTAGTCATTAGCAGACAGGATTTGTGATGGAGCAGAAAAGGGGGTAGCAGGCCCAAAGTCTCTCACACACACACATGCAGTGTCATAAACTGCCTGAAGAGCCTGCGGGGTGTCGCTGCAGTTAAACACATATCAGCCTTCCAGTGTTAAAGAGCGGGTCCGTCAGAAGTTGGATGGGAGTCATGTCTGCTTGGTTGGGACAGACATGCCGACAGACAGACAGTAATGCACACAGCAAGACCACCCAGAGGTCTGTGGTTCTCAGAGATGCTAGCTGCACTCTGTGTGCGCTTGGCTGATGTGAGCTGAGCATCCGCCTGGGTGATGACTTTTGGGAAGTCTCTGGGGGAAATGTTAATTTGACCTCCCTTTGAAAGGGTTTTTTTTGTTGTTTGTTTTGAAGACAAGTTAAGCTTATAGGCTTGTGTTGTTGAATCTGGCAGAAGTGATAACAGTCACTTTTCTACATCACATTTAGATCACAAAAACTAATATTGAGTAGGACAGGATCAGGGAGTTAGTGGAGAAAAAACCACCACATTTTGGTTTTGGTGAAATAGAGCTTGCATATTTTGGTGGACTGATGCAGAATTTTTGTTTTAATTTAGAGTTTAAAGTGCCAGACAACAATATAAATGAAAATAAATAAATAAATACCAACAATGTTACACTAACTGAAACATAAAAACATACACTGACTCAAACAAAACATCATACAGTACATATAACACTAGTAAGGACAATTCATCAACTGAGCAAAACAAAATTCCATATTATTTCTATGGGCCTATATATAGCAAAAAATAAAGACCTTGAAGACAATCTGAGCCAAGCTGCTGTCAGAGGTACGTTTTCAGCAGTGTTGTACCTGGACTGCAACTCTAAAACAGAAATACAGTGGGAATATGACATGGGTCTATTCATGTCCTCAACAGATATGAAGTTTTGCATATTAAAATAATACACAGGGCTTACATTACATGGTGTATATTAAAGAAAATTGATTGTACAGTATCCAACTTCAGCTGGTATGGTTGTGATGTGGAAGGTACACTGGTGCACCTGTTGTAGCATATTGTCCTCTGGTAATGAGATCTATTTGGGCTAATGTATCTGAAGTACAAAAGGATGAGGAATGTATTAAAAGTTATCGGTGCTACCGTAGTTAGCACTCTACAGTAGTAATATAGTGTTACGTCATAAAGTAAAAAAGTTACGTTAACCACTGTGTGGAAACCAGTGCGGCATGCACTCAGATTTTAGGCTCATGTTAGCAGCTATGGCTTGATTTGGGGAAGGTTACAATTCAGCAACCGCTGCAACGTTTCCAAAGATAGCATTACATTTGCCAAACACATTGTGAAATAATGTGAACAATAAAGCATAAATCTAACCTCTGCCTTGCTTGTTAACTTATGTATTTCCTCATCATATTTATAAGACAAGGACTAACTTGTTCTACACTGCAATACAAGAACAATGCTGTTTATTTCCATGTCCAACTTTTTCCTGGGACATGTAGCTTTAGCCTCAACCTTTTAGCATGATATCATGTATCAGGTCATCAAGTTCATATTTAAGACACCTTTTGAAGGTGTTTCATTTTAAAAATGAGTCAGAAATCTTAAATAGTCCATTGGAGACAACATTCAACCAACTTTGGAGCTTTAGCTTAATTAGCTAGCTAGCTAAAGCTGATATAAACTTCAAGCTACAGTTGTTATTTCAGCCAACAAAATCCATGGTTGATTTTGTCTACCTCTGTCTGAAATCAAGAACCATTGTTTGAAAAAATACTGTGAATTTTGTGGTAAACCTGCCACTGTTATCATTGTAAACATTGTAAACTGCTGTCCAACAATGGAAAGCTTGACGGGCTTAGCAAATAGTCATTTGGCATCAAAATTGGTCATTTTGCACTTTTCTTAAAATGCAACAAAATGGTGATAAAATAATAGATTTCCAAAATTTTTTGGCCTGTGTTGCTGTGTGTGCGCACGCGTGTGTGTTAGAGAGAGGGGGGGGGGGGGGGAGATTGACAGGTGTCTCGATACCCAGGGCCCCTCAGACAGCTGTGAGGGCACCGCTGCAGGGTATTAGGCCTGATAGAGGGATGATTAGAGAACATTAGAGGTGAAGGGGGGAGAGGTGGCACAGCTGTTGCTGCTAACTATTATTATCCACAATGCAGCATCAGAGGGGAGGCTCTCTGCAGAGTCGGCTCACACACCTGTGGCCTCCCGCTGTGGTCAAGAACATACAGTACCAGTAAAAAGTTTGGACATACTTTCTCATTTAAGTGAATGGGAAAGGTGTGTCCAAACTTTTGACTGGTACTGTAGATATTACCTGATATTTACACATTTTATGGTACCGTTTTGTCTTCACACTCTTAATCCGTATCTGAGTTCACCTCCCACAACCCAATGATGCATTGTTAGCTGGAACAAGTGATGGAGGCAGGAAGTACAGATATGTAGAGAGCAGAGGGCGTGACTTTTCATGAAGCAATCTCCCATGAGAGCTTTGCCATGGAGCCGCAGAGCTGCAGGACAGCTGGTGGGCTTGCGGCATGGCAACGCTGTACATCAGCGCTAATGCACCGAAGAAACAGAAGGCAGCTGTGGTAGTCACTTGAGGGGCAACATGGAAACAAATAGTAAACAACAGCAGACATTCAATTAGGCAAATGTTACGGCAAGATTAACAACTGCTTGTCAGGACTGAGCCTTTCATCGGATCGTCTGCAAATATGGCTTGTGACATTTCAAGTTGATCAGAATACTTTCAGATGTTGCTTTGGGAGACAGAGCGAGTACGACTGGAAACCGCAGTTGTGTTTGTTTGATTGGACATGTGTGTTTGAGAGAGCGAATTAATTTGGTATGAAGCACAGACTGAGTCTGCTGAAAACTAAAACATGGCCATTTCATCTGTAAAATGTTGAATGCTGTGTGAATTAAAAATGTCATGGGTCGCACGGCGTCAGATTTGTCTTATCCAATCTGGGTCTTTGTCAGGCGAGATCTTCAATACGAGAAAGCAAACAGCTGCTGTGATTAAAAATAAATCGCACTCAGCATTTCTCTAAACCCTGGAATAACTAATCTGGACTGGGACATGAAAGATGCATGAGGGCAAATGTAATGATTTCATCCATCAAAGGATTTACTTAAACACTTTAAACCAAAGTCTTGGATACACACTGAGAGAGAGATGATTGTTCCACCACAGCAACATCCCAACAATAATGAAGATAATATTAGTTTAAGGAATCACCTGGGATATAAGTCACTCTGTGTTTGTTAGGTCTTCACCAGCATAAATAAGCCTATTTAAGTGGATCAGGCTGTATAATGACGCTAACTTAACTACATGTATTCATTTGTTCAACCACAAGAGGAAACTATCTCTCAAACTTCATGGTTTCCGGTACATTTTCATATGAAAGACCCTGAAACAGATCGGCTATGGATTGGGTTGGGTTGGTCAAATGGAGCTTGAAGGAATGTTGTAACTGAGCACCATGTTCTGCCCTAATTAGGATGATCTAGTTCAAGTTTTTTTTTAAATCTACCATTAAAAGGTCATAATGTACCAGCGGTCTGGTTTTTGATGAAACTTGCAAGAACAATGCATCATGTTGATTGGTCATGAGGTTGCCTGCGGAATAAGAAGCTTTTTCGGAGTCCGTCAGTGCTGATGGGATGCGTCAACCAACAGAAGTGGACTGTACTGCACAGGCAGATGATCAGGAAGGGAATGTCAGGGCCATAAGATCAGCCTTCAGTTCCACATCACCCTCCTGCCTCAGTCCTGTGTCTCCACTTCCCCAGTGGCTCTCTCCTTCTCACTCCCCGTGTGTGTGATTGTGAGTGGAGAGAGGTATGCTGGAGTCAGAGCCCCACCAGCTGCAACTTGCAAGACCTCTACTAATACTCAGCCCTGCCAGATCCACACTGCCAGATTGTAGCCTTACCTCGTCAGTCTATGTACGCTTCAAACCTTCTTTTTTCTCCTGACTTCACCTTAGTGATTTTGTTGTTACCTGTATCCTTTTCTCACCCTCCAGACATGCTCCCCTTTTCCCAGCCTGCCTCAGCCCCAGGTTCCCAGCTACTAGCCCGAGCCCCACTTTTCCAGCTACCATTCCAAGCTTCCCCAGGCCTGCATCCCATTTCCCCCCTCCTTTCAATAAATACCTTGTCCAACTGTGTCCGTCTCCTCGCCTCTGTTTATCTGCTCCGTCCCCACATAACACTCCTCCAAGCACAGGCCAGTCTCCCTCAGGCTGTGATGGTGGGTGAGCAGAGGCAGGTGTGTGTAGGACAGTGCAGCCTCGGGCCGTCCCTGGGTGCTGCCCTCCACCAAGTCCTGCACTGATGCTTCCTGACAGTGAAGCTGTAACCACTGCTGGTATGAGGCAGCAAAGAGAGCAGCAAAGCAAACCTGGTGAACAGAGACTGTTGCTAACGAACAAACCTCAGTCCTCAAAGTAACATCAGTGTAAACATCTAGGCAGCAATTTGTGCATAGAGTAGCAAACACAATTTTGTGGTATTTGTACATGCAGTCTCACAGAAATACAGTAAATCTGTGTTAAAACCAACATAAAAAGTAATAGATTTAGTAAAATAATTGAGCGTGAAAGTTCATTCCTGACCTTGGAAACATTGGTTTGAAAAAGTAATTGAATGCAAATGTTGCTACTCATGCTGGATGTGCAACAGGCACGTTTGCTAACAACTTCAAAAGGTGATATAGTAATATGTCAGTGCTGTGTCTACAGCTTGTTGCTGCTGACCCCAGGTGACTGAAAAAAATCAATTAAACTCTAAGACTTATGTTGAGAATTTGTCTTAAGATAATTTTGTCAAATAAGTAGTTATATTTTGGTCAGTATATTTAATCTATTTTGCTTTGCTTATACCCATCCCCTTTCTTTACTAAAACACATTCAACTAGAAAAAGATACACCAATTTACTTACTTAACTAATTATTGACATTAAACTATATACATGATAAATTGATCATGAAAAAAATATCAGAGGATAACTGTGTGCATGCGTCACTGTACTATATGAGAGTTCCTGTTGACTTTGTGTCAAGTTTGTCAGAATGTTTTGCCAAGTAAAAATGTCTGCTGTGAAAAGGGTCTATTACACACCCTGTCATTTAATGTAAAAGGCTTTTCTCACAGTGCACATTATGACTTGTCATAGTAGGAAAAGCACAGGTGTTACTGATAACATTAACAATGACTTTGGTCTATTCAAGTGCCAGTAAGCCATGACAGTGTGACAGTGAGCCTGTCTGCACAATACAAGGACCCTGAAACTGAAGCAGCTAAACAGAATTCATCATTAATTTTATTATTTACACCTTTTTCTACTGCAACATGTCAAACTGTATTCAATGAAAAATGCTCATTAGCAGGTGAAGTGAATATGATTAATGCATCCTGGCATTTTTCTTTTCTTCCTGTATGACTCAGATTTATACTTGTTAGACTTTCCTTTAAAGATCCAGATTTTGGAAAACATCCCAGACACATCTCACATCCTGCCTTATAATTTCATGTCTTTACGTTAAGTGCCCAAAACGTGATGTGCAGCAGCATGCTGCCAGTCAGTAACTACTCACTTCAGCATGTGTGAATGTTGGTGTGAATTCTCATTAGGCATTAACTGCATCAGTAGCCTATTGAGCAGCATGTCCTGCTTGAATGGACATCTGTCACTTATTCTCTGTGTCTGTTTATCTTAATACATCCAAACGATCATTCTGTAGATTGGCAGAGTGTCAGTGTGCCGCCACCTCTGGTTTCCAGCTATTCATCTGGAACAAAGATAAACAAGAATCATTCAAATATTTACTACTGTGAAAATAAGCCTTGTGTGTGGGTGTGTGCATGCATGCATGTGTGTGTGTGTGAACACTAATAAACTGAAATCAAGATGAGGATGCTGCTTCTACATTGCATTTTCCCTCACAGAGAAATCATCATCATTCAGATCTTATCACATATTTTACAGATACAACACACACGCACACACACACACAAACACACATGCACACACACACACAAACACACACGCACACACATACAAACACACACGCACACATTTTCAGACATTAACAAGGGCACACAGTGTATTCAATATTCATCACCACAAGCTGTCACATAATGGGCTCCTTCCGTTGAAAATAGTTAAACAGCTGACAGAGCAGTACACACACACACACACACACACACACACACACACTGATAAGCAATTCCTCTGAAATGGTGAAAATGACGAAATGAGAAGCGACCGAGATACAAGAAAAGCGAAGAGAAGAAGCCTGTCCTGATTAAAAATACATCCAATAGATCTGATTTTATGTCATTGACCCCAAACCTGGCATCAGTCACATTTATACCACACTGCCAATTTCTTCTTTACTTCACGTCACAGTAGAAGCTGGGAAAGTTTGGTTTTGTGTACGTGTTCCAGCTCAGGCCTCACCTTTACATAAAAAAGGTGTATTAGCTCACCTGCTCAACAACAATACCAGCCATCTCCACTGTCACGCTAAATTAGCCTTCATTGGGCACGTACACACACACACATACACACACACAGACGATACGAGTGATTGGGTGATGGCGGCGGCGATATGCCTGCACCCCTGTCTGCTAGGTAACGACGCCTGTCTGTTGATGCCAGTGTGGATAACATTCACAGCTCTGCTCCGAAGTCTTTCATCCACTCCCATCTGGAACAGGATACATACAAACACACACTCACATACAATCCACAGATTTCCTCTCACATTGTTTGTGTGTTTTGTTTTTCCCGATGCAATGTTGGAGCGGTTAACCTTTATCTAATTTTACGGGGATGGCTGGGATGATACAGGCCCCAGAATGAAATTAAAACGGGCATACCAATGTAGTTTCACAAGGAGAAGCTTCTGAAGGCTACATATTTGAAATAAAGCCCCTTTTAAACTTTTTTTTTGCAGCGTGTGAGTGAGTCATCGTGTCACATAACAGACTTGTTTGAGTGGGCTGCCCCACCAGAGATCTGGAAAAAACAGCAGACTGGAAGGCCAGATGATATCATGGGCTGGAGTGACGTGTTGTGATCGGTGACTGCTGGAACTCGGTCACATGTGATATTGGATATGAGCTAAAGGTGAGAAGGGCAATGAAAGACAGAAATGAAGAGTGAGGAAGAGAAACAGAGAACTGGTTTGTTTTTATTATTTCCCTAAATGTCCTCGCTTCACTATCCGCCACCACCTCAACAGACCACTGCAGGTCAGCCATTTTATTAACTAACGGGTGTGTTTAGGCCAACTGAGGAAGTCCTAATTACACCTTCTCTCTTATTTCTTACCTTCCTTTTTTCTTTTCTCTGCCCCCCCCCCCCTCTGCTGTACTAACAAGTCCTCTAAATTAAATGACAAAATACATTGTTTGTAATATTGACACATATAAGTATTTTCGGATCTATCACCACTACAGGCAGGATGACATCTTGCAGTTGCAAATACTAAAACTGTTTTTTGTTGGGGTTTTTTTTATCTGACATAGCTATGGTTAAAGGAGACATATACTTTGTGTGATTTTCTGTTATGTTTATACTGTTATGATGTCGGATGTCTATGTTAAACATGGTCAAAGATACAAAGCTTGAGGTTAACGAATGAAAAAATGCTCCCTGCAAGTCAAAAGCCAGGGCTACAGCCTGCTCTGAACTCTCCGTTTGCAATGTTACCTCTACTTCCTCCTCGTGATGACATCCCACAAACACCCACAAACAGCCGTCTGTTTTGTAGTCTTTGTTGCTAAGGTTGTTCCACATGTTGTTCACGTTGTTCACTCGCATATTTCAGATCGGATTCTGGCTTGAACATGTACGGATGTACTTGAGAAGTTTCCATTTCGAATGAAGAACGAGAAAGCGAAGTGAAATCAGACTACTATTGTTTGTTTACGTAGCCTCCTGAACTGCCGAAAGTCTGCCGAAGGGCAGCTTCTGGAAGCTTATGGTTTGAGTTAAAAAAAACCACTTCGTTCAGGTTATGGGACCTTTGTCATCGTGATTAAAATAATAGCTATTTGGTTAAGCTTGATAGAAAACGGGAAGCAAACTGCGGTCTCCCACGTCAAAGTCTGACGTTCCGCTGACCCATCCAACCACCCCAATCTCCTCCCTCTGTGTACTTTGTAGCTCTATAACAACATCACACTCCTTTGCTACCGACGGAGAAGAGTCATAATTCCTATACGGCCGCTAAGATGGCTTGGTCACTTGAAAGTAAACATATATCGTTAGTGGGCTGAAACGACATTTCATGCTGTCATTTTTCTTGGGAGGACATTCTCACTTTACCTTTCATTCTTTTCCTCTCCCCCTCTCCCGTCTCCATGCTTTTCTCCTTCCCTCACTCCTCCCTCTCTTTCCTTTAACTAGGCCGTGCCAGTCAGTGGGATCAGGCCCGGGCCTCCTAGCCTCGCCTCCCAGACAACTGCAAACAATTAGGGAAATTAGTGGCTCCAGCATCACCATCAGGAGGCCTGCTTGTTTATAATTTAATCGGGGCGCATGTCAAAACAGTCAGGGCTTGAGAGAAACAAGATGCGTCGGCGAGATGAAATTCAAACTGCCAGCCAGCTCAAAATATTAGGACTGTTTGTTTAATAGCGTGCGACCAACTGGGTAAGAGCAAAATGTAGAAGGCAGCAGGAGGAGGGAGGAGAGAAAAACGCAGAAAAGGAAAATACTAATGAAGAAATGAGGAAAGAAAACAGCATGGGAAAAAATGAAGATGTATTAATTTAGATTTGTTTTAATCCATTCCACATTTTGCGAGTTAATGCATTTTATTTTTTGGGCCTCTGTCTTTCTCTCTCTGCCCCCCTCCCCACCTCTCCCCCAAAACCCCCTCCCACCGCGTGTTTCACTTAGCAGTGCTCTGGGAATTTCAAACGCTTGGATCTGTGCCGCCTTTCAAATTCATTATAAAAGCTTTTTGCTAACTAAATAAGAGAGAGGGGGAGAGAAAAAAAAACTGCCACATTCATCTCTTAGCCCCCATGCTCGCTCCCCCCTGCCCCCTGACAATATATAAATAAACTAGAGTGACCTGATTGAGATGTAAAAGGCAGGGAGTTAGCACTGGGACCCATACATTACTTCCCAACATTAACAGTAGTCTACTCAGCCGACACATGGTGGTGGGAGTATAGCCCCTGGGCAAATGGTGAGGTTAGAACTAATGCCCCCCTCCTTTAACCACTCGCCTGTGCCCACACCCTTGGAAAGTATGGGCTACGGTTGGCAGCGCGATGATACTGCCACAAAACTGACATGTTTCACATAGACGCTCCCGGATTGTGGTATCCGTTAATGTAAAGAGTTATCATATTCAGACCACTTGGCCATTTTTCCTGCCCAGATTCAACTTTTCCTCTGTGCTCAAAATGGTGCATCCAGTCAAACATTCCTGCCTTTACCCCCGACAAAAAAGAAAAACCCTGAAGCAATGACTCTCGAAACAAATTGAAAATTAGAAATATCAAGAGCTGTCAAATCAGAAAATGTTATCTTGTGTGCTCGATGTTGTTTGGAGTAAACCATACACCATAATTGAAACTGAAGGCTCCAACCCAAACAAAGAACACGGGTTCTTATAGCCCACTCATTACATTTATCATATACAAAAGAAAGACAAAAAGAGGTCATTAAAAGCATTTCATGCACTCTCTAAGAAAGTCCTGAGCAGGCAAGCTGAGTGAGTGGAGCGTAGATGGAGGGCGAGGGGTGAGGCTGATAGAGCTCTGATGATGATGGTCTCAGTGGAGCATCATTAAGCTGATGAGAATCACAACAAGGCAGTAATTGGTGATAAGCTGATGCATGGTGAAAGTGATCCAGAGCCAGGGATCATGATAGTAACACACAAACACACACACACACACTGTATACCTCAGTGACAGACAACCCAGCGAGCAGACTGCAAGGCTGGCAGACGTGCAGGGTCCTGGTCAAAGAGCATTATTTAGAGAACATGACTGCATGCAGCGCGGCACCAAACGGCTTTCATTACACCAGTCTGCTAGCCCGCTAATGTGTGTTCCCCCAGCTACCTTGGCTGGCCAGTCAGGCAGACACACAGGCCCTGACCATCAGCCGCCAGTCCACACAATCAGCCGCCTGCTATCAGCTCTCTAATTGGATCAGTGGCACGAATGTGATTACAGCAGGCGTATTTATTTACATAATAATTATTACTGGCCTCCCCAGAGGAGCCAGGGGAGAACGTCAGGGTCTGGGGAGAGATGAAGGGTGGGATAGAAAAGGCAGGGGGGGAGGGGGGGTACGGACAGTGAAAACAGCAGGAAGGATGAAGAGTCTTCCTGTTGAGAAAGACAAATGGACCAAGAGGCAAACAGTGGAAGAATGAAAGTGAAGAGCAGATTCATAAGAGACACAAAACTGTGTAACAGCTTGAAAGATTTGGGTCCCTTGCACTTCTGTGACAAAACCTCATTCAAAAGATACGCCATAATGACGCCTTCTCTACGCAAGTGAAACAAAAATCCAAATTAACCATCATTTCCTTGTGGACATGAATGGGCATTATGACGCAGATTTGCCATGTCGTTAGCATTTTAGTGAGGTGAAAGTATTGATGAGGACAGCAAAGAAGAGGCAGAGTAAAGAAGAAAAGTTAGCTACCATTGAGGACACTGAGATCATGTTCTCTGTACTATAAGAGTGTAAATTCAAATATCAAACTTTTTTTAGACTAAATAACTTAAAATTTTAGCAAAATATGTTCATTTAAATGAAAGGATTTTGTATTCTCCAACAGAGTTACATGCCCAGTATTGTAGAGAAGGATTTGACTCAACATTTAGTCAATAATGAAGGGCAAATATATTTTACAGAAAGTATACATTAACAATTAAATTAATTAACTGATGGAACTAAGTGATTTTTTTAGATACTCAGAAAATTTTACAGACTTTGGTTGGTGGCTTGTCCATACTTTAGGGTGGGGATGTGGGTTGTGTTTGGGGGAATTTGGACTGGAATTTCACTGGAAATCTACAGCCCTGGGAAGAATGGTTGCTTTTTCATTGACAAAAGACCTCTCTGTTGGAGGTTACTGTGTTAGCGGCTGACTGTGCGGTCTGAACTCAGGCTAACAAGATTAGCATGCAGGTAAGAAGAAAATGGAACCAGGTTAGCCATTAGCATGCTGATGGCAGGGACCTCAGTTATTGCCGTCTCTGTCTGGGGATGCAGTTTGGCATCACGCCAGACTGGCTCCTAACTCCCCTCCCTCACACTAACATGTACTGTACGTAATGACACACACCGCACAAACACACATTTGCATGGACAGATTAATTCGGCCTCATAATTTCAGAGAGTGGGAGCAGGCTTTCCAATACTCCCTCCGCAACATGGATTTACCATTTTGCCAATGGCTAGTGACGTGATACGTCTTTACTGTTTGAACAAAATTCCGATAAATTTTGCCCCCCTGAGAATCCTTCTCCAAACTCAATATAAATACAGCTCTCTATTTCAGTAACAGAGGCAGACAGACAGAGAGAGAGACGGAGTGAGACGGACAGAGAGGGATGGAGGGACTCTGGGGATACGATTGCGTTTACGTTTGCTGCCATTGAAGTTGTCCAAAGCCTGGCTTTGCTTGCTGCTTAATGGCGCTTAATCACGGAGCTCCTAAAATAGGCCATTATATCAGCTCTGAGCTCTAGAATTACACAGAGCCCTCAGGGCCTCGACAACAGAGCTTTTGTTAATAAGCTGCCATTAATCAGATCCATTACGGAAGCCATTGGTCCAATGGGTGGCACCGCAGTTGATAAATACCTCAAGAATAAAAAACAATTTACTCACCTAGTCTAAACCGCAGCTGATATGTGTGTATGTGTGTGTATTCTGATATCTGTGTGTGTTAACAGAGAGGCTGGGTGGGACAGGAACCACGCAGGCAGACTAAAGAGACCCAGAGGACTGGTAGCAGAGCAGTTGGTGTAAATATTCCTCGGTGAGTTGAAAATAGAGATTAATACTACGTACTCAGCCAATATCTGCTAACCTTGTTTCCTAAATGGTCTGATAAGAGTATGTGAGAAAGAGTTAAGATGGGAACATGCAGGAGTGAAGTGATGGTCACCCATCAGGCTCTCCGCTGTCAACACAAAGGCTCCTCTGGGGGCAAACACAGTCCACACTAATGGGGGTTAATCAAATATCTGGCAATCCTGCTCTCACTAACAGCTGCTGAGACCGCGTGCAATTGCTTTTGCATCGTAAGTCATCGATCGGTGCTTTTCAATACTTGTAATTAACAGACCGCTAACACAACCGTAAAGTCAGACTATTAAAACAGCTAGTTGAAACGCATGTTGATTGCAGTATTATGTGTTTTAATATTGATCGAAAAAACAATTTCTCACAGTGTTGCAATTTTTTAGCTTCACAAACTTTTTGTTAATCTTTTTTTTCTTTCTTTAAACCAGTTGTACCATCATACAGTATGTACGCACTTCCTCTCAACTCTCTCTACTCATTACTGCCACTCCTCTTAATCAGTTGTGTCTTTCCCATCAATCTCTGCCTCCTTCCAGCTCCTTCTTTCTGTTTCAACCCCGCCTCCCCAACCTATCTGTCTCTCTCCAGTCAGCCAGAGACAGACGCAGGGCTCTTCATAGCAGATAAACCTGCTAATTTCATTAATTATGAACCAATATGTTACTGTGTGTGTGTGTGTGTGTATGTGTGTGTGTGTGTGTGTGTGTGTGTGTGTGTGTGTGTGTGTGTGTGTGTGCGTGTGTGTGTGTGTGTGTGTGTGGAGCAATGGGGGGATTTGAGGGTCCCTTGAACTGGCATCTGGTCCTCTCTTGCATCCAGGGAACAAGGGAATAGAAAGGAAGAAGAGAGACACAGACGGAGAGGGAGAAAATTAGAGAGAGAGACGAAGGACAAAAGTGAGAGGAAATGGCATTACAAGAGGAAAACATGAGGGTGATTTGGGAAAGTAGATAAAAAGGCCAAAACTGCAGAGAAAGAGGAGAGACAGAGAAAGTGACAGTAAGAAGGAATTAACGGGATATAAGGTGAGCAGGTTCACTAGAGAGACTGACAATCCGGCGGGTCAACAGGCACACATCTAAAGTATATGTGTGTTTACATTTATAACTGGGATGTGACTTATCAGTTTTTATGAGATCTTATGGCTGCACGTGGACTTAAACAGATACTGTATATAGGTCTATATATTAGTGCGAAGAAGAAGGTGTAGCACACAAAAGTACCACAGCACTGACATAAAATTGTTAATGATAATATTAAATGTATCAAAGGTCCCTTTCCCTCCCAGTACAACATTGGCAGTAACAAGGACTGAATAACTGTATAACAGCTAGGAGTTCTGACTGACTCATTACAAAATAAATGTGAAGATCTAGAGTGTAGATCCAGGAGGAATAACATTAGGATCGTGGGGGTACCAGAGGGCCCGAACAGTTGCTCCTCGACTTCGGTTGCAGACCTGTTGCAGGAAGCATTCAACCTAGATGATGCCACGTTGATAGACAGTTCCCACAGATCATTACCTATCACATCACCTATAACAGCACGGAGAAGATCTTCCTGGATCTGGAAGAGGCCCAGACCATCACAGTGTCGCAGACAGACACCATCCTAGTCTCTTGATGAGGCCCACACAAAAAATAAGAAGCATATAAACTGATAATGACACCTTGAGACAATATTCTTCTCCACCTTGATTTTGAAATTATAACTGTGCTCTCTGATGCCAAAGGTGGGAACAACAGTTATGTAAGTATCCACTCTGGACTGTTCCATCTCAATATTTTATAGGTTTGGTGCTCTTTTTAAGGGCTATATTTTGATACTAATGTTTCTACCTCAGGTTTCGGCTATTTTTGCCTGATGTTATTGCTGTTACTGCCGTGGTGATAACTGTTATTGATGACACTGTCTCTGTTTGCCGCTGTAAGATCAATACTGTTCTCACTATTATTACTTTTTGTGCCTTAAAAGTCTGGCAAGACATGTTCTGTAGTCCTTAGTTTAGTGGTTTCAACAGCAAGCACCTTCCATGTGCTTTTACTTCCTTAGTTTAGAAGAGGTTAGTGTGATCTTCCATTTGGGGGAAGATCTGCATAGGTTTTTTTCTTTTTCCATTTCTTTTTGGGTTTTTTTCTTTTGTTTTTTTATACACTTTTTCATTTGACTTCAATGACTGAACATGGGGACTATAAATTATCCAGACCCAAACCACTTGATCCCATGGCACAGCTTTTAATATGTTATGGCATCATCTAGTTCCAGTACTCTAGGCTCTATTCAGCTCACCAGCTGGAATATTAAAGGAATCCACCATCCAATTAAACGCAGCCATGTGTTTGCACACCTAAAATTTCTGGACTCAGAAATTATTTTTCTACAAAAGACCCACCTCCGCACTAATGGACGCACCAAACATGAGAGAGTCTGGATTGGACAGATATTTTGTTCCATATATACGAGGATAGGTCCAGAGGCACAACCATACTGATCAAAAAGGGAATTCCTTTTGTTCCAACTTCAGTAATTGCCAATATTAATGGTAGATACATAATTGTTGCCAGTAAACTTTTTGATTCACAAATTGTTTTAGATAATGTCTATGGTCCGAACTGGGACCATAGACAGGCCTGGACAAGTCCAGACCTAGACCTGATAGTGCAATATCCAAATGTGCTTCTTCTGTCATGATTTATTCAAACTTACAGACCCATGGAGAGATGTAAACCTTAAAGCTAAACAATATTCGTTCTTCTCATCAGTTCATTGCCCGTATTCATAATTTTTGTTCCTGCTAGATAATGGATCTCTAACTGCCAGTTTTATAGCATTGTTATCTCTGACCATAGCCCAGTTCAGTTAGATAATAGTTTCCCCAATAGTTTAGCACAACAGCGCACTTGACAACTAGACCCTTTGTTGCTGTCCAGTAATAAATTTATCAAGTTTATAAATGATCAAATTGACACTTACCTAGACACTGGGTATGTCATACACTATAATCTGGGAATCCCTCAAAGCCTACCTTAGAGGACAAATTACCTCTTACTGAGCTTTTTTTTCAGTGGAAGAGATTTTCCACTGACCCTAAACCTGAATTATGTAAGGAATGGCTACTGCTGCAAACTGAATTTGACAACTTCTCAATTAGACATGCTGAACAGCTTTTAATCAAATCAATACAAACATTTTATGAACAATGGCGACAAAACAGGTAGACTGCTATCCCACCAACCTAAACAAGCGGCAGCTAACGGAGCTATTCCAGAGATCCATGTGGCACCTGGTGTGACTTCCACACATCCCAAAACTATTAATATAGTTTCAAAGAATTCTACAATAATCTTTATACAACAGAGGCCAATGTAGATACCTCTGAGGTTAATGCTTTTCTTGACAAAATAAACATTCCAATGATTGACCCAGAAGCCCAAACTAGCTTTGAAGCTACTATAACATCAAAAAATTACTTACTGCCCTTTGAGCAGAAGAAAAGATAGCTGGCATCGTGAGAGGGGGCTCTACCCACAAAGTTTCTCTTTATGCGGACGACCTCCTTCTCTACATATCTAACCCAGTAGAATCCTTACCTCAGCTTATAGATATGTTTTACCATTTTGGAAGACTCTCAGACAAACTTTTCCAAAAGTCTGCTTTTTCCTATTAACCACATAGCATCAGATATTATCTACAATAACTTTCCGTTTAAACTCATAAATCATTCATTTACCTATCTGGGAATTACTGTTACGCAATCTTATATGGCCATAACTTTAAAAACTTATTAGATCATACAAAACTGGACCTTGTGAAATGGGCATCCCTACTGGTTTCCTTGGCAGGCAGGGTTGATGCAATTAAAATAACAGTGCTGCCTCGTTTCTTGTATCTGTTTTAAATTATTCCTTTCTTTTTACCTAAATATATGTTTCAAGACCTTGACAGTCACATCTCTGCATTTGTTTGGAATAGATCCAACCCATGATCAAAAAGAACGATTTTGGAGATGCCTAGGTCAACAGGAGAACTGGGACTGGGACTTTATGTTTTATTACTGGTCAGCCAATATAGCTAAATTAATTTACTGGATCACAGTGTTTGAAAATAAAAAAGGGCCCTTATGGAGACCCTTTCTAATCTCTGTGTTGTGTTTTATGTGACCTTGTGCACCTCAAAGAAATCCTTTCACCTCTCAGAACTGTATCTGTGAAGGTGAATTCAGAATAATTGTGGGTTTCTTTCTGAAAACGTGAAACATGGGGTTCCAGGGGTTTATTCTCCATATTTTCAGATACATTATCTACTGCAGCACTTTATATTAAACTTTAATCCACTTAGATAATGACAAATTTGTTTTTACAAAAGGCCTTTTTCGCAGCAGACACAGTAGGAAAAGCACAGGTGTTACTAATAACATTAACGATGGCTCAAGTGCCCCAATGAGTCATGACAGTGTGACAGTGAGCCAGCATGCACAATACCAGGATCCCACTATTACAGTATAATAGCTGTGTCTGGATTACAGATATTAACTTGTCCCTTCTCATACAGTAGCTGTGGCAACTTGAACGGCCTCAGTCCATCAAGCTGGTGACGTTTAAATGACGTTTGAAGTGTGCTTGAAATACAGGTCATACATTAATATTGTATACAGATATTAAAAAAATTTGGGGAATTATTTATAGAAAGATGCACAAAACATCGACATTATTTGATGGATTGCTTCAGACATTAAAAACATAATGTCTTTGGTCAGACAGTGTTGAATAATGATGAATGATTTTTCCAACCGTAAAGCTACTTAACTGGATGTTAATCTTCCACTATACAGCTCATCACCAACAAAGTAAAGAAGTATCAGCGTGTTCATATATAGAACAATACATTTAAATAAATCCAAGACAGACTTGACAACTCTAACAATAGACTTGTCAAACAGGTTTGTTTTTTCACACAGGGACTAAACCAAACCAAGACGTACCCTTGAATCATCCTTATCATCACTGCCCATTCACACTCAACTTGCAGGGTCACTAAAGCCTCGTATTGTGTGATAACCTTTGCCTGTGAGACACTCTGTGTTCGTGTCTATGCCTACGCTTGTCTGTGTCCCTAACAGGTGTGTCCCTCACGCTAGACTGCCTCTTGTCTCTTAGCTCTGTCTTTCTCCCTCAAACATGTGCACGCACACACACACGCACACACACACACACACACACACACACACACTCTGAGCAGGCTAATCAGTCGCGCTTCACATCCAAAAGATGGCACAGTGTGAGCTGGATAAATAGTGGAGGCGCATGTGTCTTTGGTATTAATAGTAATTGTGTGTGTAAACTGTTTCACATCAACCCACTCTATTACAACAGCTGCCCTGCAAATCACCACAGGCTGTGGCAGCTGATGACTGTGTGTGTGCACGTGTGTGTGTGTGTGGGTGTGTGTGTGTGTGTGTGTGCAGTTGTGTGACACAGAAAAAGAGAAAACCTCCATAAGCACATCCACATTTTTACAAATGTGTATGGATTCATGTGAGACGAGTGTTACTTGACAAAGGTAACTAAGTGCACTTTTATCGCAGAATTATTGCCATTTCATTGGTTGATAAATAGTGGTTTAATGGTCCGGATATTGGAGGGAAGCGACAGTATTGGATGGGTGTGTGGTGTGACTTATACATAAGAGGACAGCCCAGGTTGTTAAATTGTACTCATAAGCCAGCAGTTAAATGTTGGTTAATGATGCGCCCAGAAACACAGAGAAACAGACAGCAGAGCGACCTTTGGACTCTGCAGAGTGTCCTCAGGATAATCCCTGGTCATAAATATCACCCTATTCATTCTGCACGTACACACATCCATGCATGAGCTACACACACAGACGCACAAACTCACAGGCATTGGTTTTTGTCCTACTGTGGAGAGGTCCTGTGGTCCATAAGGGTCAGTGGTGGTTGTCACAATCGTTGCTGCACACAAACACACACGCACACACACACCATTTCCACCGCCCTGGCCACAGACGCCTAGCCATGCCTCATGATTAGCATTGCCTGCTCCATGCTTTTGTTTTTTGCTTTGTTTGTTTGCCACTGTGCAGAAATATTTCTGTGGAATTTAGCGTGATTGCACCATAGGTTAGCGACACCCATCTATTACAGCAAAGAAGAGCCTTGTATTTAGACTGCCTCAGCGGCAGCTATATTTATCAGCGCATGCTTAGCCGGGGCCAGACGCAGGCCCAGTCGTTCAACTTTACTGCTGAGCTTTCCCCACACATTCCTACAGCCATCACGATACGCATCTAAAACCAGCCGACCATTTCCACAAATCAGTGTGTTTTTATTACATATGTGGAAAATAACATCTATTCATACCTTTATTCAAGCATTTTACTTAAATAATGTACAATTTTGAAGCACTTTACTTGAGTAACTGCACTTTTGAACAGTTGTAGTTACCAGATAC
This sequence comes from Scomberomorus guttatus, assembly GCA_038419695.1. Taxonomy (NCBI): domain Eukaryota; kingdom Metazoa; phylum Chordata; class Actinopteri; order Scombriformes; family Scombridae; genus Scomberomorus; species Scomberomorus guttatus. Next base: position 8,599,838 of record CM076456.1, on the reverse strand, counting down.
TTTGCCAATTAAAATTTTACATAAAAAACAGACGATTCTGATCTCTGATTCTGTGCTGTTTGTTACAGATTAAATACCTAAAAGGATGAGGGTCAAAGATGTTTGACAGAAATCAGATAAGTATTTGTTACTGCTAATACTTGTGTGTTTTTGCTTGTCGTGCTTACATGGTGTTATTTTTACTTTGATTGATCTAAATACTTCCAAATACTTACTAAATACTTCCACCGTTGTTTGTGTTTTTGCATGTGTGTGTTAGCAGAAGATAAATGGTGAACACAACAAATCAGTCTGTAGTCACATGTACTGTACATGTGTGTTAAACCGGAAAACTTTGGTAAGTTATCGAGGTGATGTGTGATCTCGTGGCAGTTGAGGAAAAGATACTTCAGAGCAGTTTGGGTTGCTAAAGAGCGCCTGTGTTACTGCATGGCTTCATTGTCCTGCCCATTATCGCCTCACACAACCCAACACACGCTTGTTTACCATGTTTGCAGGCGCTGATTCCCTAAATAATGCAGGATAGGAGGGAAGTGGGGGAATGACAGCATGTGTGTGTGTGTGTGTATCTGTGCACGTGGATGCTTTTTTCTGCATTTGCATGAAGGCGAGTCTCTCTTCACGTGTGGGTGTGCACCTGTATGTGTGTGTGTGTGTGTGTGTGTGCGTGCGTGCATCTGCATGTGTGTGCACACAGCAACATGAAGACATAAACTGAGAAAATGAGAAAAACTGAGAAGATGTAAAAGGGAGGGCTGGGAGCAGAGGTGAATCAAGCAAATCATCACTTTGACTTAAAAACACACTCATTATGTGCAGTCATGAATAATTTTGCACCAAAACACTAATTTTGCATTAGACTTACAGTACGCTGATTCGGCAGCTCAGGAATATTCATACACTCGTGGGGATTTTTCTATCCACCGCCCTGTGTTTTTTTCCCATTTAGTGCTGTTTTTCTGGCACAGAGAGCGGCACGGTGAATATAGGTCATATACACAGTGGGCTCACTGGTGGCACTAAGGATGGCGCTGCAGGTCTCCGGGCGACAGCGCCAGTACCAAGGGAGTCCCTTCTGCAGTGGCTTGGCTTGCGTGTACACAGACACACACGCACGCACGCACAAAGTGACTAGCACACCACATTGCTATTAATACAGCCACAGCCATTTTAATATTTAATTGCGTTGATGGACTGCATCTGTGCTGCTCTGTGATGCAAACATTATTATACATACTAAGTGGCTTAATTGTAATTAGAGCTGAAAATTTAATTAAACTCAACAATAAAGGAGATCGCAGCATTTTTTTTCTCTCCTGAGCAGACCCTTTCTTCCCCCTCGGTGCATTTTAACTCCTTCCGTGCTGCAGCGCTGCCCTTGTCCAGATGCCTCTGCTCGGTTGGCTGCTTTCATCGCAGGCCAAGTGTCAAACTGAGGGAGTGAACATTTTGGAAGTAGACTTGTATGTAGACTTGCACACTTAATTGCAATAATTTTAGGGTTTAATTTAAAAACAAATAAAGCAGAATTTGAAAAATGGCCTTAAAAAATATTGTAGCTTTATTGCTGATCATATAAAATCTATATCAGTGATTCTCACCCGTGTTCTTTACAACACCTTAAACCAAATCTGATTTTTTTTGCAATTTTTTAGAGGTCCTGACGCCCAAAGATGTTAAACTCTGATCTAGGGCACTGTTAAACACTTTTAAGTTATTCTTCTCCTTCTCAAAATGTCACAATAACTTCAAACTACAATATATCAATCAAACATCCACAAACAAATTAATAACAATAAAATGTCTGGTTATTATGAACACACACACACATAGATGCATGCAGCGGCAGTGGCCGTCTGGCGGTGTGTGTATTATTCATCAGGAGCGAGGCGTGTCGGTGTGGAGTGTTTGCGGCCTGGTATGTAAACAGCTGTGTGTTGCTTGACATGCTTTTGCACTCTCAGCTCAGTGCTAACCGGGTCTGTTGGTACTGATCAGACCAGAGCTGAGGCGACAGGACAGCCTGCCAAACAACAACCACTGGCCTGGCCCTGCCCAACCCCCTTCTCTCTCTCTCCCCACACACACACACACACACACACACACACACACACGTCATGTTTCCATCACTTCAGAGGACATTACATTGACTTACATTAATTTCCGGGAGACTTATTCACACACACACCCACACACACACACACACCTATTTGCAAGTGCATGAGGATACAGGCACTTAAATTGTCACATAAATTGACAGACCCTCACATATGGATAAATATGAAACACACACACACAGCACACAAGCTCAGTCCAAGTAACAAATCAGCACAGCTTCACAGTAATACATAAATAAATGAACAGACCTCCAGTCTGTCTTGGTTTTTGTTTCAAGTTACATGATTCTTCTCAAACTGCTGGCTCCACGTCTGGAGATAATAGTTGGGTGGAGACCAGAGGACATTTTCTTCAATAAACTAAGAACAAAGACACACCGATTTCATAAGGACCAAATAATGTGACATCTCATGTTATTCTATAAACAAGAGTGTGTGTGTGTGTGTGTGTGTGCGTGTGTGTGTGGTTCAGGTATTCCTCATGTTGTGAGGACGTAAATCTGTTTACATCGCCTCCCTTATGGGGACAGAAAGCACGTCCCCTGATGGAAACACAACTCTTTGTGTGTGTGTGTGTGTGTGTGTGTGTGTGTGTGTGTGTTTGTCTGTGTGTCTGTGTGTCTGTGTGTGAATCAGAAATGTTTTGCATCACTGCCACTTCAGGAGGGAATTCACAACACTGAACATCTTGGACTTAAAGAGCACTGTTGGTTTATCCATTTACGTTGTTATTATTTCTCTTCTGGTCTTTGTTTTATTATTTCTATTTTGTGGCATTTTGAGCTGAAGACAAGAGAAGAAAAAAGAAAAGAGAAGAGAAAGAAGAGAAGGGAAGAGAAGAAGAAAGCAAATCTATGGCGTGACTGTCACCAGACAGTCATTAGGCCTGTAGATGTTTTCATCATACAGTCGTTTTGTAGGATGAATATACCGTATGTGTGTGTGTGTGTGTCCATTTGCACTACTGGTACAAAGATTACTACAATCTTCAGCCAAGCAGGAGCATGGTCACCATCAAGCAGCTAGGACCTTCTTATATGAAGGTCAGCACATCACACTGGCCACCATTTAGATTAAATTTACAGGGATTTGCCTCCCATCAACTGTAGTTAAAGTCATGGGGTAAGAACCATGCTCCTGGTCCTACGTGATATGCAGGACTTCAAATACTTAAAGAGTAGAAGTGAAATGAGCAAAAATGATTGATACCTGGCAGAAAAAATGAAAAGGGGAAAAGGAGGAAAGGGGAAGTTAAACTGAGCAATAGAGCTAAGGAGGGGTTGTGCAGTGTGGAGAGGTGGTGTTTGGAAGGAAAGGTTCAAATCGATGCAGGGACTAATGTATTCAATGCCCAATCTGTTTACAGAACATGTAGCAGGCCTGATGATATCCAGACGTTTGGCCACGATCGAATGAAAACCTTCCACCAACTGCTTCTAATGCTCATGTCTGCAATGGCGCCTTAATGCACGAGCTTAAGCCCCGGGCCTCCAGCCGAGGACCAGGGGCCTCACGAGACATGAGCTTAAAAAAAACAACAAACAAAAAAAAAAAACACGATGTAGGAGAGTAAGCTACCTGTGATGAGAGGGCGGACATGATGAGGAGTGAATCTTCTCACTGTGCTTCAACTTTCTTTGTAAAAACATGATTTACATCATTACATCGTGTTTGAACATGGCAGCACGATGCTCGATGGCTAGCTGCATTTGCTTGTCAAAGTAAAGACATCAAAAAGGACAACAAAAATATCACATGGACTTGGAGAAGGACTTTTTCAATTTCGGGAGTTTGTACGCAATCAATCTCAGAACCCACTGGCTATTGTCTGAAGATGATTTAGCCTCTGGGGGCAGCGGCCACTGTTTCGGGGCTTCCGGTGTAGCCAGCAGATACCTGGGCCAAGACTTCCTCTTCCATGCGCCGGTCATTGTTTACAGTCCGATTAGCAACTTGAGACTTAAGAATGGAGTAGGAGTTGAGAGATGGCGTCTACAACCAGATTGTTTCACAAGTAGCCTGTTTACACTCAGTTAACAGTTTAAAACCAAACAAACATTGATACTTTTTGTAAGTGTTTAGATCCAGACAACATTTCAGCCAATGCGTTCTGCCTATTTTACTCCCCACACAGACTGTTTACCTGCATGTAGCCAACGCATGTTCCTGTAGAAATCGCCAGAATGGAAACAGAAACCAGAACGCTTCCGTTCCCAAAATTTTGTCCCTTGCCTGAAGATTCTGCATTAATATGCAGATATCTGTTTACAGAGATTAGTGTGCAAGGTGGTACACATCGGCAGTTGAACTCTTGAGGCGAAGAAAATTGCAGACTGTGTTCCCTAATACAGACATAACTCTACGCCTTTTCCTACCATTCCAGTCACCAACACAAGCAGAGAGTGATTTTTCTCTAAACTTTTCTTTGTTATGCAACAAGAAAGACTGGGCCACCACACTATAAGGTCCATGGAGCATGACATGCTTCGGGCTGTGGATATTAAACACACAATCAAGGAGTTTGTGGCGAAGAAGACCAGAAGAAAGCACTTCTGAAGGTAAAACAATATGTTCTTTTTATACCTGTTCTTTGCTTGTGATGTTTGCAGGTTTTTAATTGAAAAGGCTGATCTTCTCTGCACACAGGCTTTGGCTTGGCTTATTGTTGACGTATTGTCTAATGTTAGTGAGTTTCATATTCTGTTTACTGATAAGGGGGGCACTTGATTTACTATTTGTCGCTGTCCGTTGACGCAGGGTGCTGAATTAAAGGTGCCGTAGCATATTGTTAAGGGGGGTGTGCACTTGGAACTTGTGGCAGGCTAGTCAATTAAATGAACTTGACAGCTTAGTTATATAATTGACAGAGCTTTTTGTTTTTGTTTTTAGTAACAACTTAACGGGAGAAAGTCATGGTACTTCACAAGAAAATGGATGAAGCCTTTCTCTGTATTATGTGGAATGACATTCTTTTGCTGTTTCACAGAGTGATTGGATCTGTGCGTCTGTAGCCCCAGGGCCTAAAGTAATGTTAAGGTGCACCTGCATGTCGAGAGGTTTTAGTCAAAAAAGCCTCAGCTCTGCAAATGCCATGTGAACAAGCTGTTTCAGGGCACCGTACTGTGTGGTACAGTGGATACTAGTCTAGTGTTAATTCGATTTTTTCAATTCAAGATTTGCATCTTGAGTAGGGACAAATCGGTTTGGGGTTGAGTGCCACAGACAGGGAAGGAAAGTCAGGAAGTATAGAGAGACAGATACACACAATGCTGGTTTGGGTCTATTCATGGGACTTGCTGACAAAAACAAACCTATAGAATACAACCTCGGAACAGCGTGCGACATCGCTAACATACATGTAAAGAAAATATTATTTGAAAGGAAAAAATGTTCCAGTTTTGTTTGGCCGGGCAGCATCCAACTGTCTCCAGGAAAAGTAAATAAGATGAAGAAAAAAATAAATGGGATTCAAATATAAAACATTCAAAGCCACATTCAATCAAAGGTGCGTCCTCCAACGAAGCTCCGTGATCTGAATGGATCCAGGAAGTACCTTTCAGCATCATTAGCTAATTGAATCCAGTATTGATTCCATATCAGTAATAAGTGATATATGGGGCTCATATTAGTTATATTAGGTTAAATAGGCAGCCATAAGGTCGTGTGCATGAGACATTTCGTATTCAGTCATAAATTGATCTGCCATGTTTTATTAGATTGGTGTGTTGCAGTGGCTGTGTGGGATACTTATTAAAAGCACAGTGCGGTTAATGCAGTGCAGCAGGTAGTAGAGGCATTTTTACAATAAACGCATTTGGAGATGTGTTTTCTTTCATTTTATCACATTATTTATCTGATAATAATTTCTTTGTGAACCTTTTCATTAGGCCTTTTAAAAGCAATTTGCATTTTTTCTGTTCTCACCTATCTTTATCTCTAATCTCTACAGTGAAGCAGCTATCCTTGAGATGTCCGTGTGTGATTATAAAATGCATAATTGACTTGACATGTTTTGCAGAATCTGCAGTTAGTAGAGAATAGATGCTCAATTTTATTAGTGAACGCTGGCAAAAAAGAATCTCATAAACAATTACTGGGCTGATTCCCTTCTTGTAATTTCATCCATTTTTATAGGCTGGTCAAGGTTTAAAGTGCATAATAACCACTTCAGCAATGTGTTTTCCATGTTTTTATGACAGTTGAGTGTGATGTATTGGCAAACGACGTTGTAGTTAATGACAGCGCTGTTTTATGAGTGGTGTCACTTGTCAATGCGGTGTGCAGCCAAACCCACACTTTGACCCCTGATAGTGTGAAACAAATGTCAAATGTGAAATTGTGTGTGTGCATGCGTGCGTGCGTGTGTGCATGCATGTGTGTGTGTGTGTAAGCATGCATGAATAACAGACTGCGTGCATCACTGTGCCCATAATGCTCGACACTGCACCTTAATCAACGTTGCTCAATGTAATTTGACCATTTGTAAGCATTACCGGATTAGTGTGCCCAATTATCTGCCATCCTCAACGTTGATATGAACAAATGCTGTATCCATAACCTGGACTTAATAGACGTATGTTCAGTTGATGTATCACGCAGCTAATTTCGTAATTACATTTTCAGTGACCAGACCTTTTCCTGTCTGCTAATTGCAGCAGGTTAAGTAGCAAGCAAGGCAATACGAATCTATTGGGTCATGTTCCAAACACAGAGGTCTGTTCTCTGTGTGTACTGGCCCCCATCAATCCTCAATGATATGCAGGTTGTGTGTGTGCGTGTGTGTGTGTGCATGCGTGTGTGTATTTGCACATCCATTCCCTGTGAACTCTCGCCTCATCCTATTGATGGCTCTCATATGACCACCCTCTATAAAGTAGCATCTCCATTAAAATGAAATACATGTTCAGCAGGTACTTTTTTACAACTCCAGTAAAAATGAAAGTCTTTTACAGCATTATTGTTTGGCAGTGAGTAATGATAGAGATGAGGAGGTATTTTATGGAGATTTTATGGGGGTCTTCTTTATGGAGAATCAGGTGGTTACAGATATATAAAAAAGGGACTGATTCTCACGCTATGTCCTGACCTGATGCAACCTGGGGGGCCAGAAACCAAGTTTAAATTTGTTTTATTGATTGAGGACAAACTTTTAACTCATTGCAAAATCAAGTACTTTGGTTGTTGGCCTCTTAATCAATATCTTAATTATTCTCCCACTGATTCTATTTCAATTTTGATGGAATAAAATACTGTCTGGTCAGTTTTTAGGTATTTTTGAAGGAACTATTCATTTTTATAAACTGGGGTTTGGATGAAGTTCACTGAGATCTTTGATCTGAATGCCGACAGCATTCAAACTGTATCTACCACATTAGAGCTGTACTGTCCATTTTACAGGTATCTATTGGTGTAAATGAGTTCCCTTTTGATGTTTGCTATTGTACCAGTGAGAAACGAGCATGTCAATAACTCCAGTGGCTGGGCGAGCAATTTCAAAGGAATGAAGGAACCCCTAAAGCCTCTATTAATGCCTGTATGTATATTTTACAAAGAACATACAGTATTTAAATAACCGTATAAATAAGTGGCTCTGACTCTGCATGAATTAATGACAAGCATCAACGATCAAAAGTCAAATTCAAAGGGAATGCATTAATCACTATTATTTAATTCATACTCATTTAAAATGTAGAAAACCAATAGATGATTATGAATGTCTATCATTAGCTGTTTTTTTTTTAAATCTGATCGACAGTTACAGTATTCATTAGAAATGAGAGATGGATGGATGGAAATCAGTGTAGCTTCATAACTGACCTGACTTAACTTTAAAGTTAAAAGAATTTAGGGTTGGAGCAAACTGCAGATCATTTGTTTTGGATATTTGGTGCATCGAAACTTAAAGCTGCTTGTTTGCATGTTTTGTTTTAACCCACAGAACAAACCATCAGTGCCAGACGACCCGAGAGATCTGCAAGGTTCATAACACGTAACATTCAGGGTTAAAGTGGTAGCAATGACCTGATATGCCTGTGAAATTTAGGTTTGAGGCCATAAAGTTTTATGACTTGGTCGTTAATCCTCAGCAAAGGGGACTCAAAGTGAGCACTGACTTTTAATATTTCTTCTTTGGCATCACAAACAGTTATCTTGTCTTTATAACACAAAAGATTTTTTGGCTAATAAATCGATTGATTTGTTAAAAGTAATTGTTTGGTACATTGTGTGCCAGAATTACTGTCACGTGATTAAATAATAGCGATAATTATTGTGTGTGTTTGAGCACATCATTGCTTCCAGTGAAAATTGTGTAAGTGTCAACTTTTGAGGTTCTAAAAATAAGAGGGTTTTTCAGCGTAACCACTGTGTGTTTAAGAGTTTTTCCAACCGGATCTGAAAGTCCAAGTGGTTGGGAACTTTTTTCTCAGGCCAGAGAGGAGCACATGATGCTAAAGCTGAGGTTAAAATATGAAAATGATCAAGGATGAACATGTGAGGTTTTCACGGCACATTGGTGATTCGTGTGTTCTTGTGTAGTAGGACAGCTCACAGCTCATTTCTGTCTGGGTGTGAGCAGATGCCAAGCAGCGCTGTGGTTAGCCCCCCTCTCCCTCTCTGTTGTCCAGTGTGTTTACGGTCCGTGGGCTGCAGCGGGCCAGAAAAGGCCCTCGGCTGGCCCGGAGTGAAGGCGCCTATGTGGGTCAGCTCTGGTTCCTGCCTCCCCTTCATCGTCTTGACCACAGCCTCAAGCCCTGCCCAGGCTAGCCTGGCCTCAGCCGCAGGACACAGTGACCAGAGCCTGTCGGGCTAAAGCTTGGGAACAAAACTCAGCTGGTCACTGCGTCGACAGAGAGCTGATGAGGTAACAGCCAGCAGGACGGGAATGGCGTGAGAGGTGTCTGGAGTAGGTAGACTTTTTACTTAGCAGGTAAAGAATGACAAGTGAAAGGTGAGAGCAGTGAGATATGAGCACGTCAACCTTGTTTTCAGTCAAAGAAAAGGTACACAGACAGTGTTTCTCTGGAGTATAAACTTCCTACTTAAACTGGCAGCCTGCCCATCCCAACAGCACCACACACAGTGTCAGAAAATATCATTGCACTCACACACTTGGGCTGTGCAACATGATTGAAATACGAATATTTAACTGATGTAAATACAGAGCATGACATGGCAAATATATGCAAAATCACATCAAATAAGTGATGAAATAAGCGCAATGAAACCTTAAAACTCTTCAAACTGGTTCAAAACAAAAACAAAAACGAATGTAATTTTTAACTACACTTTGCTTGGAAACATTCATTTGGACACATTGTATAAAATACTACATTATGATCATTATTATTATCACTGTTTTCATTCATCTATTAATTTAAACTATAAGATGTAAAAATAATAATAATTAAAAGGGTCCTTAAATTGCTTGTTTTGTCTGGCAAACTGTCAAGATTCAAATATATTTAATTTACAATGATATAAAACAGAAAATCTACACATTTGAGAAGCTAGAAATTGGGAATGTTTGGCAATTTTGCTTGATAACTGACTTAAATAATTAGTTGTCAAAATTGTTGTCAAGCAATGTCAATCGATCAGTTGATTAATGAATAGTTGCAACACACATAACCATTGCAATATAATTCCATTGAATATTGATCATATTAAATAATCTCAAGCATAAATTGTCAAGACAGAAATTGTCTAATATGTCACTAATATGTAGTTGTAAATTGAAACTGTTAATATAGTTGATTATTACAAAAAGCATTAAATACTTAAAATAAAAAAAACAAAACAATCAGGATTGTTTCTGAAACTTTGGCATGCCAAGAAATCCAACATGACATAAACTCACGCTCACTCCTCAGCAGATAAATTCTCACAGGACACATATTTTAACATAGACTGGTTATCATAAAACATTTGGCGGAGGAGAGCGGCGATCCTATACTTAGCAGAGTAATGACTGGTGCTGTCTTACATGGACATGTATTCTGATTAGACTGTCATTTGGAGGCATGTCTGCGGCGGCCACAAGGCCACCAGATACAGTTCACATGGAAAACAACAAAAAAAAAAAAAAAAAAAATGAAAAACAACATGCATGCAGGGCTTCAGATACGCTCACTGTCACTCACTTTCTCTGTCTGTCACACACACACACACACACACACATTCACACAAATCCGGAGCTGTATATGCGGTCTTGTTGAGAGAAATTTCACAGCAGCCTTTTCTTTCACTCAACACACACACACACACACACACATCAGCCTGATTGGAGGTTGCTGGGTAGGCAGGGTGAGAGTCGGGGCCAAATGTAGAGGCCAGCAGAGGTGAGAAGAGAGTTTATGTGGTGCATTGGGTCAACACTGAAGGAGAACAGCTGGACTCATGCTGTTTGAGCCACATGCTTTTTCAGGCCTCTACTGCTCTCTGTTGGTCACAGAGGAAACCTCCCACCTCACATCATCCAGTCGTGTCACTTCTGTGTATGCTCTGTATGGGTTGGGAGGGTTTTCCAAGTGTTTATGCTCTTATGTACAGTACTCATGCGTATGCTAACTCAAATGCCTTCTAACTCTAAAACCTGCAGCGCTTTTGCTTCAAAGGCCCCCAAAACCCAAGAAGGAGTTTATTTGATTGCTGGTCAAAATATGTGGTGTCACTATGGGATAACAAAGCCTGTAACCCTCCTGCATTACAGAGAACAGCATAACACTCCATATGCATCCACACAAGCGGCTAGAGTTACAGCCACTGACCGCCGCAACCTGTTATTCAAGCTTCTCTCCCATAAACACGCTGCGTCTCTCCGGCTTTGCTCTCTTTCATCTCATCCTCCTTCTGATTGTTGTGGAGAGGTGCTCTTGAGAGAATACCCCCCCCCCTCAACACACACACACACACACACACACACACACAGAGTGATAGTCAGTTTGTAAGGAGAAGTACACAAATATATACACTTGCAAGCATGCAATCATGTCCAGTACAAATATAAGCAGAAGACACAAGGACACAAGCATGCATTGTACACAAGATGCTGACCAAAGGAACAGCTTTATAAAGGGGCTTTTTTTTCTAATGAAAGCGTGTGAGCGTGTCTATGTGCTCATGTGGGTCCACAGCATTTTAACAAGCTATTTAGTCTCACAGTCTTTGAGTAATTTTTTTTTAAACAAGTAAAAAAAACTGATGGGATTGGGTAAATTCAGTTCTTTTACAAGAACAAAAAAAAAACATGAGGAAAAGAGTCTTTACCTTTATATTATAGGCAGATTATTCACAGCAGTATCAGGAAAATGACACTTCATTCCCTTTGGAAACAAATGAGATTATCTTTATAAACATGCTTGAAGAAAAGAAAGTTGAAGATTTCATTTAAGAAAGATATTTAGTGTATCAATCCCACCACAGTCAGTGGTTTGAACCAACTACGTCCAAAATTAAGTACTCACACACTGTACTTACAGTAAATACATTTTTAAGGTACATGTATTTCACTTAAACACTTACTTTATACTGCTACTATGCTACATTTTAGAAGGAAATTTCGTCCTTTTTACACCTTTATTTTTATTTAATAACAAGTTATTTTGCCATTAATGATTTTACATGCAACACATATGATCTGTTTATAAAATATGATGCACTGTTACAGATTAAACTAACAGACAGCGTATAAAGCTGATCAAATTAGCTCCTGGTTGATCAGGAGCTAATAAAATACTGCTTAGAAATCATCAGTAATAATAATCCAACAGTATATGAAATAATACATATACACTCTAAAGGGGCTGTTCTGCAGAATGGGTTTTTAAGTACATTTTGCTCAAAAATAAAAAAAATTTTCAAGATTTGTAATAGAGTAATTTAATACTGTGGTATTGCTTCATTTACTTAAAGTCCCCCTCCAGTCAAAAATGTGTTTTGCTTATTGTGACTTCAGTTGGATGTTTGAGCTTCACTGTGCAGAATGATGTATGTGCCAAGTTTGGCAGTAGAAGCTTTTTCACATCCATCTGCTGAAAGTGGAAAGTTTCTCTTTGCTTACTGAAAATCTGAGTTTAAGACGTTTACTTACAAGCATGATTTGTGACATCACAACTATTTTGGAGCCAATCGTGGTCCAGTATGCAACTTATACAAGTGTGATGTGGAAACTTGAAGCCTCCAGTACTCGGACCAGCAGTTAAACATTTGAAATGAAACATATTTACATATTCATGATTCAGATTCTGGATTTTTAAATGAGGAAGAAGGAGTAGATGTTTTATGAATTTTGTAAGTAGGCAATTTAACTTTTATGTGGAAAAAACATATCGGACATAAATCATCATTCAAAGTAGAGTATTTTTCTTTCTTAAAACATGTGTGGAGGGGATCTTTAAATAAAGGATCTAAATACTTCATTCACCACCATTACATTTATCTCACATCAGTAAATGAACTGCATTTATTTAGTGCTTTTATCCAAAGTGCTTTACAATAATATAAAGGTGCTGGTCTGATCATCAGGAGCAATTTAGGGTTCAGTGTGTTGCCCAAGGACACTTCAATATGTGGCGGGGACCCTCAATCCAGTAATAACTAGTTATTTTGCAGAGTAAGATTTTACACACAAAACATATAATTATTTTATCAAACATAATGCATGTTATATATTAAACTACCCATCAAGATGTTAATATCAGCTCCATCTCAGTGACAACATGAAATATATCATAGTTTTAACCCCTGACAGACACCATCCTGCAAAATGAGGACATTCACTTTTGATTCAAGTGTGTCTTACTGTTAACTCTACTTGAGTAAATAAAACTTTTATTTACAATTTTGAGTGCACCTGTACTGCTGTATATTTCTAGTGTAAGTATAGGATTTGTATACATCTTCCACCAGCAGTCAGAGTGGACTCTAGAGTGTGATTTCGCTCCTGCCTGTTGTTCATAAGGAGCTCCAGTCTTATCACAGGGGCTATCTGAGTGCAGCGTGCCCAGGAGAAGAGGCGGGGAGGCGGGGGTGGAAGGTATGACACACTGCCTGGTCTGAAGCCCAGACACCCAGCTCCCGTTACCAATGAGAGAGGCACGAAGAGAAAGCACAATGGTGCTGGCGGGGCGGGAAAATGCGAGTACACGCTTTAGGCCTTTGTGTGTATGTGTGTTGCAGGTTTGTGGAGGATTTCGCTCTGCAAAGTTAGCAGAGTTCTCTCCAGTGTGTGAAATACCTTGTGATAATCAGAGGGTCTGGTGCCATGGGCAGGACCTCTAAAACAGAATAGGCGGTGCAGTTGCATTTCTTTATTGGTCTGTTTATTTGTTTGTTCTGTGATAGAAGGACTGTTCAAGGAGTTTTTTCTTGGAGATAAATAAAGGACTTTTATTATATTAATAGTATGAATTAGTTCATGTTCACATTTTTTATTAGATGTTTTAAATGGAGGCAAATTGCATTCAAATACCATCAATACTTTGACTGCAATATACAGTATTCTTAATGTGTTACTGTCAAAGAATTCAATAGTTACATAAAAATAAACCTGACTTTGTAGATAAATATAAAATAATTTCATTTTGACATTTTCAGGAGGTCCAAGCTGTCAATTAAGGGGCCCCAGACCCCCCGAGAACCCCTATATTTTGCACACTGGTTTTCTCTCTTCTTTAGGTCTCTCTGTCATTTCACTGGAGTCCATGTCTGTGTCTCTTTCTGGTTTGTGGCTGACACTGTGAGTGCCTGTTTGCATGCATCGTATGTGGATACACATACATATAATGTGTGTGTCTCTTGACTTTGGCTTTTTGATTGATATATTTTAGCCTATGGGTGTCCAAGAATGTAGGTCCCCCGTTTGTGTGTCACTTGCTTTTCTGTATCTCCAGTTACAAATTGCGTAGACTGCGCTAAAATCTGCATTTGAACTCAAAGCCACATTAACAGCGGGAAGTTGTGAGAAAACCATCAAAGGGGAAGAAAGAAGCAGTTGACAGTTTAAAAAAAGAAGAGAGAGGAGGGAGGACAAGAGCGGCAGAGAGGTCCAGAAAGAAAGAAAGAGAAGGAGAGAGACAGAGCTGGAGGAGAAAGAAGATGTCGAGTCAGAGCGAGTCGGCGACATATGTTATTTATTTCCCCCATGTAAACAGAGAGAGAAGGCAGACATAATCAATAGGAAACTCCAGATTGTAAATAGACGGCTCTAATAGCCTAAACACTGGCCGCTATAGTTACACTCTCACACACACACACACACACACACACACACACATATCAGCAGCACTTAGACTCCACACACAGAGACAAGGAGGGAGGCACTGCTGAGGAGGGGGAGAAGGGATGGATAGACGGAGTAAAGGAGAGATGTAAGAGCATAAGGAGTGAGAGAAAAAGGAGAGAAAGAAGGGGGCCAGGCTGGGCGGGCCACCCTTATTTACCAATAAAGAGCCCTGATGAGAAGATAAACACACAGGAGACAGTCTGGGCAGAAGAAGGGAGGGAAGGAGAGAGGGAGGTGGGAAGGAGAGAGGGGATTTGAGCTTTTATCCTCCACTTTGTTCCAGCAATAAATAAGCAGTAGTGAGGAGAGGAGAGGAAAAAGGTGTGAAGGTTAAGTGTTTGGAAGATTGTTTGCAGCATGCTGTTGAGGAAAAAGGAGATCCTAAATCCCCAAATCATTTATAGACTGTTTGTTGAGTAATAGGTGTCAGACATATAAACATTGATTCAAATGGCTCAGTGTGTTTAGATTTATAAATTTAAAGATTTATAAATTTAAAGCTGCACTTATCAGTATTTTTGTATTAAACATGGCTCAAATGGCTGCGCCATGTCACTCATAGTGATGTTCCCATAGAGATTTTATCACCGGACCCTGCCGCTCCCCTCAGCTCTATGTAATGTTTTAGCGTCTTTCACTCTTTCAGGTTTACGTCCCGCCCCCGCCGCTCTCATCATTATTTCCAGCAGCAGCAGGCTGCTGTGATAAACCCACTGTACACTACCTGCCCAGCACCAAACAACAGGCAGACAAAGTTAGCAACTAGCTGGTGAACATAGTGGAGCGTTTAGTGGTCAAACAGCCGGATATTTCCCTCAGGAGGTGGTGGAGACCAAAACACCGCTACAAGGATAGTGAATGTTGGATTTACATTCGTCGGGTGGCCAGAAACAATGACTCAAAATGAATGATGATAATGTTGCTCTGTATCTGAACTGTTTACTAACATGTCTGCCATAACAACTTTGTGAGGTGTTTACAGTGTGATCCACTGCTCCCTAGTTGCCAAAAATCATTTAATGCAGCTTTAAATAATTATAATTAGATAGAGAATATTTGTATTATTAACCAGTATTCGATGAACTGTTGAATCCATAAAAAACATGCAGTCTGATTTAGTCTGAGTTTGGTTTGAATATTTTACTGAACTTAAACAACATAAAGCTTCAATGAAGAGTTGGACCAAGCAGAATATATATATATATATATATATATATATATATATATATATATATATGATACCATGAGTGTGGAATAAGATGAATCTCACCTTTGTTATAAATGGGAAAATAAAATGGAAAGCTGGATCTTAAGTTGTGTGCTGAGTTGTAGCCGCAGATAAAGTATTATTTTAAACTTTACCAGTTTCCTGAAGACAAAAAGTGGTCAGGCTCACACGTTTCTTAGCCTCATAGCTTTTCAAATACTTTCGTTTTTTGCGGCTAAAAGTTCTTATTTTGCCACTCTTATGAAGTCAGTTAATAGATATTGTAAGTTGAGCAACTCTTCCCAGTCTTTCCAATAATTCCTGAAGTTGTAACTACTCCAACTATTTTGCTTGCCACTGTGTTTTGCTGCTAAGTATCACACTTTCAAAAAGTCTGGAGTAATGTTAAAAACATGAATTATACATGATTACATTTCATTTTTAATTACAACTTGTCTGAGGCTGGTACATTTAGACTAAACTAGTGAGTAAAATGAGACTAGTCTCATTCAGAACCCCAAATTACTGCTAATTTGGTGATGTGATTAGAGAGCAACCTTCCCGTAAACATAAGTCTGATGTTGACCCATTAACTGTTTGCAACAGCTACTCAAAAATAGGTTAACAGTTCATATTTTGGATTTTTTAAAACATTATTGTCGATATAGCATTCAGGATTGTGTTCTTAATGGGAGTACATGAAGTGAGTACATGAGCGCTTTGTTTAGACGCTGCTCTTTTACTCAAATGTGAATAAATATTTGAGCGATACTTGTGTAAGAGTTGTGCTTGAGTTAATTGTATCAGTGCTCCAACAGTCCCTAAGGATGTGGCTTTGTGTGTTCTTAAATCCAAATCCTGTATGTTTGTGTGTGTGTGTGTGTGTGTGTGTGTGTGTGTGCTCACGTGTGGTTTTGGTTGCTCATGCAGTGTCAGAAGTCATCAGGGTGAGGCTGAGCGGCGACCCCATGACCCCCATCAGAGATCAGAAGTGAAGCACTTAGCGGTCGCCCCCCCCCCCCCCCCTCCTCCTCCTTCCTTCCTCCACGATTCACGCAGACAGCCTTCTCTGATTCCACCGCTGCTGCTAATAAAGGCAGCAGGAGACTAATTCAAGTCAACAGTTGAAGGGGAGTCCTTGGGAGGAGAAGAAAAGTTAAAGGCTATCCTGTCACTCAGCTAGCAGCTCTGCCTTCTTTTAAACAACTGATATCATGCTGAAAGTGAAACAGGAAATTCATTCCAACAGGACAACGGGACCAGAGGAGCCATCATTTTCTGTGGGAGGATAACGAAAGGCTGCTGATGTCTGCATGCTAACAGTTTCTGATTTCTCAATATTTCTAGAATCACGTAACATTTAAAGAAAAAGCAACGTCAAGTGCTTCTTCTTTTAAAGGAGCAACAGCCTAATTAATTACTTTTACAAGCCTCTGTTGGGATCCTGTGTACTGCGTTGTCAGGTGCATATACAGGTAGTTTTGTAAACTTTGCAGAACACACATTTTCACACCAGAAACAACAAGCAGGAATCACACAGAAAAGTCTTGTAAAGTGCAAAAACCTGTGATGAAGCTGTATTAATGCTTTGTCGACCACTGCATCAGCAGGCCAATACTGGCCTATACGATTTTACCACAGTGTCAGCACACAGTTGGCAGTATAGAAACAGATATTGCTGTACGTAAGTGTGTTACAGGCTGCAGTTTTGATTTAATTTTTACCCTTTTTTAAGTTAAAATATTTAAAACATGAATCACTTATTGATCCCCAGAGAGGAATCTTTTGTTGTATCTTGGTTTTAAAGATTTTCCTTAAGTTCAAGATTTACTGTTACAGTTGCTGTTAGTGTCAACTTTGACAGTAAAGTTTTGTTAAGCTACTAAATATCCTGCCTCAGTACATATATTTGTCACTACTACTTAATAACCAGATTTGAGGGTTCAAACAGAAATGTTGTACATGTGTACAAAAAAAACATTAGCCAATATATCTATATCAGTTCTAGTTTTCTTTCATATTGATATCCACATCACCCTAAAATATCTCTTATCAGTATACTGATACGGCTCTGTTGTTGGTTGCTTTGCCTTCAGAATTAAATGTCTTGTGGTAGAAAATGTGACAGAAATTGTAGGAAAACATCTGTTGTAAAACCACAAAAAAAAAGATTGTTTGAGGCCAGACACCCATCCTCAGTCCCAAGACATTAAGTCATTGTTACTTATCAACCACCTGCACACTGTATATTAGGGTCACTTAGTGCTACAGTAAAGCAAACATCTTTTTCATTGTACCTTTAAAGTGACAGTGCAGTCAGTCAGTGCTACTTCAGCTTTTACCTGAGCAAGAACTGAAAAGGCCGAACAAAAGCTGAACAAGGACAAACAACCGAGAGCAAACTGATAATAACATTGTGAACCCATTTGCAGTAAGAAAATCCCAGTCTCCTTCCCGGAGGTTGTTGTCTAGAACCATTAATTGCTGGTGCTGCGTGGGACTGTGGGAGTTGTTGCTCATTTCCCTCTGCTGGAATGCCTGCTTCATTAAATTGACTGAGCAGGACGGTTTTGAGGAAAAAAAGATGATAGTTTCTCAGGGTAATAACAGGCCTCAGGATAAGCTATGTTTAAGAGGCTACCGCAATGGCTACCCTGTCCTGCACCGCAGCACTCCCATGACCCTGGCTGCTAGGGACGGCACTGGCCAGACACAATTAGTGGTCACAGATACCTAGGTGCGTGTGTGTTTGTGTGTGTTTGCATGTGTGGGTGGGTAGATGCTTGCATGCTTGGACGGATGGGCGTGTATGCATGTGTGTGTGTGTGTGTGTGTGTGTCTGTGTGCGTGCACTTACATGTATGCATAATGTGCATGTGTGTGTGTGTGTGTGTTTGTATTTGTAAGCCCATAAAACCCACATTCCACATTCAGTATCAGTGTCAGTGGGTGTGTACAGCCTGTCTGTCTGTTGTCGACGACAGTGTCTACTGTCAACGTGTCCTTAAATAACAGCTGTCCAGACTCTTGGTCAGTGGAAATCTATCTGTCACCTAAAGATAAAACATAATGTGGTCAAAATAATATCACACATTGATTTTCTGTTGTTTTCTCTTTTTTTCTTTTGCTAATTTCCTTTAAAACTGTCATACTTCATTTTGGTGAAGCTCTGATGGTTTGAGGGATTTTAAAGTCAGAAATACTTTGCATCAAAATCCTATCAAAAACCCACCACTTATCTCACTTTTCAAAGATTATAAAATCCAGAAGAAAAAGCATTGTATTTTTTATGATTACTCATCATTACCATGAAATACATCGTCCACTGTCCTATTTTTTTGACAAGCGTCTTCTCGCTTTCAGCGACTCTGGGTCTTTTGAGTCTTTTTCTACCATTCTTTTCTCTCAGATTAACAAAGGAGAACACTTCACTTTATAGGAAAAGCACAAGAGAAGACATGGACCTAAGTGTATGCAACGGGAGGTCTGATCTGGCCAATTTGGCCCTGCAGGAGACTGGAAAGCCGTGTGTGTGTGTGTGAGTGTGTGTGTGTGTGTGCATTCGTTTTTATTTGTAAGTTAACCAGAGATTTTTAAAAAACAGATGAAAAAAAGAAAGCTTTTTGTCTTCGTCTTATGTTTGCAAAGGACAATTTAAAAGTTATGAATGCAACCTACTTAAGTACAGTAATTAATTTGATTACTTTCACCACCTGCTGTAGTCAATTTGATTACAATATATATGAAATCTGAACATGCAGCCAGTGCATCATCATTTTTCTTTCAACTGTAAAGTCTCAGGTGATCTCTGTTAAAGCATACTGACACTGAGGTTTAGATCATTTAACTCTGTTACACTTTTTAAATATATCTTAAGATCTAGTGATTCTAAGGTATTTTATTAATGCTCACACTTCCTCTGATTTGTCCCATGGCTTTATATTTACACTCTTGCTTGTCTTTATTTTATTTATTCACATGATTCCTTTCAAATCCTATATGTGAATTCTTCCATTTCTAAATTTTTGTGAGGCTGTCTGTGCTCTAAAGTTTCAGAAGTTTGTGCTTACATGTAAGTATTTACTCTCATCATTGCAAATCACCACCACAGTAGTTCAACTGACATATTCAGCAACATCTTAATGTCCTCCCTTTATTATAAAATCTGCACAGACCACATTATTTGACTGCATTCTGCATTTATCTGGAATTTTGAAAACATCAGATGTACGTTTCAGTTTCTCTGAACCGTGTGGAGGCTCATGAGAGACTCTGGTTAGCTTCACTGTACCTGCTGGGGACCAACAGGCTCTCTGAGACTTCATGCACACAAACAGCCAGGCTTTACCACTCTCTCCTTCTCTTTCTCTCACACACACACACACACACACACATAAACAGCAGTGTATGGCAGTTCTATTGGGGCTCTTCACATTGTCCAGACGGCCCGGTGTCAGGCAGCGAAATGAATGGCTGTTTATATTAGAAGGCTGGTTTAATGAATTAGACCCACAGCTCCTCCGTGTCAGCACCAGGCACATACAGACCAGACCCTATCCTTTCCTCACTCCGCCTCACCCTTTACTCAAGGTAGGGGGGGACACCCTGATTGCGTCCGTCGGGACGGGTGAGTCAAGACACCCGACGGCGCCCCTCTAAGGGTTCCCTGCTTATTTACAGAGGGCATCTGGCAGAGGCTGCGCATGCACCCTTCCCTCACCATCCCCCTTTTTAGTAACCTCACCCATAGCATCTCCCCCATGGTAGCTGAAATGGGCAAAAGCCTGCCTGTTTATATACATGTGTGGGAGGGGGAACAGAGTGGGGAGGATTACTGAGCAACTTGCACATGTTTGAACAAATATGTATACAACATGAGGTTTGCCACCCAGCCGTACATATATACAGGCCTCCAACGAGACCCACCTCTGTTTCTACTCATTCAGCGTGAGCGGGTCTGTCAAAAAAAGAGAGAGGTGGCTGTCAGCTCGCATCATCATCAGAGGAGCTTCTGACTCTGTGCCTCAGGATAGACAAGGACTAACAGATGGAGGAGAAGAGAGGAGAGGAAAGGAGAGGAGAGGAGAGGAGAGGAGAGGAGAAGCCAGCATTGGAATGAAGGCCAAGACAAGTTTATCTCTCAAGTGACTCTTGAAAACTGTTTGAATAATTTGATGAATCGCAGTGAAAATTTACAGTAAAAAAAAAAAAAAAAAAAATATATATATATATATATATATATATATATAGAACATGAGGATGCTCTATGGATGTCAGATACAATTACAACAAAACAAGACAAAGAAGACACATACTTTATAATCAGCAAAGCTTCTCCACACACACGTTCAAGCTCGCACAGGAGCAAATCGCCTACTGTTCACACACGGCCATGTGCTATGAAATGATTCCACCTCTTCTTCCCTTCATAAACCAGTAATCATTTTTTGCGCTCATCTCCCCTCATTTTCTTTTGTTGTCTCCCTTGCCTGGTCCCTCTCTCCCTCTCGTCCTCATCTCTAATTTACCCAGCATCCTGCAGTGCACAGGAGCCTCTCAAATTGCCTTTGTCCATTTGCGTACTAGGCTGGGGACAGTGTGTGTGGTGTCTGTTCATGTGTGTGTGAAGGGAGTCTGTAGCAGCGGGGTGGTGGGTTGAGATTGCTATAATCATGGAGTGCTACCTGTTCATTAAACACACAGTGGGAACCCTGCTTACAGCATTTAGGAACCAATTAAAGCAGCACAGGCTATTAACATCAGCAACATTAGGTAGAGGAGGTATGTGTGTGTGCCTGTGTGTGTGTGTGTGTGTTTGTGTGTGTGTGGAAAGAGGAGGCACTACAATTCACTATACAAATGTTTCAATCATTTGCAAAGCAGTGCCTTTAGGACCTTAAGTGAGTCTGACTCATGGACTGACTTTGTGACTAACTCACTGAGCGCATGAGCGTGCAATCAAGTGAGAAAATAAATGAAAAGATAGAGTAGTGTGGATGATTCAGGAGGATAAATTTAAACTTCAGCAAGTTGTGAATGGCTGTGATTATAATACAATGTCTCTGAAGATGGCGTGTGATTGCTCAGGTAGGGGGGGTGGGACTTCTCAGGCCCACAGGAACCCAAGAGCTCAGAAGGGTGAAACAGTCATTCTGGTGAGTGTAATTACCCACGTACGCTTCTCTCCACTTCACACAATAGAGTGTGATTTGATAGAGACAAGCCACCTTGATGGTACCTCATTCCTCACATCCCAGGTCCATTAAAAAAAGATTTGGGGGATTTTTGGATAAGTTTGCTAGAGTTTTTTTTTTTAAATCTTAGAATGTTTGTTCGATTAACGCTCCTGTTGATGAAAATTTCCGTGATTTGGAGCCTCTATTTTCCTAAAGAGGACAGTCAGCGGCTGTCTGACATCCTGGAGTTAGCATTGGTATTAGCATCCTGCAGCGCCACAGTAGAAACAGCAGCAAAGTGAACCAGACTGAATTAAAAGAGTTAAGAATTCAAATTGTTATTTTATCTATTATTATCTATTTTTGATGATCATCTTTTTCTGTTTTGTTTATCCTAATAAAATATTGTTGCATTTAAGTATTGACTCATTGTATTTTTGTACAAATAATTGCATATGTCATGTATTTATTAGCTGCTAGTGTATCCTTGTGCAAATTTCATGGCAATCCTTCCAATAATTGTTGAGATATCTCTGTTCGCACCAAAGTGGTGGACCAACTGATGGACCAACTTCGCTGTCTCTAGACGTAGCTGAAAGCAAAAGAAGGAATCCATATTTAAGGCTGACAATGGCGGACAGGCCTGCATCTGATATAAAGCATGTGTAAAAATTTGAACTGAGAAAATGCTCTACCTAGAGACAAGGCATTAAAACTAAACCAAAAGGCCCACTTGCATCAGGCAGATTAAAGGTACTCTGTGAAAAAAAATAATAAATTGAATCAAGTTTTTAAAAAAACTAATTTCTTTCATTTAAACTTTTCCATCAAAGCTTGCCTCCATCATCTCCTGGGTGCCATATTTAATACCTATGTAACGATGGACCAGATAATGTATGAAGTATAATTGTTCGCCAAAAGAGGTAGAAACATGCAGTGCCATTGTCTGTCTGTCTTTTGTAGTTAGTTAAAAGGTGGATAAATAAGATGCAATTTAGAGACTTTTAAGAGATGTTTTTTTTTCTCTCGCCTTAATCACAGTGAAATTACCTCTGGGTGAGGGCTGTCATTAAAATAGAAGAGGCACTTGCTTCTTGGATGCTCAAGGCGAGCATGAAGCGCTAATAGCACAGTGCCTCAATGGCACTAACAGTTTTAACTGGCCCTGTATTTTCCTGCTGTGCATGTAGCCGTGTCTACACCACCCACTTACAGAGGATGTCTTATGACTGTCTATTTGTAGTTTGTCACAGCTGTTTACTTTGATAAATACCCTGAGAAAAAGATGGTTCATGATTCCTTCCAAAACTGCAGAGCCATGTAGTTATTTTTAAAGTAAATTCATTTTCCTGCTACTTTTGAGCCCTATGCATGCACATTGATGACCCACTTTACAGTTTCTGGTGACCAGTTTCCACACAGACACTACGCTTGTTATGTACTGTAGCTCAACCAACCCAACACAAGCTTGATTTTTTATTTTCACTTTACCATAGAAAGTAAAGTGACTCCTGCCATACATACAACATTATTGCTGCTGCTTCCTGTCTCAGGGGCCCAGGTTTAGCCCTGGGTGTATGTCCCTCAGGGTGGCTTCTGGCCCCAGGCTAGAGGGCCCTGCTGGCAGGCAAGAAGTGACGTGGCCAACAACCTCCAGATGTTAGCCTGCATTAGGGCCTGACAGCCTGTCATGTCACCGCCTACACTACCACACAGTTCCATCACCTCCCATCTGCTGCCCAACACCTCCTGAGGGAGAGAATGATGAGGGCAGATACAGCTACTAAGAGACGTTACTGTCCTTCATCCCAGATAAGAGACAATACATCACCAGATTACCAGATATGTCATAGCTGACCAGGCTTGGGAAGCTCTCATTTGATGACATGTGAACTGCAGGATACATGTTAACATACATGACAAACCATTTGAAATGGAATATCTCCATCTACAGGCAGACAGCCCTCAAACATGTCCACCTCCAGCACAGATACTCTACGTCTGTGGTTAGGTTATAGACTCAGAAGAAGAAGATTGACTGTAAACGAACATGCCATATAAACCTTACACTTTCAACTCAATCAAACAAACTGCAAGACATTCAACTTCCTGTTGGTGTGGTCCTCCTCTTAAGAACAGGACTGACTGACTGAAGCAATTCGTTCATGATACCACACATCACTATTAAAACTAAATCAAAAAAGAAAAGAAAAACATCTGCACAAATTGAAACAAGGAAAAAGCATTCTCATTTTTTCAGGTCAATTTTTGAAGTAATTTTAAAATGTGTTTCTGGAGTAACGAAACGAAAAGATGAGATTTAAATTAATATGTAATATGGACATAGACGGTATACAGAATATACTATTATAGAATAAATATTGTATGCCCAAATGAACATTTAATATCAAACATTTTGAAACAAATAGATTATTTGCACTGACTTTTAGTCCCTATCAGACGCTCTTGAAATTGACCCAAAAAAAGAAAATAGCTTGATGTTTGGCTCCACCTGCTGGCACAACTGAGTAACATCATGTTGGGTATATGAACCACCTCAGACCTGCCAGATAAAACCAGATGTAAGAGGAGTCATGTCTCATCGCTGTGGAGACTCATCATAACCATTGCAAACTGGCCAAATATGGAGCCATTTGCTGAGTGCTGTATCATTATTTTTTATTTATGCATTTCATATCCAATTTTTCTGAATGTTGTTTAGACTCTGTACTCTCATCCTTCGAACTTACACGGAGAATATAATATGAAACAAAGTTTACAGAATACATTGTCCATGAGACACTTTTAGTTAGGCACTTACTTTTTTATTAGGATCCCTCAAATTTAGTTATTGGTTATAACCAAGATATATACTGAGCTCAACATTTTACATTTGAAAAATACATTTGGCAGTGCTCTTTGGTGGAAAAACTATGTAATGTAAGGAATAGTGACACCGGTTCTCAATTACTTCAAACATATCCTTTACATTTCTGTACTGTAATTTCTTGTTACTTATCTGCCAACATACATATAAGCCAATACTGATGTATCTCTGAAAAGATCATGTCAGCTGACGTCTTGAGCTCTACTATCTCACAATCTGAGATGACTTAATCTAACCCCATCACTCCACATGACATGCAACAGCATGCTAAGACATCAGCTATGCAGCACATATCAGCTGAAGCATATTAAAGTCATATATTTTGGTGGCTTGGAGCATGCAATCTATTAAATATTATGTAGCATTGATAGGCAGCACATGGCTATCAGTACATGGATATACTTTAAAGGTAACTAGGTAAAAGAGTCAAATCAAGTAGATATCTTTCAGCGTTACAGTCTTTTTAGTGCCAAAGTTTGTCTTTTTGTTACCATACTTCCACCGCAGGGAGGGAATTTGATGCTAAAAATACTGTAAATGTGGCAGATATCCACTTTATATGACTAATTCAGACTGAATGAAGCCTCATATAAGCTTCAGATAAACTTTTAAATGCATTTTTGCACAGAAGGAGGACTGTAGATTTTGGCCCCCATCACTTATATTGAAAGCACATTTTAAGGGGATCTTTTAATAGCCAGTATGAACAGGAAGAATGATTACAGCGAGGAACAGTGTTCATATGGGCACCTGACTGTTGTTTTAAGACAGACTTGAAACATTTTGAATCTATCCTTTAATGATGGCTTGAGTTTTAGGGTCCTGCATTGTGTGTGCTGGCTCATGTCATCATTAATGTTATTAATAACACCTGTACTTTTCCCCACAGCATCAGGACAGAGAGCCAGTGTAAGACAAATTGGAGACAACAAGAGGATTTGGTCAGGAAAAGATAACTTTATTTATTCTGGGATACATACTCTTGTTATATTTGATTACTTGTCAGATAGAAAACACAGTAGCTTTTCAAAATAAAAGCAATGTCCATTTAATTAATTATGGTTTTTAAAACACACTTCAATAAATATTTTTCTTCTTTTGGTCTTCTTTTCTATTTTACAAAAAACATACAGTGACTGTAAGAACAGTTGAGGGAACAATACTGGATTAAAGGTCAGCGGTGTAGACACAGGCCAACACAGACACTGCAGATGCTGTAACATAGAACCTAAAATACCTTCACATATTTCCAAGTGTTTTACACAACTTTGTCCACATCACCATGGCAGGTATAAACAACTCTCCAATTATTCAAATGAATGCTAATAAGCGCTTTTTGACCACAGATTTGCAAAGATAGGTAGCATTACACACTGAAGAGCACAGAGAGAGCTAGCTGTAGGTTAAGACGCATGGGTAACAGAGATATAGTGCACCCCAATGCAGCACCCTGCTCCTGAGCATGGATCTGTCTGCAACTCATATCCTGGAAATCGAATGATAATGAGAGACTGAACTTTACATAAACCTGTTCCTCTGTTAGGGGTATGCAGGATAGTAGGGCCACACTTCAGGGATCAGGGTGCGACGCTGGGTTACAAATTAGATACAATATACATCACAGTAAAGCACTGTAGTGAGTGGCTGACCGCAGTGCCTTTAGAGGAGGTAAACACTCATTTTTCAATACTGCAAAATTAACATGTCAGGTGTTGTGGAAAAAAGTGCGGTGACACATGAATTAGTTGAGAGTGTGTGAGCGGCATGAAGAGGCTAGGGAAAACGCTGTGTATCTAAACCCATACATCTGAATGTTTAAAAGGATCATGTTGCTGCAGTTTAATGCATGATTTCTACCAAAAACAATCACGCACGCTTTGCCTTACTGCTGTCCACTTTCCAAAAACTTGCAAAACAACCTGTAGGGACTTGAAACTTGCTTGAGATAAGTGATGCATCACAGCGAACATGATGCTCATTTTCATTCAGTATAAAACTTACATTATCATGATGCGCTGATGCAACAGAAAGCATTGATCTGTTTTGTTTTTGTACTTTGTCAGAAGGATAATGTCAAGTTGTTTGCTTCTGGCATTAAAAAGCTAGATAAAAGGGAACTGTTTTTCAGTGTTTATCACAAAAATTCAGTTGCAGATCCATGAGTCTTCATTTGCATCACCACAATATGATATTGTAACTTCCTGACAAAAATAAACCCAGGCAGGATGTTCACTGATATGGATTTACCTTGAGCAGGTCTCTGCAAGCTCATTTTCACATCATACAGACAAAACTGAAATCAATATATGCCTGGAAGTTATAAAAGCACATTCAATCTACAGTATAAATCTCAAATACTGTGATAGGTTTTGCTATTGCAAGTACTGTATATAGTAGATGATTCAAAGTACTGCAAGCTTGCTATGACATGCAAAAACACAGATATGGCCCATCTTGGATCATACAGCTCAGATGTTATATGCTGCTGACACACTGCAATGATCTGTCTCCACCGAAATAACAAGCTGCCATTTTCCTGTGTTATTGCATGTTGCCTTGGTTGTATGCAGCAGCACAGTCATCACTGCCAAGATCTTCTTTGTAAATACAGTATGCACCTAATGAATTATTCTGAGGATTAGGTTTAACTTAACCAGAAAAGACCTGATTACTGAAACCTGACCCAGCTACCCCATTGACCTCCAACTTTGCCATATCTCTGCAGGTAAGGTAAATCCCATTGCCTGTTTACTCTTTGACCCACTTGTATTCTCCGTGTCAGCAGGCATGTAAACCAGAACACAGAAAGCTAATACTGTGGTTTGTTTTACTGGAGCTGATGTATCATTAATGCAGAGGCATCCTCCTCGCAGGTACAGTAAGCAGATCTCTGCGAGAGAACGCTCCTATGATCTTTTGAAATCTGAAGTTTTCAGATACTTGAGCATGCCTCATGTGGGGGGGGGGGCTGCTAGTTTGGCAATGACTGAGTATGCAGGAGAACCAGTTTGCATCATCAGGCCAGGAATTAGGTCACCAATGATATCATGACAGACATGAGCACACCAACATATACACACACACACACACCCCAAGGCCTCCAGTGAGAGTGTTATTAATACACTACAACAGCAGGTGTTGTCACTCTGTCTATTCCTCACAGCCAATTATGATGCTCTGCAGGTGTGCCCAACCAACCACACATGCAACCAACAGTTAATCCAATATCAGTCCCTTTTTTCTTCTACCCCTCGACCTTTGCTCTCTCTCCAATATATGTCTTCTACTTTTAGTAGTGTATGCCTTCTCTCAGACACACACACATAAAACACACTCACATGGAAATGTTATTAGGTCAACCTCCTCCTGTGGCTATGACTCTGTGTGCCAGCTCTGTCACTCCCCACCTGGAGCCACCAGGAGAGCAGCAGGAACAAGAGGATGGAGAAAAGTGGAGGTTAATGGTATTACAAAAGGAAAGGAATGTGTTGATCAATGAAAGGCAACAAAACAGTGCACGGCAATATGGGACGTCATTCAGAACATACAGTAGTCCTGCACAAGCACTTCAGAGGGGCTAAACAAGTTAGTGAACCTCACTGTCGTCATCATGTTTCAGTGTTTCTCATTATGTTTTTGTTCAGCTGCTGCAAAATGTCACCAGCCGTGAGCTGTTACGATGTTTAGCTGTGGTCCTCTGTCAAATAAACATTCAAAATGTCTTCTTTTCAATAAGTTCCCTGTTCGCCTCGCACACTTTTCATTGTCAGCTGCAGCAGATTTCTGTAGGAATAAATGTGCTCAAAAGAAATGTTAAAAAGTTCTGCAGGTGAATCCAAGTGAACCTTTTCAAACACACCTGCCCTACTTGGTTGTTTTAAATGACAATGTCAACTCGGTCAGATGAAACCCTTGCATCTCCAAAATGTTATCTTGTGGGAACTAAGAAAACACCTTTGTTTCAGCTGGATGATGATGCATTTTTGGCATTATCCAAAGTTTTCAGACGTGTGTGACATTCAAGGAGGTATTTCTAATCAAGTTAGCTTAGTCTCGTGTGTTAGCTACTGTAGCATCACTTCTGTCAAGTTTGGTTCAAACGCAGCATTACAAGATACAAGAATACGAGTACAAAAGCGGAGTTAAAAGAACAAGTATCAGGTGTTTTCCTGCGTTAAGAAGAAACACACATTTACACTCAAAGGCCAAGAAGAACGCCACCACTGACAGGTAAGCAAAACTATGATCAGTAGCACCTGCTGTACACCATTTTTATAGTTGTTTTCTTACACATTTAGAAGCATCACTGAGTTATAAATTTAATAATATTGTTTTCAATCCTTCAATCAGCACACATCGAGTTATACAGCCTCATGGACTTTCTTATAACATACCACTATTGTTATTATTGCTACATCAATACAGTGTACTTCATCAACTGGTTAATGTCGCTCTTCCTACACACAAACACACACATGTACAGACTCTAAGCATCCATTACCCCAAATGTTAGTATAGTGAGGAGGTTATGTGATCCACACATGTACTACAGCAGTCCTGTAGTCCTACAGTATCACAAATATCACACACAACCTCTCCAATTACTGTGCCTCTCCTCCTCTCCACCTCATTCCTCGTGTTTCAGCCGTCCCCTCTCCAAGTTAACATGACAGCCTCAAAGGCCATCAGGGAGGAGATAACAAGAACCCGTAGGTGCGTGCTTCGGCTGGTTATTTGACACAATACATGAATAAGAGTAAAGTGGTTGGGTGAGGGAATGTGTGTGTGCTCAGAGTTGCAAGGGGATCTGTATAATTTAAGTAATGTCAGAATGTATATCTGATGGGTCTTTGTGAGTTTTTTTTTTTTACCATGTATCAACTAATCTGTCGAGTTATTTCTGGGTCCAGGCCTCATACTGCCAGAAAACAGATCCAGAGCTCAGTCTTTGCTGTGAGATTTAAGTCTGGAGATATCCAAAAAGGCTCAATCAATTAGATAAATCAGCAAATGCTTAGATGAATGTGACTTTCCACCTTTCCAAACTCCCAAACCTCATTAACAATCTTTGATATTGTAGATAAGGTCTGTTTCTCTCCCACAATTCATTCAGAATCTAATTTTGGTGGATGGCTTTGGAGAAATTTGACATCGCCAGAAGGGCCGTCGTGTTTTCCCAGTGTGAAAACCGGAAGCAAAGACAAAGACAGTCCAGCCAGGGGATCATGTCGATGTCTGAGTGAAGGGAAGAACTGTAATCCATAGAGCCTACTATGTGTCTGTCTCAAGCTATGTCATCCTTGACCATCCAAAAAAAGACTTGATAAGTTTATTAAAGCCTGTGTCTACTCCTTAGGTGGAGGAGGACTGTGAATTTTCTACATTAAGCTACTGCAGTTAAAAGTAGTACACTAAAATTTGAGGCTACTGGTATTAGTTACTCTCCACCTGTGTGTTTTTTGTGAGTAACATCCTGACAATCAATCTCTTATTTCTCCATTTGCAACACTGTAAACACACACACACACACACACACAGGCAGTCTTGTTGCCTTCTCAAAGGACGAGCTGAAATGCCGCTTTGTCCCGTCAACTCTACATTCCCTCCATTCTGCTGTACTTCTAAAAAGGAAACTCCAGCAGGGCCATAAACATCAGCTTCACAACGGCCTCGTTGTCACAAATTATTCAGGTGTCAATGATTTCCTCCCTAATGAGGGAAACCCGCTGAGTTACAATGTTGAGTCACACATGTTCCTTCAGAAAAATCGCCAAAAGTTCAAGAACCCGTGTAGAGCGTCTTTCTTTGCCTTCCCACCACGGAGTTACGACATTCATGAAAAGCCTCTCTGCAGGCTGGACCTTCAGTGACAAATTGATGAACTCACCATAAGGCTTTAACAGATATACTGCTCAGGTCTAGGCTAGTCTAGACGCTTACTGCACTGAATAAAGGGATACACTCTGCCAGAAAGAAAATCCTCTGCCTCCTCTGGGGCTTTTTATACCCAGCTTTTTCCTTTTTTCTGTCTTTCTCGCTCTCATATCTCCTCATCTCTGTTATCCTCTGTAATTACTCTGTCCACTCCCTTTTAATCTTTTGCAGCGTGCTGGACCCAGGGGGCTGTCAGATGCGTCCGTTGCCATGTGTGCTGCTTCGGCGGGCAGCCAGGGGGTGGGAGGAGTAGTGCAGCTCGGCTGTGGAGAAGATGGAGGATGAGGAGTTGGAGGAAGAGGAGGGGGAGGTAAGTCCAGAGGCTTCACAGGCCAGAGCTAGCTGCCTCAGAGCATCCAGGGAATCCATCTTGGCTCCCCGCAACAGATCGCTCTGACCCTGCAGCACAGAGGCAGACACATGAGTCAGACTCATAGACACATTACAATAAACTCAGAGTGAAGTAGAAGGTGGAAATTTAATGCTTTGACTTAATGATGTGAATCCAGTGTTTAATTCACTTTTACAGGCTGCTGTTAGCTGAGGTGCCCCTGTGATGTGATTGGCAGGAGACTAGTCCTTAACAACTGCAGAAATCATTAGCAATTGATTTAAAGCTGCATTAATAGATATTTTTCGCCCTAGGGCTAACTGACAAACTTAAGTCCAATCTTCACTCTCCTTTCAGCTCTGTTTTGGATTCTAACTCCTGAAGGAAATAACCAGATTTTTAGCTGCTAAATACTCAACTATGTTCACCAGCCGGTCGCTAACTTTGTCTGTCTGCCCTTTGGTGCTGGGCAGGCAGCTTATAGCACTCCTTAGCTGAATACAGCTGCCTGCTCTGGCTGGAGACTCGGTTGATGAGAGCGGAGTTTGTGAGCCAGAAAACCAAAACAATTAGCTAAAAGAGGCTAAAAGAGTCAGAGAGCTGAGGGGAACTGCAGTGTCGGGTGATAATTCTCTGTGGTTTTGTCACCACAAACAACCTCTTTTACATTACACACAGTCATTTCATCCATTGTTAACATTTAACATTAAAATATTGCCTATAGCAGCTTTAAAGTTTTATTAAGAATATTTTGGAAAATGAAATCGATCAATAAGCAATGTTTTTGTTAACATGCACAAGGTTGAATTAAGTTGCCTCAGCTTGCCTTATCAGCTTGTGCGATGTTCTAAAATGCACAGATCAAGAGTCAAATAACAGATCCAAATTTTTTCAGTGCTGAGCGAATTTAATATTCGGTAAGTACACAGGCTGGTTTGATTCATTGCAGAAAATCCAATTCAAAAGCTAACAGTCATACAGAGGTCTGCAGGGTCAAACTGAAGAGGTCAGTTTAAAAGTTAGTGAGCCGTTTTATTGCTATGATGAGGAATTACAATAACTAACCATTTTGTATTCAGCATGAATGACTGCCGTTAGGGTTGGCTGAACCATGGAGTGCTTTGTGGCTTTGAATAAGGTGAGTTCCTCTTTACTGCATTCAACTTTGTATGGACAGCTACAGTAGAGTGAGGAAATCTGTGCGTGACTGAACATTTCAGCTTCACCGTCGCAAGGGAGTCTCAGACATGTGGTAATTAAAATAAAAAGGATGAAAGACAAAAAAAAAAACAGTACTTGTCTGCCCCAATAACATTTACCATATGAAAAGGGGTCTAGAGTTTTGATATACATATTTTTTTTTACTTTCCAGTACCTTCAGCACAGTGATGTTCCAGGTGAAACTTTCCACAGCTTTGCTTAGCTTGCGTCCTTTCAGTCCCTCCTTCTCCCCAAGCCGAGGAAGCTCCTCATGGAAGTCCATGCCTGCAAAACACAAGAGTACAAGAACAGGAGATCTGCATCATTATAGAGGGGTGGGTTTGGTGAGATGTAAGTGTAAGGTGATTTGCTCAAATTATCTCTGTGACTAACACAAAATGTCAGGAGGCAAATGTCAACAACCTGGTTTGATGGGTTTGATGTCAGATACTGGATTTAAATATTTACGCAAAAGCAAAGTGCCATCCCTTGTGACATTTACATTGGCAGTTAAAGGTCAGGAGTTATGTAAGGCTGTGAGAGGATCTAAAAATATACTGGTTTGACTGTGTACATGTCTATCTTTACACTGTAAATGCTCACTGCACAGCTGTCATACCGGTGCGGTACACCTGAGATAATGCAGGACAGAAGTGCTTTCATGTGCAGATTTATTGTAAACAACATTTCAAGCACAGATACTTGCTGGAGAATTTTTTTGAGAATGTGCGTTTCCACGGATCCTCATTTCAAAAAGCACAGATGAGGTTTTTTTCTTAATTAGAAATCCATACTGACAAACGTTTGGGAGTATTAAAATCACCACATGTGCTTTATTTCCACTTGTAGTGTTGTTTACTGACAGACTCATTCTCTGAGGAGTCTCTCATTAAGTTCAACTGTTTGATGTTCAAGTCAGACTTGCTCATTTGGTGAATTTTTAAGGATTTGGGAATATCTTGTGCTGTAATCGTTTTATTTGTGAGCACTCATTAAAACTATTTTCACTCAGTTCATTATCACCTCAGGTCAGCCTGAGCAGCCATTCATCACGTCTCACTGATCTGTGATTTTTACCTTCTCTCTGCACCTGCGCGATCCTTTCCTGAACAGCATCGGCATTCTCAATCAGCTGTTTCTGGGCAGCGATCATCTGGACAGACAGGAAGAAAAGTTTGTGTTTAACCTCCTCAGCTCATTGTGAACTCAATGTCGGGCAGCCAGGCACTGTTCAAACACACAGAACTTTATTTCAAATTGTATTGAAGGTATATAACAACGTATATAACAAATACGTAAGGCTTAATTTTAGGGAAATGTGTTTACAATTGTTTTTTGATGTAGCGGCGCATCCATAAAATACATGGCAGGTTCCTTCTGATTATTTTACTCACCATAAGAATTATACTGCTTCAGTGAAGTGTTGTAACAAGCAAATAGAGAATATACTGTATGTGTGGGCAAAATGTTTTTTGTAATTGAAGCTACTTAAGGGAGGAGATCATTTTTCATCCCAAATAAATTTGAATAATCCGGGGCGTTGTTTAAAACCTGTCTGCTCATCTGACTGCTTATATTTTTTTTACCTCGTCTGACTTCTTTCTAGTGATGTCAGCACATTATCAGGTTTCAGCAATTGGTGAGTGCAATGTCATTATTACTGATTCAAATGACGGCCAAATCTAAATAATAAAGCCAAGTTGTATGTACGTTGTAAGTGAACAAGTGGGATTGATTTGACCACTCTGAAAGTGAAAGTGATATACACTAGTTTTTGAGTTTTTGTTTTAAGTAAAAGAGTCTGTGGAAAGAGATGAAGGGAAGGAATCAAAGGATGGAAGACTGGCTTCAGGCTAGCAAAGAGAGAAAGAGAGGAGGATGAATGTGTGATGACTAAGCCTTGCGTGTTTGTGTGTTTGCCCAGAAAGTCTGAAGAGGTGTGATG
Organism: Scomberomorus guttatus; assembly: GCA_038419695.1. Taxonomy (NCBI): domain Eukaryota; kingdom Metazoa; phylum Chordata; class Actinopteri; order Scombriformes; family Scombridae; genus Scomberomorus; species Scomberomorus guttatus. The sequence continues at coordinate 8,565,758 of CM076456.1, read as the reverse complement.
TACGACTGGACATCACACCAACTGTGGCTTCATGATGCTGACCTGCTGGGCTCACATTTGCTGGGTTCACTCAAATATCATCAACTCCGCTGACATGTATACACACGACGTGATGGTTACAAGAAATAAAAGCACCCTCTCTGCACTAAGGTGTGTGTGTGTGTAGGTGTAATAGCAGAGTGTTGAAACAGGTGGGAGATATTCGTCCTGATCTAATGCAAGAGGAGATAGAGTGGGAGGAGACGCAGCTGGCAGTCAGGGTGCGTGTGTACGCATGTGTGTGTGTACTTGTGGAGGAGTGTGGGTGACTGTTTCATGCATGTCACCTCAGAGTGTCTTTCTGCATATTTAATGCCACAGGACTGTGTAATTGCATGTGGGTATGTGTTTGTGTGTGTGCACTCAGTGTTGCAGTGTTAGGTATCAGAAAACAAAATTTAAAACTTCTTTCTAACTAAAACCTTCTGACTGAATACATGTTGACCAATTTAAAACTAGGGCTGCAACTAATAATTATTTTCATTATCAATTAATCTGTCAATTATTTTCTCAATTTATATTGATTAGTTGTTTGGTCTATTCAATGTCAGAAAATGGTAAAAAATGTCAATCACTGTTTCTCAAAGCCCAAGATGCAACCACAAATGTCCTTGTTTAGTCCACAACCCAAAGATATAAAGTTTACTATTATAAAGGACTAAAGAAACCAGAAAATACTCTTTTAGATAACTACTCAAGGAGCTAGAAACATAGAATTTTAACACAAAGCAATTAATTGATTATCAAAATAGTTGGTGATTGACTAATCGATTAATCAACTAATCATTGCAGCCCTATTCAAAACTAAAACCTAGCAAGAGTAGCAAAATTCTCAGTGATCAAAGCTAATATTTTATTTTCGAGTGAACATAAAGCACAAAGACCTGCCATTGTGTGATACAACAAGCTATTTTAGACCTGTAAAATGTCATTCACAGGTAAGCCTTTACCTACAGTATACTAGCAGCAATGCTAGCAGCATGTCTCTATGAATGTCATTGTCAGCACTTTGGTCCAGACTGAAAAATCTCAACAACTGGAAGGATTTTTATACGTTTGTACCAACAGACAGTACGCTAATTAACACTGTGTTTAGTGTTCATTAGCGAATATTAGCATCTAACACGCTAAACTAAGATGGTGACTATGGAAAGCATTAGCTGCACCTTCTGAACACATCATCATGTTAACGTTATCGTTGTGAGAATCCTAGCATGCTTACATTAGCATTTAGTTTTAACAACCACTGCACACAGCCTCACAAAACCACTAGCTGTATACTCTTATCCAGCTCCGAAAGCTACGTAAACAATAGTAGTGGATTCCACTTCTTTCTATTGTTCTTTACTAGAAATATAAACTTCTCTGATACATCCGTACACGTTCGAGCCCGAATCCGTTCTGAAATATGTGAGTGGACAATGCAAACAACCTGTGGAACAACCTTAGCAACAAAGACTATGGAACGGACGGCCATTCGTGGGCATGTGCAAACAACCTGACGTCAGTTCGATGGAGAAGGAGAAGTAACTTTGCAAACAGAGCTGAAGCCTCGGCTTTTGACCTGAAGGCAGCATTTTTACATACGTTCACAGCACGTTTTGGAACTTAGACATCAACATTATAATAGTATACATATAAATATCAGACAATCACAAAAGGCATTTTATGGTCCCTTTAAGTCTTGTCAATTAATCTCATGAAAAGACCAAAACCAACAATATATTAGTCCTTATCCTCTTTCAATGCTTTAAAACTTTCCTACTCTGTCTGCGGCTCTCAGCGCCAAGCTCATTTGTTCTTTCTGAAGACATGAATCTTGTCTCAAAAATGCATCACAAATATAAAGCTTCATATTTTGAAACGATTAAGTAATGTCTTAACACAGCACGGCACTTTATTTAAGTTACCACCTTAAATTGATGGACAGGTCATGCAAATAAAAAGGTGTGAAAGCAGAAGCTGTAGTAGGTTTACCCTCCACTACTCTGCACATTGTGCATTCATCGTCCTCCTTCCTCTTACTGACCGTGTCGTAGGCAGCAAGCAGTTTGCGTGTCAGCTCTGACAGGTTGACCAGGGGCTCCAGACATGGGTAGCCCTCCTTCAGCACCATGGTGGCACCCATGGTGCCCTCCGGGCTCTGCAGCCTTGTGGCCAGGCTCTGGATGCACTGCTTCAGTTTGGCCACCGTGGGGAGCCCACACTGCTCTTTGAAACTGGCGGTGGTGCTCTGGAAACAGTGTGATAGCAAAAGACAAGAGAGAGACGAGCAGGAAGAAGAGAAGAGGGAAAATAGTATTAGATCAGATGCACAGTTCCGGCTGTAAAACTAAGCAGGGAAAGGTCAGAGAGGGTGACACACTTCCCCTCCTTTCCCCTGTCATCTGCTGTCTCTCTTGTGAATTAAATCAATATGGCAGTCATTGCCCCTTTTAATCCACTGAAATCAGCCTTAGCTTAAGCGCATTTGGCAATAGAGAAGACAATATGGCATAAATGTGGAACAGAAAATCATAGCTTTTTGAGTGGTTTTCAACTGCTGTAGGTGTGTCAGGATGCAAAACTGGGTCAGTAACCAGATCTGACAGGGACAAAAAATAACCGTCATATGTTTATCTGTTGAAATTCCATTTTGGGTCACTTCATAATGAAGGCAAAAGATTTAATTTTGAACATGCAAGTACTAGAATAGGAACCTCTGCTGTCTACATCAACACCATTTGCCACCTGGCAGAGCCCCAACTGGACTAGCGATTATCACGCCCCACCTGTGTGGGAGAGTGAGCATGTCTGCATGTGTGTGACAGACATAGAGCAATAGAGGCATGATGAATAATAACAGACTGTGGCAGATGAGCCCACAGCTGGACTCGTGGCAGGGAGAAAGAGACAGAGAGAAGGAGAGTTCATGTCGTAGGGTATGGACAATGACACTGAAATAAGCAGATTAAAAGCTGTTTGTGAATGAGCAAATTGTGTTTCTGTGTAAGACTGAGTGTGTGTGTGTGTGTGCGTAAGTGGGGTTTGTGTGGGATGGTGTCCAAACTGACAGGTCAGGCTATTGTTTTAGGGTTGGGTGATATGTGAGACCATAGGGATTTATCTAGGTAGTGGTTTTGTTACACCGTTTACATTGAGGAAGCTATTTAGCAATTGTGTGCAAGACTGCAAATCAATGAGCAGGACTGCTTTGTGGCAATATTGGATTTAAAGGATTTTTCCATCAATGTGTTGAACTACCTTGATTTTTAGCCAATAATAATGTTTCATTTTGGTTATTTGATCCATAAATGTACACAATATGGGCAAAAATATGTGGACGCCTGAACATTGCAACTACTGCAATTGTTGAACATCTAATTACAAAACCATTCACATTAAAGGAATAGTTTGACATTTAGGGAAAGACTTTTATTTGCTTATGACACAGGTTAGATGAGAAGACCAATACCACTCACATGTCTGTGAGGTAAGTATAGAGCTAGAGCCAGTAACCGATTAGCTTAGCTTAGCATAAAAACTGGAAGCATGGGGAAAATGCAAAAAATATGCCTAACAGCACCTCACTAATTAACTCGTTATATCTCGTTTGTTTAATGAACACACATATAGAAAAAATATTCCTCTTACTGGAAGTTAAGTGCTGTTGACTATTTTTTTGGCAAACAACAGCCGAAAGCATGAGGTTGCCAGGCAACCAGCAGAGACACTAAACAGATATGCTGGGTGAATGGATAAACTGTTGTTCATCAAGACACTGTTATGGCGGGAAACTCCCTCTAAAGCCACAAACTATCCTTTTTATATTACAGTTTGTGTACAGATTAAACAAATGAGATATGACATGTTAATTAGTAAGCTTCAGAGGTGCTCGTTGGCGTACTTTTGAACTTGAACTGGACAAAGTCAGGCTAGCTGTTTCCCCCTGCTTCCAGTCTTTATGCTAAGCTAGGCTAACCAGGTCCTGACTCAAGCTCAATACTTAACATACATATATAGGATCTTCTCATCTAACTTTCAGCAAGAAAGCGGGAAAGAGTACTCTTCCATTTTGCAACCTGGCTGCAGGATGTTGCTCCCATTCAGCCACAACAGCATTAGTGAGGTCGACCACTGATGTTGGGTGATAAGGTCTGGCTCGCACTCAGCGTTCCAATTCATCCCAAAAGGGTTTAAATTGGGTTGAGGTCAGGGCTCCATGCAAAGTACCATGTGTTGTGCGACCAGGTTCTATTTTTGCTGTTATTAATAAATGCTTCATAATCCTCGTCCGCTCTTCTTACTGGCTTTTCTTTTGCCACTGGCTCTCCTCCTCCTCCTCCTCTCCTCTCTCTTTCCCATTCACCCTACAGAGAAGTCTCAGGTAGGGTCTAATTTCAGCGCAGTCATATAAGCTTCTCCAGTTCACACTCATAACCAGACATCTTATGAACACAGCCTAAAAATACAAAGCTGAGTGACACCTGATCTGTGGTGACTCAGCTGTTTGCATTTCTTTTAACCTGTCTGGCTGGAGTTTGCCACATAAGCCAAGAAACCACAAAGTGCCAGAGAAAGTGTTTGTTTTTGCTTTGTTGACTCTTCAAGGGTCAGTAAACCAAAATAACAAAAAAACATAACAGCAGAAGTTTTAAAGGTGGATATCTTGAAACCTCCACACATAAAACCAAAACTATCTGCATGGCAAAATACCACAAGAGGTGAGTAGTGAGTAAACATTGTCTTTTATAATTGTCTTCATAGTTCCAACTCATCTTCTCACCTGAGCATCCTCCCGCAGGTCCGTCACCTCCTTGAGCGGAGCACTAGCCTGTTTGAAAGTCTCATCCACCACCTTGATGCCCGTGTGCCTCAGCGTGACATACTCTCTCCCCCGCCGCCCCACCCTCCTCACCGACAGACCTCGACGCTGGGCCTTCCCACCTCCTCGCCGGTTGGTGATCGCCACGTGGACAAACAGACTGGTGTGGGGTAAGGGGTCTCCCGCCATGCCCAGCAGGGGCACATTGCGGTAGCCAGGCTGAAGGCACTCAAAGGCCACGCTGTACTGGCCAATGAAATCATCTCCAATGTAGTCGTCATCTAATACCACAAAGCGCAGCAAGGCCAGCTCCGGCATGTTTACCTGGAGACAACAAATGGACAAAGAAGTTGAAATCCATTCATGCTGCCGTGTTCAATATAAAAATAAAACCATGGCCAACAAAACACAATTTGAGTGTTCTGACCTATACTGTCAGTGCTCTGCTGCTTCTGAAGAATAAGCTTTTGCATTCTGAAAATTTTTCATTGAATCTTGTATTAAAACTTTGCGTGACTTTGCGGTTCTTATTGAAACCTGGTTCTGTCTTTTGTCATATCATCTGAGTAAGAAAAGAAACCAAAATGAAGATTTATGTTGCCATAAATTTTGAGGTGCTTTTTTTTATTTAAAGGTCAAATTAAAACATACATGCATGAATATAGTTCACAAAACAATCTCATCTCAAAAGTCCATTTAGCAACTGTTTTGGAGCTTTCAATCATATCACAAGATCTTCATCAGAGGATGGAGTTTGCCTAGTTCTCATGGACTTACAGATGTTTAAATTCTTCTTAGCACTTCTCATCCATTAGGGTTAAAAGTTGAGATTTTGAACCTCATTTACAATTCAAAGAAAACTGGGAAAACTATCTGCTGATGAAGACTATGTTATATGATCGAAAGCCCCAGAAGAGCTACTAAATAGGTGAGATTGTTTTGCCAATGTCCAAAGTCAAGAATAAACTTTGAACCTCATCAAACAAATATTCTTGTAGCGCTCTGACATAAATACTCCCCTCCCATGTATGAACTTATTTTTGCATACTAATATATATTTGTTTGCTGTATCACTACTGTCATTAGTAAAGCTTAGCTGCATTTCTGAGCACCAGCTCCCATTAATTACAATAGTGGGCCATATGTGTTTCAGTATCAAAGAAAAGCTCAGTCTTTGTTGTTTTGTCTTTTAACTTCCTGTCTACTGCTGGAGTGGGAATGTGCTGCGTTGTGTAGATTGACTTTTGCTGCTTGTGGTCACCTTGCACCAGCATTTAACCAAATATCTGACCAGTTTCACAACAGAGCGTACAGTGTGAAGGGCTGACATAGCTGGAAGAAAATGAGAGATTTTACTATACAGCTGTCCAACAAACATCAACTTTTATTTACATAGCAGTGTTAATTAGATCAGTTTTCCTGCTCAGCGCTGTGATCAGATGCTCATGTTGATGTTATAATAGTCTTAGCGACTGGTTTAGTGATTGTTTGTGTGGGTATGTGGATATCTGTATCCTTCTCTGGACAATAAAGTCAGTCTATCTGTCATTTTTGAATAATATAAATAATGTTAATAACCTGCATCATCATACTGACAAGTTCAGAGCTCTTGAAATTTTGACCACAGACAACATCAAGCTACTGCTGCAACACAAAGTAAGCTACTTGAGCTAGTTGTAACGCAGAACGTAACTTTGTGCAACAGATCATCTTTTTAATCCAATATCCGTGGTTGTGTCAGGTCATATGAAAAATGTGGACGAGTGTTCCCGACTTTGAGAAATGTAAAGTATGCTGTGTGAACCAATACAGGACCACAACTTTTTATTTGTATTTACTGTTGCCAGTAATAGCAACTGTAGGGTAAGAGACAAAACAGGAAGCAAAATCAACAAAAAATGCTTGGTTCAACCTTCACTTTCAGGAATCAATTGGCAGAATCAAAAAGCAGTTTCTTATAAATTTAGAACAGGTTCCTGATACACAAAGATCGAACAAGATCGTTAAATCAAGATCTTGACTTAAAACCTACGTTAATTAATTTTTTTGGCCACTTGGTGGCAGCGCAACAAGCTATAAACACAACACTGACATACCGAAAGTTGTTCTGGCAAATGTGTTAGCAAAAAGTTGCCTACTTGCACACAACAGACAAGCAGCAACATTAGCATTCACTTGAAGTCACGTTTCTGTCTGCCTGACAAAATTAAGTCCAATATTCACTCTCCTTTTTACTGTTTTGTTGCACCAACTCCTGTGGTGCATTTCTGGCTCTTTAGCTGCTAACTATGTTTGCCACTGACGTTCTTGTCTGCCATGTGGTGGTAGGCAGGTAGTGTAAAGTTGTTTGTCAGAGTTGTTACACAGAGAACAGCTGCCTGCTGTTGCTGGAAACAAGGTACATTAGAGCTGTTGAATGAGCAAAAAAATAAACAAAGGTGTGTTCCGTCATTTTTTCCTTTTATAATATAAAAAAAAATGGATTAGTGCAGCTTTAAATTCTTTCTTTTTTATCAGTTCAACACTGTACAAAAATAAACCCATTTGTTTGCAGCTCAGCAGCACAATACATTTTAAGAGCTTGAAAAATTCGGTGCTACTAGAACAACCTGCTTTCCTTCCTAATTACTAAGTACTTCAGAAATCAAACCTGTTATTTACATCTCAGATCTCAGGGTGCTAAATTGCATTCACTACAATGAGTAACCTCATTTGTTTGATTATGTAGGCTTTTAAAAGTTTAATGTCTGTCATCTGAGAAGGTGCAGACACTCAGACGTTTAAATGTACCTGTACATTATTCATCTGCCTTTGATTTAGGATCAAGTCTGCTCTTATTAAGAGCTAAAAGATGCACTTCATTAAATGCAAAGTGTAATCAATTGGTCACAATATTCAACTGAGAAGTTCAAACACCATTTCCTGTTATTAAGTGTCACTCACGAAGCTGTTGAGGCACAGCATTAATGTTAATTACATGGTACAATAAAATGAGCATCCTAGCATACTGCAGTGGGGATGCTGGTTGAAATATTAGATTTCAGTTGACATCTTTAGAGGACTTTACCTTCCTCTCGGCAAATAAGGCTATGAACACTTATGCACAGACAGTCACACACACGCCAGTGTTAGTGGGAGGACAAATGATGCTGGGAGTGTGTCTCTGCATATTAATTCATGCGGAGGAACAGAGCGTGAACAAATTTCACAATAAAACGTTATCAGCTAATGTCTCTGTTTTTCTCTTCACAAAACCTGATACAATCTCATGCACACACACACACACACACACACAAACCGGATGTTTAGAACAGAAAGCAGCATCAATCTATCACTTCCTACAGAGAATGAGAGTATGAAGTTGCCCCAAGCCAGAAAGTGTGTGTGTATGTGTGTGTATGTGTGTGTGCGTGTGTGTCCATTTGTACTACACAACAATAAAACCATATGAAGTCTTCAGGCTCAGGAGGAAATAAACTCAGGCAGCACAGTTGAGACATTGATTCCTTCACAAATATTGAGATGAGTTTGCATGTGTCTGTGTGTGTTCTGTCAAATCTGTTTAAATTTAAAAGTCTTTAAATGTTCTCAAGGCCACGAGCACAGCGGTAAAGACACTCTATTTGTTCCTCTCTTTGATAGAAAACTCACTTGTTGAACCCCAAAACAAAAACTGAACAGTTATTCATTTGGTTAAATATTTATATGCCTGAAACTGAGTGGCTGTCACTTCATTCAGGGGCCACCACCTACGAGGGAAGTGGCCTACAAAGGTGTAGCCCCGAGACTCGCAGCGATACAAAAGGAGCCTATCCAGACCGGATTAGACTGAATACAACTGAAATAGCTGCTAACAAGAAAAAACAGTAGAGATTATCCTTGGCTTCTATTATTTACACCCACTAGCAGAGCTGGAGATTTGATACTTGACTTGGACTTGGTCCAAAAGACTTAAAAACAGCTCTGCCCTCCTGTGTCTTTTTTTATTGGTCTAGTTTATGTCATGTATTTACTAGTAACCAACGACAATCTAAAAGCAAACACATGGTAAATACGACATGGTCACATTTCTTGACTTAAGGTGATGAAAAGGAACACCTGAATGCACCACTAAACAAATGACCGGCACATACTAAGAGCTGCAAACTGGATACACTGGATGCATCCTCAGAAATCCAGACAAATGACTGTATGTATTTTGAGAAGACGTTGTTGGACAGGCCTTGTCAACCCATAATAATGGATTTGGTCTTGAAATGCAAACTTCAAAGGAGGCAGCTCCTGAACTGGGTCACAGCCAGAGGGACTGAGGGTCTGACACTCAGGTACAGTATATGTCATTTCATGGAAAGGAAACTAAATCACACAGACACAGAAACATACCCAAACCTGTCCACATGCAGTGCTATCATATACTGTACAGACACATCAAAGCTTAAGTCTGGTGATATTTTATATTTTTCTTATGACAAGTCCCATGAAAACACCAAAACCTACAATATATCAATCCTATTAACAAGTATTGTCTGTGTGGCCAAAGCCTGATATATCTTATTCATCTGTGCAATAGAGCTTCATTGTTATACAAAAACTGTTAGAAACACATATGAGCCACACATGTTGCACCTCCATTAACACAGGCACTGGCTTATTTTGAATGGTTCTCGCATACACTGTCACTGCTGCCGTACGTTCTCATACTAAGTGCCCCAAATGTGTATCAATGCACAGCTGAAAGTTATCCCCAACAAATGCACTATTCACTCCTGTTTGAGTAACATTTGCTAAAAGCTACAACTGTATTAGTAATGAAGCTACATATTTGATTTACACCTTCAATAGCAATGAATGGGCTTGGGGGCCGCAAACAGGGTAGGAACGTCAGAGAGTAAGAGACAAACTAACGCAATGTCTTCTCACATGATTTTGCAATTAAAATAAATTTAAAAAATGTAGAATTATGCAAAACTTTAACACACACTCACATACACACGTACAGTGACATGTAGGGCCATGTTAATGTTCATGTTTCACAAATATCTGAGTCTATAGCAGTAAGAGGGAGAGGCTGGTGATGGATGGAGGAGCAGAAAACATGTCACACTGACTGAACGAGGACCAGGCTGCCTCTTAGGCTTTGACTGCACTGTTATAAAGAATATACACCCTGTGTGTGTACGTGCATGTGTGTGTGTGTGTGTGTGTGTGTGTGTGTATGTGTGTGTGCGTGTCCATTTGCACTACACAACAATAAAACCACATGAAGTCTTCAGGCTCAGGAGGAAATAAACTCAGGCAGCACAGTTGAGACATTGATTCCTTCACAAATATTGAGATGAGTTTGCATGTGTCTGTGTGTGTTCTGTCAAATCTGTTTAAAGTAAAAAGTCTGTTGTTATAAATGTTCTGGAGGCCACGAGGCGAGCACAGCGGTAAAGACACTCTATTTGTTCCTCTCTTTGATAGAAAACTCACTTGTTGAACCCCAAAACAAAAACTGAACAGTTATTCATTTGGTTAAATATTTATATGCCTGAAACTGAGTGGCTGTCACTTCATTCAGGGGCCACCACCTACGAGGGAAGCGGCCTACAAAGGTGTAGCCCCGAGACTTGATACTTGACTTGGACTTGGACCAAGTTGGGTCCAAGTGCACACACACTCAACCAATGATGACTCCAGTCCTGTTCTCTCTATGGTCTCTTCTCTCGTTTTTCAGCAACAAGCCCGTGGCTGAGCAGAAAAGCTCTGTGACAGTTAATTCAATCACCAAATGTTCTTCTGACAGACAATGTGAGACACAAGACAGTGTCACAGGCTGAATCTATATTCTTACTTTATCCTCACATCTGGAGTTGTTGGTTTTCTGGAGTGTTCTAAGTTTCTTTTACTCACAAATTGGCTGTGGACATTTCCTTATTGAAATCTTCTTGTGCATACTTTTTTTTTTAAACTGTGTTTTCAAACTTAACCAAATAATGATGCAAATGCAAATAGCAAAGTCTCTTAAATGAAAAAAACAGCTTTTTGCAAGTGGATCCTTATTTACATAATACAAGCTTGAGGAGAAAATGTCTAGATGAGAATGTCCAAATTAAGATAAAGAGCAAATGTCTGAACTGGATTTCATTTCACCTCAGTTGGCCTCAAAACCCATTTTTTAAGTTCAAAATGTTAATGTATTGTAATTTAAGTGCACCTCGCATTAAATGTACTGTGTATAAACCAAAACAAGTAGTGCACATTGGGAGACATAATTGCTAAGAAGTAGTTCACCCATAGCAATTCACTTTCATGATGCATTTCATCACATTTTCATATCACAAAATATTGCACCATAATACCGTCACACCCATACTGCGCAGCCCTAATATGTGTATTCCGAGTGCAGATAGCTGACACAGCGTTACTCATTGGGGCTTAGGAAAATAACTGGTGTTAGTTTGCACTGTGAGTGTGTATAAGTCTTAAGTTACGGAAGTGTGTGCTTATGTGGCTGCACAGTGTCAGAGCCTGCAGGACAAATGATGAAGATATACATGTACTGTATGAGAGCAAGCTTGAAGAGGCTGTTACGCACACTTTACCAAACAGCATGACCTCGAATGTGTGTTAGTACGTTTGTTTGTGTGTTTCTTGGCGTGTGTCTTTTCTTGTCTGTGTTACATGTGTATGAGTCATGGCATACTGCCCTCCAGTTCCCCACCCAGCCTTGGGTTACAACCCAGAAGGCTACTGAGACAAGCAGAGCTCCTCTCTAAAAACTCTCCTGCCTCTCCTCCTCCTATTCCTCTGCTTCATCTCAGAATAAAACATAATGTTTTTTTCCAAAATGGGTTATCATCACCACACTGGTCCAGCTCGTTCAATAAGGGCGCTTTCACACCAAGCCAGTTTGGTTTATTTCAAGCAAACCCTAGTGTGTTTAACTGTTACATTTGGTTTGGTTTGTCCAGGCTGGTGTGATCCAAACAACCACACTTAGACCATAGATCGAGGATAAGTGTCGGTACACCTCCAAGTAAACTGTGGCGCAGTTTGTTTGTGGTGTGATGCAAAACAGACTGACCTCAGAATTGCGTGATAATGGATGTGACACTTCTGTGCATGGAAACTCTCAGCAACCTCTAGTTATCTTTAATCAATTGGTAACCACGGCAACGCATAAGTATGTCAGCACATGATTGCTAGTATGATTGCACATGATTTTCCCCAATACAGATGAAGTAAAGAATGGTTCAATTGAAAGTATTTTGTGTTGTGTTCGCTCTGTGTATTTTGGCAGTTACTTATTCAAAAGTAGGGAGGAGGTTCAATAGCGCTTCGAATCCAAACCCCTTATCAAAACTTATTAGGTTTACATTTCAACATTTATAATTACTAAAATGTTGTATTTATAGTGGCAGCCTGATTAATGCTCATAATCTGTACCTACAACCTGTAAATGAGATGAGCAGCGTAATGAAATGTTAATTAAAGGTATCACATACATTTAATTAACAGCTGTAGCCTGCTGTACATCAGGAGTTATTTACATCAAACACTGAAGGTCCTGATTCAGAACTATGAAGCTGATCACATTAAAATGTTGATACGAATCAAAGTTTAATTGGGATATTCTTAAAGTGACGTGAAGTGATAAACTAGCTTAGATCATTTTTCTAGAGAAGAGTCAACACTCTGTTGGTCCCTGTTAAACTACAAAAACACACAGTCCACTTACAGCTGTACAGCTGTGTCCTTTTACTCACAAACAACCTTTGGCTGAATGCAGACACCAGCTGCAGAGCGCACATTAACTAGACAACCAAAAAACTTTATAAGAAAAAATAGGATGCTGCAACCTGAATGATTTGTACATTGCACTTTGCTAATAAAAAAGACTGAGGCTCTTTGACTGTAACGTTTTCTCCATCATATACTATTGGATCCCTTATTTATGTCCTCTGTTTAACTGTCCGTCAATGTTTATGATAGATGAGGTCGAGCAGCAGCCTTGATAGATCTTGGCATACCAACTATTTATTCATGAGGTCTTTGTGAGCACCACGGATGATAAATAAAGCCATTAGGAAGTAGTGGATGAATGATATCCTGTCAGTCAATAGAATGAACTTTGTTCAGATTTTCCTCCACATGTTGAAGTACATGTACAGATGACAATTCAGTGACAGTCCATGTAACATTATGTTTGACTTTGTATGTTATGTTTGTTTGTGAGTGTTCTCTTGGGATTTACATACGGGTAACCATCAGTGCTGGTCACTCGTTGACATGTAGCAGCTGTCAACATCAAACTGAGACATGCACTTCCTTTCTAAATGCACTTTAATGCATTGTGTTGCTAACTGTTCGTTTTTTTTTTCTCTGTCTCTCTCGGGATTGATATGTTTTTATATGTTATCATTTTTTAAGGGAATTTTTAGATAAATATCTTTATCCTTTGTGTTGTTGTTGCACTTCTATGGGCTGGGAGGAATAGCATTTCATTTTTTTGTGTATGCAAGTACACAAGAAAATGACAAACTAAATCTTGAATCTTGTTTTGTTAGAGTTTGTACATCAGAGTGAACCTAAAATGGATTAGTACTAAAACTGGTTCACTTTTCTTCTTTGGTTTGGACAAGGAGGATTAAAATACAGGCGTGAACACAACAAGTTGTTTAAATTGAATACTTAAATGGACTTGTGATTGCATGCACTCCAGCTGTATTTTATGTCTGTCTCCTGCCAAAAAGCTGAAGTAATTACAGTAAAATCTTCTTTTGAATTGCTGCTATTACGCATGCCCTTTGCAGTGTGAAGGTACATTATGTCTTCTCTAAAGCAAGAAGCTGAACACACACACACACACACGACACAGCCACAGAGTACATGCCATATCAGTTGTGACAGCTTGTCATTACAGCTCAGCTACACTAATACAGGACTCTGTCAGTGAGGGATAAAAAAGCCAAATCAGCACCGCAGTCATCAAATCCCGTCTCATATAATGAATTCACTGCATACATAAGTGTATTCATGGGAGCACCTAATTCAAATCTTGATGGTCTTAACCCCTTCATATTAGTACTTTCCAAAAATCACAAAAAACTCTTTTATGTAGTTGACAGTTTCCTCTTTCACGCTTATATACGTGTTGCACATCAAAATACATTTCTATGCAATAAAGGCAGAATCTGCACTGGGTTAGATTAATGGATGATTCTTAACAATAATGTCATCCACAATATGCTTTAAAGATGTCACCAAGCTGTAGCAAAATGCATTAAGTGCTACTACTTTTTTCAGTGGAATCAGAGATATTGGCAGTGTTGTAAGAAGGCATCCTGAGCTCCATCAAAGCTCTCGGGAATTTTTTTTTTTTTTTTTAAGGAAAATACCAAACAAACAATTTCCTTTATAAAATCAAAATATTTTCTGTCATGCAAACAGGATTATTATAAGGAGCTGTCATGCAGTTATGTAAATGGCTTAAGCAGGCTATTTGTTTTCTCGGTGTTTGCTCTATGGACATTATTGTGCACATGTACCCAAATATAACTAACTGCAACCTTTTAAACACTTGACCTACCTGCAAAGATTTGATTTTGTTTGCATTGTGGTGAAAAGGAATTCAGTGTCTTTTAAGTATATTTGGAGTGCTATACCCTCATATTTTTTGTTATGTAGTGTATATTCAAATTTGGAGGAGCTATATTTGTCCTATAGGGCTCAAAAATCTAAAACAATTCTCAAATAAATAAAGCGCAGCACATAGACAGGCAACCATACATTCCACTGAACAGGAACTGCAGTGCATACAGTGTTAAAGTTCCTTACTTGAAACTCGAAGGTCTCATCGAACAGTGGATCATCCTGGTTCTGTGCAGCAGTGCGGGTGCGCTGCTCGGCACAGTCAGCTGGTACACCATGCAGCTCCAGAACCACATACGGGTCAATGACCTCTCCTTTAGCCCCCGACCCCTGAGGCTTGGGCAGGTTATGGGCACTGATAACCTGTACAGTTGAACACAAAGGTGTTAAAATTATTGCTTATTTGATATTTCAGTTACAAATCATAAATTCCCTCCATACACTGCAGGGAAATTCTGGTTAACCTAAATAAAAGACTGAAAACAGAACTAACCTTAATCCGTAGAGTTTGAGGTGGCACGCCTGGCACGCAACCCTGCGTGTGGGCACTGAAATATGACACCTCATCCCTCATTACAGCAGGTCGGAGAACATAACCACACCCTCCATTCTGTGAGAAGCGACCTCTGTGAAGGTCCAGCATGGCACCAGGGGTCTGCTGGTTTAAGGCCACAAGCTGGACCCCTCCTTTCCAGTAACCTTGTGGGTTGGGGTTACTGGAGTCCAGGCGCACTGAGCTGGGCCGCACCCTGGTTAGAGTGCGCTTGGTGAACATGACAAGGTCCTCTGGGCTCTCACTGGTCAGCCGCCCAGCTTCTCCCTCACCCAGGGAGCACAGTGTCCAATAGGGCGACTCGGGAGGCATGGGAGTGCTGGGAGAGGAGGGACTGCTGGGTGGTGACTGCTGCTGAGCCTGTTTGTGACTCGCTCTTTGGGCATAGAAGCTGCGGCTGCCCGTCCGAGCGATGGCCACCAGGTCTGACAGCTCTTTGTGGAGGCGGAGCTTCCTGGGTTGGGAGGGTGGTGGCACCACCAAGACCACACCCAGTTCCTCCTCACCAGGGATGGTCATTCGCCGTCCTGCCAAAGGCCCTCCTCCTCCTATCTCTTCATCCTCCTCAGATACCTCCCCATCAGAGCCTTCATACTCAGGAGTGAGCTTCTTCCCCACTATTAGGATGCGTCCCTTCAGCTGTTCAGGGGAGGGTAAGGTTGTGGCTCGCCCTCCCAAGCTGACAGGTAGGGCCTCTGGAGTGTAAAGACGGGAGCCAAACACCTTCTTTAGATGTTGTGCCATAGTGTGCTGCTGGGCAGGGGAGCAACGCTGGCATAAGTACACCAAGAGTGGGTACTGAGAGGTGAGGAAGGCATACTTATTGACCACCTCCAAAGCAGAGCGGATAGTAACAGGTGCATGATGGTGGTGATGGTGGTGGTGATGATGGTGACGAGGGATTTCTGGACCATAGTCGACGCCAAGGAGAGGCTCCCCCTCCGGGCCATCAGTCACTCCCAGCTCCAGGCATCGGCAGCCGGACTGCAGGGCCTTGATCAGCCCTCCTATGTCTGCTCTGCCATGGACCTGGTCATCCAACAGGTAGGACCGGTATGAGGCGCTGAGGAAACAATCAACAGGATTCATTCAGGATTCAGTACAATAAAAAATGTCCTGCTTCTAAATAATCTTTGTTCTATTTATCTTTCACAGAATGTCAACTGATTCAAAACATGTAATGATAAACAACTGTCTAATGACAACATTTAATGGCACATTTCACGCAAGACCAAAATGTTACACAACCACCCAATCCCATGTTAGACTCAGGGGGAAGCACATAGTGAACCATCAGTTAGACTTTAATGTCAAACACACCTGATGTAATAGTGGGACAGAGGCTTGTTCATGTCCTGGCAAACCCCCAGGTGCTCTGGGTCGAGGAGCTGGCACTCGGGGGACTGCAGGTAGCGGGCAAATCCATCCAGACCCAGCAGCCCCCTCTCCTTGCCCTGGGCCGAGGGCTCATAGCGCCTCAGGAGCTCCCAGCAGCCTTCAGTTGTAGCCAGAGACAAACCCTGCTCCGTCTCCAAGAAGAGGCGGAGGTCCTGAGGGTCCAGACACTCCCGGTCCTTTGACAGTTGCACCAATAAGAAGTACACATCAGGCCGGGTGCAAAGCTCACAGTACGCCTCCTGGAACTCCTCACATGTCACATGGGAGGTCAGTTTCTCCTTGCTGCGCTGGATCTCCTTGAAACGCAGACGTACCTGTGGGAAGGAAGAGAAATTGAATTCAAGAGAAGAGAATCAGGTAGGACGAAAGGTGGACAGTTTAACGAGCTAGAGATGAAATGAAGTGAGTTAATTAGCTAGCCAACATTGTGCCTCGTTCATTAAGGCAAATTTGATTAAACTTCAGCAAATTTGATTAAACTTTGGTTATCTTGTTTCAATGAGGATATTAAAGTGACCCACATCATAAAGCACAATGTAGTGATAATGTATTCCCTCTTATTATTCTCCATCTTCTCTCCTTCTCTTTCTTTCATCTCTTTCTTTTGGTCAGCTTCTCTCTAACGTTTTATCTATTCTGTGCTCATCCGACATTTGAAAAAAGCTCCCCTCTCTGATATCATCTTGGTAAAATGTGTCTGAGTTCCTGCCGGTTGTCAGCAGTCATCTCACCTGTCTGAAGCAATAGAGTTTTCTATGCTCTCCTTGTTTCCAGGGTAATTCTGTCTCTTTGTGTCTGTCTGCTATTCAGACAGCAGATAAAACAGGAGCCTCTAGTGGGAGAAGTAACCGACTTATGTGTGACTGCACACTAATAATGAAAAAACAAATGAAAAAAATCCCTTGTCATGACAGATTAAATGTTCTGCTGCCCCAAAGTCCAGAACATGATGTCTATATAAGCTTTGCTCATGCAAGACTGCTGATCTGATTTTTAAAATGTGTCAGAGGAGGGCTTTGTTTACTGTAAACTACAGTGGTAAATGTTTTCTTGCAGCAGGAATCCCTTCAATTTTTGTGTGCAATAACATCAAGATGAAGATTCAATTGGACTGATCTGCCCCTTTTAAAATGTAAAAATTGGTAAAACCAATAAATAATGGGCCTTATATATGTCAATTACAACTTTCAAACCAAGTGAGAAGAGATATTTCACCATGTCATTTTGTTTTGATTTGACTCTTGTATTTTGGATGTACGGATCCTTTGTATTTTGCCATCTTACATTTACATGATGTTGCCTTTTAGTGCCTTTTGGATGTCTTTAAAGGTAAATATATTATGGAAAAATATCATTGCCCAACTGGTAATACTCCACCACATGCATGATACTCAAATGCAGCCATTAACCTCAGTCATTTTATCAAAACTGCATAATTTTGCATGAAGCAAAATCTGCATGAAGCAGATTTTAAAATATACTTATTCAGAAAATCCAGGCCTGCTCCCTCTCACCTTGGCTTCCTTGATGCCGGGGCACAGTTTACAGATGGTGGCGACTGCCACATCCTCTGACACAATGCCATAGCCGTCTTCATCCACCTGGGCGAACTCCGCTGCCAGCCACTCACTCCTCATCTTGCTTCCCAGGCTGCCCTCTACTGACACACCCCCTCCTTCACCTGGCCCTCCTCCTCCCCCACCACCTCCCCCAGCCCCCCCAATGACAGAGGGGTGAGCCAGCAGGTATCGAAGGCCTGTCACCCAAATGTTGGCCACGTCCGCCGACAAGGCAACCAAGTCCAGAGTCTGTAGGGAAGGATAGACCATAAAAAATGCTGGTGAGTAATGATTTTTTTATACTCATCAAAAATATAACTTTATCAAATCCATTCATTTCTTCTTTTTCCTTCTTACCTGGTAGTCATCCCCATGTATGATAGAGAAAGCTGCCTCCTCGGCCAGGTGTTCAGAGAGGGGGCCGTTATGGAGGAAGGTCTCAGTGCTCTTTCCAGTGCGGACCTCCCGGATGCTGGAGACATCCAGTCGAGCCCGGTCCCCATCCTTCTTAGAAGGCTCCCAGCGTAAACAGCTCAGGTCAGGCTCCAGGGTATAGAAACGACAGTAGACCCTGGAGTTGGGCCGGATCTTCTTCAGTTCACATCCGCCTTGCATGAACGCCAAACAGTCTGCTGCACTGCTTACCTGGAGTAAAAAATGAACTGGGACTTATCATCTATATGTTCAATTGTGAAAGTACAGCAAAGTTTTATTTCCAAGATACACTAATCTACCTTCTTCTCTGAGGGCATGCTGCTGAAGGACACAGTCTTCTTTCTGCCTCCACCCACCTTCTGCACTGAGGGATCCTGGGAAAAGACAGATGGCCAGAGGGTTAAAATGAGAAAAAGTGTTTCAACATGGTAAGAGGAACTGCAATACAATCAGATCTTAATCTAAAAATCTTACTCAGCAGCCCTTGGTCCCTGTAGGTAGTGTACGAGCTCTAAGGAAACTTGTGGTGTGAAATTTTCCATATTTAAAAAGACAGAGATGCAGGCATGGTTAATTTGTAACCGTGTAGGAAAATATTGGTATTTTGGAAGTTGGTGTATGCATAGGTGCCTGAGCAATGGAGCAAGTGGAGCAAATGCATCCCCATTATTCAATTAGGGGGAGCAAAGTTATAGTTTTGCTACCCCACTTTTTCTCTTTTTAAAAATAAACTTGTCATACAGTCCCTGCAATCAGGTGATTATATTTAAGCAGCCTATATCAATGATCATTTTACTATTTTCAGCAACTGACAAAAACAAGTAATAAAAAAATCACACATTTTTGTCAATCCACACAGGGGTCTGACTGTTTACAAAGGTGAGAAACATGCCATTTAGCTTAACTGCGATCATTGACTGAAAATAGAACATAGGAAAAGATAGGCTAGCGTATGCTCAATGAACCTGCTTGGCCAAATGATTCCAGCCAAACTTTAAATGAGCTAAAAGTAGGATTGTACTGTCACCGAAATGCCCTACCAATTTGCGAGTCAATGTTAGCTAACTTTGCCAGCCCGCCCACCTAACGTTATGCTCGCTGATTGGACAGGATTCGGCTGTGGAGATGAGACGTTTACAAAGGAGCCGAATCAGAGTCACGCAACTGACCACCACACATCCATTTTAGTGAAAAACTAATTCATAATGTGAGATACTGTTCTTGATACATTCTTGGTTTTCATAGCACCCTCAATCTAACTAATCTACACTAGTGCAGATGGCTGCTTCTTGACTTAATCCAAATGGTTAGGTGGTGTAGAAATGCAGGAAATTTTTTTTGAATTACTTTTTGTTTTCTAGGGGAGGAAGCCCAGATGCCTCAGTTTATTAAAACAGGATTAGTTACATGATCTATATATATATATATATACATATATATACTTGAATTTAGCATAGGGATGTTCTTTAGATGTATAACAAAAGGAACAATCTATGCAAATGATTTAATATCACATCTTAACATTCTTGGTCTTGAGGGCAAAAAGTACAATGATTCAGAAATTTTTGGAGCTTGCAGGTGTGTTTCACAGCATTTTCTTTCAAATTGGTTTCTGCACAGAGGAGCCAGTCCACTATTTAACCCCCTTCTCTAAATTTGGACAGAGTCTCTTTTATTTTCTCTTCTTAGTCATCACATCCTTATTTAGCCCAGTGAGTTGGGAGCTCTGAACATTCAGAAGTGTGTTTATATCTGTAGCTTTAAGAGCAGTTTTAAGGAGACATGTAGATCAAGAACATTTACTTTCCCAAAATTGCAGTGTGAACCTAAAGCCTGCATATTTTAGTACTTAAGAATGTTAGGAAATGTTAATCACACATTAAAAGAGGAAACTAGCATCAATCTTTCATGAAAATATTGATTGGTCCCTATTGGTGATTTTGGTCCCTATGTCTGCAGCACTGTCACACTCTTGCAATAATGAAGAAGAGAAGAAAATCTCTTTCCAGTTTTATCTTACAGAATATTTTAGAGAAGTACTGGAAATATCCCTTTTGGCTTATCTCTCTGGTTAGACTGGGAAAGACTGCTTTCATGTTAAAAAGAGACAAACATTGACTGGTGGTAGGAGACGGGACATAATCCATGGTCAGTGTCGAAGGTCAAAGGTCCATCCACCCTGACCTCCTTGTAATTTTTCAGTGAGCTAAAAGACCTTTACACAACCTTTTAATTGGCCCTGAACATAAACACAGGTCATTTAAGCTGTTTGTACAGAAAACCAGTGCTGTTGTTTCTCTGTAAAGGGTGGTCCTTCCTTACAGTGTGCACACACATACACCTATTGAGCAACGTGGCTAAAATCTCCTAAGGTTTTCCTGCCTCTGGTTATCTCCATCAAGATTGATTGGCAGCTTCATCTCTGATCGGTGAGCAAATGCCAATGTTAAGCCAAATCTCATTAACGCTCCAGCATGGAATTTTCACTGAAGGCCCCGATAGTAGCTCTTTACTGATTCATAATGAGCTTCAACGCTCTTAACAGAAATGACAGCAGTAATTACATGTGCTGCTGAGAGCAGAGAACCGGCTGTGTACACTCCTTCCCCCCTCTACCTAAATCAGCCAGCAGTCCATTGTTTGCACAGATATACTGTATTGATAGACATAGGTGCATTTGCAGCAATGGCTGTTTTGCTTCGATATCTGAAATGGCTTCAGGGTTAAATGACCTTGAACGTGGAAGAAGAAACACTGGAGATAAAGCGGGATACTTTCGGAAGTGATAAAAAAACACCTACATAACACAGCATACCAACCAACCCCAGAAATCCCAACAGTTCCTTTTCTTTTCTTTTCATATGTGTTGTAAGCGCTGAAATAAAACAGAATTTTGTCAATCTTCTTCCTAATATGCTAATTCAGCCCTCGTGTTTTGTTGACATTGGTTTTACTTCCTCATTGTTTGGAGTCACACAGACCACAGTGCTGTATGTGTAAAATTACAATAATAACTGCAAAATCAACCAACTGTTTCCTTCAAATATTTGTCTTCCTTCCTTCTGACCTTAAAAAACCCTTTTTTTGCCACAAACTGGGCTTGGGTTTGATGAAGGTGAAAAAAATACAAAAATTCAACTTTTATTTTATTCTATTCTTCTCCCACTACCCTGTGGTAATAAGTTTCAGAGCCATCCACATCCTCTGAGCCACACAGAGGATCCACCCGTGCTAAATCTCCACTACCAATCACAGATGTGATGAAAATGAGTCCAGATTTTTGAACATCTGTGTTTTTTCAGCTTTGTGTCCTAATACCCACAACACTTTATTGTGGAGCATAGTATTAAAAAAAAAAAAAACATGTCTCATGTCATTTTTGAATGAAGGCAAAACACAGCACTCATTTTAATCTCATATTGTGCTCATGTATGTAAACTGACATGCTTTTCCTAAACCTTGATTATACTGTATACCTTGTGTAAACAGAGGCTGTTAACAACCTGACTGTAAACTATTTCTTCTGTTGGCTACAAAACTGGTCAAAAAGATACAAATTGCAGTGAAATCAGGGAGGGAATGCGTGAGCTCGTGTGAAACTAAATATTGCATGTTTGTGTGACTGGATCTTTTGAGTGTGTCATGAACAGACATGCCAGTAACCTGACTTCATCGTCATCATCATCATCAATAATGAACATGAAGCCATTGAGGGCAACCAGAGCTTGGTCTGGAAAACCTGGTTTACAGACTCCCGGTGTATCCCGGTGTCTCGGTGCCTCATTCGGCTTCAAGACCAGCAAACTGTAGTCAAAGATTTCACATTTAATCTACTGTTGATATCATTTTTATGTGACAGGCAAACACACCACTGATTCATAGTTTAACAAGCTGTGGCAAGCTGCTGGCTCCTAGGAGATCCGCGTAAAAACCCCTGTTGCTCACAGCTGATCTATCGTCCACAGAATTTGAATAGACAAAGTCCACACCGTGCTGCGCATAAAAGTGACAACTTCCTACAAACCCACACACCCACACACATTGTTTAGTAATTCACAGAAACATAATTTAGTCACAAAACAACATCCAACCTTCGCACATCCTGTGGGCCTGCATGTACATGTTATTCATGACTCTTTACCCCCTCCTTTAAAAACTCCCGTAAACCAAGGCGTACAGTATTTTAGCTGGAACTCATGATGTTGTGAGATAAGGTCCAATGATTAACTGATCATGAGGAAGCTGAATTTTAGGTCTGGAATGTCGCCACAAAGCGCCTTAAACATGCAGAGTGGTTGTGAGCCCTCGCAGGCCTGCGTTCTGCTTCCTGCCTCCCAGGCCCCAACAGATCAGGCTGGGGGGGAGCAGGGTCTGGTTGTAGGTGAGACTTTGAGGAACAGGCAGGGGCAGCTAACACAGCCCAGGAGGCTCTGCTAGGTCTGGAGTCGCATGGAGAAATATACAGCGTACACATATGAGGTGAAGAGGGAATGATCTCTTCAATAGTGTTTACTTTTTCCTTAAGCAAAAAAAAAAAAAAAAATCGAGGTTATAGATTGACATTACTAAAAAGATATTCCTGGGTTTTGTTAAAAGTTGACAGTGCAGGGATCTGCTGAAGTGTGATAGCAAAAAGTGGGGCTGTCGATTGACAGCTCCAATAAATTGGAAACATGTTTTTGGGGTGTTTAATGCCTTGATTAGACAGCTATAGTAGAGAGACGGCAGGAAATGAGGGAAAGAGTGATGCAACAAAGGTCCCTGGCCGGATGAATGACGGATGTTGTGGCTCATGGTCAAGACTTAAACCCTACGCCAATTTTATGTCAATCTGTCAAATAGTTTATATAAAATAGTCAAGATATTTCACTCCAGACCAGACCGAAAAAACCAACATTGACATAAAAAAAAGGAAAATTGTTATTAATTGGATCTGATAAGGTTTTTCCACAAAAAAAAGTACAATTACCTCATTAAAATGACATTTCCCCCTTTTTCCTCATTGAAAAATCCAGAATCCATGATTATTCAAGTATTTTTCATTTCAAAGGTTTCACTGAAAAGTCCATTCTCAGTGTGCTCGTAGGCACGGTACACGTCTTAAACTTCCCTCCTTTAGCAGATGAATGTGAAAACTTCTAGTGTAAAACTCTGCACATACATCACTCTACACAGTGAGGCTCAAACAACCAACAATAAGTAACAATAAGCAAAACGCATTTTTGAGTGGAGGGGGACTTTAAAAATGCTTAAATGACCACAAGAAACACACAAGCAAGAAATGTGTTGGAAAAAGAATGCAGCCTGCTCATATCCCATAGAGTTCTTGCTGTTACACATGAGCAGAGTGGAAGAAGTTCATCAGGCACCTTAGGCAGTCATCCACTACACAGGAAACCACAGAGGGTCGACACAGATACAAAGTCTCATTCAGACTCCTAGATTACTTCCTCCAAAGAGACTGTGTGTGGAGCATCTGAATGAGCTCTGGTTCAGGATAAATGGGGTGGGTGTATGGAGGGGGTTGTCTGCTTCAATGGAGCGGAAAAAGAGGACAGCAGCCACATTTGGGTGGGCTCTCCAGGTAAAGGGAAGCAGGTGGAGGTGAGCCACCATTCACCACCACCAGTTGCAAACACAGTCTCATCAAGAGGTCAATTTAGTAGCTGTTCTGGAGTGTAGAAGTAGAAAGTAGAAATTTGAACATCTACAGTTCAATGACAACTGCATAAACTCTTTCTGCTGATGAAGATCATGTGATATGATCAAAAGCTCAGAAACAGCTACTAAATGGACCTTGAATGAATGATGGTCGACAATACTGTATGCTTGAACCAAACGCCGTACTTCCTACAGTATGTTAGACATACTGTCAACCTACAGTGCACACACCATAAAGCAGCTTGCTCACAAAAAACACATTCATTATGAAGAAAAAACAAGACTCCAGCACTTGATTATCAACTAATTTGTCTTTTCTCTCTAGTGTTCATTGCAGCAACAACCTTTGGTTGTGTGGGGACATAAAATCCAGGTGAAAAAGAGCTGGAGGAGGGTGATTGGAAGTTAATTCTTGACCTTGGAAGTCATCTGTTGAGATGCGGTCGAAAAAGCTTCAGAAAACAAACAAGTTGCAGCTCGTGTTGAGAATGTTTTTTTTCTTCTGTCAAGCCGGTGAAAATAAGTGTTTTTTTCAGTTTATCGACTTTGAAAAGACACTGTGAATACACAACACATGGATGAAAACAGGACAATCACAATAGTGATTACCTCAGAGGGACGGAAAGGGGCAGGGGGGTGAAGCGGAGAGGGAGAGAAACAGAAAGCTGAAAATCATTGCCTTGTCCCATCAATACACAAACATGTATTGATTTCCACTTCCAATATCCCCACACCTCCCAGCACACAGAGAGACACAGAGAGGCGGTGAGGTCAGAGTTTCCAATAAAGGCTGTTTGCTTGTTTGTCTTTACTCACGCAACTGTCCCACAAAATGTCTTTTTTATTAAGTTGGTGAGTGAGGAGGCCGGACAGACGAGCTTAGTGAAAGCAGGTCAGCGGGTATTTAGGTGGACAGAGCAGGACGGGGGCAGCCATAGACTCATGTGTCTCTCTCTCTCTCTCTCTGGATGTGATGCTTTGGGGCATGGAGGCTCGGGAACATTGACGTTGTTGTGGCGGTTGTTACTATTCCAGTATGTGCATACGTGTGTGTTACGTATGTGCGTGTTTCCACTGTCACTTTGACATCTCAGTGCATGACACATGATGCCGTCCAGGAAACTATGGCTACGTCCTCGTAAAGCCTTTAATGCAGGTCACTGTTTGGCCTAAAAGGGCATCTATCAGTTATAATCCACAGCCTGCATTAAGCTCCATCTCCCGCACTCCAGTTTGTTTTACTTCTACGCTCTCTTCAGCTCAGATTTGATCATTCTCTCCATCACTGAATTGCTGCCAGGGGAAAAATCTCAGCACAGATGGAGAAATGGTGAAGAGAAATGGGACCAAAAGCTGGAGGGAAAATAGAGAAAGATCAGACAAGAAAATTAAGAGAATGGGTTAAAATGAAAGGATGTCCGTAAGTGGAGATGGAAGAAAATTGTTAGGAGGGGGAAAGAGAAAGGAAAGAGAACAAACCAGAGCAAATGGCTTGACAATTCCGCACACAGAGACAGAAAAACAGCGAGGAGGAGCAAATTGAATAAAAGAATGAGGCAGATGAAAAGAGGTTGGAGATGCAACAAGTGGGCACACAGAGACCAGAGAAGAGAAAGGAGCAGAGGTAGAATAAATGGATACAGAACAATAGGTCATTGTTCTGTGGCTCGGTGGCTCAGTGGTTAGTGCTTCTGCCTCACAGCAAGAATGTCCTGGGTTTCTGTGTGGTGTTTGCATGTTCTCCCCGTGTTTGCGTGGGTTTCCGCCGGGTGCTCCAGTTTCCTCCCCCCATCAAAGACATGTATGTTAGGTTAATACGCCTGTCAGTGACCCCTGACCACTGGCAAAAAGAACTGGAGGTGGTCCCCGGGCACTGCACCGCAGCTGCCCACTGCTCCTAGTGTATAGGATGGGTCAAATGCAGAGGATGAATTTCGTTTCAATGTATGTGAGTGCTGAGAAATGACAATAAAGAGGGTCTTAATCTCTTAATCCTAATTATTGAACAGGCACAGAGAGGAGATGAAACAGTTACAGCAGCTGGTTCTTCACTCGATACAAACTTTTCCACATGTCACACAGACCTAAACAGTACCACACTATACAGCTGAATATCGTATATATCATATATAACCACAGAGAAAGACAGGGTGTTATCATAGAAACATGGTTAAACTAGACCCACAAGAGCAGTGAGGCATCATAGCAGAGTCCTCTACCA
This sequence comes from Scomberomorus guttatus, assembly GCA_038419695.1. NCBI lineage: Eukaryota > Metazoa > Chordata > Actinopteri > Scombriformes > Scombridae > Scomberomorus > Scomberomorus guttatus. The sequence goes on along the minus strand of CM076456.1, from coordinate 8,539,452 downwards.
AGACCCTGTTCAAACTCTTGATGGTGAGAGATTTTGTGGCCAGACATTTAGGCAGTACTGATCATCACAGCAACCCAGGAGCCCACAAACACCAGCAGTAATGGGGGCTGTCAAGCTGAAGAAGAAGTGGCAGTTCAGAGTCTGGTTGTCACAACACAACTTCAGACTCAGCTGTCGAGGGCTCGACAGACTGCAGCTGTTTGAGTTGGAAAAACAAAATCCCAGGTGTGGGAAGTCTTTGAAAAAGCTACAGAGGTTGACTTTTTAGATGGCAATCAATTCAACAACTGAGAAGAAGTAGAAAGAAATTTCTTAGACTGTCTTCTGTAATGGGCTAAATCTAAGCATGAGTAATAAATGGCATTATTGTACAGTATACAATATGGATGTAGGTCTTTAACTAGGCAGACTTTATCTATTTCCCTCTGTTGTCTCTGGTTGAACTTTTTTTGGTGGCCTTGGACATGAAGATGAACCTGAGAGCCTTGATTAAGGCTTGATTAAGCCTTCATGAAGCACTTCAGGCTTGATATGAATAATTTCAACATGTCATTCCAAAATAGACATTAATATGCAGCTATAACAGCCAAGTTGGGGGGGAGTGGGGTTGAGGGTCAAGGCTCTGTGCAGTCCAGTCGAGTTCTTCCAAACCCAACTGGGAAACCCATTTCTTTATGGACCTGGCTTTGTGCACTGGGCTGCACTCAGAATTGTCATGCTGAAACAGGAAAGGTATGTCCCCAAACTATGGCCACAAAGTTGAAAGCACACTATTGTCTAAAATATAATTTTATGCTGTAGCATTAGGACGTTCCTTAATTGGAGCCCAAGGACCAAAGCATGAAAAGCGGCTGCGGCCAAAAGTGCATCAACATAAAGTGGTCATAGATGTCTGCAGGGTGCCCACCACAAAATGATGCAGTTTTAGACTAATTACTGACCAACTAATCCCACAATCCCTCCTGAGGACATCAGAGTATTTCTGATGCTAAAACTGAGCAGTTCGTCCCTGCAGGTCATCACTTTCATGTAGCATAAGCTATAAAATCTACAAACCAGTAAAACCCGCCCAGCACAGTAACCTTCAACAGTCACTTGCTAAACTTAAATAGACTAAGAGAGGCAATGGAACATTAATGTGAAAATCCATTTTACAACTGTGACCAAGTTCACACTCTCACATGCAAGTATTGTACACACACACACACACAGTCATTCATCAGCCCCTATACTGTGCTTGTACCATGCCTGAATGTTTCCATCCATTGACCCAACTTGTTAACCTTGTGCATAATTCACACAAACACCACAACACATTGCTGACACACCCGCCCAACACCTGGCAGTTACATAAATCCAGTCCCAATCTGATCTCATGATCTGGCTAATGATCCCTCAGCACATTGGCAGTAGATTACCACAATAGATTACTGCCCTGCTGCAGGCATCTACAGCCTTACAACCACTAATCCACAGCAAAGGATGGGCTACTGTGCAGACCACAAACACACACACACACACACAAACAGAGGCAATCTGGGGTTGGTACATACTAATGGCAGAAAGGCCGCAGAAGGTTGAAATGGGAAATACTTTTTTCACACCATTTTTGCTTTTGTCATACTGTAGCAAAAAGGAAAAGCACAGGTGGAAATAATAACATTAACAATGGTTCTGTTGCATCAAAGGGTCCCATATGCCATGTCTGTGAGTCAACATAAACATAACCAGTACCCTGGAAATGGCACAGCTAAATGGAATATAGCCATTTTTAGCCATGCTAGTGCCATGGCTCTGGGGATGGCATGGTCAGTCTGTTGGTCTAGACTGAAATATCTCAACAACTAATAAATGGATTTCCATGAAATTTTGTACAGACATGAATACAGATCAAGGATCGTGTGTCTTTGTAAAGTAGACGATGCTAGAGGCTTGGTGACATAGTGACTACCCGCAGGGCCAGTTAGTGCCCTACTGCAGCTGGCAAGTTAACAGCTAACCTGCTAGCAAGCCAGTCACAATAGCTATCCCAACTTCTATCTATTTTCTCTGTGCTGTGCTGTTTATTCCAGCCTGGCATTTTGTCAGGATTGTATATTTCATTCAATAATGAATCATGATCTTGATCACTAATGGGTCAATAAGTTCACACACTTCAATCAAAAGATGCAGCATCAACTGTCTCATAATTGTCTGCAAACTATTTGTCTTTTGTGGAGCAGTTTATACTCCAGCTAAGGGTTAAATAAAAAAAGATGGTGCAACTGATCTACTGATCACTGCAATCCCTATTAAATTCATTGATTTTGCTGTAAAATTCCACCATTTTTCCACCAGGACCTTCCAAAGAAGGAGTGCGGGGTGTTGCCTTTCACGCTCTGAAAACACACTCCCTACTTCAGACCGAAGTGAACGCTAGCTTACAGGGAACACCGAGTGATGCACACTTGGGCTAACATTAGCTACTTTAGCTAAATTGTGCTAACAAGGCAGGTATCACAATCAAGTAACATTAAAATTGTGACAATAGTCCGAATCAAACTCAGGGAGAGCAGCAGGTGAGCGAACTGTCAATCACCGCTGTCAATCAACTCCCACACAGCAGACAAAGTTACTATACATCTCCAAATTGTATTAATGCAATAATTTCTAAAATGACCACCAGCACACTTATTAGAGGGCCCAAATTTAGCGATTGAAACCATAATCACTCATTGAAAAATTAACTGACTTAGTATTTCTAGAGAGAAGTTGACGCTTTTCGAATGGGAGTCAATTGGAAACCAGGGATTTTTTGGAGCTAGCATCTAGCGTCTGTTGGTGGCATCGCACTTTTACCTACCTTTCTGTTGCCCCTAACTCTCTGTGATTACTCAATTTATACTGTAATATAGTTGATTACACGCCATACAGGTGTTGTCAGTGATCTGTATTTACTCTATATTTAAGGATTAAGATGAAAGAAGAGACCAACAACAGTGACTCCAGTGTCAGAGCTGAAAATAGTGAGCCTGTCAAAACAGTCGGAAGATGCTGCAACCCTTTTGCCCTGAGCCCACACAGTATATGTGTGTGCCTGAGGCTCTTTAAGCCTGATTTGCCTTTTCTTATGCCAAATTGCACACAGACACTGTGCACTGATGGAGCTTATTGAGAGATGAGAGGGGCAGAGTGTGCTGAGGAACAAATGGAGTCAGCGTGAGTGAGCAGAAAGATTGGTAGAGGATAAAAATCTGATAAACACATTGAGGGAGTCGTGCAAAACCAGAATGATTAATTGATATTCGTGACCAGAAGTGTCATTGTATGAGTCTGTGGGTGGGAGTATGTGTGCAGATATTTCAGTACGTGCCTACTGATTGTATTTGTGTGAGTCATCCAATAAAGAGTGCCATTAATAACTCTGATCCCTATAGCACCTCTGTGAGGTATTGTTGTTGCTTCCTGCGCAGTAAGTAATCTATACTGGAGAGCAAACCACTATTAACAACACAGTCAGCCCAATTCCAATCATTATAAAAGCTCAACGATTATCTCAATCCAATTAGAATCACAACAAGTCTAATGAACCAAAACCGTGAGGCCTGTAGCCTTTTACAAAGCTTCACATCTCTGGGGGTCACAGTGTCTTTAGGATTCCCATGTTTCTCTAAAGTCTCCATGCACAATAGAGACCTAAGCAATTGTTTTGGTGAGTATAACGTTATCATAACTGTCAGAAACGTAGGCTGAAGCTATGAAAATATCATCCAGTAGTACGACAAAATAATCTAAACTCAAGGTCCACTTACCAGCCTTTTTGGAGCTTTCAACCACATTTCACAGTCTTCGGGCAAGAGGTACTGCACAGTTGAAAGCCCCAAAAGGGCTCGGATGTGGACCTTGAGTAGAGATTATTTTGTCACACCTAATGATCATAAGGTCAAAAATGAACTTATAAACTCAAGATTCATGTTGTAATAAACTTGTACTACACTTAAACTCTAACTAATGTCTTTATACAACAGTGAAGCACACATTTAAGTAAAGAAAAATTGCTGGAACACACACCTCTCACACACAGACACACACAGGGGGAAAAATCTGGATTTATTGATATGATTTCACCTTTAAAACTTTTAATTACATCTAATCAAATAAAAAGAAGACACGAATTTGTGTACTCCAGATATTTTGATACTGGACTGTACCAGCATCTTTTCACCTGTGCATAGATGTAAATGAATGGCTGGGCTAGGAATGTGATTACAGCAACCTGCATTCTTGTGTGTCTTGAGTATTGGTGAAGCTTTGGCCTCACACTGTGTAGATGATTGCGAAGGACAGCAGAGTTGTTGGAGACATTTCAATCAAAGCCCTTTGCGCTACAGGGTTGCACATGCACAGACACACACACACACACACACACACCTACACGCACAGTTAACAGACTTGGACTCTGGCTCTCTGCCCATCTGTCCTCATATAATGAAGACAATCTCTGATGGATTTCAACGGGGCTTTCTGCTTCACCTTGGCTAATTCCCTGCACACATACAAACAAGCTCTCACACACACAACTAAAAACAATGGTAACAATAAGATGCGAGATGCTTGGAAGCCTGAAATTAGTCTGAGCATGAACACATGTATATGCATAATTGTTTCCCCAACAATCCAGTAGCCTATGCCGACACATTTTACTCTCTCTATGGCTGCCAGTAATGCCCACTGCCGTCTGTAACATACTGCACATAGATTAAACCTATTGTGACATCAGAGGACGTACAAAACATAGCCAGGCAGACAGGACAGCAACCTCTCCTTCATGTCTAGACAATTTCCCAGTTTCACATCTTAATGTACGTCATTCTCCCTCTGCCTTTTCTCTCTTTCTGTCTATGTTGCTCCATCCAGTCCTCCTGAGTCCCACCAGTGATTGTCCCCCCTGACCCTCTACAGTACAGTAAATGGTGCACCCTCCCTTCCTCTGCCTCTTGTCTGACTTTTATCTGCCTCTCCCTGTTGATCACCTTTTTTTCTTCTCTGTCCCTCTTCCTTGCCCTTTTCCATTTCTCCTATCCCTCTCTTTTCCTTGCCCTTTATCTCCTCCCTTCTTTTCTCCTCCTCAGTCCCTCCATCCAAGCATTAGTTCTATCAAGGGAGGCCTGGAGGGGTCTTTAGGCAGTGGCCACAAGGGGCCCTTATCCAAAGCAATGACACACTTCCAAGTCAAGAGGACATTTGTTATGTAACAGCTTAAAGCTTCCCGGCTTCTCTGGTGGGCCTCTGACTCGGCTGATATCTGCAAATGTGCACATGCACGCGGATAAACACAAACAGACAAACACACACACAGGGAGAGAGTGAGAGAGAGAGAGAGAGAGAGAGAGAGAGAGAGAGAGGAGGGAGAAAAGATTAAGCTGGAATTGAGATCAAGAGGAGAGAGTGTGGGAGAAGTGAGAGAAGGAAAAAGAAAAGGGGGGGGACAAAGTGACAGATTAAGAAGGGAGAAGGCAGAGAGATATGAGGAAAAGAGAGAAGATGGTTGTTGAGAAGAAGGGGAGTGATGAGCAAAGAGCAATAAAGAAAGAAAGAAAGCAGCTGAAGAAAATTGGCGGAGAAGCCTGAGTCGAGCCTTATAGGGAGAAAAAAATTAATGAATGGGGGGAGACAAGTGAGAGAAAAAGAAGAAGGGAGATGAGCAGGAGGTCAGGTAGGTATCTCAAAAACACGAAGAACCAATCAGCTTCCACAAAAAAAAAAAAAAAAAAAGCAGGCTGACATCTGAGTGCTATTCCTGCTCTCACTGTGGGAAGGAGACATGAAAACAAAGATGAGGAGAGGGAGGGAAAGGGAGGGGAGAGGAGAGGAGACAGTTGGATGGCAGCCCTGTACGCTTCTGAAAAGGAGATGTTTAGTAAATGGCTTGATGAATCTTTCAGAGAAGTGGAAGGAGAGAGAGGGGGGAAGAGAAAGAGAGCAGCAGGAGTAGGAGGAGAAGAACGAAGAACAGGATGAGAATGAGGAGGAGGAGGAGGAGGAGAGGAAAGAGATCATTTTGAATAATTGACTATGAGGCAACTGAACTGAGATAGCACTCAGGTGGTTTATCCTGGTACATAAGAAATTTGAACAACACGTGTGCATGTGGGCCACGTATGACGAATGGAGAAATTTGTAGCTGTGTGTGTTTGTGCACTGGGGAGTCCTCTTAAAGCAGCAGAAATGTCTCCGGAAGGCTCTGGAGCAGTCCGTCAAATGGTGGGCCTGTCAGACAAGCTCAGTACTGGCCAAGACAGCAGTTACATAACCCCCCTCCAAAAACCAACGTACCCACAGAGACATGTCGGAGCAGTGTGTGCCCTGCATGTGCACACACACACACACAGGTTTGTGCAGCTATCCTTGTTAGGTCATTGCATTGACTTCCATTCATTATGGACAGCCTAACCCAAATGGTAACCCTAACCTTAACCAATTCATGCCTAACCCTAATCTTAACCTAACCTCAATTCACACCTTACCCCTAACCTTAACCAGGACCTCAGGATTACATTTTGCCTCATTAGGACCTGACAATGTCGGTGTTTATACCGGAAAGGTCCCAATGAGATAAGAAAAATGCGCACGCACACACACACACACACACACACACACACACACACACACATTCACTCTATTTGCACATTGTTGCTATTACACTCCTATTATCAATATGATTTCAGCCACTGCCTAGCAACCCCAGGTGAAGGACACTAGATAGGATAATGAAAATGTAATAGTCTCAATCTTTGTCTTTTTTAATCCTGAACAAACAAAGAGGAGAGGAGAGGAGAGGAGAGGAGAGGAGAGGAGAGGAGAGGAGAGGAGAGGAGAGGAGAGACAGGGGAGAACTTAATTATGTGGCATGAGTGTGTGTATGTGTGTTGCTCTGAATGTGTGCGCGTGTTTGTGTTTCTCAAGTGTACAA